>CM066320.1:39379500-40740750 GCA_033807775.1 Saussurea involucrata | reverse complement strand
TGCCGTCGCGAGTTGTTGTTCGCAAGTCATCTGGATGAAGACTCAGCTGGTGAACTTCGGATTTAAGTACGAGAAGATCCTAATTTATTGTGATAGCAAGTCCGCAATTGCTATATCTGTGAATCCGGTCCAACACACAAAGACAAAGCACATCGAAATACGGTATCATTTTATTAAGGACCATGTTGAAAAAGGTACGGTTGAATTGTATTTTGTACCTACTGAATTTCAACTTGCCGATCTTTTTACAAAGGCTTTGGATGAGAAACGATTCAAGTTTCTGATTTCAAAGTTAGGCATGTTGAACATGAAAGTTTGATTTTTCATAATCTTCATTCAATAGTTGAAAATTCTTATTAATCATTCAAGTTTTATAACTTGATTGAAGAATAATAATTTTCATCATATTGAATTTATATTATGATTCTTTCAAATTTTATGTTTTTCAGTATTTTACAAAGTTTATTTCAACTTTATTCTTTCTTTACCGTATAATCTTCATTTCTATAATTTCATATGCTTTGTGCAGTTTGTTGTGTGTTTGCATGTGTCTAGGGGGAGACAAGAAAAGAATTTGATCATTTGTCTAGGGGGAGCATATACACAAATATACACATGTGATTGATCAAGGTTTGGTGAAATTCATGAAGATAAGGTAAGTCTTCTAAACTTAATGCTTCTTGTGCAAACCCTACTTGATGAAAAAAAAATTTCAAAATATTATGCATCATTGTAGGGGGAGCAAAATATCTTGAAAACACAGCTTGAGAGAACCAGTTAAAAGTTGGACATCTTTTAACCTGGAAAAGTTAAATTTTGAAAAAGCTAAAAAAGTCAAACTTTTTGAAAAATGTTAAAGTATAGGATGTTGTCGTACAAGCTTTGACCGACAACTCATCCTTGTCGTACAAGCTTTGCCCGACAACTCATCCTAGTCGTACAAGTGTTGTTCGACTACTTCAACTAGTCGTACAAGCTTTGTCCGACTACTTAGGCTAGTCGTACATGCTTTGTCCGACTACCTAGGCTAGTCGTAAAAGCTTTGACCGACTACTTTGGCTAGTCGTACACGCTTTATACGACAAGAACTGTTCATGAATCATCGTTATCCGACAATTTTGAATCCTTTGTCGGATAAGCTTCATCCGACTAACTTGAACTTGTGGTACATCATTCGTACGACAAGTTGACTGTGGCTGGTCAACCGTTTGGACCACTCATTGAATGCCACGTGTCAAGAGACCCTAAGTTCTTTATATAGAACGTTTTTCAAAGTGTTTTCTTTTTCCGACTCTTCGAAACCCATATATTCTCTCGGCTGATTTTCTTGGATTTTGATCGATTCTTGTTGTATTTGATACTATTGCTTCGAAATCACTTTAGGTTAGTGATTCTGGTATTTTTACACAGCTTTATCCATTACATTGATCGTATGTGTTATTTTAAAATCTATTCATTTGAGGGTTTTAGAAACCGTTGAAATTCATGCTTAGAAATCATGCGTAATGTTAGATTCTCTTGTTAAAAATGATAAAATAAGTTTCCTGTTAGTGTATCGCACATAGGGTTTTGATTTTACAAGCTTTCATTTCAATAATCTTAGATCTGGGATTGAGACTTCAAATTATTTCGAAGTATTCATCGTAGTCGTACAACACTTGTCTTCAAATGTTCATAGTGGTCGTACAATATAGGAATTCATAACTGTCGTACAAAACGTGTCCAACAACTTCTTGGTCGGATAAGCTTTGTCCGACTACAATTGTCGTACGACTAGGCTTGATGTGTTGTCCGACTACCACCAGACTTAGGAATTTTTGAGAAAAAATTTCTCAAAACTTTTGTGACTTGAAATTCATATCCCAGTGATCTAATCAGTTCAAAAACAGATTATGGCACATGTTCAAGAGCATGGTGATGGGAATTCTTCTGATGAGAACACCATAATTCCATCACATCGTTCATCACACCCATCGGTGAACGCGCGGAACCCGGATGATGAGCTTATTCTTAGAAAGACAAATTGGAGATTAAGCCCAGTAACTACACTTTTGACACCAATGTTCGCATGGATTATCATATTGTGGTGGAACTTCTCAAAGGTCATCCGCTTCGCACAGCTCTTGAGAAGACACAATTAGTACCGGAGATCTATTTGCAACAAGCTTGGCATACAATTCATTTTGTACCCAAATCCGAATCCAATCAGTTCTTCACACTGAAAGTTGATCATTTTGATGCCAAGATAACTCTAAAGCGACTGAGAATTGTTGTATATCTGCCTTATTATGCAAACTTTGAAGACATGATTTCTGAAGATGACTTGTGCCGAGATATTATGCTTATGGGATACAATGATCCAAAGGAAGGGGTTCTTACACGTGCTTCAAAGTTCACAAGAAATTGTCTACCACCTTTGTACTATACATTGTTCAGCATCATCAACAGGTGTATGACATCAAAGCATACAGGAACTGATACTGCAAGCATTTCTATTCTACGGATGTTCCATGTAGTCGTGTTTGATCGGAAGATAGACTTTGCAATCCTAATCTGGAATGAGTTGATATAGGTCGTCACTGACAAGTTAAAACCATTGAAATCCAGAACTGTTGGTCCCGAAGGCCTATACAAGTTTGTAGAAGGGGGGGGGGGGGGGGGGTTGAATACAAACACACAGATTTTACTTTTCTAAATTGTTTATTGATAAATCATTAACAATTTACAGCTTGTTGCGGAGACAAGATTAAGGATAAACCTAAATCTAAACAAGTTGGAACACTAAGGTTTCTTGCACTAAGAGAGATAAGGAAATTAATAATAATAACCTATCTGAGATAAGAGATTTGAACTTGTCCAGAGTTAGCAAGTTACTTCAAAAGAAGTGAGTTCATCTCTTTATATACTGCATGCATTTAATGCAAGTCAGTATATACTTTACACGTGTCATCAGCTGGTTGGTTGCATGTCATTGACCTTGGTTGACAACCTTAGTAGCCGTATGGATGAATAGTGTAGTATCAGAGTGGTTGTACGATTTCAGATTTTCGGAGGTTCTTTTCTGACATTTCGTACGGAGGCGTGCAAGGGTGGTTAAGACAAAAGTACTTTGTACGGAGGACTTCATGATCAGCTTTCGTTGATTCAGCGATTATCATTTTCTATTCAGCGAATGATAAAGTTCAGCGATAGCTGAAGTCTTGTACTTGATACTTCACGTTGAGTGGACAAATCTGAGTCTTCGCTGATCCGCATCAGTTCATTAGGAGACTTGTCGCTGGTTCTTGAGCTTGATATTCGACTTCAGCGTAGAACCTTTGTTGACGTGAAACTTGTCTTCAGGGATCATAAGTAAACAACTAACTTATCAGCGATCATCATAATGACTGAACAGACTCAGAGCATTAATGATGAACAGTGTTCGCTGAATGTTTAATCTAAAGAGCGAGAGTTCCTATCAGCGGTACTGGAAGATCTTAGTACTTATTAGCGATAGTGAAACTCTGATACATATTGTTTACTTACAATTTTCACTAAGTATATAAGAGAGGGTCATTATCAAATCACTGAGGGTTTGGATCAACAATCTCCCCCTATTTGATTATGACATAGCAACAAAGAAAATTGCTATTTAATGAAAACATAAGGATAAAAAGAACTCATAAAATACTTGTCCCTTTTACTGTTTTCTGGGATCTTTTCAGTACTTATGGAGTAAAGTACGTTCACTGAAATCTTTCTTTAAAATATTGAATCAGGTTACAATGAAGAACAAAAAGATTACAAGTACAAGCGAAATAATTTACAAGTACAGAAGGATAACTGATACAATAGAGAAATAGGAGATCGTATCAGTTTTCAAAGGGTTCTTCCTTAATGAGAAGTTCATCAAGGGTCGTCTTTTCAGTGGGGATCATCCAGTCAGGAACCGTTACGCCTTGTTTTCTTTTGTTCAGCGCTTCTTCAAAGATCAAGGGTTTTAGGTGTCGTTCCTGAATGTCTTTTCTGAAGTCACACCAGTAGATGAGATCTCTGAGCTGTTCGATTGGAGTGATTGGAAGCTCAGCGATCCGTTGAAAACATTTACGTCCATCGTAGTCGAGAAAGAATATTCCATAAGGATTACTGATGACTTTACCAAGGACGAAAAGTTCACATGGTGGCAAAGAAATGTCAAGGGCAGATAGATCAGGGTCAGGACCAAGCACTTCAGCGCGAGAGAAACCAATTCCAGTTTCATTTCGTATGACAGGACCTGAGTTTGAATCTTGACGTTTCTTCTTTGGAGAGGCCCTTTTTCTTTTCAGCTTAAGATCAGGAAGAGGAGGAATGTCCACACAAGAAGATATCAAGTCGATCTGTCTGTTTATCAGCTTTTCGAAATGATCCTTGTACTTAGATTGTGACGAATGGATAGCTAACCTCATCTCCAGCCATTCATAGAGACCATACCTTTTTACAGTGTCAGCGCGAAAGGCTTCAGATTGGCCATCTTCTCTGAAAAGTTTGATGTCAACAATAGGTACTCCGATAGAGGTTCTTCCAGAGATGAATACCTTGTTGATCTTCATTGTACGATATCTGAAGTGAATTTTCTCTTTACACCAGATCAGGGTGGTCTGAGAAACTTCAGTTTTCTTTTCCACGATCTTCTGGGCTTCTTCCCAAAGCTTTCGTTGGATTTGAATGGGAACACGTTTCAGCTTGGGGTCTTTGACAGATTCTTGAGTAAGTTTGATGGCGTATTCTCTGTCTTTCTCTTCAGCTTCCTTCCTTTCAGCGATAAGGCGTTCAGCTCTAAGGTGTTCCTTGTATTCAGCTTTTGAGATTTTGAACTTTGGAGGAACTGGAGGAAGTTGATCACGCCTTAGAATGATTCGCTGATCCTCGAATCGCTTTATTATTTCCTCTCTTCTCTTTTGATCCTCTTCACTCAGCTTTTGAGGAGTTGAGGAAGGTCTGTTTCTGTGCGAGAGAGGTTGTTCTTCTGGTTCATCAGTCTTAGAGATCAAATCTAAGACTGGGATTATTTCATCAGCATCAGCTGGCTTTATTTGTGAAGTCGCAGTAGTAGAACCTTCAGCGACATCCTCAAACAGGGGAGAGGACTAGCTGAAACACAGCGATCTTACAAATAAGAACATGGGTAGAAGAACTTGGGTAGAACGAGAAAGAGAAATATGTTCAGGTGTAGGCTAGGGTAGTAGAACTTATAGAGGGATGGAGTGAGATATGATTAGTGTACCTGATAAACCGGCTTTACAAGCAAGATCGCCAGATTTTCATCTTCAGCGACGCTTTTGCCTTTGCCTTTCTCAGCTCCAGAGGCTGAGGGTTTGTCTTTGTCCGCTCCCCTGTTGGTTCATTTATTGAAATCCCCTTAAGAGCTTTAATCCTTGGGGCAGGTTTGACGATAAAGAAGTCATCGTCATCTTCGTCATCATCATCATCATTCCTTGGAGAGGAGGATGGTTCATTATCAGGGATGTCGATGTCTTCATCATCTTCTGCTTCGGATTCTTCAGCTTCGTCTTCGAGTTGCTCCCCCTCAGATACAGAGGCGAGCTTCTCGGTTCCCTCAGGGTTTTCATCTCCCTGAGGTCCAGCGATAAGATCTTCATTCTTCTCTCCCCTGATAGATTCATCATGGGAAAGGTCTTCAGCGCTCTTTTCCAGATCCTCAGCGCTCTTCTCATCGGTATGTTCAACACTCTTTTCCTCGGGATGTTCAGCGCTCTTCTCCCCCTCTTTTTCATGATGACTGGGGGAGGAATGGGTAGACTCTTCAGCTGTGGGAGGCTCTCTGTCTTCTTGGCCAGAGATACCCACACAGCTTTCAATCTTTGCTAATCTGACTTCTAGGCCAGTTATAGCAGGATTGATCTTTTCCAGCTCTTTGCGATCCGTCGCTGTGAAAGTTTCCAATGCAGGGGCAGGGGTCGGTTCAGGAGCTGGAGTATTTGCCTTGTTGAGTAGCTGCTGGATCATCGTTTTCATCTCACCAACGTCGGTCTTTACAGAGCCTAAGTTAGTCTTTACAGCTGACATATCACCCTCTAAGGCTCCAACCGATGTCTTCAGCGTTGTGACTTCGCCAGACATGGAGGAAACGGAGTTTTTGAGTGAGGTGTAGTCAGTGTAGATGTCAGCGAGCACTTTGGCGAAATCGCTGAGAGTCTTATCAACAATCTTGATGTCGTCTGTGGAAGCTTTCTTTTCCACCACCGTTGTCAGCTTTGTCAAATTCTCTCCAGCGTTTGTTACAGCTGAAGAGTTGTTGGAAAGAGTAGTGGTGAGATCTGTCAGCTTGGTTTCCACGGACTTCAGAGAGGCGTTGATGTCTCCCAAATTAGGACCTGTAACAGATAAGTACTTGTGAACAAAGGAAAGCTCAGAAGTTTCAGGTTTAGTTACAATGTATAGGATTTTATTTGTACCTGCAGGAGGATTGATGAACTCGTCAAAGTTGCAAGTTCCTGAAAAATGTTCCATATCCTCTTCGAAAGTACGGTGAGGTATGGTGATCTTTGCAGGTCCTTTCTTCATCATTCTTTGAGAAGCTTCAGCTGTGGGTTCTAGAATGATGGCATCTCCAGTGTTCTTTGGAGGAGTGTCCAAGTGAGGGGAGGGAGAAGCGAAGGATAAGAATGGGGTTCGGGTTCTGAGTTCAGCGTTGGAATCGCTGAGAATCACTTCATCAGTCTTTTGAGAGACTGAGGGAGGTTGGGTAGGTTCTAAGTTTCTAACCGCAGTGTTTGGAGACGCTGAAGGTTGGATTGAATGGATGGCTTGAATGGGTGTGGCAGAGCGTACCACGGAACTTTCCTTCAGCTCTTCAGAATGAGCTGAGGAGTCTTCAGCATGGGATTGCTGGGGTTGCTCCTTGGTTTTCTTGATCCTTTTGGAATCAAGTTGGGTTGAAGAGTGTTTCCTTTTCTTATTAGGAGAGGAATGTGTGGTCGGGGTATCAACGATGGGTATTGTCGCTGAAGGAGCCACAGAAGTCGAAGAATTAGGGTTAAGAAGAGAGAGAAGGGTAGAGAGACGTACCTCATTGTCGACAGGTTTGAAATCGAGCACCTTAGGGCCAACCTGAGAATGTTTCAGGTCACCCTCTTGAGGATAGCTGTCCTTCAGGCCATATTGGAAGATGGCGCTGATGAATCGGGGGTAGGGAACCCATGCAGGTCTGTCAGCAGCAGAATCTACTCTTTGTACTAGGTCGTCATAAATGATAGATGCCCAGTCAATATGTAGACCTTTCAGCAGTGTGTATCCCATAGCCTGCTGAGG
The DNA here is from genome assembly GCA_033807775.1 of Saussurea involucrata. Lineage (NCBI taxonomy): Eukaryota > Viridiplantae > Streptophyta > Magnoliopsida > Asterales > Asteraceae > Saussurea > Saussurea involucrata. Next base: position 40,733,457 of record CM066320.1, on the reverse strand, counting down.
TTGAGCGGCTTGATCAGAGGAGCCGGTCTTCGCTGTCATGCAGCTGATCAGGTGTGCGAAGATGAAATTCATCTCGCTGGGCATTTTGGACTTCTTTATCAGCGTCAGCTTCTTCTCGGGCTTCTTGTCTTTTCCAGTTTCCCAGATGTAACCCATTGCGTCGAGGAAAGCAATGATTTCTTCTCTGTCAGCATGCTTCTTATGGTCAGGGAATGGAACAAACGGTTTTTCTTTGGTAGCATTGGGAAAGTTCAGGGCTTTTCGAATGATTGCGGGGGTTATCTTAATTGTGCCATACTCAGTATCGCTGAGTATGCAGTCAATAGTTTTGGAGGGATCTTTGGCGGAGGGTAGCTGAGAGTGTCTGGCAGAGTACCAGAACTGGGATAGAAGTAGCTGACTTGCAGGAGGTGTGATGGTCAGGGCTGTTGAAATGCAGCAGTTTTTCAGGAAATTCACAGCATCATCCAGATGTGTGACTTGCTTTCGAGGAGGAAACTCGAGAAGCGCAGAGAGGTTGTTGACCTTGGTCCAATCTAGTTGATCCAGCTTGAACTTAACCTTAGGGGCTTTGATGATTTCCACTTCCTCAGAGTCAGCGGAGATGTTCTCAGCGGTAACATTGATCTTTGAAGTTGCCATTTCTCTGTATTATCAGTTCAACCAAAGATGTTAACAAATAAGAATTGTCTTGATATGGAAAGAATTTCCATTAAGATGGTTCGAATTTTGTCCATTTCATTCAGACATAAATGTCTTAATGAAGATTAGGGTTTTTCATGATTTGAAACGAAATGTAAAACCCATAAAGTCTTGTATTCCAGTTTCAAAAAAAACTGGATACGAATGAAGAACAAGTTTAAGATTAAGATTTAAAACTTGAAGAACAACCATGAAATGGTTGTGTTCATAAAACCATGAAAGAAATGATTTTATTTTTAAGAAGTTCTGTTGTTTGATCTTGTTTAAAACAATGATAAGATCAGAAACAAGTTAAGCATTTGGTAATAAATAAGAACATATTAACCTTGATGTTTGATGAAGAAGATGATGACCAGTTCTTTGAAGATTTGAGAGCACAAATGCAACAATAATTCTTTTCTTGCGGAGGAAGATTTGATCGCGTAAAAGATAAAATATAAACCAAGAGTTGTTTATATAGAGATTTTAGAGAGAGAAAACCTTGAGCGGGAAAAGGTTTTCATCATGACACGGACACGTGTTTGCATTTGATTGGAAGTTTGAACGAAACGTGCAAACGTGTGTCAGAAATAAATCGTGCCTTGTGTTATCCGTTGCAATGACGTCACAACTGTCCTTTCATATTCTTGGTTGTCTCTGAGGTTTTGAAAAACTCAGGGACTCTTTGAAAACATGAAGCACTGAATAGAAATATTAGTGAAGGTTTTAAGAAATTTCAAAAAGTCGCTGTTAAGGAAGAGATATTCAGCGATGCAATTTATTTTGAAATCTTGCATTTACATGCGATATGTCAGAGAGAGAAAACATACCTTGATATCAGCGAATCAAGTTTATTCAGAGAGAAGATGATGAAATGGATTATATAAGTTGATTTTATTCTATCGCTTATCAATGTGAACTGCTGAAGGTTTTATCCTTCAAAGTTCAGCATTCCAAGCTCGCTGATGAGAAAGTTGAATCTTGTATCATCAAGAGGTTTGGTAAATAGATCAGCTAACTGATAATCAGTTGGAATAAAATGAAGTTCTATATCACCATTCATCACATGATCTCTGATAAAATGATATATGATTTCTATGTGTTTTGTCTTTGAGTGTAGCACTGGATTGTTTGCTATAGCGATGGCACTTGTGCTGTCGCAATAGATTGGAATTTTGGAGAGCTGAAGATCATAGTCTAGTAGTTGATTTCTCATCCACAAGACTTGAGAACAACAGCTTCCAGCGGCTACATACTCAGCTTCAGCTGTGGAAGTGGACACTGAGTTTTGCTTCTTACTTGTCCAACTTACCAGCTTTCCACCCAGGAGCTGACATCCTCCTGTGGTGCTTTTCCTATCCATTTTGCATCCTGCAAAATCACTATCTAAATAGGCGGTTAGATAGAATCCTGAATCTTTGGGATACCAAAGACCTAGATTCGCTGTACCCTTAAGATATCGAAAGATTCGCTTTACAGCTTTCATATGAGATATCTTAGGTTCAGCTTGATATCGTGCACACAAACATGTTGCAAACATAATATCGGGTCGGCTAGCTGTAAGATACAATAGTGAGCCGATCATCCCACGGTACAGCGTGACATTGACAGGAACACCCTTTGTGTCCTTATCAAGTGTCAGCGGTGGTGCCATAGGGGTTTTCATAGCTGAACTTTCAGTTAAGTCGAATTTCTTCAGCATATCTTTAACATATTTTCCCTGATTAATGAAAGTTCCTTTTTCAGTTTGCTTAATCTGAAGACCAAGGAAATATGTTAGTTCACCCATCATGCTCATTTTATACTCATCTTTCATTCTATCAGCGAAACGAGTACAAAGCTCAGGGTTAGTAGAACCAAATATAATGTCATCAACATATATTTGAACTAGAATGATATGACCTTTCACTTTTCTAAAAAATAGAGTTTTGTCAATCTTACCTCGCTCAAATTTTTCGATATGGAGATAAGTGGAAAGAGTGTCATACCATGCACGTGGAGCTTGCTTCAAGCCATAAAGTGCCTTGTCCAGTTTATAAACATAACCTGGACGCTTAGGATCTGAGAATCCTGGAGGTTGTTCCACATAAACTTCTTCATTCAGCTTTCCATTCAGAAACGCTGACTTAACATCCATCTGATGTACAGTGAAGTTTTTGTGTACAGCATATGCTAAGAAAAGACGAATAGATTCAAGTCTTGCTACTGGAGCAAATGTTTCGTCATAATCTATGCCTTTCTCTTGTCTGTATCCCTGAGCAACAAGACGAGCTTTGTTGCGAGTTACAGTACCATGTTCGTCCAACTTGTTTCGATAGACCCATTTAGTGCCTATCACTGTTTTGTCAGTTGGTCTACGAACGAGTTTCCAAACTTTGTTTCTTTCGAATTCAGTCAGCTCTTCTTGCATAGCGCTGACCCAGTTTGGATCTCTGAGGGCATCATCTATTTTCTTTGGTTCAGTTAGAGAAATAAAGTTAACAAATAAACAAATATTACCTGCACTTCTACGAGTCTGAATACCAGCGTTTGGATCACCAAGAATTTGATCGATTGGGTGATTTACAGTCCATCGCTGAGCCGGAGCATACGTCGCTGACTCAGTCTGAACTGGAGAAACTGAAGATGAGGCTTCAGCTACTTCTGGATTATCAGCTAAGAGAGGAATGTTTGCATTTGTCACTTCATTCACTGATTGCTGAGAAATAGATGGAATTTCTGAGACATTTGGATCAACTGCAGGTATAGTGTTTATAGGAACAGCTGAGACCCATGATGTTTCAGCTTCACTATTCTGCATGTTTGGAATGATAGTGGGACTATCATCTTCTACTGGATGAGCATGAGGAGTGGGAATATCTTCTGAATCACCAAGATGAGAAAACATCCATTGATTCAGTTCTTCTGTATCAGCGTTCGGTTTAGAGTTCGCTGAACGGGATTCGTCAAACGTGACGTGAATAGTTTCTTCTACAGTTTGTCTTCTACGGTTGAAGACTCTGAAGGCTTTGGAGACTGAGGAGTATCCAAGAAAGATTCCATCATCAGCCTTAGGATCAAACTTTCCAATGGCATCTCTGTTGTTCAGTATGAAACACTGACATCCAAAGATGTGAAGAAAGCTGATTGAAGGCTTTCTCCCATGAAAGAGTTCATAGGCTGTCTTTTTGAATCTTTTAACTATCAGCGACCTGTTTTGCGTAAAACAAGCAGTGTTGACAGCTTCTGCCCAAAACTGAGTAGGCAGGTGAGAATCGCTGAGCATTGAACGTGCAGCTTCAATAATTGTTCTATTTCTTCTTTCAGCGACTCCATTTTGTTGCGGTGTTCTCACTGACGAAAAGTTGTGAGAAATACACTTACTCTCAAGGAAGGAATCAAGAGAACTGTTTTTGAATTCATTTCCATGATCACTCCTTATTGTGCGAACAGTCATATTGTTCAGAGTTTCCATCTTCCGAACAAAGGTGATGGGTTCTACAGGGGTGTCACTCTTAGAACGGAGAAACATTACCCAAGTGAAGCGAGAGAATTCATCAACTATGACCAGCGTGTATTTCTTTCCAGCGATGGATTGTTTGTTAACAGGGCCAAAAAAATCCATATGGAGTAGTTGTAGAGGAGATGACACTGAGGAGACTTGCTTTGACTTGAAGCTTGCCTTGGTCTGCTTCCCTTTTTCACACGCTGAACATAAAGACTCTTTGGCGTATGAATGCTGAGGTAGACCAGTGGTTGTTGAGTCCATGTTTATTACATAAACATTTTCCAAACGATAACCGCTGAGAGCTATCTTCTCCTTTTTGTCAGAGACAAAGCAGGATTTCTTAGTAAAAATTACTTTGTTATCCATGTCGCAAAGCTGACTGATGCTTAGAAGATTATGCTTCAGCCCTTCAACATATGCGACTCTTCTGAAAGAGGTTGTACCATTTGAAAGTACACCATACCCTCAGGTATGTCCTTTTCCATTTCCCCCGAAAGTCACAGAGGGACCTTTCTCTTCCTTGTATTCAGCGAGCAGGCTTTTCTTACCAGTCATGTGTCTAGAGCATCCGCTATCGAGATACCAGATACCCTTCTTAACCTGCAATACAAAGGAAGATTAGTTTTTCTTAGGTACCCACTTAACCATGTATACACGTTTGTCAGTGGAAGTAGTTGGAATGGAAGGTTCAGCAGTCTTCGCAGCGTTTGAAGATTCAGCTTTGTCTTTCTTCACTTTGGTTAATTTCTTAACCTCAGTGGTAGAATTCACCTTGACCTGATTTGCACCAGGGTTGGTCTTCTTTGCCCTGGGGGCAATCTTCACCTTAGCTATCTTTTCAGCTTTGGTGGCTGTGGGGCACTTACTAGCAATATGATCGGTAAGTCCACAGTGATAACATTTCCTATAACTAAAAGTAGTTCTAGGACCACTTGTATGCTGAGCTTTTAATTTCGAATTAGAAGTGCCATCACCAAGTAAACTATTGGCTTTAGAAATGGGACGAACATTCAGTTCTTCAGATTTCTTACAAAGGACATCCACTCTGAGTCTAGGAGTAGATCGCTGAATAGATCCACGCTGAATAAATCCAGAGATCTGATTTCTAGATCCAGAGGGGTAGATCACTGAGGCTTTAGAAGCATTCAGCTTTGGTACTAAGGTACCCTTCTGAGGATTTTGATAAATAACAATTCCTTTACCTTTGTCTTTAGAGACAGAGGTAGGTTTTGAATAAACCATTTTCTCCTTACCTTTTGAGGAGGTAGGAGTTTCCTCAGGGATTGGTGTAATGGACGATGAGCACTGAGATGATGAAGTGTCAGCGACTGAGGATACGAACGTTCCAAATTTAAGCATTGAACGTTCAGTGGTTGGTTTTGGAGTATCATATTTATAACCCAGACCACGTTTATCACTCAGAGGAATTTGAGCCTTAATTATCTCAGTGATCTTTGTTGAAGAATTACACCATCCTTCAACAGTAGCTTTTTCAGCCTCTAATGCACCGATAGCTTCTGCTCGTTCGATTTTTACTAGCTGATTTAAATATACTTGATCTTTAAAATCTTCTTCAATTTTAGAAAGCTTTTCTATTTGAAGGTGGCAGTTTTTAAGCTTTTCAGCGAGATCAAGATTTTGGTTTTCAACCACAGTTTTGCCGTTCATGGCTTCGTATAAACTTCTAGTCAAGAGATCGATCTTACGGAGACTATCAGCTTCATCAATATTTGCAATATTGGTAAAGAAAGAAGGTGATATCTGAATAGTAGAGGTTGAAGTGGAGGGAATGTCTGAACTTTCTTCCTCTTCTTCAATCTTGGCCATGAGACATTGATTTGCTTCATCATCTTCAGAATCAGATGATGATGCTTCTTCATCAGAAGCAGCCCAATCATAGTCAGCCATCAGGCCTTTTCCTTTCTTCTTAAAGCTTTTCAGCTTCGCATATTTGTCTTTCAGCTTTGAGTATTTGTCATCTTTATTCCTTGGAACAAAGGATTTCTTTGTAAAAGCTGAGGGTCTAGAAACTTTCTTAGACCTGCACTCATTAGCAAAATGTCCTATCTTTTCGCAGTTAAAACAAGTAGCAGTAGCCTTATCAATAAAAACTGATGATTTAGGCTTGTCAGCTATGGAAAGAGGTTTGTTCTTTCTAAACATTTTCTTCTTGTCAAATCTCCTGAACTTTTTGGTTAGGAGAGCCAAGGATTCATCATCTGAAAAATCAGAATCTGATGAACTTTCAGAGTTACTCTCTAACTTAGTGATAGTGACCGAGGGTCGCTGAGTAGAAGGTTCCTCTGAGATTAAAGCAACATGGGTGCTTTTGGAATCTTTTACAAGATTCTTCTTAAGATGGCTTGATTGCTCATGATTCAGCAACGTGCCATATAAGGTAGCAAGGGTCATTGATCTTAGATCCTTTGACAGCTTGAGACACATGGAATAATTGTCCCAGCTTTCAGGCAAACATTCTAGAAACTTTGTCAGCACTTCAAAGTTAGAATATTCCTTACCAACAGTTTTCAGATCTATAATTAAACAATTAAAACGTTGGTGAACTTCAGAGAGAGTTTCATTCTTACCAGAAATGAAGCTTTCGTATTGTCTTACCAGGTTGATCTTTCTTGAGTCCTGGACTTCAGACGTTCCTTCATACTGAACACATATTGTGTCCCACATGGCTTTTGATGATTTCAGATTCATGACGGAATGGTAGACTTCGTCAGGAAGAGCCATGGATAGTATGGATCTGGCTTTTGTATCTATAGCCACTTTCTTCTTATCTTCATCAGTCCATTGATGGATTTCTTTAGGTACCATCCTTTCTGGAATACCAGGTCTATTCTCAGTGCCTGGAACTGCAGCATCAAATCTTACAGGGATGAATGGACCATTCTCAATATAGTAAGGTATAGTAGGGTCTACACCTTCTAAGAAGAATGTCATCCTATTTTTCCATAAGTTGAAGTTATCTCTGGAAAATCTAGGGGTTTTGCAAGAGAACCATTGTCTATATAATTTGTGTTTGTATTGGTGGCCATTTTCAGATAATAGCAAGGAAGAGAAATATTTTAGATTAGATCTTGTTTATGAGATTAAACAAATCCGCTCTGATACCACTTGTTGGTCCCGAAGGCCTATACAAGTTTGTAGAAGGGGGGGGGGGGGGGGGTTGAATACAAACACACAGATTTTACTTTTCTAAATTGTTTATTGATAAATCATTAACAATTTACAGCTTGTTGCGGAGACAAGATTAAGGATAAACCTAAATCTAAACAAGTTGGAACACTAAGGTTTCTTGCACTAAGAGAGATAAGGAAATTACTAATAATAACCTATCTGAGATAAGAGATTTGAACTTGTCCAGAGTTAGCAAGTTACTTCAAAAGAAGTGAGTTCATCTCTTTATATACTGCATGCATTTAATGCAAGTCAGTATATACTTTACACGTGTCATCAGCTGGTTGGTTGCATGTCGTTGACCTTGGTTGACAACCTTAGTAGCCGTATGGATGAATAGTGTAGTATCAGAGTGGTTGTACGATTTCAGATTTTCGGAGGTTCTTTTCTGACATTTCGTACGGAGGCGTGCAAGGGTGGTTAAGACAAAAGTACTTTGTACGGAGGACTTCATGATCAGCTTTCGTTGATTCAGCGATTATCATTTTCTATTCAGCGAATGATAAAGTTCAGCGATAGCTGAAGTCTTGTACTTGATACTTCACGTTGAGTGGACAAATCTGAGTCTTCGCTGATCCGCATCAGTTCATTAGGAGACTTGTCGCTGGTTCTTGAGCTTGATCTTCGACTTCAGCGTAGAACCTTTGTTGACGTGAAACTTGTCTTCAGGGATCATAAGTAAACAACTAACTTATCAGCGATCATCATAATGACTGAACAGACTCAGAGCATTAATGATGAACAGTGTTCGCTGAATGTTTAATCTAAAGAGCGAGAGTTCCTATCAGCGGTACTGGAAGATCTTAGTACTTATTAGCGATAGTGAAACTCTGATACATATTGTTTACTTACAATTTTCACTAAGTATATAAGAGAGGGTCATTATCAAATCACTGAGGGTTTGGTTCAACAAGAACATTTGTTCCGTTTCAGAGATTTCTACAGATCATAATTCATTACATCATGGAAGCTAATAGACAAATACCGCAACGTGATGGAACTGCCCTTGGTCCAACATAGTGGATGAGGTACATCAGAATTCCTAAAGATTTAGTTTTTCCTAATATCATGACTTTACCAGAAGCTGTACCTGCATACGCTGACCAGGAGTCATCATTCTTGAGTGAGTATAGAGAAGAACATGCACTGATGGCCCAGCCAGAACCGGAGGGGCCTACCCAAACTACAAACCCATTAGGTGAGCGTCGTGAGGGTATAGCTGTTAGTGAGAGAGTTCAGGATACTTGGGTACCTAAACAGGTTGAGTTGAGAGGTAAAAATGATGAAAGGGGAACTGGAGTTGGGGGTGCTCCTGGTCAGTCGTCTCGTGTTCCTGATGATGATCAAGAAACAGATGATCTCTATGCCAATATTGATGATCCGACAAATTTGCCCACTCCTTCTGATGATGAAGCTGATGATGAAAGAGATGATGATGGTAATGATGGTTATGATTCTGATGATGACAACGATGATGATCAAAACAATGATCAACTTGATTTTACAATAGAGAAAGTTGTCAGTGCTGCTACTAATTCCGAGCTACATTCTGATGCTCGAGGGGAAATAAGGAGTAATGAGGGAGCTTTAGTTGAAACATAATTAAATGTGAGGTCAAGTGAGATGGGAAGAAAAAACGATGGTGAGAGTGTGACAGGATCACCAAAAGTTTTAACTAGTGATCCTACCCAAACCGTGTCAACCCGGGTAGCCACATCTACTGTCAGTGCACGTCTATCGCCACGAGACATTGAAATAGACATAGTGTACCCAGCTATGCGTTGCACAACCCCACTCATCCACTCATCAACTTCTTTACAAGTTGATGTTTCATCTTCTCACAGGGGAATAGCACAACATCTATCGGCGACACACTCGGTGTCTGCTGGTATTGAAACAGGATGGCAACTGCCCCAGCCACCGCCTTCATTTGTTCACACATCGAGTCTAGAGCCTTTCGGATTTTATCCTTCTTTTCCTAGGACACAAAGGCCGCTAGTCACATCATCATTGGTGTCACAAACCGTTGGAGTTCTTCGTGACCCAACCGGAACACCCCGAGTATTGCCGCCATTCGTTGGTGCTTTACGAGGACCGAGTGGAAGTCCTGTCAATGTTAACACCATGCCAGCATTGAGCACATGCCACACGGTCTCTTTGACTACTATGCAAACCAGTAACCTAAGTGGTCTGGGTGTTACCCCGTTACAGTCACAGAACATCAGATCTTTGGTGGGTCCTCCTCCACACCATTTTGTATCTCTGAAGCTATTGGAAATGTCAATCACTAGTCTGAGCAACTCGTACAAAGCTCATGCTGCTGAAATGAAAGATGTGGTTGGCAAACTATCTGAAGAAGTGAGCAGAGCCGTGAAAGGCAAATCAGTAGCAGAATCAACTTCAACTCAACCTGAATCTCTGCCAGAATCTCAGCCTAACCCGAAGTTGTATCCTAATCTTCCATTACATGAACTGAAATCTCAAATGCTTACACGTCTTTTAGAACAAGGAGACAACAATACCCAAGAAGAAATGGATTTACTTGGTCTACTTAAACGCCAAATCGAACAACAAACCAACTTACCATCTCAGACTGATTTCAAAACACTTCAACAATCCATAACCAACCTGACCGAAGCTATCTCTTTTGGCTTCACAACCCTTTCTGACCGAATTAAAGGTGTGGAAGAAAAATGTGGTAGTCAAGCCCAAACCACCAAACGGAAACATGATGATCAAGATCCCGATCCTGATCACCATGAGGGGGAGATGAGTAAAATGCAAAAAGTAGGAGAAGCTAGTGGTTCGGGCGCTCAAACAGAAAATGTGGAAAATGTGGAAACTGTTGGTATTGGTACAGGTGTTGCTGAAACTGTACAAGAAAGTGACGTGTTAGGAGTTCTGGATGATATCATTCCCACGGTTGAAAAGCCCGGTGGAAGTGATAACAGAACGGCTGATGAAAGTATGGTAGATGATATGATTCAGGATATTATCCATGTTGATTCTGAGGATGAACCCAAGGTAACTGTGGTAAAGATAAAGGAGGAATTGGATGATGTATTTGACGGTGTTCATGCTCAACCTGATTCTGATTCTGAAGAAGAAAACACTGATGCTCAACCTGATCCAGTTATAGAAGTTCCTGTGATACTTGATTTTCTCGAAGGTAAAATTAAAGATCCAGTTTCTGAAGCTGAAATGCGTAACTTTCAGATGTTGATAGATAGAGAAGCTTTGATTGAAAGAGGAGGTCACAGAATCAGAATAATTACTCCGTTCCAAGAAGACATCAGGAGTGATTTATTAATGAAACAGATTCAGCCGATGGACAAGATAAAGTTGTATTTGATTGAGAAATTCCCAAGTCTGCACCAGATTGAATACTTGCATATGATGAGCAATAAAGATAGAGAGCTCAAATTTGTAAGAACTGACAAAGAGATAGTAAAGATTTCAAAGATAGAATCGGAGAAAATCTTGAACGTCTTCTATCCAAGATTCACGGTGTACATAACAGATGGAAAAGAGTGGACATTCAGCGAGGCAGATTTCAAATCCTTGGCTTGTGAGGATTTCTTCGCGCTGTATGATATACTTGCAAGACGTCCAAACAAAGATGTTACATGGTCTGAGGCTTACCAAGCTGTAAAAAGATTTATGAAGAACTTGATCAAGCTTGCATATGCGTTGGAAGAAAATTAGATCAGAGTTAATTCCAGAAGGCCAAACAGACGTATGTCAGATATTCAGGGTATTCCACTTTATACTGTGTTAGAGAAACCGGAGTTCGGGGTTGTCTATCACAACGGGTAGAAAAAGAAGAAGTTCTTGAGGCTTATTGAAGTTAACAAATTCTGTGATGGCACTCTTAATATGATAAAGATTTAGCTGACTGAGAAAATCAGACTTGATGAGCAGAAGAAGGTGCCTCTGAAAGAAAAGGAGAAAGTTTTAATCAACAAAGCACTGAAAGCTATACAAGACATACTAGATTACAGGAATTCTCTAAGAAGGTTTGAGATCATATTTGGGATCAGGAAGAAGTACATTCAACCAGAGCAGCTCAAAAGATAAACTCTGCATTTTCTTACTTGGATACAAAGGGGGAGAATGTTAGTGCTGAAAATACATGTTGTATCCAAGTAAAGGGACTCAAAATGTAAATATCTAGTCTAAGTATAAATAACTTAGATTAGTTCATAGTTTTATAACTTTGCACTTATTACATCAAGGCTTTCATATTATTCTCTCTACATTTGTGTAATCATACTATTGAAGATTAATGAGAGATGACATGATTGTAGCTTAAATTCTTGATTGTTTACTTGTTTCTGGGATCACACTTTTAATTTCCACACCATCTTTACAGGCTTAAAGATAGGTGTATCTGAACTTGTAGCATCACGGTTGTAGAAAAGATTAGAAGGACGCATCCGATATTTTGATTTGACAGACTTTATCGAAGAAGAATGATCATGAACAGAACCAGAAGCAGTCTTTAACGAATAATCTGAATCAGTTGAACCATCATACGGCGATTGAACAATAGTATCGACACTAAATTGTTCAGATGATTTAGCTTTGATCTTAATTGCTTCCAATTGCTGAACTTTATTGGACATAACATTTCTTTCTTGAACAGTCAGATCAAGTTTCTTTTGTAGATCAGACTTGATCTTCTGCTCTGTCATAACCTCCGTTGCTAAAGCAGATAACTTCCTTGTTAGCTTTAAGATTTCAGCCTTAAAGATGTTTCTCTCTTCTTCAAAACTCTTCTCGGATATTTCTTTAAAAATATTCATGTTTTTCTTTTGAAAACTTTGCTTTTCCTTTTCAAAAACATCCTTCTTTTCACCAAACTCTTTTCTCTCTTTTTTCAACAAAAATTCCAATTCAAATATTTTCTTTGAAAGCTCGGCACTTTTTGATTCAAAAACTTTTCTTTCAATATCAAAATTCACTCTTTCCTTCTCAGACTTTTCTTTTTCAAGAAATAAATTTTTTTCAAAATCAGAAACTTGTTTTGAAAGTTTTATGCATTTAAGTTCAAGAGCTTTCTTTTCATCAATCAAAGCATTATGGCCAGGAAGCTTCTTAGAGACATCAAATCCACAAGTTGTTCCTTTGTCACAAACTTCAGTCTTTGAATTCTCCTTGGAAACAAGGTTAGATTGAAAATCATCATCAAAATCTTTTTCAAAAGAAGAAATTTCAAGTGTAAACCACTTCTTCAAAGTAAATTATTTTCTCTCATTTTCCAAAACAATTTCCAAATCAATTACTTTCTTGGAAAGTTCATTTATCTTTGCTTCAAAAGATTTACTTTGAGTTGCAAAATTGGCCTTTTCACTTTCAAATTGATTATGCTCAGAGAGTAAAAGTTTCTCAAGATCTGACACTTGCTTAGAAAGCTGGAAACACTTTTTATTGACTTTCTATTTTGCATCAAAAGCACTCTTGGATGAATCTAAAAACGTTTTAATTAAAGAAATTTCAATAATATTTCTTTCGTTTTCCAATTTTGTCTTGAAACTAGAAGATAGTTCCTTAAAACTATTTGAGTAAATAGTTGAAAGAAAGTCCTTTTCAAGCTCAAATTTCATCATTTGTTCTAAAACAGAATCTTCAAGTTCACAGATCCTCCCTTCTAGAATCAAAGATGGAACATATCTTTTTGCTCCAAGAGGTTTTTCACAGTTAGGTTTAGTAGCAAAAATATCAAAATAGTCATTCGAAAGTGTTCCATTCGGATTCTTTTGATATTTTTCATTCTCTCGAGTATAACAAAAAGGAAGTTGCATTTTCATTGTATTGGCTCTTTTCATTAATTCTTCTTTTTCTATTTCATCGGCATTGGTCCATCTAATCGCAAATATCAGGAAAATATCTGGCATATCGCAAATATTTAAATTCATATAGCGTTGGAATGTAATTGATTGCCTTTGCCAGACGTTTAGGATTTTCATAACCAAGTCCCCAATATTTGTTAAGAGAACTTACTAACCTTGGTTTGTTCATATGAATAGTTTGCTAAGTTTGACCTCTCAAATAAAGCTTCTTTTCCAAATCTTCAATTTTGTTAAAAAACTCTGTATTTTGAGTGGTAATATTTTTAAAGAAAGTTCACTATCACTATTCTTTTCTTCCAAATCCTTGATTTTCTTTTTAAGCTCAGATATTTGAGAATCAAAAGATTTCTTATCCTATCAAGCTTTTCTTGTTTATCTATGAGAGACTCATCAATAATAGTTTGACTTAGATTTTAGTTTTCTTCTTTTTCCTTTTGCAATGTAGCACTTAGTCTCTCCTTCGGTGGATCATCCCAATATACTTCTAAGAAATAATCATCCATTGTTACCTGAAAATAATAAAAATGATCGTTATCAGATACTTCGTGAGAAGTTGAATTATGCACACACGATAATCAGAGAAAAAACGATTAAAGTCAGAAAAATTTTCAAAATCGAATTTTGAATAACAAATTATAAATTTGTCGTTCAAAAATTAATTCCGAAAAATTAATGCGGAATACTGGCCTTTTAATCGGCAAACCTGCAAAATATAAGAAAAATATATCAGTAATGAGCAAAAGCAGGTAAAAATTGATAAAATTGACAAGAAATAAAAAATTACAAAAAATAGGAACTAAAAATGACAACTTACGAAACTAAAACGAAAAATAAGGACTAAAAGTGTAAAATACTAACACTTATAAAAGACAAGGACTAAAAATGTCAAAAACTAAAATTAAAACTTCAAAGGACTAAAAATGACACAAAGTGAAACTTAAAAACTCTAGGGACAAAAAGAGTAAAAACCTAAAAGATAAAAGTCTAGGGACTAAAACTGACACAAATTGAAACTCTAAACAAGAGGGACCAAATTTGAAAGAAAATGAAACTTAAAAAACTAGAAGGACTAAAATTGTAATAAAGTGAAACTATAACTACAGGGACTAAATCTAACAAAATATGAAACTTCTAAGTCCAGGGACCAGAACTGACAAAATCTAAACTATTTAAAGGACTTAACAGAAAACTAACGAAAAGAACCAAAAATGTAAAGAAACTTACCGGAAACACCATCGGACACTAACGGACCGACCGTTAACTAACTTACACTTAACCTGACTAACTGACTTAGGACTAAAAATGAAACAATTCTAACTGATTTAACGGAATAAACTGACGAAAACTAACACAAAAAGGACTGAAATTGTAATGAACGTAACGGTACTAACGGAACTACCGTTAATTCACTATTCATCACCCTCAACGTCACTCATTCACAATTTGGAAAACTTCAAGTTGTGATATCTGATTCTTTTCTCGAAGAAATCTTCTGATTTTTCTTGCTACGTGTTCCACAATCGAAAATAAATAAAATAAAACAAAAATTTCATGATCATGCAAACAAAAACGACGAAGGCGTGAACTTGAACAACTCCGGCCGTGAAAATCGAATGGCGACGAAAAACGCTGTTGTTGCTGTTTTATGCGATTAGGAAGTGTTGTCGGCCAAAAGGTGATCGTTCAGAAAATTTGATCGTACTAGTTGTGTACGAGAACTTTGTCCGACATCCTTTTTTTTAAACACCCCTATTTTTGCAAAAAACTCACGTTTCATCCGACAAGAAGTGATCTGATCGGACAACGTTTTATCCGAGAAGGTGACCGGACAAGCTATGTGCGAGGAAGATGATCGTGCGACAACTTTGATTATACGACAACTTTGAGTTTTCCGGCTTGAAAACCCAGAATCCGGCGATCACGATTTTTCGGCGAACTATCTTCCAACACCTCAAACTTCCTGAATTTTCATCCTTTTCCGAATCTAAAAATTGTAGGATGATCGAAAATGAAACACGAATCGATCTGTGAAAACCAAAACATTCCAAATGCAACGAATATTTAGATCGATTACCATCATCAAATCTTCACGAAGAACACCGTCGAAATGCAAAATTTCTAAAAACACACCGAAACTTTGTGTTTTTCGAATCTGGATGATTGCAAACCACTCGAAATTACTAAGCAATAAGATATGTGGCAGCAAGAAGGATTAAACTTCAATTAAATCTTCAAGCAGGATGAATATCAAGTCTTTGTCGATCTGCAAAAATTCTGAAATCACAGAATTGTTAGTGTTAGAGTATCAATGTCAATATGTGTAGTTCAGGGTCCTTTCTGTAATTATGTGTAACTTACCTTGTATAAATAGTCTCTTAGGGTTTCATTATTAGGCTAGACACTCCATTTGTATTACTCTCTCAATATATGAAAACGGCTGATTCTGCCACCATCTCAAGTGTGTCTCTCTCAATCTATCAACCTACTCACATATTCTAACATGGTATCAGAGCTCTAGGTAAGCATCCTCAACCATCTTTCAGATCTGCATTCTCAAGTTTATTTCCCTTATTTTGCTGCTGTCGATTTTGCTCAGAAAATCCATTCTCTGTTGGTTTTTTGACAAAATTCCAAGTTTTAAATAGTTGAAAGAAAGTCCTTTTCAAGCTCAAATTTCATCATTTGTTCTAAAACAGAATCTTCAAGTTCACAGATCCTCCCTTCTAGAATCAAAGGTGGAACATATCTTTTTGCTCCAAGAGTTTTTTCACAGTTAGGTTTAGTAGCAAAAATATCAAAATAGTCATTCGAAAGTGTTCCATTCGGATTCTTTTGATATTTTTCATTCTCTCGAGTATAACAAAAAGGAAGTTGCATTTTCATTGTATTGGCTCTTTTCATTAATTCTTCTTTTTCTATTTCATCGGCATTGGTCCATCTAATCGCAAATATCAGGAAAATATCTGGCATATCGCAAATATTTAAATTCATATAGCGTTGGAATGTAATTGATTGCCTTTGCCAGACGTTTAGGATTTTCATAACCAAGTCCCCAATATTTGTTAAGAGAACTTACTAACCTTGGTTTGTTCATATGAATAGTTTGCTAAGTTTGACCTCTCAAATAAAGCTTCTTTTCCAAATCTTCAATTTTGTTAAAAAACTCTGTATTTTGAGTGGTAATATTTTTAAAGAAAGTTCACTATCACTATTCTTTTCTTCCAAATCCTTGATTTTCTTTTTAAGCTCAGATATTTGAGAATCAAAAGATTTCTTATCCTATCAAGCTTTTCTTGTTTATCTATGAGAGACTCATCAATAATAGTTTGACTTAGATTTTAGTTTTCTTCTTTTTCCTTTTGCAATGTAGCACTTAGTCTCTCCTTCGGTGGATCATCCCAATATACTTCTAAGAAATAATCATCCATTGTTACCTGAAAATAATAAAAATGATCGTTATCAGATACTTCGTGAGAAGTTGAATTATGCACACACGATAATCAGAGAAAAAACGATTAAAGTCAGAAAAATTTTCAAAATCGAATTTTGAATAACAAATTATAAATTTGTCGTTCAAAAATTAATTCCGAAAAATTAATGCGGAATACTGGCCTTTTAATCGGCAAACCTGCAAAATATAAGAAAAATATATCAGTAATGAGCAAAAGCAGGTAAAAATTGATAAAATTGACAAAAAATAAAAAATTACAAAAAATAGGAACTAAAAATGACAACTTACGAAACTAAAACGAAAAATAAGGACTAAAAGTGTAAAATACTAACACTTATAAAAGACAAGGACTAAAAATGTCAAAAACTAAAATTAAAACTTCAAAGGACTAAAAATGACACAAAGTGAAACTTAAAAACTCTAGGGACAAAAAGAGTAAAAACCTAAAAGATAAAAGTCTAGGGACTAAAACTGACACAAATTGAAACTCTAAACAAGAGGGACCAAATTTGAAAGAAAATGAAACTTAAAAAACTAGAAGGACTAAAATTGTAATAAAGTGAAACTATAACTACAGGGACTAAATCTAACAAAATATGAAACTTCTAAGTCCAGGGACCAGAACTGACAAAATCTAAACTATTTAAAGGACTTAACAGAAAACTAACGAAAAGAACCAAAAATGTAAAGAAACTTACCGGAAACACCATCGGACACTAACGGACCGACCGTTAACTAACTTACACTTAACCTGACTAACTGACTTAGGACTAAAAATGAAACAATTCTAACTGATTTAACGGAATAAACTGACGAAAACTAACACAACTAACAGAAAAAGGACTGAAATTGTAATGAACGTAACGGTACTAACGGAACTACCGTTAATTCACTATTCATCACCCTCAACGTCACTCATTCACGATTTGGAAAACTTCAAGTTGTGATATCTGATTCTTTTCTCGAAGAAATCTTCTGATTTTTCTTGCTACGTATTCCACAATCGAAAATAAATAAAATAAAACAAAATTTTCATGATCATGCAAACAAAAACGACGAAGGCGTGAACTTGAACAACTCCGGCCGTGAAAATCGAATGGCGACGAAAAACGCTGTTGTTGCTGTTTTATGCGATTAGGAAGTGTTGTCGGCCAAAAGGTGATCGTTCAGAAATTTTGATCGTACTAGTTGTGTACGAGAACTTTGTCCGACATCCTTTTTTTTAAACACCCCTATTTTTGCAAAAAACTCACGTTTCATCCGACAAGAAGTGATCTGATCGGACAACGTTTTATCCGAGAAGGTGATCGGACAAGCTATGTGCGAGGAAGATGATCGTGCGACAACTTTGATTATACGACAACTTTGAGTTTTCCGGCTTGAAAACCCAGAATCCGGCGATCACGATTTTTCGGCGAACTATCTTCCAACACCTCAAACTTCCTGAATTTTCATCCTTTTCCGAATCTAAATATTGTAGGATGATCGAAAATGAAACACGAATCGATCTGTGAAAACCAAAACATTCCAAATGCAACGAATATTTAGATCGATTACCATCATCAAATCTTCACGAAGAACACCGTCGAAATGCAAAATTTCTAAAAACACACCGAAACTTTGTGTTTTTCGAATCTGGATGATTGCAAACCACTCGAAATTACTAAGCAATAAGATATGTGGCAGCAAGAAGGATTAAACTTCAATTAAATCTTCAAGCAGGATGAATATCAAGTCTTTGTCGATCTGCAAAAATTCTGAAATCACAGAATTGTTAGTGTTAGAGTATCAATGTCAATATGTGTAGTTCAGGGTCCTTTCTGTAATTATGTGTAACTTACCTTGTATAAATAGTCTCTTAGGGTTTCATTATTAGGCTAGACACTCCATTTGTATTACTCTCTCAATATATGAAAACGGCTGATTCTGCCACCATCTCAAGTGTGTCTCTCTCAATCTATCAACCTACTCACATATTCTAACATGGTATCAGAGCTCTAGGTAAGCATCCTCAACCATCTTTCAGATCTGCATTCTCAAGTTTATTTCCCTTATTTTGCTGCTGTCGATTTTGCTCAGAAAATCCATTCTCTGTTGGTTTTTTGACAAAATTCCAAGTTTTAAATAGTTGAAAGAAAGTCCTTTTCAAGCTCAAATTTCATCATTTGTTCTAAAACAGAATCTTCAAGTTCACAGATCCTCCCTTCTAGAATCAAAGGTGGAACATATCTTTTTGCTCCAAGAGTTTTTTCACAGTTAGGTTTAGTAGCAAAAATATCAAAATAGTCATTCGAAAGTGTTCCATTCGGATTCTTTTGATATTTTTCATTCTCTCGAGTATAACAAAAAGGAAGTTGCATTTTCATTGTATTGGCTCTTTTCATTAATTCTTCTTTTTCTATTTCATCGGCATTGGTCCATCTAATCGCAAATATCAGGAAAATATCTGGCATATCGCAAATATTTAAATTCATATAGCGTTGGAATGTAATTGATTGCCTTTGCCAGACGTTTAGGATTTTCATAACCAAGTCCCCAATATTTGTTAAGAGAACTTACTAACCTTGGTTTGTTCATATGAATAGTTTGCTAAGTTTGACCTCTCAAATAAAGCTTCTTTTCCAAATCTTCAATTTTGTTAAAAAACTCTGTATTTTGAGTGGTAATATTTTTAAAGAAAGTTCACTATCACTATTCTTTTCTTCCAAATCCTTGATTTTCTTTTTAAGCTCAGATATTTGAGAATCAAAAGATTTCTTATCCTATCAAGCTTTTCTTGTTTATCTATGAGAGACTCATCAATAATAGTTTGACTTAGATTTTAGTTTTCTTCTTTTTCCTTTTGCAATGTAGCACTTAGTCTCTCCTTCGGTGGATCATCCCAATATACTTCTAAGAAATAATCATCCATTGTTACCTGAAAATAATAAAAATGATCGTTATCAGATACTTCGTGAGAAGTTGAATTATGCACACACGATAATCAGAGAAAAAACGATTAAAGTCAGAAAAATTTTCAAAATCGAATTTTGAATAACAAATTATAAATTTGTCGTTCAAAAATTAATTCCGAAAAATTAATGCGGAATACTGGCCTTTTAATCGGCAAACCTGCAAAATATAAGAAAAATATATCAGTAATGAGCAAAAGCAGGTAAAAATTGATAAAATTGACAAGAAATAAAAAATTACAAAAAATAGGAACTAAAAATGACAACTTACGAAACTAAAACGAAAAATAAGGACTAAAAGTGTAAAATACTAACACTTATAAAAGACAAGGGCTAAAAATGTCAAAAACTAAAATTAAAACTTCAAAGGACTAAAAATGACACAAAGTGAAACTTAAAAACTCTAGGGACAAAAAGAGTAAAAACCTAAAAGATAAAAGTCTAGGGACTAAAACTGACACAAATTGAAACTCTAAACAAGAGGGACCAAATTTGAAAGAAAATGAAACTTAAAAAACTAGAAGGACTAAAATTGTAATAAAGTGAAACTATAACTACAGGGACTAAATCTAACAAAATATGAAACTTCTAAGTCCAGGGACCAGAACTGACAAAATCTAAACTATTTAAAGGACTTAACAGAAAACTAACGAAAAGAACCAAAAATGTAAAGAAACTTACCGGAAACACCATCGGACACTAACGGACCGACCGTTAACTAACTTACACTTAACCTGACTAACTGACTTAGGACTAAAAATGAAACAATTCTAACTGATTTAACGGAATAAACTGACGAAAACTAACACAACTAACAGAAAAAGGACTGAAATTGTAATGAACGTAACGGTACTAACGGAACTACCGTTAATTAACTATTCATCACCCTCAACGTCACTCATTCACGATTTGGAAAACTTCAAGTTGTGATATCTGATTCTTTTCTCAAAGAAATCTTCTGATTTTTCTTGCTACGTGTTCCACAATCGAAAATAAATAAAATAAAACAAAAATTTCATGATCATGCAAACAAAAACGACGAAGGCGTGAACTTGAACAACTCCGGCCGTGAAAATCGAATGGCGACGAAAAACGCTGTTGTTGCTGTTTTATGCGATTAGGAAGTGTTGTCGGCCAAAAGGTGATCGTTCAGAAAATTTGATCGTACTAGTTGTGTACGAGAACTTTGTCCGACATCCTTTTTTTTAAACACCCCTATTTTTGCAAAAAACTCACGTTTCATCCGACAAGAAGTGATCTGATCGGACAACGTTTTATCCGAGAAGGTGATCGGACAAGCTATGTGCGAGGAAGATGATCGTGCGACAACTTTGATTATACGACAACTTTGAGTTTTCCGGCTTGAAAACCCAGAATCCGGCGATCACGATTTTTCGGCGAACTATCTTCCAACACCTCAAACTTCCTGAATTTTCATCCTTTTCCGAATCTAAAAATTGTAGGATGATCGAAAATGAAACACGAATCGATCTGTGAAAACCAAAACATTCCAAATGCAACGAATATTTAGATCGATTACCATCATCAAATCTTCACGAAGAACACCGTCGAAATGCAAAATTTCTAAAAACACACCGAAACTTTGTGTTTTTCGAATCTGGATGATTGCAAACCACTCGAAATTACTAAGCAATAAGATATGTGGCAGCAAGAAGGATTAAACTTCAATTAAATCTTCAAGCAGGATGAATATCAAGTCTTTGTCGATCTGCAAAAATTCTGAAATCACAGAATTGTTAGTGTTAGAGTATCAATGTCAATATGTGTAGTTCAGGGTCCTTTCTGTAATTATGTGTAACTTACCTTGTATAAATAGTCTCTTAGGGTTTCATTATTAGGCTAGACACTCCATTTGTATTACTCTCTCAATATATGAAAACGGCTGATTCTGCCACCATCTCAAGTGTGTCTCTCTCAATCTATCAACCTACTCACATATTCTAACATGGTATCAGAGCTCTAGGTAAGCATCCTCAACCATCTTTCAGATCTGCATTCTCAAGTTTATTTCCCTTATTTTGCTGCTGTCGATTTTGCTCAGAAAATCCATTCTCTGTTGGTTTTTTGACAAAATTCCAAGTTTTAAATAGTTGAAAGAAAGTCCTTTTCAAGCTCAAATTTCATCATTTGTTCTAAAACAGAATCTTCAAGTTCACAGATCCTCCCTTCTAGAATCAAAGGTGGAACATATCTTTTTGCTCCAAGAGTTTTTTCACAGTTAGGTTTAGTAGCAAAAATATCAAAATAGTCATTCGAAAGTGTTCCATTCGGATTCTTTTGATATTTTTCATTCTCTCGAGTATAACAAAAAGGAAGTTGCATTTTCATTGTATTGGCTCTTTTCATTAATTCTTCTTTTTCTATTTCATCGGCATTGGTCCATCTAATCGCAAATATCAGGAAAATATCTGGCATATCGCAAATATTTAAATTCATATAGCGTTGGAATGTAATTGATTGCCTTTGCCAGACGTTTAGGATTTTCATAACCAAGTCCCCAATATTTGTTAAGAGAACTTACTAACCTTGGTTTGTTCATATGAATAGTTTGCTAAGTTTGACCTCTCAAATAAAGCTTCTTTTCCAAATCTTCAATTTTGTTAAAAAACTCTGTATTTTGAGTGGTAGTATTTTTAAAGAAAGTTCACTATCACTATTCTTTTCTTCCAAATCCTTGATTTTCTTTTTAAGCTCAGATATTTGAGAATCAAAAGATTTCTTATCCTATCAAGCTTTTCTTGTTTATCTATGAGAGACTCATCAATAATAGTTTGACTTAGATTTTAGTTTTCTTCTTTTTCCTTTTGCAATGTAGCACTTAGTCTCTCCTTCGGTGGATCATCCCAATATACTTCTAAGAAATAATCATCCATTGTTACCTGAAAATAATAAAAATGATCGTTATCAGATACTTCGTGAGAAGTTGAATTATGCACACACGATAATCAGAGAAAAAACGATTAAAGTCAGAAAAATTTTCAAAATCGAATTTTGAATAACAAATTATAAATTTGTCGTTCAAAAATTAATTCCGAAAAATTAATGCGGAATACTGGCCTTTTAATCGGCAAACCTGCAAAATATAAGAAAAATATATCAGTAATGAGCAAAAGCAGGTAAAAATTGATAAAATTGACAAGAAATAAAAAATTACAAAAAATAGGAACTAAAAATGACAACTTACGAAACTAAAACGAAAAATAAGGACTAAAAGTGTAAAATACTAACACTTATAAAAGACAAGGGCTAAAAATGTCAAAAACTAAAATTAAAACTTCAAAGGACTAAAAATGACACAAAGTGAAACTTAAAAACTCTAGGGACAAAAAGAGTAAAAACCTAAAAGATAAAAGTCTAGGGACTAAAACTGACACAAATTGAAACTCTAAACAAGAGGGACCAAATTTGAAAGAAAATGAAACTTAAAAAACTAGAAGGACTAAAATTGTAATAAAGTGAAACTATAACTACAGGGACTAAATCTAACAAAATATGAAACTTCTAAGTCCAGGGACCAGAACTGACAAAATCTAAACTATTTAAAGGACTTAACAGAAAACTAACGAAAAGAACCAAAAATGTAAAGAAACTTACCGGAAACACCATCGGACACTAACGGACCGACCGTTAACTAACTTACACTTAACCTGACTAACTGACTTAGGACTAAAAATGAAACAATTCTAACTGATTTAACGGAATAAACTGACGAAAACTAACACAACTAACAGAAAAAGGACTGAAATTGTAATGAACGTAACGGTACTAACGGAACTACCGTTAATTAACTATTCATCACCCTCAACGTCACTCATTCACGATTTGGAAAACTTCAAGTTGTGATATCTGATTCTTTTCTCAAAGAAATCTTCTGATTTTTCTTGCTACGTGTTCCACAATCGAAAATAAATAAAATAAAACAAAAATTTCATGATCATGCAAACAAAAACGACGAAGGCGTGAACTTGAACAACTCCGGCCGTGAAAATCGAATGGCGACGAAAAACGCTGTTGTTGCTGTTTTATGCGATTAGGAAGTGTTGTCGGCCAAAAGGTGATCGTTCAGAAAATTTGATCGTACTAGTTGTGTACGAGAACTTTGTCCGACATCCTTTTTTTTAAACACCCCTATTTTTGCAAAAAACTCACGTTTCATCCGACAAGAAGTGATCTGATCGGACAACGTTTTATCCGAGAAGGTGATCGGACAAGCTATGTGCGAGGAAGATGATCGTGCGACAACTTTGATTATACGACAACTTTGAGTTTTCCGGCTTGAAAACCCAGAATCCGGCGATCACGATTTTTCGGCGAACTATCTTCCAACACCTCAAACTTCCTGAATTTTCATCCTTTTCCGAATCTAAAAATTGTAGGATGATCGAAAATGAAACACGAATCGATCTGTGAAAACCAAAACATTCCAAATGCAACGAATATTTAGATCGATTACCATCATCAAATCTTCACGAAGAACACCGTCGAAATGCAAAATTTCTAAAAACACACCGAAACTTTGTGTTTTTCGAATCTGGATGATTGCAAACCACTCGAAATTACTAAGCAATAAGATATGTGGCAGCAAGAAGGATTAAACTTCAATTAAATCTTCAAGCAGGATGAATATCAAGTCTTTGTCGATCTGCAAAAATTCTGAAATCACAGAATTGTTAGTGTTAGAGTATCAATGTCAATATGTGTAGTTCAGGGTCCTTTCTGTAATTATGTGTAACTTACCTTGTATAAATAGTCTCTTAGGGTTTCATTATTAGGCTAGACACTCCATTTGTATTACTCTCTCAATATATGAAAACGGCTGATTCTGCCACCATCTCAAGTGTGTCTCTCTCAATCTATCAACCTACTCACATATTCTAACATGGTATCAGAGCTCTAGGTAAGCATCCTCAACCATCTTTCAGATCTGCATTCTCAAGTTTATTTCCCTTATTTTGCTGCTGTCGATTTTGCTCAGAAAATCCATTCTCTGTTGGTTTTTTGACAAAATTCCAAGTTTTAAATAGTTGAAAGAAAGTCCTTTTCAAGCTCAAATTTCATCATTTGTTCTAAAACAGAATCTTCAAGTTCACAGATCCTCCCTTCTAGAATCAAAGGTGGAACATATCTTTTTGCTCCAAGAGTTTTTTCACAGTTAGGTTTAGTAGCAAAAATATCAAAATAGTCATTCGAAAGTGTTCCATTCGGATTCTTTTGATATTTTTCATTCTCTCGAGTATAACAAAAAGGAAGTTGCATTTTCATTGTATTGGCTCTTTTCATTAATTCTTCTTTTTCTATTTCATCGGCATTGGTCCATCTAATCGCAAATATCAGGAAAATATCTGGCATATCGCAAATATTTAAATTCATATAGCGTTGGAATGTAATTGATTGCCTTTGCCAGACGTTTAGGATTTTCATAACCAAGTCCCCAATATTTGTTAAG
The DNA here is from genome assembly GCA_033807775.1 of Saussurea involucrata. NCBI lineage: Eukaryota > Viridiplantae > Streptophyta > Magnoliopsida > Asterales > Asteraceae > Saussurea > Saussurea involucrata. Next base: position 40,708,379 of record CM066320.1, on the reverse strand, counting down.
AGAACTTACTAACCTTGGTTTGTTCATATGAATAGTTTGCTAAGTTTGACCTCTCAAATAAAGCTTCTTTTCCAAATCTTCAATTTTGTTAAAAAACTCTGTATTTTGAGTGGTAGTATTTTTAAAGAAAGTTCACTATCACTATTCTTTTCTTCCAAATCCTTGATTTTCTTTTTAAGCTCAGATATTTGAGAATCAAAAGATTTCTTATCCTATCAAGCTTTTCTTGTTTATCTATGAGAGACTCATCAATAATAGTTTGACTTAGATTTTAGTTTTCTTCTTTTTCCTTTTGCAATGTAGCACTTAGTCTCTCCTTCGGTGGATCATCCCAATATACTTCTAAGAAATAATCATCCATTGTTACCTGAAAATAATAAAAATGATCGTTATCAGATACTTCGTGAGAAGTTGAATTATGCACACACGATAATCAGAGAAAAAACGATTAAAGTCAGAAAAATTTTCAAAATCGAATTTTGAATAACAAATTATAAATTTGTCGTTCAAAAATTAATTCCGAAAAATTAATGCGGAATACTGGCCTTTTAATCGGCAAACCTGCAAAATATAAGAAAAATATATCAGTAATGAGCAAAAGCAGGTAAAAATTGATAAAATTGACAAGAAATAAAAAATTACAAAAAATAGGAACTAAAAATGACAACTTACGAAACTAAAACGAAAAATAAGGACTAAAAGTGTAAAATACTAACACTTATAAAAGACAAGGGCTAAAAATGTCAAAAACTAAAATTAAAACTTCAAAGGACTAAAAATGACACAAAGTGAAACTTAAAAACTCTAGGGACAAAAAGAGTAAAAACCTAAAAGATAAAAGTCTAGGGACTAAAACTGACACAAATTGAAACTCTAAACAAGAGGGACCAAATTTGAAAGAAAATGAAACTTAAAAAACTAGAAGGACTAAAATTGTAATAAAGTGAAACTATAACTACAGGGACTAAATCTAACAAAATATGAAACTTCTAAGTCCAGGGACCAGAACTGACAAAATCTAAACTATTTAAAGGACTTAACAGAAAACTAACGAAAAGAACCAAAAATGTAAAGAAACTTACCGGAAACACCATCGGACACTAACGGACCGACCGTTAACTAACTTACACTTAACCTGACTAACTGACTTAGGACTAAAAATGAAACAATTCTAACTGATTTAACGGAATAAACTGACGAAAACTAACACAACTAACAGAAAAAGGACTGAAATTGTAATGAACGTAACGGTACTAACGGAACTACCGTTAATTAACTATTCATCACCCTCAACGTCACTCATTCACGATTTGGAAAACTTCAAGTTGTGATATCTGATTCTTTTCTCAAAGAAATCTTCTGATTTTTCTTGCTACGTGTTCCACAATCGAAAATAAATAAAATAAAACAAAAATTTCATGATCATGCAAACAAAAACGACGAAGGCGTGAACTTGAACAACTCCGGCCGTGAAAATCGAATGGCGACGAAAAACGCTGTTGTTGCTGTTTTATGCGATTAGGAAGTGTTGTCGGCCAAAAGGTGATCGTTCAGAAAATTTGATCGTACTAGTTGTGTACGAGAACTTTGTTCGACATCCTTTTTTTTAAACACCCCTATTTTTGCAAAAAACTCACGTTTCATCCGACAAGAAGTGATCTGATCGGACAACGTTTTATCCGAGAAGGTGATCGGACAAGCTATGTGCGAGGAAGATGATCGTGCGACAACTTTGATTATACGACAACTTTGAGTTTTCCGGCTTGAAAACCCAGAATCCGGCGATCACGATTTTTCGGCGAACTATCTTCCAACACCTCAAACTTCCTGAATTTTCATCCTTTTCCGAATCTAAAAATTGTAGGATGATCGAAAATGAAACACGAATCGATCTGTGAAAACCAAAACATTCCAAATGCAACGAATATTTAGATCGATTACCATCATCAAATCTTCACGAAGAACACCGTCGAAATGCAAAATTTCTAAAAACACACCGAAACTTTGTGTTTTTCGAATCTGGATGATTGCAAACCACTCGAAATTACTAAGCAATAAGATATGTGGCAGCAAGAAGGATTAAACTTCAATTAAATCTTCAAGCAGGATGAATATCAAGTCTTTGTCGATCTGCAAAAATTCTGAAATCACAGAATTGTTAGTGTTAGAGTATCAATGTCAATATGTGTAGTTCAGGGTCCTTTCTGTAATTATGTGTAACTTACCTTGTATAAATAGTCTCTTAGGGTTTCATTATTAGGCTAGACACTCCATTTGTATTACTCTCTCAATATATGAAAACGGCTGATTCTGCCACCATCTCAAGTGTGTCTCTCTCAATCTATCAACCTACTCACATATTCTAACATGGTATCAGAGCTCTAGGTAAGCATCCTCAACCATCTTTCAGATCTGCATTCTCAAGTTTATTTCCCTTATTTTGCTGCTGTCGATTTTGCTCAGAAAATCCATTCTCTGTTGGTTTTTTGACAAAATTCCAAGTTTTAAATAGTTGAAAGAAAGTCCTTTTCAAGCTCAAATTTCATCATTTGTTCTAAAACAGAATCTTCAAGTTCACAGATCCTCCCTTCTAGAATCAAAGGTGGAACATATCTTTTTGCTCCAAGAGTTTTTTCACAGTTAGGTTTAGTAGCAAAAATATCAAAATAGTCATTCGAAAGTGTTCCATTCGGATTCTTTTGATATTTTTCATTCTCTCGAGTATAACAAAAAGGAAGTTGCATTTTCATTGTATTGGCTCTTTTCATTAATTCTTCTTTTTCTATTTCATCGGCATTGGTCCATCTAATCGCAAATATCAGGAAAATATCTGGCATATCGCAAATATTTAAATTCATATAGCGTTGGAATGTAATTGATTGCCTTTGCCAGACGTTTAGGATTTTCATAACCAAGTCCCCAATATTTGTTAAGAGAACTTACTAACCTTGGTTTGTTCATATGAATAGTTTGCTAAGTTTGACCTCTCAAATAAAGCTTCTTTTCCAAATCTTCAATTTTGTTAAAAAACTCTGTATTTTGAGTGGTAGTATTTTTAAAGAAAGTTCACTATCACTATTCTTTTCTTCCAAATCCTTGATTTTCTTTTTAAGCTCAGATATTTGAGAATCAAAAGATTTCTTATCCTATCAAGCTTTTCTTGTTTATCTATGAGAGACTCATCAATAATAGTTTGACTTAGATTTTAGTTTTCTTCTTTTTCCTTTTGCAATGTAGCACTTAGTCTCTCCTTCGGTGGATCATCCCAATATACTTCTAAGAAATAATCATCCATTGTTACCTGAAAATAATAAAAATGATCGTTATCAGATACTTCGTGAGAAGTTGAATTATGCACACACGATAATCAGAGAAAAAACGATTAAAGTCAGAAAAATTTTCAAAATCGAATTTTGAATAACAAATTATAAATTTGTCGTTCAAAAATTAATTCCGAAAAATTAATGCGGAATACTGGCCTTTTAATCGGCAAACCTGCAAAATATAAGAAAAATATATCAGTAATGAGCAAAAGCAGGTAAAAATTGATAAAATTGACAAGAAATAAAAAATTACAAAAAATAGGAACTAAAAATGACAACTTACGAAACTAAAACGAAAAATAAGGACTAAAAGTGTAAAATACTAACACTTATAAAAGACAAGGGCTAAAAATGTCAAAAACTAAAATTAAAACTTCAAAGGACTAAAAATGACACAAAGTGAAACTTAAAAACTCTAGGGACAAAAAGAGTAAAAACCTAAAAGATAAAAGTCTAGGGACTAAAACTGACACAAATTGAAACTCTAAACAAGAGGGACCAAATTTGAAAGAAAATGAAACTTAAAAAACTAGAAGGACTAAAATTGTAATAAAGTGAAACTATAACTACAGGGACTAAATCTAACAAAATATGAAACTTCTAAGTCCAGGGACCAGAACTGACAAAATCTAAACTATTTAAAGGACTTAACAGAAAACTAACGAAAAGAACCAAAAATGTAAAGAAACTTACCGGAAACACCATCGGACACTAACGGACCGACCGTTAACTAACTTACACTTAACCTGACTAACTGACTTAGGACTAAAAATGAAACAATTCTAACTGATTTAACGGAATAAACTGACGAAAACTAACACAACTAACAGAAAAAGGACTGAAATTGTAATGAACGTAACGGTACTAACGGAACTACCGTTAATTAACTATTCATCACCCTCAACGTCACTCATTCACGATTTGGAAAACTTCAAGTTGTGATATCTGATTCTTTTCTCAAAGAAATCTTCTGATTTTTCTTGCTACGTGTTCCACAATCGAAAATAAATAAAATAAAACAAAAATTTCATGATCATGCAAACAAAAACGACGAAGGCGTGAACTTGAACAACTCCGGCCGTGAAAATCGAATGGCGACGAAAAACGCTGTTGTTGCTGTTTTATGCGATTAGGAAGTGTTGTCGGCCAAAAGGTGATCGTTCAGAAAATTTGATCGTACTAGTTGTGTACGAGAACTTTGTCCGACATCCTTTTTTTTAAACACCCCTATTTTTGCAAAAAACTCACGTTTCATCCGACAAGAAGTGATCTGATCGGACAACGTTTTATCCGAGAAGGTGATCGGACAAGCTATGTGCGAGGAAGATGATCGTGCGACAACTTTGATTATACGACAACTTTGAGTTTTCCGGCTTGAAAACCCAGAATCCGGCGATCACGATTTTTCGGCGAACTATCTTCCAACACCTCAAACTTCCTGAATTTTCATCCTTTTCCGAATCTAAAAATTGTAGGATGATCGAAAATGAAACACGAATCGATCTGTGAAAACCAAAACATTCCAAATGCAACGAATATTTAGATCGATTACCATCATCAAATCTTCACGAAGAACACCGTCGAAATGCAAAATTTCTAAAAACACACCGAAACTTTGTGTTTTTCGAATCTGGATGATTGCAAACCACTCGAAATTACTAAGCAATAAGATATGTGGCAGCAAGAAGGATTAAACTTCAATTAAATCTTCAAGCAGGATGAATATCAAGTCTTTGTCGATCTGCAAAAATTCTGAAATCACAGAATTGTTAGTGTTAGAGTATCAATGTCAATATGTGTAGTTCAGGGTCCTTTCTGTAATTATGTGTAACTTACCTTGTATAAATAGTCTCTTAGGGTTTCATTATTAGGCTAGACACTCCATTTGTATTACTCTCTCAATATATGAAAACGGCTGATTCTGCCACCATCTCAAGTGTGTCTCTCTCAATCTATCAACCTACTCACATATTCTAACATGGTATCAGAGCTCTAGGTAAGCATCCTCAACCATCTTTCAGATCTGCATTCTCAAGTTTATTTCCCTTATTTTGCTGCTGTCGATTTTGCTCAGAAAATCCATTCTCTGTTGGTTTTTTGACAAAATTCCAAGTTTTAAATAGTTGAAAGAAAGTCCTTTTCAAGCTCAAATTTCATCATTTGTTCTAAAACAGAATCTTCAAGTTCACAGATCCTCCCTTCTAGAATCAAAGGTGGAACATATCTTTTTGCTCCAAGAGTTTTTTCACAGTTAGGTTTAGTAGCAAAAATATCAAAATAGTCATTCGAAAGTGTTCCATTCGGATTCTTTTGATATTTTTCATTCTCTCGAGTATAACAAAAAGGAAGTTGCATTTTCATTGTATTGGCTCTTTTCATTAATTCTTCTTTTTCTATTTCATCGGCATTGGTCCATCTAATCGCAAATATCAGGAAAATATCTGGCATATCGCAAATATTTAAATTCATATAGCGTTGGAATGTAATTGATTGCCTTTGCCAGACGTTTAGGATTTTCATAACCAAGTCCCCAATATTTGTTAAGAGAACTTACTAACCTTGGTTTGTTCATATGAATAGTTTGCTAAGTTTGACCTCTCAAATAAAGCTTCTTTTCCAAATCTTCAATTTTGTTAAAAAACTCTGTATTTTGAGTGGTAATATTTTTAAAGAAAGTTCACTATCACTATTCTTTTCTTCCAAATCCTTGATTTTCTTTTTAAGCTCAGATATTTGAGAATCAAAAGATTTCTTATCCTATCAAGCTTTTCTTGTTTATCTATGAGAGACTCATCAATAATAGTTTGACTTAGATTTTAGTTTTCTTCTTTTTCCTTTTGCAATGTAGCACTTAGTCTCTCCTTCGGTGGATCATCCCAATATACTTCTAAGAAATAATCATCCATTGTTACCTGAAAATAATAAAAATGATCGTTATCAGATACTTCGTGAGAAGTTGAATTATGCACACACGATAATCAGAGAAAAAACGATTAAAGTCAGAAAAATTTTCAAAATCGAATTTTGAATAACAAATTATAAATTTGTCGTTCAAAAATTAATTCCGAAAAATTAATGCGGAATACTGGCCTTTTAATCGGCAAACCTGCAAAATATAAGAAAAATATATCAGTAATGAGCAAAAGCAGGTAAAAATTGATAAAATTGACAAGAAATAAAAAATTACAAAAAATAGGAACTAAAAATGACAACTTACGAAACTAAAACGAAAAATAAGGACTAAAAGTGTAAAATACTAACACTTATAAAAGACAAGGACTAAAAATGTCAAAAACTAAAATTAAAACTTCAAAGGACTAAAAATGACACAAAGTGAAACTTAAAAACTCTAGGGACAAAAAGAGTAAAAACCTAAAAGATAAAAGTCTAGGGACTAAAACTGACACAAATTGAAACTCTAAACAAGAGGGACCAAATTTGAAAGAAAATGAAACTTAAAAAACTAGAAGGACTAAAATTGTAATAAAGTGAAACTATAACTACAGGGACTAAATCTAACAAAATATGAAACTTCTAAGTCCAGGGACCAGAACTGACAAAATCTAAACTATTTAAAGGACTTAACAGAAAACTAACGAAAAGAACCAAAAATGTAAAGAAACTTACCGGAAACACCATCGGACACTAACGGACCGACCGTTAACTAACTTACACTTAACCTGACTAACTGACTTAGGACTAAAAATGAAACAATTCTAACTGATTTAACGGAATAAACTGACGAAAACTAACACAACTAACAGAAAAAGGACTGAAATTGTAATGAACGTAACGGTACTAACGGAACTACCGTTAATTCACTATTCATCACCCTCAACGTCACTCATTCACGATTTGGAAAACTTCAAGTTGTGATATCTGATTCTTTTCTCGAAGAAATCTTCTGATTTTTCTTGCTACGTGTTCCACAATCGAAAACAAATAAAATAAAACAAAAATTTCATGATCATGCAAACAAAAACGACGAAGGCGTGAACTTGAACAACTCCGGCCGTGAAAATCGAATGGCGACGAAAAACGCTGTTGTTGCTGTTTTATGCGATTAGGAAGTGTTGTCGGCCAAAAGGTGATCGTTCAGAAAATTTGATCGTACTAGTTGTGTACGAGAACTTTGTCCGACATCCTTTTTTTTAAACACCCCTATTTTTGCAAAAAACTCACGTTTCATCCGACAAGAAGTGATCTGATCGGACAACGTTTTATCCGAGAAGGTGATCGGACAAGCTATGTGCGAGGAAGATGATCGTGCGACAACTTTGATTATACGACAACTTTGAGTTTTCCGGCTTGAAAACCCAGAATCCGGCGATCACGATTTTTCGGCGAACTATCTTCCAACACCTCAAACTTCCTGAATTTTCATCCTTTTCCGAATCTAAAAATTGTAGGATGATCGAAAATGAAACACGAATCGATCTGTGAAAACCAAAACATTCCAAATGCAACGAATATTTAGATCGATTACCATCATCAAATCTTCACGAAGAACACCGTCGAAATGCAAAATTTCTAAAAACACACCGAAACTTTGTGTTTTTCGAATCTGGATGATTGCAAACCACTCGAAATTACTAAGCAATAAGATATGTGGCAGCAAGAAGGATTAAACTTCAATTAAATCTTCAAGCAGGATGAATATCAAGTCTTTGTCGATCTGCAAAAATTCTGAAATCACAGAATTGTTAGTGTTAGAGTATCAATGTCAATATGTGTAGTTCAGGGTCCTTTCTGTAATTATGTGTAACTTACCTTGTATAAATAGTCTCTTAGGGTTTCATTATTAGGCTAGACACTCCATTTGTATTACTCTCTCAATATATGAAAACGGCTGATTCTGCCACCATCTCAAGTGTGTCTCTCTCAATCTATCAACCTACTCACATATTCTAACATGGTATCAGAGCTCTAGGTAAGCATCCTCAACCATCTTTCAGATCTGCATTCTCAAGTTTATTTCCCTTATTTTGCTGCTGTCGATTTTGCTCAGAAAATCCATTCTCTGTTGGTTTTTTGACAAAATTCCAAGTTTTAAATAGTTGAAAGAAAGTCCTTTTCAAGCTCAAATTTCATCATTTGTTCTAAAACAGAATCTTCAAGTTCACAGATCCTCCCTTCTAGAATCAAAGGTGGAACATATCTTTTTGCTCCAAGAGTTTTTTCACAGTTAGGTTTAGTAGCAAAAATATCAAAATAGTCATTCGAAAGTGTTCCATTCGGATTCTTTTGATATTTTTCATTCTCTCGAGTATAACAAAAAGGAAGTTGCATTTTCATTGTATTGGCTCTTTTCATTAATTCTTCTTTTTCTATTTCATCGGCATTGGTCCATCTAATCGCAAATATCAGGAAAATATCTGGCATATCGCAAATATTTAAATTCATATAGCGTTGGAATGTAATTGATTGCCTTTGCCAGACGTTTAGGATTTTCATAACCAAGTCCCCAATATTTGTTAAGAGAACTTACTAACCTTGGTTTGTTCATATGAATAGTTTGCTAAGTTTGACCTCTCAAATAAAGCTTCTTTTCCAAATCTTCAATTTTGTTAAAAAACTCTGTATTTTGAGTGGTAATATTTTTAAAGAAAGTTCACTATCACTATTCTTTTCTTCCAAATCCTTGATTTTCTTTTTAAGCTCAGATATTTGAGAATCAAAAGATTTCTTATCCTATCAAGCTTTTCTTGTTTATCTATGAGAGACTCATCAATAATAGTTTGACTTAGATTTTAGTTTTCTTCTTTTTCCTTTTGCAATGTAGCACTTAGTCTCTCCTTCGGTGGATCATCCCAATATACTTCTAAGAAATAATCATCCATTGTTACCTGAAAATAATAAAAATGATCGTTATCAGATACTTCGTGAGAAGTTGAATTATGCACACACGATAATCAGAGAAAAAACGATTAAAGTCAGAAAAATTTTCAAAATCGAATTTTGAATAACAAATTATAAATTTGTCGTTCAAAAATTAATTCCGAAAAATTAATGCGGAATACTGGCCTTTTAATCGGCAAACCTGCAAAATATAAGAAAAATATATCAGTAATGAGCAAAAGCAGGTAAAAATTGATAAAATTGACAAGAAATAAAAAATTACAAAAAATAGGAACTAAAAATGACAACTTACGAAACTAAAACGAAAAATAAGGACTAAAAGTGTAAAATACTAACACTTATAAAAGACAAGGGCTAAAAATGTCAAAAACTAAAATTAAAACTTCAAAGGACTAAAAATGACACAAAGTGAAACTTAAAAACTCTAGGGACAAAAAGAGTAAAAACCTAAAAGATAAAAGTCTAGGGACTAAAACTGACACAAATTGAAACTCTAAACAAGAGGGACCAAATTTGAAAGAAAATGAAACTTAAAAAACTAGAAGGACTAAAATTGTAATAAAGTGAAACTATAACTACAGGGACTAAATCTAACAAAATATGAAACTTCTAAGTCCAGGGACCAGAACTGACAAAATCTAAACTATTTAAAGGACTTAACAGAAAACTAACGAAAAGAACCAAAAATGTAAAGAAACTTACCGGAAACACCATCGGACACTAACGGACCGACCGTTAACTAACTTACACTTAACCTGACTAACTGACTTAGGACTAAAAATGAAACAATTCTAACTGATTTAACGGAATAAACTGACGAAAACTAACACAACTAACAGAAAAAGGACTGAAATTGTAATGAACGTAACGGTACTAACGGAACTACCGTTAATTAACTATTCATCACCCTCAACGTCACTCATTCACGATTTGGAAAACTTCAAGTTGTGATATCTGATTCTTTTCTCAAAGAAATCTTCTGATTTTTCTTGCTACGTGTTCCACAATCGAAAATAAATAAAATAAAACAAAAATTTCATGATCATGCAAACAAAAACGACGAAGGCGTGAACTTGAACAACTCCGGCCGTGAAAATCGAATGGCGACGAAAAACGCTGTTGTTGCTGTTTTATGCGATTAGGAAGTGTTGTCGGCCAAAAGGTGATCGTTCAGAAAATTTGATCGTACTAGTTGTGTACGAGAACTTTGTCCGACATCCTTTTTTTTAAACACCCCTATTTTTGCAAAAAACTCACGTTTCATCCGACAAGAAGTGATCTGATCGGACAACGTTTTATCCGAGAAGGTGATCGGACAAGCTATGTGCGAGGAAGATGATCGTGCGACAACTTTGATTATACGACAACTTTGAGTTTTCCGGCTTGAAAACCCAGAATCCGGCGATCACGATTTTTCGGCGAACTATCTTCCAACACCTCAAACTTCCTGAATTTTCATCCTTTTCCGAATCTAAAAATTGTAGGATGATCGAAAATGAAACACGAATCGATCTGTGAAAACCAAAACATTCCAAATGCAACGAATATTTAGATCGATTACCATCATCAAATCTTCACGAAGAACACCGTCGAAATGCAAAATTTCTAAAAACACACCGAAACTTTGTGTTTTTCGAATCTGGATGATTGCAAACCACTCGAAATTACTAAGCAATAAGATATGTGGCAGCAAGAAGGATTAAACTTCAATTAAATCTTCAAGCAGGATGAATATCAAGTCTTTGTCGATCTGCAAAAATTCTGAAATCACAGAATTGTTAGTGTTAGAGTATCAATGTCAATATGTGTAGTTCAGGGTCCTTTCTGTAATTATGTGTAACTTACCTTGTATAAATAGTCTCTTAGGGTTTCATTATTAGGCTAGACACTCCATTTGTATTACTCTCTCAATATATGAAAACGACTGATTCTGCCACCATCTCAAGTGTGTCTCTCTCAATCTATCAACCTACTCACATATTCTAACATGGTATCAGAGCTCTAGGTAAGCATCCTCAACCATCTTTCAGATCTGCATTCTCAAGTTTATTTCCCTTATTTTGCTGCTGTCGATTTTGCTCAGAAAATCCATTCTCTGTTGGTTTTTTGACAAAATTCCAAGTTTTAAATAGTTGAAAGAAAGTCCTTTTCAAGCTCAAATTTCATCATTTGTTCTAAAACAGAATCTTCAAGTTCACAGATCCTCCCTTCTAGAATCAAAGGTGGAACATATCTTTTTGCTCCAAGAGTTTTTTCACAGTTAGGTTTAGTAGCAAAAATATCAAAATAGTCATTCGAAAGTGTTCCATTCGGATTCTTTTGATATTTTTCATTCTCTCGAGTATAACAAAAAGGAAGTTGCATTTTCATTGTATTGGCTCTTTTCATTAATTCTTCTTTTTCTATTTCATCGGCATTGGTCCATCTAATCGCAAATATCAGGAAAATATCTGGCATATCGCAAATATTTAAATTCATATAGCGTTGGAATGTAATTGATTGCCTTTGCCAGACGTTTAGGATTTTCATAACCAAGTCCCCAATATTTGTTAAGAGAACTTACTAACCTTGGTTTGTTCATATGAATAGTTTGCTAAGTTTGACCTCTCAAATAAAGCTTCTTTTCCAAATCTTCAATTTTGTTAAAAAACTCTGTATTTTGAGTGGTAATATTTTTAAAGAAAGTTCACTATCACTATTCTTTTCTTCCAAATCCTTGATTTTCTTTTTAAGCTCAGATATTTGAGAATCAAAAGATTTCTTATCCTATCAAGCTTTTCTTGTTTATCTATGAGAGACTCATCAATAATAGTTTGACTTAGATTTTAGTTTTCTTCTTTTTCCTTTTGCAATGTAGCACTTAGTCTCTCCTTCGGTGGATCATCCCAATATACTTCTAAGAAATAATCATCCATTGTTACCTGAAAATAATAAAAATGATCGTTATCAGATACTTCGTGAGAAGTTGAATTATGCACACACGATAATCAGAGAAAAAACGATTAAAGTCAGAAAAATTTTCAAAATCGAATTTTGAATAACAAATTATAAATTTGTCGTTCAAAAATTAATTCCGAAAAATTAATGCGGAATACTGGCCTTTTAATCGGCAAACCTGCAAAATATAAGAAAAATATATCAGTAATGAGCAAAAGCAGGTAAAAATTGATAAAATTGACAAGAAATAAAAAATTACAAAAAATAGGAACTAAAAATGACAACTTACGAAACTAAAACGAAAAATAAGGACTAAAAGTGTAAAATACTAACACTTATAAAAGACAAGGGCTAAAAATGTCAAAAACTAAAATTAAAACTTCAAAGGACTAAAAATGACACAAAGTGAAACTTAAAAACTCTAGGGACAAAAAGAGTAAAAACCTAAAAGATAAAAGTCTAGGGACTAAAACTGACACAAATTGAAACTCTAAACAAGAGGGACCAAATTTGAAAGAAAATGAAACTTAAAAAACTAGAAGGACTAAAATTGTAATAAAGTGAAACTATAACTACAGGGACTAAATCTAACAAAATATGAAACTTCTAAGTCCAGGGACCAGAACTGACAAAATCTAAACTATTTAAAGGACTTAACAGAAAACTAACGAAAAGAACCAAAAATGTAAAGAAACTTACCGGAAACACCATCGGACACTAACGGACCGACCGTTAACTAACTTACACTTAACCTGACTAACTGACTTAGGACTAAAAATGAAACAATTCTAACTGATTTAACGGAATAAACTGACGAAAACTAACACAACTAACAGAAAAAGGACTGAAATTGTAATGAACGTAACGGTACTAACGGAACTACCGTTAATTAACTATTCATCACCCTCAACGTCACTCATTCACGATTTGGAAAACTTCAAGTTGTGATATCTGATTCTTTTCTCAAAGAAATCTTCTGATTTTTCTTGCTACGTGTTCCACAATCGAAAATAAATAAAATAAAACAAATATTTCATGATCATGCAAACAAAAACGACGAAGGCGTGAACTTGAACAACTCCGGCCGTGAAAATCGAATGGCGACGAAAAACGCTGTTGTTGCTGTTTTATGCGATTAGGAAGTGTTGTCGGCCAAAAGGTGATCGTTCAGAAAATTTGATCGTACTAGTTGTGTACGAGAACTTTGTCCGACATCCTTTTTTTTAAACACCCCTATTTTTGCAAAAAACTCACGTTTCATCCGACAAGAAGTGATCTGATCGGACAACGTTTTATCCGAGAAGGTGATCGGACAAGCTATGTGCGAGGAAGATGATCGTGCGACAACTTTGATTATACGACAACTTTGAGTTTTCCGGCTTGAAAACCCAGAATCCGGCGATCACGATTTTTCGGCGAACTATCTTCCAACACCTCAAACTTCCTGAATTTTCATCCTTTTCCGAATCTAAAAATTGTAGGATGATCGAAAATGAAACACGAATCGATCTGTGAAAACCAAAACATTCCAAATGCAACGAATATTTAGATCGATTACCATCATCAAATCTTCACGAAGAACACCGTCGAAATGCAAAATTTCTAAAAACACACTGAAACTTTGTGTTTTTCGAATCTGGATGATTGCAAACCACTCGAAATTACTAAGCAATAAGATATGTGGCAGCAAGAAGGATTAAACTTCAATTAAATCTTCAAGCAGGATGAATATCAAGTCTTTGTCGATCTGCAAAAATTCTGAAATCACAGAATTGTTAGTGTTAGAGTATCAATGTCAATATGTGTAGTTCAGGGTCCTTTCTGTAATTATGTGTAACTTACCTTGTATAAATAGTCTCTTAGGGTTTCATTATTAGGCTAGACACTTCATTTGTATTACTCTCTCAATATATGAAAACGGCTGATTCTGCCACCATCTCAAGTGTGTCTCTCTCAATCTATCAACCTACTCACATATTCTAACATGGTATCAGAGCTCTAGGTAAGCATCCTCAACCATCTTTCAGATCTGCATTCTCAAGTTTATTTCCCTTATTTTGCTGCTGTCGATTTTGCTCAGAAAATCCATTCTCTGTTGGTTTTTTGACAAAATTCCAAGTTTTAAATAGTTGAAAGAAAGTCCTTTTCAAGCTCAAATTTCATCATTTGTTCTAAAACAGAATCTTCAAGTTCACAGATCCTCCCTTCTAGAATCAAAGGTGGAACATATCTTTTTGCTCCAAGAGTTTTTTCACAGTTAGGTTTAGTAGCAAAAATATCAAAATAGTCATTCGAATGTGTTCCATTCGGATTCTTTTGATATTTTTCATTCTCTCGAGTATAACAAAAAGGAAGTTGCATTTTCATTGTATTGGCTCTTTTCATTAATTCTTCTTTTTCTATTTCATCGGCATTGGTCCATCTAATCGCAAATATCAGGAAAATATCTGGCATATCGCAAATATTTAAATTCATATAGCGTTGGAATGTAATTGATTGCCTTTGCCAGACGTTTAGGATTTTCATAACCAAGTCCCCAATATTTGTTAAGAGAACTTACTAACCTTGGTTTGTTCATATGAATAGTTTGCTCAGTTTGACCTCTCAAATAAAGCTTCTTTTCCAAATCTTCAATTTTGTTAAAAAACTCTGTATTTTGAGTGGTAATATTTTTAAAGAAAGTTCACTATCACTATTCTTTTCTTCCAAATCCTTGATTTTCTTTTTAAGCTCAGATATTTGAGAATCAAAAGATTTCTTATCCTATCAAGCTTTTCTTGTTTATCTATGAAAGACTCATCAATAATAGTTTGACTTAGATTTTAGTTTTCTTCTTTTTCCTTTTGCAATGTAGCACTTAGTCTCTCCTTCGGTGGATCATCCCAATATACTTCTAAGAAATAATCATCCATTGTTACCTGAAAATAATAAAAATGATCGTTATCAGATACTTCGTGAGAAGTTGAATTATGCACACACGATAATCAGAGAAAAAACGATTAAAGTCAGAAAAATTTTCAAAATCAAATTTTGAATAACAAATTATAAATTTGTCGTTCAAAAATTAATTCCGAAAAATTAATGCGGAATACTGGCCTTTTAATCGGCAAACCTGCAAAATATAAGAAAAATATATCAGTAATGAGCAAAAGCAGGTAAAAATTGATAAAATTGACAAGAAATAAAAAATTACAAAAAATAGGAACTAAAAATGACAACTTACGAAACTAAAACGAAAAATAAGGACTAAAAGTGTAAAATACTAACACTTATAAAAGACAAGGACTAAAAATGTCAAAAAATAAAATTAAAACTTCAAAGGACTAAAAATGACACAAAGTGAAACTTAAAAACTCTAGGCACAAAAAGAGTAAAAACCTAAAAGATAAAAGTCTAGGGACTAAAACTGACACAAATTGAAACTCTAAACAAGAGGGACCAAATTTGAAAGAAAATGAAACTTAAAAAACTAGAAGGACTAAAATTGTAATAAAGTGAAACTATAACTACAGGGACTAAATCTAACAAAATATGAAACTTCTAAGTCCAGGGACCAGAACTGACAAAATCTAAACTATTTAAAGGACTTAACAGAAAACTAACGAAAATAACCAAAAATGTAAAGAAACTTACCGGAAACACCATCGGACACTAACGGACCGACCGTTAACTAACTTACACTTAACCTGACTAACTGACTTAGGACTAAAAATGAAACAATTCTAACTGATTTAACGGAATAAACTGACGAAAACTAACACAACTAACAGAAAAAGGACTGAAATTGTAATGAACGTAACGGTACTAACGGAACTACCGTTAATTCACTATTCATCACCCTCAACGTCACTCATTCACGATTTGGAAAACTTCAAGTTGTGATATCTGATTCTTTTCTCGAAGAAATCTTCTGATTTTTCTTGCTACGTGTTCCACAATCGAAAACAAATAAAATAAAACAAAAATTTCATGATCATGCAAACAAAAACGACGAAGGCGTGAACTTGAACAACTCCGGCCGTGAAAATCGAATGGCGACGAAAAACGCTGTTGTTGCTGTTTTATGCGATTAGGAAGTGTTGTCGGCCAAAAGGTGATCGTTCAGAAAATTTGATCGTACTAGTTGTGTACGAGAACTTTGTCCGACATCCTTTTTTTTAAACACCCCTATTTTTGCAAAAAACTCACGTTTCATCCGACAAGAAGTGATCTGATCGGACAACGTTTTATCCGAGAAGGTGATCGGACAAGCTATGTGCGAGGAAGATGATCGTGCGACAACTTTGATTATACGACAACTTTGAGTTTTCCGGCTTGAAAACCCAGAATCCGGCGATCACGATTTTTCGGCGAACTATCTTCCAACACCTCAAACTTCCTGAATTTTCATCCTTTTCCGAATCTAAAAATTGTAGGATGATCGAAAATGAAACACGAATCGATCTGTGAAAACCAAAACATTCCAAATGCAACGAATATTTAGATCGATTACCATCATCAAATCTTCACGAAGAACACCGTCGAAATGCAAAATTTCTAAAAACACACCGAAACTTTGTGTTTTTCGAATCTGGATGATTGCAAACCACTCGAAATTACTAAGCAATAAGATATGTGGCAGCAAGAAGGATTAAACTTCAATTAAATCTTCAAGCAGGATGAATATCAAGTCTTTGTCGATCTGCAAAAATTCTGAAATCACAGAATTGTTAGTGTTAGAGTATCAATGTCAATATGTGTAGTTCAGGGTCCTTTCTGTAATTATGTGTAACTTACCTTGTATAAATAGTCTCTTAGGGTTTCATTATTAGGCTAGACACTCCATTTGTATTACTCTCTCAATATATGAAAACGGCTGATTCTGCCACCATCTCAAGTGTGTCTCTCTCAATCTATCAACCTACTCACATATTCTAACATGGTATCAGAGCTCTAGGTAAGCATCCTCAACCATCTTTCAGATCTGCATTCTCAAGTTTATTTCCCTTATTTTGCTGCTGTCGATTTTGCTCAGAAAATCCATTCTCTGCTGGTTTTTTGACAAAATTCCAAGTTTTAAATAGTTGAAAGAAAGTCCTTTTCAAGCTCAAATTTCATCATTTGTTCTAAAACAGAATCTTCAAGTTCACAGATCCTCCCTTCTAGAATCAAAGGTGGAACATATCTTTTTGCTCCAAGAGTTTTTTCACAGTTAGGTTTAGTAGCAAAAATATCAAAATAGTCATTCGAAAGTGTTCCATTCGGATTCTTTTGATATTTTTCATTCTCTCGAGTATAACAAAAAGGAAGTTGTATTTTCATTGTATTGGCTCTTTTCATTAATTCTTCTTTTTCTATTTCATCGGCATTGGTCCATCTAATCGCAAATATCAGGAAAATATCTGGCATATCGCAAATATTTAAATTCATATAGCGTTGGAATGTAATTGATTGCCTTTGCCAGACGTTTAGGATTTTCATAACCAAGTCCCCAATATTTGTTAAGAGAACTTACTAACCTTGGTTTGTTCATATGAATAGTTTGCTCAGTTTGACCTCTCAAATAAAGCTTCTTTTCCAAATCTTCAATTTTGTTAAAAAACTCTGTATTTTGAGTGGTAATATTTTTAAAGAAAGTTCACTATCACTATTCTTTTCTTCCAAATCCTTGATTTTCTTTTTAAGCTCAGATATTTGAGAATCAAAAGATTTCTTATCCTATCAAGCTTTTCTTGTTTATCTATGAGAGACTCATCAATAATTGTTTGACTTAGATTTTAGTTTTCTTCTTTTTCCTTTTGCAATGTAGCACTTAGTCTCTCCTTCGGTGGATCATCCCAATATACTTCTAAGAAATAATCATCCATTGTTACCTGAAAAGAATAAAAATGATCGTTATCAGATACTTCGTGAGAAGTTGAATTATGCACACACGATAATCAGAGAAAAAAACGATTAAAGTCAGAAAAAATTTCAAAATCAAATTTTGAATAACAAATTATAAATTTGTCGTTCAAAAATTAATTCCGAAAAATTAATGCGGAATACTGGCCTTTTAATCGGCAAACCTGCAAAATCTAAGAAAAATATATCAGTAATGAGCAAAAGCAGGTAAAAATTGATAAAATTGACAAGAAATAAAAAATTACAAAAAATAGGAACTAAAAATGACAACTTACGAAACTAAAACGAAAAATAAGGACTAAAAGTGTAAAATACTAACACTTATAAAAGACAAGGACTAAAAATGTCAAAAACTAAAATTAAAACTTCAAAGGACTAAAAATGACACAAAGTGAAACTTAAAAACTCTAGGCACAAAAAGAGTAAAAACCTAAAAGATAAAAGTCTAGGGACTAAAACTGACACAAATTGAAACTCTAAACAAGAGGGACCAAATTTGAAAGAAAATGAAACTTAAAAAACTAGAAGGACTAAAATTGTAATAAAGTGAAACTATAACTACAGGGACTAAATCTAACAAAATATGAAACTTCTAAGTCCAGGGACCAGAACTGACAAAATCTAAACTATTTAAAGGACTTAACAGAAAACTAACGAAAAGAACCAAAAATGTAAAGAAACTTACCGGAAACACCATCGGACACTAACGGACCGACCGTTAACTAACTTACACTTAACCTGACTAACTGACTTAGGACTAAAAATGAAACAATTCTAACTGATTTAACGGAATAAACTGACGAAAACTAACACAACTAACAGAAAAAGGACTGAAATTGTAATGAACGTAACGGTACTAACGGAACTATCGTTAATTCACTATTCATCACCCTCAACGTCACTCATTCACGATTTGGAAAACTTCAAGTTGTGATATCTGATTCTTTTCTCGAAGAAATCTTCTGATTTTTCTTGCTACGTGTTCCACAATCGAAAACAAATAAAATAAAACAAAAATTTCATGATCATGCAAACAAAAACGACGAAGGCGTGAACTTGAACAACTCCGGCCGTGAAAATCGAATGGCGACGAAAAACGCTGTTGTTGCTGTTTTATGCGATTAGGAAGTGTTGTCGGCCAAAAGGTGATCGTTCAGAAAATTTGATCGTACTAGTTGTGTACGAGAACTTTGTCTGACATCCTTTTTTTTAAACACCCCTATTTTTGCAAAAAACTCACGTTTCATCCGACAAGAAGTGATCTGATCGGACAACGTTTTATCCGAGAAGGTGATCGGACAAGCTATGTGCGAGGAAGATGATCGTGCGACAACTTTGATTATACGACAACTTTGAGTTTTCCGGCTTGAAAACCCAGAATCCGGCGATCACGATTTTCCGGCGAACTATCTTCCAACACCTCAAACTTCCTGAATTTTCATCCTTTTCCGAATCTAAAAATTGTAGGATGATCGAAAATGAAACACGAATCGATCTGTGAAAACCAAAACATTCCAAATGCAACGAATATTTAGATCGATTACCATCATCAAATCTTCACGAAGAACACCGTCGAAATGCAAAATTTCTAAAAACACACCGAAACTTTGTGTTTTTCGAATCTGGATGATTGCAAACCACTCGAAATTACTAAGCAATAAGATATGTGGCAGCAAGAAGGATTAAACTTCAATTAAATCTTCAAGCAGGATGAATATCAAGTCTTTGTCGATCTGCAAAAATTCTGAAATCACAGAATTGTTAGTGTTAGAGTATCAATGTCAATATGTGTAGTTCAGGGTCCTTTCTGTAATTATGTGTAACTTACCTTGTATAAATAGTCTCTTAGGGTTTCATTATTAGGCTAGACACTCCATTTGTATTACTCTCTCAATATATGAAAACGGCTGATTCTGCCACCATCTCAAGTGTGTCTCTCTCAATCTATCAACCTACTCACATATTCTAACATGGTATCGGAGCTCTAGGTAAGCATCCTCAACCATCTTTCAGATCTGCATTCTCAAGTTTATTTCCCTTATTTTGCTGCTGTCGATTTTGCTCAGAAAATCCATTCTCTGTTGGTTTTTTGACAAAATTCCAAGTTTTAAATAGTTGAAAGAAAGTCCTTTTCAAGCTCAAATTTCATCATTTGTTCTAAAACAGAATCTTCAAGTTCACAGATCCTCCCTTCTAGAATCAAAGGTGGAACATATCTTTTTGCTCCAAGAGTTTTTTCACAGTTAGGTTTAGTAGCGAAAATATCAAAATAGTCATTCGAAAGTGTTCCATTCGGATTCTTTTGATATGTTTCATTCTCTCGAGTATAACAAAAAGGAAGTTGCATTTTCATTGTATTGGCTCTTTTCATTAATTCTTCTTTTTCTATTTCATCGGCATTGGTCCATCTAATCGCAAATATCAGGAAAATATCTGGCATATCGCAAATATTTAAATTCATATAGCGTTGGAATGTAATTGATTGCCTTTGCCAGACGTTTAGGATTTTCATAACCAAGTCCCCAATATTTGTTAAGAGAACTTACTAACCTTGGTTTGTTCATATGAATAGTTTGCTCAGTTTGACCTCTCAAATAAAGCTTCTTTTCCAAATCTTCAATTTTGTTAAAAAACTCTGTATTTTGAGTGGTAATATTTTTAAAGAAAGTTCACTATCACTATTCTTTTCTTCCAAATCCTTGATTTTCTTTTTAAGCTCAGATATTTGAGAATCAAAAGATTTCTTATCCTATCAAGCTTTTCTTGTTTATCTATGAGAGACTCATCAATAATAGTTTGACTTAGATTTTAGTTTTCTTCTTTTTCCTTTTGCAATGTAGCACTTAGTCTCTCCTTCGGTGGATCATCCCAATATACTTCTAAGAAATAATCATCCATTGTTACCTGAAAAGAATAAAAATGATCGTTATCAGATACTTCGTGAGAAGTTGAATTATGCACACACGATAATCAGAGAAAAAACGATTAAAGTCAGAAAAAATTTCAAAATCAAATTTTGAATAACAAATTATAAATTTGTCGTTCAAAAATTAATTCCGAAAAATTAATGCGGAATACTGGCCTTTTAATCGGCAAACCTGCAAAATATAAGAAAAATATATCAGTAATGAGCAAAAGCAGGTAAAAATTGATAAAATTGACAAGAAATAAAAAATTACAAAAAATAGGAACTAAAAATGACAACTTACGAAACTAAAACGAAAAATAAGGACTAAAAGTGTAAAATACTAACACTTATAAAAGACAAGGACTAAAAATGTCAAAAACTAAAATTAAAACTTCAAAGGACTAAAAATGACACAAATTGAAACTTAAAAACTCTAGGCACAAAAAGAGTAAAAACCTAAAAGATAAAAGTCTAGGGACTAAAACTGACACAAATTGAAACTCTAAACAAGAGGGACCAAATTTGAAAGAAAATGAAACTTAAAAAACTAGAAGGACTAAAATTGTAATAAAGTGAAACTATAACTACAGGGACTAAATCTAACAAAATATGAAACTTCTAAGTCCAGGGACCAGAACTGACAAAATCTAAACTATTTAAAGGACTTAACAGAAAACTAACGAAAAGAACCAAAAATGTAAATAAACTTACCGGAAACACCATCGGACACTAACGGACCGACCGTTAACTAACTTACACTTAACCTGACTAACTGACTTAGGACTAAAAATGAAACAATTCTAACTGATTTAACGGAATAAACTGACGAAAACTAACACAACTAACAGAAAAAGGACTGAAATTGTAATGAACGTAACGGTACTAACGGAACTACCGTTAATTCACTATTCATCACCCTCAACGTCACTCATTCACGATTTGGAAAACTTCAAGTTGTGATATCTGATTCTTTTCTCGAAGAAATCTTCTGATTTTTCTTGCTACGTGTTCCACAATCGAAAACAAATAAAATAAAACAAAAATTTCATGATCATGCAAACAAAAACGACGAAGGCGTGAACTTGAACAACTCCGGCCGTGAAAATCGAATGGCGACGAAAAACGCTGTTGTTGCTGTTTTATGCGATTAGGAAGTGTTGTCGGCCAAAAGGTGATCGTTCAGAAAATTTGATCGTACTAGTTGTGTACGAGAACTTTGTCCGACATCCTTTTTTTAAACACCCCTATTTTTGCAAAAAACTCACGTTTCATCCGACAAGAAGTGATCTGATCGGACAACGTTTTATCCGAGAAGGTGATCGGACAAGCTATGTGCGAGGAAGATGATCGTGCGACAACTTTGATTATACGACAACTTTGAGTTTTCCGGCTTGAAAACCCAGAATCCGGCGATCACGATTTTCCGGCGAACTATCTTCCAACACCTCAAACTTCCTGAATTTTCATCCTTTTCCGAATCTAAAAATTGTAGGATGATCGAAAATGAAACACGAATCGATCTGTGAAAACCAAAACATTCCAAATGCAACGAATATTTAGATCGATTACCATCATCAAATCTTCACGAAGAACACCGTCGAAATGCAAAATTTCTAAAAACACACCGAAACTTTGTGTTTTTCGAATCTGGATGATTGCAAACTACTCGAAATTACTAAGCAATAAGATATGTGGCAGCAAGAAGGATTAAACTTCAATTAAATCTTCAAGCAGGATGAATATCAAGTCTTTGTCGATCTGCAAAAATTCTGAAATCACAGAATTGTTAGTGTTAGAGTATCAATGTCAATATGTGTAGTTCAGGGTCCTTTCTGTAATTATGTGTAACTTAACTTGTATAAATAGTCTCTTAGGGTTTCATTATTAGGCTAGACACTCCATTTGTATTACTCTCTCAATATATGAAAACGGCTGATTCTGCCACCATCTCAAGTGTGTCTCTCTCAATCTATCAACCTACTCACATATTCTAACATGGTATCGGAGCTCTAGGTAAGCATCCTCAACCATCTTTCAGATCTGCATTCTCAAGTTTATTTCCCTTATTTTGCTGCTGTCGATTTTGCTCAGAAAATCCATTCTCTGTTGGTTTTTTGACAAAATTCCAAGTTTTAAATAGTTGAAAGAAAGTCATTTTCAAGCTCAAATTTCATCATTTGTTCTAAAACAGAATCTTCAAGTTCACAGATCCTCCCTTCTAGAATCAAAGGTGGAACATATCTTTTTGCTCCAAGAGTTTTTTCACAGTTAGGTTTAGTAGCAAAAATATCAAAATAGTCATTCGAAAGTGTTCCATTCGGATTCTTTTGATATTTTTCATTCTCTCGAGTATAACAAAAAGGAAGTTGCATTTTCATTGTATTGGCTCTTTTCATTAATTCTTCTTTTTCTATTTCATCGGCATTGGTCCATCTAATCGCAAATATCAGGAAAATATCTGGCATATCGCAAATATTTAAATTCATATAGCGTCGGAATGTAATTGATTGCCTTTGCCAGACGTTTAGGATTTTCATAACCAAGTCCCCAATATTTGTTAAGAGAACTTACTAACCTTGGTTTGTTCATATGAATAGTTTGCTCAGTTTGACCTCTCAAATAAAGCTTCTTTTCCAAATCTTCAATTTTGTTAAAAAACTCTGTATTTTGAGTGGTAATATTTTTAAAGAAAGTTCACTATCACTATTCTTTTCTTCCAAATCCTTGATTTTCTTTTTAAGCTCAGATATTTGAGAATCAAAAGATTTCTTATCCTATCAAGCTTTTCTTGTTTATCTATGAGAGACTCATCAATAATAGTTTGACTTAGATTTTAGTTTTCTTCTTTTTCCTTTTGCAATGTAGCACTTAGTCTCTCCTTCGGTGGATCATCCCAATATACTTCTAAGAAATAATCATCCATTGTTACCTGAAAAGAATAAAAATGATCGTTATCAGATACTTCGTGAGAAGTTGAATTATGCACACACGATAATCAGAGAAAAAACGATTAAAGTCAGAAAAATTTTCAAAATCAAGTTTTGAATAACAAATTATAAATTTGTCGTTCAAAAATTAATTCCGAAAAATTAATGCGGAATACTGGCCTTTTAATCGGCAAACCTGCAAAATATAAGAAAAATATATCAGTAATGAGCAAAAGCAGGTAAAAATTGATAAAATTGACAAGAAATAAAAAATTACAAAAAATAGGAACTAAAAATGACAACTTACGAAACTAAAACGGAAAATAAGGACTAAAAGTGTAAAATACTAACACTTATAAAAGACAAGGACTAAAAATGTTAAAAACTAAAATTAAAACTTCAAAGGACTAAAAATGACACAAATTGAAACTTAAAAACTCTAGGCACAAAAAGAGTAAAAACCTAAAAGATAAAAGTCTAGGGACTAAAACTGACACAAATTGAAACTCTAAACAAGAGGGACCAAATTTGAAAGAAAATGAAACTTAAAAAACTAGAAGGACTAAAATTGTAATAAAGTGAAACTATAACTACAGGGACTAAATCTAACAAAATATGAAACTTCTAAGTCCAGGGACCAGAACTGACAAAATCTAAACTATTTAAAGGACTTAACAGAAAACTAACGAAAAGAACCAAAAATGTAAATAAACTTACCGGAAACACCATCGGACACTAACGGACCGACCGTTAACTAACTTACACTTAACCTGACTAACTGACTTAGGACTAAAAATGAAACAATTCTAACTGATTTAACGGAATAAACTGACGAAAACTAACACAACTAACAGAAAAAGGACTGAAATTGTAATGAACGTAACGGTACTAACGGAACTACCGTTAATTCACTATTCATCACCCTCAACGTCACTCATTCACGATTTGGAAAACTTCAAGTTGTGATATCTGATTCTTTTCTCGAAGAAATCTTCTGATTTTTCTTGCTACGTGTTCCACAATCGAAAACAAATAAAATAAAACAAAAATTTCATGATCATGCAAACAAAAACGACGAAGGCGTGAACTTGAACAACTCCGGCCGTGAAAATCGAATGGCGACGAAAAACGCTGTTGTTGCTGTTTTATGCGATTAGGAAGTGTTGTCGGCCAAAAGGTGATCGTTCAGAAAATTTGATCGTACTAGTTGTGTACGAGAACTTTGTCCGACATCCTTTTTTTTAAACACCCCTATTTTTGCAAAAAACTCACGTTTCATCCGACAAGAAGTGATATGATCGGACAACGTTTTATCCGAGAAGGTGATCGGACAAGCTATGTGCGAGGAAGATGATCGTGCGACAACTTTGATTATACGACAACTTTGAGTTTTCCGGCTTGAAAACCCAGAATCCGGCGATCACGATTTTCCGGCGAACTATCTTCCAACACCTCAAACTTCCTGAATTTTCATCCTTTTCTGAATCTAAAAATTGTAGGATGATCGAAAATGAAACACGAATCGATCTGTGAAAACCAAAACATTCCAAATGCAACGAATATTTAGATCGATTACCATCATCAAATCTTCACGAAGAACACCGTCGAAATGCAAAATTTCTAAAAACACACCGAAACTTTGTGTTTTTCGAATCTGGATGATTGCAAACCACTCGAAATTACTAAGCAATAAGATATGTGGCAGCAAGAACGATTAAACTTCAATTAAATCTTCAAGCAGGATGAATATCAAGTCTTTGTCGATCTGCAAAAATTCTGAAATCACAGAATTGTTAGTGTTAGAGTATCAATGTCAATATGTGTAGTTCAGGGTCCTTTCTGTAATTATGTGTAACTTACCTTGTATAAATAGTCTCTTAGGGTTTCATTATTAGGCTAGACACTCCATTTGTATTACTCTCTCAATATATGAAAACGGCTGATTCTGCCACCATCTCAAGTGTGTCTCTCTCAATCTATCAACCTACTCACATATTCTAACATGGTATCGGAGCTCTAGGTAAGCATCCTCAACCATCTTTCAGATCTGCATTCTCAAGTTTATTTCCCTTATTTTGCTGCTGTCGATTTTGCTCAGAAAATCCATTCTCTTTTGGTTTTTTGACAAAATTCCAAGTTTTAAATAGTTGAAAGAAAGTCCTTTTCAAGCTCAAATTTCATCATTTGTTCTAAAACAGAATCTTCAAGTTCACAGATCCTCCCTTCTAGAATCAAAGGTGGAACATATCTTTTTGCTCCAAGAGGTTTTTCACAGTTAGGTTTAGTAGCAAAAATATCAAAATAGTCATTCGAAAGTGTTCCATTCGGATTCTTTTGATATTTTTCATTCTCTCGAGTATAACAAAAAGGAAGTTGCATTTTCATTGTATTGGCTCTTTTCATTAATTCTTCTTTTTCTATTTCATCGGCATTGGTCCATCTAATCGCAAATATCAGGAAAATATCTGGCATATCGCAAATATTTAAATTCATATAGCGTTGGAATGTAATTGATTGCCTTTGCCAGACGTTTAGGATTTTCATAACCAAGTCCCCAATATTTGTTAAGAGAACTTACTAACCTTGGTTTGTTCATATGAATAGTTTGCTCAGTTTGACCTCTCAAATAAAGCTTCTTTTCCAAATCTTCAATTTTGTTAAAAAAACTCTGTATTTTGAGTGGTAATATTTTTAAAGAAAGTTCACTATCACTATTCTTTTCTTCCAAATCCTTGATTTTCTTTTTAAGCTCAGATATTTGAGAATCAAAAGATTTCTTATCCTATCAAGCTTTTCTTGTTTATCTATGAGAGACTCATCAATAATAGTTTGACTTAGATTTTAGTTTTCTTCTTTTTCCTTTTGCAATGTAGCACTTAGTCTCTCCTTCGGTGGATCATCCCAATATACTTCTAAGAAATAATCATCCATTGTTACCTGAAAAGAATAAAAATGATCGTTATCAGATACTTCGTGAGAAGTTGAATTATGCACACACGATAATCAGAGAAAAAACGATTAAAGTCAGAAAAATTTTCAAAATCAAGTTTTGAATAACAAATTATAAATTTGTCGTTCAAAAATTAATTTCGAAAAATTAATGCGGAATACTGGCCTTTTAATCGGCAAACCTGCAAAATATAAGAAAAATATATCAGTAATGAGCAAAAGCAGGTAAAAATTGATAAAATTGACAAGAAATAAAAAATTACAAAAAATAGGAACTAAAAATGACAACTTACGAAACTAAAACGGAAAATAAGGACTAAAAGTGTAAAATACTAACACTTATAAAAGACAAGGACTAAAAATGTCAAAAACTAAAATTAAAACTTCAAAGGACTAAAAATGACACAAATTGAAACTTAAAAACTCTAGGCACAAAAAGAGTAAAAACCTAAAAGATAAAAGTCTAGGGACTAAAACTGACACAAATTGAAACTCTAAACAAGAGGGACCAAATTTGAAAGAAAATGAAACTTAAAAAACTAGAAGGACTAAAATTGTAATAAAGTGAAACTATAACTACAGGGACTAAATCTAACAAAATATGAAACTTCTAAGTCCAGGGACCAGAACTGACAAAATCTAAACTATTTAAAGGACTTAACAGAAAACTAACGAAAAGAACCAAAAATGTAAATAAACTTACCGGAAACACCATCGGACACTAACGGACCGACCGTTAACTAACTTACACTTAACCTGACTAACTGACTTAGGACTAAAAATGAAACAATTCTAACTGATTTAACGGAATAAACTGACGAAAACTAACACAACTAACAGAAAAAGGACTGAAATTGTAATGAACGTAACGGTACTAACGGAACTACCGTTAATTCACTATTCATCACCCTCAACGTCACTCATTCACGATTTGGAAAACTTCAAGTTGTGATATCTGATTCTTTTCTCGAAGAAATCTTCTGATTTTTCTTGCTACGTGTTCCACAATCGAAAACAAATAAAATAAAACAAAAATTTCATGATCATGCAAACAAAAACGACGAAGGCGTGAACTTGAACAACTCCGGCCGTGAAAATCGAATGGCGACGAAAAACGCTGTTGTTGCTGTTTTATGCGATTAGGAAGTGTTGTCGGCCAAAAGGTGATCGTTCAGAAAATTTGATCGTACTAGTTGTGTACGAGAACTTTGTCCGACATCCTTTTTTTTAAACACCCCTATTTTTGCAAAAAACTCACGTTTCATCCGACAAGAAGTGATCTGATCGGACAACGTTTTATCCGAGAAGGTGATCGGACAAGCTATGTGCGAGGAAGATGATCGTGCGACAACTTTGATTATACGACAACTTTGAGTTTTCCGGCTTGAAAACCCAGAATCCGGCGATCACGATTTTCCGGCGAACTATCTTCCAACACCTCAAACTTCCTGAATTTTCATCCTTTTCCGAATCTAAAAATTGTAGGATGATCGAAAATGAAACACGAATCGATCTGTGAAAACCAAAACATTCCAAATGCAACGAATATTTAGATCGATTACCATCATCAAATCTTCACGAAGAACACCGTCGAAATGCAAAATTTCTAAAAACACACCGAAACTTTGTGTTTTTCGAATCTGGATGATTGCAAACCACTCGAAATTACTAAGCAATAAGATATGTGGCAGCAAGAAGGATTAAACTTCAATTAAATCTTCAAGCAGGATGAATATCAAGTCTTTGTCGATCTGCAAAAATTCTGAAATCACAGAATTGTTAGTGTTAGAGTATCAATGTCAATATGTGTAGTTCAGGGTCCTTTCTGTAATTATGTGTAACTTACCTTGTATAAATAGTCTCTTAGGGTTTCATTATTAGGCTAGACACTCCATTTGTATTACTCTCTCAATATATGAAAACGGCTGATTCTGCCACCATCTCAAGTGTGTCTCTCTCAATCTATCAACCTACTCACATATTCTAACATGGTATCGGAGCTCTAGGTAAGCATCCTCAACCATCTTTCAGATCTGCATTCTCAAGTTTATTTCCCTTATTTTGCTGCTGTCGATTTTGCTCAGAAAATCCATTCTCTGTTGGTTTTTTGACAAAATTCCAAGTTTTAAATAGTTGAAAGAAAGTCCTTTTCAAGCTCAAATTTCATCATTTGTTCTAAAACATAATCTTCAAGTTCACAGATCCTCCCTTCTAGAATCAAAGGTGGAACATATCTTTTTGCTCCAAGAGGTTTTTCACAGTTAGGTTTAGTAGCAAAAATATCAAAATAGTCATTCGAAAGTGTTCCATTCGGATTCTTTTGATATTTTTCATTCTCTCGAGTATAACAAAAAGGAAGTTGCATTTTCATTGTATTGGCTCTTTTCATTAATTCTTCTTTTTCTATTTCATCGGCATTGGTCCATCTAATCGCAAATATCAGGAAAATATCTGGCATATCGCAAATATTTAAATTCATATAGCGTTGGAATGTAATTGATTGCCTTTGCCAGACGTTTAGGATTTTCATAACCAAGTCCCCAATATTTGTTAAGAGAACTTACTAACCTTGGTTTGTTCATATGAATAGTTTGCTCAGTTTGACCTCTCAAATAAAGCTTCTTTTCCAAATCTTCAATTTTGTTAAAAAACTCTGTATTTTGAGTGGTAATATTTTTAAAGAAAGTTCACTATCACTATTCTTTTCTTCCAAATCCTTGATTTTCTTTTTAAGCTCAGATATTTGAGAATCAAAAGATTTCTTATCCTATCAAGCTTTTCTTGTTTATCTATGAGAGACTCATCAATAATAGTTTGACTTAGATTTTAGTTTTCTTCTTTTTCCTTTTGCAATGTAGCACTTAGTCTCTCCTTCGGTGGATCATCCCAATATACTTCTAAGAAATAATCATCCATTGTTACCTGAAAAGAATAAAAATGATCGTTATCAGATACTTCGTGAGAAGTTGAATTATGCACACACGATAATCAGAGAAAAAACGATTAAAGTCAGAAAAATTTTCAAAATCAAGTTTTGAATAACAAATTATAAATTTGTCGTTCAAAAATTAATTCCGAAAAATTAATGCGGAATACTGGCCTTTTAATCGGCAAACCTGCAAAATATAAGAAAAATATATCAGTAATGAGCAAAAGCAGGTAAAAATTGATAAAATTGACAAGAAATAAAAAATTACAAAAAATAGGAACTAAAAATGACAACTTACGAAACTAAAACGGAAAATAAGGACTAAAAGTGTAAAATACTAACACTTATAAAAGACAAGGACAAAAAATGTCAAAAACTAAAATTAAAACTTCAAAGGACTAAAAATGACACAAATTGAAACTTAAAAACTCTAGGCACAAAAAGAGTAAAAACCTAAAAGATAAAAGTCTAGGGACTAAAACTGACACAAATTGAAACTCTAAACAAGAGGGACCAAATTTGAAAGAAAATGAAACTTAAAAAACTAGAAGGACTAAAATTGTAATAAAGTGAAACTATAACTACAGGGACTAAATCTAACAAAATATGAAACTTCTAAGTCCAGGGACCAGAACTGACAAAATCTAAACTATTTAAAGGACTTAACAGAAAACTAACGAAAAGAACCAAAAATGTAAATAAACTTACCGGAAACACCATCGGACACTAACGGACCGACCGTTAACTAACTTACACTTAACCTGACTAACTGACTTAGGACTAAAAATGAAACAATTCTAACTGATTTAACGGAATAAACTGACGAAAACTAACACAACTAACAGAAAAAGGACTGAAATTGTAATGAACGTAACGGTACTAACGGAACTACCGTTAATTCACTATTCATCACCCTCAACGTCACTCATTCACGATTTGGAAAACTTCAAGTTGTGATATCTGATTCTTTTCTCGAAGAAATCTTCTGATTTTTCTTGCTACGTGTTCCACAATCGAAAACAAATAAAATAAAACAAAAATTTCATGATCATGCAAACAAAAACGACGAAGGCGTGAACTTGAACAACTCCGGCCGTGAAAATCGAATGGCGACGAAAAACGCTGTTGTTGCTGTTTTATGCGATTAGGAAGTGTTGTCGGCCAAAAGGTGATCGTTCAGAAAATTTGATCGTACTAGTTGTGTACGAGAACTTTGTCCGACATCCTTTTCTTTAAACACCCCTATTTTTGCAAAAAACTCACGTTTCATCCGACAAGAAGTGATCTGATCGGACAACGTTTTATCCGAGAAGGTGATCGGACAAGCTATGTGCGAGGAAGATGATCGTGCGACAACTTTGATTATACGACAACTTTGAGTTTTCCGGCTTGAAAACCCAGAATCCGGCGATCACGATTTTCCGGCGAACTATCTTCCAACACCTCAAACTTCCTGAATTTTCATCCTTTTCCGAATCTAAAAATTGTAGGATGATCGAAAATGAAACACGAATCGATCTGTGAAAACCAAAACATTCCAAATGCAACGAATATTTAGATCGATTACCATCATCAAATCTTCACGAAGAACACCGTCGAAATGCAAAATTTCTAAAAACACACCGAAACTTTGTGTTTTTCGAATCTGGATGATTGCAAACCACTCGAAATTACTAAGCAATAAGATATGTGGCAGCAAGAAGGATTAAACTTCAATTAAATCTTCAAGCAGGATGAATATCAAGTCTTTGTCGATCTGCAAAAATTCTGAAATCACAGAATTGTTAGTGTTAGAGTATCAATGTCAATATGTGTAGTTCAGGGTCCTTTCTGTAATTATGTGTAACTTACCTTGTATAAATAGTCTCTTAGGGTTTCATTATTAGGCTAGACACTCCATTTGTATTACTCTCTCAATATATGAAAACGGCTGATTCTGCCACCATCTCAAGTGTGTCTCTCTCAATCTATCAACCTACTCACATATTCTAACATGGTATCGGAGCTCTAGGTAAGCATCCTCAACCATCTTTCAGATCTGCATTCTCAAGTTTATTTCCCTTATTTTGCTGCTGTCGATTTTGCTCAGAAAATCCATTCTCTGTTGGTTTTTTGACAAAATTCCAAGTTTTAAATAGTTGAAAGAAAGTCCTTTTCAAGCTCAAATTTCATCATTTGTTCTAAAACATAATCTTCAAGTTCACAGATCCTCCCTTCTAGAATCAAAGGTGGAACATATCTTTTTGCTCCAAGAGGTTTTTCACAGTTAGGTTTAGTAGCAAAAATATCAAAATAGTCATTCGAAAGTGTTCCATTCGGATTCTTTTGATATTTTTCATTCTCTCGAGTATAACAAAAAGGAAGTTGCATTTTCATTGTATTGGCTCTTTTCATTAATTCTTCTTTTTCTATTTCATCGGCATTGGTCCATCTAATCGCAAATATCAGGAAAATATCTGGCATATCGCAAATATTTAAATTCATATAGCGTTGGAATGTAATTGATTGCCTTTGCCAGACGTTTAGGATTTTCATAACCAAGTCCCCAATATTTGTTAAGAGAACTTACTAACCTTGGTTTGTTCATATGAATAGTTTGCTCAGTTTGACCTCTCAAATAAAGCTTCTTTTCCAAATCTTCAATTTTGTTAAAAAACTCTGTATTTTGAGTGGTAATATTTTTAAAGAAAGTTCACTATCACTATTCTTTTCTTCCAAATCCTTGATTTTCTTTTTAAGCTCAGATATTTGAGAATCAAAAGATTTCTTATCCTATCAAGCTTTTCTTGTTTATCTATGAGAGACTCATCAATAATAGTTTGACTTAGATTTTAGTTTTCTTCTTTTTCCTTTTGCAATGTAGCACTTAGTCTCTCCTTCGGTGGATCATCCCAATATACTTCTAAGAAATAATCATCCATTGTTACCTGAAAAGAATAAAAATGATCGTTATCAGATACTTCGTGAGAAGTTGAATTATGCACACACGATAATCAGAGAAAAAACGATTAAAGTCAGAAAAATTTTCAAAATCAAGTTTTGAATAACAAATTATAAATTTGTCGTTCAAAAATTAATTCCGAAAAATTAATGCGGAATACTGGCCTTTTAATCGGCAAACCTGCAAAATATAAGAAAAATATATCAGTAATGAGCAAAAGCAGGTAAAAATTGATAAAATTGACAAGAAATAAAAAATTACAAAAAATAGGAACTAAAAATGACAACTTACGAAACTAAAACGGAAAATAAGGACTAAAAGTGTAAAATACTAACACTTATAAAAGACAAGGACAAAAAATGTCAAAAACTAAAATTAAAACTTCAAAGGACTAAAAATGACACAAATTGAAACTTAAAAACTCTAGGCACAAAAAGAGTAAAAACCTAAAAGATAAAAGTCTAGGGACTAAAACTGACACAAATTGAAACTCTAAACAAGAGGGACCAAATTTGAAAGAAAATGAAACTTAAAAAACTAGAAGGACTAAAATTGTAATAAAGTGAAACTATAACTACAGGGACTAAATCTAACAAAATATGAAACTTCTAAGTCCAGGGACCAGAACTGACAAAATCTAAACTATTTAAAGGACTTAACAGAAAACTAACGAAAAGAACCAAAAATGTAAATAAACTTACCGGAAACACCATCGGACACTAACGGACCGACCGTTAACTAACTTACACTTAACCTGACTAACTGACTTAGGACTAAAAATGAAACAATTCTAACTGATTTAACGGAATAAACTGACGAAAACTAACACAACTAACAGAAAAAGGACTGAAATTGTAATGAACGTAACGGTACTAACGGAACTACCGTTAATTCACTATTCATCACCCTCAACGTCACTCATTCACGATTTGGAAAACTTCAAGTTGTGATATCTGATTCTTTTCTCGAAGAAATCTTCTGATTTTTCTTGCTACGTGTTCCACAATCGAAAACAAATAAAATAAAACAAAAATTTCATGATCATGCAAACAAAAACGACGAAGGCGTGAACTTGAACAACTCCGGCCGTGAAAATCGAATGGCGACGAAAAACGCTGTTGTTGCTGTTTTATGCGATTAGGAAGTGTTGTCGGCCAAAAGGTGATCGTTCAGAAAATTTGATCGTACTAGTTGTGTACGAGAACTTTGTCCGACATCCTTTTCTTTAAACACCCCTATTTTTGCAAAAAACTCACGTTTCATCCGACAAGAAGTGATCTGATCGGACAACGTTTTATCCGAGAAGGTGATCGGACAAGCTATGTGCGAGGAAGATGATCGTGCGACAACTTTGATTATACGACAACTTTGAGTTTTCCGGCTTGAAAACCCAGAATCCGGCGATCACGATTTTCCGGCGAACTATCTTCCAACACCTCAAACTTCCTGAATTTTCATCCTTTTCCGAATCTAAAAATTGTAGGATGATCGAAAATGAAACACGAATCGATCTGTGAAAACCAAAACATTCCAAATGCAACGAATATTTAGATCGATTACCATCATCAAATCTTCACGAAGAACACCGTCGAAATGCAAAATTTCTAAAAACACACCGAAACTTTGTGTTTTTCGAATCTGGATGATTGCAAACCACTCGAAATTACTAAGCAATAAGATATGTGGCAGCAAGAAGGATTAAACTTCAATTAAATCTTCAAGCAGGATGAATATCAAGTCTTTGTCGATCTGCAAAAATTCTGAAATCACAGAATTGTTAGTGTTAGAGTATCAATGTCAATATGTGTAGTTCAGGGTCCTTTCTGTAATTATGTGTAACTTACCTTGTATAAATAGTCTCTTAGGGTTTCATTATTAGGCTAGACACTCCATTTGTATTACTCTCTCAATATATGAAAACGGCTGATTCTGCCACCATCTCAAGTGTGTCTCTCTCAATCTATCAACCTACTCACATATTCTAACATGGTATCGGAGCTCTAGGTAAGCATCCTCAACCATCTTTCAGATCTGCATTCTCAAGTTTATTTCCCTTATTTTGCTGCTGTCGATTTTGCTCAGAAAATCCATTCTCTGTTGGTTTTTTGACAAAATTCCAAGTTTTAAATAGTTGAAAGAAAGTCCTTTTCAAGCTCAAATTTCATCATTTGTTCTAAAACAGAATCTTCAAGTTCACAGATCCTCCCTTCTAGAATCAAAGGTGGAACATATCTTTTTGCTCCAAGAGGTTTTTCACAGTTAGGTTTAGTAGCAAAAATATCAAAATAGTCATTCGAAAGTGTTCCATTCGGATTCTTTTGATATTTTTCATTCTCTCGAGTATAACAAAAAGGAAGTTGCATTTTCATTGTATTGGCTCTTTTCATTAATTCTTCTTTTTCTATTTCATCGGCATTGGTCCATCTAATCGCAAATATCAGGAAAATATCTGGCATATCGCAAATATTTAAATTCATATAGCGTTGGAATGTAATTGATTGCCTTTGCCAGACGTTTAGGATTTTCATAACCAAGTCCCCAATATTTGTTAAGAGAACTTACTAACCTTGGTTTGTTCATATGAATAGTTTGCTCAGTTTGACCTCTCAAATAAAGCTTCTTTTCCAAATCTTCAATTTTGTTAAAAAACTCTGTATTTTGAGTGGTAATATTTTTAAAGAAAGTTCACTATCACTATTATTTTCTTCCAAATCCTTGATTTTCTTTTTAAGCTCAGATATTTGAGAATCAAAAGATTTCTTATCCTATCAAGCTTTTCTTGTTTATCTATGAGAGACTCATCAATAATAGTTTGACTTAGATTTTAGTTTTCTTCTTTTTCCTTTTGCAATGTACCACTTAGTCTCTCCTTCGGTGGATCATCCCAATATACTTCTAAGAAATAATCATCCATTGTTACCTGAAAAGAATAAAAATGGTCGTTATCAGATACTTCGTGAGAAGTTGAATTATGCACACACGATAATCAGAGAAAAAACGATTAAAGTCAGAAAAATTTTCAAAATCAAGTTTTGAATAACAAATTATAAATTTGTCGTTCAAAAATTAATCCCGAAAAATTAATGCGGAATACTGGCCTTTTAATCGGCAAACCTGCAAAATATAAGAAAAATATATCAGTAATGAGCAAAAGCAGGTAAAAATTGATAAAATTGACAAGAAATAAAAAATTACAAAAAATAGGAACTAAAAATGACAACTTACGAAACTAAAACGAAAAATAAGGACTAAAAGTGTAAAATACTAACACTTATAAAAGACAAGGACTAAAAATGTCAAAAACTAAAATTAAAACTTCAAAGGACTAAAAATGACACAAATTGAAACTTAAAAACTCTAGGCACAAAAAGAGTAAAAACCTAAAAGATAAAAGTCTAGGGACTAAAACTGACACAAATTGAAACTCTAAACAAGAGGGACCAAATTTGAAAGAAAATGAAACTTAAAAAACTAGAAGGACTAAAATTGTAATAAAGTGAAACTATAACTACAGGGACTAAATCTAACAAAATATGAAACTTCTAAGTCCAGGGACCAGAACTGACAAAATCTAAACTATTTAAAGGACTTAACAGAAAACTAACGAAAAGAACCAAAAATGTAAATAAACTTACCGGAAACACCATCGGACACTAACGGACCGACCGTTAACTAACTTACACTTAACCTGACTAACTGACTTAGGACTAAAAATGAAACAATTCTAACTGATTTAACGGAATAAACTGACGAAAACTAACACAACTAACAGAAAAAGGACTGAAATTGTAATGAACGTAACGGTACTAACGGAACTACCGTTAATTCACTATTCATCACCCTCAACGTCACTCATTCACGATTTGGAAAACTTCAAGTTGTGATATCTGATTCTTTTCTCGAAGAAATCTTCTGATTTTTCTTGCTACGTGTTCCACAATCGAAAACAAATAAAATAAAACAAAAATTTCATGATCATGCAAACAAAAACGACGAAGGCGTGAACTTGAACAACTCCGGCCGTGAAAATCGAATGGCGACGAAAAACGCTGTTGTTGCTGTTTTATGCGATTAGGAAGTGTTGTCGGCCAAAAGGTGATCGTTCAGAAAATTTGATCGTACTAGTTGTGTACGAGAACTTTGTCCGACATCCTTTTCTTTAAACACCCCTATTTTTGCAAAAAACTCACGTTTCATCCGACAAGAAGTGATCTGATCGGACAACGTTTTATCCGAGAAGGTGATCGGACAAGCTATGTGCGAGGAAGATGATCGTGCGACAACTTTGATTATACGACAACTTTGAGTTTTCCGGCTTGAAAACCCAGAATCCGGCGATCACGATTTTCCGGCGAACTATCTTCCAACACCTCAAACTTCCTGAATTTTCATCCTTTTCCGAATCTAAAAATTGTAGGATGATCGAAAATGAAACACGAATCGATCTGTGAAAACCAAAACATTCCAAATGCAACGAATATTTAGATCGATTACCATCATCAAATCTTCACGAAGAACACCGTCGAAATGCAAAATTTCTAAAAACACACCGAAACTTTGTGTTTTTCGAATCTGGATGATTGCAAACCACTCGAAATTACTAAGCAATAAGATATGTGGCAGCAAGAAGGATTAAACTTCAATTAAATCTTCAAGCAGGATGAATATCAAGTCTTTGTCGATCTGCAAAAATTCTGAAATCACAGAATTGTTAGTGTTAGAGTATCAATGTCAATATGTGTAGTTCAGGGTCCTTTCTGTAATTATGTGTAACTTACCTTGTATAAATAGTCTCTTAGGGTTTCATTATTAGGCTAGACACTCCATTTGTATTACTCTCTCAATATATGAAAACGGATGATTCTGCCACCATCTCAAGTGTGTCTCTCTCAATCTATCAACCTACTCACATATTCTAACATGGTATCGGAGCTCTAGGTAAGCATCCTCAACCATCTTTCAGATATGCATTCTCAAGTTTATTTCCCTTATTTTGCTGCTGTCGATTTTGCTCAGAAAATCCATTCTCTGTTGGTTTTTTGACAAAATTCCAAGTTTTAAATAGTTGAAAGAAAGTCCTTTTCAAGCTCAAATTTCATCATTTGTTCTAAAACAGAATCTTCAAGTTCACAGATCCTCCCTTCTAGAATCAAAGGTGGAACATATCTTTTTGCTCCAAGAGGTTTTTCACAGTTAGGTTTAGTAGCAAAAATATCAAAATAGTCATTCGAAAGTGTTCCATTCGGATTCTTTTGATATTTTTCATTCTCTCGAGTATAACAAAAAGGAAGTTGCATTTTCATTGTATTGGCTCTTTTCATTAATTCTTCTTTTTTCTATTTCATCGGCATTGGTCCATCTAATCGCAAATATCAGGAAAATATCTGGCATATCGCAAATATTTAAATTCATATAGCGTTGGAATGTAATTGATTGCCTTTGCCAGACGTTTAGGATTTTCATAACCAAGTCCCCAATATTTGTTAAGAGAACTTACTAACCTTGGTTTGTTCATATGAATAGTTTGCTCAGTTTGACCTCTCAAATAAAGCTTCTTTTCCAAATCTTCAATTTTGTTAAAAACCTCTGTATTTTGAGTGGTAATATTTTTAAAGAAAGTTCACTATCACTATTCTTTTCTTCCAAATCCTTGATTTTCTTTTTAAGCTCAGATATTTGAGAATCAAAAGATTTCTTATCCTATCAAGCTTTTCTTGTTTATCTATGAGAGACTCATCAATAATAGTTTGACTTAGATTTTAGTTTTCTTCTTTTTCCTTTTGCAATGTAGCACTTAGTCTCTCCTTCGGTGGATCATCCCAATATACTTCTAAGAAATAATCATCCATTGTTACCTGAAAAGAATAAAAATGATCGTTATCAGATACTTCGTGAGAAGTTGAATTATGCACACACGATAATCAGAGAAAAAACGATTAAAGTCAGAAAAATTTTCAAAATCAAGTTTTGAATAACAAATTATAAATTTGTCGTTCAAAAATTAATTCCGAAAAATTAATGCGGAATACTGGCCTTTTAATCGGCAAACCTGCAAAATATAAGAAAAATATATCAGTAATGAGCAAAAGCAGGTAAAAATTGATAAAATTGACAAGAAATAAAAAATTACAAAAAATAGGAACTAAAAATGACAACTTACGAAACTAAAACGAAAAATAAGGACTAAAAGTGTAAAATACTAACACTTATAAAAGACAAGGACTAAAAATGTCAAAAACTAAAATTAAAACTTCAAAGGACTAAAAATGACACAAATTGAAACTTAAAAACTCTAGGCACAAAAAGAGTAAAAACCTAAAAGATAAAAGTCTAGGGACTAAAACTGACACAAATTGAAACTCTAAACAAGAGGGACCAAATTTGAAAGAAAATGAAACTTAAAAAACTAGAAGGACTAAAATTGTAATAAAGTGAAACTATAACTACAGGGACTAAATCTAACAAAATATGAAACTTCTAAGTCCAGGGACCAGAACTGACAAAATCTAAACTATTTAAAGGACTTAACAGAAAACTAACGAAAAGAACCAAAAATGTAAATAAACTTACCGGAAACACCATCGGACACTAACGGACCGACCGTTAACTAACTTACACTTAACCTGACTA
This sequence comes from Saussurea involucrata, assembly GCA_033807775.1. NCBI lineage: Eukaryota > Viridiplantae > Streptophyta > Magnoliopsida > Asterales > Asteraceae > Saussurea > Saussurea involucrata. The sequence goes on along the minus strand of CM066320.1, from coordinate 40,669,093 downwards.
ACTGACTTAGGACTAAAAATGAAACAATTCTAACTGATTTAACGGAATAAACTGACGAAAACTAACACAACTAACAGAAAAAGGACTGAAATTGTAATGAACGTAACGGTACTAACGGAACTACCGTTAATTCACTATTCATCACCCTCAACGTCACTCATTCACGATTTGGAAAACTTCAAGTTGTGATATCTGATTCTTTTCTCGAAGAAATCTTCTGATTTTTCTTGCTACGTGTTCCACAATCGAAAACAAATAAAATAAAACAAAAATTTCATGATCATGCAAACAAAAACGACGAAGGCGTGAACTTGAACAACTCCGGCCGTGAAAATCGAATGGCGACGAAAAACGCTGTTGTTGCTGTTTTATGCGATTAGGAAGTGTTGTCGGCCAAAAGGTGATCGTTCAGAAAATTTGATCGTACTAGTTGTGTACGAGAACTTTGTCCGACATCCTTTTCTTTAAACACCCCTATTTTTGCAAAAAACTCACGTTTCATTCGACAAGAAGTGATCTGATCGGACAACGTTTTATCCGAGAAGGTGATCGGACAAGCTATGTGCGAGGAAGATGATCGTGCGACAACTTTGATTATACGACAACTTTGAGTTTTCCGGCTTGAAAACCCAGAATCCGGCGATCACGATTTTCCGGCGAACTATCTTCCAACACCTCAAACTTCCTGAATTTTCATCCTTTTCCGAATCTAAAAATTGTAGGATGATCGAAAATGAAACACGAATCGATCTGTGAAAACCAAAACATTCCAAATGCAACGAATATTTAGATCGATTACCATCATCAAATCTTCACGAAGAACACCGTCGAAATGCAAAATTTCTAAAAACACACCGAAACTTTGTGTTTTTCGAATCTGGATGATTGCAAACCACTCGAAATTACTAAGCAATAAGATATGTGGCAGCAAGAAGGATTAAACTTCAATTAAATCTTCAAGCAGGATGAATATCAAGTCTTTGTCGATCTGCAAAAATTCTGAAATCACAGAATTGTTAGTGTTAGAGTATCAATGTCAATATGTGTAGTTCAGGGTCCTTTCTGTAATTATGTGTAACTTACCTTGTATAAATAGTCTCTTAGGGTTTCATTATTAGACTAGACACTCCATTTGTATTACTCTCTCAATATATGAAAACGGCTGATTCTGCCACCATCTCAAGTGTGTCTCTCTCAATCTATCAACCTACTCACATATTCTAACATGGTATCGGAGCTATAGGTAAGCATCCTCAACCATCTTTCAGATCTGCATTCTCAAGTTTATTTCCCTTATTTCGCTGCTGTCGATTTTGCTCAGAAAATCCATTCTCTGTTGGTTTTTTGACAAAATTCCAAGTTTTAAAGTTGCTCAGAATATCATCACGAACCTACGTACCAATTTTCAGCCAAAACCGATCTGTTTTGCAAAACCCGACTCAAGAACACCGTACGTTCATCCAAGTCGCAACACACACACTCATCCAAGTCGCAACTGACCATTGCGACTTGACACTGTTCATGACCATTGCGACTTGGTACTATTCATGACCCCATATCTCAACTGACCAATGCGACTTGGTACTATTCACAACCACATATCTCAACTGACCACTGCGACTTCACCTCCATATCGCAACTGACCACTGCGACTTCACCTCCAAATCGCAAGTGACCATTGCGACTTCACCTCCAAATCGCAAGTGACCATTGCGACTTCACCTCCAAATCGCAACTGACCATTGCGACTTGGTACTATTCACAACCCCATATCTCAACTGACCATTGCGACTTGGTACTATTCACAACCCCATATCTCAACTGACCATTGCGACTTGGTACTGTTCACAACCCAGTTACTTGCGACAAGTACTGTTCACACTCCAGTTAGTTACGACATACCCTCTTATCGCAATCTTCTCATATCGCAACCTGCCTGCACCACTTAAATGGCTCTCAGTACCGAGTCTCAATACAGTGACTGCTCATATTGTCACTCTACTTCTCATCTTCTTCCCAACTGCCCAAATCGACAATGTCGCTGGTGCGGGATCACACAGCCACAACACTATGGGTCTGACTGTCTAAACCATCCAAGGAACTCAGGTAATCAACAACACTCCAGTCATCAAAAGCAACAACGCATTGCGGATCAATCTCGCAAGACTCCTCTACGCCAATCTCAGTCATATGTTGGATCAATCTCTCCAGACTCCTCTACTCCAGCAACTCAGACACCGCAAGAGCTTGTGGAACTTCTACGCCAAAACCAAGACCAAATAAAGCGACTCATGACAAGTTCTATGGGTATGCATAACACCAACTCATCACCTATGCATAACACCAACTCATCACCTGATCCTCTGGCACTCCTGCGACAAAACCAAGACCTAATAGAGCGCCTCCTGACAGGTTCTATGGGAATGAATTCTCAGTGCAATATCTCAGCATCAGGCAATCCTTGGCTATTCGACTCTGGTTGCTGTAACCACATGACACCTAAGGCTGACGGGTTTATCTCTAAGCAAACCTCCAACATGTGCTCATCAGTCCGCACTGCGGATGACACTCGGTTACCCGTATCTTTCAGTGGAACTGTATCTACCACCAACCTTCAATTACCTGATGTGCTACATATTCCAAACTTATCTCTGAGTCTGATTTCTATCACTCAACTTATGGAATCCGGCCTAATTGTTTTGTTTCATCCTACTAGTTGTGTTGTGCAGGATCCAAAGACCAAGCAGATCCTTGGAGTAGGCCGTAAAGTTGGTCGGATGGTTGAAGTGGCCTACCTCCGTCTCCCCTTACAATCCTCAAATCATGTTGCCTCTGTTTCCAGTACCCCTTCCTTTGAATTGTGGCATAAACGACTTGGACATTTATCTCTAGCTAGGATAAAACTGTTAGCTAGTTCAGGACTGTTAGGCAACACCTCTTCTGAAAACATTTCTTGCTTATCCTGTCAACTTGGCAAACACCATGCCTTACCTTTTCAACTAAATGAACTTAATTCTGCTTCCCCTTTTGACCTCATTCACTCTGATGTTTGGGGGCCAGCCCCACATCCATCCATGGGGGGTTATAGATACTTCGTTATCTTTATCGATGATCACACACGTTTTACATGGATATATCTCATGAAACAGCACTCCGAACTACCTCAAATCTACATCACCTACGCTCGTATGATCCAAACCCAGTTTTCCAAACCTATAAAGATTCTTCGAGCAGATAATGCTATGGAATACAAAGAATCTTCTCTCCTCTCTTTTCTTAGATCTCAGGGTACTCTTTCTCAGTACTCCTGTCCAGGCACCTCTCCGCAAAATGGACGTGCAGAACGTAAACATCGCCACATCCTCGATAATGTTCGTACTCTATTAATCTCAGCCAAGTGTCCAGAACGTTTTTGGGGCGAAGCTGCCTTCACGGCTGTCTACACCATCAACCGTCACCCGACTCCCATCCTCAATCAAAAGTCTCCCTATGAAATGCTCCATGGGGTCTCCCCTGCATATGAACTCCTAAAAGTATGGGGTTGTGCCTGCTTTGTTCAGTTGCAACCTCATGAACACACCAAACTTGAACCTCGTTCTCGATTATGCTGCTTTATTGGCTACGGTATTGAACACAAAGGTTATCGTTGTTGGGATCCAGTCTCTAAAAGACTACGTATATCCCGTCATGTCACATTCTGGGAACATCTTCCCTTATCAATAGTGTCCAAATCTCAAGACATACCCAATCCTTCCACTTCCTTCTTCACTGATAACTCTATCTCTTTGGACTCACTACAATTTGATTCCATACTGACCTCACCATCTGTCCCACCTCCTTCTAACTCACCTCCATCTGAGCTTTATTCTGTGCCATCTGTTCCACCTTCTTCCGCCTCTTCTCAACCGGAACCTTCATCTGTTTCATCTGAACCGTCACCGGCCCCATCTGTGCCATCTGATCACGATCAATCATCTGCACCAATTCCAAGTACTACTTCTGAGCCATCTGCTGAGTCTATGGATCCTAGCTCCTCTCAACCACAAGATGAAGCACGTCGCTCCGCTCGGGTAAGACAAGTTCCTTCTCACCTTCATGATTATCATTGTTATGCCACTTTACTGTCCACCCATGAACCAACTTCCTTCAAGGAAGATGATTCTAACCCTGTTTGGAAGCAAGCTATGACAGAGGAACTTCAGGCACTTGACAAAGCCAATACATGGGAGTTTGTTCCTCTCCCACCAGGAAAGTCACCCATTGGTTGCAAATGGGTCTTCAAAATCAAAACCAAGTCTGATGGATCCATTGATCGATACAAAGCACGCCTTGTGGCAAAAGGCTTCAATCAAGAATATGGCATTGACTACGAAGAAACGTTTGCTCCTGTGGCTCGTGTCACATCAGTTCGTAGTCTTCTCGCCATAGCTGCCACCAAGAAATGACCACTCTATCAGATGGATGTCAAAAATGCCTTTCTGAATGGCGATCTTGAAGAGGAAGTCTACATGAGACTCCCTCCAGGTGTGACCTCCCGTCAGGGACATGTATGTCGACTTCAAAAAGCCCTCTATGGCCTCAAACAAGCTCCTCGTGCTTGGTTTGAAAAGTTTAGTAACACCGTCATCTCCTTGGGATTTTCTCCAAGTAACTATGATTCTGGCCTGTTTACTCGGACTACTGCTGCAGGTACTATCTTACTCCTGTTGAATGTTGATGACATGATCATCACTGGCAGTGACACTACAGGTATCAATCATCTCAAACAATCTCTCAGCTCATGTTTTGAGATGAAAGATCTTAGCAGACTACACTACTTTCTTGGACTTGAAGTTCTATCAGACTCTTCGGGCATCTATCTCTATCAAGCCAAGTACATTTCAGATCTGTTGTCCAAAGCTAGGATCACGGACAACAAAGGTGCATCTACACCCATTGAGCAAAATCTGCACCTTGCTCCGAATGCCGGAACCCCGCTGAAAGACCCTACACGGTACCGTCAACTAGTTGGATCTCTGGTCTACCTGACTGTCACTAGACCAGATCTTGCCTATGCAGTTCATATAGTTAGCCAATTCATGGCTGGCCCGTGTTCAGACCACTATGCCGCTGTTCTTCGTATACTTCGGTACCTCAAAGGGACAATGTTCCATGGGCTTCATTTCTCATCCACCTCATCCTTACAGCTTCGTGCCTTCTCAGATGCTGACTGGGACGGTGACATAACCGATCGTCGTTCCACTACCGGCTATTGTTTCTTTCTTGGGGACTCTCTTATCTCCTGGCGCAGCAAGAAACAATCGCTGACAGCTCGCTCCAGCACTGAAGCGGAATATCGAGCCTTAGCTGACACCACTCAAGAACTCGTATGGCTACGCTGGCTACTATCTGATATGGGTGCTCATCAATTTTCCCCAACACCATTGTGGTGTGACAACACTAGTGCTATTCAGATTGCTCACAATGATGTCTTTCATGAGCGTACAAAGCACATTGAGATTGACTGTCATTTCACGCGTCAACATGTTCTTCGCAAGACGGTTAAACTTTTTCCAATCTCAACCATTGATCAAACTACCGATATCTTCACCAAAGCTCATCTTCCAGGGCGTTTTCGGGCTCTTGTTTCCAAACTCAATTTGGCTCATTCTTCCCCTACTTGAGTTTGAGGGGGGATGTTAGAGTATTAATGTCAATATGTGTAGTTCAGGGTCCTTTCTGTAATTATGTGTAACTTACCTTGTATAAATAGTCTCTTAGGGTTTCATTATTAGGCTAGACACTCCATTTGTATTACTCTCTCAATATATGAAAACGGCTGATTCTGCCACCATCTCAAGTGTGTCTCTCTCAATCTATCAACCTACTCACATATTCTAACAGTTAGTGTTTTCAATTATGAACTGTTGCAAGCTAATTTTTAAATCGAAAATGAAATAGATATGTGACAGCAAACAGATCAAATCTTTGAGAAATTAAGATCAACCATCCACATGAGAAATACTTCGATGAACACAAGGATGAACACTGTTGGTTTAAAAAAAAATCAAAATCAATTTTGTTGTTTAAAATCAAAACTTTTGATTTAAAATTGTTTCAAACAACAAATCATATCAATTTGTGAACTGAAAACAATCAAAACAACAAACGATTTCTAAATTCTTGAAGATTTTTAAGAAAAATCAAAAAACTTCAATTTTCTTCAAAAAAAATTGACAAAAAAATTCTTCAAATTAGTGCATAATCTGATCTGATCAGGCTCTGATACCACTTGAGAGTCCAATCTAATCAAGTAACAATGATGTAAACACAAGAGATCTTAAGAGAAAGATTACAAATGAGAATTAAGATCCACTTTCTCTCTCTAGAATCTCTCTCTATGATGTCATCCCTCTCTTTACAATATATCACACACATGAGACTTCCACTTCAATTCCAATTACAAACAATCTATTTATACACCTTGACTTTCCACACTATGTACTTTGACTTTGACTTATACACCCTTTACTATGACTTTTACATTGACTTTGACTATTACAAATAGACATAAATCTTGAATACATTTATGCTCTTACAATATCAAAGAACAAATTCAAGCGCGAACTAGAGTGACTCGGTAAGCACATTATAGTCAAAAATCAAACAATGATTAGAAAGTTTGATTATGAGGAACAAGTCACAATTAATATGTTATAAAAGAATTGAATCATTAACATGAAATGACGAACTTTGAAAAACAAATAGGAATTCAAACGAGTGTATATCCATCGAAAAATCAACGAATATGTGAGACATGGAAATAACTAAGTCAAGGAAACATAACACGTGGCAACCATGAAAGTTAAAATTGAAGAATAACAAACACAAGTTAGTTATTCAGAATGAATTACCACGGTCTTTAAATTCAGTTAAAGTGCACTTACCTTTCATACAATAGTATTCCCCCTCAAAATTGTCATAGCCTTTGAATGTTCGTCATGTGATGTGAATAATATGAGTTTGGACGCACATGACATTCCTGCAAAATTGATTTAGAATGAGTTTGGTATTCATCCTTTGATGGATCCTTGGTGGTTAGATGCCTTAACCTTAAAATGAGGATCGAGGATACTATAAGTTCCGTACCAACTATTAGCGTACCTTGGATTCACAAAGTCATTCTTCCCACAATTAGTACAACATGTCTTTGCTCGCCTCAGACTGATTAGCTTTGTTGTAGAATAAACATGAGTAGGTGAATCAGTCTTGGAAATAAATGACTTTATATCAACTACAGGAGATTTATAAGACATGTTTCCATCACTGTCTTCTGTAGTTGACTTCCTTTTCCAAACCATTTTGACTTTTCGAAACAGTTGATTATCTTTATTATCAACACGAGAATTATAGAAAAGATTGGAAGGTCGAATCTGATCTTTTGAAAACTCATTTGATTTGACAAACCTCTTTGAAGAACGATTTGAAAAAATTGATCTTGAAGCATAAGAAGGTTGAACACCTTTGAACTTGCTTTCTTCAAGTTTATTGACTTTAATGAATAAAGTATTTCGTTCTTCGAGAATTAAATCAAATTTCTTTTGTAGATCAGATTTAACCATTTGTTCCTTCAAAATCTCGGTTGCTAACCCAGATAATTTCTGTGTAAGCTTATGAAATTCTGTTTAAAAAATGGTTCTTTCACATTCAAAATCATTTTCAATAGTATTGCGTTTGTCAGATATTTCTTTGAAAAATGCAACGTTTTTCTTTTCAAGTTCTTTCTTTTCACTTTCAAAGGATTTTCTTTGGTTCTCAAACTTTTCTCGCTCAAGCACTAAGACTTGTTCAAAATCATAAATCTGTTTAGAAAGTTTAGCAATATTAAGCTTAAACACTTTTCTTTCCTCGAAAATTGTTTTGGAAAGATCAAGAATTTTTCTTTCAAAATTTTTCTTCTCTTTTAAAAAATCACTCTTTTCCTTTTAAAAAACACGAGTCTGTTTTTCAAGAACAGATATCCTTTTCTTTAACTAAAGATTTTCAATTTCGACAGCTTTTCTTTTCTCTTCAAGTTCAGTCAGATCTTGGTTAAGAGAAACTTTATGTTGGTCCCGAAGGCCTATACAAGTTTGTAGAAGGGGGGGGGGGTTGAATACAAACACACATATTTTACTTTTCTAAATTGTTTATTGATAAATCATTAACAATTTACAGCTTGTTGCGGAGACAAGATTAAGGATAAACCTAAATCTAAACAAGTTGGAACACTAAGGTTTCTTGCACTAAGAAAGATAAGGAAATTACTAATAATAACCTATCTTGAGATAAGAGATATGAACTTGTCCAGAGTTAGCAAGTTACTTCAAAATGAAGTGAGTTCATCTCTTTATATACTGCATGCATTTAATGCAAGTCAGTATATACTTTACACGTGTCATCAGCTGGTTGGTTGCATGTCATTGACCTTTGTTGACAACCTTAGTAGCCGTATGGATGAACAGTGTAGTATCAGAGTGGTTGTACGATTTCAAACAGTCGGAGGTTCTTTTCTGACATTTCGTACGGAGTCGTGCAAGGGTGGTTAAGACAAAAGTACTTTGTACGGAGGACTTCATGATCAACTTTCGTTGATTCAGCGATTATCATTTACTATTCAGCAGATGATAAAGTTCAGCGATAGCTGAAGTCTTGTACTTGATACTTCACGTTGAGTGGACAAATCTGAGTCTTCGCTAATCCGCATCAGTTCATTAGGAGACTTGTCGCTGGTTCTTGAGCTTGATCTTCGACTTCAGCGTAGAACCTTTGTTGACGTGAAACTTGTCTTCAGGGATCATAAGTAAACAACTAACTTATCAGCGATCATCATAATGACTGAACAGACTCAGAGCATTTATGGTGAACAGTTTTGCTGAATGTTTAACTTAAAGAGCGAGAGTTCCTATCAGCGGTACTGGAAGATCTTAGTACTTATCAGCGATAGTGAAACTCTGATACATATTGTTTACTTACAATTTTCACTAAGTATTTAAGAGAGGGTCATTATCAAATCACTGAGGGTTTGGATCAACAATCTCCCCCTATTTGATTATGACATAGCAACAAAGAAAATTGCTATTTAATGAAAACATAAGGATAAAAAGAACTCATAAAATATTTGTCCCTTTTACTGTTTTCTGGGATCTTTTCAGTACTGATGGAGTAAAGTACGTTCGCTGAAATCTTTCTTTAAAATATTGAATCAGGTTACAATGAAGAACAGAAAGATTATAAGTACAAGCGATATAATTTACAAGTACAGAAGGATAACTGATACAATAGAGAAAAAGGAGATTATATCAGTTTTCAAAAGGTTCTTCCTTAATGAGAAGTTCATCAAGGGTCGTCTTTTCAGTGGGGATCATCCAGTCAGGAACCGTTACGCCTTGTTTTCTTTTGTTCAGCGCTTCTTTAAAGATCAAGGGTTTTAGGTGTCGTGCCTGAATGTCTTTTCTGAAGTCACACCAGTAGATGAGATCTCTGAGCTGTTCGATTGGAGTGATTGGAAGCTCAACGATCCGTTGAAAACATTTACGTCCGTCGTAGTCGAGAAAGAATATTCCATAAGGATTACTGATGACTTTACCAGGGACGAAAAGTTCACATGGTGGCAAAGAAATGTCAAGGGCAGATAGATCAGGGTCAGGACCAAGCACTTCAGCGCGAGAGAAACCAATTCCAGTTTCATTTCGTATGACAGGACCTGAGATTGAATCTTGACGTTTCTTCTTTGGAGAGGCCCTTTTTCTTTTCGGCTTAAGATCAGGAAGAGGAGGAATGTCCACACAAGAAGATATCAAGTCGATCTGTTTGTTTATCAGCTTTTCGAAATGATCCTTGTACTTAGTTTGTGACGATTGGATAGCTAACCTCATCTCCAACCATTCAGAGAGACCATACCTTTTTACAGTGTCAGCGCGAAAGGCTTCGGATTGGCCATCTTCTCTGAAAAGTTTGATGTCAACAATAGGTACTCCGATAGATGTTCTTCCAGAGATGAATACTTTGTTGATCTTCGCTGGACGATATCTGAAGTGGATCTTCTCTTTACACCAGATCAGGGTGGTCTGAGAAACTTCAGTTTTCTTTTCCACGATCTTCTGGGCTTCTTCCCAAAGCTTTCGTTGGATTTGAATGGGAACACGTTTCGGCTTGCGGTCTTTGACAGATTCTTGAGTAAGCTTGATGGCGTATTCTCTGTCTTTCTCTTCAGCTTCCTTTCTTTCAGCGATGAGGCGTTCAGCTCTGAGGTGTTCCTTGTATTCAGCTTTTGAAATTTTGAATTTAGGAGGAACTGAAGGCAGTTGATCACGCCTTAGAATGATTCGCTGATCCTCGAATCGCTTTATTATTTCCTCTTTTCTCTTTTGATCCTCTTTACTCAGCTTTTGAGGAGCTGAGGAAGGTCTGTTTCTGTGCGAGAGAGGTTGTTCTTCTGGTTCATCAGTCTCAGAGATCAAATCTAAGACTGGGATTATTTCATCAGCAGCAGCTGGCTTTATTTGTGAAGTCGCAGTAGTAGAACCTTCAGCGACATCCTCAAACAGGGGAGAGGACTAGCTGAAACGCAGCGATCTTACAAATAAGAACTGGGTAGAAGAACTTGGGTAGAAAAGATAGAAAAAGAATGTGGATGTGTAGAGAGGTTGTGGAGTAGAGAACTGATTGTGTAGAGATGTTCAGGGAAGGAATATAAGTAAAGTTTAGTGTATCTGACAAACCGGCTTTTCAAGCAAGATCGCCAGATTTTCATCTTCAGCGAGGCCTTTGCCTTTGCCTTTCTCAGCGCCAGAGGCTGAGGGCTTTGTCTTTGTCTTCTCCCCTGAAGGTTCTTTTATTGAAATACCTTTAAGAGCTTTGGTTCGAGGAGCAAGTTTGACAACAAAGAAATCATCGTCATCTTCATCATCATCATCATCATCCTTCCTTGGAGAGGAGGATGGTTCATCTTCAGGGATGTCGATGTCTTCATCTTCTTCTGCTTCGGATTCCTCAGCATCTTCTTCGAGTTGCTCCCCCTCAGATACAGAGGCGAGCTTCTCGGTTCCCTCAGGGTTTTCATCTCCCTGAGGTTTTTCAGCGATCAGATCTTCATTCCTCTCTCCCCTGATAGATTCATCATGGGAAAGGTCTTTAGCGCTCTTGTTCAGATCTTCAGCGCTTTTGTTTAGATCTTCAGCGCTCTTGTTCAGATCTTCAGCGCTCTTCTCACCAGAATGTTCATCGCTCTTCTCCCCCTCTTTCTCATGATTGGGGAAGGAATGAGTAGACTCAGCGTTGGTGTTATCTCTGTCTTCTGGGCCAGAGATTTTCACACAACCTTGAAGCTTTGCTATTCTGTCTTCTAGGCCAGAAATAGCAGGCGTGATTTTCTTCAGCTCTGTGCGATCCGCCGCTGTGAAAGATTCCAAAATAGGGGCAGGGGCAGGAGCTGGATTATTTGCCTTGTTGACTAGCGTCTCGATCATCGTCTTCATAGAACCAACGTCGGTCTTTACAGAGCCCAAGTCAGTCTTGACCGCTGACATATCACCCTCGAGTTTTCCAACCGATTTTTTCAGCGTTGTTACTTCGCTGGACACGGTCGAAACTGAGTTTTTGAGGCTGGTGTAGTCAGTGTAGATGTCAGAGAGCACCTTGGCAAAATCGCTGAGCGTCTTATCAAGGCCCTTAATGTCATATGTGGAAGCCTTCTTCTCCACCACCGTAGTCAGCTTCGTCAGATTCTCTCCAACGTTTGTTACAGCTGTAGTGTTGTTGGAGAGTGTGGTGGTGAGGTCAGTCAGCTTAGTTTCCACGGACTTCAGAGACTCGTTGATGTCTCCCAAATTAGGACCTGTAACACATAAGTACTTGTGAACAAAGGAAAGCTCAGAAGTTTCAGGTTTAGTTACAGTGTATATGGGTTGATTTGTACCTGCAAGAGGATTGACGAAATCGTCAAAGTTGCGGATTCCTGAGTAATGTTCCATATCCTCTTCGAAAGTACGGTGAGGTATGGTGATCTCCGCAGGTCCTGTCTTCATCATTCGTTGAGAAGCGTCAGCGGTGGCTTCTGGAATGATGGCATCTCCAGTGTTAGCTGGAGGAGTGTCCAAAGAAGTGGAGGGAGGAGCGAAGGATAAGAATGGGGTTCGGGTTGCGAGTTCAGCGTTGGATTCGCTAAGAACTACTTCATCAGTCTTTTGAGAGACTGAAGAAGGTTGGGTAGGTTCCAAGTTTCTAACCTCAGCGTTTGGAGACGCTGAAGTCTAGATTAGAGGGATGGCTTGAACGGGTGTGGCAGAGCGTACCACGAAACTTTCCTTCAGCTCGTCAGAATGAGCTGAGGAGTCTTCAGCATGGAATTGCTGGGGTTGCTCCTTGGTTTTCTTGATCCTTTGAGAATCAAGAGGGGTAGTAGAGAGTTTCCTTTTCTTAGAAGGAGAGGGTTTTGTGGCCTTGGTATCAGCGATGGGTATTGTCGCTGAAGGAGCCACAGAAAGCGGAGAATTTAGAAGAGTGAGAAGAGTAGAGAGACGTACCTCGTTGGCGACAGGTTTGAAATCGAGCACCTTAGGGCCAACCTGAGAAAGTTTCAGGTCACCCTCTTCAGGATAGCTGTCCTTCAGGCCATATTAGAAGATGGCGCTGATGAATATTGGGTAAGGAACCCATGCTGGTCGGTCAGCGGAAGAATCCACGCGTTGTACTAGGTCATCATATATAATAGAGGCTCAGTCAATGTTTAGACCTTTCAGCAGTGCGTATCCCATAGCTTGCGTAGGTTGTGCGGCTTGATCAGAAGAGCCGGACTTCGATGTCATGCAGCTGATCAGGTGAGCGAAGATGAAATTCATCTCGCTGGGAATTTTGGACTTCTTTATCAGCGTCAGCTTCTTCTCGGGCTTCTTGTCCCTTCCAATGTCCCAGATGTAACCCATTGTGTCGAGAAAAGCAATGATGGCATCTCTGTCAGCTTGCTTCTTATGGTCAGGGAATGGAACGAAGGGTTTTTCTTTGGTGGCATTGGGAAAGTTCAGGGCTTTTCGTATGATAGCGGGGGTTATCTTAATTGTACCATACTCAGTATCGCTGAGTATGCAATCGATGGTTTTGGATGCATCTTTGGCGGAGGGTAGCTGAGTGTGTCTGGCAGAGTACCAGAACTGGGATAGTAGTAGCTGACTTGCGGGAGGTGTGATGGTCAGGGCTGTTGAAATGCAGCAGTGTTTCAGGAAATTCACAGCATCATCCAGATGTGTGACTTGCTTTCGAGGAGGAAACTCGAGAAGCGCAGAGAGGTTGTTGACCTTAGTCCAATCTAGTTGATCCAGCTTGAACTTAACCTAAGGGACTTTGATGATGTCCACTTCCTCAGAGTCAGCGGAGATGGACTCAGCGGTGACATTGATCTTTGAAGATGCCATTTCTCTGTATTATCAGTTCAACCAAAGATGTTAACAAATAAGAATTGTCTTAGTATGGAAAGAATTTCCATTAAGATTGTTCGAATTTTGTCCATTTCATTCAGACATAAATGTCTTAATGAAGATTAGGGTTTTTCATGATTTTGAAACGAAATGTAAAACCCATAAATTCTTGTATTCCAGTTTCAAAAAAAAAACTGGATATGAATGAAGAACAAGTTTAAGATTTAGATTTAAAACTTGAAGAACAACCATGAAATGTTTGTGTTCATAAAACCATGAAAGAAAATGATTTTATTTTTAAGTTCTTTTGTTTGATCTTGTTTAAAACAAAGATAAGATCAGAAACAAGTTATCTGCATTTGAAAAATAAGAACATATTAACCTTGAAGTTTTGATGAAGAAGATGATGAACAATTCTTTGAAGATTTGAGAGCACAAATGCAACAGTAATTTCTTTCTTGCGGAAGAAGAATGTTCGCGTAAAAGACAAATATAAACCAAGAGTTGTTTATATAGGGAGTTTTAGAGAGAGAAAACCTTGAGCGGGAAAAGGTTTTCATCATGACACGGACACGTGTTTGCATTTGATTGGAAGTTTGAGCGAAACGTGCAAACGTGTGTTAGAAAGAAATCGTGCCTGGTGTTATCCGTTGCAATGACGTCACAACTGTCCTTTCACATTCTTTTAGGATGTCTCTGAGGTTTTGAAAAACTCAGGGACTCTTTTGAAAAACATGAAGCACTGAATAGAAGATATCAGTGAAGGTTTTAAGAATTTTCAAAATATCGCTGTTAAGGAAGAGATATTCAGCGATGCATTTGTTTTTGAAATCTTGCATTTTCATGCGTTTGTCAGAGAGAGAAAACATACCTGGATATCAGTTTAACCAAGTTTATTCAGAGAGAAGATGATTGAATAGGTTATACGAGTTGATTTTATCCTTTCGCTGATTAATGTGAACCGCTGAAGATTTTACCCTTCAAAGTTCAGCATTCCAAGCTCGCTGATGAGAAAGTTGAATCTTGTCTCATCAAGAGGTTTGGTAAATAAATCAGCTAACTGATAATCAGTTGGGATAAAATGAAGTTCTATATCACCATTCATCACATGATCTCTGATAAAATGATATCTGATTTCTATGTGTTTTGTCTTTGAGTGTAGCACTGGATTGTTTGCTATAGCGATGGCACTTGTGCTGTCGCAATATATTGGAATTTTAGAGAGCTGAAGATCATAGTCTAGTAGCTGATTTCTCATCCACAAGACTTGAGAACAACAGCTTCCAGCGGCTACATATTCAGCTTCAGCTGTGGAAGTGGACACTGAGTTTTGCTTCTTACTTGTCCAACTTACCAGCTTTCCACCCAGGAGCTGACATCCTCCTGTGGTGCTTTTTCTATCTATTTTGCAACCTGCAAAATCACTGTCTGAATAGGCGGTTAGATCGAATCCTGAGTCTTTGGGATACCAAAGGCCTAGATTCGCTGATCCCTTAAGATATCGAAAGATTCGCTTTACAGCTTTCATATGAGATATCTTAGGTTCAACTTGATATCGTGCATACAAGCATGTGAAGAAAGCTGATTGAAGGCTTTCTCCCATGAAGGAGTTCATAGGCTGTCTTTTTGAATCTTTTAACTATCAGCGACCTGTTTTGCGTAAAGCAAGCAGTGTTGACAGCTTCTGCCCAAAACTGAGTAGGCAGGTGAGAATCGCTGAGCATTGAACGTGCAACTTCAATAATTGTTCTATTTCTTCTTTCAGCGACTCCATTTTGTTGCGGTGTTCTCACTGACGAAAAGTTGTGAGAAATACCCTTACTCTCAAGGAAGGAATCAAGAGAACTGTTTTTGAATTCAGTTCCATGATCACTCCTTATTGTGCGAACAGTCATATTGTTCAGAGTTTCCATCTTCCGAACAAAGGTGATGAGTTCTTCAGGGGTGTCACTCTTAGAACGGAGAAACATTACCCATGTGTAACGAGAGAATTCATCAACTATGACCAGCGTATATTTCTTTCCAGCGATGGATTGCTTGTTAACGGGGCCAAACAAATCCATATGGAGTAGTTGTAGAGGAGATGACACTGAGGAGACTTGCTTTGACTTGAAGCTTGCCTTGGTCTGCTTCCCTTTTTCACACGCTGAACATAAAGACTCTTTGGCGTATGAATGCTGAGGTAGACCAGTGACTAACTCTTTGGAGGAAAGAGTATTCAGTGTCTTGAAATTTAGATGTGAGAGCCTCTTGTGCCATAGCCAGTTAACATCAGAAGATGCCTTTGAGAAGAAACAGGAGTTCTCAGTGGTTGTTGAGTCCATGTTTATTACATAAACATTTTCCAAACGATAACCGCTGAGAGCTATCTTCTCCTTTTTGTCAGAGACAAAGCAGGATTCCTTAGTGAAAATCACTTTGTTATCCATGTCGCAAAGATGACTGATGCTCAGAAGATTATGCTTCAGCCCTTCAACATATGCGACTTTTCTGAAGGAGGTTGTACCATTTGAAATACACCATACCCTCGGGTGTGTCCTTTTCCATTTCCACCGAAAGTCACAGAGGGACCCTTCTCTTCCTTGTATTCAGCGAGCAGGTTTTTCTTTCCAGTCATGTGTCTAGAGCATCCGCTATCGAGATACCAGATACCCTTCTTAACCTGCAATACAAAGGAAGATTAGTTTTTCTTAGGTACCCACTTAACCATGTATACACATTTGTAAGTGGAAGTAGTTGGAATGGAAGGTTCAGCGGTCTTCGCAGCATTTGAAGATTCAGCTTTGTCTTTCTTCACTTTGGTTAATTTCTTAACCTCAGTGGTAGGAGTCACCTTGACCTGATTTGCATCGGTGTTGGTCCTCTTTGCCTTGGGGGCAATCTTCACCTTAGCTATTTTTTCAGCTTTGGTGGCTGTGGGGCACTTACTAGCAATATGATCGGTAAGTCCACAGTGATAACATTTCCTATAACTAAAAATAGTTCTAGGACCACTTGTATTCTGAGCTTTTAATTTTGAATTAGAAGTGCCAGCACCAAGTAAGCTATTTGCTTTAGAAATGGGACGAACATTCAGTTCTTCAGATTTCTTACCAAGGATATCCACTCTGAGTCTAGGAGTAGATCGCTGAATAGATCCAGAGATCAGCTTTCTAGATCCAGAGGGGTTGGTCACTGAGGCTTTAGAAGCATTCAGCTTTGGTACTAAGGTACCCTTCTGAGGATTTTGATAAATAACAATTCCTTTACCTTTGTCTTTAGAGACAGAGGTAGGTTTTGAATAAACCATTTTCTCCTTACCTTTTGAGGAGGTAGGAGTTTCCTCAGGGATTGGTGTAATGGACGAGGAGCACTGAGATGATGAAGTGTCAGCTACTGAGGATACGAACGTTCCAAATTTAAGCATTGAACGTTCAGTGGTTGGTTTTGGAGTATCATATTTATAACCCAGACCACGTTTATCACTCAGAGGAATCTGAGCCTTAATTATCTCAGTGATCTTTGTTGAATAATTACACCATCCTTCAACAGTAGCTTGTTCAGCTTTTAATGCAGCGATAGCTTCTGCTCGTTCGATTTTGACTAGCTGATTTAAATAGACTTGATCTTTAAAATAATCTTCAATTTTAGAAAGCTTTTCTATTTGAAGGAGGCAGTTTTTAAGCTTTTCAGCGAGATCAAGATTTTGGTTTTCAACCACAGTTTTGCCGTTCATGGCTTCGTATAAACTTCTAGTCAAGAGATCGATCTTACGGAGACTATCAGCTTCATCAATATTTGCAATATTGGTAAAGAAAGAAGGTGATACCTGAATGGCAGATGTTGAAGTGGAGGGAATGTCTGAACTTTCTTCCTCTTCTTCAATCTTGGCCATGAGACATTGATTTGCTTCATCATCTTCAGATTCAGATGATGATGCTTCTTCATCAAAAGCAACCCAATCATAGTCAGCCATCAGGCCTTTTCCTTTCTTCTTAAAACTTTTCAGCTTTGCATACTTCTCCTTCAGCTTTGAGTATTTGTCATTTTTATTCCTTGGAACAAAGTTTTTCTTTGAGAAAGCTGAAGGTCTCATGAATTTCTTTGACCTGCACTCATTAGCGAAATGACCTGTCTTTTCGCAGTTGAAACAAGTAGCAGTAGCCTTATCAACAAAAGCTGATGATTTAAGCTTGTCAGTTATGGAAAGAGGTTTGTTCTTTCTAAACATTTTCTTCTTGGCGAATCTCCTGAACTTTTTAGTTAGTAGAGCCAAGGATTCTCCATCATCTGAAGACCTTTCAGAGTTACTTTCTAACTCAGTGATAGTGACCGAGGGTCGCTGAGTAGAAGGTTCTTCTGAGATTAAAGCAACAGGAGTGCTTTTGGAATCTTTTACAAGATTTTTCTTAAGATGGCTAGATTGCTCATGATTCAGCAATGTACCATATAAGGTTGAAAGGGTCATTGATTTAAGATCCTTTGACAGCTTGAGACACATGGAATAATTGTCCTAGCTTTCAGGTAAACATTCTAGAAACTTTGTCAGCACTTCAAAGTTAGAATATTCCTTACCAACAGTTTTTAGATCTATAATTAAACAATTAAAACGTTGGTGAACTTCAGAGAGAGTTTCATTCTTACCAGAAATGAAGCTTTCGTATTGTCTTACCAGGTTGATCTTTCTTGAGTCCTGGACTTCAGACGTTCCTTCATACTGAACACATATTGTGTCCCACATGGCTTTTGATGACTTCAGGTTCATGACGGAATGGTAGACTTCGTCAGGAAGGGCCATGGATAGTATGGATCTGGCTTTTGTATCTATAGCCACTTTCTTCTTATCTTCATCGGTCCACATGTGTATTTCCTTTGGAATCAACCTTTCTGGAATAGCAGCTCTAGTTGCAGTGGCTGGAACTAAAGGATCAATTGTTACAGGGATGTGTGGTCCGTTTTCAAGATAGTAAGTCATAGTAGGGTCTACACCTTCTAAGAAGAGTGTCATCTTATTTTTCCACAAGTTGAAGTTGTCTCTGAAAAATCTAGGGGGTTTTGCTAGAGAACCATTGTCTATATAATGTGTGTTTGTGTTGGCCATTTTCAGATAATAGCAAGGAAGAGAAATATCTTAGATTAGATCTTGTTTATGAGATTAAACAAATCCGCTCTGATACCACTTGTTGGTCCCGAAGGCCTATACAAGTTTGTAGAAGGGGGGGGGGGGGTTGAATACAAACACACAGATTTTACTTTTCTAAATTGTTTATTGATAAATCATTAACAATTTACAGCTTGTTGCGGAGACAAGATTAAGGATAAACCTAAATCTAAACAAGTTGGAACACTAAGGTTTCTTGCACTAAGAAAGATATGGAAATTACTAATAATAACCTATCTTGAGATAAGAGATATGAACTTGTCCAGAGTTAGCAAGTTACTTCAAAATGAAGTGAGTTCATCTCTTTATATACTGCATGCATTTAATGCAAGTCAGTATATACTTTACACGTGTCATCAGCTGGTTGGTTGCATGTCATTGACCTTTGTTGACAACCTTAGTAGCCGTATGGATGAACAGTGTAGTATCAGAGTGGTTGTACGATTTCAGACAGTCGGAGGTTCTTTTCTGACATTTCGTATGGAGTCGTGCAAGGGTGGTTAAGACAAAAGTACTTTGTACGGAGGACTTCATGATCAGCTTTCGTTTATTCAGCGATTATCATTTACTATTCAGCAGATGATAAAGTTCAGCGATAGCTGAAGTCTTGTACTTGATACTTCACGTTGAGTGGACAAATCTGAGTCTTCGCTGATCCGCATCAGTTCATTAGGAGACTTGTCGCTGGTTCTTGAGCTTGATCTTCGACTTCAGCGTAGAACCTTTGTTGACGTGAAACTTGTCTTCAGGGATCATAAGTAAACAACTAACTTATCAGCGATCATCATAATGACTGAACAGACTCAGAGCATTTATGGTGAACAGTTTCGCTGAATGTTTAACTTAAAGAGCGAGAGTTCCTATCAGCGGTACTGGAAGACCTTAGTACTTATCAGCGATAGTGAAACTCTGATACATATTGTTTACTTACAATTTTCACTAAGTATTGAAGAGAGGGTCATTATCAAATCACTGAGGGTTTGGATCAACACTTTATCACGTCTCAAGCTGTCAATAAGTTCGTCGTTCTTCTTTGTAGTAGCTACAAAAATCCTTTCTTGCACCTTTCTCAGTGACCTTTTAACTTTCTTGAGTTCTTGATCTGATTCTGAATCAGACATTGTTACCTGAAAATTGATCGTTAATCGGTATTGTTTTGAAGAATCAAGAATTGCGGAAGAAAATCAAAAATTAAATCAGAAAAACAAATCTAAAAAATAAATTTGTTTTCACAATTTAAAGTCTGATTAGTTAACCATAACGAACAAAATCAAACTTCGAGAATAAAACCTGCAAGAAAAACAAACCAAGTTAGATAAAAAAACGTCCACCGAAAACACATAAAATGATAAACGTCGTAAGATCAAAGTCTCAAACCATCACTAAAACTCAAAAAACTTATCGTTAAAGAACTCGTATCTTTCGTTTAAACCTCTCGATCACGAGACGTGCGGTAACTCGTGTACCGATCAGATCCGTGTGATTAATTTTCAAAAATTATATGACTTCGTACGATATATAGATGCAAAAAAAAATCAAACCTTGCGATGTGCTTGCGATATATGGATGAAAAAAATTGAGCATTCAATATATATAAGATGCAATAACAAAAAAACGATGATATGCATGCAGGTTTTTTTTAAGGGAAATTAATTAAAATACCCCAAGTTTGACTTTGCTTTACCAAAATACCCTAAATCTCTTTCACTTTACCAAAATGCCACAACTGCCCGCGATAGAGCCCGCGATCGCGGGCTAGGGCGTACGTGGCACCCCGCGTTTGGCCAAAGTGTCCCGCGGAGCCCCTCAACTATGGCCGCGGTGATACTTTTGGTCCCTCCCCGAGGTGGAAGCCCGCGATAGGCCAACAATTTACAATTTCAGCCCTTGTACTTGAACGAATCTTGCATGCTTTTACTGTGTTTTTCCACAATTATTGTACTTTGAAGACCAATTTGTGGTTAAAATTCACTGGTTTGTTTGAGATTTCATCCATAAATATGAGTGATATGCAATCCAAAATTCACACTCATTTCTTGCTCTTTCTTGATTTCTCTCCTGCTTTCTTTGTTTAAGTTGCTTTCTCTCTTGATTTCTCTCATTTCATCCACAAATGGCATCTTCATCAAACCCTAAGTCTACTGCTGAAAAAATGCCACAAAAAATCGAGATCGCCATAGCAAAAAGGGAAAAGGAGATAGAGGAACTAACACAAGAGTGGAAACAAATGATGGCCAGGAAGGAAGTCCACTTGAGAAGGATCGAAGAGGAAGATAAGGAGATCAAAAAAAGATGAAATGGGATATAAAAGCTAGGGAGGCTCGTATTCGTCGAGAACAAGAAGCAATTCACCATATTCTGCAAGACTTCGCAATTCTTCAAGCGAAGGTAAACGACAAGTGTTGGTCCCGAAGGCCTATACAAGTTTGTAGAAGGGGGGGGGGGTTGAATACAAACACACAGATTTTACTTTTCTAAATTGTTTATTGATAAATCATTAACAATTTACAGCTTGTTGCGGAAACAAGATTAAGGATAAACCTAAATCTAAACAAGTTGGAACACTAAGGTTTCTTGCACTAAGAGAGATAATGAAATTACTAATAATAACCTATCTTGAGATAAGAGATTGAACTTGTCCAGAGTTAGCAAGTTACTTCAAAATGAAGTGAGTTCATCTCTTTATATACTGCATGCATTTAATGCAAGTCAGTATATACTTTACACGTGTCATCAGCTGGTTGGTTGCATGTCATTGACCTTTGTTGACAACCTTAGTAGCCGCATGGATGAACAGTGTAGTATCAGAGTGGTTGTACGATTTCAGATATTCGGACGTTCTTTTCTAACATTTCGTACGGAGTCGTGCAAGGGTGGTTAAGACAAAAGTACTTTGTACGGAGGACTTCATGATCAGCTTTCGTTGATTCAGCGATCTATCATTTCATATCAGCGAATGATAGAGTTCAGCGATAGCTGAAGTCTTGTACTTGATACTTCACGTTGAGTGGACAAATCTGAGTCTTCGCTGATCCGCATCAGTTCATTAGGAGACTTGTCGCTGGTTCTTGAGCTTGATCTTTGACTTCAGCGTAGAACCTTTGTTGACGTGAAACTTGTCTTCAGGGATCATAAGTAAACAACTAACTTATCAGCGATCATCATAATGACTGAACAGACTCAGAGCATTTATGGTGAACAGTTTCGTTGAATGTTTAACTTAAAGAGCGAGAGTTCCTATCAGCGGTACTGGAAGATCTTAGTACTTATCAGCGATAGTGAAACTCTGATACATATTGTTTACTTACAATTTTCACTAAGTATATAAGAGAGGGTCATTATCAAATCACTGAGGGTTTGGATCAACAATCTCCCCCTATTTGATTATGACATAGCAACAAAGAAAATTGCTATTAAATGAAAACATAAGGATAAAAAGAACTCATAAAATATTTGTCCCTTTTACTGTTTTCTGGGATCTTTTCAGTACTGATGGAGTAAAGTACATTCGCTGAAATCTTTCTTTAAAACTTTGAATCAGGATACAAAGAGAAATGAAAAGATTACAAGTACAAGCGAAATAAATTACAAGTACAAAAGGATAACTGATAAAATAGATGAAAGAGGCGATCCTATCAGCTTACAAATGTTCTTCCTTAATGAGAAGTTCATCAAGGGTCATTGATGTGGTGGGAATCATCCAGTCAGGAACGGTTACACCTTGTTTTCTTTTGATCAGCGCTTCTTAAAAAATCAAGGGTTTAGATGTCGTGCCTGAGGGTCATTTCTGAAGTCACACCAGTAGATGAGATCTCTGAGCTGTTCGATTGGAGTGATTGGAAGCTCAGCGCTCCGTTGAAAACGCTTTCCACCATCGTAGTCATGAAAAAATATCCCGTAGGGTTCGCTTATGACTTTGCCAGGGATGAAAGTCTCACCAGGAGGAAGAGATGTGTCAAGCATGGAAAGATCAGGATCAGGACCAAGGACTTCAGCACGTGAAAAACCAATACCTGTTTCATTTCGAATGACAGGGCCATCAATTGAAGATATAGATTTCTTCTTCTTCTTCGCTGAGGCCTTTCTTTTCTGACTTTCGAGAGGAGGAGGAGGAGGAATATCCACACAGGAGTAGACTAAGTCGATTTGTTTGTTGATCAGCTTTTCAACATGTTCCTTGTATTTCGACTTGGACTTCTGGATGGCTAACCTGATCTCCAACCATTCAGAGAGACCGTACTTCGTTATGGCTTCAGCATATAATTTTTCGGACTTCTTATCTTCTCTGAATATCTCGATTTCAGCGATTGAAACAAGGGTTGTTCTTCCAGAGATGAATACCTTGTTGATTTTGGCAGGAGAGTCTCTGAGTTGACCTTTTCTTTGCATCAGGCTAAAGTTGACTGAGATACAGTTCTCTTTTCTTCAGTTATCTTCTTGGCGTTTTCCCAGAGCTGACGTTGAACATCAATGGGAACTCTTTTCAGCTTGGGGTCTTTTATTGAACGTTTAGAAAGCTGGATGGCGTATTCTCTGTCTTTTTCTTCAGCTTCTTTTCTTTCAGCTATTAGACGTTCAGCTCTGAGATGTTCCTTGTATTCCTTTTTGGAAATTCTGAACTTTGGAGGAACTGAAGGAAGTTGATCACGCCTCAGAATGATTCGCTGATCCTCGAATCGCTTTATTATCTCCTCTCTTCTTTTCTGATCCTCTTCACTTAGCTGTTGAGGAGCTAAGGAAGGTCTGCCTCTGTGCGAGAGTAGCTGTTCTTCTGGTTCATCAGTCTCAGAGATTAAATCTAAGACTGGGATTATTTCTTCAGCAGCAGCTGGTATTTTTGGTGAAGTCGCAGTTGTGGAGCCTTCAGCGATATCCTCAAACAGGGGAGAGGACTAGCTGAAACACAGCGATCTTACAAGTAAGAACTTGGGTAGAATCAGATAGAGAGAATTGGTTCAAGTGTATAGGCTTGGGTAAAGGAACTGATAGTGTATGATAGAGGAGGGATGGAGTGAGAGATGATTAGTGTACCTGACAAACCGGCTTTTCAAGCAAGATCATCAGATTGTCATCTTCAGCGACGCTTTTGCCTTTGCCTTTCTCAACTCCAGAGGCTGAGGGCTTTGTCTTTGTCCGCTCCCCTGAAGGTTCATTTATCGAGATTCCCTTAAGAGCTTTGATCTTTTGAGCAGGTTTGACGATAAAGAAGTCATCGTCATCTTCGTCATCATCATCATCATTCTTTGGAGAAGAAGATGGTTCATCATCAGGGATGTCGACGGCTTCATCATCTTCTGCTTCGGATTCAGTTTTCTCAGCTTCTTCTTCGAGTTGCTCCCCCTCAGATACAGAGGCGAGCTTCTCGGTTTCCTCAGGGTTTTCATCTCCCTGAGGTCCATTGGTGGTTTCTTCACTATTCGTCTTCTCTCCCCTGATAGATTCATCATGGGAAAGGTCTTCAGCGCTCTTGGCGAGGTCTTCAGCGCTCTTCTCCCCCTCTTTTTCATGATGACTGGGGGAGGAATGGCTAGATTCAGCAGCGTTGGTAGGTTCTCTGTCTTCTTGGCCAGAGAGACCTACACAAACTTCAATCTTTGCTAATCTGTCTTCAAGGCCAGAAATAGCAGGATTGATCTTCCCGAGCTCAATGCGATCCACCGCTGTAAAATGTTCAGATTCAGGGACAGGGGCAGGAGCAGGAGCAGGAGTATTCGCCTTGTGCAGCAGCTATTCGATCATAGTCTTCATCGAACCAACGTCAGTCTTTACAGAGCTTAAGTCAGTCGTCAGAGTGTTGACATTTGTCTTCACAGCAGACATATCTCCCTCTAGTGTTCCAACCGATGTCTTCAGCGTTGTTACCTCGCTGGACATGGATGAAACTGAATTTTTGAGGGAGGTGTAGTCTGTGTAGATATCAGCGAGCACCTTGGCGAAGTCGCTGAGAGTTTTATCAACTTGCTTCATGTCATCTGTGGAAGCCTTCTTCTCCACCACCATTGTCAGTTTGTTCAGATTCTCTCCAGCGTTTGTTACAGCTGTAGAGTTATTGGAGAGAGTAGTGGTGAGACCTGTCAGTTTTGTCTCCACGGACTTCAGAGAGGCGTTGATATTTCCCAAATTAGGACCTGTAACATATAAAAACTTGTGAACAGAGGAAAGCTCAGAAGTTTGGGGTTTAGTCACAGTGTTTATGGGTTGTTGATTACCTGAAGGAGGATTGGTGAATTCATCGAAATCACGGGTTCCTGAGTAAAGTTCCATGTCATCTTCAAAAGTGCCCATGGATTTTTCTGCAGGTCCTGTCTTCATCATTCCTGGAGAATCATCTTTAGGTTCCGAGGAAATGATGGCAGCGCCAGTTAGATCTGGAGTAGAGACCAAATGAGTGGAGGGAGGAGCGAAGGATAAGAATGGGGGTTGGGTTATGAGTTCAGCGTTGGATTTGTTGACAATCACTTCATCAGTCTTTTGAGAGACTGAAGGAGGTTGGGTAGGTTCCAAGTTTGTAACCTCAGCGTTTAGAGACGCTGAAGTTGGGATAAAAGGGATGGCTTGTTCAGGTGTGGCAGAGCGTACCACTGAATGTTCCTTCAGCCCTGTAGAAAGAGCTGATGAGTCTTCAGCATGAAATTGCTGGGGTTGCTCCTTTGTTTTCTTGATCCTTTTCGAACCAAGTGGGGTGTGAGAGTGTTTCCTTTTAAGAGGAATAGAGGTAGCAGCTGGGGTATCAGCGGTGGGTTTGTCCGCTGAGGGAGCTGCAGAAGTAGAAGAAGAAGGGTTGAGAAGAGTTAAGAGGGTAGAAAGACGTACCTCATTTTCAACAGGTTTGAAGTCGAGTACCTTAGGGCCAATCTGTGAGAGTTTTAGATCGCCCTCTTGCGGGTAGCTGTCCTTCAGGCCATATTGAAAGATAGCGCTGATGAATCGGGGGTAGGGAACCCATGCAGGCCTGTCAGCGGCAGAGTCTACTCTTTGCAGCAAGTCATCATAGATGAGAGATGCCCAGTCAATGTGTAGACCTTTCAGCAGAGCGTATCCCATAGCTTGCTGAGGTTGAGCGGCTTGATCAGAAGAGCCGGTCTTGGCAGTCATGCAGCTGATAAGGTGAGCGAAGATGAAGTTCATCTCGCTGGGCATTTTCGATTTCTTCAGCAGTGTTAGCTTCTTCTCAGGCTTCTTGTCTCTGCCCATTTCCCATACATAGCCCATTGCATCAAAAAATGCAATAAGAGCTTCTTTGTCAGCGATCTTCTTATGGTCAGGGAAAGGAACAAAAGGTTTTTCCTTTGTAGCGATGGGAAAGTTCAAAGCTTTGCGAATGATGGCAGGTGTGATCTTTATCGTGCCATATTCAGTATCGCAGAGGATACAATCAACTGTTTTGGAGGGATCTTTGGCGGATGGTAGCTGAGAGTGTCTGTCAGAGTACCAGAACAGAGATAGTAGCAGCTGACTTGCAGGGGGTGAAATGGTCAGGGCTGTTGAAATGCAGCAATTCTTCAGGAAATTCACAGCATCTGTCAGATGTGTGACTTGCTTTCGAGGAGGAAACTCGAGAAGCGCAGAAAGGTTGTTTATCTTAGTCCAGTCTAGTTGATCCAGAGTGAACTTAACCTGAGGAGCCTTGATGATTTCCATTTCCTCAGAGTCAGTAGAGATGTTCTCAGCGGTAGTAGGAATGTTAGACGTTGCCATTTCCTGTATTATCAGTTCAACCAAAGATTAACAAATAAGAATAATCTTAATATGGAAAGATTTTCCATTAAGATGGTTAGAATTTTGTCCATTTCATTCAGACAAAATGTCTTAATGAAGATTAGGGTTTTTCTTGATTTTTGAAACGAAATGTAAAACCCATTTTCTTGTTTTCCAGTTTTCTATTGAAGAAAAAGATTCTGGAAACGAATGAAGAACAAGTTTAAGATTTTGCATTTAAACTTGAAGAACAACCATGAAATGGTTGTGTTCATAAAACCACGAAAGAAAATGATTTCATTTTACGAAGTTCTTTTGTTTGATCTTGTTAAAACAATGAGAAGATCGGAAACAAGTTATACGCATTCGGTAATAAATAAGAACATATTAACCTTGATGTTTGATGAAGAAGATGATGAACAGTTCTTGAAGTTTTTGAAATCACAAATGCAACAGAGAATTCTTTCTTGCGGAGGAAGATTGATCGCGTAAAAGAAAAATATAGACAAAGAATTTGTTTATATAGAGATTTTAGAAAGAGAAAATCTTGAGCGGGAAAAGATTTTCATCATGACACGGACACGTGTTTGCATTTGATTGGAAGTTTGAACGAGACGTGCAAACGTGTGTCAGGAAGAGAAAACGTGCCGGGGTTTTATCCGTTGTAATGACGTCACAACTGTCCTTTCATATTCTTGGTTGTCTCTGAGGTTTTGAAAAACTCAGAGATACTTTTGAAAACATGAAGCACTGAATGAAAATATTCAGTGAAGGTTTTAAGAAATTTCAAAATATCGTTGTTAAGGAAGAGATATTCAGCGATGCATTTTGTTTTGAAATCTTGCATTTTCATGCGATTGTCAGAGAGAGAACATACCTTGATATCAGTGAATCAAGTTTATTCAGAGAGAAGATGATAGAATGGGTTATACAAGTTGATTTTATCCTTTCGCTGATCAATGTGAACCGCTGAAGATTTTATCCTTCAAAGTTCAGCATTCCAAGCTCGCTGATGAGAAAGTTGAATCTTGTCTCATCAAGAGGTTTGGTAAATAAGTCAGCTAACTGATAATCAGTTGGGATAAAATGAAGTTCTATATCACCATTCATCACATGATCTCTGATAAAATGATATCTGATTTCTATATGTTTGGTCTTTGAATGTAGTACTGGATTGTTTGCTATAGCGATGGCACTAGTGCTGTCGCAATAGATTGGAATTTTGGAGAGCTGAAGATCATAGTCTAGTAGCTGATTTCTCATCCACAAGACTTGAGAACAACAGCTTCCAGCAGCTACATATTCAGCTTCAGCTGTGGAAGTGGACACTGAATTTTGCTTTTTACTTGTCCAACTTACCAGCTTTCCACCCAGGAGCTGACATCCTCCTGTGGTGCTTTTCCTATCCATTTTGCAACCTGCAAAATCACTATCTGAATAGGCGGTTAGATCGAATCCTGAATCTTTGGGATACCAAAGACCTAGATTCGCTGTACTCTTAAGATATCGAAAGATTCGCTTTACAGCTTTCATATGAGATATCTTAGGTTCAGCTTGATATCGTGCACACAAGCATGTTGCAAACATAATATCGGGTCGGCTAGCTGTTAGATATAATAGAGAGCCGATCATCCCACAGTACAACGTGACATTGACAGGAACACCCTTAGTGTCCTTATCAAGTGTCAGCGGTGGTGCCATAGGGGTTTTCATAGCTGAACTTTCAGTTAAGTCGAATTTCTTTAGCATATCTTTAACATATTTTCCCTGATTTATGAAAGTTCCTTTCTCAGTTTGCTTAATATGAAGACCAAGGAAATATGTTAGTTCACCCATCATGCTCATTTTATACTCATCTTTCATTCTATCAGCGAAACGAGTACAAAGCTCAGGGTTAGTAGAACCAAATATAATGTCATCAACATATATTTGAACTAAAATGATATGACCTTTCACTTTTCTAAAAAATAGAGTTTTGTCAATCTTACCTCGCTCAAATTTTTCAATATGGAGATAAGTAGAAAGAGTGTCATACCATGCATGAGGAGCTTGCTTCAAACCATAAAGTGACTTATCCAGTTTATAAACATAACCTGGACGCTTAGAATCTGAGAATCCTGGAGGTTGTTCCACGTACATTTCTTCATTCAGCTTTCCATTCAGAAACGCTGACTTAACATCCATCTGATGTACTTTGAAGTTTTTGTGTACAGCATATGCTAAGAATATACGAATAGATTCAAGTCTTGCTACTGGAGCAAATGTTTCGTCATAATCTATACCTTCCTCTTGTCTGTATCCCTGAGCAACAAGTCGAGCTTTGTTGCGGGTTACAGTACCATATTCGTCCAACTTATTTCGATAGACCCATTTAGTGCCTATTACTGTTTTATCAGTTGGTCTCTGAACAAGTTTCCAAACTTTGTTTCTTTCGAATTCAGTCAACTCTTCTTGCATGGCGCTGACCCAGTTTGGATCTTTGAGGGCATCATCTACTTTCTTTGGTTCAGTTAGTGAAAT
Organism: Saussurea involucrata; assembly: GCA_033807775.1. NCBI lineage: Eukaryota > Viridiplantae > Streptophyta > Magnoliopsida > Asterales > Asteraceae > Saussurea > Saussurea involucrata. The sequence continues at coordinate 40,640,302 of CM066320.1, read as the reverse complement.
AAAATTTACAAATAAACAAATATTACCTGCACTTCGTTGAGTCTGAATCCCAGCGTTTGGATCACCAAGAATTTGATCAATTGGATGATTTATAGTCCATCGTTGAGCCGTAGCGTGAGACGCTGACTCAACTTGAACTGGAGGAGCTGAAGATGAAGCTTCAGCGACGTCAGGAGTATCAGCCAAGAGAGGAATGGATGCAGTTGTCATTATATTCACTGATTGCTGAGAAGTAGATGGAATGTCTGAGAAATTTGGTTCAGCGTTAGGTATAGTGTTTATAGGAACAGCTGAGACCCAAGAAGCTTCAGCTTCACTGTTCTGCATATTTGGAATGATAGGACTATCATCTTCTACTGGATGAGCATTAGTGGGAATAACTTCTGAATCACCAAGATGAGAAAACATCCATTGATTCAGTTCTTCAGTATCAGCGGACGGTTTAGAGTTCGCTGAACGGGATTCGTCAAACGTGACGTGAATAGTTTCTTCAACAGTTTGTCTTCTACGATTGAAGACTCTGAAGGCTTTGGAAACTGAGGAGTATACAAGAAAGATTCCATCATCAGCCTTAGGATCAAACTTTCCAAGAGCATCTCTATTGTTCAGTATAAAACACTGACATCCAAAGATGTGAAGAAAGCTGATTGAAGGCTTTCTCCCATGAAAAAGTTCATAGGCTGTCTTTTTGAATCTTTTGACTATCAGCGACCTGTTTTGCGTAAAACAAGCAGTGTTGACAGCTTCTGCCCAAAACTGAGTAGGCAGGTGAGAATCGCTGAGCATTGAACGTGCAACTTCAATAATTGTTCTATTTCTTCTTTCAGCGACTCCATTTTGTTGCGGTGTTCTCACTGAAGAAAAGTTGTGAGAAATACCCTTACTCTCAAGGAAGGAATCAAGAGAACTGTTTTTGAATTCAGTCTCATGATCACTCCTTATTGAGCGAACGGTCAGATTGTTCAGGGTTTCCATCTTCCGAACAAAATTGATGAGTTCTTCAGGGGTGTCACTCTTAGAACGGAGAAACATTACCCAAGTGAAGCGAGAGAATTCATCAACTATGACCAGCGTATATTTCTTTCCAGCGATGGATTGTTTGTTAACAGGGCCAAACAAATCCATATGAAGTAGTTGTAGAGGAGATGACACTGAAGAAACTCGCTTTGACTTAAAGCTTGCTTTGGTCTGCTTCCCTTTTTCACACGCTGAGCATAACGACTCTTTGGCGTATGAATGCTGAGGTAGACGAGTGACTAAATCTTTTGAAGAAAGAGTGTTCAGTGTCTTAAAATTTAGATGAGATAGCCTCTTATGCCATAGCCAGTTGACATCAGATGAGGCCTTTGAGAAGAAACAGGAGTTCTCAGTGGTTGTTGAGTCCATGTTTATTACATAAAAATTTTCCAAACGATAACCGCTGAGAGCTATCTTCTCCTTTTTGTCAGAGACAAAGCAGGATTCCTTAGTAATGATTACTTTGTTATCCATGTCGCAAAGCTGACTGATGCTTAGAAGATTATGCTTCAGCCCTTCAACATATGCGACTCTTCTAAAGGAGGTTGTACCATTTGAAAGTACACCATACCCTTGGGTATGTCCTTTTCCATTTCCACCGAAAGTCATAGAGGGACCCTTCTCTTCTTTGTATTCAGCGAGCAGGCTTTTCTTTCCAGTCATGTGTCTAGAGCATCCGCTATCAAGATACCAGATACCCTTCTTAACCTGCAATACAAAGGAAGATTAGTTTTTCTTGGGTACCCACTTAACAATGTATACACGTTTGTCAGTGGAAGTAGTTGGAATGGAAGGTTCAGCAGTCTTCGCAGCATTTGAAGATTCAACTTTGTCTTTCTTCACTTTGGTTAATTTCTTAACCTTAGTGGTAGAATTCACCTTGACCTGATTTGCACCAGGGTTGGTCTTCTTTGCCTTGGGGGCAATCTTCACCTTAGCTATCTTTTCAGCTTTGGTGGCTGTGGGGCACTTACTAGCAATATGATCGGTAAGTCCACAGTGATAACATTTCCTATAACTAAAAGTAGTTCTAGGACCATTTGAATGCTGAGCTTTTAATTTCAAATTAGAAGTGCCAGCACCAAGTAAACTATTTGCTTTAGAAATGGGACGAACATTCAGTTCTTCAGATTTCTTACCAAGGACATCCAATCTGAGTCTAGGAGTAGATCGCTGAATAAATCCAGATATCTGCTTCCTTGATCCAGAGGGATGAGCCACTGAAGCTTTAGAAGCATTCAGTTTTGGTACTAAGGTACCCTTCTGAGGATTCTGGTAAATAACAATTCCTTTACCTTTGTCTTTAAAGACAGAGGTAGGTTTTGAATAAACCATTTTCTCCTTGCCTTTTGAGGAGGTAGGAGTTTCCTCAGGGATTGGTGTAACGGACGAGGAGCACTGAGAAGATGAAGTATCAGCGACTGAGGATACGAACGTTCCAAATTTAAGCATTGAACGCTCAGTGGTTGGTTTTGGAGTTTCATATTTGTAACCCAAACCACGTTTATCACTCAGGGGAATCTGAGACTTTATTATCTCAGTGATCTTTGTTGAAGAATTACACCATCCTTCAACAGTAGCTTTTTCAGCCTTTAATGCAGCGATAACTTCTGCTCGTTCGATTTTGACTAGCTGATTTAAATATACTTGATCTTTAAAATCTTCTTCAATTTTAGAAAGCTTTTCTATTTGAAGGTGGCAGTTTTTAAGCTTTTCAGCGAGATCAAGATTTTGGTTTTCAACCACAGTTTTGCCGTTCATGGCTTCGTATAAACTTCTAGTCAAGAGATCGATCTTACGGAGACTATCAGCTTCATCTATATTTGCAATATTGGTAAAGAAAGAAGGTGATACCTGAATAGCAGATGTTGAAGTGGAGGGAATGTCTGAACTTTCTTCCTCTTCTTCAATCTTGGCCATAAGACATAGATTTGCTTCATCATCTTCAGAGTCAGATGATGATGTTTCTTCATCAGAAGCAGCCCAATCATAGTCAGCCATCAGGCCTTTATTCTTCTTCTTAAAGCTTTTCAGCTTAGCATATTTTTCTTTCAGCTTTGAATATTTTTCATCTTTATTTCTTGGAACAAAGGGTTTCTTTGCAAAAGCTGAGGCTCTAGAAACTTTCTTAGACCTGCACTCGTTAGCGAAATGTCCTGTCTTTTCGCAGTTAAAACAAGTAGCAGTAGCCTTGTCAACAAAAGCTGATGATCTAGGCTTGTCAGTTATGGAAAGAGGTTTGTTCTTTTTAAACATTTTCTTTTTGGCAAATCTCCTGAACTTCTTAGTTAGGAGAGCCAAAGATTCATCATTATCTGAATAATCAGAATCTGATGACCTTTCAGAGTTACTCTCTAACTCAGTGATAGTGACCGAGGGTCGCTGAGAAGAGAGTTCCTCTGAGATTAAAGCAACAGGGGTGCTTTTGGAATCTTTTACAAGATTCTTCTTAAGATGGCTTGATTGCTCATGATTCAGCAACGTGCCATATAAGGTAGCAAGGGTCATTGATTTTAGATCCTTTCACAGCTTGAGACACATAGAATAGTTGTCCCAGCTTTCAGGTAAACATTCTAGAAACTTTGTCAGCACTTCAAAGTTAGAATATTCCTTACCAATAGTTTTCAGATCTATAATTAAACAATTAAAACGTTGGTGAACTTCAGAGAGAGTTTCATTCTTACCAGAAATGAAGCTTTCGTATTGTCTTACCAGGTTGATCTTTCTTGAGTCCTGGACTTCAGACGTTCCTTCATACTGAACACATATTGTGTCCCACATGGCTTTTGATGTTTTCAGATTCATGACGGAATGGTAGACTTCGTCAGGAAGAGCCATGGATAGTATGGATCTGGCTTTTGTATCTATAGCCACTTTCTTCTTATCTTCGTCATTCCATTGAAGGATTTCCTTAGGTACCAGCCTTTCTGGAATAGCAGGTCTATTCTCAGCGCCTGGAACTGCAGCATCAATTCTTACAGGGATGAATGGACCATTCTCGAGATAGTAAGGCATAGTAGGGTCTACACCTTCTAAGAAGAGTGTCATCCTATTTTTCCATAAGTTGAAGTTATCTTTGGAAAATCTAGGGGGTTTAGCAAGAGAACCATTGTCTATATAATTTGTGTTTGTGTTGGTGGCCATTTTCAGATAATAGCAATGAAGAGAAATATCTTAGATTAGATCTTGTTTATGAGATTAAACAAATCCGCTCTGATACCACTTGTTGGTCCGGAAGGCCTATACAAGTTTGTAGAAGGGGGGGGGGGGGGGGGGGGGTTGAATACAAACACACAGATTTTACTTTTCTAAATTATTTATTGAGAAATCATTAACAATTTACAGCTTGTTGCGGAAACAAGATTAAGGATAAACCTAAATCTAAACAAGTTGGAACACTAAGGTTTCTTGCACTAAGAGAGATAAGGAAATTACTAATAATAACCTATCTTGAGATAAGAGATTGAACTTGTCCAGAGTTAGCAAGTTACTTCAAAATGAAGTGAGTTCATCTCTTTATATACTGCATGCATTTAATGCAAGTCAGTATATACTTTACACGTGTCATCAGCTGGTTGGTTGCATGTCATTGACCTTTGTTGACAACCTTAGTAGCCGCATGGATGAACAGTGTAGTATCAGAGTGGTTGTACGATTTCAGATATTCGGAGGTTCTTTTCTGACATTTCGTACGAAGTCGTGCAAGGGTGGTTAAGACAAAAGTACTTTGTACGGAGGACTTCATGATCAGCTTTCGTTGATTCAGCGATCTATCATTTCATATCAGCGAATGATAGAGTTCAGCGATAGCTGAAGTCTTGTACTTGATACTTCACGTTGAGTGGACAAATCTGAGTCTTCGCTGATCCGCATCAGTTCATTAGGAGACTTGTCGCTGGTTCTTGAGCTTGATCTTCGACTTCAGCGTAGAACCTTTGTTGACGTGAAACTTGTCTTCAGGGATCTTAAGTAAACAACTAACTTATCAGCGATCATCATAATGACTGAACAGACTCAGAGCATTTATGGTGAACAGTTTTGCTGAATGTTTAACTTAAAGAGCAAGAGTTCCTATCAGCGGTACTGGAAGATCTTAGTACTTATCAGCGATAGTGAAACTCTGATACATATTGTTTACTTACAATTTTCACTAAGTATATAAGAGAGGGTCATTATCAAATCACTGAGGGTTTGGATCAACAACAAGCAAACTTGGATTGATGAAACTAAAGCAATTTTTGACTAGGTGGTGGTTGTTTTAGTTGTTTTGTATTTGTTTTTTTGTTGTTTTGTATTTTTTTTACTGTGTTGTTGTTTTGTATTTTTTTTGTTGTTTTGTACTTTGTTGCTCATGAATAAAGGTTTTTAATTTATCTGAAAAGTGGTTTATGTAAAAAATACAACTCATAAATGTTATACAAGATTATTTCATAGCAAACACATACTAGTAAATACAGTACAAATTTATCCAAATTTGAGGCTACGGCTAGACGATGGTTTGGTTTTTGACAACCCGGGTCTACTTCTTACATACTCTGGCGAGACGAGTCTCAAAGTGTTAAGCTCCACTTTCTCGATGTACACTTCAATCACAGTATGGCCGTCAACATACTGGCGTATGTTGGCTACATCTTCGTCGGTACTCAATTCTACCAGTCCAGTCAAGAAGTCTGCATTCGGCCTCTTAAAATACAACCTATTATATTTTGGTTCTTCATATTCCAGCTCTTTCATGATCTGTTCAAGCAGTTGCATAGAAAGATCCTCCACATCTAACATGTTAACATAAATTTCTAGACCACGAAAATAATGTCTTTTAGGTGGTTCCGTAAAGTAACCACCATGGTGGACTTTCATGGTGAACAACTGTGGATATTTATCTGTTGATGAAATTAATTAATATAGTTAGTTCGTAGAAACAAGCAAAAAACTCAATGAAACATGAACACTAACCATATAACTCTTTGCCAGTGTCTGAAAGCGATTCTGATAAACGCCTAAAGCACCAAACATGAAGGTTTGGGGATGCCATGTAAGAATACGTTAACGAATAATATATTATCGTTTATGTGTTTTACGAATAATCTAGCGTAGGTTATTTATAGGCAAATGTGGATGCTTTTACTGCACTTAGGTCCATGTCTTTGCTCTAACACAACTTAGGTCCCTGTCTTTTCTCTAACACAACTTCGGTACTTATCAACGCTATCATATGATATAGTTCTATATAACCATTACTATTCTCTCCATTTAGACTACTACCATTATGATCATCATCCCATGTTCTGTTTCAAGTACCTTTCAAAAGATAACTGGTCCCAATCAATGTTCAGATCAACGCACATAAGTTATGTTTGATAAATTATAACGCACTAAACATACAAGTATAAAGTTGTACAATGTCCCCACTTAAACAGCCGAGTACACAAGAATTCCGAATCAACTCTAGATTTTGGTAGTCGTACTGTAGATTTTGGTAGCCGTACTCAACTCATGTAGTGAAATTGAGGATAAATGGCTTGTATTTAAGCATGTGTATCTCTAGATTATTTTTGAAATTCACAGATTATGATAATTCCATATCACCAACAATATCATTTACGTACAATATTTATCGTCCCAATCAAGGGAAATCAACGTTCAGATCAACAATATCATGTGATATAGTTCCATGTGGTTCAGGCTCCGACGGGCCCGCGGTGTTACTTAGTTGAGTGCTTGTGCGTCTACTCCTTGGCACGGTTGAAGGGGCGGGATTTGGACACTCTCCACGAGTATGTCCTACGCATTGGCACCGAGTACATCTTTGTTGTATCGAACCTTCACCACGTGATGGATGTCGGTCGTTCTTTCTCGGTCTCCCGGCTCTGTTCTTATCGATTAAAGGTGGATAGCATGGCGGAAGCGGGTCGGGTGGATACACCCATGCTTCAGGGGGTCCAACTGGGTTTATTACCTCCACATATGTTCTCCAGTAATATTCGGACCTGAAGAAAGGTACAGCCAGGTCACTGCAATCTCTACGGCCCATATATCTTGCCGCGACGATGGCATGGCCGCACGGTAACCCAGATTTTTCCCATTCGCGACAAGAATAAATGTGGTCGGTCATATGCACAATCGCGTGAATATGGTCATCCTGAACCTCGTACCTCCCATACCCGATTTCTCTTACCGTCCATGTCGCCGCGCAACGCGCCCTGTTCTGAACTATCTCCTCCGCCGTTGGTGTGAGTGCCTTTTGCATCTCAGCTCCTTTTCGGCGTCGAAGTTGGTACCACTCTTGTTGAAAGCTCCGAAAGTAGTCCATAAGATTAACAATCGCACATCTACGCGCAAAACGGGAGAGTGCATTCACCGACTCTTCACTATTGGAGGTCAGAATGTCATACCGTTGTCCAGGAAAATGGGCCGCGGACCACCTCTCCGGTCCAGCTTCGTCCATGACTTTGGCTGCTTCCTTGGCACTAAATCGTAGCAGATTCATGTACCGGTTAAACTTGCGATCCGTATATGCTCTGCATGCCGCCCAGTAGACATCCTTGTAGGTGGTAATATGTTTGTCCCTGGTTTTGGCGTTCATCTCCAAATGTCGACAACATATGGCGTGAGGGGCGTTTGGGTACATGGCAGAGATTGCGGCGCTTATGAAAGGAGCCCTGTCGAACATAAACACCAACCCTTGCGGGTCTCCGATAGCTTGTCTCAACATGGACAGAAACCAAGTCCACTCGTCCCCAGTTTCGGACTTGCCTACGCCGAAAGCTACTGGAACGATGGAGTTATCCCCGTCCATGGCAACCGCCAGGAATATCATACCCATGTACCGGCCCTTTAAATGGGCTGCGTCTATTACCAGGACACGACGTAGATTTGCCAGAAATGTGCGGATCTGGAAAAACGTAGGTGGTTTTCCTTTGTATGTGTTATAGTTTATAATGTGTAAACATACGACGTGTTAAAATACGTACCGCAGGTCCAAGGGCCACGAAGCACATCTCAAACCGTCCATGTGAATCGGTCCGTAGCTGCGTGACAGTACCAGGGTTCTGCAGCTGCAAATTATATAAATATGTTGGGAGTCGTTCATACGACTCCTCGAACGTGCCTCTCACCAATAGCAGTGCCTTGCATCGCGCACGCCAAGCTTGGTGGTAACCAATCGTGACGCCGAACTGCTGGTGAACATCGTGGACGATGTCCTTTGGACGCAATGACCTGCTAACATCAAGAAATTTGTTTTTCAGTATCGCACCCAAAGTCCTTTTGGTGGCTTGTTTGTGGTGGGGATTCAGTTGCGTCCTCGTACAAGTGTGCACGTCGTGCAAATTTCTAATAACTAACGCCCCTCCTTTGGGACCCGCGGAAATCGCGTACATCCTCCACTCACAGTTTTCTCTCGCACTGTAACGTCCCTAAATTTACAAGGAATTTAAAATTTTAAAATAATGCATCTTATTAAAGTCAAACCATAAGTCAACAAATCCCATTACAAATAAAGATAAACATTGTTAATTTAAACCGTCAGACATAAATTCATGCAGCGGAAAAGTTATAAAATTAAATCCCCATTTAAAAAGTTAAACTTAAACAGCCTTCGCCTTGCGCCCGTGTGTACCGTCATGCTCGACTGCTACTCGCACCTGAAAACATAAGATATTGGGAAGGGGTAAGCACGAAGCTTAGTGAATTCTACCACCTACGCAGGTAGCAATCACACATATATCGCCCCTACTCGCAAGTTGGCAAACAACACCGCAATTACAAGTATAGAAACAAATCAAGGTTTAAACATATAATCACATACCTCGGTCCCACCGAGCCCTCGGTCTCCCCGAGTTCACACAACACTTTTACACAATTCCTCGGTCTCCCCGAGCCCTCGGTCTCCCCGAGTTCACACAACCCTTTTACACAATTCCTCGGTCTCCCCGAGCCCTCGGTCTCCCCGAGGTGTACACAAAACACATGCCAATCACATATTATATAATTTACAACTAGCTACCACACCACAACTAGTTCACGTAAGCATACAATAACACGCAGAACTAACACATCATATATGTAACTCCTAGTCTACGTAGTGAGAGAACTCACCTTAAAGCAACGCAAGTGTCCGCAACCGCAACACAAGCCGGCCAACTTCACTCACCTTCTCCCACCTAATTACGTGTTAACAAATGTCAAAGTGAAGCCCCGACCCAAAACCACGACTACTAGATTACAAGTCACATATTCCACCTTTTACTCTAAAAACACAGGTCCGTTCGGGACCTGTTTAACCCCTTATAAACTGATAAATCCAGAAATATTATTCCATAATCACAAATTCCCATGTCTTAGGGTTCCAGGGACATATCGTACGCGCTCTAACGATGTTTCTACAATTAAATATGGATTTTACAAAACCGACTTGCAGAACAGCGAAAAACAGGATCTTCCAGTACAAAACGACAATTTGACACTAGCTATGATCCGAACTGTTTTTTCCGTAAAACATATGAAACTTACTAGACTCAGAATGGGAAATTTTGGCACTGATTTCACCCCAATACGATGTTCCTAGAAAACGTTATGGCTTTCACAAAACAGAGGCAGAAACTATGAATTTCACATGAAATGACAAATATTGCTTATTAACCTAATAAGTCATGGCTTAATCCAAACAGACCCGGATAGCGTAAACGCTTACTGGAAAGGTCATACTAGGCTGGTCGACAGACGTGTACCACCTACTGCCGCCTCCGGCGGTGGTGGTGGTTGGCGGCGGCGACGGTGGTCACGGTAACACCTTCCGGCGGAACTTCCCAACATCGCCCATCCCGACTCAACCGCAACCACACCCCCGCACACACCCGCACACCTGCACACCCTGCACCCACCCCACTGCCGCCACCACGGCGGCGTGCAGCAGCGGCCCCACCGCCGGCAGCCGTGGCTGCGGTGGTGGTGGTGGCGGTTCACGGCAAACCTTAGGCAAACGATGACAACGGAAAGGGAAACGAACCTACCTCGACGAACCCTTCTTCCTCCTCTTTTCCGGCAGCAAAACGACGGCGTCTCACTCTCCTCTTCCCGACGAACCCTCTCTCTTTCCGGCGAACACCCTCTCTCTTTCCGGCGACTCTCTCTCTCTCTCTCTCGATCTCTTTCACTCACGACCGAAAAACACAAGGGAAGGGGAGGGGCCATAGGGTTTCTCTCCTTTCTCTCCTTGCTACTCACGAAAACCAAACACCCACAAACAACATGGTTCGGGTTTGGACTTTGCATGGGCCGAACCCATCATATTTTTGGCCCTTTTACAGTTTTGGTCCCTTAACTACATCCTTCTCGCAAACTAACCAACGTTTTGACATATATAACTATTGGGTCCAATTCGTCTAACCCCGTTAACGGAAACCACGTTAAATAAAACTTTTAAAAAGAATTAATACAAAGAAATTACATACCGGGATACGGGCTTTACACGCACATTCAACTATGTATCTGCTTTTGTCAGATTTCGACGTGTGACTTTCGAAACCCTCTTCCAAGAACATAAGTCCGACCTGACTTGCCAAGTGATCATTCGAATCAAATATCTGACCTACTCTTAACCTTTCACTGCGATTATAAGGTGTAGGTTCGTAGGTTTGTGTCTGGGTATTCTGGTCTGGAAGAATATGGGGCATAATCCATACATCCCGATTCAAATTTCGAGCTCTAACCATTCTAAAGGTGCTCACCAATATACCCTACAGGATACTCAAAACCGATCATTCTTACCATTAACTGTTGATTAGCTTCCACGAGTTCTAATAGACTCCCAAAATTTACCTTACACGAATCATCAAACCAGTAAATTTATAATCACCCATGAAGGTCATTCCACCACAACCATTCATCACAAGTAAGCATCTCAGGGTTACTACTACCATCACCACAATTACCTTAAAATCGACTACAATTCCTCGATTACACTAAAGGTGTTTGGCCTCAAGCCCAAAAGTCGGCACCTAAATATACTACTTACCTCAAAAAGGTTACTGCGCATTTATGCTCTTAATTACAAAGGGCATCATTCCCTTAACCGATACTATTCGGCCTACAGTACCAACACGCGTGGAATACCTAACCTTCCACCGTCTACTTATCCTCCACACTCGCTCTACGAAGCCTAGTTACACCGAAACGAGGATAGACCTTGACGTCTACCTCCCAGGTAACGCCTCAAGGCCTGGCACATCGGATCTACCTCCCAGGTGAGTGCTCAAGACTATATCCTCCCAGTGCCTACTGGAAAGTCAAGGTCATAACACATGAATACCGGGGTCCCCCCCCGAGATACCCCACCGACCATTACCAACGACGGACTAACGTGTCTAAGGATCTAATGCAAAACAGTCTACCAACAACATGCCTATCCCGGAATGACTCACTTACCCAAACATGTAAATACTCAACGTGCAATAAATGCAAAACTGTGCAACAAAAACAACCCATCAACAAGACTCCACATCGAGCCATTAAGACCGTGCAATTGACCCATGACTAGCTCAAAGTCAAAACCGAGCAAAATGCTCCACGCTTGCTAGACCCATAAGTCGGTCAAAAAAACGCGTTTAAATAAAATTTAAGCAAGCAATACTCTAAAATCAACATTAGTCCCAAACTCAACACGGGTTAAACGAAAGAGTTTTCCAAAATGACTCACACCCTTAAAATTCTCCAAAAGATCATATGCAATGAAACTACTATTACCAGGTCGATAGTTAGGCAAAAATGGACACGCTCGTCCCACATATGAAAATCATGTTGAAAATCATTTCATTGCAGCTTAGTTTACTCACAAAACGCAAAGCGAAATAAATAATTTCTTTAAAAAAATGAACCGTCACGGTTCTAGTATGGATTGACTCATGACATGTACTTAAAGTAACCGCTCGACCTTACATCGGGTGCGACAAAAGTGTGCACATAGTTTCAAAATCAGTCCCACGACATTTGACCCCAAAATTTCTCTTTTTAAACATAAAATGTCGTGGCACAGGGTTCACCAACAAATTTTTACGCGCGTCGGCTAGTCATACAAAACGAGGAAACGGTTTACAAATATATTTTTGATAAAACACAACGGTCTCGTGCGAGTTTCAAACTTAAAGATAGAAACCAATCCGTTTCCATCATTTGCAAATATCGACTAAAACCTCATAAAATCTCAAAAGGTGGGGTTCTTTAAATTGATTTCCAAGATTTCCCCAAATGGTCACATAAACAAATAAGATATGCACCTCGTGAAATTAAACCCACACGACTCAACATGCCGTAAAACAAAACTCATTTACCCAAATCACTCAAATAGTTTTATACAGACATCGTGGGGTGTAACTTTCCGTCTCAACTCTAACATATGTGGAGGGGTTCCAATGTTAAAGTCACAAGCCGTAGTCACTTGCCCAACATTTTAAACACCACAAAACACGGGTATCATCTTACCCGAAAGAACCGTTGGAAAATTACGAAATGAAACAAATTCTAACAAAGTTTGCAACTCCCGTGATAAAACGATTCCATCTACTTTCAAAACCATAATTCGAGATTTCGTGTGTGCTGAACATTTCCCAAAATTCCAAAACACAATCCATAAAAGGATTGGATACACAATAATTAGTTAATGCAATTTATTTTCAAAATAAACTTTGTGCATGACTCAGTCGGCATTCGACGTCTCGGCTCGTACCCCTCCAAACCTCTCCGGTCCACTATCGTCATCCGGACATTTACACCTCTTAGGCAAGTTGGGAAATTATGTCCAATAATCCTAACGGGTTTTCCTCAATTCAAAGTCGGCTCCATAAGCCCATGATTCTAGCACAATCGTCAATCTTGACCCGAAATGGCCTACTTAAAACAAACCTCATCCTTATCGTCACTCCAAGGGATTAATACTAGAATCGTCCCTCTATTCCAACGACTACTAGTTTAGAACCTTCATCACTACCCCAACGATCATCTCCTCAAGCAAATCAAGTACACACCTGTACTAGTAGGTTCACTATTGTTGTTCCTCCTTGTGATGGCTATTCTGGGTAGATATTGCAACGAGTTGTTAGCATATAATAACTCACACTAACAACGCTCACGCTCAACTCCTTGGATTCCTCGTGAATTTCCCCGACTCCAGCACGGATCCTGTGCTTCAGATAGTAGGAGCTCTACTACTACCTTCCACACCTATCCTCACTCGTTTCGAGTCCCGTCCCGAAGTGCCCAAGTAGTTCCTTGCCGAAAACTATACACATATGCCTGCACCGGCATATGTACACACTCTTCCTAGCTCCATAGGAATTCCACCCAACTCCACTACCCTTGCTATGACGAAATCCCCACTAGTCATGACGAGTCGCCTCGCGAATGCACAGTCGCACACAGTGTAAAACCAGATAGACATTCGAATATAAGATTCTATCCTATAACGGCTGGACTCAAACAAGAGCTGCGCAATAGAACTAAATCCGACATTCTAAGGCTATTCGGTTCCTACCGCATACAACCTATAGTGCATTCACTTAACAACCTATCAAGGCTAGCATAAACTCCTATTAGCAAGCAACAAACATGCAGTACAGTGTAATAAGCACCAAGCAATCTAGCATACATACTCCTATGTTCTAGAAAGCAATCTCGCATACATACTCATATGTAAACACTCTTCCCAGCTCACTAGGAATTTCATCTCATCCCACTACCCTTGCTACAACGGAATCCCTATTAGCCATAACGAGTTGCCTCGCGAATACCCAGTCGCATGCAGCGTGAATCAAATAGACATTCGAATACAAGATTCTATCCTAGAACGGTTGGACTCAAACAAGAGCTGCGCAATAGAACTAAATCAAATATTCTAAGGCTATGTGATTCTTACTGCATACAACCTATAGGGCCTTCGCTTAACAACCTATTATAACTAGCATTAATTCCCACTAGCAAGCAATCATCATACAGTACAGTGTAAACCACATAAGCAGTCTAGCATGCATACCCTATAATCTAGAAAGCAATAAACACACTAAGTAATGTACCTTCCCACTTAGCGTCGGCTGACTGTACACACTGCGCCCTCAATCACCGTTTCCCAAACGGGTTTTCCTTTTTCTTTCATTCAAAAAGATTTTAGTAAAAGAATTTGAAATTTCATAGCCGCAACTTGAGACCAAACACACCGAGATGTGTTTGATTCACTCAAGCTGTGCTCTGATACCAAGTTGTAACGTCCCTAAATTTACAAGGAATTTAAAATTTTAAAATAATGCATCTTATTAAAGTCTAACCATAAGTCAACAAATCCCATTACAAATAAAGTTAAACATTGTTAATTTAAACCGTCAGACATATATTCATGTAGCGGAAAAGTTATAAAATTAAATCTCCATTTAAAAAGTTAAACTTAAACAGCCTTCGCCTTGCGCCCGTGTGTACCGTCATGCTCGACTGCTACTCGCACCTGAAAACATAAGATATTGGGAAGGGGTAAGCACGAAGCTTAGTGAATTCTACCACCTACGCAGGTAGCAATCACACATATATCGCCCCTACTCGCAAGTTGGCAAACAACACCACAATTACAAGTATAGAAACAAATCAAGGTTTAAACATATAATCACATACCTCGGTCCCACCGAGCCCTCGGTCTCCCCGAGTTCACACAACACTTTTACACAATTCCTCGGTCTCCCCGAGCCCTCGGTCTCCCCGAGTTCACACAACCCTTTTACACAATTCCTCGGTCTCCCCGAGCCCTCGGTCTCCCGGAGGTGTACACAAAACACATGCCAATCACATATTATATAATTTACAACTAGCTACCACACCACAACTAGTTCACGTAAGCATACAATAACACGCAGAACTAACACAACATATATGTAACTCCTAGTCTATGCAGTGAGAGAACTCACCTTAAAGCAACGCAAGTGTCCGCAACCGCAACACAAGCCGGCCAACTTCACTCACCTTCTCCCACCTAATTATGTGTTAACAAATGTCAAAGTGAAGCCCCGACCCAAAACCACGACTACTAGATTACAAGTCACATATTCCAGCTTTTACTCTAAAAACACAGGTCCGTTCGGGACCTGTTTAACCCCTTATAAACTGATAAATCCAGAAATATTATTCCATAATCACAAAGTCCCATGTCTTAGGGTTCCAGGGACATATCGCACGCGCTCTAACGATTTTTCTACAATTAAATATGGATTTTAAAAAACCGACTTGCAGAACAGAGAAAAACAGGACCTTCCAGTACAAAACGACAATTTGACACTAGCTATGGTCCGAACTGGTTTTTCCGTAAAACATTAGAAACTTACTAGACTCAGAATGTGAGATATTTGCACTGATTTCACCCCAATACGATGTTCCAAGAAAAAGTTATGTCTTTCACAAAACAGAGGCAGAAACTATGAATTTCACATGAAATGACAAATATTGCTTATTAACCTAATAAGTCATGGCTTAATCCAAACAGACCCGGATAGCGTAAAAGCGTACTGGAAAGGTCATACTAGGCTGGTCGACAGCCGTGTACCACCTACTGCCGCCTCCGGCGGTGGTGGTGGTTGGCGGCGGCGACGGTGGTCACGGTAACACCTTCCGGCGGAACTTCCCAACATCGCCCATCCCGACTCAACCGCAACCACACCCCCGCACACACCCGCACACCCTGCACCCACCCCACTGCCGCCACCACGGCGGCGTGCAGCAACGGCCCCACCACCGGCATCCGTGGCTGCGGCGGTGGTGGTGGCGGTTCACGGCAAACCTTAGGCAAACGATGACAACGGAAAGGGAAACGAACCTACCTCGACGAACCCTTCTTCCTCCTCTTTTCCGGCAGCAAAACGACGGCGTCTCACTCTCCTCTTCCCGACGAACCCTCTCTCTTTCCGGCGAACACCCTCTCTCTCTCCGGCGACTCTCTCTCTCTCTCGATCTCTTTCACTCACGGCCGAAAAACACAAGGGAAGGGGAGGGGCCGTAGGGTTTCTCTCCTTTCTCTCCTTGCTACTCACGAAAACCAAACACCCACAAACAACATGGTTCGGTTTTGGACTTTGCATGGGCCGAAGCCGTCATATTTTTGGCCCTTTTACAGTTTTGGTCCCTTAACTACATCCTTCTCGCAAACTAACCAACGTTTTGACATATATAACTATTGGGTCCAATTCGTCTAACCCCGTTAACGGAAACCACGTTAAATAAAACTTTTAAAAAGAATTAATACAAAGAAATTACATACCGGGATACGGGCTTTACACGCACATTCAACTATGTATCTGCTTTTGTCAGATTTCGACGTGTGACTTTCGAAACCCTCTTCCAAGAACATAAGTCCGACCTGACTTGCCAAGTGATCATTCAAATCAAATATCTGACCTACACTTAACCTTTCACTGCGATTATAAGGTGTAGGTTCGTAGGTTTGTGTCTGGGTATTCTGGTCTGGAAGAATATGGGGCATATCAAAAAAGTCATTTATCTGACTACATGATTTTCTACTAGGGGTATATTCTTCGTGATCATCACTACCGGTATCTGATCTGTCTATATCAGCATTACCCGTTTTGAAAACATAGGTTTCGTCATCAGCAACTCCAGCACAACGTCCTTCTTGTGGTTGTTGTTGTTGCGTCTCCGGAACATAATCAGGAATACAGTCGTTAAGACCATATGCATGATCCAAATGAACTATTGGGACGTGGGACCGCTGAAATTGAGAATCAGGCTGCTCTATTTGGAGGTCTTCGTCATCAGCGTCGTCGTCACCATCGTCGTCACCGTCGTCGTCGTCTTCGTCGGATTCGGCATACAAAAAAATTAATGGCGGTCTTTCTGAATCGGCTGCAAAGTGCAGAAAACCAGAGATATCCCCATCGTTGGATAACTCCACAAATGACCCATCACCATTCTTAAACACTAACTTGCAAACAGCAGAAGGGTTGATTCCACTTTTTTGCATGGCGTATGCAACAAACTTCTGATGAGAAAAGTTTACTGGCAATTTTACACCATGCTTAGATTTATAAGCAAATTTCCACTCATTGTTATCTTGAACCCATTCACCATCGAAACAGAAATATAGCTTAGCTTTTGCAACAGATGAACTCATTTTTTCAGTAGTATCTCAAAAACAAAATATTGAAGAAATAAAGCAAGAAAGAAGTATGGAATCGGTGTGGATTATGGATTGCATTTTACATCTATTTATGGATGAAACAACCAACATTGATGACAACCAATCTCTCATTTCATCCACAAATTGGTATTCCAAATACACTGATTCAACATTGATGAAAACATGCCAGTGAATTTTAACCACAAGTTGGTCTTCAAAGTACAATAATTGTGGAAAAAAACAGTAAAAGCATGCAAGATTCGTTATGGTACAGGGGCTGAAATTGTAATTTTTTGGCCCATCGCGGGCCCATCGCAGGGAACCTCCGCGGGGAGGGACCAAAGGTGTCACCGCGGCCATAGTTGAGGGGCTCCGCGGGACACTTTGGCCAAACACGGGGTGCCACGTAGGCCTAGCCCGCGATCGCGGGGCCCATCGCAGATTTTTGTGGCATTTTGGTAAAGTGAAAGAGATTTTGGTAAAGCAAAGTCAAACTTAGGGTATTTTAATTAATTTCCCTTTTTTTAATAATAAAGCAAATGATGATGTTATGTATGGCTTTGATGGTTTGGAATAATATGTGGAAGCATGTATGTTATCAATTAAACAAAAAACATGATGGTCAAGAGAGAGACACAAGTGAACTAAAGTGTGATGGATGCAATTGTATAGAACTTGTTTTTGTCCGAAAAGTTTATCCGGAGAGTACAGTTTTATCCGACAAGAATTTTTTTTGTCCGGAAAGATCATGCAGGAAGCTTATCCGGGAAGAGAATAGTACCCGGGAAAAATTGGTATCCGGAAACAAAGGTATCCGGAAATTTTTTATCAGGAAACTTTTATTTTATTCGGGAAGCTAGCTTATACGGAAAACTTATCTGGAAAGATTAGGGTTTATGAAATAAACCCGTATGCAGCCGATTTTCTTCCCTTTGACACCTGCACTTTTCAAAAAAACTCAACAAACAATCATCAAACAAGCAGAAATTCGATTAAAATTGAAGATTTATCGAAATTATTGATGAACACGAAGAACGTTTCGAAAATCAAAAATTCCAAAAACCTTCAAAATTGAAACGAAACAGATAAAAACGATCACAAACTGATTAAAATCAAAATCTAATGAGATAATAATATCAAATCAATCAAATAAATTAAGAAACCACTTTGCAAACCCGATTGATGATCGATTCACCCCAACAAAAAACTGCAATATGTCGAAACTAATAAGGGTGCCTTCTGGACCTCAAACGACAATCTCCACCGTTCAGAATGTAGAACAGAATGTCGTGAAGCTACTGTCCAAAATTCGCGACGATCCGACAGTTCAAACTCCGGGAATAGGCAAAACAGCACGGCTGCGTTTTCCAGAAAATTGCATACGATTTTTTTTGTTTTTTTTTGTTCGGTTTCTTCTATTTCTTCAAATCACCGATTCTGCTCTGATACCACATGTAGATCCCAGTTTAATCAGGTAACAACGAATAAAACGAAACGATTAATCTTTATTGAATGATTCAAGAGAGTTACAAGTTTTGGATTGAAATTCTCAACTCTCTCTCTAAACTCTTAAGCTCATAAACTTGAATGATTAATCTTGACCTAATTCTAAACAAATCAACTATTTATACCAATGGCTTAATCCCTAAAGCTCATGACCCATTAACCTCTAAACTAAGCCCATTTAATAATAATGACTTTTACAATTAATAAATCAAACTCTATAATTAAACTATAATTCTTTATATAACTTTCTAACTTGTAGGACATTTATGGTCCTAACATGTAGTCACGCTAATAAAGTAAATCTCTGAGCTGTTCGATTGGAGCTTTGTGTAGCTCAGAGACTCGTTGAAAACATGGGCGACCAGTGCACTCATAGAAGAAAATTCCGTAGGGATTACTGAGAACCTTACCAGGGATGAATGTTTCAACGGGAGGTAGAGAGACATCGAGTCCAGAGAGATCAGGATCAGGACCAAGAACTGCTTCACGAGAAAAGTCGATCCCCGTTTCATTCCATATCGGAGGGCATGAAGTTGAGGATTTCTTCTTCTTAGCAGTAGGTCGCTTGGACTGGATTGGAGGAGGTTTTGGGATGTCAACAGCTGAAGCTACCATGTCAATCAGCCTGTTAAGAGCTTTCTCGACATGTGTCTTGTATGTTGAGCGCGATCGTTGAATAGCTACCCTCATCTTCAACCATTCAGGGAAGCCAAGCTTGTCAATGTTTGACAAGTAGCGAGTTGACTTGAATCCATTTTCTCTGATGATTTCAACGTCTACTATTGGAACATTGCTTGTCATTCTCCCTTTCAGGGTAACAGATTTAATCCTTGAGGCGTGACTTCTGTAATGGCATTTCTCTTTACACCAGGCCAGAGTAGAATCAATGACCTTTCTTTTCTTCTCACTGATCTTCTGTGCGTCTCTAATTAGCTTTCGTTGGACAGCCACAGGGAACCTTTTCAGAGCTGGATCCTTGACTGAACGTTGAACGAGTTCTAAGGTGAATTCTTTTTCTTTTTGTTCAGCCTCTTTTCGTTCAGCCAGGAGTTTTCAGCCTTGAAAGACTCAACGATTTCCCTGATTGATAAGAACTTCAGTAGAGGAGGGACAATGCACCGATCTTCTAGCTTCTGTATCATCGCTGCTCTCTTTAAGTTTTCATCTTCACTTAACTTTTTAAGAGTCAATGAAGGTCTGTTGGGATGGGAGAGCGGTTCTTCTTCTTCATCAAGAATTTCATCGGTCTCAACGAAGTTCAAGACCGGGATTATTTGCTGAACTTCAGCTCTTGAGGCTGGGGTTATTGGTAAAGTGTGGGGAGCTTCAGCGTGACCCTCAAACAGGGGAGAGGACTAGCTGAAACAAAATGATCACAGAGGTTAGATCATTTGGGAGAAGAGATAGAGAAAAGAAAGAGCTAAGTGTATAGAGGTTTGAGAATGAGAAGGGTTGAGATTGAGAAGGGGTAGAGAAGGGATGCAGAGTATGAGAATAAAAAGTAACATACTTGACAAACTGGCTTTGTCATGAGAATGGCCAAGTTGTCATAAGCGAGGCCTTTTTGTTTTCCTTGGTTGGCCGCTTTCGCTGGAGTTTTAGGTTTAGTCCCCTCCCCTTGTTCTTTTATAACGACTCCCTTTTGAGCAGGGATCGTTGCTTGCTTTCGCTGGAAAACGAAACCTTCATCGTCATCATCATCATCATCATCATCTTTTGGTGATGATGAAGGCTCGTCATCTTTCAGATCTAGATCTTCTTCATCTTCAGCGTCAGCATCCTCATCAGTCTCTGAGGATTCAACAAGCACTGGAGAATCTGCCCGTTCTTCGAAATGCTCCCCCTCAGAATGAGAGGGACTTCTTTCGGTTCCCTCAGGGTTCTTATCTCCCTAAGGTTCTTCATTATTTTCCTCTTCCTCAGAAACATGGGGAAGGTCTTTGTTTTCCTTCTCCCCCTCTTCCTCATGTTGGATGGGGGAGGTAGCAGCGTCAGCGGTAGCATCAAATACCTATTCATGACCCTTGTCTTCGTGGCCAGGGAGACCTGAATGGTTTTCAAACGCTGCTAGTCTATCTTCTAGGCCAGACATAGCAGGGTTTGTCTTCACTATGAAGTCCACGGCCAACTCCATATTCTCTCTATCAGCCTGATAGAAATGGGATAGGGGGACCGTGGGAGCATCTAGGCGTTGCAGGATACGGTTGAGCAAGTCGTTGGAGGTGTCGACATTCTGAGCGAGACCGCTCACCTCACCTTTCAGGGACGCCATCTCCCCCTTAATATTTGAGACCTCTGTCTTTAGCGTTGTGACTTCGCTGGACAGGTTTGAGAAGTTGGAGGAGAGGTCTTTGTTTGTGGTGTTGAGAGCTGAGATGGTGGAAGTATTGTTAATGATGGCTTGCTTCACGGTGTTTAGACAACCATCAAGCTTGGTGATGTCCGCATTCTCAGCTTTGTCTTTGACAACGTCGGCGATTTTCTTCAGCGTCTCCCCAACGTTTGTAACCGCTGTGGAGTTGTTGGTGGTAGTGGTGGTGAGACTTTCCACTTTTTCAGCGATCTCCTTGAGGGAGTTGCTGATCGTGCCCAAGTTAGGACCTGTAACATAAATGACCTGAGTTGTGGGTCCAGAGAGAGGAGTGTTTAGGATACCTGTAGGTGGGTCGGAGAAGTTGTGGATATCTGGATGACCTGAGTAATAGGCCATGTCGAACTCCATCGAGGAAGGTCTAGAAACACCCGCAGGTCCTTGGTTTTGCTGAATCATCCGTTGGAGGTCAGCAGCAGCACTGTCATCTAGATGGATGACGTTTGTAGTTGAGGCAGTAGGGAAGATGAATTGCGAAGAGACCAAAGAATTGGAGGGAGAAGCAAAGGTTGTGAAGAGGGTGGTCGTAGCAGTTTCAGCGTTGGATCCGCTGGAAATAGCCTCCGCAGCTCTTTGAGGCGCTGAGGATTGGGGGTTCTCATCCAAGAAAGTTTCAGTCCACTGAGGCACTGAAATGGGTATGGAAGTGGTTGGTTCAGCGGATGTAGCGGAGTGTACCATGAAACTTTCCATCGTCGTCTGCAGAGGGACCGACGTGGAGTCTTCACCCTGAGAAGGCTTGGGTTGCTCATTTGAAATCTTCTTGGTCTTATGGCTGCCAAGGGGGGGGGGGGGGTAGTGGATTGTTTCCTTTTTTTGGAACAGGTGGTGGTTGCAACCTGGGTATCAGCGGTTGGGTCGACCGCTGCTGTGGGGGTAGCTGCAGAAGAAGAAGAAGAAGGAGGAGAGCGGAGAAGAGTAAGAAGAGTAGAGAGACGTACCTCATTTGGGACAGGCTTGAAGTCCAATACTTTTGGGCCAACCTGAGAAAGTTTCAGGTCGCCAACTTTGGGGTATTCGTCTTTTATGCCATGGGCGAATGTGGCGCTGAGAAAGCGAGGGTAAGGGACCACAGCTGATCTTTCAGAAGCCTCCACTTTCTCCATCAGATCTTCAAATATCACTTTGGCCCAATCGACATGAAGACCCTTCAGTAAGGCATAGGCCATGGCAGTCTGAGGTTTGGATGCCTGATCATGCGAGCCCGTCTTGGAAGTCATGCAGCTGATGATGTGAGTAAATATGAAATTCAACTCAGAGGGCATCTTGCTCTTCAAGACAGTGGTGATTTTCTTCCCAGGGACGCGAGTACGGTCAGTGTTCCAGATGTATCCCATGCAGTCGAGGAAATGGATGATTTCCTCCTTTCCTTGTGGAGTGTTGGGATCAGGGAAGGATACGAATGGATGGGGTTTGGATCCAGGGAGATTCAGTGCTGAGCGTATCGCTCCAGGGGTGAGCGTTGCCTCTCCTAGTTCAGTTTCAAAGGAGATGGAATCGTATTTGAGGTAGGATTCTTCGAGGAAGTGACAGTGGTACGATGCGCTGTGTACCAGAATTGTTGGAGGAGCCTTTTGTGGGCTGGGGGCTTAATGGTCATGGCAGTGGAAAGGGGACAACTCTTGATGAAGTATACTGCATCATCAAGATGTGTGACCATCTTCTTCTTGGGGAATTCCAAGAGAGCGTAAGGGTTGTTGGATTGGAAGGAGATTTGGCTCATCGAGAGCTTCATGTTTGCAGCCCTTTGGAAGAGAGGGGCAGAGGGTGCAGTGGTTGCATCAACATCAATGGAAGCCATTTCTGTTCAGAATAACAAAAGATGTAGAAAAAGATGAGACAAAAGCTTAAAATGGAGAAAGATTCCAAAATAAGGGTTTTAGGGTTTTCCAGTTTCCATTTTGGGAAGATGGTAAAGGGTTTCTAGTTTTGAAAGGAAATACAAAAACTAGTGAAATTTCTTGTTTTCCAGTTTCCTTTTAAGGAAAGGATTCTGGAAAAACGTATGAAAAACATAAGTTTAAGATTTTTGTTTTAAACTTACAAGAACAACCTGTAAACAAGTTGTGTTCATGAAATTTTGAAGAAGAAGATTTCATGTCGTTTAGAAAGTGCATTTGTTTGACCTTTTAAGAACAAGAATAAGATCAAAAACAAGTTTAAAGGTAGAAAATGTGAACCTGTTTTGTTGAAATACGAGGTGATGAATCACAAGTTCGTAGAAATCCAAAGCTTAGAGATGCAAGAAAATTCTTTTGCCTTTAGGGAGTTCGAGAGCATAAAAGGTAAAAATATAAACTCGAAGGGTTTATATAGTGGGAGTAGAGAGAGAAACTAATGAGCGGGAAAAGTTTCTCATGATGACACGTGACACGTCCCTTGAATCTTATTGGACAAGAAAACGAAATGGGCGAGCGTGTCAGATGAAAGGTCGTGCCAGGGTTTATCTGTTGTGATTACGTCACAAACGTCTTTTCACATTTTAGGTTGTCTCTGAGGGTTTTTGAAAAAACCTCAGGGACATTTTAAAACAATTGAGAAGCACTGATTGGAATATCAGTGAGATTTTAGAGTTTCAAAAGAATCACTGAAAGGAAGAGATATTCAGTGATGTAATTTATTTTGAAATTCTACATGCTGAAGCGAACTTCAACGTTTAAGAGATAGAACGTACC
Source organism: Saussurea involucrata (assembly GCA_033807775.1). Lineage (NCBI taxonomy): Eukaryota > Viridiplantae > Streptophyta > Magnoliopsida > Asterales > Asteraceae > Saussurea > Saussurea involucrata. The sequence continues at coordinate 40,616,574 of CM066320.1, read as the reverse complement.
TTGATATCAGCGAATCAGTTTTGTTCAGAGATTAGATGAGGAATGAGTGAATACAAATTTACTTATCACTGATCCAATACTTTACCACTGAAGAATTATTCTTCAAGGTTCAGCATTCCAAGCTCGCTGATGAGAAAGTTGAATCTTCTCTCATCAAGAGGTTTGGTGAACAGATAAGCTAACTGAAAGTCAGTTGGGATAAAATGAAGTTCTATATCACCATTCATCACATGATCTCTGATAAAATGATACCTGATCTCGATTTGTTTGGTCTTTGAGTGTAGCACAGGATTGTTTGCTATAGCGATGGCTCTAGTGCTGTCACAATAGATTGGAATTTTGGAGAGCTGGAGGTCATAGTCCAATAGTTGATTTCTCATCCATAAGACCTGAGAACAACAGCTTCCAGCGGCTACGTACTCAGCTTCAGCGGTTGAGGTGGACACTGAATTTTGCTTTTTACTTGTCCAACTCACTAGCTTTCCACCCAGAAGCTGACAGTCTCTTGTGGTGCTTTTCCTATCCAATTTGCATCCTGTAAAATCACAATCTGAATAGGCGATTAGATCAAACCCTAAGTCTTTGGGATACCAAAGACCTAGGTTAGGAGTACCCTTAAGGTATCGAAAAATACGCTTTACAACGATCAAATGAGATTCCTTAGGTTCAGATTGATATCGTGCACATAAACAAGTTGCATACATAATATCAGGATGGCTAGCTGTAAGATACAGAAGAGAGCCGATCATCCCACGGTATGATGTGACATTAATATGTTTCCTGAAGGATATTTGTTAAGTGTCAGCGGCAGTGCCATTGGGGTTTTCATAGCTGAGCTTTGTGTAAGAACAAACTTTTTCAGCATATCTTTAACATACTTACCTTGGTGAATGAAAGTGCCTTTTTCATTCTGCTTGATTTGAAGACCAAGGAAATATGTCAGTTCACCCATCATAATCATTTTCTATTCAACTTTCATTCTTTCATCGAAACGAGTACATAATTTAGGGTTAATAGAACCAAATATAATATCATCGACATATATTTGAACAAGAATGATATGACCTTTTACTTTCCTGAAAAATAGAGTCTTATCGATTTTACCACGCTCAAAATTTTCAATATGGAGATAAGTTTAGAGAGTGTCATACCATACATGAGGAGCTTGCTTTAAGCCATAAAGTGCCTTATCTAGCTTATATACATAACCTGGATGCTTAGGATCAGTGAATCCTGGAGGTTGCTCAACATAGACTTCTTCATTCAGCCTTCCGTTTAAGAATGTTGATTTCACATCCATTTGATATACTTTGAAGTCTCTGTGAACAGCGTATGCTAAGAATAGACGAATAGCTTCGAGTCTTGCCACTGGGGCAAATGTTTCGTCGTAGTCTATGCCTTCCTCTTGTCTGTATCCATGAGCAACAAGACGATCCTTGTTGCGGGTTACAGTTCCATGTTCATCCAACTTGTTTCGATAGACCCACTTAGTGCCTATCACTGACTTGTCAGATGGTCTTGGAACGAGATTCGAAACTTTGTATCTTTCAAATTCTGTCAGCTCCTCTTGCATAGCACTGGCCCAGTCATCATCTGTTTTCTTTGGTCCAATCAGAGAAATAAAGTTAACAAAAAACAAATGTTATCTGAACCTCGTCGAGTCTGAACACAAGCGTTTAGATCACCAAGAATTTGATCAATTGGGTGATTAATAGTCCATCGCTGAGCCGAAGCATGATTTGCTGACACAATTTGAACTTCTGGAGGAGCTGAAGAAGAGGCTTCAGCAACTTCAGGTATTTCATGCAAAAGAGGAAGAGGTTCAGATGTCATTTCATTCACTGATTGCTGAAAAGTAGATGGGATATCAGAGGTGACCGATGCTTAGAAGATTGTGCTTCAGCCCTTCAACATATGCGACTCTTCTGAAGGTTGTTGTACCATTAGAGAGTACACCAAACCCTCGGGTATAGCCTTTTCCATTTCCACCAAAGGTCACAGAGGGAGCTTTCTCTTCCTTGTACTCAGTGAGCATGTTTTTTTTGCCAGTCATATGTCTAGAGCATCCGCTATCGAGATACCAGATACCCTTCAGGACCTGCAAACAAAGGAAGATTAGTTTGATTTGGGTACCCATGTTACTATGGGTCCACATTTGTCAGTGGTGGTAAAGGAAGTGGAAGGTTCAGCAATCTTCGCAACATTTGAAGATTCAGCTTCAGAAATAGTCTTTACTTTGGTCAATTTCTTAACCTCAGAGGTTGTTTTCACCTTAACCTGATTTACACCAGGATTGGTCTTCTTTGCCTTGGGGGCAGTGATCTTCACCTTTGCTAATTTCTCAGTTGTAGTGGCTATGGGGCACTTACTAGCAATATGATCGGTAAGTCTACAGTGATAACATTTCCTATTGTGGATCCCAAATTAGTGCATACAAGTAAGAAATCAATAGAATAGTATATCAATCAGTATGATTTCAACTAGTCATCCATATAACTTTGATAATCCTTTCAGAGTGTTTACAAAGCTTTTCAATAATGAACTATGACTATTATGAACAATTAACATATTCTTAAGATTTAAACAACTATTTATATCTAGGCCTAAATTAAATCAAGCCCATGGCCCATTACAATTATTAAGCCCAAATACAATTTACATTTAATCCCTTGAACTTCTATTCAATTAGAATTCATTCCCAACAATCTCCCCCTTTGAATCGAAGTTCAATCTCGCGCCAGTTCTCGACGTATCTCTTTCGGAGTGCGAACAGAATCTCGAAGCTTCAGATTGCTTTACGAAACTCCATGCAGTCTTCAACAAGTTCCAAGGCTTCTCTGGCATTTATTTCGTTTTGATTTGTAGCAAACGAAATCCGAAGTTTTTTTTCCTTGGTCACGATATCTCTAAGCGCATCTCTGACCTTTAGAAGAGTTCCGTCGCAGAATCGTTCAACTTGACTAAATCGGAGAAACTTCTTCTCATTCTGTTCGTTGAGGTAGACGATTCTGAATTCTGGTTGTAGCAGCAGCGAGTTGACAGGGTACATCTTCAGCTCTGGAGCTTTCTGATCGGGTTTCAACAGGTTGATCTTCTTCGTTTGGTGCTCAACTCCCATCTGGAAATCCGTAATATAAGACATCACCACATTGTGTTTTAGAAAACGCTTTACAGCTTCAAGTGCTTTGGTGATGTGTAGCAGTCGGATCATTCGAGTTCTGAGGTCTTTGAGTAAGGCGTGAACGTCGTTCAGTCGTAGGTTCTTGAAGTCGCCCTCGGAGAATTTCCATTCATTTCCATCTTCACGTTTAACCGTAAAGACTAGATACCAGATTCTCAAGATTCTGCTAGATTGGATATTTACATCTTTGGTGATCTTGTGCTTTGTTTTGACTTGACTGACTGGTAGACACCTTTTCATAGCCTCTAAGTACTGTTTCCTGTAAGATTCGTCGAACTTGGCTAATCCGAGGCAGAAGGCCGGATTGAGCATACGCAGCTTGTGTACGAACAACCTTTTCAGGGAATCCTCTAGGAAGGGGATGAGGACGATGATTTTCTCCCATTGGACAGGTTGTTGTGGAGGTTGAGGTTGATCAGAAGCTTGTTGTTGCTGAGGAGATGTCGGATGTGTTGTTGTAGAAGTCTCGGTAATCTGATTAGCGTAGATTGGGGTACTCTGAAGGTTTTGTAACAGGAACTGATCGTAGTCTATTTCATCGTCGACATCGGTAGGAAAGATCAGGTTTACCTCGAAGTTTATTGCACTGGCGGCTTTTTCATACCATGCATTTTTGGTCTCCGGGTCGATCTCGGAATCAGGATCAATAAGATCAAGTACGGGCCTTTTCGGTGCAGAATATACGATCAATGCCTGAGATCCTCCCTCGGGCTTTTCAACCGTTGGGTCTTCATCATCTAAGATGTCCATATCAATGACCATCTCGGCTAGACTAAGCTGGGCTTCAGGTTGGTCTTCGGATTTTACCACAGCTGATGGTTTCAGTTGAACCGTTGGAGTAGTTTTGGAGGTGATTGGTTCGGACTCTGATAGTCGTTGTCTTTTGTTCTCCCCCTCACGGTGATCAGGATCATCCTGGTCATCGTGTCGGCGTTTGAGTCCACCAGCTTGACCCTTGCAGGTGTCTTCGAGAGAGGCGACTCTTTCGGACAAGCTAGTAATGGCTTTCTGAACGTCCTTCAGAGTCGTGTCAAGCTGGTCTAATCGGTTGGTTACGGATGACGGCTGAGCAGATGATTGCGATCGTAGAACTGTGATGAGATATGCTTCAGTCGAGGAGTCAGTGTTGTCGTGTTGGAGCAGTTGGGCGAGGAGCATGGTCTTCAAGTCATCCACCGAGTAAGTTTGTTGAGCAGGTGCCGGTGGAGGTGTTGGTCTGGTTTCGGTTTCGACCACGTTTTCCTTCCCTTTGATGAGGCTTTTCATTTTGTCGAGCTCCGTTCTGAACTCCTTTTCCAGTGTCTCGCGGACAGCCTTTAAGGCACTGTCCAGGTACTTCCTTGACAAAATGTCGGGTAAATCACTGCCGGGATCACTTAGATTACCCGTTGAGGTCACGACTGTTGACTCAACAGAAGTGCCACCTACATTCATAGCTGGCGTGGCTTTGGCTATGGTAAGATTTCCGTCTGATTCTCGTATTCCGCTCAAGGGCAGACATACTACGGATGTTCCGATCGGGTCACTAAGAAGATGTAATAATATCAAATGGCTCTAGACTCAATGGTGCACAGAAAGAAGTCGAGAACGGGGGAGGCTGTTCTATTGTTTCAATACCGAGACTCTCCTAGTGAGAGAACGGTAGACTTTGTGCTATATCCCCGTGTGAAAATGAAACAACCAACTGTTGAGAGCTGGTTGAGTGGCTAGAGGGGCTGTGCAATTGCGTCGCTAGGTCCACAACGTCTTCTTCAATGTCTCATCCCAACGGATGAGACGAGGCAGCAGATGTGGCTACATGGGCGACACAGGCTCGGAGTCGCTCATTTTCCTCTCTATTTTGTACGCTCGGCCTCTCATTATTCTTTTTCGATCTCCATTCTCTTTGCCTCACTTGTTCTAAATTTTCAACTAATTCTCCCTCCTCTCTCCTTATGTCTCCCGAAATTGGCTGGGATGTAGGGATGTTGGAGGGTGTGGGTGAGTCGGATGGAGATCCTTCAGTCAGGGGCGGTTGACGTCCGATACGTGGTGGTATCATCGATAGACGAAAAGCATGTTCCGTATCGGAGTCGGTTGTGTCAGAGTCATGGACATCGGTTTGAGTGTGTGGCGAAATCGGTTCAGTTGTGTCCGTTCCGGGGTCCTGTTCGAGTCTTGGGGCGGCAGTGACAACCGGGACCTCGTGTAGGGATGTCGACGATCCGGCGTCAGTCGTGGTACGGGTGGTGTGTGAAGGGGTAGATGTTCGAACGGTGTGTTGGCAGGGTTGTTGGCTGGTACCGGCACGCGTATCCAATGCACCGCCCACAGCTGTTCCCCTCCCTGGATGTACCCTCAACACGCCCCGTCCAGGGGCCCCAGCTACCTAGACTCTACCTCCACGTGTCCTTGGACCCTCACGTCGCTCGGGTCTAACTCCTTGGGGAGGTCCCTCCGGCTCTGGCTGGACCACATAAGCACCTACACCTAAGACTCTTCTATATTCTATCACACTCGGTGCATTGGGGTCCGCGTGTGCCAGTAGGGCTTCAGGTATAGGCATGGCTTGGGCATTGGACGGGTTACGAATCACAAGGTACTGTAAGTTAAAAGGAGGACATACCGGGTGGTTCATGCGCAGCGGTATATTCGGATTCGCGTCCATATGCTGACGGATGGCCAATGACATGAATCTTGGGTATGGAAGGAATTTCTTTCCTTCGTTCCGCCGATCGCCCGTACAGTCTGAACTAACTCGTGCTAGATGATCAACGCGAAGTCGATGTGACGGTTGTAGCAGACGGTGTGAAGGAGACGTAGGAAGTCGGCTGTGCACTGGTCAATCCCCTTCCATCTGTAGGACAGACACCTATTCAGAATCGTGAACAGGGTGTACCAGATAGGCGCCAAGTATTTCCGATTGAAGGCGGATGGGCGGTTGAGTGCGTGATTGTAGCTGAGAGCGCGAATGTTGGCGCAGAGGGTGTTGCTGTCGACAGCGGGGTCATAAGTAGCATGGCCGCCAGCAGTGGCTTCGGGTAATGCTAGAAGATGTCTGAAAGACTCCGGTGTGAGCGTGAACGGATGATGATCGATCATCGCCGTAATCGTCTGAGAGTTGAGCGCCGTGACGACTTGAGCAATGCATCAAACTTGATATATGTACAGAACTGGGACGTCGGTGGTAGCAGTGAGTGCCTCGTGAAGTGGATGTCCGAGAAGGATGTCCACGACCACACGATGTTGTGGTCTGAACTCAGCAACGTCTAGGTGGTGATTATTCACCTCAATTTCAATGCCATGATCTGCTGGAACCAAGGCATTGTCAGCTTCTTCGTCTATGAATTCCTCTTGAGGAGGATTGCCTTGTCGTGGTTGTTGATTCGCCATTTGATTGCCTGAAAGACGCGATGTTAGATTACAGGAGGATGCAAAAGATTTTCGGTGCATACCTTGGCAAAAATCGGCTCAATCTGAAACAGATTGAGGACTGGTAGTGGAGCAGGGTACTGGAATTGCCAATTTGTCAAAGTTGTTCGAACAGAGGAAGTATCCGGTAAACATAGTGTCCGGATACAATGGTCACCTTATAATAAGAGTTACCGGGTATATTGGTATCCGGATACAAATGATTATCGGACAAAATGATAGTTACCGGACAAATAGACTTACCGGATAACAAGGTTACCGGACAATCAAGAACATCCGGATAGTTGAACTTACTGGAAACCATAAAGGTTTACGGACAACTGGGGTTACTGGGTGATAAATAGTTACAGGACAACCAAGAACATCCCGGATAGTTGAACTTACCGGAAACCATAAGGTTTCCGGACAACTTGGGTTACCGGGTGACTCGGTTTCCGGATGAAAGAGGTTACCAGGTGAGGTGACTTTCCGAATAAAATATCTAAACTGATGAGTGTTTCCGGATAAAATATCTAGAGTTAAGAACATGTCCGGATAAAGTCGAATGTGTCCGGATAGATTCAAACTATCCGGACGACATCCGGTTACCACCAAACGACTAAAAAACCAATATAAACCACAAATCAAAGTATTATAAGCAAGACGAATCGATGAGATAGGCAAAATAACATCCAAGGCCGGTCCAAAAATGGCTTCGATTTGGACGAATATGAATCGACGCAAACTCGGGGTCCGAAAACCCCTTTCGAATGCTAATCGGAGGTGTATGTGTGCGAATGATTGGCGAATGAACTCGAAAAACATTTAGGAGTTGAAAAAACGATTAACGTACCTGAGATGTGACATTGAAATCGAGAGAGATTGAGTGTGATGGTAAGGGCCGAGGGTTTTGAGCGTCGAGAGGGTTTTAGGAGTTAAAGAATCCGGGAATAGTGAATTGTGAGCGTCCGGGTTGTATTTATATGGGCCGAGTTGGTTACCGGGTAGGGCGTCCGGAAACCCATCCGATCCGGATAAGTGTCTGGTCCGGAAACCTATCCGGATAGATTGGTTTCCGGGTACCATGTCCGGATACCTTCCCAGATGCTCTTGAAAGTTTCAAAAAAAATTCTTTGGACTTTTCCAATGTGACATATTTTGCCCAAACAACTTTTAAGGATTAATTGAAAAATACGCTCCCCCTCGAACTCTGCACACACGAATAAATTGCTCCCCCTCGGATGATGCCTTTTCGAAATCAGACTTTAAGAACCGAGGAATGTACACACAAAAAAAACTTGTACCTTTAAGAGAAAATATGTGACGCTCCCCCTCAAATTTTGCACAGACAGAAAAATGCTCCGCCTCGGATCGTGCAAGTGGTGCTTTTTAAGAGACACTTTGGAATGTCCACACATAAAGAAACTTAGGAAGGTGAAAAAAAATGTGTGACACTCCCCCTCAAATGTAGAACAGACTTACCTGATAAGCTTATGTGTTCCCCCTGAACACATGAACAAGATTGTGAAATGCACAGTTATATCGAAGAAAGTAGACGACAGTAATTGAACATAAAAGGAAACATACGCGAAATGAAAGAAAACAAACGAAACTACCTAATTAATACAGAGATTTAACAGAGACGTGTATACCATACAAGTAGAATACAGATGCGAGGAAGTGTGTACTCGATCATCTAGATTGTAGACAACAGATGATGAGTAGGCAGTTCCTCGTAGGTGTATGGAACTTGTATCGGGTGCTCGATTTGATTAAATCTTTAGATTTAGCATACCAAGCCTGAACACAAGATAGTTAAAACGTTTTTCGTCCAAGGGTTTTGTAAATAGGTCTGCTAACTGATGTTCCGTATTAACAAAATAGAGTTCGATTGTACCTCTTTCGACGTGATCCTTGATAAAGTGGTATCGAACGTCTATGTGCTTCGTCTTAGTGTGTTGGACCTGATTGCTTGATATTGCAATGGCACTCTTCGAGTCGTAGTAGATGGGCACTTGAGAATAGGTGAAGCCATAGTCTTTGAGTTGAGTGCGCATCCAAATGACTTGCGAACAGCAGCTCGCGGCGGCCACGTATTCCGCTTCAGCAGTCGATGTAGAGACCCACTGCTGCTTCTTGGATGCCCAGCTTACCAAACTATCACCCAGAAACTGCACATGTCTCGATGTGCTCTTCCGATCCAACATGCTGCCCGCGTGATCGGCGTCCGAATACGCTGTGAGCTCAAAACTTGTCTCTTTCGGGTACCACAAGCCAAGATCAGCAGTACCTCTTAAGTAACGAAAAATTCGTTTTACCGCACTTAAATGAGATTCTTTTGGTTTTGATTGAAAACGGGTGCATAAAAATGTCGAGAACATAATATCAGGTCTACTGGCCGTCAAGTACATTAAGAAGCCAATCATCCCACGGTAGGTTTTTGTATCCACATCCTTTCTGTTAGGATCGGCGTGTAACCGAGTACCGGGTGCCATGGGAGTTTTCATTGGTGAGGACTGTTCCATCTGGTACTTCCGAAGAATGTCCCGAATGTACTTAGCCTGGTTTATGAATATCCCGGTCGACAGTTGCTTAACTTGAAGACCGAGAAAGAGTATCATCTCACACAACATACTCATTTGGAAATACTGCCCCATTAGTTTAGCAAAATTCTTACAGTACTGAGAGTTGGTAGAACCGAAAATTATGTCGTCAACATACACATGAACTAAGACTATATGACCTTCTTCATTTTTAATAAACAGGGTTGTATCGATTTTACCTTTTGAAAAGCCTGACTTTATAAAAATTTTGGACAGAGCGTCATACCAGGCGCGTGGAGCTTGCTTCAGACTGTACAGTGCCTTGTCTAGAATGTAGACGTGATTTGGCTTTTTGTCGTCCACGAACCCGTCCGATTGCGATACATATACTTCTTCCTTGATGATGCCGTTGAGAAAGGCGGTCTTCTCATCCATCTGGAAGACCGTGAAGTTCTTGTGTGCGACATATGCTAGGAACATACGAATCGCTTCGATTCTGGAAACCGAAGCGTATGTTTCGTCGTAGTCAATTCTCTCTTGCTGGCGGTATCCTTTGGCTATGAGGCGTGCCTTGTTATGAACGACGATGCCATCTTCGTCTTTCTTGTTCTTGAAGATCCACTTGGTTCCGATGACCGTCTTGTGTGCAGGACGTGGGACAAGACGCCATACCTTGGGAGCCTCAAACTAGTTGAGTTCTTCTTGCATAGCCATCACCCAGTATGGATCAGTAAGAGCCTCAGAGACGGTGGTGGGTTCGATCTTGCTTAAAAATACGGAAGACAAGCAGAAGTTGGCAGATGCGCCTCGCGTTTGAACTGGTGTTGAAGGATCGCTGATTTTCTGGTGTAGAGGGTGTGCTCGAGTCCATTTGGTGGTGTGTGGAAGCGGTTGTTGAGTTGCATGCGAGGTGTCTGGATCCACATAGTCATCAGTTGGAAGGTCTTGAACAGCTTCAAGTGTTGACGACCGGTTTCTCGGTGGAGATGTAGCAAGATTCGTCGATGGTTGAGCAACTTCCGGATCCGGGGAATTCAGAAGTTGGTCATTGAGGACGAATCTTCAGGAGTGATCTTCGGGATTGGCACAGGTTTCTCCGGGGGATTAGCCGTATCAGTCGTTGTTGTGTCTGTTGAGCTCTGAGGGGATTCCAGTGTAATTGTTGGAGTGCTCGTCGAAGGCGGCGGACCGGAAAGATTCGCCTTCTCGATTTGAGCAGCTTCAGTTCTAGGTTGCACAAATACACGAGGGTTAGGCAAGATAAAAAAATTCATCATAAAAGTGTTGAAACATTAAATCTAAATCAGAAAGATGTGATTTTTACGTAGATGCATGATTTGGATTTACTGGGGTTTGTGTTGATCCCGAACATGAAAGTTCAGAAGCTAACACGCCAGTTAAAGCGGGTTCTGAACTGATTTGTTCAGAAGCCAAATCTGCGGCTTCGTCAAAGGCCACGTTTACATTTTCGACGACGGATTTAGTTCGTTTGTTGTAAACGCGATAAGCCTTAGCCTGCATAGAGTATCCGATGAATACTCCTTCGTCTGCCTTTGGACTGAACTTCCCGGGGCCATCTTTTTCGTTCAAGACGTAGCACGTGCACCCGAATGCGTGGAAGTACTTGATATTCGGGATGCGATTGTTGATGATCTTTTCCGGCGTTTTGTTGAACCGCTTGTTGATGATTGAGCAGTTTTGCGTGTTACAGGCAGTTGCAACTGCTTCAACCCATAGAAAGATTGGCAGCTTTGATTGTGACAGCATCGTGCGAGAAGCCTCGACCAGGGTACGTGTTAAATCCAGATCCGTGCAACAAATATGAAATCAGTAATATGAACGATAAGAACAATGATTTCAACTGGTCATCCCTGTATTATGCTTTAATCAGAGTGTTTATAATACAATTCAGAAAAGCAAAATGAGACAACTAGCTTGATTTTCCAAGCTAGAAGAACATTATATATGCGGGCCCGTGGTTAACAAGCCCACGGCCCGTTCACTAATAGGCTCAAAATAAGGAAATAAAAATTACACCCTTGAACTTTAAATCAACATTAAATTGACCCTAACAATCTCCCCCCTTGATTTGAAGTTAGAGTTCGCGCTCTAGCTCTCGCCAGTTGTAGACATATCTTTTACGAAGCGCGAAGTGAATCTCGAACCATCTGATAGCACGGCGGTAGTCGATGCGATCTTCAACCAATTCCAAGGCATTCCGAGCAGTTATTTCATTCGGATTCGGAACATATGAGTACCTTGGATTTTCAAACTCGTGTGTAATGATCTTTCGAAGATCATCTTGAACTTTGAGGAGTGTGCCGTCGCAGAATATTTCTACCTGACGGAACCGCATAAATCTTTTCTCTTTCTGCTCATTAATGAAGACGATCCCAAATTCTAATTCAAGAAGCATATCGTTCTAGGGATACATATTCAATTCATGAGCTTTCAGATTCGGCTTTATCAGATTTACCTTCTTCGCCCTGTTCTCGACAGCCATTTGAAAATCCGTTAGATATGACATCATAATAGTACGGACCAGATATCGATGAACAGCTTTGAGCACCTTTGTAACTTCAAGCGGTAGGATGGTTCTTGTACGAAGGTATTTCAGAATAGCCAGGATGTCGAACGGTCTGAGGTGCTGGAAGTTGGCTTCAGAGAATTTCCATTCATTACCATCTTCGCGGTGAACAGTGAAGACTGGATAGATGATCCCCATGATGCGGCGTGAATGGATGTTAAGTACCTCTGTGATTTGATGCTTGGTTCTGACTTGGCTGACTGGACGACACCGCTTCATTGCGCTGATATAACGCCGTTGGTATTCGGGGTCGAGGTTGTAAATACCAAGGCAAAAGGTCGGCTCGATTGGGCGAAGTTTGTGGACGAACAACTTCTTCAAAGATTCCTCCAGATGAGGGATAAGTACCATGATCTTCTCCCAACGGATTTGTTGCTGTGGACGAACAACTTCTTCAAAGATTCCTCCAGAAGCTGTCGTTTGCAGAGGAGTTGTCGGAATGTTGGCAGTAGTAGGTTCAGGTCTTGTTGAAGTTCCAGTGGGTTGAGCATAGTGAACGACAGACGTACCATAAAAATTCTGGAGCAGGAACTGATCATAGTCGATGTTATCGTCTTCATCAGTAGGGAATACCAAATTTACCTGGAGATTTACGGCACTGGCGACTTTTTCATACCATGCATCTTCGGTCTCCGGGTTGGCTTCACAATCTGGATCTATCATATCCAATAGCGGTCTGTCTGATGAATCAAAGTCGACCAGTTCCTGTGTTGAACCCTCGGGCTTTTCAACCATCGGGTCTTCATCATCTGAAATCTCCATGTCGATTACCATCTCGGCTAATGGCAACTCGGCTTCAGGTGCTTCTGTAGTAGCTGCCGCAGTTGGGAGTTCCTGTTGAACCACTGTTGTAGCTTCAGTCTGGATCAGGGCGGCGGTCTCGGTCTCGGATAATCTGAGTCTTTTCTCCCCCTCACGGTGATCAGGATCATCCTGGTCATCGTGTTTCCGCTTCAGACCGCCTGCTTGGCTCTTGCAGGTTTCTTCTAGGGAACTAACTCTCTCGGACATCAGAGTAAGAGATCGTTTGAATCCCTTGAGAGTTGAGTCGATAGAGTCCAGGCGAGATGTAATAGATGAGGAAGGAGCAGTGACCTGGGATTTTAGAACGGAGATCAGGTCTGCTTCTGTTGAGGCTTTAGTTTCTGATTCTTGGAGCAGTTGGGCCAGTAACATCGTCTTTAAAGTGTCCACCGAATAGATAGGTTGAGTTGAGATCGGTGGAGGTACAGGTGCGGATTCAGCTTCAACGACCTTGTCTTTGCCCTTGATTGCACGCATAACTTTGGCAAGTTCAACGGCTACATGTTGCTGCATAGTTTGCTCCATTGCCTCGCGGACAGCCTTAAGGGTACTGTCCAGGGACCCTGGTGACACAAAGTCTGGGTGAGTAACTCCGGGTTCACTTAGATTACCAGTTGAGGCATCTACCGCAGGGGTAGAGCCACCTACGTTTACAGTTGGCATATCGGTAGCTGTGGTAGAATTTCCCTCCGATCCTTGTGTTCCACCTAGAGGTGAAGAAACTACGGTGGTTCCGGTCGAGTCACGAAGATTCTCGACTTGGTGTTGCTCCTCTTGTGTCCTAGCCAAAGGATTTTCTATAGCAAATGGCTCTAGACTCGATTGTGCACGAAAAGAAGTCGCGACCGGGGGCTGCTGGTCGCTTGTTTCAACACCAGCACTCTCCGAGTGAGAGACCGGTGGAAGTTGTGCTATATCCCCGTGATGTACTGAAACATCCGTCTTTTGAGAGACGGATGAGTGGATGAGGGGGTTTTGCAATTGCTCCGCTGGGTCCACGGAGGCTTCTTCAATACCCCGTCCCAACAAATGAGATGGGATAGTAGATGTGGCAACCCGTATATCGCTTGGTTGGGTTCGCTCTGGAGCCTCGTTATCTTTACGGCTCAATCTTTCTTGGTTCGCTTTTGACCTTAACTCCCTCCTTCTCACATGTTCTATGTCCCGGGGAAGGTCCCTCCGGCGCTGGCTGGACCATGGGATTCCCTAACTCTCGACTATATGCTATCATAGGTAGGGCTTTAGGCATATGCATAGCACGGATATTATCCTGCTCCCCCTCAAGACATACATGGGGATTGACTTGCCCCCCCTCGGAGTGAGAGTGTTATTTACTTGTGAGTGATCAACAAATTTAGACTTTTAAGAAAAATAGGGTGAAGCTTCCCCTTGGATTTTGTGGAGGTTGTTGATCCGCCATGGAATATCTGTAAAAGACCCAAAGTTAGTAAAGCGGACGGATAAACAAGTTCCAGCGCGTACCTTTGCATTAAATGGCTCAATCTGAGACAGATTGAGGACTGGCAGTGTGATGGCAGGTGCTGAATTGACAAATACAGAGGAGTCCGGACATAAAGAAGATATGTAGAACAACCCGGACATACCATACTTCCCGGACAAATAGAGTTTCCGGACAAACATGGTATCCAGATGAAAGAGGATGGAATGGCAAACCTTTCCGGTCAAAACAAAGTATCCGGACAAAGGGTGTTTCCGGACAAAGTAGGGATTCCGGATAGTCCTACCCGGATACCCATCCGGTCCGGAAAGTCATCCGGACTGATGGGTGTCCGACCACTTTTACACTTTAAAGAATAATTCCATTTTTCAAAGAGATGAAACCTGTAGAATTTTGAAAAGATGGATCTCTCGCTCCCCCTCAAACTGAGAATGGGGAAAAACTTGCTCCCCCTCGGATAGTGTATAGGGATATGCAATGGAGAGTCTGACACACAAAAACTGTAGACATTTAAAGAAAAACTTGTGTCGCTCCCCCTCAAATGATGAGCATTAGATGACATGCTCCCCCTCAGAATGTGCGCGTAGAGTGAAGTGCACACGGGAGTATCCACATACACAAAAAACTTTTTAACATATTTAAGAAAAAGTGTGTGTGACGCTCCCCCTCAACTGTAGAGTAACATACCTGATAGTTGATCATGCTCCCCCTAAACACATGAGCAGCTTGTTAAAGCACAGGTATAGACAAACCTCACGTCTTCTTAATATTGTTCCTTGTAGATGGTGAGCAGCTCCCTCCTTGCGGTCATATGTGTGGAGCATCCAGTGTCTAAGTACCACACATGACCGTCCTGCAAAACAAATTTAGCGGACTTTGGGTACCCATATTTGCATGGGTCCCGGAGGGTTAGGTTTGGCACCTCGAGGAGGATCTTGCTTTGACTCAGACTTCCCCTTAGGTGCAGATTGTACACCGTTAGTGGAAACTGGTTTTGGCACAGATTGCCTCTTAGGTGTAGAATTTACACCTTTCGGAGGAACTAGTTTTGTAGCATGTTGCCTCTTGGGTGCCGGTTTAACCTCAGTAGGAGCAACCCATCTAGGAGTGGGCTTGGTCTCCCGCTGTGGTTTAACCGCTGATTGGAAACCCCGTTGTTGATAGTATTTCCTTTTATTATTACGGGGTATGCGTTTGGGTGTCGAATTATACATGTGATATGACCCAAACCAATCATTGTTATGGAAATCATCAAAGTCATTCCAACCACAACTAGAACAACACAAACGATCGTGCGATAATTGAATCAATTGCTGAATGGAGTAAATTTTCATCTGAAAATTAATATCTCTTTTAACAAAATTATTCCTATGATTCCAAGCACAATCGTTTTTGTTCATTCTCGGGTAAAAGACAGTATTGAACGACTTTGATGCAGCACCCTCGACAGATTCCTTGGCTGGCCACTTTGGTTTTGCTTGTTTGGCGCGACCGGTTTTATCCGAAACAACAGGGACAGTACGGTCAGTGACTTTTGAGGAAACATGAATCTTAGTGGTCGGTCGTTCGGTCTTTTGCTTCGGCTGTGATTGTTTTTGAGAATTTGAAGCATTTTTAAGAATCTTGATCACAGCCGGAGTCTTGGATTGAGAGCAGTCGCCTTTTTGAAAATTGACAAGGACGATTAACCACTGGAGACAACAAGTCAGAATGACTTGGAAGAGGTTTGTCGAAAGGGAACGAATCAAACTCTCTATCAGAATTACCTTCGGAGTTCATGTATTCTGAAAAATCTATCTCCGGAATTTCAGGACTTGTATCGGTCGGGGGAGGCGAGGAACACATAGTGACAGTGTGCTTTGGGGAATTTGGTGCGGAAGCTAGGAAAAAATCAGAGTTTAAATTCCTTTTAACACACTCATCTTGAGAATCTTGATCGTCTTGTGTTGAAAACGTGTTTCCTAAGAAAGCTTTACACGAAGACGTGTCCGATGAGCTAGAGGAAAGTTCGGGTGAAATCTTCTTTTCAGATTGGAGTTGGTCAAACTGCTCTTGGAGTTGACCTTTACTCACTTTCTCTTGCATCACTTCTGTTGCCAAAGCAGACAGTTGTGACGTGAGTCGATTGATTTCAAACCGAAGGATCTCCTGTCCCTCATCCGACACAGTTTCGGTTTTGACTGGTTGTAGATTCTCAAGTTTTTCAATTAATTCTTGCTTTTCCATTTGAAAATTTGACCTTTCTTTCTCAAAGGACTCCTCCAACTCGACTATCTTTGCTTCCAAGACGAGAGGGGGAATATAGAGTTTAATCTTGTCCGTCTCAGTCTTGGTTGCTGGTGCTTGGTCCTCATCCTTTTTGGAGGAATCCTTGGACTTAGCAACCTTGTAAGGGTCGAAGTAGTCATTTGAGAGATACTTTTTGTCCTTTTTATAGGAATTATTCAAAGGTTCATAACAAAACGGAAGCTGTATTCCTCGTTTGTGTGCACGCTTATATTCCTCGGTTTCCTCTTCCTTTTCAGGTTCAAGAGGACCAGTCCATTGAATTCCATATTCAGGATACTTTTTATCTAACCCAAAACAAGCAAAATCATACAAAGTGGGTGTATGCCATCTTCCCTTTTTCAAATAATGTGGGTTATCATATCCGATTCCCCAGGCTTTGTTAAAATATGTGAACTCTTTGGGTTTATTTAAAAAAATGGTTTGATCAGTTTGACCCCTTTTGTGGAGTTTGGTTTCAAGATCAAGAATTTTAGCAACAAACTCCTTGTGCTGAATTTGAAGAGAAGAACATTGATTAACAATTTCTTCGTTCTCATTCCTGCACTGATCAAACTGAGACTGAAGATCATATAACTTGGCCCTTAAGTCTTTAGGTGCTATTGAAAGATTTTTGCATTTTTCTTTTAAAATGGCATTTTTAGACTTGTATTTCTCAGTTATTTGCATTTGAACATTTAACTTTTCAGATAGTGATCTAATCTCAAGTAGTTGTTCATTACTGGTGGCCTTGTAGGAATCTATCCGTTCAGCAAGAGGTGTCATTCGGTCAGAAAGTTCTAAATAGATAGGTTTACATACCTGACACAGCTTTGTCTTGTCTTCTTCAGCAGGAGACATCTTCAGTTGCACTGGAGTGATCGTCGGACGATTATTCGATTCAAAGGGGAATAGTATCAAGAATACTTAAATGTCCCCCTCCTGCGACTTAGCACGGGGGTCCGAGAAATTTTTGAAGAATGAGGGTTCAGAAAGCTCCCGGATTGTGGAATCCGGGTGGTTTCCGGATAAAGAATCCGAAAATTGTAGTTACCGGACGAGAAGAGCTTACCGGGTGCAAAAGGTTCCGGATAAAAAGGCTTTCCGGATGGAATGGGTTTCCGGGTAAAATCTATATAGCCGGAAACTTTAAGTTATCCGGACAAAATAGGTTACCGGAAACGTGGAGTTATCCGGACAAAATTTTTTACCGGAAACTTTGGGTTTCCGAAACAAATATGCCCGGAAAGTATGGAGTTAGAAGACTTACCCGGAAAGTTTGGACGTGTCCGGATGAATTGCGCGATTATCCGGAAAATTTAAAACTGTCCGGAAACCGCGGCTGTTTTACCCGGAAAGAACAGCTGACTTGTGAAAATCGATTGGATATTAATTAGGGTTGCTCAATAATGTTCCTGAAAGATTAGAAACACTACCAAACACAAAAATAACACTAACGAACTCGATTTTGAAGCAAAAACAACAAGTTTTGATGGCTAAAAATCCGATTTTTATCAAGAACACTACCAAAACTTTTGATCTTAAATTGCTTAATAAACCACTCAAACGATCGAATTAAGATGTGAAAATTTGCAGAATCACTA
This sequence comes from Saussurea involucrata, assembly GCA_033807775.1. Classification (NCBI taxonomy): domain Eukaryota; kingdom Viridiplantae; phylum Streptophyta; class Magnoliopsida; order Asterales; family Asteraceae; genus Saussurea; species Saussurea involucrata. The sequence goes on along the minus strand of CM066320.1, from coordinate 40,598,741 downwards.
ATAGTGAAAGAACAGAATCTAATCTTACAATCAATATAGAAAGTAGTAATTGAGAAGTTGTATGATCAAGCCCAATTGTATTCAATGATGAACAAAATTACAGATCTAAGAGAGAGAATCTCAAAGATTACAGAGAATGAATACAAAGTTATATGAGAAAAATCAATCAGTTAGCAACATAGAGCTAACTACTATTTATACTGCAACGGACATCTTAAAGCTACAGTACAAATAAGAAAGACTAATAAGAACATAACACGTGTCCTAATTAGTTTATAAAATACTAAGTAAAGTATCCCGTCATAAGTTCTGAACAGATAGTTCAGAACTTCTGAACATTCTTCTGATAAAGCTTCTCAGATCTTCTGACTCCTTAACTCAGACATCTGACTTCTCTTTCCACTGATCAATACTTCTGAGCTTTTACAGTCAGACCTCTGACTTCTCTACTCAGAACATCTGAGTCTTCTTCTCAGATCTTCAACACTTGGTTTATTGACAAAACTTCAGATCTAACAATCTCCCCCTTTTTGTCAAATAAACTTAAACTTTGCATCATCCAGTTCTTTCAGAGCAGGAACAATCTTCTGAAGTAGCACATTTCTCAGATTAAGCCTTTTATCGATTTTGTCAATGATTTCTTGAATAATCTCAACTTGCTGACTGATTGCTTCTTGAGTCATGTTTGCTTCCTTCACTTTCAGCATCTTTTTCTCCAAATTATGCTTTATGATTCTTAAAGTTCCAGAACAGTATTTTGCGGTTTCCTTTGCTCTGAAGAAAATCTTTCCACTTTTGTTTTTCAAAAATACTCCCAAATCTGGATATTTGTGAACACTTCCAGTCTTTAACTTCTTTTTCTGTTCATGATCTGTGTTGGGATTTGCCAGATAAACACATGACTTTTGTAGGTACAAAGCTATTTGAAAATCTGTATAGCAGTGCCACCTTAAGATGTAGAACATGGCCTCAATTACCACACTTCTGGCCTTCCTTTCATTTCTGTCTTTGCTCGACTCTTTGAAGCATAGAAAGCTGTGTAATATGTAGAAGTCAACTACTGATAGTTTCTCAAAATCTGCATCAGTAAAGTAATAAACCTTGCCATCTTCTCTCAGAACTTCAAAAGATAAGTACTCCATCTTTCTGAATTTCTTAACCCTCAATTCTCTGATTCCAGTGATTAAAAAATCTAAGTAAACAGCTTGCTTTGTTTTGCCAAGACATCTTAATTTTTCAGCCAACCAGATCTGAGTCTCCTTAGGTCTATCATAATACACATCCAAGAATTGTACCTCTTTTGGTTTGAAGAACTCAGGTAAATCAAATTCAAGAAAGTATCCATTTAGATCAATGGATATTTCATCTTCTTTTAGTTCAGACTGTTCAGCTTGATCAAAACTAGTTATCTGCACATTCTGAGATATTGTATTCTGCACTTCTTCAACTTCATCTGACAAAATTCCATTCACTTCATACTCAGCAGGAAACACAAAATCATTATGTAGAATCTTTTTGGGATTCACCTCAGATAGCAACCATTCACTACTACTTCTGATTTTTCTTCTAAGATCCAACCTCCTCTTCACACAGTTTATACATCTCTTCTTCAAACTCTCTTTTTCAGCTTCCATACTTTCTTCCATTCTAATCAACAACCAATTTAGAGTTGCATCACTGTACTTTACCAACTCTTTTATTCTGAACAATTCAAGTCTTTCGTGAACTATATATGTGAACCCTTCTGTCTCCATTCCTTCATTCACAAATCCCTTCACATGCAAATCAACTTCTGTTTTCTTTGTGGGAGAACTCAGATTACACTTTTCTTTTCTTTCTTCAATAGCCAATTGGAAGTCATACAAGTATATATTTCTGACATAAATACCCAGAAGTCTTATGCACTCAATTTCTATCAAGGCTTCTTCAGTGCTAGCAAAGAACTTGACTAGAAAGATCTGATCATCAAGAGTCAATCTGTGAAAATCAAAGGTAGACATGGAAACCTTTGTATTTCTTTCTTTCAGTACTTCCATTCTAACAAACATTAAACCATTGAATTCATCTTGTTGAAACATCAGAACTTTCTCAATTCTTTTCTGAATATGCAGTTTTGAGTCAGGAACTCTGAACCTGTTAGAAGCTTCTGAGTAGACCATCTGAGCTCTGTCATCCATAAAACCATCAATGTTACTTTCCAAAGGCTCATACTCTCCTTCTGTGTAGTAGAGATTATCATAAATTTCCTCAGGAAAAATATCATCATGAAATTGTCTGGCTAATGGCACATCACTTAGCTCTAGAATGAAGTCACACACAGGTTCTTCTAGTCTTTGCAATTTAATCTTTGGGATCTCAATTGGTTTTCTGAATACATACTCAGAAGGCATAAAGAAGTCTTTCACTTTCACATACTCTTCTTCTGTATTTAACTCATCACAAAAGTTAAATCTAAAATCATCTTCAAAATCCTGAGTATAATTCACAGTTCTGTCTTCTTCTCCCATTAGATCAATAGGTCTTATCATTTTTATTCCTTGCTGAACTTTTTGAACATTCAAAGCTCTGACTAAACTGTTATGCATCCTTCTGATCAACTCTTCACTTAACCTCCTTTCTTTTAATTCAGAATCCGTCATATTTTCTTTGTTATACACCACAATATCTGTACACATGTTGACCACTTCACTTTCCACTGTCTTTTCTGATCTCGATGCAGATTCCTCAATAGCTTCAGTTTCATCTGAGTTTCTTTCCATTTCTATGTCTAAGTTCAATTCCTCTGTTTTATCTGACTCACCACCATCTGTACTTTCCAACTCCATTTCCTCTGTATCTGAGCTATCAATCTGAACTATCTGAGTTATTGCCTTTAAATTTTCCTGTATCTGATCTTCTGAACTTTTTGTACTAGCTAATTGCATATCTGCCATCTCAAAATCTTCTATGCCAATATCATCATCAGAACTTAACCTTTGTCTTTTCTCCCCCTTTTGATGATCATGAGGATCATTATCATCAAACTTTCTTTTCAAGTTCTGATTAAAAGCAACTTCAGGTTCAGCTTCTGCAATAGGAACAGGATCAAGAGGCTTTGAAGTAGAAGCCAAAGATACACTCAGTGCTTTCAGTATAGATTCCTGCATACCTTGCATCTGTTTTAACATATCTTTTTAAAAACCAGACATTATATCCACGATCTCCTTTTTGTGAGTATCCAAGGATTTCTTTACATCATCTACCTTGGTTTCAACAGAAATCAACTTTTTCTCCAACACAACTTTCAACTCTGACATCTCATCATTCAAATCCTCCACCCTCTTCTCCAAATTTTCTACTTTTTCCCCCATCTCCTTGTTTTGTTTCTGAATCTTTTCAAATTCAGAAGTTTCTAACAGTGAACCTGAACCAACAGATGGTCCAGTTTTCATGTGCCCAGAGGGCTCATGGCCTGTAGATAACACACAGTCATCTTGTACAACAGATGCACGTTTGAATGAGGCTTTTGTAATGTTCACCTCACCAGGACTTCCATCCAATCCTCGACACCCAACATTAGGTATGTCTATGAATATTGTTTCAGGAATACGAAATTCCTGATTTGTGCAAGTGTCAAAAGGAATTTCAGGCTCAATATGAATAGGATTGTGATATTCAGACTCAATGTGTTGAAAAATAAATTGGGATTTATCTCCTCCCTCCAAATGAGTTTGGGATGGTTCCCGGGATTTGTGTGAAACAGTAGCATGTTGAAATGCTTCTGAGTGGATATGGATGGGTTGTTCAAGATCCACCACTAGGTCCATGGTGTTTGTTTCAATATTGGACACCAAGAGATGTGAACCAATAGCATTTGTGGTTACCTGGTCAAGATTAGCTGGTTCAGAAGCATCTCTTTCTGTTTGAACCTCTGTTGACAATCTCTCATCCTCATCACTCTCATTCTGTTTTTCCTCACCAAATCTAACCAAGCTCTCAGAATTTTCCCCCTCAAGTCTCTTGTTGATCCAAACCCTCAGTGATTTGATAATGACCCTATCTTAAATACTTAGTGAAAATTGTAAGTAAACAATATGTATCAGAGTTTCACTATCGCTGATAAGTACTAAGATCTTACAGTACTGCTGATAGGAACTCTCGCACTTTTAGATTAAACATTCAGCGAACACTGTTCACCATATCGCTGAGTCTGTTCAGTCCTTATGGTGATCGCTGATAAGTTAGTTGTTTACTTATGATCCCTGAAGACAAGATTCACGTCAACAAAGGTTCTACGCTGAAGTCGAAGATCAAGCTCAAGAACCAGCGACAAGTCTCCTAATGAACTGATGCGGATCAGCGAAGACTCAGATTTGTCCACTCAACGTGAAGTATCAAGTACAAGACTTCAGCTATCGCTGAACTTTATCATCTGCTGAATAGTAAATGATAATCGCTGAATCAACGAAAGCTGATCATGAAGTCCTCCGTACAAAGTACTTTTGTCTTAACCTCCCTTGCACGCCACCGTACGAAATGTCAGAAAAGAACCTCCGAAAATCTGAAATCGTACAACCACTCTGATACTACACTGTTCATTCATGCGGCTACTAAGGTTGTCAACAAAGGTCAATGACATGCAACCAATCCGCTGATGACACGTGTAAAGTGTATACAGAATTGCATTAAATGCATGCAGTATATAAAGAGATGAACTCACTTCATTTGAAGTAACTTGCTAACTCTGGACAAGTCCAAATCTCTCAAGATAGGATTTTATTAGTAATCTCCTTATCTTTCTTAGTGCAAGAAAACCTTAGTGTTCCAACTTGTTTAGATTTAGGTTTATCCTTAATCTTGTTTCCGCAACAAGCTGTAAATTGTTAATGATTTATCAATAAACAATTTAGAAAAGTAAAATAGTGTGTTTGTATTCAACCCCCCCCCCCCCCCTTCTACAAACTTGTTTAAGCCTTTCGGGACCAACAAGTGGTATCAGAGCAGATTTGTTTAATCTCATAAACAAGATCTAATCTAAGATATTTCTTTTCCTTGCTATTTTCTGAAAATGGCCTCCCACACAAACACAAATTATATAGACAATGGTTCTTTTGCACAATCCCCTAAATTCTCCAAAGATAGTTTAAATCTATGGAACGATAGGATGAAAATCTCAACTTTTCCTAAAGAATCCTCTAACCCCAGGTATAGAGATGACATGTATCAAAAGCTGAAAGAAAAGTATGCAAAGCTGAAAAGCTTTAAGAAGAAAGGAAAAGGCCTGATGGCTGACTATGATTGGGCTGCTTCTGATGAAGAAGCCTCATCATCTGATTCTGAAGATGATGAAGCAAATCAATGTCTCATGGCCAAGATTGAAGAAGAGGAAGAAAGTTCAAACATTCCCTCCACTTCAACATCTGCCATTCAGGTATCACCCTCCTTCTTTACCAATATTGTAAATATTGATGAAGCTGATAGTCTCCGTAAAATCGAACTACTGACTAGAAGTTTATACGAAGCCATGAACGGCAAAGCTGTGGTTGAAAACCAAAATCTTGATCTCGCTGAAAAGCTTAAAAATTGCCACCTTCAAATAGAAAAGCTTTCTAAATTTGAAGAAGATTTTAAAGATCAAGTCCATTTAAATCAGCTAGTCAAAATTGAACGAGCGGAAGCTATCGCTGCATTAAAAGCTGAACAAGCTACTGTTGAAGGATGGTGTAATTCTTCAACAAAGATCACTGAGATAATTAAGGCTCAGATTTCTCTGAGTGATAAACGTGGTCTGGGTTATAAATATGATACTCCAATACCAACCACTGAACGTTCAATGCTTAAATTTGGAACGTTCGTATCCTCAGTAGTTGACACTTCTTCATCTCAGTACTCCTCGTCGATTACACCAATCCCTGAGGAAACTCCTACCTCCTCAAAAGGTAAGGAGAAAATGGTTTATTCAAAACCTACCTCTGTCTCTAAAGATAAAGGTAAAGGAATTGTAATTTATCAAAATCCTCAGAAGGGTACTTTAGTACCTAAGCTGAATGCTTCCAAAGCCTTAGTGATTCATTCATCTGGTTCTAGAAATCAGACCTCTGGATCAGTTCAGCGACCTACTCCTAGACTCAGAGTAGATATCCTTGGTAAGAAATCTGAAGAACTGAATGTTCGTCCTATTTCAAAAACCAATAGTGTACTTGGTGCTGGCACTTCTAATTCCAAATTAAAAGCTCAGCACACAAGTGGTCCTAGAACTAATTTTAGTTATAGGAAATGTTATCACTGTGGACTTACCGATCATATTGCAAGTAAGTGTCCCACAACCACCAAAGCTGATAAGATAGTTAAGGTGAAGATAGCACCAAAGAAGACCAAACCAGTTGCAAGTCAGGTCAAGGTGACTCCTACCGCTGAGGTCAAGAAATTGACCAAAGTGAAGAAAGACAAAGCTGAATCTTCAAATGCTGCGAAGACTGCTGAACCCATTCCAACCACTTCCACTGACAAACGCGTATACATGGTGAAGTGGGTACCCAAGAAAAACTAATCTTCCTTTGTATTGCAGGTTAAGAAGGGTATCTGGTATCTCGATAGCGGATGCTCTAGACACATGACTGGAAAGAAAAGCCTGCTCGCTGAATACAAGGAAGAGAAGGGTCCCTCTGTGACTTTCGATGGAAATGGAAAAGGACACACCCGAAGGGCTGAAGCATAATCTTCTGAGCATCAGTCAGCTTTGCGACATGGATAACAAAGTGATTTTCACCAAGGAATCCTGCTTTGTCTCTGACAAAAAGGAGAAGATAGCTCTCAGCGGTTATCGTTTGGAAAATGTTTACGTTATAAACATGGACTCAACAACCACTGAGAACTCCTGTTTCTTCTCAAAGGCATCTTCTGATGTCAACTGGCTATGGCACAAGAGGCTTTCACATCTCAACTTCAAGACACTGAATACTCTTTCATCCAAAGAGTTAGTCACTGGTCTACCTCAACATTCATACGCCAAAGAATCCTTATGTTCAGCGTGTGAAAAAGGGAAGCAGACCAAGGCAAGCTTTAAGTCCAAGCAAGTTTCCTCAGTGTCATCTCCTCTTCAACTACTCCATATGGATTTGTTTGGCCCCGTTAACAAACAATCCATCGCTGGAAAGAAATATACGCTGGTCATAGTTGATGAATTCTCTCGTTATACATGGGTAATGTTTCTCCGTTCTAAGAGTGACACCCCTGAAGAACTCATCACCTTTGTTCGGAAGATGGAAACTCTGAACAATATGACTGTTCGCTCAATAAGGAGTGATCATGGAACTGAATTCAAAAACAGTTCTCTTGATTCCTTCCTTGAGAGCAAGGGTATTTCTCACAACTTTTCGTCAGTGAGAACACCACAACAAAACGGAGTCGCTGAAAGAAGAAATAGAACAATTATTGAAGCTGCACGTTCAATGCTCAGCGATTCTCACCTGCCTACTCAGTTTTGGGCAGAAGCTGTCAACACGGCTTGTTTTACGCAAAACAGGTCGCTGATAGTCAAAAGATTCAAAAAGACAGCCTATGAACTTTTTCATGGGAGAAAGCCTTCAATCAGCTTTCTTCACATCTTTGGTTGTCAGTGTTTCATACTGAACAACAGAGATGCCCTTGGAAAGTTTGATCCTAAGGCTGATGATGGAATCTTTCTTGGATACTCCTCAGTTTCCAAAGCCTTCAGAGTCTTCAACCGAAGAAGACAAACTGTAGAAGAAACTATTCACGTCACGTTTGACGAATCCCGTTCAGCGAATTCTAAACCGAACGCTGATATAGAAGAACTGAATCAATGGATGTTTTCTCATCTTTGTGATTCAGAAGATGTTCCCACAACTCATACTCATACAACTGAAAATGATGGTCCTACTATCATTCCCAATATGCAAAATAGTGAAGATGAAACATCTTGGGTCTCAGCTGTTCCTATAAATACTATACCCGCAGTTGATCCAAATGTCTCCGAAATTCCATCTATTTCTCAGCAATCAGTGAATGAAGTGACAAATTCAAGCATTCCTCTCTTAGCTGATTATCCAGAAGTAGCTGAAGCCTCATCTTCAGTTTCTCCAGTTCAGACTGAGTCAGCGACGCATGCTCCGGCTCAGCGATGGACTGTAAATCACCCAATCGATCAAATTCTTGGTGATCCCAACGCTGGTATTCACACTCGTAGAAGTGCAGGTAATATTTGTTTATTTGTTAACTTTATTTCTCTAACTGAACCAAAGAAAATAGATGATGCCCTCAGTGATCCAAACTGGGTCAGCGCTATGCAAGAAGAGCTGACTGAATTCGAAAGAAACAAAGTTTGGAAACTTGTTCGGAGACCAACTGACAAAACAGTGATAGGCACTAAGTGGGTCTATCGAAACAAGTTGGACGAACATGGTACTGTAACTCGCAACAAAGCTCGTCTTGTTGCTCAGGGATACAGACAAGAGGAAGGTATAGATTATGACGAAACCTTTGCTCCTGTAGCAAGACTTGAATCTATTCGTCTTTTCTTAGCATATGCTGTACACAAAAACTTCACTGTACATCAAATGGATGTTAAGTCAGCGTTTCTAAATGGAAAGCTGAATGAAGAAGTTTATGTGGAACAACCTCCAGGATTCTCAGATCCTAAGCGTCCAGGTTATGTTTATAAGCTGGATAAGGCACTTTATGGCTTGAAGCAAGCTCCTCGTGCATGGTATGACACTCTTACTACGTATCTCCACCTTGAAAAATTTGAGAGAGGTAAGATTGACAAAACTTTGTTTTTTAGAAAAATAAAAGGTCATATCATTTTAGTTCAAATATATGTTGATGACATTATATTTGGTTCTACTAACCCTGAGCTTTGTACTCGTTTCGCTGATAGAATGAAAGATGAGTATAAAATGAGTATGATGGGTGAACTAACATATTTCCTTGGTCTTCAGATTAAGCAAACTGAAAAAGGAACTTTTATAAATCAGGGAAAGTATGTTAAAGATATGCTGAAAAAATTCGACCTAACTGAAAGTTCAGCTATGAAAACCCCTATGGCACCACCGCTGATACTTGATAAGGACACAAAGGGTGTTCCTGTCAATGTCACGCTGTACCGTGGGATGATCGGCTCACTACTGTATCTTACAGCTAGCCGACCCGATATTATGTTTGCAACATGTCTGTGCGCACGATATCAAGCTGAACCTAAGATATCTCATATGAAAGCTGTAAAGCGAATCTTTCGATATCTTAAGGGTACAGCGAATCTAGGTCTTTGGTATCCCAAAGATTCAGGATTCGATCTAACCGCCTATTCAGACAGTGATTTTGCAGGTTGCAAAATGGATAGGAAAAGCACCACAGGAGGATGTCAGCTCCTGGGTGGAAAGCTGGTAAGTTGGACAAGTAAGAAGCAAAACTCGGTGTCCACTTCCACAGCTGAAGCTGAGTATGTAGCCGCTGGAAGCTGCTTTCTCAAGTCTTGTGGATGAGAAATCAACTACTAGACTATGATCTTCAGCTCTCCAAAATTCCAATCTATTGCGACAGCACAAGTGCCATCGCTATAGCAAACAATCCAGTGCTACACTCAAAGACAAAACACATAGAAATCAGATATCATTTTATCAGAGATCATGTGATGAATGGTGATATAGAACTTCATTTTATCCCAACTGATTATCAGTTAGCTGATTTGTTTACCAAACCTCTTGATGAGACAAGATTCAACTTTCTCATCAGCGAGCTTGGAATGCTGAACTTTGAAGGATAAATCTTCAGCGGTTCACATTTAATCAGCGATACGTTTATACATTCTTGTATAGGCTCTGGATAAAATAAACTTGTACAATCCATTTCATCATCTTCTCTCTGAATAATTTGGGTTAAACTGATATCAAGGTATGTTTTCTCTGACAAAACGCATGAAAATGCAAGATTTCAAATTCTTTCATCGCTGAATAATATTTTTGAAATTTCTTAAAACCCTCACTGATATTTCTATTCAGTGCTTCATATTTTCCAAAGAGTCCCTGAGTTTTTCTTTCAAAACCTCAGAGACAACGAAAGAATGTGAAAGGACAGTTGTGACGTCATTGCAACGGATAACACCAGGCACGCTCTTTTTCTGACACACGTTTGCACGTTTCGTTGTCTATCCAATCAAATGCAAACACGTGTCCGTGTCATGATGAAAAACTTTCCCGCTCAAGTTTTTCTCTCTCTACTCTCTTCCTATATAAACTCTCTCAAAGTTTATATTTGCCTTTTATGCGAGTCAATCTTTCTCCGCAAGAAAAGAACACTGTTGCATTTTGTACTCTCAATCTTCAAGAACTGTTCATCATCTTCTTCATCAAACTCAAGGTTAATATGTTCTTATCTATTATCAAATGCAAATAACTTGTTTTCGATCTTATCATTGTTTTACACAAGATCAAACAAAAGAACTCAAAAATAAAATCATTTTCTTTCATGGTTTTATAAACACGACCATTTCATGGTTGTTCTTCAAGTTTTAAATCTAAAATCTTAAACTTGTTCTTCTTTCGTATCCATTTTTTTAAAAAACTGGAATACAAGGCTTATAGGTGTTATATTCGTTTTTTTTAAAAAACAAGAAAAACCCTAATCTTCATTAAGACTTTTTTGTCTGAATGAAATGGACAAAATTCGAAAAATCTTAATGGAAATTTTCTTTCCACATTAAGATATTTCTTATTTGTTAACATCTTTGGTTGAACTGATAATACAGTGAAATGGCAACTTCAAAGCTGAATGTTACCGCTGAGTCCATCTCCGCTGATTCTGAGGAACTGGAAATCACCAAAGCTCCTCAGGTTAAGTTTGAGCTGGATCAACTAGACTGGACAAAGACAAACAACCTTTCAGCGCTTCTCGAGTTTCCTCCTCGGAAGCAGGTATCCCATCTAGACGACGCTGTAAATTTTTTGAAGAATAGCCCCATATAAAAAGCACTGACAATCACACCTCCTGCCAGTCAGCGTCTATTATCCCAATTCTGGTACTCTGCCAGACACACCAACCTACCCTTAGCCAAAGATCCATCTAAAACCATCGACTGCATACTCAGCGATACTGAGTATGGCACCATCAAGATAACCCCCGCAATAATCCGCAAAGCTCTGAAATTCCCTAACGCTACCTCAGAAAATCCTTTCATTCCATTTCCTGACCACAAGAAGCACGCTGACAGGGAAGAAATCATTGCTTTCCTTGATGCGATGGGTTACATCTGGGAGACTGGAAGAGACAAGCTACCTGAGAAGAAGCTGACGCTGATAAAGAAATCCAAGATGCCCAGCGAGATGAACTTCATCTTCGCTCACCTGATCAGCTGCATGACAGCGAAATCCGGATCTTCTGATCAAGCCGCTCAACCTCAGCAGGCCATGGGTTACGCACTGCTGAAAGGTCTCAACATTGACTGGGCCTCCATCATCTATGAAGACCTCATTCAACGTGTTGATTCTGCCGCTGACCGACCAGCATGGGTTCCCTACCCGCGATTCATCAGCGCCATCTTTCAATATGGCCTGAAGGACAGCTATCCTGAAGAGGGTGATCTGAAACTCTCTCAGATTGGCCCTAAAGTTCTCGACTTCAAGCCTGTCGCCAACGAGGTACGTCTCTCTACTCTTCTCACTCTTCTACATTCTCCGCTTTCTGTGGCTCCTTCAGCGACAATACCCATCGTTGATACCCCGGCCACAAAATCCATTCCTTCTAAGAAAAGGAAACAATCTCTTACCCCTCTTGATTCCAAAAGGATCAAGAAAACCAAGGAGCAACCCCAGCAATTGCATGCTGAAGACTCCTCAGCTCATTCTGAAGAGCTGAAGGAAAGTTCCGTGGTACGCTCTGCCACACCAATTCAAGCCATCCCTTCTAAACCTACTTCAGCGTCCTTAAACGCTGAGGTTAGAACTTTGGAATCTACCCAACCTTCGTCAGTCTCTCAAAAGACTGATGAAGTACTTCTCAGCGAATCCAACGCTGAACTTGAAACACAACCCCAATTCTTATCCTTCGCTCCTCCCTCTACTTCTTTGGACACTCCTCCAGTCAAAACTGGAGATGCCATCATTCAAGAAGCCGTTGAAGCTTCTCAGCGAATGACGAAGAAAGGACCTGCAGAGATCTCCATCCCTCACGGAACTTTTGAGGGAGATATGGAACACTATGGAGGGACTCGAAACTTTGATGAGTTCGTCATCGCTCCTGCAGGTACAGATCCCACCTTAAACACTGTAACTAAACCTGAAACTTCTGAGCTTTCCTTTGTTCACAAGTACTTATATGTTACAGGTCCTTTTTTGGGAGACATCAACCAGTCTCTGAAGTCTATGGAGATGAAACTTACGGATCTCACCACCGGTCTATCAAATAACTCTACAGCTGTAACAAACGCTGGAGAGAATCTGACGAAGCTGACTACTGTGGTGGAAAAGAAGGCCTCCTCTGATGACATCAAAGACCTTGATAAAACTCTCGCCGACTTTGCCAAAGTGCTCTCCGACATCTACACTGACTACACCAACCTCAAATCATCAGTTTCCACCATTTCCAGCGAGGTTACAACGCTGAAGAAATCGGTTGGTACACTCGAAGGTGATATGTCAGTGGTCAAGACCGACTTGGGCTCAGTGAAGACCGATCTTAGTTCTGTCAAGACAATGATCGAGAAGCTGGTGAACAACGCAAATAATCCAGCTCCTGCTCCGGCCCCTGCACCTGTTCTGGACTCATTCACCGCAGAGGATCGCCAAGAGCTGAAGAAAATCACGCCTGCTATTTCTGGCCTAGAAGACAGAATAGCTAAGCTTGAAGGTTGTGTGAAAGTCTCTGGCCCAGAAGACAGAGACAACACCAATGCTGAATCTACCCATTCCTCCCCCGCCCATCATGAGAAAGAGGGGGAGAAGAGCGCTGAACAGGAGAAGAGCGCTGAAGATCAAAATAAGAGCGCTGAAGACCTTTCCCATGATGAATCTATCAGGGGAGAGGGTAATGAAGATCGGATTACTGGACCTCAGGGAGATGAAAACCCTGAGGGAACCGAGAACCTCGCCTCTGTATCTGAGGGGGAGCAACTCGAAGAAGATGCTGAGGAATCCGAAGCAGAAGAAGACGAAGACTTCGACATCCCTGAAGCTGAACCATCCTCCTCTCCAAGGAACGATGATGATGATGATGAAGATGACGATGATTTCTTTGTTGTCAAACCTGCTCCTCGAACCAAAGCTCTTAAAGGTATTTCAATAAAAGAACCTTCAGGGGAGAAGACAAAGACAAAGCACTCAGCCTCTGGCGCTGAGAAAAGCAAAGACAAAGGCATCGCTGAAGATGATAATCTGGCGATCCTACTTGCAAAGCCGATTTGTCAGGTACACTAAACTTATTTTTCCTTCCCTGATCATCTCTGAAAAATCAGTTATCCATTCCACAAACACCATACACATCCACATTTTTTTTCTATCTTTTCTACCCAAGCTCTTCTACCCAGTTCTTATTTGTAAGATCGCTGCGTTTCAGCTAGTCCTCTCCCCTGTTTGAGGATATCGCTGAAAGATCTTCTATTGCGACTTCACCAATAATTCCAGCTACCGCTAAAGACATAATCCCAGTCTTAGATTTAATCTCTGAGACTGATGAACCAGAAGAACAACCTCTCTCGCACAGAAACAGACCTTCCTCAGTTCCTCAAAGGCTGAGTGAAGAAGATCAAAAGAGGAGAGAAGAAATGATAAAGCGATTCGAGGATCAGCGAATCATCCTAAGGCGCGATCAACTACCTTCAGTTCCTCCTAAGTTCAGAATTTCAAAAGCTGAATACCAGGATCATCTCAGAGCTGAACGCCTCATCGCTGAAAGGAAGGAAGCTGAAGATAAAGACAGAGAATACGCCATCAAGCTCACTCAAGAATCTGTCAAAGACCCCAAGCTGAAGCGTATTCCCATTCAAATCCAACGAAAGCTTTGGGAACAAGCCCAGAAGATCGTGGAAAAGAAAGCTGAAGTTTCTCAGACCACCCTGATCTGGTGTAAAGAGAAAATCCACTTCAGATATCGTCCAGCGAAGATCAACAAGGTATTCATCTCTGGAAGAACCTCCATCGGAGTACCTATTGTTGACATCAAATTGTTCAGAGAAGATGACTCATCTGAAACCTTTCGTGCTGACACTGTAAAAAGGTATGGTCTCTCTGAATGGCTGGAGATGAGGTTAGCTATCCAACCATCAAAATCTAAGTACAAGGATCATTTCGAAAAGCTGATAAACAGACAGATCGATTTGATATCTTCTTGTGTGGATATTCCTCCTGTTCCTAATCTAAAGCCGAAAAGAAAAAAGGACTCTCCAAGGAAGAAACGTCAAGATTCAAACTCAGGTCCTGTCATACGAAATGAAACTGGAATTGGTTTCTCTCGCGCTGAAGTACTTGGTCCTGATCCTGATCTATCTGCCCTTGACATCTCTTTGCCACCATGTGAACTTTTCGTCCCTGGTAAAGTCATCAGTAATCCTTATGGAATATTCTTTCTTGACTACGACGGACGTAAATGCTTTCAACGGATCGCTGAGCTTCCAATCACTCTAATCGAACAGCTCAAAGATCTCATCTACTGGTGCGACTTCAGAAAAGACATTCAGGCACGACACCTAAAACCCTTGATTTTTGAAGCTGCTCTGAAGCTAAAGAATAAAGGAGAAAAGGTTCCTGACTGGATGATTCCAACTGAAAAGACAACCCTTGATGAACTTCTCATTAAGGAAGAACCCTTTGAAGGCTGACAACAATCACCACTTTCTCTATTGTATCAGTCATCCTTCAGTACTTGTAATTTATTTCGCTTGTACTTGTAATCTTTCTTATTCATATTGTAACCTGATTCAAAGATTTAAAGAAAGATTTCAGCGAATGTACTTTACTCCATCAGTACTGAAAAGATCCCAGAAAACAGTAAAAGGGACAAATATTTTATGAGTTCTTTTTATCCTTATGTTTTCATTAAATAGCAATTTTCTCTGTTGCTATGTCATAATCAAATAGGGGGAGATTGTTGATCCAAACCCTCAGTGATTTGATAATGACCCTATCTTAAATACTTAGTGAAAATTGTAAGTAAACAATATGTATCAGAGTTTCACTATCGCTGATAAGTACTAAGATCTTACAGTACTGCTGATAGGAACTCTCGCACTTTTAGATTAAACATTCAGCGAACACTGTTCACCATATCGCTGAGTCTGTTCAGTCCTTATGGTGATCGCTGATAAGTTAGTTGTTTACTTATGATCCCTGAAGACAAGATTCACGTCAACAAAGGTTCTACGCTGAAGTCGAAGATCAAGCTCAAGAACCAGCGACAAGTCTCCTAATGAACTGATGCGGATCAGCGAAGACTCAGATTTGTCCACTCAACGTGAAGTATCAAGTACAAGACTTCAGCTATCGCTGAACTTTATCATCTGCTGAATAGTAAATGATAATCGCTGAATCAACGAAAGCTGATCATGAAGTCCTCCGTACAAAGTACTTTTGTCTTAACCTCCCTTGCACGCCACCGTACGAAATGTCAGAAAAGAACCTCCGAAAATCTGAAATCGTACAACCACTCTGATACTACACTGTTCATTCATGCGGCTACTAAGGTTGTCAACAAAGGTCAATGACATGCAACCAATCCGCTGATGACACGTGTAAAGTGTATACAGAATTGCATTAAATGCATGCAGTATATAAAGAGATGAACTCACTTCATTTGAAGTAACTTGCTAACTCTGGACAAGTTCAAATCTCTCAAGATAGGATTTTATTAGTAATCTCCTTATCTTTCTTAGTGCAAGAAAACCTTAGTGTTCCAACTTGTTTAGATTTAGGTTTATCCTTAATCTTGTTTCCGCAACAAGCTGTAAATTGTTAATGATTTATCAATAAACAATTTAGAAAAGTAAAATAGTGTGTTTGTATTCAACCCCCCCCCCCCCCCCTTCTACAAACTTGTTTAAGCCTTTCGGGACCAACATCTCTCAGAATGTTCACCCATCTGAACATCCTCCCCCTCTCTAATTCGACTAGACCCCTCACCTCTCTTCTCAGGTTGGTCCTCTTGGGTAGGGATTTGAGGTAATTCAATTCCCATAGAGGTGCAATAAGCTTTTAAAATCTCACTCTCCCTTGGAATATAGCTCCTAAGTGATTTGGGCAATAGTTTATGATTGGGATAGTTTTCAAGTCTTGTTACTGAGGTCATCTTACCCAAATAAAATGTAGGACCATGCTCTTCATTTGTTCTTCTTGAAATTGTTCTGTTTTCCTGCAAGGCATACCAAATAACAATTTGCCAGTACCTTATGTAAGGAATGTATGTCAGTGGAGCATCCTTTGTTTTCTTCTGAATTGCTTTCTGATTCTTCTCAAATGTATTCTTCATATCTTCCCAAAGTATTAAAGTATAGTCATAATGCCTATTCTTCACTAAACCCTGAAATATCTGAAGAATTTGTTTAGAACCTTGATCTGCAGAACTATTCTTTCCTGACACACATTTATTTACCACATGAAAGAAGCAAGCCCAAATAGGTGGTATTTTGTTTCTTCTGAACAAACTGAGAGTCCTCAATCCTTCATTGTATCCCAACTTCATAAACTCTGCTATTAATTCCTCTGTTAAGGGTGAATCCTCAAAATCTGTTCTTCTTTGTACATCATCTTTCTCTGGTAGATTCAGCATTTCTCTTAGTGCAGAGATAGATAAGACAAATGTCACTCCTCCAATTTCAGACACAAACTTATTATCTTCTAACCTAAGATGTTTCCACCATTGTTGTATGTACTGAACAGGCACATTTTTACTTCTTGTAAACCATTTTCTGTACGGATGGTGTTTGAATAACTCCATGATAATTCTGTGTTCAGGTTTAAAACGACTTTCCTCAAACAATATAACACAGTTATTTTCAGATAATTTCAACCATTCACTCTCAGGAACAACTCTTTCCACTAAAATAGATCTATCTGACATAATAGAACCTGCAACACTCTGTTCATGTTCAATATCAACGTTTACCTCATCCGCATTTCCTTCAGATTCATCCATTTGTTCATCTTCTTCATCATTTCTTATTGCCCCTTCCTCTGCAACTCTATTTTGTACTTCATCATTTTCCGAATCGGATGAATCCATTATCGATTTTGTAGAATGTAGAGAAATTGGACCACTTCTTCGTATTTCAGACATGATTTAAGAAGAAAACAGATTCAAAGAACTCTGGATTTGATTCGTATCTCACGTTTCGCTCTGGAATTTGAAAGAAATTTGAAATAGGGATTTTAAGATCTATTTAAAATCCGCGAAGTTGAAAGGTTTAACGGAAAAACGAAATCAATGTTATAACGGAGTCAACACATGTGAAATACCACAAAGGATTTAAATGAAATGCGTGGCATTGTCAAACAAATATGAAGCTGACACGTGTTAGTGGATAGAATTTTGACTCAAGTCAAAGATCTGAATAACACGCACAGATGTTCTGATTCCATGACTCAGAAGAATTTTTCCTTGTAACCAAAATGTCATTTAAAATCAACTTCTGACTAATATAAAACGTTTTGATTATTCAGAAGAGGTTTGAACAGATAGAAGCACTTTTTATCATCAAAACTCTGTTCATATTATGATGATTTAAAAAGGATCATTTAAAATCTTATATCTGAGTATGAAAAGTTTTTTTTTTTTTTTAATTCAGATATAGTTTGAATAACAAAAAATTTATCATTAAAAGCTTGTTCTTAGAATGATCAGCGATAAGAAATGAAAACAAATCTTTTAAGCATCACAAAATGATTTCCAAAAGAATTTTGATGCTCCCCCTTGACTTGAGCATGCATTTGACTATTAATGATACATAAAGATGAGATATAAAGATAATAGAAGAAGCATAATCCATACAGTTGAAGTTATTTGTATTTCTCAAAAATAAATTTTTGAAAGTTAGATTGCTGAAGTATTGACTCAGAATCTCTGACTTTAAGACTCAGAGGTTCTGATCTCAAGACTCAGAAGTTCTGAACTCAAGACTCAGAAGTTCTGAACTCAAGACTCAGAAGTTCTGAACTCAAGACTCAGAAGTTCTGAACTCAAGACTCAGAAGTTCTGAACTCAAGACTCAGAAGTTCTGAGTACACTACTCAGACAATTTTACTTAGAAAAATTTAGCATTTTTAAAAAATATTTTCAATTAGGCAGATTAAGCATTCCTATTTTACATATGAGAAAAGAAAATCTTTTGTGATCAAGAGGCTTTGTGAACAAGTCAGCCAATTGATACTTTGTATGCACAAAGTGCATCTCTATAGTTCCTTTTTCCACATAGTCCTTTATAAAATGATACCTCACATCTATATGTTTAGTCTTTGAATGTTGAACAGGGTTCTGAGTAATGGCAATTGCACTTTCTGAGTCACAATAGATGGGAATCTTGTTAAGCTGATATCCATAGTCCATGAGTTGTGTTCTCATCCACAATGTTTGAGAGCATGAAGCAGCAGCAGCAACATACTCTGCTTCAGCAGTTGAAGTAGATACACAATTCTGCTTCTTTGATGCCCAACTCACTATTTTATCTCCCAAAAAGTGACAAGCACCAGATGTACTCTTTCTGTCCAACCTACTTCCTGCATGATCAGCATCAGTGAAAGCAGTCAATTTGAAGTCAGTTTCTTTTGGATACCATAAACCTAGATCAGGTGTTCCTTTGAGATATCTTAAAATCCTTTTGACAGCCAACATATGTGATTCTTTCGGGTTAGATTGAAATCTAGCACAGAAACAGGTAGAAAACATGATATCTGGTCTACTTGCAGTCAAATAAAGTAATGATCCAATCATGCCTCTATAAAGTTTGATATCTGCTGAAACACCTTTGAGATCAGCATCTAACTTTATGTTAGTTGCCATAGGTGTTCTCATAGAAGCACAATCAGACATTTTGAACTTTTTCAGAATATCTCTGACATATTTTCCTTGATTTATAAAAATACCTTTTGGTAATTGTTTGACTTGAAGACCAAGGAAAAAATTCAGCTCACCCATCATGCTCATTTCAAATTCAGATGACATGATTTTTGAAAAATTATCACATAATTCTGGACTGGTAGAACCAAATATTATGTCATCAACATAAATCTGAATCAGAATCAAATCATCACCCTGTTTCTTTAAAAACAAAGTTGTGTCAATCTTACCTTTCTTGAATCCTGAACCTAACAAGTGTTTAGTAAGAGTGTCATACCAGGCTCGTGGTGCTTGTTTTAGACCATATAACGCTTTGTCTAAAATATAAACATGATCAGGGAATTCTGGATCAACAAAACCTTCAGGTTGATGGACATACACCTCTTCATTAAGTTTGCCATTTAGAAAGGCTGATTTGACATCCATTTGATACACTTTGAAGTTTTTATGTGCAGCATAGGCTAAAAATATTCTGATTGCCTCTATTCTTGCCACTGGTGCAAATGTCTCATCATAATCAATTCCCTCTTGTTGACAGTATCCCTTAGCAACCAATCTTGCCTTGTTTCTGATGACAACACCTGATTCATCCTTTTTGTTTCTGAACACCCATTTAGTTCCAATAATAGATTTACCTTCAGGCTTTGGAATGAGTCTCCAGACTTTATTTCTTTCAAATTGAAGCAATTCCTCTTGCATTGCTGAAATCCAGTCTGGATCCTCTAAAGCTTCATTTGCTTTCTTTGGTTCAATCACACTCAAGAAACCAGCAAACATTGCTTCATTTGCTGTAGCTGATCTGGTTTTTACTCCTGCTGAAGGATCACCTATTACTTGATGAATAGGATGATTTTTAGTCCATTTATTTGCACTAGGAAGTACATCAATCTCTGAATAATTGTTGTTTGCATCATTCTCATCAATGATTGCTTGTAATTCTGAACTGTCCCCTTGTTCTGATGTATGAATAGAAGTCATATCCAAGTTTGGGTTCTGATTAATGAAGTCAGAATTCTGAGTGACTTGTTCAGAGTTCTGAGTACAAGAATCAGAATTCTGATTACAAGGTTCAGAATTTTTACCACTTGTATTTATTAGATTTGGACATTCCTCTGATGGACCTTTGTCAGAAATTACAGTTGATTGAACTATTTCTGGAGTCTTATTTTTCATCTCTTTGACCATCTTTGGGTTTTCATATTCTGCATAAGAATCAGAAATTAGTTCACTAAAAGCATCCTTAAACAGTAAATTACGTTCTGAACAAATAGGATTAGAATCTGTATCAGAAGTCATTTTTGTCTTGTTCAGCATGAGTTCTGAACTGTCTTGTTCAGAAGTCCGCATTCTGGCTTCATCAAAAGTTACATTTATGCTCTCCATCATCCTCTTGATTCTTCTATTGTAGATTCTGAATGCTTTGGAAGTTAAAGAGTAACCCACAAAATATCCTTCATCTGCCTTTTTATCGAATTTGGCAAGATTTTCTCTGTCTCTAAGAACATAGCACCTGCAACCAAAAACATGAAAGAATTTGATTAATGGTTTTCTTTTATTTATCAGTTCATAAGCAGTCTTATTTAATCTCTTATTGATTAAAGTTCTATTATGTGTAAAACAAGCAGTTGAATTGCTTCAGCCCATAGGAAAGTAGGAAGATTTGCATAAGCCAGCATTGTTCTCGCAGCTTCAACTAGAGTTCTATTCTTCCTTTCAACAACACCATTTTGTTGAGGAGTTCTGACAGCAGAAAAATTGTGAGAAATCCCAGAACTTTCTAAAAAATTCTGAAGAGTCTCATTTCTGAACTCTGTTCCATTATCACTTCTGATTTTCTGAACTGGAAGTTGTAAGAGAACTTGAATCCTTTTGATAAAATTTATCAATGTAGTAGCAGCTTCTGACTTAGCTCTTAGGAACTCAACCCATGTGTATCTGGAGAATTCATCAACAATCACAAGCATATATTTCTTTCCTCCCATAGATTGAACTGAAATTGGACCACAAAGATCAGTATGAATCATTTCTAATGGTGCTTTGCAAGATGAGTCCATTTTTAATTTGTGAGAACTCTTTTTCATCTTGCCCATTTCACAAGCTGAGCATAATGATTCTTTTTCAAATTTAAGCTTTGGTAAGCCTTTAACCAGATGTTTTGCAACAAGATTATTAAGATCTTTGAAATTCAGATGAGAACATCTTCTGTGCCAAAGCCAGCATTCATTTGCAGTTGATTTTGATAAAAGACAAACTGTATTTAATGTTTTCAATTTTGAAAAATTAACTACAAATAAGTCCATATGTCTTTTGGCCCAGAAGACTTTAACATCATTTTCAGTTAAAATCATGCAACCTGTTATTTGAAACTTAATTTGACAAAGAATGTCTAAAAACTGACTTATGCTGAAAAGATTATGCTGTAATCCTTCAACATAGAAAACCTTTTGGATAGTCAGATCCCCTTTAGTTAAATCTCCATAACCTTTGACTTGTCCTTTGCTGTTATTTCCAAAGTTTACTGCTCCTCCAGCCTTTTCTGTGAAGTTTGATAGAAAAGACTTCTGACCAGTCATGTGTCTTGAAGCTCCTGAATCTAAAAACCACACATGACGGCCCTGCAAAAGGATCAGTTAGGTTTAGGTACCCATTTTGGAATGGGTCCATCTTTGTTAGCTTTGTCATTGGATTTAACATTAGTATCTTTTACTCTCCACTCAAAATCTTTCTTCAAACACCACTTTCCTTGAACTTTTATGAAGTCAGAACATTTTCTGCTTACAAGCTTGTTCAAATTCTTTTTGAGAGTTGTAACTTTTGGTTTTGCTATATTTTCAACTTTCTTTTCTTTTATCTTTTCTTTCTTCTGAGTCTGAGGAACAGAAAATTTCTTCTTTTCTGTATTTTGAGAAACAGAAACTTTCTGAATATCTTTTCTTATGTATGAAACATAAGTTATTTTGACTTGACATTTATAAGAATATTGGAATGAATCATTTTTACATCTAACACAAACAAGATTTTTCTTTGCAAGTGACAATAAATCTGAAACATAGATCATTTCATTTTTATTGATATTGTTCAGAGTACAATTGCCCTTATTACAAGAATTTCTAACTTTGAGTTCAGAAGTAGATTTCATTCTAAGCTTCTCAAGATCCCTTTTCAGATCATTCAACTTTGCAAGATCATCTTTCCTTTTGCTTTCTTCTTTTTCTGAAAAATTCAAGTTCTTTTTGTTAGAAGAATTAGATGATTCACCTTTTTCATATGTACTTGATTCATTAAAGAATTTATCATTTTCTCTTGAAGCATTAATTTTAAAAAGATCATACTCAGTCTTCAGTTTTTCAAGCTCTGTTATTTTCTGAATAAAAATTTTCTTTTCTTTCAAAGCTTCTTCAAGTTTAGTATCCACCTCACAGAAATCATTTTCAAGTTCATCATAAGCTTTCCTTAAGTCCTCAAGTTCTTGACTCACAAGATTAAATCTCTTTTCAAGTTGCAAAAATTCATCTGATTTTGTTTCAGAAGATCCAGTTGAATCAGACTTCTGACTACTTGAGTCAGAGTTCTGATTTACAGACTCAGATGTCTGATCTTTAGGCTCAGAGTTCTGACTACAAAGTTCAGAATCCTGACTAGAAGTTTCAGACTTCTGATTGACTGTTTCAGAATTTTTACTTGTGTCAAATATGCTCTCAATATCATGATATGAAAAACTTGGTTGTTTATTTTTGTAGCTGACATTTAAAGAATCATACTTGAATTTAGTATCATTGTATCTTGGCTTCTCATCTGTTGGTTTAGAAACTTCTTTCTTAACCTTTTCTTCTGAATCAACTGACTAGTCTGTTTTAGACTCAGAAATTTTCTCATCTGACTTTTTAGAGTTTGGTCTTTGCAAATTGTCAGAACTTGTTATAGAACTAGCAGGTCTTATGAAAACTTCAACAATTTCTGGGATTTTTGGCTTAGAAATTTGAAGTTTTTCATACAAGTTGATTGGAGCTCTTTTTAAAGTGACATTTTCTTCCAATCCCAATCCCTTCTTTGGATTGTAAAATCTTGTATCTTTAACATTGCTTAACAAAAGATTTAGTGTTTGTTGAGTTTGACCCCTTTTCAAATTCAGATCTTCTAATTCTTTAATTTTGGTGTATAAATTCTTTCTTTCTTCAAATAACATATCAAATTTTATTTGTAAATCACCTTTTTCATCTTTTATTTTTGAAAACTCAACTTTTAGTTCAGAAAGCCTTTTCATCAATTCAGAATTTTCATCTTTAACTTTTTGTTTCTCAGTCTCAGATTCTTCATATTGTTCTTTTATTACTTCTTTTTCAATTCTGAATTTGTTAACCAAATTTCTTTCTCCTTTTATCTGTTTTCTTAGATTAGCAAATTCAGTTTTCATTTCACCAATCTGTGTCATTAATTCTAATTCAAGTGAAGAATGTACCTCAGCAGATGACTCAGAATCAGCATCTTCAAAATCAGAATCATCCTCATTCCTCATTTTTGCCATATAGCTCTGCATCTGTGGAAAGTTGATATGATCATCTTCATCAGAAGTATAGTACAACCAATTTTCTTGTTCAGCCAATAAAGCAATTTTATCATCTCTCTTCTTTGCAAGCTGAGCCTTCTTGGTGTAGTACTCATAGTCTTTCACAATTTTAACTCTGCAATCTTTAGCATAGTGGCCAGATTTTCCACACTTGAAACACAGATTCTTTTCTTTTCTCTCATCCTTCTCTTCATTGTTTTCTTCACTTCTCTCTACTCTCTTTTCAAACTTATTTTCTTCTCTGTCTTCTTTCTTCTTATAATTTGAACTCCCAACTCTCTTATAATTTCCTTGAAATCTACCCTTCCCATACCTTTTATTGAAAGTATTTGTCAACAAAGCTAGTTTCTCAGCCATTATCTTGATATCTTCATCATCTTCTGATCCTTCTTCCTTGTCAGATTCTTCCAGATTAGGTATCTCTGATAGATATGCAGTCTTTTTGGGTGCTTTGATTGCTTTGGACTTTGATAAGAACGCTAACTGATCAGCAACATTTTTCTTCTCTTCCACAACTAACTTGACAGAATCTTCAGGTTGATTAAGAACACATAACAGATCATTTAAGTCTTCTTCACACATATCCTTGTTCATTTGCAGACTTATGGCGAATGATGACCATTCTGAATTTAGACTGTTCAGAAATTTGTAATTTATTTCTGACTTCGTTTTCTTCAGTCCATTTCTTCTCAGGTCATTTAGAATAGTGCAAAATTTACTGTATGTCTGTGTCAAACTTTCTGACTCTTTTGCTTTGAACCTTTCATAAGCATTTATGCTTTGATTTAACTTTGCCTGAATAGATCTCACAGTTCCTAACATTTGCCTTTCCAATTCGTCCCACATTTCTTTAGCTGATGATCCACTGTCAATCCTGTTAAGAACCTCATTTGGGACAGCCAAAGTCATCAAAGTAATTGCTCTTTTGTCAATGGCATGCCTATTCTTCTGTTCAGCTGTGTATTGGGAATAACTCTTTTTCACCCTGGTCGCTGGAATTTCTGGAGTTGTCTCTGTAGCAGGGGTTGCAGCAACATCGATGTACACTTCAATTGGTCCTTCTCGAATAGAGACCATTAGATTTTCATCAATATTGTCTAGGAATTGGATCATACGAATTTTCCATTGCTGATACTCTTCTGGTATAAGAACCGACGGTTTGGTTTCAGATCCCATGGCTAGATATTCTTTAGAAGACATGATTGTAAGAAAATTCAACAGAAAGACAAATTCGAGTTTCTTGATCGAAATGTAACAGGAAATTCAAGAATTGCCAAGAATTCAAGAACTAGCCCTAGCAGCGGAATCGAATTTTGAATGAATCAAGAAATCTTCAAGAAATTGATCAATTGATCTTCGCGATAACAATCTTGAACGAATTTGTTTGTTGATTGGCTCTGATACCAATTGAAAGAACAAAATCTAATCTTACAATCAATATAGAAAGCAGTAATTGAGAAGTTGTATGATCAAGCCCAATTGTATTCAATGATGAACAGAATTACAGATCTAAGAGAGAGAATCTCAAAGATTACAGAGAATGAATACAAAGTTATATGAGAAAAATCAATCAGTTAGCAACATAGAGCTAACTACTATTTATACTGCAACGGACATCTTAAAGCTACAGTACAAATAAGAAAGACTAATAAGAACATAACACGTGTCCTAATTAGTTTATAAAATACTAAGTAAAGTATTTCGTCATAAGTTTTGAACAGATAGTTCAGAACTTCTGAACATTCTTCTGATAAAGCTTCTCAGATCTTCTGACTCCTTAACTCAGACATCTGACTTCTCTTTCCACTGATCAATACTTCTGAGCTTTCACAGTCAGACCTCTGACTTCTCTACTCAGAACATCTGAGTCTTCTTATCAGATCTTCAACACTTGGTTTATTGACAAAACTTCAGATCTAACAAATAGTAATGATGCTAACAATACCCAATAAGCGAAATCGATCAATTTAATCAGAATCAAAGAATTGAAATTCTATCAAGAACACAGACGTGAAAAAGATAAAATTTACCAGAAATCGAATTTTACACTTTGAATCCAATCCGTCCGTCTGCTCTGATACAATTGTTAAATCCAGATCCGTGCAACAAATATGAAATCAGTAATATGAACGATAAGAACAATGATTTCAACTGGTCATCCCTGTATTATGCTTTAATTAGAGTGTTTACAATACAATTTAGGAAAGCAAAATGAGACAACTAGCTTGATTTTCCAAGCTAGAAGAACATTATATATGTGGGCCCGTGGTTAACAAGCCCACGGCCCGTTCACTAATAGGCTCAAAATAAGTAAATACAAATTACACCCTTGAAATTTAAATCAACATGAAATTGACCCTAACAGTACGGTTCCGCCATTCTACCACTTCGTTTTGCTGAGGAGTCCTTGAGGCAAAAAAGTTCTACGAAATACCGACGGATGTCAGGTATTCGTTCACCGTTTGGTTCTTGAACTCCGTCCCGTTGTCCGTCCTTATGGACTGAACTTGCTGTCAGAGGTTCAGCTGAATGGTCTTCAGATGGGTGATGATGAGTTCCTGGGTTTCGTCTTTGGAGTGCAGGAACTTCACCCATGTGTAGCGTGAGAAGTCGTCGACCAACACTAGGACGTACTTCTTCTTGTTGATACTCTGAACACACATCGGTCTACACAAGTCCATATGGATGAGTTTGAGGGACCGGGACGTGCTCGGAGCGGCCGTCGGCTTGTGAGTCGCTTGCTTCATTTTCCCATCTCGCATGCCTCGCAGAGTTTGTCCTTCTCAAACTTGAGCTCGGGCATGCCTTTCACGTGTCCGCCTAGCACCAGCTTGTTGATATTCTTGAAGTTGAGGTGCGAGAGTCGTCGATGCCATATCCACGTTTGTTGAGAGTTGGCCTTCGACATTAGGCATACTGAATCATCGGTCTTTAGGGCAGAGAGGTCGATGGTGTAGAGGTTGGTCTTCTGTATTCCAACAAGCAGCTCTTTTCCATCTTCAGTGCGGACGCTGCACCATTTAGCTTTGAAGTTGACCTCGATATCTTTATCGCAGAACTGGCCGATGCTGAACAGATTGTGTCCCACTCCCGCGACGTATGATACCTTCTTGATCGTGATCTTATCTTGTACAATGTCGCCGTAGCCCATAATCGGCGCCTTGTCATCATTCCCAAACCTCACGTCTCCGCAGTATTTCTTTGTGAAGTTCGTGAGCAGCTCCCTCCTTCCGGTCATTTGCTTGGAGCATCCTGAGTCTAAGTACCACACATGACCGTCCTGCAAAAACAAGATTAACGGTTCTTAGGTACCCATTTGAAAATGGGTCCTGGACGGTTAGGTTTAACACCTGACTGAGGAACCCGTTTTAAAATGGGTTTCCTTTTGGGTTTTGGTTTAACCTCTGACTGGGGAACCCATTTTGAAATGGGTTTCCTTTTGGTCTTACGGGATTTGCGTTTATGTTTAGAATGATAAACATGATAAGAACCAAACCCATCAGATGCATATCTATTATCGTCAAAGTCATTCAATCCACAGTTAGAACAACACAAACAATCATGGGATAACTGAATCAAATGCTGTATTGAATAAAGTCTAATCGGAAAATTAACACTTTGTTCAACTAAATTATTTGAATGATTCAAACCACAATCATTAATGTTCTTCCTAGAATTAAAAGCAGAATTAAATGACTTCGACTCCGACTTGTTCTTGATAGATCCTTTGGCTACCCACTTTTGTTTGCCTTGTTTAGCCTGATCATTTTTATCTGAAACATCATTAACGGCATGGTCAGCTGAGTTTGAGTAGACAAGATTTTTATCAGTTGATCGGCCGGTCTTTTTCCGCGGCTGTGAATGATTTTGTGAACGATAATCAGTTTTAGAAACTTTGTTCACAATCGGAGTCTTGGGTTTTGAAGAACTTTCGCCTTTAAGAAAATTGACCGGGTGATTTACCGCTTTAGAAAGAAAGTCGGTGTGATTCGGAAGAGGTTTGTCAAACGGAAAAGATTCAAACTCTTCATCTGAACTACCGTCGGAATTCATGTGGAAAAATCAATATCAGGAATCGATGGACTAGGAGTGGTTGAGGGAGGAGAGGAACACTTTGTGTCTGTGTTTTTAGAAGAATCTGGTGCGAAAGCTTTTACAAAATCAGAGTTTAGATCCTTTTTAACACAATCAGCTTGAGACTCTTTACCTTTTCGTGGAGAAGTTTTTCCAATAAAAGCTTTACACGAAGATGTATCGGACGAGTCTGAGGAAGGTTCGAGTGAACTCATCTTTTCGTTTTGAAGTTGAGTATGTTTCTATTGAAGATGAAACTTGCTCACTTGCTCTTGCATCACTTCTGTTGCCAAAGCAGACAGTTTTGATGTGAGCCTATCGATTTCATTCTGAAGGATTTATTTTCCCTCATTCGACACATATTCGGTTTTTATGGATTTGAGTTTCTCAAGTTCATTTAACAACGCATGCTTTTCCTTTTGAAAAACAGTCCTTTCCTTCTCGAGTGTCTCCTCTAACTCGACTATTTGTGATTCCAAAATGAGAGGAGGAACATAGAGTTTAAACTCGTCCGTCTCAGTTTTGGGTTCACGTGCTGGGACCTCAGCCTTTTTGGAGGAATCCTTGGGCTCAACAACCTTATAGCCGTCAAAGTAGTCATTCGAAAGATACTTGGATTTGTTCTTTTTGTAGGAATAGTTGAGAGTTTCATACGCAAAAGGTAATTGCATTTTAGTGGTGTGTGCGCGTTTGTATTCCTCAGTTTCCTCTTCCTTTTCCTTTTAAAGAGGTCCAGTCCAGTCGATTTTGTACTCGCGGTACTTTTTTTCTAGACCAAGAAAATTAAAGTGATAAAGAATAGGTCTCTTAGACAAAACCTTTGTCAAGTAATGTGGGTTATCGTAACCAATTCCTCATTCCTTGTTAAAGTACGTGAATTCCTTAGGTTTGTTCATGTGAATTGTCTAATTAGTTTGACCTCTTTTGTGAAGTTTGGTTTCAAGATCAGTTATTTTTGAAATAAACTCCTTGTGTTGGATTTGGAGAGAGGAGCATTGATAAATAATCTTTTCTTTCTCATTCTCACACTGGTCAAGCTTTAGATTCAATTCAGATATCTTGGCCCTTAAGTCCTTAGGTGCTATTGAATGATTTGTACATTTTTCTTTTAGATTGGCATTATCGGACTTGTATTTTTCAGTGATACGCTTTTGAACAACTAGCTTTTCTTTTAATGAGTTAATTTCAAGCAGATGTTCAATATTGGTGGCCTTAAAAGATTCTATTCGTTCAACAAGTGGTTGTATCTATTCGATTAGGCTTTGATGAATAGGTTCACATACCTGACACAGATTCGCCTTTTCTGATGGAGGAGAATGGTTGCCCATGAAAGCATCAGAATCTTCAGAATCGCTGTCAGTATCGGATTGATTTAACCAGTGATCGTCTTCGATTAGTGATAGTTCAGGATCCACTCTTACAATCAATATAATAATGAATAGAATAGTAATCGAGAAGTAATTTGATCAAGAACACTTGTATTCAATGAAGAACAGATTTACAGATCTTAGAGAGAGCGTATCTCAAAGATTACAAAATATGAATACAAGAATATGCGGAAAAGTTATGCCAAAGATTAGCCAAAGATCTATTAGCATAAAGTTGCTAACTCCTATATATACTGTTTAAGGAAAGACTAAAGCTACAGTACATAAAAGAAGTAGACTAATAGAACAATTACACGTGTCCTAATTAGTAACTAAATATAACAGAGAATATCCCAAGATATGAATTCTGAACATACTTCTGAATAAGCGCTTCAGAACATTTGTCTTCATAGTCAGAAGTTCTGAGTCTCCTACTCAGAACTCTGAACCTTCTAGTCAGAATCCAACACTTAGAATCTTTTTGAGATTTCTCACTCAGAACTTCTGAGTCTTCTACTCAGAACTTCTGAGTCTTCTAGGTCTTCTTTAGTCTTCTTACTCAGAACTCAACGCTTGTGTTTTTGACAAAACTCTAGACCTAACAATTAGCAGTGCCTTTCGTGCAGCTTTCTGTTCGGCCAATAGAAGTTTCGCCTTGTAGTAGTGAACGTTTTTCTTTACTGGCTTTCTACAGTCCTTGGCAAAATGACCCAATTTGCCATAGTTATAGCACGTGACAGGTTCGTCCTTCTTCTTTGACTTGGACTTGAGATCATCCTTCTCATTCTTCTCCTTGTGGTCAGGTTGCTTGTGCTCATCTGCCTTTTTCTTTCCTTCATATTTGTCCTTATAATCATGGCACTTGTTGGAAGAAGTGGAGTAGCACTGATTATTGGACGAAGGTTTCTTGAAAAACTTCTTTTGCTAGAAAGATCTGGTGTTTAGGGCCATCGCTTTCTTTTCTGCAGTCAGTTCAGGATCAGAATCCCTTTCCTCTGCTTCTTCAGATTCTGGTTCAGATTCACTCGGCTCTTGGGTTCGTTTGGAGTGACGACTGGAAGATTTGCTTCTTTTTGAGGAAACAAGAGCGAGTGGATTGACATGTGACTTGGAAGCGGATTTCTGGCTGCTCAGTATCTCCATGACTTCATCCTCGTCCTATAGGAGCATCTCGTAGAGTTCATGGATTGGAACGTTCTCCATCAGGTTGTTGTGTTTGATGTGAGAAGAGAACACTTTCCATTCTGGCAGGAGGTTGTTTAGAAACTTAAAAGCATTCTTCGTGTTAGATCGAGTGATCTTGTTCTTGTGGAGCTCGTTCAGAAGGAGGCATAATCATTCATATGCCTGTGTGATTGATTCGCCGTTGCGCTGCTTGAAGCCATCAAACTTGGTGATACAGCTGTTGATCTTCAGTTGGTTTCCAACTTTCCTCCCGCTCATCATCTTCTCTACTTGATCCCACATGCCCTGTGAAGTATGCTTGTAGCTGTGTATGGCTGTGTAGATCTGGTTTGGTAGAGCCTGGACCAGATATCTCTTGGCATGCTTTTCACCATCAAATCTGCCCTTTTCTTCGTCGGTCATCTGCGAGTATGTTTTGGGCTCAATTCGAGCTGGAGCACCTCCTTCTTGAGCTGGAACGGTAGTCATGGGAGGATCTTGTGGGCCATCAGATAGAGCTCGCCAGATGTATTCGTAGTTGTCTTTAGATTCGATGAAGACGAGGAATCTGTCTCGCCATTGACTAAATTCGCCCGGATAGAGGGTTGGTGGCTTGGCATCGGTGCCGATTGCAAGAGCGTCGCGAGGCATCTTTAAAATATGCACTAAGGGGATCGTCAGACGTTGGGTTCAATTCAAAGTGTAATCCTAATGCAAGGTACTACGAGTGAAAGTCCTAACGCAGGTTCTAAGAGTGACTTAAAGTGAAATGGTAAGACAGATAAGCTAAACAGAACTTACCGGATAGGAATCCGGATGAAAAGTGTCTGATCAGGAAGTGTCCGGATCAGATGTGTGTGTGAATTGTTCAGATAGCAAAAGTATACGGATAAACTGAAGTTACCGGATAACATTGGGTTACCGGATAAAACAGGCTTACCAGAATGAGAGTAGTTATCGGATGAAATAAAAGTTACCGAATGAATATACTTACCGGAAACAAGGAGTGACCGGATGTATATGCTGAAAGGTATCCGGATCGGGTGTCCGGGAAGAATTACCGGGAACTTGGAGTAACCGGATAGATTAACAAACCGGACAAGTACCGGAAAGTTGAGACTTTCCGGGAAACACAATAATTCGGATAGATGTTCCGGATAGTCTATTACCGGGAAGTTTAGACAACCCGGGGAGATTTTATCCGGAAAGTGACGAGATTTGAGACTTACCCGGAAACAATCCGATATCTTCCGGACACGACGACTGTGGAGAACAAATTGACTTGAATGCGATTAGGGTTGCCGAAAATAGTTCCTGAAAGATTAGAAACCTTTCAAAACAAAAAAATAACAACACCCTAAACGATTTTGAAGCAACATATCAAGATTTTGATGAAAAAATTGAAGCTTTTTCAAGAAAAGAGACAACTTTAAGAAATCTTGATTTTGACAGAAAGTGCTTCAAACGATCGAATTAGAATGAGAAAATTTGCAGAAACGCTAATGATATTAATACTAATCGAATGGAATACGCGGAAACAAGCAATTTATCAGAAATCAAAATACGATACTATGAGATTTAAGAACACAGTCGACTAAAACTCAAGAATACTTAACATAAATCTTTTGAACGCTTTGAATCGAATCGTCCGTATGCTCTGATACCAATTGTGGATCCCAGATTAGTGCATACAAGTAAGAAATCAATATAATAGTATAACAATCAGTATGATTTCAACTAGTCATCCATATAACTTTGATAAACCTTTCAGAGTGTTTACAAAGCTTTTCAATAATGAGCTATGACTATTATGAACGATTAACCTATTTTTAAGGTT
This sequence comes from Saussurea involucrata, assembly GCA_033807775.1. Taxonomy (NCBI): domain Eukaryota; kingdom Viridiplantae; phylum Streptophyta; class Magnoliopsida; order Asterales; family Asteraceae; genus Saussurea; species Saussurea involucrata. The sequence continues at coordinate 40,566,700 of CM066320.1, read as the reverse complement.
TAAACAACTATTTATATATAGGCCTAATTTAAATCAAGCCCATGGCCCATTACAATTATTAAGCCCAAATACAATTTACATTTAATCCCTTAAACTTCTATTCAATTAGAATTCATTCCCAACACCTATAGCTAAAAGTAGCTTTAGGACCATTTGCATGCTTAGCAGAGATTTTTAAATGGGCAAGGCCAACACCAAGAATACATTTGGCATTGGAAATTGGAGGAACTATCAGTTCTTCAAATTTCTTACCAATTACATTCATTCTGAGTCTAGGAGTAGATCGCTGAACGAATTCAGGGATCTTGTTCTTAGAGGTAGAGGGATGACTTGCTGAAGGTTTAGAGACTTTCAGCTTAGGTACATTGGTACCCTTCTGAGGTTTTTGATTAAAAACTTTTTCTTTACCTTTAGAAATTAAGGTAGAAATTTTCTCAGGGATGGGAGTTTTAGAAGACGAACACTGAGACGAAGAGGTGTCAGGGATAGATGACACGAACATTCTAAACTTAAGCTTGGAACGATCAGTGGTTGGTTCCTCAGCGTAAACTTTATAACCGAGACCACATTTGTCACTCAGGGGAATCTGAGCACCAATTATCTCAGTAATCGTTGTTGAGGATTTACACCATCCTTCAACAGTAGCCTTTTCAGCCTTTAATGCAACGATAACATCTTCTCGCTCAATACTGATGATTTGATTTAAGAAGACCTGATCTTTTAGATTATTTTCTACGTTTGAAAGCTCTTGAATTTTTAGTTGACAATTTTTAAGTTGTTCAGCTAAATCTAGATTCAGTTTTTCAGCTTTGGTCTTGCCATCATATAAATCAACAGTCAAAAGATCAATGGCTCGAAGCTTATCAGCGTATTATCGGCTGAAGTGGAAGTATCAGTGAAAGAATTTGACACATGAGAGGTAGATGTAGAAGTAGAGGGAATTTCATCTTTTTCTTCCTCTTCTTCTATTTGAGCCATGAGGTAGAGATTGGCCTCATCATCTTCAGAGTCAGATGATTCTTCATCAGAAGCAGCCCAGTCATGATCTTCATCGATCATACCTTTTCCTTTCTTTTTGAAGCCCTTCAGCTTCTGGTATTTGTCATCTCTAGCCCTGGGGTTAGAGGATTTTTTGCAGGAAGTAGATGAAGGTTTGAAGACTTTCTTTGACCTGCATTCACTAGCAAAGTGTCCCACTTTTTTCACAGTTAAAGCAAGTAGCAGTGGCCTTATCAACAGAAGTTGAAGATTTGGGCTTGTCAGTGAGGGAATGAGGTTTATTTCTTCTGAAGTTACTCTTACTGGCGAATCTCCTGAAAGAATTAGTCAGGAGTGCCAGTGATTCATCAAGTTCTAAAGGATCAGCGGTTGATGAATCATCAGAGTTAGACTCCAACTGAGTGATTGTGACAGTAGAACGCTGAGTGGGCACCAACTCTGAAGAGAGTAAAGCAACAAATGTGCTTTTGGAATCTTTTACAAGATTCTTCTTAAGTAGACACGACTGCTCATGATTGAGCATGGTGCCAAATAAGGTAGAGAGGGTCATGAATTTAAGATCCTTAGAGAGCTTAAGACACATGGAATAATTGTCCCAACTTTCAGGAAGACTTTCCAGAAACTTTGTCAGGATCTCAAAATTAGAATACTCCTTACCAACAGTTTTTAAATCAATGATTAAACAGTTAAACCGTTGATGTATTTCAGAGAGGGTTTCATTCTTACCACAGATTAAACTTTTGTAATGTCTTACTAGGTTGATCTTTCTCGAATCCTGGACTTAAGTAGTACCTTCATATTGAACACATATAGTGCCCCACATGGCTTTGGAACTCTTCGGGTTCATGATGGAGTGGTAGACTTCATCAGGAAGAGCTATTGAGATGATAGATCTGGCCTTAGTATCGATGGCCACCTTCTTCTTGTCTTCATCAGTCCACATGTTAACTTCCCTGGAATTGATTCGTTCAGGGATGGCAGCACTAGTAGCAGTGGCTGGAATAGCAGGGTTTATAATGAAAGGAACATATGGTCCATTTTCAATATAGTAAGGTATAGTGGGATCTACACATTCCAAGAAGAGCATCATCCTATTTTTCCAAAGATTGAAATTATCTTTGCTAAATCTAGAGGGTTTGGCAAGAGAGCCATTATCGATATAGTTTGTATTTGTGGAGTTTGCCATAATGAAGAATAGCAAGGAAGAGAAAAAGAGATAGTACAAGCAAGAGCTTGTTTATTAGATTAAACAAACTGCTCTGATACCACTTGTTGGTCCCAAAGGGGTTATACAAGTTTGTAGAAGGGGGGTTGAATACAAACACACGATTTTTATCTTTCTAAATTGTTTATTGATATGTATCAAACAATTTACAGTTTGTTGCGGAACAAGATTAAGGAATAAACCTAATCTAAACAAACTATGAGAACACTAAGAGTTCTTGCACTAGAAATAAGAGAGAAAGAGATTAAGAAAAACTAAGGATAAATTTTCTTTCACACAGTAGTTCAGCGAGAGAGGAAATGGTCGAGCACTTCAAAATGAAGTAGGGTTTCCTTTATATACTGCATGCATTTAATGCAAGTCAGTATACCTTTACACGTGGCAGCCTCTGATTGTTTGCATGATCTGACTTCAGTAGATAACACAGTGGCCGCATGATGAACAGTGTAGTAGCAGAGTTGGTTGTACGATTCTGGACAAAAGGGATGTTCGTTCTAACAAAATCGTACGGAGGCGTGCAAGGAGATAAGACAAAAGTTGCTTGTAGAGGAGGCTTCATGATCAGCGTTCGCTGAATGATTCTTTATCAGCGAATGATAAAGTTCAGCGTTCGCTGAAGTTTTCTACTTGAAACTTCACGTGGGATGGACAAGTCTTGGCTTCGCTGATATCCTCATCAAGTCACTAGTAGACTTAGTCGCTTGTTCTTTGGCTTGATCTTCGACTTCTGCGTAGAACATAGTTGACGTGAATCTTGTCTTTAGGGATCATAAGTAAACAATATAAGTTATCACCGATCATCAGTGAGACTGAACATGCTCAGGGCTCACTGATGTACAGTGTCCGCTGAAGTATAAATTAAAAGCGTATGTTTTTTATCAGCGATATTAAACAGACTTAGTATATTTTTTTTATGACAAAACATTAATACGTATTGTCTACTTAAAATTTTTACTAAGTGTTTCTCAGAGTCATTATCAAATCACTAAGGGTTTGGATCAACAATCTCCCCCTATTTGATTATAACATAGCAATAAAGGAAAATTGCTAAGTAGGAAAACATAAGGATAAAAAGAATTCGTAAAATGCGTGTCCCATTTACTGTTTTCAGGGATCTTTTCTAGTACTGATGGAGTAAAGTACATTCACTGAAATGTTTCATTAACTTCGTAAAGATTACAAGGGGAAGTGGAAAAATTACACGTACATCGAATAATAATTACAAGTACAAAAAGTTACAAGCTGATAAAGATAAAAGAATTACAAAATGGAGATCCTATCAGCTATTCAGGTTCTTTCTTGGCGAGAAGTTCGTCAAGAGTATCAGTTTGAGGAATCATCCAATCAGGGACTTTCACTCCCTGATCTATTTTTTCTTTGCTTCTTTGAAGATCAGGGGCTTCAGAAAGATTACTTGGAGGTTTTTTACGTAGGGTAGATCCCAGTTTGATCAGGTAACAACGAATAAAACGAAACGATTAATCTTTATTGAATGATTCAAGAGAGTTACAAGTATTGGATTGAGTCTTTGTCAGAAAGCATAACGAGAATAATAGACACTCTTGATGAATTAAGAGAAACCACATGCTACTTGAAATCTGAATTTTAGATGAAAGATCTTGGGAAAACTTGGTTTTGCCTATATATTGAGCTATGACACTGAGTTTGTGGAATATTAATCCACCGATCCACATATGTCCAAAAAATGATCAGGTTATTTAATATGGACAAAGCGCATCCGGCTAGAAATCCCATGATCGGTCAAAGTGTTGGATATAAGGAAATATCCATTTCGTCTAAAGGATGAGGACGAAGAGGTGTTGGGAGCTGGAATTCCATATCTAAGTACAATAGGCTTATTATTGTACTTTGCACAATACACTTGACCGTATATTATACTTACTAGTGAACTTGTTAGCTAAATTTAGCTCAACGCCAATGCAACATCATTGAAATGATATCAAATTAATCTTTTGGCACCATTGACTTGGACTTATTCTTTCCCTTCAATACCTACTTAGATAGTGAACGACAAAAGTACCGGCTCTTATAGAAAAACACCAAACAATGTATTGGTATATATTTGCAGATATAGTTATCTATTTGACCTATACAAAGGTTGTTCCCAAACTGGCTAAGGAATTATCATATGGAACTTGCCGATTGTTTGGAAGTAAACTAAGCAAACCCTTAATAGATATCTTCTTAAATGATCAGCAATATTACTCTCCATGTGACTATTCAAGAGTGTATATGGTTAAGGACTATCATTACACATATAAGAGGAGCTAGTAATTTTGAGTTTAACCACTATACAACTTGCATGTATGGAAATAATGCATCATGTATCGAAGAAATGAAAGTAAGATATATCAAGGGTTATAACACAAAGCATATACTGCTTAAGTTTCTATACACTCAGCAATAACAAACTTTCCTCTAGATTCAAGTGAATCAAGTAAGGTATAAGGAGAATATGACATATTTTCTTACCAAATCATTACCTAAAACCGTATTTTGGAAACATGTAGAAAGTATTAAAATGTAAATGTTTCCTAAACTCCCATGATTAATGTACAAATCAGGGGGAGTAGTAGACAAAAGAGGGAGTATACTATATATGTAATATTGGTATGTTGTGCTCTTTCCTTCAACCAATGTTTTATTTTTCCCATTGGGTTTTGTTCCTTGGTGTAAGGTTTTAGTGAGGCAACAATTTATATACCATCATGCTTTCTTAACACTCATGATTAATGTACGAATCTAATTAAGAGAAAACTAGACTAAAGGAAAAGTCTATGTATTGCAAAGAAGCTAGTGCGTTGTACTATTTCCTTCATCATATTTTTATTTTTTTCCATTGGGTTTTTATTTTGGCGTAAGGTTTTAACGAGGCAACAATTGTGCACCATCACTCATTTGACTCGGCACAAGGGGGAGTGTTGTAGGATAAGTGTGCCATCGTCTAAAGGATATGACGATAAAGATAGGGATAGAGATAGATTAGAATTGAAATATCTTGTAGTTATCTACTTTAACTCATCCCTATATAAAGGGCTTATGATTAATGAGAATGAGAGATTTTCCTTCCTCTTATATTGTTGTTCTATTTAGTTTCTCTTTAACAATAATAATATTTTTAACACATTCTTTTAAGATAGAGAAAATAAAAAGATCAGATATTCTATTTGATCTGATAAATTCTCTAAACATTATTTTTCTCAACATAGAAAATAGGAAAAAAAAACTGTGTAAAATCATCTAAATTTGAAACATTAATAAATTACTAGAAAAGAAAAATATTCATTTATTATACTTCTACAAATATGAAATTGTGTACTTTGAATACAAAAAATATTTTATTAAATGTATATCGTATAAAATACACGCAGATTTAGAATCATGTAATTATTATACTTTTTAATTTATAAAAGGACAATTTTGCCCTTAACTATAGAGAGAAATATTTTATCCATCTCATAATATAGAGTATAATGAAAAAGTAGACATTGATTTTAAACACTGACACTTATTTTGGAACAAACTGAAAGAATAATGTAGATTGTCATTTTGAGACGAAAATGGTAACTAATATTATACTTTATTTGTCTCAAAGTAAGTGTCTACATATGGCTATGCATCCAAACTACACAAACCGCCTAAACCACACCGCAAAGTGCGATTTAGATCTTTCAACGGTGTGGATTGTGGTTTGTAATTTTAGCAAAACACACTAGTTTTAGTTATCTAATCGTGGTTAAAACTGTAACAACCCAAAAATCTAAGATAGCGTAAAATGCAATAATAGCAAAACGGTTCCAACAAACTAATTCAAAACAATACAATATTCTCAAGATTTAGTAGTGGGTAAACACATCCATGGTTGAGATATTATAAAGAGTCTAAGCTAACTATAGGATCCTCTCTAGTTATCGGATCCTCCAGCAACTTCACAGGTTATCCGTTCCCTTAGAGGAGCTTACAACCACTTTCTTACCTGAAAATTGGTTTTAGGTTTTGAAAAACAAGGGTTAGACCATAGGGTCTAGTGGATTCTCTCTCAAAGAACACTTCGTAGTTTCCAAAACAATATGTAATCTACCATAAGTCATAACATTAACAGATTATTAAACCATCACATACACGAGTACTTGCACAATGTTCATAGTCATCCATCACTTCATTGTGATGTCCACTTTCAGGGCCCCAATAGATCTCATGGCCTCACTAGATGTCATGTCAATGTGCACATGAAACAGATTCAAGGCACATGGATAAATATATCTCCCAAGGAATTTCCACAATCCCAAGGTACCCTAATCCCACAATGCAACCCAATCCTAAAATCAATCTATATTGTCATGCTATAAATCACATAGAACAATGTATGCTCAATAATAATTAAACTATTTCACGTGGAAGTATGTTTAAAGAATTTATGAGTGAAATTCATGCCATCATGTCAAGACCATAATCAATGGTTAAAACATATATTAATCATTCCATATGCATGAAAAGGTTTAAGGGAACTCAGTGAGCTTTCGGAAAATTCACAACACGTCTTAAAACTCAAATATGATCAAGTTGAACACTTGAATTAGACGACATAAGAATAGTGTTAAACCATCTAATCATCTTAAAACCACCTATAACAATCATTAAGACAATCCTCTAATCGGTGCCTCAGTCCTAGCCCCGAACGAGAAACGAATCATAATTGGAAAACCGCCGAAACAGTGCGTTGTCGACTTCTAAGCGACTAAACTCGCTTGGGGGTCGCATTCAACACTATTTGGCCTGCACGAGTTTTTCAGCAAAAACCCCAATGGCCTCTCATGCCCAAACCTTTCCAAATCAGTTTTAAGCCCCAAAAACAATAATATCAACACTCTAAACCTTTTTAATCAATATCAGAACATCAAAATATCATTTAATCAAATCATAATCCACTACTTAAACTACATTTTAACCCACAAAACCCAAATCCTTGACATACTTGAAGCAACCATTGATCTACACAAGCAATAAGAAAATCGAGCAAAAAATTCAATCCCCAAACACTTTCTCAATGAGTTTTGAATCCAAATAACCAAAAGGGTTACACATTCCCTAGTCAAACCATGATCCCATTACCATAAGCATAAAGATGAAGAGATGGAGTTTACCTTGAAGATGAAGATTCTCAAACCCTTTGAACAATGCTTCTTCTCCAACTTTCTCAATGAATAACTCTATTTCTCTCTATTTTCTTCCAAGTCGTATGCAACAATGAGGGTGGATGAGAGGGTTTCTCCTCTTTAGCCCTCTAATTTAGCAATAGATCACTGAAATTCATAGAATTTGCACTTACCTTCATAGACTTTTACAGAGATCAAACTTTATTGATCATGGTTATTACACAAACCGCACCACACCGCGTCTTTTTTATATTTTTAATATTATATAATATATATAGAATAATTTAGTATTTATGTAATATTTTTTGTATTTAGGTAATATGATTTGGATTTTGTTTGTATTTAGTACACAATAGTTTACTTCTTATACTATTTTTAATTATGCAATATGTATTTGGGAATCGAATGTGTTGAAACTCTTTACTTTTTTTGCAATATGTTCACTTTTGCGTTGATTTTATAATATATTTTTAAACTTATAATTTTTTGGATTGTAGATATAAAGTGCGATAGGACAAACCGCACCGCATTTTGCGGTGCCGTTTAGCACGGTTTGAGGTTTATGTGGTGCGGTGTAACAACCCAAACAAAAATAAAAGCCTAGCATAAGATTGAATATAAAACATCCCAAAAAGGGTCCCAAAATTTTCTCAAGTACAATTGTCTCAAAACTAACCTATTCATAACTGAGAATAATATTAAAAGTCTAAGTAGTATAAGTGAAGCGACTATCACTAGAAGCATCTGCACTCTAATTCTTCTCCTTACTCTTGTCGGAGCTTCCTACTAACGGCTTCCCTGAAAAGGTTTAGTTTGGAAAATGCGAGGGTTAGACCATGAGGTCTAGTGAGCTCCCTCAAGAAGCAACAATTTCAATAATAAATATTTAAAGCATCTCATAACATTAATACATAACAACTTCAAACAAAGCCTTCATGAAACCACCACACATGTAAATGGCACACTGAAGTCACTCGGAAGTAACAACGTGTCAGTCTCACACTGCCTTACTGGGTCACACCTCCCATGGCATAAACGGGACACCCCCCTGGTATGAGCACTGGCGGGCCACACCCCCTGACTTAGCCAATTTACATCTAACAACAATGTATGCATACATGTCAAGCAAACTTCTATACATGCACTTTCATGTAATAAAACATATCATTTCGTATTCATTTACTTACTTCAGAAAACACGTTTAAAAATACGTATTTAGTTAGAAAAACTCACCTGTCATCTTAGCGCACTACTTCTCACATAAGGTTCAGCTTTCTAGATGAAACAGCTATGATATTAAAGAGAATAAGAACAATAAGTCCTATGTTGACCCTCACTATATTCTGGACAGATCCCTAAAGAAACATGGTTCAGAAGAACTACTGAATCCGAAACCAAAGTTTCGGACTCCAACCCCCTCTCCGGACTCATTTCAGGATTCCTTCCAGATTCCGGATCCAGTTCCGGATTCCTGATCCATAACGGATTCCATTGTCTTTTCCGAATCCATTCCGAATTCCTCTTCCGGATTCCGGTCCCATTCCGGATTCCACTTCCGAATCCGGACTCGACCAATTCTAGACTAAGCCGAACCTTCGCTCACAACACTCTGAGTTACCAAACCTTCATTCCAACCGATCTGCAATGATCGAAAAACATTGAAAAAGATTGCAGGAAACATTAAGACACTACTCGACAACAAAATCAAATCCTCACACAACCTAAACATCGATTAGGTCCTCGTTTATTCTAGAAACTCATCAAAACATGAAACCCACTTGACATCACGATAAGTGCATGAAATTAGGAGGTTACATTTCCAAATTGATGCTAGAGTTTACTCTGATGAAACCCTCTCCTTGCCTTCAATTCTTCCCAAAAACCCAAATGCTAGATTGAATTCTTCTTCATGCTCCCACATATACAAGCCTCTCTCAAATGAAAATTGCCTAGGGTTTTGTGCCCAAAAATGAGGGTTTTATACCCTCTCCCACAGTTACACTTTGGTCCCTCAAGATTCAAGATTTCACCTTCCTTCCATCCATTTTATGATTTCTTTAAATTTCAACTTGGTTATTACAATACCTCCCCATCAAAAGAATTTCGTCCCTGGAATTCCATTATCGAAAAGATGAGGGTACTTGGACTTCATATCCGCTTCCAACTCCCAAGTTGCCTCTTGGCCTTTATGAAACCGCCACTGGACCTTTACCAGCCTGATTTCCTTGTTCCTAAACTTTCGAATCTTGCTGTCCACAATCTCAACCGGTTCCTCTACGTACGTGAGTCTCTCATCGACAATGATATCCTCTAATGGAATAGCCACATCTGCTTCTTCCAAACACTTCTTTAGGTTCGAAACATGAAACGTCCTATGAACTCCCTTTAATTCTTCTGGCAAGTCTAACTTGTAGGCTACCGCTCCGACCCGCTCAGAAATGACGAAAGGCCCCACATATCTCGGTCTCAACTTTTCTTTCTTCCCGAAGCGTACTACTCCCTTCCAAGGCTATACTTTTAGCATTACCTTGTCACCCACTTGAAACTCGACAGGTTTCCTTCTTTTGTTTGTGTACTTCCTTTGCCGATCTTGCACGATTCTCATTTTCTCGTGGATTAGCTCTATCTTATCTGCAGTCATTTGCACAATTTCTGGGCCTGCTAACTGCCTTTCTCCCACTTCGTTCCAACACAACGGCGTCCGAAACTTCCGTCCGTATAAGGCTTCGAATGGTGTTGCTTGGATGCTCGCGTTGTAACTGTTGTTATACGAGAATTCTATCAAAGGTCGATGTACTTCCCCAGAACCCTTGAAATCAATTACGCAGGCTCGGAGCATATCCTCTAACGTTTGGATAGTTCTTTCGCTCTGACCATCCATTTAGGGATGATATGCTGTGCTCAACTTCACTTGCAAACCCAACTCTCGCTGAAGACTTATCCAAAACGACGACGTAAACCGACTATCACGATCGGACACAATAGATCGCGACACCCAATTGTGCTAGCTTCTCCAATGGGTCAGACTCCCTGATTGGAATAAAATGCACGGACTTGGTGAGACTATCCACAATCACCCATATCGCATCATTACCCTTCGAAGTCCTTGATAATTTCGTAACAAAATCCATGGTTATGCTATCCCATTTCCACACTGGTATCTTCATAGACTGAAGTTCCCCATAAGGTCGTTGATGTTCTGCTTTAACCTTAAGACACGTCACGCATCGTTCCACAAAGTGAGCGATGTCCTTCTTCATTCCTGGCCACCAGTAAAACTGCCTTAAGTCCCGGTACATCTTATTCGTCCCTGGGTGTACGGAATATCACGATCTATGCGCTTCTTCCAGGATGCTTACCCTCAGGTTTCCTAACTTAGGAATCCACACCCGGTCCTTCAAACACCTCAACCCACTACTGTTGACACTGAGCAAATACGTAATTCCAACGATTCTCTCACTCTTCACATTTTCTTCTAACAACGCTTCATCTTGAGACTTTTTGACCTCGTCCAAGAGACTTGAAGTCGCCTCGACCCTGAAGGCCACCACGTTGGTCGATTCCCCTCGTTCTTTCCGACTCAACGCGTCGGAAACCACGTTCGCTCTACCCGGGTGGTAGAGGATTTCACAGTCATAATCGTTCAGCAGTTCCATCCATCTCCTCCGTCTCATGTTCAACTCCTTCTGATCGAAAAGATGCTCAAGACTCTTGTGATCGGTGTATTTCTGGCACTTCACTCCATACAAGTAGTGTTACCATATCTTTAAAGCGAACACCACTGCCGCTAGTTCCATGTCGTGCGTAGGGTAGTTCTTCTCGTGATCTTTCAACTGTCGATATGCATAGGAAATCACCCTTCCATTTTGCATCAGTACACACCCTAACCCAAGCTTGGAAGCATCGCTGAAAATTACAAAACATTTAGATGTAACACCCTCTAAATTGGAAAGAGCAACTAACTAAATCTTTCAATAATACATCCAAAAAGAATAGAATTTCTTCCTATAAACCAATACTGGAAATATCTCAAATTAAGTTCTATAATTAACCTCAAACAATTCATAACACAAGTCTTATTACAACGACTAAATCCATATCGGGTGTTACTTAACCCAAGTATAAGTTACTAATCCCAAAATAAATGCAGACGACTTCACTAAGCAAATCACTTATCGAGCACACTACTAGCACTCATCTCTTTACAGTGTCGCTAGAACTATTCCCAACCTGAACTTGTTGCACATGCCGACAAATAAAAAGGGTTAGGCTTAATGTCTAGTGAGTTCAAGAGTTTTCACCATGATTATATAAAAATTGTAAAAAGAAAAGAGTACAACTTTAACCATGGTTTCCAAAATGATTTACTTTAGATATGAAAACGACCCGATCTCCATTAACATGCATTTTAGGTGATGGAGGCACCAAAATAAACGATTTCCCAATGTAAGGTAAATTCGACCCAAAATTCACTCAAAACGAGGATAGAAATGAATTTCCCAATTTATAAAAACGTGTATAAAACGTTGTGTCCCATAATATCCAAGAAACGGATGGGGAATAATACTCAACCCATAAATCATGAATAAAAATCCATAGATATAAAACATCACCGAAAACATGGACAATAAAATTCAATACCCAAGCCAATACCTTCCGATGACGGGGGAGACCCGTATCCATCAAGGTGACGAGAACACATGAGTGGGGTCACCTATGATGTTATTAGATTACACCTCAAGTCCTGGTTTTAGTTCCCATGCCATAAAGACATCACAACCTCAAACCATATACATGCATTTATTGCCTACTCTGTCGGGTTACGCCTCAAGGACTTATGGGACCATGTTGCCTATCCATTCTAGACGAGTTACACCTCAAGGACTTCAATGTCCCTTATTGCCTACTCGGTAGTAGCCCCGAACGGCCTACCGCATATAACCATACGTTCCAGTAGTCCACTCCCCATGCACAAAGAGATAGACACCAAATAACTCATAGTTCCGGAGTACAACCCATAACGGTTCCTCTCCACAAAAGAAACGAGACATCAACAACGCCCGTTCGGGCATAATTCCCAAAGTGGGAATATCAAGACTCCTCACTATTAAATATAACTGACTTACATGCCTATGGATCCAATGCATTACAGTCTAAAAATACATGACTCCACTTGAATGACACACACACTCAAAACATGTACTCTCCAAATAAAATGCAGTAAATGAAACTCACACCCAAAGCTCCACATTTCATTATTAAAACTGGACAAATGTCCTCAAGACTCAATAAAGCCATAAATCGAGCCGTAAGCTCAAACAAAATCAATTGACTATTTATTAAAAGTCACAAAATGCAACAAACGTAAATAACCCACGTTGTGAGTTCCAGATTCGTGCAACGTATAGAAGAAATCAATAGAAATGAAAACAGGTTGTATGATTTCAACTGGTCATCCAATTCACTTTCAATAATAGAGAGAGTTTACAATACGATTCAGAAAAGTGTAATTAGACAACTAGCTTAATTCTAAGCTAAACAATACATTATATACTATGGGCCCGTGGTAACAAGCCCACGGCCCGTTATACTAATAAGGCTCAAATATGATTAATAACACATTAGCCCTTGAACTTCTATTCAATCAATTATGACCCTAACAATCTCCCCCTTTGAATTGAAGTTCGAGTTCGCGCCAGTTATCAACATATCTCTTTCAAAGCGCAAAGTGTATCTCGAACGTTCTGATGGCTCGACGGTAGTCGATGCGTTCTTCAATCACTTCTAAGGCTTCTCGTGTGGTTATCTCATTCGAGTTGGGAAAATACGATACCTTTTGATTTTCTGATTCATAAGTGATGATGTTGTGAAGAGCATCTTGACTTTGAAGAGCGTGCCATTGCAGAATCTGTCAACCTGGAACCTCTTTTCTTCCTGTTCGTTGAGGTAGACTATCCCAAATTCAGGTTCTAGAAGCAGTGCGTTCTCGGGATACATCTTCAGTTCGGGCGCTTTCAGATTCGGTTTCAGCAGGTTTACCTTCTTTGCTCTGTTCTCGATTCCCATTTGAAAGTCTGTGAGATAGGACTTCATGATTGAGTGAATCATGAATCAACGAACAGCTTCGAGCGCCTTTGTCACTTGAAGCGGACGGATGGTTCTGGTTCAGAGGTCTTTCAGTATAGCAAATATGTCGAACGGTCTAAGGTTCTTAAAGTCAGCTTCAGAAATTTTCCATTCATTACCGTCTTCGCGTCGGACAGTGAAAACTGGATACATGACTCTAAGGATTCGTCCGGTTTGGATGCTAAGAACTTCAGTGATCTTGTGCTTGGTTCGGACTTGGCTAACTGGCAGACACCGCTTAATGGCGTTTAAGTACTGGCTTTGGTATTCCGGGTCGGAACTGGAAATTCCAAGGCAAAAGGTAGGCTCGATTGGGCGTAACCTGTAGACATACCGCTTCTTCAAAGATTCCTCTAGGTGAGGAATAAAGATCATGATTTTCTCCCATCGGATTTGTTGTTGTTGAAGAGGAGGATGATCCGAAGCTGTCGGTTGTTGAGGAGATGTCGGATTTTCTGCAGTTGTCGTTTCGGGTCTTGTAGAAGTCTTGACGGCTTGAGTAGTGTGAATGGGTGTACCATATAGGTTTTGCAACAGAAACAAGTCGTAGTCAACATTGTCGTCTTCATCAGTCGGAAAGATCAGGTTTACCTGGAGATTTATAGCACTGGCGGCTTTTTCGTACCATGTATTTTCGGTCTCTGTGTCGATATGGGAATTTGGATCTATCAGTTGTAGTTCGGTCCTATCTGATTCTTCATATGTGACCAATTCCTGTGTTGCTCCCTCAGGCTTTTCAACCGTCGGGTCTTCGTCGTTAGAGATGTCCATGTCTATAACCATCTCTACTAAGCTTAATTGGGCTTTAGGTTGTTCTTCAGTTGTAGTTGCCACAGTTGACGGTTCCGGTTGAACCACGGTAGTTTCAGTAAGGATCGGGGCGGTCTCGGTTAATCGTAGTCTTTTATTCTCCCCCTCACGGTGATCAGGATCGTCCTGATCATCGTGTCTTCGCTTTAGACCGCCTTCTTGACTCTTGCAGGATTTTTCCATGGAGGCGACTCTTTCAGATAGAGCACTTGTTGAACGTCCTTGAGAGTTGTGTCAAGCTGATCCATTCTTGTAGTGATAGATGACGAAGGAGCAGTGACCTGGGATCGTAGAACGGAGATCAGGTATGCTTCGGTAGAGGCGTCGATGTCGGTGTGCTGGAGCAGTTGAGCCAGGAGGATAGTCTTCAAGGTGTCCACTGAGTAATTTGGCTGAACGAGAGCCAGTGGAGGTGTTGGTGCAGTTTCCGCTTCGACTACTTTCTCCTTACCTTTGATCATGTTCTTCAGTTTATCGAGCTCGTTGGTTAATCGCTGCTCCATGGCCTCACGGACAACCTTTAGGGCGTTGTCCAGATATCCCTGTGACACAAAGTCGGGTAAAGTAACTCCGGGATCACTTAGATTACCCGTTGAGGCATCTACCTTAGAGGCAGAGCCACCTACGTTTACGGTTGGCGAAGGTGTGTCCGTGGTAGGATTTCCTTCCGATCCTCAGATTCTGCGTAAAGGCGGAGATCCTATGGAAGTTCCGATCGGGTCACGAAGAGCACCGATGTTCGTTGTCTCATCTTGTGTCCTAGCCGAAGAAGTAATATTAGCAAATGGCTCTAGACTCAAGAGTGCATCCAAAGAAGTCGAGATCGGGGGCTGCTGGTCTCTTGTTTCAATACCAGTACTCTCCGAGTTAGATACCGGTAGAAGTTGCGGAATAAGATCAAGTTAAAAACCTAATCTAAACAAACTATGAGAACACACAGATTTCTTGCACTAGAAAAAGAGAGAAAATAAATAAGAAAACTAAGGAGAGTTTTCTAAGCACTAAGTAGTTCAGCGAGGAAGAAAGTCGAGCTCTTCAAATGTGAAGTAGGGTTTCCTTTATATACTGCATACATTTAATGCAAGTCAGTATACCTTTACACGTGGCAGCCTCTGATTGGTTGCATGATTTGACTTTAGCAAACATCCTAGTGGCCGCATGATGTACAGTTTAGTTGCAGAGTTGGTTGTACGATTCTAGACAAAAGGGGTGTCCGTTCTGACAAAATCGTACGGAGGCGTGCAAGGAGATAAAGTTATGACAAAATCGTACGGAGGCGTGCAAGGAGATCAGCGAATGATAAAGTTCAGCATTCGCTGAAGTCTTCTACTTAAAACTTCGTGTGGAATGGACAAGTCTTGTCTGCACTGATATCCGCGTCAGGTCACTGGTATACTTAGTCACTTGTTCTTCAGTTTGGTCTTCGATTCCAGCTTCGAACTTGGTTGACGCGAATCTTGTCTTCAGGGATCAAATGTAAACAATTACATTATGAAAATTTGGCGATCATCAGTGAGGCTGAACAAGCTCAGGGCTAACTGATGTACATTGTTCACTGAAGTATAATTTAATGCTTGTTTTCCATCAGCGATACTAAACATACTTAGTATGTTTTCTTTGATGGCAAAACATTAATACATATTGTCTACTTACAATTTTCACTAAGTGTTTCTCAGGGTCATTATCAAATCACTGAGGGTTTGGATCAACAAAAGATGCGGAATAAGTCAATGAGTTCATTCGCCAAAATCAATTGACGGAAATCCCTTTAGGAGGACAAAAATACACGAGACTAAGTGACGATGGGAAAAAATATAGCATATTGGACCGTTTCCTCATATCTCACGACTTTGGTTTGGCATGGAGGAATCTGGGGGCTAAGGCACTTGAGAGGAAGTGGTTGAATCACTTCCCGATCGTGTTATACGACATTAATCATGATTTTGGCCCAAAACCATTCAAAATCTTTGACACGTGGTAGCAAGGAGAGGAAGTTGGAGACTTGGTCAAGGAAGCGTGGAGAAAAAATATAACATCCAATGCCCCGGATTTTATCTTCCAAGATAGACTAAAAAAATTTGAAAATGGCCTTGAAAAGCTTGAGCATAGAGAAGTATAGAAAGTTGGATGGAGAATTGGAGATGAATAAAGGAGAGGTAAAGGAATTGGAGAAGATAGTCGAAATTAGAGGTCTTGAAGAAAATGAAAGAAAGCGATGGTTGGAAGCACAGACTAAGTGGTTGAATGCGGAAAGAAGAAAGGTTGAAATTTGTTAGGGTCACTTTATGTTGAATTAAAGTTCAAGGGGCTATTTGTAATTGTTTAAACATAGTCTAGTTAGTGAACGGGCCGTGGGCTTGTTAACCACGGGCCCGCCATATATAAGCTTTGTTTAGCCTTTGTTTTTAGGCTAGTTGTTCATTATTGCTTTCTAAACGATATTGTAATATTCTCTCATTATTGAAAGCTAATAGGGATGACCAGTTGAAATCATACCGACCTATTCTTACGTATTGATTTCATATTGTTCGTTGCACGGATCTGGAACTCTCAATTGGTATCAGAGCAGACGGACAATCGATTCAAAGTGCTCTATTCGAATTATGGTAAGTTTTCTATTCATTAGGCTGTGTTCTTCTTTGAAATTCCATCTTTTGATTCGATTGAAATTGATTGTTTTCGTTTATTGGATATTGTTAGTATCATTGTTATTAGTGATTCTGCAAGTTTTCACATCTTAATTCGATCATCTGAGTGATATTTAAGCATTTTAAAGTTCAAAAGTTTTGGTTGTGTTCTTGATAAAAATCGAATTTTTAACCATCAAAACTTGTTGCTTTTGCTTCAAAATCGATTTCGGTAGTGTTATTTTTGTTTTGGTCGAGTTCCTAACCTTTCAGGAACGATTTTGAGTAACCCTAGTCGATTCCCATTCGATTTGAAAACTCGAGCCGCACTTTTCGGGTACCAGCAGCACTTTCCGGATAACAGCCCTACTTTCCGAAAGTTCACATTCAATCTTTCCGGGTACCACTCACTTTCCGGGTAAGTTCACTGATTCCTAATATTTCCGGGTACAATTGTTCCGGAAACCCATAGTTTCTGGTAAAATATTTTATCCGGACAACTCAAAGTTTCCGGTAAAACATTTTATCCGGACAACTCAAGGTATCCGGTAAAATTGATTTCTTCTGGAAACCTATTCCATCCGGAAAGCATTTTATCCGGAAACTCTATTCCTCCGGTAAGTCTGTGTTTATTTTTATCATTCAGAAACTCTTGCAACTGGTAACCTAGTGTTATCCGGAAACTTAGTTTATCCGGATTCTTTGATTCTTATCCGGATACTTCTGTGTTTTTGAACTGTTTTCACTCAATCTGATCCAGACACTTCCAGATCATACAACTCATCTGGATTTCTATCTGGTAAGTTCATTTCTGTTTAAATTCTTACCTGTTCCTAGTACAACTCAGTCGTAGAACCTGCGTTAGGATACCACTCGTAGTGCCTTGCGTTCGGTTATCACTTTGAATCGAACACATCGTCTGACGATCACTCCAGTGCAACTGAAGATGACTTCACGCGACGCTCTTGCAATCGGTACCGACTCGAAACCACCTTGTCTGTACCACGGTGAGTACAGCCAATGGAGGGACAGATTCAAAATCTTCATAGAGTCGAAGGACAACTTCGAGTACATTTGGCGTGCCTTAGAAGATGGGCTAATTCCTACACCTATGAAGACCGTTCCACCAGCTCAAGAAGGTGGGAAAACACTCACTGTGAAAAAGACTCTCTCCGATATGACCGACGACGAAAAAGGCATGCTTGAGGGAGAAAAGCATGCTAAGCGGTACCTTGTTCAATCTCTTCCCAACACGATTTATACTGCCATCGACAGTTACAAAGATACAGCTAAGGGCATGTGGGATCAGGTGGAAAAGATGATGCGTGGGAGCGAAGTCGGGAATCAGCTGAAGATTAATAGCTCAATAACCAAGTTTTATAGCTTTAAATAGCGCACCAGTGAATCCCTTTCTCAAACTTATGAACGGTTTTGTCTTCTTGTCAACGAGCTCCACAAGAACAAGATTACTCGTTCGAACACGGAGAATGCACTTAAATTTCTCAACCATCTTTTGCCTGAATGGAAAGTTTTTGCTTCACACGTAAAGCACAACCACCTGATGGAGAAAGTTGACATCCACGAGCTGTATGAGACGCTTCTTCAAGATGAAGATGAGGTGCTGGAAATACTCAAAGAGAAGAAGGATGCATCCAAGCCAACTGCTGATCCTATAGCACTCATGTCCTCCAAACAAGGGAAATCTTCGAGCCGTCACTCCAAACATGCTCAAAAGCAAAGCTCATCTGAGTCAGAACCTGAAGAAAAAGAAGACAGTAATTCTGATGATGAAGTATCTGATTTCAAGAAAGCGATAGCCCTACTCTCCAAATCTTTTCAACAACAAAAGTTCTATAAGAAGCCATCATTCAATAATCAACGCTACTCCACCTCCTCCAACAAGCGCCACGATTATAAGGACAAGTATGAAGGAAATAAGAAGGCCGATGAGCAAGATCAGTCTGAGAAGAAGGAGAAGACGGAGAAGATGGAGAAAGATGACAATAAGAAGAAAGATGAGCCCGTGACCTGTTACCACTGCGGAAAGCTTGGTCACTTTGCAAAAGATTGTCGGAAGCCAGTGGTAAAGAATGTTCACTATTACAAGGCGAAGCTCGCATTGGCTGAGTAGAAGGAAGCTGGAGCAGCTATGTTTGTGGAAGACGACTACTGGTTGGGTCGTTCTGATGATGAAAGCGATTCTGATGGTGCCAATGCTTTCATGGGATATCACTCTCCAGCCGATGAAGAAAAGTCAAGTCAGGTATGTGAATCTAACCAGCAAGATTTCTTGAATCAAATGCAATCACTTGCTGAACGGGCAGATTCCTTTAAGGCCACCTCTAATGAACAACGGCTTGAGATTAGATCACTATCTGAAAATCTAGATGTTTAAAAGAGAATAACTGAGAAATACAAGTCCGAAATTACTAATTTAAAAGACAAATGCAAAAATCTTTCAACAGCACCTAAGGATTTAAGGGCCAAAATATCTGAACTTCAGTCTCAGTTTGATCAGTGTATGAATGAGAAAGCAGAAATTGTTTATCAATGTTCTGCTCTTCAAATTCAGCACAAGGAATTTGTTACTAAAATTCTTGATCTTGAAACCAAACTTCATAAAAGAGGTCAAACTGGTCAAACTATCCATATGAATAAACCAAAGGAGTTCACGTATTTCAACAAGGACTGGGGAATCGGATATGATAACCCGCACTACCTAAAAAAGGGTATAGCCAAAAGACCTATTTTGTATGATTTTAGTTGTATTGGAATAGCCAAAGAGTATCCGAAATATGCAATTAAATGGACTGGTCCTCTTGAACCTGAAAAGGAAGAGGAAACTGAGGAATACAAGCGCACACGCACATCCAAAATGCAACTTCCATTTTGTTATGGACCTTTAAATCATTCCTACCAGAAAAATAAAAAGTACCTCTCGAATGACTACTTCGACTGCTATAAGGTTGCAACGCCCAAGGATTCCTCCAAAAAGGATGAGGTCCAAGAAACCGAAACCAAGACTGAGGCAGATGAGTACAAGCTCTATGTCCCCCCTCTCATCTTGGAAACAAAGATAGTCGAGTTGGAGGAGTCACTCGAGAAAGAAAGGTTTAATTTTCAAAAGGAAAGGCAAGCGCTAATCCAGGAACTTGAGAATCTAAAATCGGTGAAAACCGAATCTGTATCAAATGAAGGACAGGAAATCCTTCGGTGTGAAATCACTAAGTTCACATCAAAACTGGCTGCTTTGGCAACAGATGCGATGAAAGAGCATACGAAAAACGGTCAACTCCAAGAGCAGATTGACCAACTCAAATCTGAAAAGCAGATTTCACCCAAACATTCCTCAAACTCATCTGATACGTCTTCGTGTAAAGCCTTCATTAGCAAAATATTTTCTACACAAGACGATCAAGATTCTCAAGATAAGAGTGTTTTAAGGAATTTGAACTCTGATTTTTTCTTAGCTTCCGCACCAAATTCCCCAAAGCATACAAGCACTAAGTGTTCCTCGCCTTCCTCGACCGATCCAAGTCTTGTAATTCCGGATGTCAATTTTTCGGAATATATGAACTCCGAAGTCAATTTTGAAGAAGAGTTTGAGTCGTTCCCTTTCGACAAACCTCTTCCGAGTCATACTGATTTTTTGTCTCTAGTAGTCAAACGACCGGTCAATTTTCTACAGGGTAGCTGTTCTAAAACAAAGTCCCCAACTGTGATTAAGATTTCTAAATCTAAACCTGTTTCTCAAAAACAATCACAGCCGAGGCAAAAGACAGAGCGGTTGCCTACCAAAAATACTGCTTCCTCAAAAGCCACTGACCATGCTGTCCACGTTGGTTCAGATAAAAACGGTCGCACTAAAAAGGATAACCAATAGTGGCTAGCCAAGGAATCTATAAGGGATGATACATCAAAGCCTTTCAATACAATTTTTTACCCTAGAATGAACAAAAACGATTATGCTTGGAATCATAGGAATGATTTTGTTAAAAGAGATGTTAATTTTTCGATGAAAATTTATTCCATTCAGCAATTGATTCAATTGTCGCATGATTGTTTGTGTTGTTCTAGTTGTGGTTGGAATGACTTTGATGATATCAATAATAATGATTGGTTTAGGTCATATCACATATATAATCATACACCCAAACGTAAACCCCGTAATAACAAAAAGAAACACCATTTACAACGGGGTTCCCAATTAGAGATTAAACCACAGCGAGATAGGAAACCCACTTCAAAATGGGTTACTCCTACTGAGGTCAAACCTACACCTAAGAGGCAACCTGTGTCAAAGCAAGTTCCTACGAAGGGTGTCAAACCTAACCCTCCGGGACCCAGACAAATATGGGTACCCAAGGTCCGTTAAACTTGTTTTGCAGGACGGTCATGTGTGGTAATTAGACCCTGAATGCTCCACACACATGACCGGAAGGAGGGAGCTGCTCACGATCTACAAGGAACAATATTACGAAGACGTGAGGTTTGTCTATACCTGTGTTTTCATGAGTTGGTCATGTGTTTAGGGGAGCATGATCAGCTATCAGGTAAGTTCATTCTACTGTTGAGGGGGAGCATCACACACATTTTTTTTACTGATGAAAAGTTTTTTTGTGTGTGTGGATTCTCCTGTGTGCATTTCACTCTACGCGCACATTCTGAGGGGGAGCGACACACTTGTTTTTCTTTAACTGCATAAAAGTTTTTTGTGTGTCGGCCTCCCCATTGCACTATTTTGCACCATCCAGGGGAGCAAGTTCTGTCCAAATCCTAAGGGTATATTTTTTTTGCAAGAGAGAGGACAATGTTTTTGCTAAAATGTCAAAGTGTCCGGACACCCATCAATCCGGATTGCTTTCCGGACCGGATGGGTATCCGGGTAGTCCATCCGGATTCTTGGATCCTTATAAAAGCAATCCGGAAACACTCTTCTCATTTATCCTGACTCAATTCAAAACCCACACAAAACCCTTCTTTCTCTCTCGCTATCGGCCACTCACACAAATCAACCACTAACACTTGTTTCTCAGCGCATCATTCAGGTATTCCATGGCGGGTCAACAACCACAACAAAATCCGGAAGAGCAAATTCCTCCTCAAGAGGAATTTATCGATGAGGCAGCTGATAACGCTTTGGTCGACCCTGACCATGGCACTGAGATAGAGCCCAACAACCATCATTTGGACGCCGCTGAGTTTCGACCACAACCACAACACCAAGTGATGGTGAACATTCTAACGCATCACCCTCTCCATGAGGCCCTCACCGCCACAGCCGACGTCCCCAGGATATACGTGTATCAAGTGTGGTTGTCTGCCCAAGTCATTACGGTTGCTAATTCCCAGACAATCATGATGCAGATCAACAACTAACCATTCACGCTAACACCTGATTCCTTCCGGCGTCCACTTTCACTTCCAGAAGCCACCTCCGGCGAACATCAACGCTACGACCCTGCGGTAAATGACGAGACTCTGTGCGCTCAAGTCCCCGCACTCGGGTACAACCATGACCTCAACCGTCCATCCGGGTTCAACCGAAAGTACCTGGCCCCCATCTGGTACACACTGTTCACGATTCTGAACAGGTGTCTCTCATCCAGATGGAAGGGCATCGACTAGTGCACCGACAACTTCCTACGATTATTTTATGTCGTGTGCTACAACCGCCACGTGGACTTTGCGATGATCATCTGACGCGAACTGGTCCAAGCTATTCGACAGATTGGTGGATCCAAACAAAAGAAGTTCCTTCCTTATCCACGATTCCTCTCTCTGGCTGTGCGACATCATATGGACACGAATCCAGCAATACCGCGACGTCTTAACCATCCGGTATGTCCTCCTCACCACTTGAAATATATGGTGATTCGTAACCCGTCTAACGCCATAGCCATGCCCATACCTGAAGCCCTAATGGCTCACGCGGATCCCACTGCACCGAGTGTAGTAGCATAGAGGGAAGCGTTAGGGAATCCCATGGTCCAGCCAGCGCCAGAGGGACCTCCCCAGGGACATAGAACCGAGGGACGTGAGGGTCCTAGGACAAGAGGAGGAAGGGCCCGGGCAGCAGGGGCTCCCGGGCAGGGTGTGTTGAGAATTCTTGGGAGGGGAACTGGAGTGAGCGGTGCAGTGGAAATGCGTCCCAGTACTAGCCAATCCCAAGTCGGAACATCATCTCGACCGATGCTCCACCATGACACCGAACCTTATCTTTCCGACCCTCCTTCACCACGCCGACATATTGAAAATGTGGAAGTTGACTCCACAGAATCCGATACGGATCGCACCATACGGGCAACACTTATCCCTACCCGTATCAGCCCAAACCCAGACTTTACCGAAGGCATCCCATCTGACTCACCAACACCACCTTTCATCCCTACTACCCAACCTACCATGGGAGCTACAAGGAGACCTGAGGGAGAATTAGTTGAAGAGTTAGACCATGTGAGAAGGAGATAGTTAAGGTCGAAAGCGAACCAAGAAAGATTGAGCCGTAAAGATAACGAGGCTTCTGAGCGACCCCAACCGAGTGTCATCCGGGTTGCCACATCTGCTATCCCGTCTCATCCGTTGGGACGGGGTATTGAAGAAGCCGTTGTGGACCCAGCGGCGCAATTGCACAACCTCCTCAGCCACTCATCCGTCTCTCAAAAGACGGGTGTTTCAACTTCTCACGGGGATCAAGCACAACTTCTACCGGTCTCTCACTCGGAGAGTACTGGTATTGAAATAAGAGACCAGCAACCCCCGGTCTCGCCTTCCTTTAATGCACAATTGACTCTAGCGCCACTTGATATATTACATTCTTCGGCTAGGACACAGGATGAGACTCTCTAAATCGATGCTCTTCGTGACTCGATCGGAACTTCTGTAGTGTCTGTATCGGCCCAAACCCAGACTTTACCGAAGGCATCCCATCTGACTCACCAACACCACCTTTCATCCCTACTACCCAACCTACCATGGGAGCTACAAGGAGACCTGAGGGAGAATTAGTTGAAGAGTTAGACCATGTGAGAAAGAGATAGTTAAGGTCGAAAACGAACAAAGAAAGATTGAGCCGTAAAGAGAACGAGGCTTCTGAGCTACCCCAACCGAGTGTCATCCGGGTTGCCACATCTGCTATCCCGTCTCATCCGTTGGGACGGGGTATTGAAGAAGTCGTTGTGGACCCAGCGGCTCAATTGCACAACCTCCTCAGCCACTCATCCGTCTCTCAAAAGACGGGTGTTTCAACTTCTCACGGGGATCAAGCACAACTTCTACCGGTCTCTCACTCGTAGAGTACTGGTATTGAAATAAGAGACCAGCAACCCCCGGTCTCGCCTTCTTTCAATGCACAATTGAGTCTAGCGCCACTTGATATATTACATTATTTGGCTAGGACACAGGATGAGACTCTCTAAATCGATGCTCTTCATGACTCGATCGGAACCTCCGTAGTGTCTCCGCCTTTAAGCGAAACATGAGGATCGGAAGGAAATCCTACCACAGCTACCCATGTGCCAACTGTGAACGTAAGTGGCTCTGCCTCTGTGGTAGATGCTTTAACGGGCAATATAAGTGATCCTGGAGTTACGTTACCCGACTTTGTGTCACAAGGGTCCCTGGACACCACCCTCAAGGTTGTCCGCGAGGCAATGGAGCAGGGCCTCACGATCGAGCTCGACAAAATTAAGAGCTTAATCAAAGGTAAAGAGAAGGTCGTCAAAGCTGAAACCGCCCCTACACCTCCACCGGCTCCTGTTCAGCCTATCTACTCGGTGGACACCCTAAATACGATGCTCCTAGCTCAGCTGCTTCAACAATCAAAAACCAACGCCTCAACTGAAGCAGACCTGATATCCGTTCTGAAATCCCAGGTCACTGCTCCTTCGTCATCGATCACTACTCGGATGGATAACCTTGACTCGACTCTTAAGGACGTTCAACAAGCGCTTACAACGCTGTCCGAGAGAGTCCGTTCACTCGAAGATACCTGCAAGAGTCAATCAGGCGGTCTGAAGCGCAAACACGATGATCAGGAAGATCCTGATCACCGTGAGGGGGAGAAAAGACAACGACTAACCGCGACTGCCCTGATCCTCACTGAAACGACTACTGTAGTTCATCAGGAACCCTCAACTGCGGCTACTACAACCAAAGAAGTACCCGAAGCCGAGTTGCCGTTAGCCGAGATGGTAATTGATATGGATATTTCAGATGACGAAGACCCGACGGTTGAAAAGCCTGAGGGAACTACACAGGAACTGGTTACTTTTGACACATCAGATAGCCCGATACTGGATTTGATTGATCCAGACTGCGAGACCAACCCGAAGACCGAAGATGCATGGTATGAAAAAGCCGCCCGTGCCGTAAATCTCCAGGTGAATTTGGCCTTCCCTACTGATGAAGATGATAATATAGACTACGACCAATTCCTGCTTCAAAATTTGTATGGTACTCCCGTTCACTCAACTCAAGCCGCCGAAACTTCAACAAGACCCGAAACTACAACTGTCGATATTCCGACATCTCCTCAACAACAACCGACAGCTTCTGATCTTCCTCCTCCTCAACAGCAACAGATCCGATGGGAGAAGATCACGATATTTATTCCTCATCTGGAGGAATCCCTGAAAAGGTTGTTTGTTTACAAGTTACGCCCAATCGAGCCTACCTTCTGCCTTGGTATTTACAGCTCCAACCCAGAATACCAACGCCGGTACATAAGCGCAATGAAGTGGTGTCTACCAGTTAGCCAAGTCCGAACCAAGCATAAGATCACCGAAGTGCTCAACATCCAGTCAGGCCGTATTATGAAAGTCGTTTATCCAGTTTTCACTGTCCGACGCGAAGACGTAAATGAATGGCGATTCTTTGAAGCCGACTTCTAGCACCTCCGACCGTTCGACTTATATGCTATTCTGAAGGACCTCCGTACCAGAACCATCCGACCGCTTCAAGTTACAAAAGCGCTTGAAGTTGTTCATCAATTCCTAGTCCGTTCCATCATGATGTCTTATCTCACGGACTTCCAAATGGCAATCAAGAACAGAGCAAAGAAGGTAAATCTGATAAAGCCGAATCTGAAAGTGCCCGAGTTGAAGATGTATCCCGAGAACGCACTGCTTCTGTGTTAGGGTCAATTTATGTTGATTTAAAGTTCAAAGGTCTGTATTGCAATTCTTTAATTTGAGCTTTGTTAGTGAACGGGCCGTGGGCTTGTTTACCATGAGCCCGTTATATATAATGTGCATTAGCCTTAGAAAATAGGCTAGTTGTCTCATTTGCTTTCCTACTTTGTATTGTAATTCTCTCTCAATTGAAAGCTAATAGGGATGACCGGTTGAAATCACAAACTCTATTGTTTTACATATATTGATTTCATTGTTCGTTGCACGGATCTGGAACTAACAATTGGTATCAGAGCAGACGGACAGAATTGATTCAAAGCCTTTCATTGAATTCTGGTAAGTTTTCTAGTTATTCACGTCTGTGTTCTTGCTTGCACATTCATATTTTGATTCAGGCAAAATTGATCGATTTCGCTTATTGGGTATTGTTAGCATTATTGTTTTGAGCGATTCTGCAAATTTTCATAACCTAATTCGATCGTTTGAGTGGTTTATTAAGCAAATTAAGTTCAAAGTTTTTGGTTGTGTTCTTCACTAAAAATCGATTTTTTACCATCAAAACGTGTTCTTTTTGCTTCAAAATCGATATGGGTAGTGTTATTTTTGGGTTTGGTTGTGTTTCTAATCATCCAGGAACGTTTTTGAGCAACCCTAGTCGATTTCCAATCGATTGGAAACCCACAGCCGCTGTTTCCGGGTAACACAGCCGCGCTTTCCGGACAAGTCCTCACTTTCCGGACATTTGTGTTATTCTTTCCGGGTACGTCTCCTTTCCGGGTAAGTCACTTAATTTCCATTCTTTCCGGGTAATTTGTTCCGGAAACCCAAAGTTTCCGATAAATATTTTATCCGGATAACCCTAGGTTTCCGGTAAAAGTTTTTATTCTGACAACCCAAGTATCCGGGAAAACATTTTATCCGGTGTCTCCATTCACCCGGTAAGTCCATCATCCGGTAGGTATTGTTTTTATTTTGTTTCATTCAGACACTTTTGCCTTCCAGTAACCTCTGTTATCCGGAGACCTCAAGCTGTCCGGACACTTCTACTTATCCGGAAACCTTAAGTTGTCCAGATTCTTCTGCATATCCGGATACTTCTGTTTGAATTGAACTGTTTTCATTCAATTCTGATCCGGACACTTCCAGATCAGATATCTCATACGGGTTCCTATCCAGTGAGTTCAGTTTATTGAAATCTTACCAGTTCCTAGTTCATATCTGTCGTAAAACCTGCGATAGGATTCCACTCATAGTGCCTTGCGTTAGGTTTACACTTTGAATCAATCAACACGTCTGACGATCACTCCGTTGCAACCAAAGATGTTTTCACGTGACGCTCTCGCAATCGGTACCGACTCCAAACCACCTTGCCTCTATCAAGGTGAGTACAGCCAGCGGGGCGACAGGTTCATGATCTTCATAGAGTCCAAGGACAACTATGCGTATATCAAGAGAGCTCTTAAAGATGGTCCAATCACTTTGCCGACGAAGACCATAGAAGCAACTGCAACTGCTGTAGCTCATTCTGAGGACAAGACTATCGCCGACATGACCGAAGATAAAAGAGGCATGATTGAAGGTGAAAAGCGTGCAAAGAGATATCTTGTTCAAGCCCTCCCCAACACGATCTACACTGCCATCGATAGTTACAAAGACACAGCAAAGGGCATGTGGGATCAAGTGGCTAGAATGATGTGTGGGAGCAATGTCGAAAATCAACTGAAGATCAATAGCGCAATAACCAAGTTCGATGGTTTCAAGCAGCGCACCGGCGAGTCTCTCACCCAAACCTATGAACGTTTTTGCTCACTTCTTAATGAACTAAACAAGAATAAGATCACTCGTTCCAACACGGAAAACGCGCTCAAGTTTCTCAACAATCTGCTGCCCGAATGGATGGTGTTAGCTTCTCATGTCAAGCACAACAACTTGATAGAGAACATTGGCATCAATGAACTTTATGAGACACTTCTTCAAGACGAAGATGAAGTGAATGAACTTCTGAGCGAGAAGAAGACCGCATCAAAGCCAACTGCTGATCCTATTGCACTAATGTCCTCCAAGAAAGGGAAATCCTCGGGCCGTCACTCCAAACATGCTCAAAAGCAAAACTCTTCCGAATCTGAAGAAAAGGAAGACAGTGATTCTAATGATGAAGTATCTGACTTCAAGAAAGCGATAGCTCTGCTCACTAAATCTTTCCAACAACAAAAGTTCTATAAGAAGCATTCGTCCAATAATAAGCGCTACTCCACCTCCTCCAACAAGAGCCACGATCATCAGGACAAGTATGAGGGAAAGAAGAAAGCTTATGAGCAAGATAAGTCAGAGAAGAAGGAGAAGACGGAGAAAGAAGAAAGTAAGAAGAAAGATGAACCAGTAACATGCTACAACTGTGGAAAGAACTCTCATTAGTACAAGGCTAAGCTCGCCCTGATTGAGCAGAAGGAAGCTGGAGAAGCTCTACTTGTGGAAAACGACTACTGGTTGGGTCCTTCTGATGAAGAAGAAGAGTCTGGTGCTGATGCATTCATGGGCTATCACTCTCCCGTCGATGAAGAGAAGACAAGTCAGGTATGTGATTCTTGCCAAAAGGATTTCTTGAATGAAATGCAATCTCTTACCGAACAGGCAGATTCCTGTAAGGCCACCACTAAAGAACAAAAGCTTGAGATTAGTTCTCTAACCGAAAAGCT
Organism: Saussurea involucrata; assembly: GCA_033807775.1. Classification (NCBI taxonomy): domain Eukaryota; kingdom Viridiplantae; phylum Streptophyta; class Magnoliopsida; order Asterales; family Asteraceae; genus Saussurea; species Saussurea involucrata. The sequence goes on along the minus strand of CM066320.1, from coordinate 40,537,909 downwards.
GGATGTTCAAACGAGAATAACAGAAAAATATAAGTCTGAAAATGCTAATTTAAAAGATAAATGCAAAAATCTTTCAATAGCTCCTAAAGACTTAAGGGTCAAATTATCTGATCTTCAGTCTCAGTTTGATCAGTGCATGAATGAGAAAGAAGAAATTGTTTATCAATGTTCCTCTCTTCAGATTCAGCACAAGGAGTGTGTTGCTAAAATTCTTGATCTTGAAACCAAACTCCACAAAAGGGGTCAAACTGATCAAACCATATTTCTAAATAAACCCAAAGAGTTCACCTATTTTAACAAAGAATAGGGAATCGGATATGATAACCCACACTATTTGAAAAAGGGAAGATACCAAACTCCTACTTTGTATGATTTTGGTTGTTTTGGATTAGATAAATAGTATCTGGAATATGCCATTCAATGGACTGATTCTCTTGAACCTGAAAAGGAAGAGGAAACCGAGGAATATAAGCGCACACACAAACGAGGAATACAACTTCTGTTTTGTTATGAACCTTTGAATTATTCCTATCAAAAGAACAAAAAGTATCTCTCAAATGACTACATCGACCCATACAAGGTTGCTACACACAAGGATTCCTTCAAAAAGGATGAGGTCCAAGTAACCGCAACCGAGATTGAGACGGACGAGTTTAAACTCTATGTTCCCCCTCTCATCTTGGAAGCAAAGATTGTTGAGTTGGAGGAGTCACTTGAGAAAGAAAGGTTTGTTTTTCAAAACGAAAAGAAAGCGCTTATTCAGGAAATTGAGAAACTCAAATCTGAGAAAACCGAAGTTGTGTCAAATGAAGAAAAGGAAACTCTTCAGAGTGAAATAAATAAGCTCTCATCTAAATTGTCTGAAATGACAAGAGAAACGATGAAAGAGCACATGAGAAATGGTCAACTCCAAGTGCAGCTTGACCTACTCCAAAATGTAACGTAGATTTCACCTGAACTTTCCTCAAACTCATCTGACACATCCTCGTGTAAAGCCTTCATAGGAAATCTCTCTTCACAAGAAAGTAAAGTTTCTCAAGATGAGTGTGTTAAAAGGAATTTAAACTCTGATTTTTCAAACGCTTCCGCACCGTATTCCCCAAAGCACATTGACACTAAGTGTTCCTCGCCTTCATTGACCGATCAAAGTCCTGAAATCCCGGAAGTCGATTTTTCAGAATATATGAACTCCGAAGGTAATTCTGATGGAGAGTTTGAGTCGTTCCCTTTCGACAAACCTCTTCCGAGTCACACTGATTTTCTGTCACCGGTAGTCAATCGACCGGTCAACTTTCTAAAGGGTACATGTTCTAACACTAAGGCCCCAGCTGTGATTGAGATTCCCAAACCTAAACCTGTTTCTCAAAACCAATCACAGCCGAGGCAAAAGGCCGTGCGATTTCCTGTCAAAAATCCTGTTTCTTCAAAAGTCATTGACCGTTCTGTCCCTGTTGTTTCAGATAAGAATGGTCGCGCAAAATAAGAAAAACCAATGTGGCTGAACAAGGAACCTGTCAAGGATACAGCATCAAAGTCTTTCCCCACTGCTTTTAATTCTAGAATAAACAAAGACAATTGTGTTTGGAATAATTGGAATCGTTTTGAAGTTTCTTTTCCTATTAAACTTAATTCAGTTCATCAATTGATTCAGTTATCGCGTGATTGTTTATGTTGTTCTAGATGTGGTTGGAATGATTTTGATGAAATTAACATAAATGATTGGTTTGGGTCATATCACATGTGTAATCATAAACCCAAAAATAAACCCCATAATAATAAACAGAAATACTATAAGCAACGGGGTTTCCAATATGAGGTTAAACCACAGCGGGAGACCAAACCCATTGCAAGACGGGCTGCTCCTACTGAGGTTAAACCGGCACCCAAGAGGAAACCTGCTCCTCCGAAAGGTGTAAATTCTACACATAAGAGGCAATCTGTGTCAAAACCAGTTTCCACAAACGGTGTACAACCTGCACCTAAAGGGAAAGCTGTGTCAAAGCAAGTTCCTCCAAGAGGTGCCAAACCTAACCCTCCAGGACCCAAACAAATTTGGGTACCTAAAATCCGTTAACTCGATTTTGCAGCACGGTCTTGTGTGGTACTTAGATTCTGGATGCTCCAAGCACATGACCGGAAGGAGGGAGCTTCTCACGAACTACAAAGAAGAATATGGTGGAGACGTGAGATTTGGCAACAATGATAAGGCGCCGATCGTGGGCTACGGTGACATTGTCCAAGAAAAGATCACAATAAAGAAGGTATCACACGTCGCGGGATTGGGGCACAATCTGTTCAGCATCGGGCAGTTCTGCGACAAAGATCTCGAGGTCTGTTTCAAAGGTAAAAGGTGTAGAATCCTCAATGACGATGGAGAGGAGCTACTGGTTGGGAAACGCAAGACCAACCTCTACACAATCGACCTCGCAGCCCTCAAACCCGATAACCTTGTCTGCCTTATGTCAAAGGCCAATTCTCAACAAGCTTGGCTTTGGCATCGACGACTTTCGCATCTCAACTTCAAAAGTATCAACAAACTGGTGCTGGGCGGACACGTTAAAGGCATGCCCGATCTTCAATTCGTGAAGGATCGTCTATGTGGGGCATGTGAAAAGGGAAAGATGAATCGAGTGCCGCATCAACCGAAGGTAACTCCGAGCACGTCCAGGTCTCTCGAACTTATCCATATGTATTTGTGTGGACCGATGCGTGTTCAGAGTATCAACAAGCGCAAATATGTCCTGGTGATGGTGGATGACTTCTCGCGCTACACATGGGTCAAGTTCCTTCGCTCGAAAGATGAAACTCTGGAGCTGATCATCAACCACCTGAAGACCATCCAACTGAACAAGCAACAATCTGTTCAGACCATAAGGACCGACAACGGGACGGAGTTCAAGAATCAAACGGTGGACGAATATCTAACTTCAGTCCGTATTTCACACACCTTCTCTGTCGCACGCACTCCTCAGCAAAACGGAGTGGTGGAACGTCACAACCGTACCCTAGTCGAAGTGGCTCGCACCATGCTTTCTCAACCGAATCTACCGCTTTTTCTATGGGCCGAAGCAGTGTCTACAGCTTGTTATACGCAAAACCGCTCCATCCTCAACAAGCGATTCAACTAGACGTCGTACGAGATCATCAACAATCGCATTCCGAACATCAAGTACTTCCATGCTTTCGGATGCACGTGCTACGTCTTAAACGACAAGGACAATCTCGGAAAATTCAGCCCCAAGGCGGACTAAGGAGTTTTCATCGGATACTCCATGCAGGCTCAAGCGTATCGCGTTTACATCAAACGGAATAAAACCGTTGTCGATGGTGTAAATGTGACATTCGACGAAGCCGCAGATTTGGCTTCTGAACAAAATAGTTCAGAACCCGGTTTAACAGGCGTGCTAGCTTTCGGACCTCCAAGTTCGGGATCTGCACAAGCGACAGTAAATCCAAATCATGCATCTTCATCGAATGCTGACTCTTCTGATTTAGATTTATTGTTTAAGTTCTTTTATGATGACATCTTTAATATTTCCCCTACTATCTCAGCACAACCTCGACTAGAAGCTGCTCGTACTGAGGATTCGGGGAATCTTTCCGGTCCGCCGCCTTCTACAAGCACGCCATCAATTACTATGGAGACAGCTCAACCGTCATCATCCACCTCTACCGATACTACTGCTTCCCCGGAGGAACCTGTTACAAATCCGGGGACCACCACTAGTGATTCGTCATCTGCTACAATCGCCAATCAACTTCTGAACTCCTCGGACCAAGAAGTTATTCAACCCTCAATGGATCCTCCCCCACCTCCTCCGAGAAACCAACCTGCGACACTTGAAGCAGTTTAAGACCTACCTTCTGGTGATTATGTGGATTCGGACGCGTCTTACTCAACTCAACAGCCGCTTCCGCACACCACCAGATGGACGAAAGCTCATCCGCTTCATCAAATCATCGGTGATCCCTCTACTCCAGTTCAAACACGAGGTGCATCCGCCAACTTCTGTCTATTTTCCGGCTTCTTAAGCAACATCGAGCCGACGAACGTACGCGAAGCGCTTGAAGATCCGGATTGGATCATAGCCATGCAAGATGAGCTCAATCAATTCGAAGCTCTAAACGTATGGCGACTGGTTCCACGTCAAAAACACAAGACGGTGATCGGCACCAAGTGGATTTTCAAGAATAAGAAGGACCAAGACGGCATCGTTGTACGCAACAAAGCGCGTCTCGTGGCCAAAGGATACCGCCAACAAGAAGGGATCGATTATGATGAGACCTATGCTCCGGTGGCAAGAATCGAGGCCATACGTATGTTCCTGGCATACGCCGCGCACAAGAACTTCACAATCTTCAAAATAGATGTGAAGACCGCATTTCTCTACGGCGATATCATGGAAGAAGTGTACGTATCACAACCGGAAGGATTCGTGGACGATTCGAAGCCTGATCATGTCTACGTTCTAGAAAAGGCGCTTTACGATCTAAAGCAAGCTCCGCGAGCATGGTACAACACACTGTCTGAGTTTTTGATAAAGTCCAAATTCACACGAGGTAAAATCGATTCGACTTTATTTATCAAAAACGAAAAAGGTCACATAGTTCTTGCTCAAGTGTACGTAGATGACATAATCTTCGGCTCTACTAATACCACATATGCTAAGAACTTTGCCAATCTAATGGGAGAATTTTTTAAAATGAGTATGCTTTGCGAGATGAATTTCTTCCTTGGTCTTCAAGTTAAACAACTGTCGACCGGATTATTCATAAACCAGGCCAAGTACATCCGGGATATTCTTAGGAAATTCCAGATGGAACAGTCCTCGCCAATGAAAACTCCCATGGCACCCGGTACAAAGCTTCACACCGATCCTAACGAAACGGATGTGAACACTAAATTGTATCGCGGGATGATAGGTTCTTTAATGTATTTAATCGCAAGTAGACCGAATATCATGTTTTCCACATTTTTGTGTGCCCGGTTTCAATCAAAACCTAAGGAGTCTCATTTAACTGCTGTCAAACGAATTTTTTGTTATTTACGTGGTACTGCTGATCTTGGCTTGTGGTACCTGAGAGAGACAGGTTTTGCACTATCCGCTTATTCCGATGCGGATCACACGGGCTGTATGATGGACCAGAAGAGTACCTCGGGACATATCCAGTTTTTGGGAGATAGTATGGTAAGTTGGGCATCCAAAAAGCAGCAGTGCGTGTCTACGTCGACTGCCGAGGCAGAGTACGTGGCCGCCGCGAGCTGCTGTTCTCAAGTCATCTGGATGCGGACGCAACTCAAAGACTACGGTTTCACGTATGTCAAAGTCCCCATTTACTGCGATTCCATGAGCGCCATTTCCATATCAAGCAACCCGGTCCAACACACCAAGACGAATCACATCGACGTTCGGTATCACTTCATTAAGGATCACGTCGAAAGAGGTACAGTCGAACTCTACTTCGTAAATACTGAGCATCAGTTAGCAGACCTCTTTACAAAAGCCTTGGACGAAAAACGTTTTAATACTCTTGTGTCCAAGTTAGGTATGCTAAAACTGACGACTTAATCCGATCATGTTCCCGTTACAAGTTCCATACATCTACGAGTAACTGTCTACTCATCATCCGGTGTTTACACTCCTGATGGTTGAGCATACACTTCCTCGCATCTGTATTCAACTTGTTTCAGTCACATAGTTAGATTAAGTCTCCGTATTTATTTCGTAGATTTCGTTTGTTCATTTTCTTTCTTCATGTGTTTCCTGTTATTTCATACCGTCGTCTGTTTTTTTACCTATCTATATATGTGCTTTCACGGGTGTTCATGTGTTCAGGGGGAGCACAAAGCAGTATCAGGTAAGTTTACTCATCTGTTGAGTGGGAGCGTCACACACAGTTTTTCTTAACATGTTAAAAGGTTTTTGTGTGTGTGGGCACTCCCGTGTGTTTTCATTTAATGGTCACAATTTGAGGGGGAGCGACACAATGTTTTTCTCTAACTGATCAAAAGTTTTTTTTTGTGTGTCGGACTCCTCAGTGCACAATTCTGCTCTGTTCGAGGGGGAGCAAGTGTTTCCCCATGCTAAGTTTGAGGGGGAGCAAGAGAAGGCCTTTTTCCAGGTCTACTGTTTGCAAAATCCTCAAGAACAGGAATTTTTTTTTGAAAATCCCAAGAATCCGGACAGGTATCCGGAAACTTTATCTTTCCGGCTAGGTTTCCGGACCGGGTCCTTATCCGGGTTGGAAAGAATCCCGGATACCCTATCTGGACCCATGGTCATCATATAAAACCATCCGGGTTCGTTCATTTCTCTTATCCAGAAATATTGACCTAAAACCTCTCGAAGCTCTCTCTCTCGCTCGGACTCACTGCAACTCCACGATTTGCACTCGTTTTTCTTACACAAATCAGGTATGTTGCTCGAGACTCTACTTCGATCATTTGTAATCGGGTTTAGTACACACCGCACCACAAACCAACCCCTGATTTGGTCGATTTTACAAAATCCGAAACCCACTTCGAGTCTCATCGACTTCGGGTTCTTTCGAGGTGATCTTGCTAGAGTTAGATTATTCTGGGTGGTCTAAGATGTAAATCGATGCACATTAATGCTTTCACACATGTTTCGAGCTGTCATTTGCTAGATTGGTGGATTTGTGATTCGTCCGGATACATTCGTCGTGTCCGGATACGTTCACATATATGATGTTTTATCCGTTAAGCACCATTAGTTTAGATAGTTGTCCGGTCAATCTCAACACCCGGAAACCATAGTTGTCCGGAAACCTCTGGGTTTCCGGTAAGTTCAACTACCAGTATGTTACGATGTCCGGACTCTCATTTATCCGGAATATCCTGTCAATCGTTAACCACTTTGTCCGGTTTATCCTTGTTATCCGGAACGTTCTTCCCATCCGGTATCGTGTGTTGTCCGAACACCCTTTGTCCGGAAACCTATATTTGTCCGGAAAGTCTAATTTTTCATATCCTTTGTCCGGATACCCCTATGTTTGTCACCTTTGTGTTCAGTTTGTCACTACCAGTCCTCAATATGTCTAAGATTGAGCCTATTAATGCAAAGGTACGCGCCGACACTTGTTCATCCGCCTCAGTTACTAACTGTGCTTATTTTACAGATCTCATGGCGGATCAGGAACAACATCTACCACAACGCCCGGAAGAGCAACAAATTCCTCAAGAGGAACTCATAGATGAAGATGCAGATAACGCCCTGGTCGATCCTGACCATGGTACTGAACTGGAGGCCAACAATCACCACCTGGTCCCGACACTCTTCAGACCACAACCACAACACCGAGTAATTGTGGACATACTTATGCGTCACCCACTCCGTGAGGCCCTCACCGCCACTGCCGACGTCCCACTGCTGTATGTGCTCCAAGTGTGGTTCTCCGCACAAGTTCGCACGGCCGGTATCTCAAAAACGATCACCGCTCAGATCGACAATCAACAATTTAAGCTTACACCGGACTCCTTCCGCCGCCTTCTATCACTGTCTGAAGCCAACGCCGGCGGTCATCAAGGATATGACACCACGGTCAATGACGCGACACTGGGCGCTCAAGTCCGCGCTCTTGGCTACAGCTTCGCCCTCGACGGACCGTCCACGTTCAACCGCAAATACCTGGCGCCGATATGCTACACTTTGTTTACCATTCTCAATCGTTGTCTTTCATCGAGATGGAAGGGCATTGATCAATGTACCGGCGATTTCCTCAGACTCCTTCACGCCGTGTGCTACAACCGCCATGTCGATCTCGCCATGATCATCTGGCGTGAGTTAGTCCAAACAATTCGCCAAATAGGAGGTACCAAGCAGAAGAAATTCCTCCCTTACCCGCGTTTCCTTTCGCTAGCCGTGCGTCAACACATGGACGCAAATCCTGCAATACCACGCCGACTAAACCATCCGGTATGTCCTCCTCATCACTTACAGTACATGGTTATTCGCAACCCGTCCAACGTGGTAGCCATGCCCATTCCTGATGCCCTTCTAGCACACGCCGATCCCACTGCACCAGGAGTGTTAGCTTACAGGGAAGCCATAGGGAATCCCATGGTCCACCCAGAACCGGAGGGACCTGCCCAGGGACATAGACTTGAGGGACATGAGGGTCCTAGGACGAGAGGTGGCAGGGCCCGACCAGCAGGTGCTGCCGGGCGGGGTGTAATGATTGTTCGGGGAAGGGGTACCAGCGTGAGTGGTGCAGTGGAATCGTGTCCCGGTTCCAGCCAAGCCCAAGCCGGTCCATCATCTAGACCTAAGCTTCATCATTCAACCGAACCATATCTTTCCGACCATCATTCACCCACTCCACATGTTCAGAACGTGGAATCTGACTCTGATACGGAATCCGATACGACCCGTGCCATTCGGCTCTAAAAAATCCCTCCCCGTATCGGACCGAACCCAGACTTTAATGAAGGCACCTCTACTGCCTCACCTTCAACCCCTCTAACCCAACCTGGAACGGGAACTATTAGGACAACCGAGGGAGATTTAGTTGAAGAGTTAGAACATGTGAGAAGGAGACAACTGCGTTCGAAAGCGAACCAGGAAAGATTGAGCCGTAAAGATAAAGAGGCTCCAGAGCGAACCCAACCGAGTGATATCCGGGTCGCCACATCTGCTATCCCGTCTCATACGTTGGGATGGGGTATTGAAGAAGCCTCCGTGGACCCAGCGGAGCAATTGCACAACCCCCTTATCCATTCTTCCGTCTCTCAAAAGACCGATGTTTCAGTTTCTCACGGGGATCAAGCACAACTTCCACCGGTCTCTACCTCGGAGAGTACTGGTGTTGAAATAAGAGACCAGCAACCCCCGGTCTCGCCTTCATTTCGTGCACAATCGAGTCTAGAGCCATTTGAAATTGAACATTCTTCGGCTAGGACACATGATGAGGAACACCAAATCGAGACTCTTCGTGACTCGATCGGAACGTCTGTAGTGTCTCCGTCTGGCGGAACACGAGGATCGGACGGAAATCCTACCACAGCTACCGAATTGCCAACAGTGAACGTAGGTGGCTCTGCCACTATGGTAGATGCTTCAAGGGGTAATCTAAGTGATCCCGGTGTTACGTTACCCGACTTTTTGTCACCAGGGTCCCTGGACAACACCCTTAAGGCTGTCCGCGAGGCAATGGAGCAGCACGTCGCCGCCGAGATCGACACCGTCAAACGATTAATCAAAGGCAAAGGGCATATCGTCGACACTAAAACCGCACCTGCACCTCTATTGGCTCCTGTTCAGCCTATCTATACGGTGGACACCCTAAAGACGATGCTTCTAGCCTAACTGCTCTAAGAATCCGAAACCAACGCCTCTACCGAAGCAGACCTGACAACAGTTCGGAAATCACAGGTCACTGCACCTTCATCACCCATTACCACTCGATTGGATACCATTGACTCGACTCTCAAGGAATACAACCAAGCGCTCACAACGCTGTCCGAGAGAGTTCGTTCACTCGAAGATACCTGCAAGAGTCAAGCAGGCGGTCTGAAGCGCAAGCACGATGACCAGGATGATCCTGATCACCGTGAGGGGGAGAAACTACTAAGACCTACCGAGACAGCCTCTATCCTCACCGAAACGACAACTGTGTTTTATTTGGAACCAGCAACTGTGGCAACAACAACCGACGCCGAACCTGAAGCCGAGTTGCCTCTAGCCGAGATGGTAATAGATATGGATATTTCAAATGATGAAGACCCGATGGTTGAAAAGACTGAGGGTTCAACACAGGAACTGGTTAATTTTGACTCATCAGATATGCTGATATTGGATATGATTGATCCAGACTGCGAGACCAACCCAGAGACTGAAGATGCATGGTATGAAAAAGCCGTCAGTGCCGCAAATCTCTATGTTAATTTGGTTTTCGCTACTGATGAAGATGACAATATTGATTATGATCAGTTCCTGCTCCAGAATTTTTATGGAACCCCCGTTCACTCTGCTCAACCTGCTGAAACTTCAACAAGACCCGAGACCACATCTGCCGATATTCCGATATCCCCTCTGCAACCGACAGCTTCAGATCTTCCCCCTCCTCAACAGCAACAAATCCGTTGGGAGAAGATCCCGATATTTATTCCTCATCTGGAGGAATCCCTGAAGAAGTTGTTTGTTCACAAGCTACGCCCGATGGAGCCGACCTTCTGCCTTGGTATTTACAACTTCAACCCCGAATACCAACGCCGGTACATCAGCGCAATGAAGCGGTGTCTTCCAGCCAGCCAAGTCAGAACCAAGCATAAGATCACCGAGGTACTCAACATCCATTCAAGCCGCATTATGAAAATCGTTTATCCTGTATTCACTGTCCGACGTGAAGATGGGAATGAATGGAAATTTTCCGAAGTCGACTTCCAGCACCTCCGACCGTTCGACTTCCTGGCAATTCTAAAAGACATTCGTACAAGAACCATCCGACCGCTACCTGTCACAAAGGTGCTCGAAGCTGTTCGTCGATTCCTGGTCCGTACTATTATGATGTCATATCTCACGGATTTCCAAATGGCAACCGAGAACAGGGCAAAGATGGTAAATCTGATAAATCCGAATCTAAAAGCTCCTGAGTTGAAGATGTATTCCGAGAACGCTCTGCTTCTACAACCGGAATTTAGGATTGTCTTCATCAACGATCAGAATGAGAAGAAATTTATGCGCTTCAGTCAGGTAGACAGATTCTGCGACAGCACGCTCTTCAAAGTACAAAATCATTTCCTATGAATCAGAAAATCAAAAGGTTTCGTATGTTCCTAACTCGAATGAGATAACTGCACGAAACGCCTTAGAAGTGGTTGAAGAACGCATCGACTATCGCCGTGTATCAGAATGTTCGAGGTACACTTTGTGCTCCGTAAAAGATATGTTTACAACTGGCGAGAACTAGAGCGCGAACTCGAACTTCAAATCAAAGGGGGAGATTGTTAGGGTCAATTTATGTTGATTTAAAGTTCAAGGGTCTGTATTGAAATTCTTTAATTTGAGCTTTGTTAGTGAACGGGCCGTGCGCTTGTTTACCAGGGGCCCGTTATATATAATGTGTATTAGCCTTAGAAAATAGGCTAGTTGTCTCATTTGCTTTCCTACTTTGTATTGTAATTCTCTCTCAATTGAAAGCTAATAGGGATGACCAGTTGAAATCACAAACTCTATTGTTTTACATATATTGATTTCATTGTTCGTTGCACGGATCTGGAACTAACATTCTAGAACCAGAATTTGGGATTGTCTACATCAACGAACAAGGAGAAAAGAGATTTCTGCGCTTCAGTCGGGTAGACAGATTGTGCGACGGCACGCTCTTCAAAGTCCAAGATGCTCTTCGGAAAATCATCAATCACATGTCAGAAAATCAAAGGCTTTCGTATGTTCCCAATCCGAATGAAACAACTGCTCGAAATGCCTTAGAAGTGGTTGAAATACGTATCGACTATCGCCGCGCCATCCGAATGTTCGAGGTACACTTTACGCTCCGTAAAAGATACGTCGCGAACTGGCGCCAACTCGAACTTCAATTCAAAGGGGGAGATTGTTAGGGTCAGTTTATGTTGAATTAAAGTTCAAGGGGCTATTTGTAATTGTTTAAACTGAGTCTAGTTAGTGAACGGGCCATGGGCTTGTTAACCACGGGCCCGCCATATATAAGCTTTGTTTAGCCTTGTTTTTAGGCTAGTTGTTCATTATTGCTTTCTAAACGATATTGTAATATTCTCTCATTATTGAAAGCTAATATGGATGACCAGTTGAAATCATACCGACCTGTTCTTACATATTTTTTTCATATTGTTCGTTGCACAGATCTGGAACTCTCAAAATAGCAACACTAAAAGCAAAAGTCAAATGGATGGAGAAAGGCGATGAGAACTCAATTTTTTTTTCATGCGGTGGTAAAAAAGAGGGAAACAAGAAATAGTATATGTGGGTTAAATATCCAATCGGTTTGGACGAAGGACCCGGAGATGATCAAAGAGGGAGTGTTTGACTTCTTCAAAAAGAAATTCAAGACGGAAAAGAAGATTGGGCCGAAGGTGAAGAGTGGGTACATCAAAAGAATATCGATGGAAGACGCAGTGTGGTTGGAAAGGCCATTTGGGGAGGAAGAAATTTGGGACGCGATAAAAATGTGCGGGCCAAAAAAGTCTCCGGGCCCGGATGGAATAACGATCAATTTGTAACACCCTCAAAATTGGAAGAGCAACTAAATAAAAACTTCGATTAAAAGACAAAGGAGGTGAAATTCTTACTACGAACCATCCATGAAATCACTTTAAATTTTAAAACGTCACAACTCCAACATTATTCATAATCTAAGTCTCACAATAAGACCAAATAAAGACGGGTATTACTTATCACAAATACAAGATGCACTTCCCATAATAAATGCGGAAGACTTAACTAAGCACTTCACTCCACGAACACACTACTAGCACTCATCTCTTCATAGTGTCACTAGGATTAATCCCAACCTGAACCTGTTGCACATGCCGACAAATAAAAAGGTTAGGCTAACGGCTAGTGAGTTCAAGAGTTTTATCATGATTGTGTAAATCAATAAACGAGGAGGATGTAGCTTGAAAACATAATTTTCCCAAAAGAATTTATAACACTTATGTAAACAACTCATTTTCCCAATACACACAAATCTTGAGCCGAAAGCTCTCATATGAAACATTTTCAGAAAATCAACTTATTCCACAACTCACTCAAAATGTGCTTTGACGTTAAATATCCCAAGTAATATAAACTTGAATAAAACCCCAATATACAAAACAACCAATAAGGATAAGGCATAGTACCCCACCAATAAACCATGGAAAATAATTCACATAAATAAGATACGTCATCGAAAATATGGATAAAAGTAGATACCCAAAACAACACCTTTCGGTGAAGGGGGAGACCCGGTTCTATCGAAAGTGACGGACACACAAAGTTAGGTCACTTATGATGTTATTGGATTACACCTCAAGTCCCGGTTTTAGTTCCCATGCCATACAGACATCACAACCTCAAACGATATCCATGCCTTTATTGCCTACTCCGTCGAGTTTCACCTTAAGGACTTATGGGACCACATTGCCTATCCAATCTAGACGTGTTACACCTCAAGGACTTTAATGTCCCCCATAGCTTACTCGCTAGTGGCCCTGAACGACCTACCACATATAACCATGCGTTCCAATAGTCCACTCCTCATGCACAAAGAGATAGACACCAAAATAACTCGTAATTCCGGAGTACAACCCATAACGGTTCCTCTCCACAAAGGGAACGAGACATCAACAACGCTAGCTCGGCATATGCCCCAAAGTGAAAATACCAAGACTCATCACTATTAAGTATGACTGACTTACATGCGTATGGATCTAATGCATTACAGTCTAAAACGTTACATGACTCAAAATGAATGAACTAATACATTCAAAACATGTAACCTCCAAATAAGATGCAAATAAATGCGTACACAACCAAAGCTCCATCTCGAGCTATTAAAACTGGGCAAAAGGCCCGAGACTCATCGGAGTATGATTCAAGCCTAAAAAGGAAAAATAACATTTGGCTAACTACATGAGCCCATACAGTTATATAAACCAAAACATATCTTTACTCAAATTTTGACTCATAAAACACAATTGGCCCTCGACCCAAAATTTAAAAGATTTATACTTCACAAATGTCCATAAAGTCGAGATTGACCAAACTCTAACAACTCAGACATTTGTATTTTCCAAAACGTACCGTATCATAGTTTGTGCATAATCAAGACAACACTAAAAGCACGTTTTTACCCAACAACCTCCATTTGTGAAAATAAGTTAAATAACACTTTCAATCATGATTTACTTAACAAAGAGTTTAAAATCCCCAAAGTGGGTGTTTTATAAGATGTTATAAAGTTAAACACTTTCACAAACAAAACCCACCAAATAGCTTCATAAAGGATAATTTTCATGTAAACACATAATCACTTTAAAAATGACATTTTGGCATGTACAACGTTTTCGCAAATCAACTTGAACTCACTTTGCTAGATTTAGGCTAAATATAGATTTTTTACCACACGTAAGCTCCTTTGAAGAACACGAATCTTCAAGCCAAACCTTCCAAAAACCTAGATCCATGAGTTTCCAACCATCAATAACCACGTCTAACCATTTAGAATTGTTCCCCAAACACCAACCATCAAAATCTCCATTTATACCCAAAACACCAATTTGACCTAACTTTTCTCAAAATCATCCAAACCGAAATTGGAGAAACAAAACACTAGGAGACCATCAATGGAACATTTATAACTCAATAGATGAAACCACTAACATTTGATGAAGAATGAACACTTTAATCTCCATGAAAAGCCCCAAAATCAGTCAGGGTTTGAGGGGGGTGATAGGCGGGTTTACACCCCCCTAAATCTACCGCAAGTGTATGGGTCGACTCAAGTAATAGTACTTTGAAAGTACGAGTATCGAACCAAAGGAACCAGGTGTCAAGTACCACAATGACTGTATAGATTATTAATTAGACGAATGCAAATTGATTTGGTTTGTTGATTATCGGAACACGAATTAAAACTTTAATTAATTTAGGTAAGAGAGAGAGTTGGAGGGTTGGATTCCTCAGGTAAACAATCACTTAGCAAACAGATTTGATACGATTGACATAACTTCAAGATAACAGGCATAATCACATTCCATTACTATACTCTATCAAGATATAGCAATATCATTCAACACATTGTATCATCTTTCGATCTTAACAAAAGTATTTGAACAATTAATGATTAAAAGCCACAAAGGATGAATCATCATATTACTATCTCAAATTCAACCAAGACATGAAGAATTAATCAAACCTCAAAACTTTTCTCAAAGATTAAAGATTCATAAAATCAAATAATAGTTGATCGGACTATTACAAGCATTAAGAACAATTCCACACATGTCATCCATCTATATTAAATCAATCATACCTACTGTAAAGCTAAACGAGTATCCAACCATGATTCAAACCAACCCCCAACATGAACGGATTAGTTCATATTGGGGGTTTCAAAACTCAGAAATGACAAGATGGAAATGAAAGTAAACATGTTTGTACTAAGAAATGAAATCTAAGAACTCCCTAAAAAAGCCTAAGCCGCCGATGAACGTACTCGATTCGCCTTGTGATTCTCGTTAATTGTTGTTTCTAGCCTTCTACGTGCCTTCAAAAATCGCCTCTTAACTCCCAAAATCGCCCAGAAAGAGTCCCAAGCCATAACTGATGAATAATGCCTCAACCCTAGATGATAAATAGAATAAAAACGCTCAGGAGCCCACCGCGTATGGCGGCGCGTGTGGAACCGCGCAGACCGGCGTGCAGGACACTGTTTGGTCTCAAAATCTGACTTTCTCTTTTTTTTGCTCAGGACAGTTGCCAACTTGCTCCAGTTGATCTAAAAACTCTTCCTTCATCATTCTTTCATAAAACCTGTACTTACTCACAAAAACCATCAAATTCTACTATTTTACTTGGTAACTCACAACTAACTGACCGAGCGTTGCTTGTCCCCAAGCAAAACAGCGACACAAATAAGCATTTAACCACAAATCAAACCATTGAAATTTTGTGTTGTCGAGAATAGCATTAGTGATCTCAAGTCAACTCAACAATCACCACAAATTACCTAAGAGATGGACGAACAATGAGCAAACCTGCTAAGAAATTCTAAACAGCAAAACCTGGGGAAAGGGAGCTATCAGGGACCACACCACACTTAATTGTACCTCGGCTAAACACATATAGAGAGGATTTCGCCTTGACCCTACCTCACGGTTTTCTCTCTTCACTCGAGCCCTAGGTTTCACACATGTTGTCATGCTTTCAGAAGTTGGGTACAAGAATTCACAAAATATGCATGAACAACAATTAAACAATAACGCACATTTGTATACAAATGGATCTCAGAAGGAATCCACTATCAAGACTAGGACATAGAAATGTTGCTTCGCCACTCTTTTAGAAACTCACCATGTTGAACTTAGATCTTTGAATGGGCCATGGTTGCTGCTTTCGGATGAAGGTCAATGGCTTTACAATCCTCAGAAGGAGGTTTGCTGATAATTGGGTGACCCTCCCATTTTCTTTCGCTCATACTTCTCAACTCTTTATTTGAACTCCCTGAACTGACCCCTCAGTTTTATATATATATATATATATATATATATATATATATATATATATTTTGGCAAACCCTTTTATGACTGATTGACTGTGTTTGTGGGTTTTTTTTTTGTTTTTTTTAAGGGGGTACAACGGGTTTCTTTTGGGTACTTGGAGTTATGAACAGCAGTGGGATTAGCAGCAACCAAAAACTTGATGATTTCACACATGGTTTGTTCACAAAGATAGGTGAAAGCTTCACTCCTATTCCTATGAATGTCTTTGATAACGGATGCAAGTTATAGCGAGATCAACTACAATACCGACCAAAAGACTAAATGAGAAGTGTATTAAGTAGTGTGTAGTCTCTCAGAATCGAAATTAGCAAATGTATGGCTCAACAGACTCACGGGTGGTCTCCACTAATGTCTCTAATATGTGCAGTCACCTAGGTCCACTCTTGTGCTATATTATCCTTTCTAAATCCTTCCCCCAAAATTTGTTTCTTCGAACTCTCACACTAAATCATGCTAAATTGGTCGCCCATTCCTCACTATAAACAGGGTGATTGTTCAATCCACTGAGATCAACAAATGATAGACTCGACAAACCACCCCAAACCAGACACACACATTGTCCTCAATGGAACCAATTAACAGCACACAAGATAAACACGAGAATTGCGAACCGATACAGTCATCCAACGAAAGCATAAAGAAAACAAAAACTAACAAAACGGTTCATCACAAATCATCATAACTAAAAAAAATTACCCTATCACGCAAACGCCTTCTGACAAACTGGTTGGTGCCCCTTATTGACGCCTTCTTCTCCTTGGATTTGATGGGCCCATTTCATCTTGATTTGAAGTGTTAGGTTCATGCGAATTCCCATCATCCGTCACGTACCTCCTACCCTCTAGTGTGTCAAACCTCCGATTTAAGTCAACCTGCATTCTGTACATCTGCAGCGCTAGTCCCGGTATGTCTGTTCCAAGCTCCACTCCCTCCATATCAGTTGTCGGATTGTAATCGACATCAACAGCATCATCGGCATCCATGTCATCCACTCCCGCTGGAACGCGCATACGACGTCCCTCTCTATTAGCGGTTTCCCTTCGATCGAACCGATTTGCCGCAGAAACCGGCGTTCTGTAGGTAAGTCGATCGAAAGATAGTAGTGGTGGTGTCGTAACAGCGACGTCACATCCGGCTTCCCTGCAAAACCGAGTTATTAAACAAGGGAAAGGTAAAATGCCAGTATTGTTGGTATTTGATGCAGCGTCTATCAGATTAAGCTTGATTATGTAGCCTATGTCCATTGGGAGGTTGAACTGGATGTGGTTGAGGATTTTGGCGAAATAAGTGTCGACTGTGTTGTCATGAGAAGATGGCGCCAGGCTGCATTTTAGAAATTTTATCCACATTGCAATCTCATGTCGCAGCTCATACTTTTTTATGTCATGCTGATGGGGAACCCAGATGTCCTTGCCATTCCTCCTTAATGTCGAGGACAGAACCGTGCTGAGATGGGCGTCGTTTCGGACACATTGAATCGGAGTCAGACCGAAAGTAGCACCAAGGTTATTGGGGCGAGGTACCCCATAGTGGGCGCAGATCGCCTCAACCGGCATCCATACAACTCTGTCCCTTACCACCACCGAAGAAAATTCATTAAAAGCCGGTGGTAGCATGGCAGCGTAAAAATCACGGACCAGCTCCGCATCGTACGACTCTGGATCATTAACATACGTGGTCCACCCACGCTCCCTAGCTATCTCTCTTGCCCGATCGTTTGGTATCTCATCTATTTTCAACCCTCTTTCCGACCAGATCGGTCGGTTTCTGAACTGATGTCTTCTGTGTTCGACTGTGTCGTTCGTGCGTTCAGTCAGTGCTTCTCTCTCTTCTGGTCGCATAGTTTGGTAGTGGAAGAAGCGTCCAGCTCTGGCGGGATCTGTGCGCACCATATTTCCTAAAAAAGGGGTACATGCGTTAAAATTGAAATCTTGAATATGCGACCCCAAACCTAATCTTTTTCACCACTAAGAATCATAAAACGATGAATTTCAAGTGAAATCAGGAACCCCAAACTTTGGTGAAACCGAGGTTTGCCGTAGGATTGTTGTGGGAATGGTGTCAACTTGACACCCCAAACCAAAGTTTGGCTAGCCATTTTATCAACAAAAACCAAACTCATCAACACAATGATGCAAGCAAAATCCATCTACCATTATTGAGAGAATGAACATCAGCATTCACTTTACATCATATTAAGCACAAATACACACCAACACTTTGCACATGATATCTCTTTAACAAAAAGTACAAGAACCCCAAACATTGGTGAAACCTAGGTTTGGTTTAACTTAGACAATATGAACATTATATCACGAAAAATCGGAAACATAAATCAACCATAAGGATGTTTCTCTCAACAGCAAAATACCCACAACTTTACCCACAAAAATTGAAATCATTCATGCCAACAATAAAAATCAGTGGAGTTATTCACATTATTAACACATAAACACATGTATACTTGAAGAAATTCAGCAAGTAGCTCATAGAAGAAGTATACCTTGAATGCATGTGCAAAACCCCAACATTTAGAGATTAGGGCAAGAAATCATACCTTTTGATCTTGATGGATGATAGAATGAGAGAAGAGATTGATGATTCTTGGTGCAAAGAGAGCAAATCGGCACTAGGGAGTGTTTTTTCAGTGAAAAATGGCTGCAAGAGATGTTAGGGTTTCACAAAATGAGAGAGAGCGCCGAAAATGGGGTTTAAATACCTGTAGGAACTCGGCGCGTTTGCCAGCGCATGTGAAGACGCGCAGAGAGGCGCGCAGCGCACTGGAGTGAAATGGCAATCGGGCTTCGGTGCGTTCGTGGACGCATGTGGATCAGCGCATAGAGACGCGCAGGTCTCTGGAATCTTATACGAACAGAGCTTTGCGCGGATGGCTGCGCGGATGGACCAGCGCAGAGAGGCGCACCATGTAAAAATTCTCAACATTCCAGTGGTCTGCGCGGATGGACTAGCGCAGCCAAACGCGCCAGACACTGTTTCCGCTTTTTCGTTTTCTCAGCTGGTTTCCTTCGGGTCTTATCCCGCGCGCTCTCAGGGGTCAAAAATACACCTAAAACACACAAAAACAAAACACACACAAACAAAAGAAAACACACACACAAGAAAACAAAACAAAATCAAAATTGCGAATTAACCTATGGTGGGTTGCCTCCCACCTAGCGCCGTATTTTCTGTCGTGGCACGACTTTTACAATCACTTACTCTCCTGGCTCGTCTAGATATATGCTTGCAATGCTCGGGATCTCACCTCCTAGGTACGGTTTGACTCGTTGTACGTTCACCTTGAATCTCTGCCCATCAGCTCCTTCTAACTCCACTTCTCCATATGGGAATACTTCTATCACTTTGAACGGGCCAGACCACCGAGACTTTAACTTGCCTGGAAACAAACGCAATCGTGAGTTGAATAATAATACATTCATACCTGGAGTGATTACCTTCTCACGAATGTTCCGGTCGTGGAACTTCTTAGCCCTCTCTTTGTAGATCAAAGCATTTTCGAATGCATCGAGTCTGAGTTCCTCTAGCTCAACCAGCTGCAATAATCTCTTTTTGCCGGCTACATCTAACTCCATGTTTAGCTGCTTTATTGCCCAAAATGCTCTACATTCCAGTTCCACTGGTAAATGGCATGATTTCCCATATACTAGTCGGTATGGTGTAGTTCCCAAAGGTGTTTTGTATGCAGTCCGGTATGCCCAAAGAGCGTCATCAAGCTTCAGCGACCAATCCTTGCGTGAAGAATTCACCGTCTTCTCTAAAATGTGTTTCAGCTCTCTATTTGAAACTTCTGCCAATCCATTCGCTTGCGGGTGATAAGGTGTAGTTACTCGATGTTTGACTGAGTACTTCTTGAGAACCGCATCAAGATACTGGTTGCAAAAGTGGCTACCCCCATCACTGATTAAGGCCCGTGGAACCCCAAAGCGTGAAAAGATGTGCTTCCTCAGAAATTTGATCACAACTTTGGAATCATTCGATGGCGTTGCGATTGCTTCAACCCATTTGGAGACGTAATCGACCGCAACTAAAATGTACTCGTTCCCGTATGAGTTTGGGAACGGTCCCATGAAGTCTATCCCATACACGTCAAATAATTCCACTTCTATGAAGATCTTCATGGGCATTTCATCCTTCTTCGTTATATTGCCTGTCGTTTGGCACCGGTCGCATTTGGAAATGAATTCCCTTGTCTCCTTAAACATCGATGGCCAGAAGAATCCAGATTGTAAAACCTTGGCCACCGTCCTATCAATGCTGAAGTGGCCACCACATTCTAATGTATGACAATGAGTAAGAATGTCGGTCTTCTCTTCATCCGGCACACACTTCCGAATCATCCCATCCGCGCACATCTTGTATAAGTACTGCTTATCCCAGTAATACCTCTTGGCCTTAAAGAGAAATCTCTTCTTTTGATGCGAGTTCATGTTGTAGGGCATCACTCCTCCTACCAAGAAGTTAACCAAATCCGCATACCACGGTTCGGAATGACTAACCTTAAATAATTGCTCATCCGAGAATGTGTCATTGATGGATGTTTTATCCTTCTTCTCTTCCTCATTACCCTCGAGCCTTGACAGGTGATCTGCAACCGTATTTTCTGTCCCCTTTTTGTCCAAGATCTCCAAGTCAAACTCTTGGAGCATTAACACCCATCTGATGAGTCTCGGCTTTGCATATTTCTTAGCCATCAAATACTTCAAGGCTGAATGATCCGTGTATACGATTACCTTTGCTCCCACCAGGTACGATCTGAACTTCTCACACGCATAGACCACCGCTAATAACTCCTTCTCAGTTGTGGCATAGTTACCTTGAGCTTCATCTAAGGTCTTGCTGTCATAATAAATCACGTGTATTCTCTTTTCTTTCCTTTGCCCCAAGACTGCTCCGACTGCTGTGTCGCTCGCATCGCACATCACTATGAATGGAAGATTCCAATCGGGTGCTGTAAGAATAGGTGTCGAGATCAACTCCTTTTTCAACCTGTCAAATGCCAAAACACAATAATCAGTAAAATCAAACTTGGCATCTTTTAAGTGTAAAGAACATAAGGGTTTAGTGATTTTAGAAAAGTCTTTTATAAACCGCCGGTAGAAACCGGCATGTCCCAAAAAGATTCGAATCCCTTTCACTCCCTCTTTTGACACCTTGTGTCCAAGCACTATTCCTTCCGTCACCATAAAATGACACTTCTCCCAATTCAAAACCAAGCTCGTTTCCTTGCATCTCTTCCAAACAGCCTCAGGATGAGACAAACAAGAGTCGAATGATGGACCAAACACTGAGAAGTCGTCCATAAAGATTTCCATGGTGCGCTCTACCATATCCGAAATGATCTCCATCATACATCTCTGAAACGTTGCGGGAGCGTTACGTAACCCAAACGGCATCCTCCTATAAGCAAATGTTCCATAAGGACATGTAAACGTGGTCTTGTCTTGATCTTCGGGAGCAATCGGTATTTGATTGTATCCCGAATACCCGTCCAAGAAGCAATAATACTCATGTCCCACTAATCTCTCTATCATCTGATCAATGAATGGCAATGGGAAATGGTCTTTCCGGGTGGCGTCGTTCAACCTTCTATAATCGATGCAAACTCTCCACCCCGTGACAGTTCGAGAGGGTATGAGTTCATTGTTGTTATTTCGAACGACTGTGACACCTCCTTTCTTTGGCACCGCTTGAACTGGACTAACCCATGGGCTATCGGGTACTGGATAGATGATTCCAGCATCCAACAACTTTAGGAACTCCTTTCGGACCACCTCCTTCATGTTGGGATTGAGTCGTCGCTGAGGTTGGACCACCGGTCGGTGTTCTTCTTCAAGATTTATACGGTGTGTGTAGAAAGTTGGACTTAAGCCTTTTAAATCGGCTATTGTCTAACCAATTGATGTTTGATGCTCACGTAGGACTCTTAGCAACTTCTCTTTGTCTTCGGTTTTCAACTTGGATGAAATGATAACCGGGAGTGTCTCCTTTTCCCCCAAAAATGCATATTCAAGATGAGATGGTAACTGTTTCAGCTCGAACTTAGGCGGAGTGTGAGATGATGGTTGAGACTTGGGTATTGGCTCACCCAAATCCTCAACAGTCGGTCTTCTTGGGCCTCTATGACTTGGCAATGCATTCAGTTGCATCACACTTTCAACTTCCGAACCATCTATCGTACCCATGATCACATTCTCCAATTGATCTTGACCAAACTGCACTTCACATGATTCTCTAATCGGAGATTCCAAGACATCAACCCAGTAGCATTCACTGTACTGCATTGTCTGCTTTGCTGCTCGGAATACGTTAAAAATAGCTTCTTCTTCTCCTACCCTCAACGTGAGCTTTCATCCTTTCACATCAGTCAATGCCCCTCCCGTGGCTAAGAACGTTCGACCCATGATCAATGGTATCTCTTTATCCTCATCCATGTCGAGGATCACGAAGTTGACTGTTAGATAAAGTTTGTCCACCTTGACCAGCACATCTTCAATTACACCATACGGGTATTTGATTGATCTATCAGCAAGCTGCAGTGTCACTCTGGTCGGTTGCACCTATCCAAGCCCAAGTTTCCTGAAAATAGACAACGACATTAGATTAATGCTTGCTTCAAGATCACACAAAGCCTTACTAAATTCAGAATTGCCTATTTGAACAGGGATAGTAAAACTCCATGGATCCTTGAGCTTCGGGGGAAGCTTGTGCTGAATGATAGCACTGCACTCTTCAGTAAGTGCAACCGTGGCATGTTCCTCGATCTTTCTCTTGTTGGAGAGAATATCCTTCAGAAATTTCACATAGGATGGCATCTGTGCTAAGGCATCTGCAAAAGGAATGTTAATATGCAGTTTCTTAAACACCTCTAAAAATTTAGCAAAGTTTGCATCATCCTTGTAGGCTTTTAGCATACTGGGATATGGTACCGATGGTGTGACGGGCTTAGTAGGCGCTTTCTTTGGAACATTCGCATTCTCCTTTCTTCTTTCACTTTTCGTCTTCTCCATCACCATTTCTTCATCCATTTTTTCTTCCTCCATGTCCTCCGGTTCAACATCACTCACCTTGGTGTCATTCCTTTCCGGCGAAGGATCTCTCGTAGGATCTCTAACGAGTTTTTTGCCACTCCTCAAGCTGATGGCTTTACATTCTTCTCTCCCCTTCTTTTCTGGTTGGCTCGGAAATTGCCCGGGAGGTCGAGTTTGTAAGGCCTCGGAAATCTGTCCCACTTGTCTCTCTAGCATTCGGATTGAAGCGGTATTTTGATCCGTGGTTGATTTCACTGTGTTCACCGTACCCGCCAATCCTTCAACTGCACCTTCCATCTTTGACATGAATTTCATCATCATGTCTTCCAAACCCGGCTTCTTTTCTGATGATTGTCCCTCACCATGTTTCCTCTGATTGTAACCTGGGGGACGATAAACATTGTTACACTGGAAAGAATTTGAAGAGTTAGAATTGTTACCATACTGTTGTTGTTGCTGCTGTTGTTGCTGCCCCATCGTTTCCTTGCACGAGCCTTGTTGAGAATGGGTCATTCCTCGGCCGATTATTCCGGTTTTGAATAAATTGAACTTGTTCCGGCGATTGATAGTCTTGAGGATTCATGAATTGGTCTTGACCACCCATATCACTCTGAACATTCGGTTGAATGGCAGCTCCTCTCATTTGATTAGTCAGTGCATTCAGTTGTGCCTTTATAGCCTTCAACTCTTCTGTTTCTTGCACGCTTGCAACTTTTCTAACAGCGGATCTTGGAGTGGAATAGTTGTGTTCTGCTAAATTCTCTATCAATTCGACCGCTTCCTCATAGGACTTGTTCATCAAGGCTCCACCTGCAGCAGCTGTGAGGTCATTCTTAAACTGAGGATTCAATCCCACATAGAATGTTTGGATAATCATCCACTCTTGTAACCCATGATGTGGACACTTCTTGAGCATCGCTTTGTATCTTTCCCATGCCTCGTACAAAGACTCTTGATCCCATTGTGAGAAATGCGTGATGTCGGATAACAGTTGAGCTGTTTGCCCTGGTGGAAAGAACTTGTTGAGAAAAGCTGTAACCATATCGTTCCAAGTTCGAATTGACCCCGAGGGTATATTCTCTTCCCAAGTAGTGGCTCGATCCCTCAATGAAAACGGAAACAACCGTATCTTGATCGAATCTTGATCAGCCCCATTCACCTTGAAAGTATTGCATATTTTTTCGAATGCGCGCAAGTGTGCATGGGGGTCTTCAGTTGTTGCACCTCCAAACATGTTCGATTGCACCAATTGTATGGTACCAAGCTTAATTTCAAAATTGTTAGCAGCTATCGGAGGTGCATATGGTCCTCGTTGTGCAGCTCCCATGTTCGGGTTGGCGAAAATTCTCATTGGTACCCTTTGTGGTGGCAGTGGTGAATGATTGACATTGTGATTGGCGTTATGGTTGAGATTATGATTGATCCCATTGTTGACACCATTGTTGACATTGTTATTGACGCCATGATTAACATTATTGTTGACGTTGTTCGTATTTGCATTTGGAGGTGGTTGACCATTGTTCAATGGAGGACCATTGTTGATGGGCATCCCCTCTCCCCAATAATCTTCAATGTGGACGTGGACGTCATCTTCAATGTGGACGTGGACGTCAGCCAATCATCTTTAAGACACGTGTCATAATCGACAGAGGCTTTGAGGTGGAATGCACTCTGTGATTTGAGACCTTCCAATTTCTCTGTACTTGTACCTTTACCAAAAACATTTGTAAAATACAATTGAAGTGATCGATAGAGTATCCGTAAGAGATTTTCAGTTACAGAGGCTCTGACTTACAGAGGCTTTGTCGAGCTCAGCAGATGCTCTATGACTGAAAATTTCTAATTACAGAAAGCTCATAAAACTTTTTGATCATTCAAAGTTTTGACTGTTTTAAACTGTGTTTCTAGGACATATTTTGAAAGTGGTGTCCGAGAAAAATGTTTTGGAAAGAGGATTTATGCGAGGAACTTACTCCTAGATTCTCCTTTGTTCGACATTGTCTCTGACTTCTGTTGGTTTGTTCGACCAAAGATCTTCTTTGTCCCCCCCCCCCTTGAATGATTAACCTCTTTAGATCATCACAGTGTCTCCTTCTGCTCCACCTTGACCTATTCTTGGATCAGATATAGATAAGTAGAGCACAAACATAGGTCAAACTCATCAGAGGTTCTGTCAGAACAGACAGAAGCTCTGAGCTATTCCACAGAAGCTCTGTCTGGTATTGAACTTTTAAGGATAAAGAATTTACATACTGGAAGATTGAAACATATACATATGTACAGGAGGATTTAGTTTCCCTTACAGAGGGATCAGCTCATGTTTAGCATACCTAACTTACCCACCGAGAATAAGAATCTTTTTTCATCAAGTGCTTTGGTGAATAAGTCCGCAAGATGATATTCTGTAGACACAAAGTACATCTTTATGGTGCCTTGTTCAACGTGATGCTTTAAGAAGTGGTACCAGATATCTATGTGTTTTGTCTTAGAGTGCTGCATTGGGTTGGCAGAGATCGCAATGGCGCTTTTGGAGTCATAGAGGATTGGAATCTTTTGGATGTCTAGACCATGGTCTTTTAGCTGAGTTCTCATCCACAGAACTTGTGAACAATAGCTTGAAGCAACAACATATTTTGCCTCTGCTGTAGATGTTGACACGCAGTTCTGCTTCTTAGAAGTCCAGCTTACTAGTTTACCACCTAGGAATTGGCAACTCCTAGAGGTACTTTTCCTATCTAGCTTGCATCCTCTGTAATCTGAATCTGTATAAGCCATAAGATCAAAGCCAGAGTTCTTTGGATACCAGAGACCAAGATTCTTGGTTCCTTTGAGGTATCTAAAGATTCTCTTGACAACAAATAGGTGGAATTATTTAGGGTTAGCTTGATACCTTGCACAAAGACATGTGGCATACATTATGTCTGGTCTACTAGCAGTTAAGTACAGAAGAGACCCTATCATGCCTCTGTAGAGCTTGCACTCGACAGATTTAATTTCCTTCTAGATCTGAGTGTAACTTAGATCCAGTGGCCATGGGGGTCTTCATAGCAGAGGCAAGAGAGTTTGAATTTAGAAAGTATGTAGGAGACATATTTTGATTGATATATAAAGATTCCCTCTGATGACTGTTTGACTTGGAGTCCTAGGAAGAAGTTTAATTCTCCCATCATACTCATTTCAAACTCACTCTGCATGAGTTTGTCAAAATCAGTGCAATATTCTGCATTAGTAGAAACAAAAATAATGTCGTCCACATATATTTGGACAAGTAGAATCTCTTCACCTTTTCTCTTATAGAACAAAGTTGTATCGGTAGTATCTCTTTCGAATTCATTATCAAGGAGAAAGGTTGAAAGTCGCTCACACCATGCTCTTGGGGCCTGTTTGAGTCCATACAGAGCCTTGTCTGGATAGTAGACATGGTTTGGGTATTTAGCACTTTCGAACCCTGGTGGTTGTTGGACATATACTTCTTCTTGAATCTGTCCATTTAGAAAGGCAGATTTGACGTCCATTTGAAATACCTTAAAACCTCTGTGAGCTGCGAAGGCTAAGAAGATTCTTATAGCTTCGAGTCGTGCGACAAGGGGAAAGGTTTCATCGTAGTCAATCCCTTCTGCCTGACAGTATCCCTTAGCCACCAGTCTTGCCTTGTTTCTGATGACCACTCCATCCTCATCCTTCTTATTTCTGAAGACCCATTTAGTCCCTATAGATGTTTTCCCTCTTGGCAGAGGAACTAAGGTCCACACTTTGTTTCTCTCAAATTAGAGAAGCTCTTCTTGCATTGCTTCCACCTAATTTGGATCTTCTAGAGCTTCAGAAACCCTTTTAGGGTCGATCACACTGATAAAGTTTTAAAGAAACAAAAATTAGCAGTGGCTAATCTTGTCTTAACATTGTCAGAAGGATTGCCTATGATTTGGCTCTAAGAATGTTCCTTTGTCCACTTGGACATTCTTGGGAGATGGTCATTTGTTGCAACTAGTTGAACTTCTGTTGTTGCACACGAAGGTTCTGGTGCAACTTTTGTTGTTGATGGTACTTTAGTGCTTGTACATGGAGTTTCAGCTTGAGGAGGTATTTCAATAAGAGTTGGAACTGAATTCTCTGAGGATGTTGAGACAGAATCCTCATTCTCCTCTGGTGTTGCTTCCTCTATTGTCACAGGAGTTGGTATTTCCGGTGCCTCTATTGTGGAGTTCTTGTTCACATTATCCTCTGTTTGCTCCCCCTCGATACTTGTATCTGCACAATTAATGGAAGAGGGTGAAGAATGTGAGGGACCAATAATAGATATACCTGAATTTGTCTTGTCAGCAGAGGGATCAACATCACCATTGAACATTTCTTCAAATAGTAGATTAAACTCTGCTTCTCTTGATTTTGAAACGCCAGAGGTTTCATTTTTCAGCCCGAGTTCTGAACTGATTTGTTCAGGAGTCTTTTGAAAAGAGTCGTCAAAACAAACATTAATGCTTTCCACGATTGATCGGGTCCGCAGAACGTAGACTCTATAGGCCTTAGAAGTGGCAGAGTACCCGATGAATTTTCCTTCATCTGCCTTAACATCAAACTTCCCTCGAGTCTCTCTATTGTTGAGGACAAAGCATTTGCATCCAAACACATGGAAGAACTTGATATTTGGCTTCCTCTGGTTGATCAAATGGTATGGTATTTTGATGTGTCTTTTCACCATTGTTGATCGATTCTGGGTAAAGCATGCAGTTGAAACAGCTTCTACCCAGAAAGATAAGGGCAATCCTGATGCTGTGAGCATGGTTCTTGCAGCCTCCACAAGTGTGCGATTTTTGCGTTCGACCACGCCATTTTGTTGTGGGGTGCGTGCAGCAAAGAAGTTTTGTGAGATGCCTTCTTCTGTAAGGTAAACATCAATGACAGAGTTTTTGAATTTTGTTCCATTGTCGCTTCTTAGCTTCTGTATCCTGCACTCATAAAGAACCTGTATTCTTTTCATTAGATTTATCAAGATGTTTGGCACATCTGACTTCTTTCGCACAAATTATACCCATGTATATCTTGAGAATTCATCGACCAATACTAGCATATATTTCTTGCCACCTAGGCTCTGTGTAGCAGTGGGACCACAAAGGTCGACATGAAGCATGTATAGAGGCCTAGTGCAAGACACATCAGATTTGCCTTTATGGAAAGATCTTTTGAGTTTTCCCATTTCACATGCAGAGCATAAATGATCCTTATTAAATTTAACATTAGGCAAACCTTTCACCAGATCAAGCTTAACAAGTTTATACAGAGTGTGGAAGTTTAGATAGCAGAACCTGTTGTGCCACAACCATGCTTCTTCGTTCTTGCATGAGACAAGACAGAGCTTGTTTTGTTCTTGGCCTTGAAGTTCATAAGGTACAGATCACCTCTTCTTTCGGCACGCAGAAGTTCTACTTCTGTGTCTTCCCCTAGCAGAGAGCAATAGGTTCTTTTGAACTTTACATCAAAACCTGTGTCGCAGAGTTGGCTTACACTTAAAAGATTGTGCTTGAGGCCATCCACATATGCAACTTTGCACACAGTTATGTCTACTTTCTTGATGACTCCATATCCTCTGATGTACCCCTTTTTGTTATCTCCAAAGGTTACTGATCCTCCTCCAAGTTTGTCTTTGTATGAGGATAGTAAACCTCTATCGCCAGTCATGTGCGTCGAGCACCCGGAGTCTAGGTACCAGATCGGCACATACTGCTTCTGCAAAATAATCAGAGAGATTTAGGTACCCATTTCCAAACGGGTCCAGTTTTGTTAGGGGGCTTTAAGGTTGCCTTAGCATCATTAGGTTTGGTTTTAACTTCTTTTGAAAAACCATTTTGTTTCTTCTTACCCTTGAATTTTGCATTCTTTGCTTTGGGTTTAGAGAGGAAACAGTGAGGACTAGAGAAGTGTTGATTCAGTTGATACATGAGTTCAAAGCAATGACAGTAATCGATATGTGAAGAAATTTGCTTAAACTTTTCATTAAAGACGTTGAACATTGGTACAAAGGTTTTATGTTTACAATCTCTCCTAGCATCAGACTTTCTATTACAAAAAGACCTATCTAGTCTAGATTGAGTTTTTGAAAAATCTCTCTTTAGAATAGCCTTCTGCTGTACCCACCCTCTGTGGTGAACCTCTGCCGATTTCACTGTCATAGAAGAAAAAGATTTGTTATTTTCAACCCATTTTCCCTTTTGTTGCCAAGTTAGTTTTTCTTGAAATGGCCTAAAAGGTTTGAAGTTTTCGAACTTTGAGAGGAATTTTCTTTTTGTTCTTTAATTTTTCAAGTTCAAGAGAAGTTTTCGCTTGTATACACATATCCAGAAAGTCTGGGCAAATATGAACACTTGTGAATTTATCCTTTGGAGGAATAGTTCTGTTAAGAATGCCAGAGGGAAGCTTAAATCCCTCTGATTCACAAGGAACTATCTCTAAGTCATCAGAGTCAGTCTCAGATTCGACAGAGGTTGAGTCATCTTCGTATACAGAGGATGGACCACAAGAGTCTCTGTCGTCAGAGGCTGGACTTTCTGTGCATGTGTCATACTCACTTTCTTCCTTGTTTTTGGGAATATCTTTTAAAGATTTGGAAGTGTTCGCGAAGATTTCATCATAGAGATCTTGTTTGACAGAGAGAGTATCAAGCTTTTCATAGAACTTGTTTTTCCCAATTTTCCTTAACTCTTTTTCAGAAATATGTTACAAATTTTCTTCTGTAGAAGCGGGCACAAATTCAGGTGCCTCTGCAGATAGCTCCTTTTCAGAATATATAGTGCATACAAAAGCAACCTAAGTCTGAGTCTCTGGGTCACCAAATTTGAAGATTCCTATCGAATCCTGAGTTTTCAGATATTTCTTTGGTTTGGAGTCTCTTTTGATAGAGCCTGAGGGTGATAACTCTGTGTTTTGATACCACACATTGATCATCTTCAGACGCTTCCTCTTGTGAGGTTCCCCAGAGGTTCTTTGCCTTTTTCTTACATAGATTAAGTTTGGAAAGCCTGGTTTTCGAGTATCTCCAACACAGAATAGAGAAGACAGGGACTTGTCTCTTTTGGTTCCTGTATAAGGTTCCAAATCACAGAAGCCAATTCCCCTTCTTCCTATTTGGGTATTTACCTTCTCATATACCCTCTGTGCGTCTTGATATTTTTTTAATTAAAAGATCTCTGTCAAGTATATCTTGATGAAGAACTTCTCTTTCCTTTTGAAAAAGGTTTTTAAGGGCAAGTAAGTTAAGCCTGTCACTCTAATTGTTCATAAGCTCTTTTGTTTTGACTTTCAAGGCAGAGTCAAGATCTGAAATTTTTTCTTTTAAAGGTTTTAGCTCTTTATGCAATTAGTTTCAAGATCTTCCTTTCCTAAAGATATTTTTGCCTTTTCCTGAGTGAGAAGTCTGGCTTCTCTCTCATAGAAGGCAAGCTTTTTCTGAACATCATCACAAGTCTATTCAAGTTTAAGGTAATTTTCTGTTAGTTTAAGCAGATTAGCTTCAGTTTCATTGGATGGAGAGTTAGAAGTGGATACCTCACTATCAGAGTCTGAAGTGTTGACTTTTGCTATCCCACAGAACAGGGAATTCTTTTTCTCTTCCTCGTCAGAGGATTCATCAGACACCCAATTCTCCTGTTCAACCATGAGTGACTTTTGAGCGTAGTACTCTGCCTTCTTTTTGTAAAAGGCAGAGTCTCTCTAGGGTCTGTTGGGCTTGCTTCTGCAGTCCGCTGTGTAGTGGCCTGGCTTGCCACAGTTGAAGCACCCTGAGTTCTGTGGTGCATTGCCAGCTCTGTCGTTCTGCCTCTGTTGGTGATCTCCACCTCCCTTCTGTTAATAGCTCCTGTCATGTGAATATTCTCTCCCTTGGTTCCTCTGTTAATACCCTTGTCGTGGCCCATGATTCTGATACTAGCCACCACGATCATCTCTCCCATCTTTTTCATACACAGTCTTCTTTCTGTAACCTCTGTTCCAAAACTCTTTCGTCAGCAAAGCTAAAGATTTAGCTATCGAGGCCATCGTTGCCTCTTCCTCATCCACCAGATCCTCTTCCTCACTATCAACCACCAGAACCTTCTTTTTCTTCTCCTTCTTCTCTTCCAGAGCCTTCCCTATCTTGGGCTTTTTTTCGCCTCTGTAGCCTTGCCTACAAGTGCCAGAGGTCGACCCATCTGGGCTTTCGTCTGGGCTATTTAGATTTCTTGTGCAGCCAAGGTGCCATAGAGGTCCAACTGGAGCCACTCGTCGTTTAGGCTCTTGAGGAACATGACATTATTTTCCTTAGAGGTTCTGTGAATCTCAAACTTCTTGCACTTGTTTATCAAGGAGTTGAACTTGTCATAAGTATTCTGCAGAGTTTCTGACGGTAGAGGTTTGAAGGCATAGTATTCGTTTATACACTAAGCCCTTCTATTCTTCTGAGTTTTGGCTACACCTTCTAGCTGGTTCTCCAGCTCTCTCCACATATCACAGTCAGTTTCACAAGCATCTAAGGACTGGAAGGGGTCATTGGGTATGGCCATTATCAGAAGTCGTTTTGCCTTCTTTGCCTATTCATACTTTTCCCAATCCTGTGGGGACCACTTGTCGATGTCTTTTGGTTTTTCGTACTCTCCAACCTCTGGTGTGGTTTCAGTAGCAGGTACTCTTGGGACTGTTACCTTGGGAACATATGGTGGATTGTAGAGATAAGTGATAAGTTCATTGTCTACACCGTCAAAGAAGTGGATCATACGGATTTTCCACTGGGGATACTCATCTCTGAGAAGAGTTGGGGGTTTGGTTAAAGAATATGCAGTAAAGAAGTTTGCTACACTTGCCATTTTGAGTGATTTTTCGAGAAACAGAAAACAGGGTATGAAGAAAAAGTCTTCAGTTGATGGGATTGACTTCAGGTATGAGTTTAGACTTTCAAAGATCCGATCAAAGCACTGAATGGAATGATTTTACCAAGGAAACAGTGCCTATTAATTTGTTAGAGTCGAACTTGTCGAAAATAACAGAAAAACAGGGGTTGTTTTGAAACTGATGAAATAAGGGTCAAAATCAATCCATAGATCTACCAAAATGAGTCGAGATCATTGTAAAGTGAATCCTTTGATATTGAAAATCAAAGTCTGCTTTGATACCAATTGTTGATCCCACTTTAAGACTCAACAATGATTCAAACCGCAATAGTTCTAAAACAGAGTATTATAGAGTGTAAGTGCGGAAGCGTTTTGCAAACGGTTTAAGTTGATTTATGGTAGATTACACACACAGAAAATAGGAGAATAAAGTTGTATATGACAAGATTATAGCTCAATGATTCATCTATATTTGATTCTTCAAGGTGACACCAAGAACACCGTAAAGTACGAGTTTTACAGAAAGTATGCGCTAATCTGGTGTATGTGTGTTGTGCAATTGTTACCAGAAAAGGTCTGGTAGAAGCGTCTATTTATACTAGATGATAGGGCACAAACATTAGACAATTAGTACAAGGGTACAAGAGACAAGGTCGTGGGACTGATCCTAGTACACGTTAATGTAGTGTGCCGCATTCTGCAAAAGTTATGACCCTTCATAAGATGACACGTGGAAAGTAGAAGGGCACGCCTTGTACTATTGATCTTTAGGATCTTCGTACAATAGAGGCACGTGAGTGGCACACTTGTTCTTATCTTTGTGTTCAAGTATCTTTATCTTCTGAGTCTTCATACCACAGAGGCTCTGTCAAGGGTGACAGAGGCTCTGTGACCTTGTCCTTTGATGATCTTCTGATGAAAGTTAAGTGAAGGTTCTGATGTTCTTGGTGTCCGGCATAGGCTTCTGCCGGTGTCTTCCCTTTGCCTATTTTTCAATACTTGTTACAGTAGAAGTTGGAGCTAACAGTTAGAATACCCAACCTTCCATTGTCGAAGTTCTATACACAATTACTCCTAATCCGGGTTACTTAACCTTTCCAAGGTTCTAATGAGTTCAAGGTTTTCAAGTGAAATACTTAACAAATATGTCAATCAAAAACTTTTATAGAAATTTTCAACACAAAGGTTTTCATATTAATTTAATCATACGCATAAAATCTACTACTACCTACTTGGTAGTTGTGCAAAGATGGACATACTCGTCCCACATATGAAAATCATCTTGAAAACCATTTCATCACAATTCAAGTTACTAACGAAACGCAAAAGCATGCTCGACAACTTTTTAAAATGATCC
Organism: Saussurea involucrata; assembly: GCA_033807775.1. Lineage (NCBI taxonomy): Eukaryota > Viridiplantae > Streptophyta > Magnoliopsida > Asterales > Asteraceae > Saussurea > Saussurea involucrata. Next base: position 40,504,387 of record CM066320.1, on the reverse strand, counting down.
GCTACGGTCCTAGCATGAATTTATTTATGTCATGCACGTAATGGAATCTCAAATCAAAATTATGCATGCTAATTGTAACACTTTCCTAGTAGTTTTCTTGAAATAAAATAACATGCAACAGATAGTTCATACGAAATTTCAAAAGAGGAAATTCATTAAATCAATATTCAAAATCTTCTCATTTAGCCATATAATGACATGGAAATAGAATCTTCTGACGAAACTCACACACATTAATGTGTTTTCTTAGAATTTAGGGGAATAATAAGTGCATGCAATTTGGTTGATACATAAAATAATTTAAATCGACCTCAATCTCAAGCCGTACAACAATGCGCTTTAACGTCCCAAAATAGTGGCTATAATGCCAAGTATACAAATAAATCAATATAACATATTCACGTGAAACGATAACAAAAGTATCAACAACCGACAATGCATAAAACAAAACAGTAAGATAAACTACCATGATGCTTTTATATGGTTACTCACGCCACGAGTATAACTCAATTTGTACACTAACAAGGTGCACCAAAATACGCTAGCACAATTCTCAAAGGGGAAAACCATGCGACATCAAAATTTCAAAAAGTACTCTTTTGGTTGCCTTGCAGAATAAAACAACATTTCTCAACAAAACTTGCATGAGACGAAATGCCCAATATAACCCAAAGATTAACACCCATAATAAATAAAGTATGCACATTACAAAACTGCACTCACACGACACAAAACGTCATAAAACAAAACTCCATAGAACTCAATGAAACTAAAAGGCATCCGATCAATCAAATGGTGACCCATTTTTCTCTTCCAAAACCAAATTTGCATAAGGCAAAATCATGACTAAAATATCATAATTCCGAAAATTCCTTTTTGTTGTAATACAATATAAACAACACTTTTCAGCAAAATCCGCATTAAATAAATTTTCCAATAAAGCTCAACATAAACATAATGGAAGATAACTCTCCGTCCAAACCTTAACATATGTGGAGGAGATCCATTGTTAAAGTCATAAACCGTAGTTACTTGTCCAACATCCTAACCAACATTAAAATATGGATATTACTGTATCCGAAAGTAACGTTGGACAACAACAAAATAAAGCAAGTCCCGACAGAGTTTGCAATTCCCCGCAATAAAATAAGTTCATGCTTGTTCAAAATCCACGATTTAAAATCTTGTGTGTGCTAAACGTTTTTCCGAGATTTTGAAACACAAGAAATAGCTGATGCAATTTATTTAATAATAATAATTTTTGTGCATGAATTTAGTCGGCACTCGACGTGTCAAACCACACTCCTCCAAGTTCCTCCGGTCACACTTTCGTCATCTGAATGCTCAAACATCTTAAGGCAAAAAAGTTGGAAGTTACACCGATTAACCTTACAATCCTCTTTGAACGACTACTCACCTAGAAATATCTTCACTACCCCAACGGTCATCACATCAAAGTAGTCCAAGTATGCACATGTAACATGTAGGTTCACCATGACACTGGCCAGGTGCAATTATGAACGTACCGTACATGATCATCCTTGCTACACTAGACATGATTTCTCGTTTCTAGTGACTCCATCAATTTAAAACATACTATCTTAAAGTGCCTAGTGGTGAAATTTTACTCTCAATCACTTAAAAGATCGCTAGCTTGAGTCTAGGTATCTAAAAATCAACACCTAAATCTCTCAAACTTATGCTCTGATACCAACTTGTAACACCCTCAAAGTTGGAAAAGCAACTAAATAAAAACTTTGATTAAAAGACAAAAGGAGATGAAATCCTTACTACGAACCATCCATGAAATCACCTCAAAACTTAAAACGTCAAAACTCCAACATTATTCATAATCTAAGTCTCATAATAAGACCAAATAAAGACAGGTATTACTTATCACAAATACAAGTTGTTATTCCCGTAATAAATGCGGAAGTCTTAACTAAGCACTTCACTCCACGAGCACACTACTAGCACTCATCTCTTCATAGTGTCACTAGAAATAATCCCAACCTGAACCTGTTGCACATGCCGACAAATAAAAAGGTTAGGCTAACGCCTAGTGAGTTCAAGAGTTTTATCTTGATTGTGTAAAATAATAAACGAGGAGGATGTAGCTTGAAAACATAATTTTCCCAAAAGAATTTATAACACTTATGTAAACAACTCATTTTTCCAACACACACAAATCTTGAGCCAGAAGCTCTCATATGAAACATTTTCCGAAAATAAACTTACTCCACAACTCACTCAAAATATGATTTGACGTTAAATATCCCAAATAATATAAACGTGAATAAAACTCCAATATACAAAACAACCAATATGGATGAGCCATAGTACCCCACTAATAAACCATGGAAAACAATTCACATAAATAAGATACGTCACCGAAAATATGGATAAAAGTAGATACCCAAAAGAACACCTTTCGGTGACGGGGAGACCCAGTTCCATCGAAAGTGACGGGCATACAAAGTTAGGTCACTTATGTTGTTATTGGATTACACATCAAGTCCCGGTTTTAGTTCCCATGCCATACAGACATCACAACCTCAAACCATATCCATGCCTATATTGCATACTCCGTCGAGTTACACCTCAAGGACTTATGGGACCACATTGCCTATCCAATCTAGACGAGTTACACCTCAAGGACTTCAATGTCCCCAATTGCCGACTCGCTAGTGGCCCCGAACGGCCTACCACATATAACCATGTGTTCCAATAGTCCACTCCTCATGCACAAAGAGATAGACACCAAAATAACTCGTAATTCCGAAGTACAACCCATAACGGTTCCTCTCCACAAAGGGAACGAGACATCAACAACGCTAGCTCGACATAAGCCCCAAAGTGAAAATACCAAGACTCATCACTATTAAGTATGACTGACTTACATGCCTATGGATCCAATGCATTACAGTTTAAAACGTTACATGACTCAAAACGAATGAACTAATGCATTCAAAACATGTAACCTACAAATAAGATGCAAATAAATGCGTACACAACCAAAGCTCCATCTAGAGCAATTAAAACTGGGCAAAAGGCCCGAGACTCATTGGAGTATGATTCAAGCCTAAAAATGCAAAATTACATTTGGCTAACTACACGAGCCCATACGGTTATATAAACCAAAACATATCTTTGCTCAAATCTTTGACTCATAAAAGTCAATTGGCACTCGGCCCAAAATTTAAAAGATTTATACTTCACAAATGTCCATAAAGTCGGGATTGACCAAACTATAACAACTCACACATTTGTATTTTCCAAAACGTACCGTATCATAGTTTGTGCATAATCAAGACAACACTAAAAGCACGTTTTTACCCAACAACCTCCATTTGTGAAAATAAGTTAAATAACACTTTCAATCATGATTTACTTAACAAAGAGTTTAAAATCCCCAAAGTGGGTGTTTTATAAGATGTTATAAAGTTAAACACTTTCACAAACAAAACCCACCAAATAGCTTCACAAAGGATAATTTTCATGTAAACACATAATCACTTTCAAAATGACATTTTGGCATGTACAACGTTTTCACAAATCAACTTGAACTCACTTTGCTAGATTTAGGCTAAATCTAGATTTTTCCCCACACGTAAGCTCTTTTAAAGAACACGAATCTTCAAGCCAAACCTTCCAAAACCCAAGATCCATGAGTTTACAACCATCAATAACCACATTTAATCATTTAGAATTGTTCCCCGAACACCAACCGTCAAAATCTCCATTTATACCCAAAACTCCAATTTGACCTAACTTTTCTCAAAATCATCCAAACCGAAATTGGAGAAACAAAACAGTAGGAGATCATCAATGGAACATTTATAACTCATATTGAAGCTTGTAAATGGAGGAAATGGACTTACCACTTTGGTTTTGATGAAAACCTAGAAAACCCCAAAAATCTCTAGTGTTGGAGATGAAAACTTGCTCTTGCATCAATAGATGAAACCACTAACATTTGATGGAGAAGGAACACTTTAATCTCCATGAAAAGCCCTAAAATTAGTTAGGGTTTGAGGGGGATGAAGAGGAAATGATTTGGGAGAGAATTGATGGAGTTTGGGAGTGAGAAATGAGAAGCTTACCACCCGCAAATTCTCTTGAATCTTTCAATAAACTTCAATACTCTTTCTAGATCTTTGAAGAGCTCTCAAAAACAGAACCATAGCAATTTGAATTACTAAAATTGGAGTTGAAATGAGAGAGATGTGAAGAAATGAAGTTTGGGGGTTGAAAATAGTGTTTTATGCTGATCAAGTGCTCCGCGCGGGTACACTAGCGCCACAACCCGCGCGAGACACTGGTCGCCGGTTTCTTCCTAAACACTGTTTTGGCCATAACTTCTTCGTTTTAGCTCCATTTTCGCTCCGGAAAGAACCGTTGGACTCGTATTCGAATTCCCCATCCAGCAAGACCATAAAATATAGGATTTAATCCAAAATCCTATTTTTCATATTTATCTTAGAAGATCGATTCTACACTGATTCGAAGTTGTACTTATCATAAAATTACGGGTGTTACACAATTTTGTAAAGAAAATTTTGGCCAATAATCAAAGATGATCTTATAAAGGCGATATCGAACTTTGGGCAATCGGTGGTGATTAGTGGAGGATGCAATGCTTTGTTTTTTGACACTCATTCCTAAGAATCAAAACCAATTGGTCTCAACGAGTTTAGACCTATTAGTTTGATTGGCATCTATTATAAAATCCTTGCCAAGGCACTTTCGGAGAGAATAAAGAAAGTCATGGATGGAATAATCGGTGACACTCAAACGACATTATAAAGGGAAGATACATAGTTGATGGGGTGTTAATTGCAAACGAAGCGGTGGATCACATCCGGAGGTCGAAAAGGAAGGCATTCGTATTCAAAGTAGATTTCGAAAAGCTGTATGATAGCGTTGAATGGTCTTTCTTGATGGACATGATGGGTAAGATGGGGTTCGTACAAAAATGGTGTAGATGGATCAAGACATGTTTGGAATCTTCGTCCATTTCTGTGTTAATTAATGTTGATCCAAACCCTCAGTAATTTGATAATGACCCTGAGAAACACTTGGTGAAAATTGTAAGTAGACAATATGTATTAATGTTTTGCCATAAAAAATATACTAAGTCTGTTTAGTATCGTTGTGTAACGTCCCAAAAATTACAAGGAATTTAAGTTTTAAAAAATAATGCATTTCACTATAATCAAACCACAAGTTAACAAATCTCATTACAATAAAAATAAACGTCGTTGATTTAAACCGTCAGACAAAGTTAAGCAGCGGAAAATTTATATAATTAAATCCCCATTTAATAAAAATTTAACTTAAACAGTCTTCGCCTTGCGCCCGTGTGTACCGTCATGCCCGACTGCTACTCGCACCTGAAATCATAAGATATTGGGAGGGGTAAGCACGAAGCTTAGTGAATTCAAACCATAAATGGGATCGCAATTATATCAGCATCACCCTTAATCACCTAGTTATCACAACCAACTCAAACCATGCAATCACGTCTTGCACCCAAATTTATATATACCAAATACACCTAATATCCCAGCACATATTTTTCTTGGAACATCCATCAAGAAAATATATCACGATTAATAATAAGCCTTATACTTCTTGGAACGACCATCAAGAAGATATAACCGCAACTCTATATAAACACATATACTTCTTGGAACAACCATCAAGAAAATATATCACCATCAACAATAAGCATTATACTCCTTGGAACGACCATCAAGAAGATATAATCGCAACTTATTATACAAACACATATACTTCTTCGAACAACCATCAAGAAAATATATCACCATTAACAATAAGCCTTATACTCCTTGGAACGACCATCAAGAAGATATAATCGCAACTTATTATACAAACATATATACTTCTTGGAACAACCATCAAGAAGTACATCAATCACAGTTCAATATATATACACAATTATATATACCCCATAACACAATAATATCAGCAAACAATCATAACTATCACACTCGAGCTATAGTAACACAAATATAATTCCCATCCTATTTAGTGAGAGAACTCACCTCAAAGCAAAGCTTATGTCCTCAACAGCAACACGAACCGGCCAACACCAGCTCACCTTTTTCCACCTAAATAAGTGTTAACAAATGTCAAAGTGACGCCCCAACCCAAAGCCACGACTACTAAATTATAAAATACATTTTCCAGTTTTTACTCTCAACACACAGGTCTGTTCGGGACCTGTTTAACCCCTTATAAACTGATAAATCCAGAAATATTTTTCCATAATCACAAAGTCCCATGTCTTAGGGTTCCAGGGACATATCGTACGTGCTCTAACGATTTTTCTACAATTTACTATGGATTTTACAAAACCGACTTGCAGAACAGTGAAAAACAGGACCTTTCAGTACAAAACAACAATTTGACACCAGCTATGGTCCGAACTGGTTTTTCCGTAAAACATATGAAACTTACTAGACTCAGAATGGGAGATTTTGGCACTGATTTCACCCCAACACGATGTTCCTAGAATAAGGTATGGCTTTTACAAAACAGAGGCAGAAACTATGAATTTTTTTTTAAAAAACGGAACGCGAAACTGTCAATTCCGGACCTTCTGTATAAACAGCCAATTTACGCCTAGTTAGAGGCCGAACCAGACTTCCGCTAAAACACGAAAAGTGTGCCCGGCACAGAATGTGAACCGTGGGCACCGGATTCGCCCAATCCGAGCTACAACGGAAAATTTATGGTTGTCGCAAAACAGTAACAGAAAAACGTTTTCACATAAAATGACGATTTTTGAAACGATTAATGTTTTTCGCGATTGGGTCACGGTTTAGATAATGAGGTTCGGGTTTAGATAGCCACTAGGGCTGGGCAATTCACGCTCTACCCACTGCCACCTCCGGCGGTGGTGGTCGACGGCGGCAGCCACCACCGGCGGTGGTGGTTTGCGAGTGAAAACGACGTAAGAAAAGAAAACGTAAAGGAAACGGAACCTTACCGCTCAGCGGAAAACCACGAGAGATCCCGACCTTCACGTCCCGGCTGCCGCTAACGACTCTCTCTCTCTCGCCGCTGCTCTCTCTCTCTCTCTCTCGCTCTCCGCTGAAACAGTAGCGCCGACTGTTGGGTTGCTCCGGTACCTCTCTCCTTCTCGCCCTCCTTCACTCTCCGGCAGTCGACGACGCCGGCTATGGTGGTGACGATGGTTCTTGGCGATGATGGCAACGAAGACGAAGAGGGGAGGGAGGGGTTTCACGGCGCTGCACCAAAAGAAAAAAAAAAGAAAGAGGTTCCTAGGGTTGTTTGTTTGCGATGATAAATGATAGACAAAGAGGGGGAAGGGGGTCGGCTCAATATGGGCCGAACCCCATGCAAGGTTTTCATGAAATTACCACTTTGGTCCCTGCAGTTTAAGGTAGTTTCGCATTAGACCCCATAGCCCAAACTTTTAACAACTAAGATCCTTGCCGCCTAACCCGTTAAATTTCGATTAGAGGAATTTATAAAATAGCTAAATAAAAAGATTAATTAAAATCCATACCGAGACCCGGGCTTTACAACTCTCCCCCACTTGAATTAGACTTCGTCCTCGAAGTCTCTGCCCACGAATAGTTCCGGATAGTTCTCCCTCATCTCAACCTCAGGTTCCCAAGTCCACTTGAACCCCTTCTAAAACTTCTCGAATACATTTCTTACTAACGTACTCCTTCTAGGACACTGAGATTATGATCGGCAGAACACCCCAACAATTGGAATCATTCCTAACCAAGCGACTTCGGTTGTCTCCCCACCTTAGATATTCCATACATCTCGAGTCAAATCTCAATCTCTAACCATTCTAAAGGTGCTCACCAATATACTCTACAGGATACTCGAATCCGATCATTCCTACCATTACTGCCGATTAACTCCCACGAGTTCTAATAGACTCCCAAAATTTATTTCACGCGAATCGTCAAACCAGTAAACTTCTAATCACCCACGAAGGTCATTCCACCATAACCATTCATCACAATTAAGCATCTCAGGGTTACTACTACTATCACCATAATTATTTAAAATCAGCTACAAATCTCCGATTACACTAAAGGTGTTTGGCCTCAAGCCCAAAAGTTGACACCTAAATATACTACTTACTTCAAACATGTTACTGCGCATTTATTCTCTTAATTACAAAGGGCATCCTTCCCTTAACCGACACTATTCGGCCTACCGTATCAACACGTGTGGAATACCCAATCCTCCACCGTCTACTTATCCTCCACACTCGCTCTACGAAGCCTAGTTACACCGTATCAAGATACACCTTAACGTCTACCTCCCAGGTACGTCTCAAGGCCCGGCATATCGGGACTACCTCCCAGGTAAGTGCCCAAGACTATATTCTCCTAGTGCCTACTGGAAAGTCAAGGTCATAACACATGAATACTGGAGTCCCACCCCGAGATACCCAACCGACCATTACCAACGACTGACTGACGTGACCAAGGATCCAATGCAAAACAGTCTACCAACAACATGCCTATCCCGGAATGACTCACTCACCCAACATGTAAATACTCAACGTGCAATAAGTGCAAAACTGTGCAACAAAACAACCCATCAACAAAACTCCACATCGAGCCATTAAAAAAAACCGTGCAATTGACCCATGACTATCTCAAACTCAAAACCGAGCAAAATGCTCCATGCTTGCTAGACCCATAAGTCGGTCAAAAACGCGTTTAAATAAAGTTTAAGCAAGCAATACTCTAAAATCAACATTAGTCCCAAACTCGACACGGGTTAATCAAAAGAGTTTTCCAAAATGACTCACACCCTTAAAATTCTCAAAATGACACATAACACTTATAAGCGCACTTCCCAAATGGTTTACAAAATCATTTACAAAATATTTTCAACGTCAAGATTTTTCATTTCAAAAAGACCGTAAGCAATAAAACTACTATTACCAGGTCGGTAGTTACGCAAAAATGGACACGCTCGTCCCACATATGAAAATCATGTTGAAAATCATGTTGAAAATCATTTCATTGCAGCTTAGCTTACTCACAAAACGTAAAGCGAATTAAATAATATCTTTGAAAATGAACCGTCATGGTTCTAGTATGAATTGACTCATGACATGTATTTAAAGTAACCGCTCGACCTTACACCGGGTGCGACAAAAGTGTGCACATAATTTCAAAATCAGTTCCACGACATTTGACCCCAAAATTTCTCTTTTTCAACATAAAATGTCGTGGCACAGGGTTCACCAACAAATCTTACGCGCGTCGGCTAGTCATACAAAACGATGAAACGGTTTACAAATATCTATACTATCTTATAAAGCATATAGACTAAAAGTCTTAAAGTCTTAAAGTCTTAAATCTTTTTTTTTTAAATTAATTAAATTCATTTTCTTCCTTTATTTAAGCCTACTGATTAGCCTGCTGATTTTTAATAAAACTCATTTTTAATAAAACTCATTTCAATAGTTATCTCTAAACTTAATCTGAACTCTAAACTTATCTCTAAAAAATCCAACAAACAGATTATTAAATCATTTAAAAAAATTCATATAATACACTATAATTTAATAAAAACAATTAATGTGATTACATGAATATAAAAACAATTAATAACTGAAAATAACCCCATACCATTCCCTAAAAAAGGACATAATCTGCTGATTAAATACGCCCTGCTGATTTAAATATTGATTCTGCTGATTTAGTTTTCAAAAATCCCTAAAAAAGGACTTAATAAAACTGATTCTGCTGATTAAAAGTCTTAAAGTCTTAAATCTTTTTTATTTAAAAAATTAATTAAATTCTTTTTCTTCCTTTATTTAAGCCTGCTGATTCTGCCCAGATTCACTCAGTTAATGCTTATCCCAATCTCTCTGAACTCTAAACTTATCTCTAATCTCAAACTCCCCAGATTCACTCAGTTAATGCTTATCCCAAACTATGGTTCAGATTAAATCATTCATACTCTACCCATATATATACATGCATCGGATTCCAGTTCCAATTACAGTTCCAGGCCGTAGGTATTGAATTTATTTGCTGCTGTTGATATTTTTTTTATTTGCTGTTGATTTTTCCATCGTTTTATTGAAACCCTTCTTCCAATCTTTAGGGTTTGGGTATTCTTCCCCAAGAGAAAGATTTTTAGGGTTTTTCTTCATCAGGTACGTTATTTGCTTTTATTGAATTAAACAACGACGGTACTGATTTCGTTTGGTTTTCGTTTGTAATTTTTAAGGTGTCATGTTTTTTCTCCTTTGGTTCGGGGTTGCAGACCTCTGTTCTGATTGGGGCTGTGTTTGGTAACCGTGTGTTGCAGCCGGAGGTTTTGTTTTGTTAAAACTAATGTTAAAACGAATGTCAAAACTAATGTTTTGTTAATTCAATCAGGATAAATTCAAAACTTGAAGTTAAATGATTTTCTAAAATTAATGTTTGACCACTTATTAAGAACGTAGACTAATCAGAGCGACTGTTAGCTCATGTATTACTTTTTATCCAGTTTGAGTTATAACATGATGGTTGCTTTTGGTTCTTGCACTTAAAAGGGTAATCGACATGTTGTCTTAAGTCTATCTGAATGATGATAAAAATTAGAACATAAGATTTGAAATCTTTATAATTGGTAAAATAACACAATATGTGGGGTTGCTTCAAACAATGGGTCGAGTGGTTATGATCATAGGAGCTCAGTTTGCAGATGGAGTTCTTCATAAACTGCAGAAAAATCCTTATGTTTTTTGTATTATGATATCATATGTATTATGATATCATTTAAAATCCTTATGTTTTTTGTTTTTGCAGAAGTTGTTGGGTTTTTTTTCGAAAGGAGAAGTTGTTGGGTTTTCTATATCACAAGTTACTTCCTGGACAATAATTTCTTAAGCCATTTATGTACAAAGCTTTCTTTATGTTTGTTATTAATTTTTAGGGATGTTTATATGCTTTTTAATTATGTCAACATGTTGTTTTCCAATATCAGGAAATGCATTGGTTTTGTTGTGAAATCATTTGATCAACAAATGGAAATGCAGTGAACAATCATCATCATCTTCGTGTTGTTTTGGATGCAGTCATGGTTTTAATATTTTTTGATCTCGTGTGAGTTTTTGTTGCACAGGGGTGTGTATGTTGTTGGGTTTTTGTTATCGTTTAAGCTTCTGATACTACTGCTTCTGGGATTTCTATTGCATAGGGGTCTGTATGTTGCTGATGTCTAGAACTCGATTTTCCATTTGTAGGCTTCTTGCTTGGTATTGACAGTTCAGTCACTTTTTTTTTGTTGATTCTTGTTGTGACACAGGACCAAAGGAGGGTTAGGATCGGTAACGGTTTGAAGAGGGTGCAAGAAAGGCTGCCTAGGATTGGGTAAAACTGTGAAGGTAACTATTTAAACATTAAGATTTGTAAATACAGAAAGCAAAGTTCCATTTTTTGTAATTATGTTTCATTTACTTGATCTATATACAAAAGTAAATTATGTGAAATGCCTTGACTCTTGGATGTAAGCATTGCTTTTGACCCTAAAAATAAAAATTGTGACAGTTTCAACATGTTACTTTTTGTTGTTTCTTTTATTATTTGTCCCATGATTTCGTTTTTACGTTTGTTGGTTTGTACCATAGCAATTGATAGGAAACATAAATAATACCTGTGTTAGGGATGTAAAACACTCCAAAAGTGGGAAAAGGTCTTTGTCTGTATTTGAAAGCTGCTGCCACTTTGCAATCAACGGTGGCATCAAAATTTCAAGATGTTTAGGCTGCAAATCACAATGATTTTATCACATAAACGGAATACTTTAAAGCTTTAAATTTATGAAGCAATGAAGTAAATAAAAATATAAAGTACAAGCAAGACTGTAAAAGATCACAAATGAGCAAGACACTACCATAGTGATCAATAGGTATTACCTGATTCAATTCCCCTCCAACTGCATCTGCCAAAGTACCAATAGCATCATAAACAATTCTGAGATTCCTCCTCTACAAGCAAGAAACATCAAATAAGAGCTAGAAATAGATGATAAGACTAGAAAAATGAATATTCCATATGCATGATCAGCACATTCCAACAGCAGATTAACCTGGTATTTCCCGAATGCGCACATTAAGTGCTGTAAAATGATCTCCAAGCGTGGTCCCAACTCATCAGCGGCTTCCTGTACTAAATGCATTTTAGTTATCTATATGTCATTCTCAGACAAATTAATTTATGACTCACTGTGTCCTTAACAACCTCTTCAAGAGTTGCAAAAGCTGAACAAGCAGCCTCCTGAACGCGCTTGTTATTATCTAAAATTCTTCTTAAAAGGCCTGTGAGAACTTTTTCAAACTGCTCATGTCCCTCCCGATGAGCAATGCCCTGAAATATAGAAACAGAGTTAGACACAAAGGTTGACTAGATAAAACAGAGCTACAACTGTTTAGATCACTCAAATCAACAATTCAACATAACTAAAATCAACATAAATCAACATAACTAAAATCAAGAGAAAACGTGAAAAATCAAGCTTACAAACTTAGATTACCTTACGTGAGGGAGAGTGAGCGGTGCTGCTGTGGTGGTGGCCGGCGAGGAGTGGTGAGCGGTGGTGGTTCGAGAAAAAATAAACAGTGGTGATCAGGTGGACGGTGGTGAGCGGTGGTGCTGCTGTATAAAGTAGCTTCATTCAACAAAGGAGACCACATCTAAACTCATAAGTTCCATTATGAAGATTGTATTCATTTAGTAGGTTCTATATCAATTGGTACATCTAACATGAACTTTAATACTAATAAAACCATTTTGAACAAACCCCTCAAGGCTTTGGCATGAATTGATGATTATGATAATAAAATTACAGAAGAAAAATAAATATTGAATCGTTGCATGATTGCATAGCTTCTACTAAAAGTCATGTTGATTCAATTATCTGGGATAAACTAAAACTCATTTAGATCATTAATTTGGTATTAAGGGAGTGAGTGAAATATTAAACCCCAACAAATAAGCAACTTTCAACCGGTTATGATTAATTAATCGTTGGTGTCCACAATCTATAAGAACCCTAATGATTTGCTAATCTCTAACAAATCATATAATTAGACTAAATTTTTCAATCATCTAAACCAAAATACACAATAGTGATTGTATCAAACATATACTAACCAGTAAAGAACTACGGAAACTTAACCGGTAGAATAACCGCTTCCTGTAGAGCCTGCTTAGCACTCTCAAGTCCAGCAACATCGTTCCATTTCACATTAGGTTTCTCCCTAACAATCGCAAAGTTCAATCCAGCCCTAAGTTTAGACTGCTCTGGATCCTCCCCATCTCCTCCTCCCCCTTCCCCATCCTTAGGTTTCGTTTTCGGCCTCACCGCCACCGCCGCATCACCACCGTTCGCCGCCGGTCTCGTACCTCCTTCATCGAGAACAACCATGGTTCATAACAAATCGGTGAGCGGTGGTGCTGCTGTGGTGGTCGACGACTCGACGTGAGCTGTGCTGCTGTGGTGGTCGACGAGCGGTGGTGGTCGGCGAGGAGTGGAGAGTTGTGGCGGACTGGCGGTGGTCGATTAGGGATTTAGGGTTTCTTCACGATGGGTCGAATGGTCGATGCTCGATGGGTCTGTTCAAAATAATAGTATCAGATTAGAAATTAATAATTGATATACAATTAATTTCCAAGATAAAATATACACTTGGTCAAAAAAAAAATATACACGGGCAAAATTTATTGGTTATAAATAGTTAAAAGAATACAAATTTTGTAAAAAAAGTTAAAAGAATATAAAATTTCCAAATGTTGTTATAAATAGTTAAAATAATACAAAATTTTAATTTCCAAATTTAAAAATAGTTATTAATTTCAAAATTTTGTTTATTATCTATATCCTCTTACAATATATTGTTCTTTGATGATTAAATTTCTTCAAAATATGAGTTTTTCTTTTTAATTTATCTATATCTTGTAAATTTTTACTTATTAATTTGATTATTGTTGAAATCTTATACTAATACATAAATGAAATAAGATGAATAGTTGATTTTATTTACAAAGCATCTTATTGAATATTAGGAGTTGTAGATGCACAATGAAACAAAGTTGGAAACTTAGAAAAAAGAGGACAATAAATATCAAAACTTTAAATTTTAAAATTTTATAAAATAAAAATAGAAATACCAATTAAGTTTGTTGTAACGATTGAATTAAACTAAAAACGTGTCGAGCATAAGACGTAGTATTGTGTTTTACTCAAATGATCAAAATCAATTCATTTTTGTTGTTATGCCTGAAAATTGCTTGTTATTTTAGAATAAAGTGTTTTATTTGTAGTTTAACATATGAAATCTTGGGTGCCATGTTGCATTTTTCATCTTGTGTTTTGTTTGTTTTCATTCGATTGATAATGGATGGATTAATTGGTAATTATATGGTGATTGTTTTATTAAGTGACAATAGTGATACAACAGTTTTATTATGTGATTTTTTGTGATTTTCATAATTTTATTTAATTTGTAGAAATGGATTTAGGGTGGTATGCTGAACATTTTTCAGCACTACAATGTCCTCATGTTTGGTGGAACTTTTCATGTGTCCGAGTTGAATTTGTTTATGAAGATGAAAATCAAGAAAAACTATATATCATCTTACTTAACCAAAATGTAAGTGAAATTGATCATATTTCAGTTTTGTTGAAAAATATATTTTTTAAAGATACTAATATTTATAATTACATGTTGTATATTTATATATGTTAGAGGGACAAAATGACTGCAATTGTTCCACGTAGTTTGATGGATGTCTATAGACAAAGAAATTTGGTGGGAGGTGTTTTCTTTTTGGAGCATTTCCAAGTTCAGGGAACCAATTATGAATATCCAAGGTATGAAAAATATAGTTTTCTTCGTGTCGAGTATGAAATTTTGATCGGTAGAAACACAAGGTTTACCCCATTGCCGAGGGATGTTCAAAGAGGATTTGTGTTTTATCCATCGGTGCCTTCGATAAGAACACTTGTTGAAGATAGGACGACAAGAAAAATGCTAATTGGTAAATTAATTTTTTTAGTTAAATTTAAATATATTTATATATTTTACCATGTCAAATTGATATTCAAATTTAAATTTATATATCTTAGATGTAGTTGGAAAAATCATAAGGGGAAGACGAGTTACCTATGAGAGAGATTATGGTGTATTCCGATTGGGTTCATGTGATTTAGTTTTACAAGATGAAACGTAAGTTTGAAGTTGTATTAAAATTTAATCAATTATTAATCGAAACAATTATCAACGACGCAAGGAAAATAAACGTGGAATACTGCTACCTATTTTTGACGAAGTCGTGAATCAAGAATCGCCAAGTTAGTATTTCTTTTTCATCTTGATCTTACCATTTATTTATAATAATCTTAATTTTCATATTCAAATGTCTTACATAGCGCTTGGCGAAGGAAGTAGTCAACACATGACAAATATCTCTCCCATGGAGACGACACGAGAGAATATAAGTGAAATAACCCCTATGAGTGCGTTAACTTCTGCTCAAAGAAGAAGGATTGTTAATCGAAACTATTATCAACGAGGTAAGGAAAATAACAGAAATGTTGTTCATACACAAGGAACAAGCCAATTATGTTCGAGGTTGACACATGATAACTTCAACGGTAAAAACTATGCATTATTATTATTTTGTACTTTGGAATTGACATAAACTAGAGACTAAATGAAATGAGGTATTTTGTCATAGGCGTTCAAAATAAACGTAGAATACTGCAACCTCTTTTTGACGAAGTCATGAATCAAGAATCGCCAAGTTAGTATTTCTTTTTGATCTCGATCTTACCATTTATTTATAATAATCTTAATTTTCATATTCAAATGTTTTACATAGCGCTTGGCGAAGGAAGTAGTCAACACATGACAAATATCCAGAGGTATATCACGTGGCACTACAAAGATATTAGTGAAGCCTACCAAAAAGTTCAAACCGAAGGGAGTTTACACATCAAATGTGGTTTATCGAGAAGTTTTGAGTGATGATTGTAGATGATTAAAGCATGATTGTAATTTCTATTTTGTTTAAACAAAAATTTAGACATAAAAGACTTCAGTTATAAACCAAACCCAAACCGTATGATGATTCAACCCAAAATTCAGTTACTACCTTTATAAAGCATATAGACTAAAAGTCTATATGCTTTAAGACTTTAAGACTTTAAGACTTCCAGCAACAACCTCGATGAAAATTGTTATGAACGTGTTTACTTTTATAAACACATGTTTATAATTTTCATTTTTTGCTTACATTTATTTGAATATTGCATCCCGCCGCATTGCGCGGGTACTCAACTAGTATTTTTGTTAAAACACGACTGTCTCGTGTAAGTTTCAACTTAAAGTTAAAAAACCAATCCGTTTCCATCATTTGAAAATATCGACTAAAACCTCATAAAATCTCAAAAGGTGGGGTTCTTTAAATTGATTTCCAAGATTTCCCAAATGGTCACATAAACAAATAAGATATGCACCTCGTGAAATTAAACCCACACGACTCAACATGCCGTAAAACAAAACTTATTTTAACCAACTCACTCAAATAGCTTTATACAGACATCGTGGAATGTAACTTTCCGTCTCAACTCTAACATATGTGGAGGAGTTCCAATGTTAAAGTCACAAGCCGTAGTCACTTGCCCAACATTTTAAACACCACAAAACACGGATATCATCTTACCCGAAAGAACCGTTGGAAAAATAACGAAATGAGACCAATTCTAACAAAGTTTGCACTCCCGTGATAAAACGATTTCATACACTTTCAAAACCATATTTCAAAATCTTGTGTGTGTCCTGAACATTTCCCAAAATTCCAAAACACCATCCATAAAATGATTTGAAACACAAGAATTTGTTAATGCAATCTATTTCAAAATCAAACTTTGTGCATGACTCAGTCGGCATTCTACGCCTCGACTCCTACTCCTCCAAATCTCTCCGATCCACTAACGTCATCCGGACATTTAAACCTCTTAGGCAAGTTGGGAAATTACGTCAAATAATCCCTACGATTTTTCCTCAAATCAAAGTCGGCTCTATAAGCCTATGATTCTAGCACAATCATCCATCTTGGCCCGAAACAAACACCATCCTCATCGTCACTCCAAGTGATTAATACTAGAATTGTCCTTTTATTCCAACGACTACTAATTTATAACTTTCGACACTACCCCAACGATCATCCCATCAAAGCAAATCAAGTACACACCTGTACTAGTAGGTTTACTATAGTCGTTCCTCCTTGTGATGGCTATTCTGGGTAGATATTTCAACGAGTTATTAGCACATAATAATTCACACTAACAACGCTCACGCTCAACTCCTTGGATTCCTCGTGACTTTCCCCGACTCGAGCATTGATCCTGTGTTTTCGATAGTAGGAGCTCTACTACTACCTTCCACACCTATCATCACTCGTTCCGAGTTCCATCCGATGGGTCCAAGTAGTTTCTCGCCGATAACTACACACATATGCCCGCACCGGCATATGTACACACTTTTCCTAGCTCCCTAGGAATTCCACCCAACTCCACTACCCTTGCTATGAGGAAATCCCCACTAGTCATGACGAGTCGCCTCGCGAATGCACAGTCGCACACAGTGTAAAACCAGATAGACATTCGAATATAAGATTCTATCCTACAACGGTTGGACTCAAACAAGAGCTGCGCAATAGAACTAAATCCGACATTCTAAGGCTATTTGGTTCCTACCGCATACAACCTATAGTGCATTCACTTAACAACTTATCAAGGCTAGCATGAACTCCTATTAGCAAACAACAAACATGCAGTACAGTGTAATAAGCACCAAACAATCCAGCACACATACTCCTATGTTCTAGAAAGCAATCTAGCATACATACTCATATGTAAACACTCTTCCCAGCTCACTAGGAATTTCATCTCATCCCACTACCCTTGCTACCACGGAATCCCTATTAGCCATAACGAGTTGCCTCGCGAATACCCAGTCGCATGCAGCGTGAATCAAATAGACATTCGAATACAAGATTCTATCCTAGAACGGTTGGACTCAAACAAGAGCTGCGCAATAGAACTAAATCAAATATTCTAAGGCTATATGATTCTTACTGCATACCACCTATAGGGCCTTCACTTAACAACCTACTATAACTAGCATTGATTCCTACTAGCAAGCAATCATCATACAGTACAGTGTAAACAACATAGGCAATCTAGCATGCATACCCTATGATCCAGAAAGCGATAAATACACTAAGTACTGTACCTTCCCACTTAGCGCCGGCTGACTGTACACACTGCACCCTCAATCACCGTTTCCCAAACGGGTTTTCCTTTTTCTTTTATTCAAAAAGATTTTAGTAAAAGAATTTGAGATTTCATAGCCGCAACTTGAGACCAAACACACCGAGATGTGTTTGATTCACTCAACCTGGCTCTGATACCAAGTTGTAACGTCCCAAAAATTACAAGGAATTTAAGTTTTCAAAAATAATGCATTTCACTATAATCAAACCACAAGTTAACAAATCTCATTACAATAAAAATAAACGTCGTTGATTTAAACCGTCAGACAAAGTTAAGCAGCAGAAAAGTTATATAATTAAATCCCCATTTAATAAAAATTTAACTTAAATAGTCTTCGCCTTGCGCCCGTGTGTACCGTCATGCCCGACTGCTACTCGCACCTGAAATCATAAGATATTGGGAGGGGTAAGCACGAAGCTTAGTGAATTCAAACCATAAATGGGATCACAATTATATCAGCATCACCCTTAAACAACTAGTTATCGCAACCAACTCATACCATGCAATCACGTCTTGCACCCAAATTTATATATACCAAATACACCTAATATCCCAGCACATATTTTTCTTGGAACATCCATCAAGAAAATATATCACGATTAATAATAAGCCTTATACTTCTTGGAACGACCATCAAAAAGATATAACCGCAACTCATTATACAAACACATATACTTCTTGGAACAACCATCAAGAAAATATATCACCATCAACAATAAGCCTTATACTCCTTGGAACGACCATCAAGAAGATATAATCGCAACTTATTATACAAACACATATACTTCTTGGAACAACCATCAAGAAAATATATCACCATTAACAATAAGCCTTATACTCCTTGGACCGACCATCAAGAAGATATAATCGCAACTTATTATACAAACACATATACTTCTTGGAACAACCATCAAGAAGTACATCAATCACAGTTCAATATATATACACAATTATATATACCCCATAACACAATAATATCAGCAAACAATCATAACTATCACACTCGAGCTATAGTAACACAAATATAAATCCCATCCTATTTAGTGAGAGAACTCACCTCAAAGCAAAGCTTATATCCTCAACAGCAACACGAACCGGCCAACACCAGCTCACCTTTTCCCACCTAAATAAGTGTTAACAAATGTCAAAGTGACGCCCCAACCCAAAGCCACGACTACTAAATTATAAAATACATTTTCCAGTTTTTACTCTCAACACACAGGTCTGTTCGGGACCTGTTTAACCCCTTATAAACTGATAAATCAAGAAATATTTTTCCATAATCACAAAGTCCCATGTCTTAGGGTTCCAGGGACATATCGTACGTGCTCTAACGATTTTTCTACAATTTACTATGGATTTTACAAAACCGACTTGCAGAACAGTGAAAAACAGGACCTTTCGGTACAAAACAACAATTTGACACCAGCTATGGTCCGAACTGGTTTTTCCGTAAAACATATGAAACTTACTAGACTCAGAATGGGAGATTTTGGCACTGATTTCACCCCAACACGATGTTCCTAGAATAAGTTATGGCTTTTACAAAACAGAGGCAGAAACTATGAATTTTTTTTAAAAAAACGGAACGCGAAACTTTCAATTCCGGACCTGCTGTATAAACAGCCAATTTACGCCTAGTTAGAGGCCGAACCGGACCTCCGCTAAAACACGAAAAGTGTGCCCGGCACAGAATGTGAACCGTGGGCACTGGATTTGCCTCAATCCGAGCTACAACGGAAAAGTTATGGTCGTCGCAAAACAGTGACAGAAAAACGTTTTCACATAAAATGACGATTTTTGAAACGATAAATGTTTTTCGCAATTGGGTCACGGTTTAGATAATGAGGTTCGGGTTTAGATAGCCACTAGGGCTGGGCAATTCACGCTCTACCCACTGCCACCTCCGGCAGTGGTGGTCGGCGGCGGCAGCCACCACCGGCGATGGTGGTTTGCGATTGAAAACGACGTAAGAAAAGAAAACGTAAAGGAAACGGAACCTTACCGCTCAGCGGAAAACCACGAGAGGTCCCGACCTTCACGTCCCGGCTGCCGCTAACGACTCTATCTCTCTCTCTCTCTCTCTCTCTCCGCTGAAACAGTAGCGCCGGCTGTTGGGTTGCTCCGGTACCTCTCTCCTTCTCGCCCTCCTTCACTCTCCGGCAGTCGACGACGCCGGCTATGGTGGTGACGATGGTTCTTGGCGATGATGGCAATGAAGACGAAGAGGGGAGGGAGGGGTTTCACGGCGCTGCACCAAAAGAAAAAAAAAGAGAAATAGGTTCCTAGGGTTGTTTGTTTGCGACGATAAATGATCGACAAAGAGGGGGAAGGGGGTCGGCTCAATATGGGCCGAACCCCATGCAAGGTTTTCATGAAATTACCACTTTGGTCCCTACAGTTTAAGGTAGTTTCACATTAGACCCCATAGCCCAAACTTTTAATAACTAAGATCCTTGCCGCCTAACCCGTTAAATTTCGATTAGAGGAATTTATAAAATAGCTAAATAAAAAGATTAATTAAAATCCATACCGTGATCCGGGCTTTACACGCTGATGGAAAACATGCTTTAAATTATAATTCAACGAACACAGTACATCAGTGAGCCCTGAGCTTGTTCAGTCTCACTGATGATCGTTGAATGTTCATCATGTAATTGTTTACTTATGATCCCTGAAGACAAGATTCGCGTCAACAAAGTTCGAAGCAAAAATAGAAGACCAAGCTGAAGAACAAGTGACTAAGTCTACTACTGACCTGATGCGGATATCAGCGAAGACAAGACTTGTCCATTCCACTCGAAGTTTCAAGTAGAAGACTTCAGCGAACGCTGAACTTTATCATTTGCTGATAAAGATTCATTCAGTGAACGCTGATCATGAAGCCTGTTCTACAAGCAACTTTTGTCTTATCTCCTTGCACGCATCCGTACAATTTTGTCAGAACGGACATCCCTTTGTCCATAATCATACAACCAACTCTGCAACTACACTATTCATCTTGCGACCACTAGGATGTTTGCTAAAGTCAATACATGCAACCAACCAGAGGCTGCCACGTGTAAAGGTGTACTGTTTTGCATTAAATGCATGCAGTATAAATAGAGAACCCTACTTCACATTTGAAGTGCTCGACTTTTCTTCCTCGCTGAACTACCGTGTGCTTAGAAAACTCTCCTTAGTTTTCTTATTTCTTTCCTCTCTATTTCTACTGCAAGAAATCTGTGTGTTCTCATAGTTTGTTTAGATTAGGTTTTTTTAACTTGATCTTATTCCGCAACAAATTGTAAATTGTTTGATTATATCAATAAACAATTTAGAAAGATAAAATCTTGTGTTTGTATTCAACCCCCCCCCCCCTTTCTACAAACTTGTATAACCCTTCGGGACCAACAAGTGGCATCAGAGCAGATTGTTTAATCTCATAAACAAGATCTTGCTTATACTCTCTCTTTTTCTCTTCCTTGCTAATTTTCTAAAATGGCAAATCATCAGAATACAAATTACATAGACAATGGATCTCTTACCAAATCTCCTCGATTTAGAAAAGATAATTTCAATCTGTGGAAAAATCGAATGATGCTATTCCTAGAAGGAGAAGATCCCACTATACCTTACTATGTGGAAAATGGAACTTATGTTCCACATGTGGTCCATGGTGTTGTTCCTGCCACTGCTACTACCCAGCCATCCCTAAGAGAACTCTCATCAGAGAAGTTTCTCAATGGACTGAAGAAGATAAGAAGAAGGTGTTCGTTGATACAACGACCAGGTCTATCATCTCTATGGCTCTTCGATCAACTGTCACGATCACTGAAATGGAATCTAACTCTGATGATTCATCAGACGTTGATCCTTCAGAACTTGATGAGTCACTGGCACTCCTGACAAATTCTTTCAGGAGATTTTCTAGAAAGAGTAACTTCAGAAGAAGTAAACCTCTCACTATCACTGATAAGCCTAAAACTACTCATGTTGATAAGGCTATTGCTACCTGCTCTAACTGTGAAAAAGTAGGACACTTTGTAAGTGAATGCAGGTCAAAGAAAGTCTTCAAACCTTCATCTTCCTCCTTCAAGAAATCCTCTAACCCCAGGGCTAGAGATGACAAATACCAAAAGCTGAAAGAAAAGTATGCTAAGCTGAAAGCATACAAAAAGAAAGGTAAAGGTCTGATCGCTGAAGATCATGATTGGGCTGAATCTGATGAAGAATCATCCGAATGTGAAGAAGATGAGGCTAATCAATGCCTCATGGCCCAAATACAAGAAGAGGATGCCTTCCATGAAGCTGATAGTCTTCGTGCTATCGATATACTGACTATTGATTTATATGATGCCATGAATGGAAAGACCAAAGCTGAACAACTAAATGAAGATTTAGCTGAACCGTTCAAACAATGTCATTTAAAAATTCAAGAGCTTTCGGACATTGAAAATAATTTGAAAGATCAGGTCTATGTAAATCAAGTTATCAGTATCGAGCGTGAACAAGTTATCGCTGAACTGAAAGCAGAAAACGATATTGTTTAAGGATGGTATAAATCCCCAGCAAAGATCACTGAGATAACAGGTGCTCAAATCCCTCTTAGTGACAAACGTGGTATTGGTAACAAAGCTGACGCTGAAGAACCAACCACTGATCGTTCCATGCTTAAGTTTGGAATGCTCGTGTCATCTATCCCTGACACCTCTTCATCTCAATGCTCGTCTTCTAAAACTCTCATCCCTGAGGACAAACCTACCTTGATTTCTAAAGGTAAAGAAAAAGAAATTCAAAAACCTCAGAAGGGTACCAAAGTACCTAAGCAGAAAGTTTCTAAAACTTCAGCGAGCCATCCCTCTGCTTCTAAAACTAAGATCCCTGAATTCATTTAGCGATCTACTCTGAAACTAAGAATGGATGTAATTGGTAAGAAATCCGAAGAACTCATAGTTTAGGAAATGGTCCTAAAGCTACTTTTAGCTATAGGAAGTGTTATCACTGTGGACTTACCGATCATATTGCTAGTAAGTGCCCCACAACTACCAAGGTTGAGAAATTAGCCAAGGCAAAGAAGACCATCCCGGATAAAAATCACGCCAAGGTGAAAAACACCACTGAGGTTAAGAAATTAACCAAAGTGAAGAATGTCACTGAAGCTGAATCTTCAAATGCTGCTAAGATTGCTGAACCTTCAACTTCCTCTACCACCACTGACAAATGTGGTCCCATAGTTAAGTGGGTACCTATTCAAAACTAATCTTCCTTTGTTTGCAGGTCTCGAAGGGTATCTGGTATCTTGATTACGGATGCTCTCGACATATGAATGGAAAGAAAAACATGCTCACTGAATATAAGGAAGAGAAAGGTCCCTCTTTGACCTTTGGTGGAAATGGAAAAGGCTATACCCGAGGGTTTGGTGTACTCTCTAATGGTACAAAAACCTTCAGAAGAGTCACAAACGTCGAAGGGCTGAAGAACAATCTTCTTAGCATCAGTCAGCTATGTGATAAGGACTTCAAAGCTTGCTTCACTAAGAAAGCATCTTTCGTCACTAACAAGAAGGAGAAAGTTGCTCTCAGTGGATATCGTTTGGAAAATGTTTATGTAATAAACATGGACTCAACAGCCACTAAAAATGCGTGTTTCTTCTCCAAAGCCTCTCGTGATGTCCACTGGCTATGGCACAAAAGGCTCTCTTATATCAACTTCAAGACACTGAACACTCTTTCTTTAAAAGAGTTAGTCACTGGTCTTCCTCAACATTCATACTGTTAGCTTCAATCTTCCTAATCATAGAAATACTTAGAAGTAGTGAAAAATAGGCTAAGTATAGAAAAGCCTCTCACAGAGGCTCTGCCACTTCTTCCAGAAGATCAAGTCCAGAAAGCCACAGAAGCTACAAAGGTAATCACAGAACCTCTGTAGTGCGCAAGAAGAAGATCAACTCGGAAACAAGTGGACTGCTCCACAGAAGGTCAGACCATAGAACCTCTGTAATGCCTTACAGAGCCTCTGTGGTCTGCTATGAAGACTTGGAAGATATTACTGGATACGTTCATCAACTTGCATGGAAAAGTACTGTCAAAACACGTGTCAAGCTCTGAGTGGACTCAATAGGGCAAGGTACAAAATAGACGTCTGCGCCATTTAATGCATTTACCAATAGTACATCTGCTCCATTAAATGCGTATGGCTCAAACAACTGCTCACACCATCCAGTCCACTGTTCACACCATTCAGTTCACTATTCATGCCGTAAAAGGAACAGTGACCTACTTCATAGTCTTCTAAGAGTAGTATAAAAGGAAGTCTCATGTTGAGATCTTCCTAAGAACGAATACACAAGGAATCACTAATACTCTAAAACGTTATTGTCAAATATCTGAGTGTTATATTCTCACACACACCAACAGTTCTTAATCTGTTCTTCGTGTTCTTATTATATATTGAATAACAGTAACTGTTCAAGAAATCCTTTTTATTCCTTACTGTTTTCTTTATATATGTGCGTTCTAACATCTATCAAACATATCTGTTAGTTTAAATACGCTTCCGCATTAAACTCTAAATTCAACTAATAGACTGTTAATCTTGATTAAGTGTATCTGGGTTCCAACAATTGGTATCAGAGCCACTCTTGATTTTCAATATCAAGTGATCCACTTATCAAGATTCGTGATAGATATTATTGTGTCTGGAAACTGCTTAAACTCAGAAAATCTTCAAGTTCATCGAAGTAACTCTTTAGTCATACCTTCTTTCTAAAATCTTCAAAAATGACAAATACAAATAATTTCTTTACTACTGGTTCTCTCACTAAACCTCCTAGTCTCCTTCGAGATGAGTATCCTCAGTGGAAAATAAGAATGGTCCATTTTTTCGAGGGCACTGAAAAAAATCAAGTACAATATCTGTACAATCCTCCTCCTATTCCCATGACAGTAGTACCTCGTATACCTGCTACTGCTGAATCTGCCGAAATCCCCGAACATCAAAAACCAAAGCCAAAAGGGGAGTGGTCAACCGAAGATAAAGCAGAAGATGAAGTTGCTCAGAAAACCAAGAGGACATTGATTATGGCAATACCCAACGAACTCTTTCAATCCTTGGATTCATGTGAAACAGCGCATGATCTGTGGAAAGAACTGGAAAGACAGTTGGAAGGAGGTGCTAAAACACAAAAAAACCGAAGAGCACAGTACATCAATGAATATCATGCATTCAGAGCCTCTTCAACAGAATCTCTGCAAACAACATACGACAGATTCAACTCTCTAATCAACAAGTGCAGAAAATCAGGCATTGACAGAACTTCTGAAGAAAACAATGTCATGTTTTTAAAAAGTCTAAATGAAGAATAGCTCCAGCTGTCTTTGTCCCTACAGACAAATCAGGATCTAGACACCTGGACTCTCTCTGATCTTTACGGAACATTAGCCGCACAAGAACCTCAGATAGCACAGGCTAAAACACTAACCATTGTACCATATGCATTGGTTAGTAAAACTAAAGAAGATGCACAGAGACCAAGAAATGAAAAAGCCACAGAGGAGAAGAAGAAGGAGAAGAAGAAGATGGTGATAATAGACAGTGAAGAAGAAGAGCAAGCAGAAAAAGAAATAACTCTTGCGTCACTAGCTAAATCTTTAGCTCTATTGACAAAAGAGTTCAGAGGAAACAGAAGAGGTTCCGGAAATGAAAGATATGATAGAGAAAACAGAAGAGATGACAGAAGAGAAGAAGAATCGAGTGGCCGACAGAGGTCAAGCGAAAGACATTACAGAGGAAATGACCGACAGAGGTCAGATGACTCGGTAAGCCACACGCAGCAAGAATGCTACAAATGCGGCAAACCTGGTCACTATGCAAATGAATGTAGATCAGAGAAAGGCGGAGACCTACAGAAGTCCAATGATCGAACAGGAAACACTCCTCAAGGATGTTTTAACTGCGGCAAACCAGGCCATTTTGCAAATGAATGCAGAAGCAGATCAAATCGCCCACAGAGGGACTCTGCTTTCTACAAAAAGAAAGCCGAGTATTATGCTCAAAAATCCTTAATGGCAAAAGGATATTCTGAGGAGAACACAGAAGACTTCCAGTCAGACTCTACTTCTGACGATGAACATACCGCCAATGCCCTCTTCTGTGGCATGGCAGAAGTCGACTCCTGCACTGACTCTGAGGTATCTACTTCAAATTCCAACTCTTGTATTACCTCTGTAGATGATAATACACTTAGAATTAACATTGAATTAATTGAACTGAAAGAGATAAATCAAATTATTCAGAAAAGACTCACCTTCAATGAGAAAGAAGTACGGCTTCTCACTCAAGAAAAAGCAAAGATTTTTGAGGAAAAAGAGAGAATAGAAAAGAATTGGAACAAAACTCTAGATCCTTTAAAAAAACAAATTTCTGAATTAACCAATACTTTAAAAGATAAAACAAAAGAACTTTCAGTTTCAAGGAGCGAAACTACTGACATAAGAGCTCTTAAAGAATACTTTCAAAGAGAAAGAGAGGTATTATGGCAAGATTTACTCAGAAGAGAAGTTTTGATTAAAAACTATAAAGATGCACAGAAAGTTTATGAAAAAGTAAACTCACAAATAGGAAGACGAGGTATAGGGTATGATGATATCACCCTAGGTGTTGAAGGCAAAAGAAACAAACCTCTGTCCTCTTTATTTGTGATTGGAAAAACGAACAAACCACATTTTCCAAATCTAATCTCTGTAAGCAAAAGGGCGAAAATCTCTGTGGATCCTTACTTGAAGAAACATAAGAAGATGATTAACGTGTGGTTTGAAAACACAGACTCATCATCTTCAACCTCTGTCAATCGAGGTATCAAACCAAAGAAATATCTGAAAACACAAGATCAGATTGGTATCTTCAAGTTTGGTAAACCAGAGACCCAAACACAGGTTGCTTTTGTCTATTTGATAAACGTTGAAAAGAAATTATCAGCAGAAGCTCCTGAGTTTAAACCCATTTTTTCAGAAGAAAACTTTAAAAATTTAATTGAAAAAGAAATTTTGGAAATATGGAAATCAAGCGTTTTAGAAAATTTCTGTACATCTTCTATAGATAAAACTCTCACTGAAGAAATCTTATTAGAAACCTCTGCAATCTATGAAAACTATTCTACAGAGGAAGAAAGCTCGTACGATACATGCTCAGAAAATCCAGCCTCTATTGAAAGAATTGACTCAACCTCTGTATACGAGGACGATTCATCCTCTGACAACTCAGAGACTGATTTCAAATCAGGGATAATTCACTGTGACACAGAGGATGTCAAATTCTCCTCTGAAGTTCCTCACAGAACTATTTCTCCAAAAGAGAAACTCACAGAGATTCCAATCTGCCAAGATTTTCTAAAATTGAATCTACATATCAAAACCTCTGCTGAGCTTAAAATGTTACAGAAGACCTCTATTGATCCTATAAGTTCTAGATTTTCAAAACCCAAGGTTAATAAATCTTTTTCTTCTGTGACAGTGATGAAAGAAGTTCACCACAGAAGCAACCCACAGAAGGCAGGTCCTAAACAGAGCTTTTGCAAACAACATTCGAGTATTCATAGATCTTCTAGTAATAGGAAATCTAATGTAAAGAAAGAATGTAATGCCTCTGTGGCTGAGTTTAAAAAGTTCAATGAAAAGTTCAAGCAAATTACATCTCATATTCAATACTGTCATTGCTTTGATCTTATGTCTAAACTTAATAATCATTTTTCAAGTCAAGTCTGTTTACTCTCTACGACAATTCAAAAGTCAAATCCCACAAAGAAACAATCTAACTCTTCTGCAGAGAACAAAATGTATTTCAAGAATGCCAAGGCAAACTTGAAAAACTCTAACAATATTGGACCCATATGGATATGGGTACCTAAATCTCTGTGATTGTCCTGCAGAAGAAGTATGTGCCAATCTGGTATCTAGACTCCGGATGCTCAAGGCACATGACTGGTGACAGAAGTGCACTATCCACGTACAAAGAAACATAAGATGGTGGATCTGTGACTTTTGGAGACAACAAGAAAGGACACATAAAAGGCTATGGAGTCATAAGGAAAGAAGACGTTTCTGTATACAAAGTTGCATATGTGGATGGCCTTAAGCACAACCTACTCAGTGTAAGTCAACTTTGTGATACAGGATTCAATGTGTTGTTCAAAAGAACTTTCTGCTCTCTACAAAGTGAAGAAACAAGTATGGAACTTCTGCGAGCTGAAAGAATAGGTGATCTATATCTAATGAACTTCAACTCAAAGAACAAAGACAAAGTTTGCCTTGTTGCCTGCAAAAGTGAAGAAGCCTGGTTATGGCACAACAGGTTATGTCACTTGAATTTTCACACATTGGAAAAACTGGTCAAACTTGATCTAGTTAAAGGTTTGCCAAATGTTAAATTCAATAAGGATCATTTATGTTCTGCCTGTGATATGGGAAAACTCAAAAGAGCTTCCCACAAAGGCAAAACAGATGTATCTTGCACTAGACCTCTGTACATGCTTCATGTCGACCTCTGCGGTCCCATTGCCATACAGAGCCTAGGTGGCAAGAAATACATACTTGTCCTAATTGATGAGTATTCGCGTTTCACATGGGTTGAATTCGTTAGAAAGAAATCAGATGTTCCAAATATATTGATAAATCTAATGAAAAGAATCCAAGTTCTTTATAATTGCAGAATACATAAGTTAAGAAGTGACAATGGCACAGAATTTAAAAACTCTATCATTGAAGCCTATCTTTCAACAGAAGGAATATCACAGAACTTCTCTGCAGCTCGCACTCCACAACAGAACGGTGTTGTCGAAAGAAAAAATCGAACACTTGTGGAAGCCGCAAGAACTATGATGTCAGCATGCGGATTATCAATGAACTTTTGGGCAGAAGCAATTTCTACTGCGTGTTATACTCAAAATCGATCAACCATTGTGAAAAGACACCTCAAGACGCCTTACGAATTGCTTAACAAACGGCGGCCAAACATCAAATTTTTTCATGTATTCGGATGCAAATGCTTCGTCTTAAACGACAGAGATTCAAGAGGAAAGTTTGATGTAAAAGCAGATGAAGGCAAATTCATTGGATACTCTGCCACTTCCAAAGCCTACAGAACATTCCTTACAAAGTCTCACAAGATTGTAGAAAGCATCAATGTTTCTTTTGATGATTCATTCCAAATGACTTCTGAACAAATCAGTTCAGAACTCGGAATTAAAGGGAAATCCTCTGTCATCTCACAAGCAAAAGAAGACTTGGATCTTCTATTTTTAGAGATGCTCCACGAAAACATTGATCCTTCTGTTGGAACAATCAGGGTTTCTGAAGAACCATCCTCTGTCGGACAAAATCCTACAGGTTTGTCTCTAACTGGTCCTAATAATGCTTCATCTTCTTCTGTAAATACTACAGATGCAATTGCTGAAGCAGAAGAAAGTGCAGAAGATGAAACATCAAGGAAAACGACCACAGAAGCTGCACAAACCACAGAAGAACCAATTACAGAGGAAATCGAGGACCAAGACTATACGTCCTCAGAGGAACAAACTCCACCACCACTCATACCAATCATTCCACAAACGGTAGAATCAACTACCAAGGCACGAAGAACAACAGAGGCTACACAAAAAGAAACACAAGAAGTCTCTAAAGAAAGTCTGAATGACATTGATGATCATCTTCCACGCACAACTCAATGGACAAAAAGCCATCCTCCAAGCCAAATAATCGGAGAACCTTCTGACGCAGTAAAAACAAGGTCTGCCACTGCTAACTTTTGTTTCTTTACAAATTTTATTAGTGTGATAGAACCAAAGAAGATTTCTGAAGCCCTAGATGACCCAAACTGGGTAGACGCCATGCAAGAAGAACTTTTGCAATTTGAGCGTAACAGAGTATGGACTCTAGTACCTCTGCCAAGAGGAAAACAGGCCATTGGGACTAAATGGGTCTACAGAAACAAGAAGGATGAAGATGGAGTGGTCATCAGAAACAAAGCAAGATTAGTAGCAAATGGATATAGACAAGAAGAAGGCATAGACTACGATGAAACTTTTGCCCCTGTCGCACGGCTTGAAGCAATAAGAATATTCTTAGCCTTCGCAGCCCACAGAGGTTTTAAAGTCTATCAGATGGACGTAAAAACAGCTTTTCTCAACGGTGAAATCCAAGAAGAGGTCTACGTTAATCAGCCACCAGGATTTGAAAGCTCAAAGTTTCCAAGGCATGTATACTACCTTGAAAAAGCTCTATATGGACTGAAACAGGCTCCACGAGCATGGTATGAACGACTTTCTACCTTTCTTCTAGTCAATGGTTACAACAGAGGTACAACAGATACTACCTTATTCTATAAACGCAAAAGTAGTGAGATAATGCTTGTACAAATATACGTAGATGACATAATTTTTGGGTCTACTAATTCAGAAGAGTGTAAAAGATTTGAAAAACTCATGCAGAGTGAGTTTGAAATGAGTATGATGGGAGAATTAACTTTCTTCCTCGGACTCCAAGTCAAACAATCATCAGAGGGAATTTTTATAAATCAAGCTAAATATGTCTCTGACATTCTTTCCAAGTATAGCTTCTCTGATGCCTCTGCAATGAAAACTCCAATGGCCACTGGAAACAAGTTATTCTTAGATTCAGATGGCATCTCTGTAGAATGCACTCTCTACAGAGGCATGATTGGATCTCTGTTATACTTAACAGCAAGCAGACCGGACATTATGCATGCCACATGTCTCTGTGCACGCTATCAAGCTAATCCAAAGAAATCACATTATGATGCCGTAAAGAGAATCTTTAGATACCTAAAAGGGACCAAAAATCTTGGTCTCTGGTATCCACAGAACTCGGGTTTTGGTCTTAAAGCTTATACAGATTCAGACTATGGAGGATGCATGCTCGACAGAAAGAGTACCTCTGGGAGTTGTCAATTCCTAGGTGGTAAACTAGTCAGTTGGACCTCCAAGAAGCAGAATTGTGTTTCCACATCCACTGCAGAAGCTGAATACGTTGCTGCCGCTAGCTGTTGTTCTCAGGTTCTATGGATGAAGACTCAGCTAAAAGACTACGGCCACATCCTGTTCAAAATATCCATCTTCTGCGATTCCAAAAGTGCTATTGCTATCTCTGCCAACCCTGTGCAACACTCAAAAACCAAGCATATCGATATAAGGTATCACTTCTTGAAACATCATGTTGAATACGGTACAATCGAAATGCATTTTGTGCCCACAGAATATCAACTCGCTGACTTATTCACCAAAGCACTAGACGAGAAAAGATTCAACTTCTTGGTGGGTAAGATAGGAATGATTAACATGGTGTGAAAATCCTCAGTAAGTATAGTTTTATCTTCTGTAAATAATAAGTAAATACATTGCTTAAATTATTGTCTTGAAAGATTCTACTTCTATATGTAAATTCTTAAAACCTTCAATAGTTCTTGAAACTACAGAACTTCTGTAAGGTCTGCTCAGAACCTCTGACAACCTTCACAGAACCTCTGATAGACTTGACCTATGTACTATGCAAAACTTATCATATTCTGATCCAAGCATAGATCAAGGGGGAGAAAAAGGAAAATTCTTGATCTACAGAAGTGATTAGATCAAGGGGGAGCAAAAGGAAAATTCTTGATCTACAGAAGTGATTAGATCAAGGGGGAGCAAAAGGGGCCCTCAAATGATCTACAGAGATAAATCTTTCAAAGGAAAGCCAAAGAAGAATGTCGATAATTTTCCATCGACAGAAGTAAGACAAAACTGCCGAGAATAGAAGAACCAAAAGGTATGTCTCTCGCACGAAAGGTTTTTAGAAAACAGTTTTCTAGGACAAGAATTGTCAAATATGTCATAAATATACTGTGAATAACATTTCAAAAATCAAAAGTTCAAAAGGTTTAACAAAATTCGAGATAGTAGAAATTTAAGGTCATAGAGCTTCTGCTGAGCTCAACAGAGCTTCTGCAGGAAATATGCTCTGTGATCATAAATTAACCCTCTGTCGATCTTTTGGAATGTTATCTCGAACAAAACGTTTATCAAAATAGTTTTCTCGGACACCAACCTTCAAGAATGTGCGAAAAACATCTCTTAACACAGATCCAAAATTGGGTGATCAGAAAGTTAATAGAATTCAAGTTATAAGATTTTTTCTCTCATAGAGCTTCTGCTGGCTCTTGCAGAGCTTCTGCAAGTTCCATCAGAGCTACAAAACCTCTGTGAGTAAAATTTCTTGACAAAATCCTATTGATCTTCTCCAATATCTTTCCAAACGTTTTCGTTTAAAGAAGAACCTTCAGCAATGATAACAATGAGATATATGAGAAAAGGGTTAAACTTCAAAATTTTCAACATCACAGAGCTTCTGGAAACTAACAAAGGCTCTGCTATTTTGTTAATTTGGGCATTTCTGTAACAATAACGGTTACTTTTACTGAGAGTGAAACTCATATGGCTAAGAACAACTCCACGCGCCTAGCATTAATGGGCCGCGCACGACGTCCTGTCATCTTCTGACATGGCCTACGTGTCCCATTTTCATTGGGCAAACATGGAACGTTTTTTTTTGGTAAGTTGAACCCGCCGCTCAAACTCGAGTGCGGATTCCAAACTTTAATCCATTGCCATATATTTTACCCTTTCGAAGTCTACCGTTTTACCATCCTATAAAAACAAACCTTACCCTCTCATAAAACTTTTTACAAACTCTCATCTTCTTCTCCGGCGATACCCTGCAAAACACTTGCAAATGGCTTCATCTTCTCGAGCTACATCCTCTGAACTCTCTCCGGCGAACTCAACGGAAAACTCCCCTGCTCATTCAGAACATTCTGAAAACCCCAGCCTTGCAAGAGATATTGAACAACAAGATTCCGGGGACTCCGCAGACTTTGCTCCGACGACACACTTGCAAAACTTCATAGCTAAGGATCATTTCGAAGCCACTCTTCCTATCAAATCCAACAACTGCTATTTGGTCCCCTCACCCACTACTTTCGGCGAAGCCCATGCCATACTTCTGAACATCATGGAAAACCATGTCCTCTTCCCTCTACTATCAAGAACCCCTAACAAAATTCCAGTCCGTTATTTGAACCAATTTTGGCAAAGCTGCCGATTTGATAAAGACGATTCTCTTATCAAAGGGTACATTTCAAGACCTGATAAATCTGAGCATCTTGAAATCAAGTTCAACAGAACAATGTTCTCACTTGAATTCAACCTACCAACAAGGGGTATTCTGGGATTGAAAAGTTATGCAGAGCAACCAACAGACGAAGAGCTCTGTCGATTCGTGGAAATGCTTGGGTACAACACCCAACTACGGAAGAGAAATGACTTCCGCAGAGGCCGATTGCCACCTCTGTGGAACACTTTGTTCACTATTCTTAACAGATGCCTGACAGGAAAGATAGGGAGTATTGACCAGAGCTCACATCAAATCTTGAGCATCATGTATGGGGTTTACTATGATCTTCCACTAGATTATGCGACCATAATGATGCAAGAGATCATAAACACCATCGACAGAAAGAACAACTCGAAAAGGGTCAAAGAGAACGATCCCAACTTTCTACCACCTCTGCAATTCCAAAGAATATTGGGAGTACTGTTCGAACCTCTGCTGCTAATCCAAAATTGGCCAATGGAAGGGCCAACTCCCAAACAGTTCCCGATGAACAAAAATACCCCCACTGATCATGCTGATGGCTACTCACACTGCAGACCTCTGTCAAAGAAACTTCTGCGCTACGCATCGAACATATCCCTTAAGAAAGAGTATATACGCGATCATAGAACTCCAAAACCGAGTCCTATGACACCCCCACGTTTAGGTGTCCCCCTAGGAACAATGATAGCAAAACCTCTTTCCACTCAAGCAGAAAAGGATCAAAAGTTAGCAAAACACATGGCTATTCAACTCAGCTTCATAGCCAAACGCGCAGAAATAATGGGAAAGAAATCTTCAGCAAAGATCTCTGCTTCTACTCCAAAAGCTAAGAAGAGAAAAACTGCAGAAGGCACATCAACTAGCACTGCAGAAGATAGACCTTCACCTCCCCATCCCACAGAGATTGGCTCCTCTGCTCCTCCCCTTTTCACAAAACAGAAAAAGAAAAGATCCAAATCAACAGAGGAAGGGGCACCAAAACCAAAAAGGAGGAAAACCAAAAAGAAGCATGGTAAATCACTTAAAAAATTGGTTACCATTGCAGAAGAGGCAATCATAGAGGGTGAAACTGCAGAAGAAGAAGATGCAGAAATAGGAATGACAGAAGAAGGATATCAATCACCCTATCAATCTCCAGATAGATTTGCTCACCAGGGAGACCTGAATGATTTCCTACAGAACCCCGAAATTGCAAACACCCTTAATACAGCAGGGTGGACGGCACAACCTCTCGACCACCACTCTCCAGAAGAACAAGATTTCTTCATTTCTGGCATTGACACACATCTACAAGAAGATGACACAACACCCAGAAATCAACCAGCCGAAACCCCTGTGATTTTACAAAACCCTTTCATTCAAGGATTGGACGTCCACAGAAGAAGTCCAAACCAAGCTTCAGAAGATACAGAACAAACCAAAGCTGAGTGGAATACAACTGAAGTTACAGAGGCAACGGTTGTAGAAGAAACCACATAAACAGGGATAGAAATCTCAGAGGTAGATTCAGATGAAGAAGAGGCTATCTGGATACGAAAAGGTCTCTATCATCCTCATGTCATGAGATTATACGGATCTCATCACATGTACGACTCCTTGCGCACAGAGCAAGGAACTTCCACAGAACCAGAAGAAGAAACAAGAAAAGATGCCGAAGTTGAAGAAGGCACACAACCAAACCCAACTCCCAGTGCAACCCACATTTCTAACTCCGCAGGTCTAGCTGCAGAAGGAGTTAT
This sequence comes from Saussurea involucrata, assembly GCA_033807775.1. Taxonomy (NCBI): domain Eukaryota; kingdom Viridiplantae; phylum Streptophyta; class Magnoliopsida; order Asterales; family Asteraceae; genus Saussurea; species Saussurea involucrata. The sequence continues at coordinate 40,469,094 of CM066320.1, read as the reverse complement.
TGAAAAAGAGCAGCACAGCTCGATCCTAACCCAACCCATCCAGCCAGAGGTTACTCTTTCAACCTCCGTGCCCACAGAAACCGGGGAATCCATTCCTAGGGAGTCTCCTCAAAGAGACTCACCTAATGTTCGTGATCAATCGCCCCAGATCACACAAGAACACCCTACAGAGGAATTCGTTTCCTCTGTCACGCACACATTAAGGCCAAACCTTCTTTCAGAGAGAAGTAGTAAGCACAGAGACGAAGAGACTCTAGACAAGTCTCCTAGTCAACAGAAGGACATTCCAATACCCACCTCTGGAGTGGATTTGGACTCTGTTCTTCACAGAACTTCTGTAGAGAACGAAACTCAGGTTTCCTCTCGAGGATCAGAAGGAAATCCTTCCACCCCCATCATACAAACAAGGGTGAACGAAGGTGTCCCAGGAACAGGGACTCACTCTGGAGACGAATGTGTTCCTCCAGAGGTTACACAAGGAACACAAGTATCAAAGGATGAGTTCCAAACCCTTGTCACCTCTGTGAACCAAACAATGAAAGAGTTGCAAAGCTCTTTCAAATCCTTGGCAGAGACAACATCTACAGCTCTCTTGAATCTGAACACCAAAATGGACGATCTGTCCACAGAGGTGAAAACCGCCATCTCAGAGATGAAGTCTTCTGCAACAACCACTACCAAAGAAACAGCCACTTCTGCCGCAACAACTACTCCTTCGATTGAGAACTCAATCAACAAATTCCTTGATCAATTGAACAAACAGACTTCAGTGTCAACGGGCATCACTCCTGCAGATCTACAGAAGGCCCTACAAAAAGTTCAAGAAGAAGCCATACGAAATACCATGTTGATGCAACCCAAAGACTACATGACAAGAGCACAGCTGACAGAGCTTGGGCAGAACGTGATTAATCAAGTGACAGAAGTCATCCTTTCCTTCACCACTGCCAATGCTAACTTCGTCAAAGATTTCAGAGAAAGTGTAGGAAGGATGAGATTCAAAACAGAGGCAGAGCTAGCAACTCTTCTTGGCCTCTGTGATGATGTCTGCGCGAAACTGATCGCTGCTGGAGCCACAATGCCAAAGAAACCTGATGCTTCCTGCAGAGCAGAGGGTACATCAGACAAGGGTCAGGATGACTCTGATGATGATGACCATCCTGGTCCATCAGATCATCCTGAGGGGGAGAAAACTACAGAGAAAACTGCAAGCAGAGGACTTACAGGTCCACCAATAGTCGCAGAACCTCTGAGTCAAGCACCTCCAGAACAGACCCGACAACAACAAACCCAAAAGACCACAGAGACAACACCCATCTCTGTGGAATCATCTCCTGACGAAACCAAAACTCCAGAAGCAGAACAGCAAGCCACAGAGGCAACAACCGCCCCTGAGGTAATCATTTTGGAAGAAACAGATGAACCAACCACAGAGAAAACACCCACCTCTGTGGAAACACCCCAAACCATACCCAGAAGAAAGTCGATTGCCACCAAACCAAAAAGAGCAACGACCTCTGCTTCTGACATTCTGAAAAGGATGCACACAACAATGAGTGATCGTATGGTGAAGAGAGAAGAAGAAAGGCACAGGTTCACTTTAGCTTTCAGAATGGCAAGAAGATTCAATGACAACACTTCATCAACAGAAACTGAGCTCACAGAAGAAGTCACCAAACAACCTCCAACAGAGGTTACAGAGCAAGTCAAGCCAACAGAACCATCGCCACAAAAGTCCTCTAAGTCACAATCGTCAAAATCCACAGAGGCAACCTCCATCAAACCTACAGAAGTGCAAACCTCAAATCCCACAGAAGCAACAGGTTCTGCCACGACAACAAAAGATAAAGGCAAAGGGATACTGACAGAAGAGCCTAAGAAGAAGAAAACATTGTCAAAGCCAACAGAGAAACTGATGAAGAGTGCGTTTGACGCCTTTCAAACCCCAAAACCCGAAGAAGTTGACTGGGCACATGGAATGAAGCCTCTGTCAGAAATTCCTTTAACTGGTAGAGCTGCAGAAGTTGTTCAACAGATGGAGAGTCTCAGAAGACAAATTCCACGACCTGGTCCAACACATGAAGAGATGGAAGAAGTGGTATACAAATACCTCTACAAACAATCCTATCAGACAAATCATCCAGTAGATCATGTGACAGATCCAAGGATCAGAGAAGAATTTGAGAACATCTTCACAAGAACAAAGCCAAGAGCCAAAGCAGATGTCTTCTCAATTCACAAAATCAAAAAGGTGATCTTCTGCAGATTCTCCTTCACAAGAACCTATCCAAGGGTCAGGTACAATCTTTACAAAGTCAGAAGAGAGAACAATTCAGAATCTACCTTCGCTGATGCTGACTTAAGAAACATCAATCCATACGATCTACCTGACCTTCTGCAATGGACAAAGGACAACTACAACACAGAGGCAAACACCAGAGCCTATCAAGTATTGAGAAAAGCGATGAGGGAAAAGCTTCTGCTATACAGCATGATAGATTTTCAGCTGGGAAAAGATCTTGGTCTCAAACATCTAGATCTACGACCACCAGAAGATCGCTGCCCACCAGACGCTGTGCCCAACTCAATCATCAGAGAACCAAGATTTGGGTTAGTATTTCAAAACCCACAACACCAGGTTAAACTTTTTGTACTCATGGATTGTCAGAAGTACGCAACCAGTACTCTGAGCAAATTCAGAGCAAGCCTTGTAAAATACAGAGGTACAGAGAAAATGGATAGAGATGATGCAGATACTTTCAACAGAGAAATAGACTCAACAATCCGCCTAAGAGAACTCTGCATCAGATTCTACAAAGAGATCAGAAAAGTCGGCAGAGACAACAGAAGCTACAACGATTTCAAAGATGCCAAAATCTGATTCTCAGACCTCCAATCTCTGCAAACAAAGTTTTATCTTTCATTGTACTCAAATGTAAAATGCCTCTGGCATATTTCTAAATGAAAGAAATTTCGAGGTATTGTTTAACCTCTGTCTTATCCAACTTAACCTAACTAAACTCAAAGTCAAATTTTTATTTTTCACTACTTAGGGGGAGATTGTTAGCTTCAATCTTCCTAATCATAGAAATACTTAGAAGTAGTGAAAAATAGGCTAAGTATAGAAAAGCCTCTCACAGAGGCTCTGCCACTTCTTCCAGAAGATCAAGTCCAGAAAGCCACAGAAGCTACAGAGGTAATCACAGAACCTCTGTAGTGCGCAAGAAGAAGATCAACTCGGAAACAAGTGGACTGCTCCACAGAAGGTCAGACCATAGAACCTCTGTAATGCCTTACAGAGCCTCTGTGGTCTGCTATGAAGACTTGGAAGATATTACTGGATACGTTCATCAACTTGCATGGAAAAGTACTGTCAAAACACGTGTCAAGCTCTGAGTGGACTCAATAGGGCAAGGTACAAAATAGACGTCTGCGCCATTTAATGCATTTACCAATAGTACATCTGCTCCATTAAATGCGTATGGCTCAAACAACTGCTCACACCATCCAGTCCACTGTTCACACCATTCAGTTCACTATTCATGCCGTAAAAGGAACAGTGACCTACTTCATAGTCTTCTAAGAGTAGTATAAAAGGAAGTCTCATGTTGAGATCTTCCTAAGAACGAATACACAAGGAATCACTAATACTCTAAAACGTTATTGTCAAATATCTGAGTGTTATATTCTCACACACACCAACAGTTCTTAATCTGTTCTTCGTGTTCTTATTATATATTGAATAACAGTAACTGTTCAAGAAATCCTTTTTATTCCTTACTGTTTTCTTTATATATGTGGGTTCTAACATCTATCAAACATATCTGTTAGTTTAAATACGCTTCCGCATTAAACTCTAAATTCAACTAATAGACTGTTAATCTTGATTAAGTGTATCTGGGTTCCAACACATACGCTAATGAATCTCTCTGTTCAGCGTGTGAAAGAGGAAAACAAACCAAAGCTAGCTTCAAGTCAAAGTAAGTTTCCTCAATGTCATCTCCTCTTCAACTTCTCCACATGGATCTATTTGGCCATGTCAACGTTCAATCCATCGCTGGAAAGAAATATACGCTGGTTATCGTGGTCGAATTCTCTCGCTACACCAGTGTTATGTTTCTCCGTGCTAAGAGCGACACTTCAGAAGAACTGATGTCTTTCGTCAGGAAAATGGAATTCCTAATTAATCTCACTGTTCGCTCAATAAGGAGTGATCATGGAACTGAATTCAAGAACAGTTCCCTTGATAGCTTCTTTGAAAGTAAGGGTATTTCTCACAACTTTTCCTCAGTGAGAACAACACAACAAAATGGAGTCGCTAAAAGAAGAAATCGTACGATCATCGAAGCTGCTCGTTCAATGCTTAGTGATTCTCGTCTACCTACTCAGTTCTGGGCTGAAGTTGTAAATACTGCTTGCTTTACGCAGAATAGATCGTTGATCGTCAAAAGGGCCAACAAGACTGCCTATGAACTTTTCCACGGAAGAAAACAATCTGTCAGTTTTCTTCACATCTTTGGTTGTCAGTGCTTTATCTTAAACAACAGAGATGCTCTCGGAAAATTCGATCCCAAAGCTGACGACGGAATATTTCTTGGATATTCTTCTATATCCAAAGCCTTCAGAGTCTTCAATAAAAGAAGACAGGCTGTAGAAGAAACTATTCATGTCACTTTTGATGAATCCCATTCAGTGAACTCAAGACCATATACTGATAACGAAGAACTCAATCAGTGGATGTTTTCTCATTTTGGAGATTCAGAAACTGTTCCTAACCCTGACCCTCAGGTCAACACTCCAACCGCTGATGATGATTCTATCATCATTCCTAGCATGCAGACAAGAGAATCTGAATCATCTTGGGTTTCAGCTGTTCCCATCAACACTACCTGTTTCTGAACCATCATCTGATATTCCATCAACCTCTCAGCAGCCAGTAAATGAAATTTCATCTGTACTGCCAATCGTGCCTCTACTACCTGACGTTAATGAAGCTTCCTTCTCAGTGATTCCAGAGTACCATTCTGAGTCAGTGGCTCATGCTCCTGCTTAGCGATGGACCATAAATCACCCTATTGATCAAATTCTTGGTGATCCAAACGCAAGTGTTTAGACTCGACGCAGTACAGGTAACGTTTGTCTTTATGTAAATTTTATTTCACTAACTGAACCAAAGAAAGTTGATGATGCCCTCAGAGATCCAAACTGGGTCAGCGCTATGCAAGAAGAGTTGACTGAATTCGAAAAAACAAGGTTTGGAATCTCGTTCCAAGACCATCTGACAAATCAATGATAGGCACCAAGTAGGTCTATCGAAATAAGTTGGATGAAAATGGAATTGTAACCCGCAACAAAGCTCGCTTAGTTGCTCAGGGATACACACAAGAGAAAGGTATATATTATGATAAAACCTTTGCCCCAGTAGCAAGACTCGAAGCTATTCGTCTATATCAAATGGACGTTCAATCAGCATTCCTAAATGGAAGGCTGAATGAAGAAGTCTACATTGAACAACCTCCAGGATTCACTGATCCTAAGCATCCAGGTTATGTTTATAAGCTGGATAAGGCACTTTATGGACTGAATCAAGCTCCACGTGCATGGTATGTCACTATATCCTCTTTTCTTCTCATCGAAAAATTTGAGCGTGGCAAAATTAATAACACTCTATTTTTCAGGAAAGTAAAAGTTCATATCATTCTTGTTCAAATATATGTTGATGACATTATATTTGGTTCTACTAACCCATCTCTATGTACTCGTTTCGCTGAAAGAATGAAATCTGAATATAAAATGAGTATGATGGGTGAGCAGAACTACTTCCTTGGACTCCAAATCAAGCACAATGATAAGGGTACGTTTATCCACGAAGGTAAGTATGTCAAAGATATGTTGAAGAAGTTTGATCTGACTCAAAGCTCAGCTATGAAAACCCCTATGGCACCACCACAGACACTTAACAAAGATCCTTTACGGAAAACTGTTAATGTCATTGCGTACCGTGGGATGATCGGCTCTCTTCTTTATCTTACATCTAGCCGTCCTTATATTATGTATGCTACTTGTTTGTGTGCACGATATCAATCTGAACCCAAAGATACACATCTGATCGTTGTAAAGCGAATTTTCAGATATCTGAAGGGTACTCCCAACCTAGGTCTTTGGTATCCCAAAGACTCAAGGTTCGATCTAACTGCCTATTCAGATAGTGATTTTGCAGGTTGCAAGCTGGATAAGAAAAGCACCACCGGAGGCTAACAGCTCCTGGGTGGAAAGCTGGTGAGTTGGACAAATAAGAAGCAAAGTTCAGTGTCCTCCTCTACAGCTGAAGCTGAGTATGTAGTTGCTGGAAGCTGATGTGCTCAAGTCTTATGGATGAGAAATCAACTATTGGACTATGATCTTCAACTCTCCAAAATTCCAATCTATTACGACAGCACTAGTGCCATCGCTATAGCCAATAATCCAGTGCTACACTCAAAGACCAAACACATCGAGATCAGGTATCACTTTATTAGAGATCATGTGACGAATGGTGACATAGAACTTCACTTAATCCTAACTGAATTTCAGTTAGTTGATCTTTTCACCAAACCTCTTGATGAGACAACATTCAACTTTCTCATCAGCGAGTTTGGAATGCTGAACCTTGAAGATTAAATCTTCAGCGGTAAGGAATTGGATCAGTGATGAAGAAAATTTTATTCACTCATTCATCGTCTAATCTATGAAAAAAATGATTCGCTGATATCAAGGTATGTTCTCTCTCTCCAAACGCTGAAGTTTACTTCAGCATGCAAAATTTCAAAATATTTTGTATCGCTGAATATCTCTTCCTTCAGTGATTCTTTTTGAAATAACTATGCTCACTGATATTTCTCATCAGTGATTTCTTTTAAATTGTCCCCGCGTTTTTCAAAACCCTCAGAGACAACTTAGAAATGTGAAAGGACGTTTGTGACGTCATCAAAACAGATAACATATGGCACGTTTTTTTCTCTGACACGTATGTCTGTTGAAATTCTTGACCAATACGCTTCGTGGGACGTGTCCGTGTCATGATGAGCAACTTTTTCCCGCTCATCACTTTCTCTCTCTACTCTCACTATATAAACAACCCTCGTTTATATTTTTACCTTTTACGCTCTCAAACTCTCCTTAAGCAGAAAGACTATCGTGCATTCCTAAGCATTTGATTTTTGATTTCCAAGAACTACTGTTCGTATCTTCAAACATTCAACAATCAGGTTCGTGTTTCTTCTTTTTAAAATACTTTCTTTTACTTGTTTTAATCTTCTTCTTGCTTATACAATATCAAACAAATGTGTTTTTATACGATGAAATGATCTTCTTCATGATTTTATGACTAAAACTTGTTAAAAGTTTTTCCATTAAGTTTAAACAAAAAATCTTAAACTTAAACTTCATATGTTTTTCCATAATCCTTTCCTTAAAAGGAAACTGGAAAACAAGAATTTCACTGGTTTTGAACTCTTTTTCAAACTAGAAACCCTATTTTTTTTTACATTTTCTTTCCCTGAAACACAACTGTAAAACCCTTAAAATCCTTATTCTGGACACCCATTTCCATTTTAAGACGTTATTTTATCTTCTCTACTTATGTTGTAAAACAGAAATGGCCGCTACAAACGCTGATTCTGCTACCCAAACTGCTACTGATGCTGTCACCTTAACAAGGGCTGAGAATATAAAGCATGAACTCCACGAAATCACCTTCACCACCACAACCCTTATTCACTTCTTGATTTTCCCAAGAAGAAACCATCCCCCCATCTCACTGAAGCCGTTAACTTCATCAAAACTTGTCCTTTGGCCACTGCTATGACCATCACCCTCCAGCCCACAAACGACTTCTACAGCAGTTCTGGTACACTGCTCATCGTACCACTGTTATCTCTGCCAAATCAAAGAAGGAATACTCTGTCATTGGTTTTGAGACCGAGCTAGGTCATGGATCCATAACCCCCACAGCTATCCAGGCAACCCTAAACCTACCTGCTGGCCCGAAGACCCATCCATTTGTCCCATTCTCTGACCTCAACACCCCTGAAGTAAAGGAAGAAATCATCTCCTTCCTTGACAAAATGCAATACATATGGAACGTTGGCCGCAATGGCCCTGAGAAGAAGATCACCACCGTCCTAAAAAACAAAATGCCATCGGAAATCAAATTCATCTTTGCACACGTGATAAGTTGTATGACAACGAAGCACGACTCCCCTGATCAAGCATCAAAGCTTCGGTACCTGATGGCCTACGCTCTCCTCAAAGGCCTCCATGTTGATTACGCCATCGTACTCTTTTGTTGGTCCCGAAGGCCTATACACGTTTGTAGAAGGGGGGTTGAATACAAACACACAGATTTTACTTTTCTAAATTGTTTATTGATAAATCATTAACAATTTACAGCTTGTTGTGGAAACAAGATTAAGGATAAACCTAAATCTAAACAAGTTGGAACACTAAGGTTTCTTGCACTAAGAAAGATAAGGAAATTACTAATAATAACCTATCTTGAGATAAGAGATTGAACTTGTCCAGAGTTAGCAAGTTACTTCAAAATAAGTGGGTTCATCTCTTTATATACTGCATGCATTTAATGCAAGTCAGTATACACTTTACACGTGTCATCAGCTGTTTGGTTGCATGTCATTGACCTTGGTTGACAACCTTAGTAGCCGTATGGATGAACAGTGTAGTATCAGAGTGGTTGTACGATCTCAGACAGTCGGAGGTTCTTTTCTGACATTTCGTATGGAGTCGTGCAAGGGAGGTTAAGACAAAAGTACTTTGTACAGAGGACTTCATGATCAGCTTTTCGTTGATTCAGCGATTATCATTTTCTATTCAGCGAATGATAAAGTTCAGCGATAGCTGAAGTCTTGTACTTGATACTTCACGTTGAGTGGACAAATCTGAGTCTTCGCTGATCCGCATCAGTTCATTAGGAGACTTGTCGCTGGTTCTTGAGCTTGATCTTCGACTTCAGCGTAGAACCTTTGTTGACGTGAAACTTGTCTTCAGGGATCATAAGTAAACAACTAACTTATCAGCGATCATCATAATGACTGAACAGACTCAGAGCATTAATGGTGAACAGTGTTCGCTGAATGTTTATTTTAAAGAGCGAGAGTTCCTATCAGCGGTACTGTAAGATCTTAGTACTTATCAGCGATAGTGAAACTCTGATACATATTGTTTACTTACAATTTTCACTAAGTATATAAGAGAGGGTCATTATCAAATCACTGAGGGTTTGGTTCAACAATCTCCCCCTATTTGATTATGACATAGCAACAAAGAAAATTGCTATTTAATGAAAACATAAGGATAAAAAGAACTCATAAAATATTTGTCCCTTTTACTGTTTTCTGGGATCTTTTCAGTACTGATGGAGTAAAGTACATTCGCTGAAATCTTTCTTTAAAACTTTGAATCAGGTTAAAAAGAGAAATGGAAAGATTACAAGTATGAGCGAAATAAATTACAAGTACAGAAGAATAACTGATACGATAGAGAAAAAGGAGATCATATCAGCTTGTAAAGGGTTCTTCCTTGATGAGGAGTTCATCAAGGGTCTTTGATGTGGGGATCATCCAGTCAGGGACATCTACTCCTTGATTCTTTTTCTTTAGAGCTGCTTCAAAAATCAAGGGCTTCAGGTGTCTAGCTTTGATGTCGCGTCTGACTTCACACCAGTATACGAGATCTCTGAGTTGTTCGATGGGAGCGATGTCGAGCTCAGAGATACGTTGAAAGTGATGATTTCCATAGTAGTCTAAAAATAATATACCATAGGGATCACTTACAACTGTGCCAGGAATGAATGTTTCTCCAGGTGGTAGGGAGGTGTCAAGCATTGAGAGATCGGCATCAGGGCCAACAATTTCAGCGCGAGAGAAACCAATGCCCGTTTCATTCCGAATATGAGGACCTGAACCAGAGGCTTTCTTTTTCTTATCAGAGACTTTTCTTGGTTGAGGAAGAGTAGGAGGAATATCCACAGCAGATGAAAGCAGGTCGATCTGTTTGTTTAAGATCTTCTCGACATGGCTTTTGAACTTTGAGCGTGATCCCTGAATGGCTAATTTTGTTTCTAACCATTCAGAGAGACCAAACTTTTCTAAGGTAGCAGCATAGAAGGTTTGCTTGGTTTCATCATCTCTGTAGACGTCCACTTCAACAACAGGAACTTCAGCGTACAGTCTTCCTCTGATGTTTGCCTTGATGATTTTGGATGGTTTAGATCGATAGGTCAGCATTTGTTTAGCCCATTCCAAAGTCGTATCAGAGACCTTAGTCTTTTCTCTAACGATCTCTTGAGCATCATCCCATAGATGACGTTGAACATCAATGGGAACTCTTTTCAGCGTGGGGTCTTTTATTGATCGTTTAGAAACCTGGATGGCGTATTCTCTGTCTTTTTCTTCAGCTTCCTTTCTTTCAGCGATTAGGCGTTCTGCTCTGAGGTGTTCCTTGTATTCCTTTTTAGAAATCCTGAACTTTGGAGGAACTGAAGGAAGTTGATCACGCCTCAGAATGATTCGCTGATCCTCGAATCACTTTATTATCTCCTCTCTTCTTTTCTGATCCTCTTCACTTATCTTTTGAGGAGCTAAGGAAGGTCTGCCTCTGTGCGAGAGTAGCTATTCTTCTAGTTCATCAGTCTCAGAGATTAAATCTAAGACTGGGATTATTTCTTCAGCGGCAGCTGGTATTTTTGGTGAAGTTGTAGTTGTGGAGCCTTCAGCGATATCCTCAAACAGGGGAGAGGACTAGCTGAAACACAGCGATCTTACAAGTAAGAACTTGGGTAGAATCAGATAGAGAGAATTGGTTCAAGTGTATAGGCTTGGGTAGTAGAACTGATAGTGTATGATAGAGGAGGGATGGAGTGAGAGATGTTTAGCATACCTGACAAACCGGCTTTTCAAGCAAGATCATCAGATTGTCATTTTCAGCGATGCTTTTGCCTTTGCCTTTCTCAGCTCCAGAGGCTGAGGGATTTGTCTTTGTCCGCTCCCCTGAAGGTTCATTTATCGAGATTTCCTTAAGAGCTTTGATCTTCGGAGCAGGTTTGACGATAAAGAAGTCATCGTCATCTTCGTCATCATCATCATCATTCTTTGGAGAAGAGGATGGTTCATCATCAGGGATGTCGACGGCTTCATCATCTTCTGCTTCGGATTCGGTTTTATCAGCTTCTTCTTCGAGTTGCTCCCCCTCAGATACAGAGGCGGGCTTCTCAGTTTCCTCAGGGTTTTCATCTCCCTGAGGTCCAGCTGTGGTTTCTTCAGTATCCTTCTCTCCCCTGATAGATTCATCATGGGAAAGGTCTTCAGCGCTTTTGGAGAGGTCTTCAGCGCTCTTCTCCCCCTCTTTTTCATGATGACTGGGGGAGGAATGGGTAGATTCAGCAGTGTTGGTAGGTTCTCTGTCTTTGTGGCCAGAGAGACCTATACAAACTTCAATATTTGCTATTCTGTCTTCAAGGCCAGAAATAGCAGGATTGATTTTCTTCAGCTCAGTGCGATCCGCCGCTGTGAAGTTGTCAGATGCAGGGACAGGGGCAGGGGCCGGAGCAGGAGTATTCGCTTTCTGTAGAAGCTGCTCGATCATCGATTTCATCGAACTAACGTCGGTCTTTACAGAGCCTAAGTCAGCCTTTACAGTAGACATATCTCCCTCTAGATGTCCAACCGATGTCTTCAGCGATGTGACCTCGCTGGACATGGATGAAACTGAATTTTTGAGAGAGGTGTAGTCTGTGTAGATGTCAGCGAGCACCTTGGCGAAGTCGCTGAGAGTGTTATCAACTTGCTTCAAGTCATCTATGGAAGCCTTCTTCTCCACCACCGTTGTCAGCTTGTTCAGATTCTCTCCAGCGTTTGTTACAGCTGTAGAGTTATTAGAAAGAGTGGTGGTGAGATCTGTCAGCGTTGTCTCCACAGCTTTCAAAGAGGCGTTGATGTCTCCCAAATTAGAACCTGTAACATATAAAAACTTATGAACATAGGAAAGCTCAGAAGTTTGGGGTTTAGTCACAATGTTTATGGGTTGGTGTGTACCTGCAGGAGGATTGGTGAATTCATCAAAATCACGGGTTCCTGAGTAAAGTTCCATGTCATCTTCAAAAGTGCCCATGGATTGTACTGCAGGTCCTGTCTTCATCATTCATTGAGAATCAGCTTTAGGTTCCGTAGAAATGATGGCAGCTCCAGCGAGATCTGGAGTAGAGACCAAATGAGTAGAGGGAGGAGCGAAGGATAAGAATGGGGGTTGGGTTCTGAGTTCAGCGTTGGATTCGCTGACAATCACTTCATCAGTCTTTTGAGAGACTGAAGGAGGTTGGGTAGGTTCCAAGTTTGTAACCTCAGCGTTTAGAGACGCTGAAGTTGGGATTGAAGGGATGGCTTGTTCAGGTGTGGCAGAGCGTACCACTGAACGTTCCTTCAGCTCTACAGAAAGAGCTGAGGAGTCTTCAGCATGAGATTGCTGGGGTTGCTCCTTTGTTTTCTTGATCCTTTTAGAACCAAGTGGGGTAGAAGAATGTTTCCTTTTCTTAGAAGGAGAGGATTTTGTGGCCAGGGTATCAGCGATGGGTATTGTCGCTGAAGGAGCCACAGAATGAGAAGAAGAAGGGTTGAGAAGAGACAAGAGTGTAGAAAGACGTACCTCATTCACCATTGGTTTGAAGTCGAGTATCTTTGGGCCGACCTGAGAGAGTTTCAGGTCACCTTCAGTTGGGTAGCTCTCCTTCAGGCCATATTGGAAGATGGCGCTGATGAATCGGGGGTAAGTAACCCATGGAGGTCTGTGAGCGACGGTGTCCACTCTTAGAACTAGGTCATCATAGATAATCGATGCCCAGTCTATGTTGAGACCTTTCAGCAGTGCATACCCCATTGCTTGCTGAGGTTTAGCGGCTTGGTCAGAGGAGCCGCTCTTTGCAGTCATGCAACTGATTAGATGAGCGAAGATGAAATTCATCTCGCTGGGCATTTTCGATTTCTTGATAATCGTCAGCTTCTTCTCGGCCTTCATGTCTCTGCCGATTTCCCATACATAGCCCATTGCATCGAAAAATGCAACGATGGCTTCCCTGTCTGAGTTTTTCTTGGGGTCAGGGAGGGGAACAAAAGGTTTTTCCTTGGTAGCGATGGGAAGGCTGAGAGCTTTGCGAATAATGGTAGGGGTGATCTTCATGGTGCCATATTCGATGTCGCAGAGGATGCAATCGATTGTTTTGGAGGGATCTTTGGCTGAAGGTAGTTGAGAGTGTCTGGCTGAGTACCAGAATTGTGAGAGCAAGAGCTGATGAGCAGGAGGTGTTATGGTCAGGGCTGTGGAGATGCAACAATTCTTTAGGAATTTCACAGCATCATCTAGATGTGTGACTTGCTTTCGAGGAGGAAACTCGAAAAGCGCATAGAGGTTGGTCACCTTGGTCCAATCCAGTTTGTCAAGGTCAAACTTGACTTGAGGAGCCTTGGGGATGTCCACTTCCTCAGAATCAGCGGAGATGTTCTCAGCGGTAGCAGGAATGTCAGATGAAGCCATTTCTCTGTATTATCAGTTCAACCAAAGATGTTAACAAATAAGAATGATCTTAATGTGGAAAGGATTTCCATTAAGATGGTTCAAATTTTATCCATTTCATTCAGACACAAATGTCTTAATGAAGATTAGGGTTTTTCTTGATTTTAAGAAACGAAATGTAAACCCATTTATTCTTCTTATCCAGTTTTCTATGAAGAATTAGATTCTGGAAACGAATGAAGAACAAGTTTAAGATTTTCGCATTTAAACTTGAAGAACAACCATGAAATGGTTGTGTTCATAAAACCATGAAAGAAAATGATTTCATTTTAAGAAGTTCTTTTGTTTGATCTTGTTAAAACAAAGAAAAGATCAGAAACAAGTTATACGCATTTGGTAATAAATAAGAACATATTAACCTTGATGTTTGATGAAGAAGATGATGAACAGTTCTTGAAATTTTTTAAAGCGCAAATGCAACAGTGAATTCTTTCTTGCGGAGGAAGATTGATCGCGTAAAAAAAATATAAACTACGAGTTTGTTTATATAGAGAGATTAGAGAGAGAAAATCTTGAGCGGGAAAAGATTTTCATCATGACACGGACACGTGTTTGCATTTGATTGGATGTTTGAACGAGACGTGCAAAGGTGTGTCAGGAAGAGAAAACGTGCCGGGGTTTATCCGTTGCAATGACGTCACAACTGTCCTTTCATATTCTTGGTTGTCTCTGAGGTTTTGAAAAACTCAGGGATACTTTTGAAAACATGAAGCACTGAATGAAAATAATCAGCGATGGTTTTAAGACATTTCAAAATATCGTTGTTAAATAAGAGATATTCAGCGATGCATTTTGTTTTGAAATCTTGCATTTTCATGCGATTGTTAGAGAGAGAAAACATACCTTGATATCAGCTTTAACCAAGTTTTATTCAGAGAGAAGATGATTGAATAGGTTATATGAGTTGATTTTATCCTATCGCTGATCAATGTGAACCGTTTAGGATTTTACCCTTCAAAGTTCAGCATTCCAAGCTCGCTGATGAGAAAGTTGAATCTTGTCTCATCAAGAGGTTTGGTAAATAAATCAGCTAACTGATAATCAGTTAGGATAAAATGAAGTTCTATATCACCATTCATCACATGATCTCTGATAAAATGATATCTGATTTCTATATGTTTGGTCTTTGAATGTAGTACTGGATTGTTTGCTATAGCGATGGCACTTGTGCTGTCGCAATAGATTGGAATTTTGGAGAGCTGAAGATCATAGTCTAGTAGCTGATTTCTCATCCACAAGACTTGAGAACAACAGCTTCCAGCAGCTACATATTCAGCTTCAGCTGTGGAAGTGGACACTGAATTTTGCTTTTTACTTGTCCAACTTACCAGTTTTCCACCCAGGAGCTGACATCCTCCTGTGGTGCTTTTCCTATCCATTTTGCAACCTGCAAAATCACTATCTGAATAGGCGGTTAGATCGAATCCTGAATCTTTGGGATACCAAAGACCTAGGTTCGTTGTACCCTTAAGATATCGAAAGATTCGCTTTACAGATTTCATATGAGATAACATAGGTTCAGCTTGATATCGTGCACACAAACATGTTGCATACATTATATCGGGTCGGCTAGCTGTAAGATACAAGAGAGAGCCGATCATCCCACGGTACAGCGTGACATTAACAGGTATTCCCTTTGAATCCTTGTCAAGTGTCAGCGGTGGTGCCATAGGGGTTTTCATAGCTGAACTATGAGTTAAATCAAATTTCTTCAGCATATATTTAACATACTTTCCCTGATTGATAAAATTTCCTTTTTCAGTTTGCTTAATCTGAAGACCAAGGAAATATGTTAGTTCACCCATCATGCTCATTTTGTACTCATCTTTCATTCTATCAGCGAAACGAGTACAAAGCTCAGGGTTAGTAGAACCAAATATAATGGCATCAACATATATTTGAACTAGAATGATATGACCTTTCACTTTTCTAAAAAATAGAGTTTTGTCAATCTTACCTCGCTCAAATTTTTCAATATGGAGATAAGTAGAAAGAGTGTCATACCATGCACGAGGAGCTTGCTTTAAGCCATAAAGTGCCTTATCCAGTTTATAAACATAACCTGGACGCTTAGAATCTGAGAATCCTGGAGGTTGTTCCACATACACTTCTTCATTCAGCTTTCCATTCAGAAACGCTGACTTAACATCCATCTGATGTACTTTGAAGTTTTGTGTACAGCATATGCTAAGAATAGACGAATAGATTCAAGTCTTGCTACTGGAGCAAATGTTAAGTCATAATCTATACCTTCCTCTTGTCTGTATCCCTGAGCAACAAGACGAGCTTTGTTGCGGGTTACAGTACCATGTTCGTCCAACTTGTTTCGATAGACCCATTTAGTGCCTATCACTGTTTTATCAGTTGGTCTCTGAACAAGTTTCCAAACTTTGTTTCTTTCGAATTCAGTCAGCTCTTCTTGCATGGCGCTGACCCAGTTTGGATCTTTGAGGGCATCATCTACTTTCTTTGGTTCAGTTAGTGAAATAAAATTTACAAATAAAAAAATATTACCTGCACTTCGTCGAGTCTGAATCCCAGCGTTTGGATCACCAAGAATTTGATCAATTGGATGATTTATAGTCCATCGCTGAGCCAAAGCATGAGACGCTGACTCAACTTGAACTGGAGGAGCTGAAGATGAAGCTTCAGCGACGTCGGGAGTATCAGCCAAGAGAGGAATGGATGCAGTTGTCATTATATTCACTGATTGCTGAGAAGTAGATGGAATGTCTGAGACATTTGGTTCAGCGTTAGGTATAGTGTTTATAGGAACAGCTGAGACCCAAGAAGTTTCAGCTTCACTGTTCTGCATATTTGGAATGATAGGGGGACTATCATCTTCTACTGGATGAGCATGAGAAGTGGGAATATCTTCTGAATCACCAAGATGAGAAAACATCCATTGATTCAGTTCTTCAGTATCAGCGGACGGTTTAGAGTTTGCTGAACGGGATTCGTCAAACGTGACGTGAATAGTTTCTTCTACAGTTTGTCTTCTACGATTGAAGACTCTGAAGGCTTTGGAAACTGAGGAGTATCCAAGAAAGATTCCATCATCAGCCTTAGGATCAAACTTTCCAAGTGCATCTCTATTGTTCAGTATGAAACACTGACATCCAAAGATGTGAAGAAAGCTGATTGAGGGCTTTCTCCCATGAAAGAGTTCATAGGCTGTCTTTTTGAATCTTTTAACTATCAGCGACCTGTTTTGCGTAAAACAAGCAGTGTTGACAGCTTCTGCCCAAAACTGAGTAGGCAGGTGAGAATCGCTGAGCATTGAACGTACAGCTTCAATAATTGTTCTATTTCTTCTTTCAGCGACTCCATTTTGTTGTGGTGTTCTCACTGAAGAAAAGTTGTGAGAAATACCCTTACTCTCAAGGAAGGAATCAAGAGAACAGTTTTTGAATTCAGTCCCATGATCACTCCTTATTGAGCAAACGGTCAGATTGTTCAGGGTTTCCATCTTCCGAACAAAGGTGATGAGTTCTTCAGGGGTGTCACTCTTAGAACGGAGAAACATTACCCAAGTGAAGCGAGATAATTCATCAACTATGACCAGCGTATATTTCTTTCCAGCGATGGATTGTTTGTTAATAGGGCCAAACAAATCCATATGGAGTAGTTGTAGAGGAGATGACACTGAAGAAACTTGCTTTGATTTAAAACTTGCTTTGGTCTGCTTCCCTTTTTCACACACTGAACATAAATACTCTTTGGCGTATGAATGTTGAGGTAGACCAGTGACTAACTCTTTTGAAGAAAGAGTGTTCAGTGTCTTGAAATTTAGATGAGATAGCCTCTTATGCCATAGCCAGTTGACATCAGATGAGGCCTTTGAGAAGAAACAGGAGTTCTCAGTGGTTGTTGAGTCCATGTTTATTACATAAACATTTTCCAAACGATAACCGCTGAGAGCTATCTTCTCCTTTTTGTCAGCGACAAAGCAGAATTCTTTAGTAAAGATTACTTTGTTATCCATGTCGGAAAGGTGACTGATGCTTAGAAGATTATGCTTCAGCCCTTCAACATATGCGACTCTTCTGAAGGAGGTTGTACCATTTGAAAGTACACCATACCCTCGGGTATGTCCTTTTCCATTTCCACCGAAAGTCACAGAGGGACCCTTCTCTTCCTTGTATTCAGCGAGCAGGCTTTTCTTTCCAGTCATGTGTCTAGAGCATCCGCTATCGAGATACCAGATACCCTTCTTAACCTGTAATACAATGGAAGATTAGATTTTCTTGGGTACCCACTTAACCATGTATACACATTTGTCAGTGGAAGTAGTTGGAATGGAAGGTTCAGCAGTCTTCGCAGCATTTGAAGATTCAGCTTTGTCTTTCTTCACTTTGGTTAATTTCTTAACCTCAGTGGTAGGATTCACCTTGACCTGATTTGCACCAGGGTTGGTCTTCTTTGCCTTGGGGGCAATCTTCACCTTAGCTATTTTTTCAGTTTTGGTGGCTGTGGGGCACTTACTAGCAATATGATCGGTAAGTCCACAGTGATAAAATTTCCTATAACTAAAAGTAGTTCTAGGACCATTTGAATGCTGAGCTTTTAATTTCGAATTAGAAGTGCCAGCACCAAGTAAACTATTGGCTTTAGAAATGGGACGAACATTCAGTTCTTCAGATATCTTACCAAGGACATCCAATCTGAGTCTAGGAGTAGATCGCTGAATAGATCCAGAGATCTGCTTCCTTGATCCAGAGGGATGAGCCACTGAAGCTTTAGAAGCATTCAGCTTTGGTACTAAGGTACCCTTCTGAGGATTCTGGTAAATAACAATTCCTTTACCTTTGTCTTTAGAGATAGAGGTAGGTTTTGAATAAACCATTTTCTCCTTGCCTTTTGAGGAGGTAGGAGTTTCCTCAGGGATTGGTGTAATGGACGAGGAGCACTAAGAAGATGAAGTATCAGCGACTGAGGATACGAACGTTCCAAATTTAAGCATTGAACGCTCAGTGGTTAGTTTTGGAGTATCATATTTGTAACCCAAACCACGTTTATCACTCAGGGGAATCTGAGACTTTATTATCTCAGTGATCTTTGTTGAAGAATTACACCATCCTTCAACAGTAGATTTTTCAGCTTTTAATGCAGCGATAGCTTCTGCTCGTTCGATTTTGACTAGCTGATTTAAATATACTTGATCTTTAAAATCTTCTTCAATTTTAGAAAGCTTTTCTATTTGAAGGTGGCAGTTTTTAAGCTTTTCAGCGAGATCAAGATTTTGGTTTTCAACCATAGTTTTGCCGTTCATGGCTTCGTATAAACTTCTAGTCAAGAGATCGATCTTACGGAGACTATCAGCTTCATCAATATTTGCAATATTGGTAAAGAAAGAAGGTGATACCTGAATAGCAGATGTTGAAGTGGAGGGAATGTCTGAGCTTTCTTCCTCTTGTTCAATCTTGGCCATGAGACATAGATTTGCTTCATCATCTTCAGAGTCAGATGATGATGCTTCTTCATCAGAAGCAGCCCAATCATAGTCAGCCATCAGGCCTTTATTCTTCTTCTTAAAGCTTTTCAGCTTAGCATATTTTTCTTTCAGCTTTGAATATTTGTCATCTTTATTCCTTGGAACAAAGGGTTTCTTTGTAAAAGCTGAGGGTCTAGAAACTTTCTTAGACCTGCACTCGTTAGCGAAATGTCCTGTCTTTTCGCAGTTAAAACAAGTAGCAATAGCCTTATCAACAAAAGCTGATGATCTAGGCTTGTCAGTTATGGAAAGAGGTTTGTTCTTTCTAAACATTTTCTTTTTGGCAAATCTTCTGAACTTCTTAGTTAGGAGAGCCAAAGATTCATCATTATCTGAATAATCAGAATCTGATGACCTTTCAGAGTTACTCTCTAACTCAGTGATAGTGACCGAGGGTCGCTGAGTAGAAGGTTCCTCTGAGATTAAAGCAACAGGGGTGCTTTTGGAATCTTTTACAAGATGGCTCGATTGCTCATGATTCAGCAACGTGCCATATAAGGTTGAAAGGGTCATTGATTTTAGATCCTTTGACAGCTTGAGACACATAGCATAATTGTCCCAGCTTTCAGGTAAACATTCTAGAAACTTTGTCAGCACTTCAAAGTTAGAATATTCCTTACCAACAGTTTTCAGATCTATAATTAAACAATTAAAACGTTGGTGAACTTCAGAGAGAGATTCATTCTTACCAGAAATGAAGCTTTCGTATTGTCTTACCAGGTTGATCTTTCTTGAGTCCTGGACTTCAGACGTTCCTTCATACTGAACACATATTGTGTCCCACATGGCTTTTGATGTTTTCAGATTCATGACGGAATGGTAGACTTCGTCAGGAAGGGCCATGGATAGTATGGATCTGGCTTTTGTATCTATAGCCACTTTCTTCTTATCTTCGTCGGTCCACTGAAAGATTTCCTTAGGGACCAGCCTTTCTGGAATAGCAGGTCTATTCTCAGCGGCTGGAACTGCAGCATCTATTCTTACAGGGATGAATGGACCATTCTCTAGATAGTAAGGCATAGTAGGGTCTACACCTTCTAAGAAGAGTGTCATCCTATTTTTCCATAAGTTGAAGTTATCTTTGGAAAATCTAGGGGGTTTAGCAAGAAAACCATTGTCTATATAATTTGTGTTTGTGTTGGTGGCCATTTTCAGATAATAGCAAGGAAGAGAAATATCTTAGATTAGATCTTGTTTATGAGATTAAACAAATCCGCTCTGATACCACTTGTTGGTCCCGAAGGCCTATACAAGTTTGTAGAAGGGGGGGTTGAATACAAACACACAGATTTTACTTTTCTAAATTCTTTATTGATAAATCATTAACAATTTACAGCTTGTTGCGGAAACAAGATTAAGGATAAACCTAAATCTAAACAAGTTGGAACACTAAGGTTTCTTGCACTAGAAAGATAAGGAAATTACTAATAATAACCTATCTTGAGATAAGAGATTGAACTTGTCCAGAGTTAGGAAGTTACTTCAAAAGAAGTGGGTTCATCTCTTTATATACTGCATGCATTTAATGCAAGTCAGTATACACTTTACACGTGTCATCAACTGTTTGGTTGCATATCATTGACCTTGGTTGACAACCTTAGTAGCCGCATGGATGAACAGTGTAGTATCAGAGTGGTTGTACGATCTCAGACAGTCGGAGGTTCTTTTCTGACATTTCGTACGGAGTCGTGCAAGGGAGGTTAAGACAAAAGTACTTTGTACGGAGGACTTCATGATCAGCTTTTCGTTGATTCAGCGATTATCATTTTCTATTCAGCGAATGATAAAGTTCAGCGATAGCTGAAGTCTTGTACTTGATACTTCACGTTGAGTGGACAAATCTGAGTCTTCGCTGATCCGCATCAGTTCATTAGGAGACTTGTCGCTGGTTCTTGAGCTTGATCTTCGACTTCAGCGTAGAACCTTTGTTGACGTGAAACGTTTCTTCAGGGATCATAAGTAAACAACTAACTTATCAGCGATCATCATAATGACTGAACAGACTCAGAGCATTAATGGTGAACAGTGTTCGCTGAATGTTTATTTTAAAGAGCGAGAGTTCCTATCAGTGGTACTGTAAGATCTTAGTACTTATCAGCGATAGTGAAACTCTGATACATATTGTTTACTTACAATTTTCACTAAGTATATAAGAAAGGGTCATTATCAAATCACTGAGGGTTTGGATCAACATCTTTGAAGATATGATGGAAAGGATAGAGATGCCAGACCGCCCAACCGCTGTTCCTTACCCCAGATTTCTCAGCGCCATCTTCGCATATGGCCTAAAGGAGGACTACCCCAAACAGGAGACCTGAAGCTCTCCCAAGTCGGCCCTTAAGTGCTCGACTTCAAACCTATGAAGAATGAGGTACGTCTTTCTACCCTACTCTCTCTTCTCTGCACTCCCTCATCTTCTACTTCAATGGCTACTGCTACAGCAGTGGTAATCCCAACCACTATTACCCCAACCATTACACCCTCTTCTCTTAAAAAGAGAAAACATTCTGACACCCAACTTGGCAGTCGTAAGACCAAGAAGCCCTCAAAGGAGCTCCCCAAGCCTTCTCAGGCTGAAGACCCCATGTTCGCCTCTTCACAGGGAACGTTGGAAGATTCTGTGGTCCACTCCACCACAACCACTGAAGCCACCCCTTCTATAACCACTTCAAAGACTTAGTTCTCTGAAATTTTCTTGGATGAGAACCCTAGAATCTCAGCACCTCAAAGTGCTGCAGAGGATTTTCTCAGCGGATCCAACGCTGAAGTTGTTTTAACCCCACCTTTCTCAACCTTCGCTTCTTCTACTCCTTTTCTCTATACCATGGCACCAACGATGCCATCGATCACGCTAACGGACTCAGCTGCTGCAGCCCTCCAACATATGATACAACAGAACGTCACTGGACTTGTAGGGTCGTCTATTCCTACAGGATCTTTTGAAGATGACTTGGAACATCACTCAGGGTTTCATGGCATCCACTCCTTCTCCAACCCTCCTACAGGTATCCAAACACCATCCACTTCTCTCTCTGCACCCCTAACTTCTGAGCTTTCCTCAGCTCGCCAGTTATTTACTTTTTCAGGTCCAAATTTGGGCACCATCAGCACTTCCCTCAAGGAAATAGCTGATAAAGTGACGAATCTCACCACCACTATCTCCAATAACTCTTCAGCGGTTACAAACGCTGGAGAGACACTAAAGCAGCTCTCCACTGCTGTCAAAGACAAAGCTTCCTCCGCTGACTTCACCAAAGTTGATGGAGGACTGACAACTGTGAAAACTGCCATCGTCAACAACACCTCCAACATCTCCAAACTCACCACCGCCATCACTGACCTCACCAACGGCTTCTCCAGCCTCAGCGGTGAGGTGAGTTCTCTGAAGACCAACTACACCAGTCTACAAGGTGAGGTGAGCAGCTTTACTAAACAGGTCTCTGACACTAAAGACCTCCTCACCAAGATCTTTGAATGCTTGGACGCTCCCACTGTTCCTACATCTTACTTCTCCCAGGATGACCGAGAAAAGATGGAGATGGCAGTGGCTTTCATTCTAAAAAGTACACCTGCTATTTCTAGCCTAGAAGCCAGAATGACAGTGGTGGAACAACGATTAGGGAATCATGGCCTAGAAGACAGGATCTCTGAAACTGTTGTTGCTGCTGCTACCATTCCCTCCCCCACCCATTCAGCGGAAGAGGGGGAGAAGATCGATGACCAAGGCCTTCCCTAGAATGTTGAGGGGGAGGAAAAGAATGAAGACCCTCAGGAATCTAATCATCATGAGGGAACCGCTGAAAGTCCCTCTCCATCTGAGGGGAGCGAGACGAAGACCCTCCTCATGCCTCAGTAAACGACACTGTGGATCTCTCTTCTGAGGATGAGGATGAGGAAGAGAAAGAAGTTGAGGAAGACGAAGACGTCGATATTGCTAACGAAGAACCATTATCATCTCGAAAAGATGATAATGATGATGATGATGACGACGACGGATTCTTCTTTCACCCTGCAGCGATCAAAGCCCCTACGCTCAAAGGGGTTTCCATAAACGAACCAGGGGAGGGGACCAAGGCAAAATCCCCAGCGATGACAGCTACAAAAGGAAAACAAAAGAGTCTCGTTGCTGACAACTTGGCTATTCTCCTTAAAAAACCAGTTTGTCAGGTATCTTATTTTTTATTCCCATACACTGCATCCCTCCTCTAGCCCTTCTCAATCTCAATCCTTCTTACTCTCAAACCTCTAAACACTTAGCTCTCTCCTTCTCTATCTTTTCTTGTCAAATGATTTAACTCTATCGATCAATTTCTTTCAGCTAGTCCTCTCCCCTGCTTGAGGCTATTGCTGAAGCTCCTCAACAGCAAATAATTTCAGCGCTCAACGCTAAAGAACAAATAATCCCAGTCTCTGCTCTGGAAGAGACTGAAGCTCAAGCTGAAGAAGAAGAACTTCTCTCACATCCTAGAAGACCATCCTTGCATCCTCAAAGGCCAAGTGAATATTAACAACAAAGAAGAGCAACGATGATCAAGAAAATAGAAAGTCAGCGCTTGGTTCCTGCTCATCTCGATTGCTTAACTCCCAGGGAGATTGCTGAAGCCTTGAAAGCTGAAGAAATCCTCGCTAAGAAAGTAGCAATTCTCTAAGATGGTGGTAGGAGATGAGCACATTGAAGAAACAAAATGGTCGAAGTTGATTCCTAAGAAAGTAGCAATTCTCTATTGGAGGGCTCACTAGTACAAAAATGACTTTTTGCCACGGTTTTGGAAATACAGGCTAGCCACGGTTTCGTTTAAAAGTGTGGCCAAAAGTCATAGATTGGGTGTGGATGTCCCTTCCATTCTTTGTCCGAGGTGCGGTAGTGAAGTGGAATCAGTAGAACACGCTTTGGTTCAATGCCAAGAGGTAAACAAAGTGTGGTTCGAAGTGTGTAAATGGTGGAAATTCAAAGAGACCGAATCGAATCACTCAACGATGTCCTTGATGTTGGTGGATGTCCGATGCTTTGGACATAAATGGTATGGTCCTTTATATATCTAATATGGTCCCATCGTAACACGTTAGTATTTAAAGACGAAAAAAACGAAGCTAGTGGATCTAACGTTCGAGTCTCCGCGGAAGAGTTACGAGTGGACCACGAGTCGGATGCGAGGAAAAAAAATCGATTGGGCGATGTGGTTGGCAGATCCCGCAGAGATGCAGCTGACCACGATTGCTGTTAGTCGTTCCCCATATTTTGGGTAAGGCGGTTTTAGGCCTGAACTAGTGCATGTCTCGGCGCTGTGGATGCTGCCGTGGTTTCGTTTTTTACACTGTTCGGGTAGGGTTGTTTTGATGTGAATATTGCTGGTCATGGTATGGTCCTAATTGTGTATTAAACAAAAAAAAAGAATTTTTTTAGATCAAAATAATAAATAGTTTAAAGAGCTAATCACATTATTGGGTTTGTTTATAAGTTTTCCCAATAATTTACAGAGAATGCTGTTACAATCTATGTGTTCACACACAACTACTCCACTTTTAACATCAAATAATTATCAACAAACTCCCAAAATTAATTATCATCATCCATTTATTTGATTATAAAAAATTAAAAAGTTAGAAACGACAACACCGCTCTCCCCCTCCCTTCTCCAATCTCCATCATCCTTCTTCCAAATTCTCTGCACACCCATTTTTCAACATCTGTCTCATCAATGGAACTCGCAGTCATCAGAAGCAATCACAAGCTATCTCCGGCAGCTTCCACACCGGAAATGGATCGGAAAATCTGGCGCAAACTCCCCATCGAACTTCTCGAACGAATTCTCTCTTTCTTACCTCTCAGAACCTTCTTATACCTCCGATCAACCTGCAAATACTTCAGATCTCTCATCTTCTCTCCACTTTTCCTCTCTACACACACCAATTCACTTTCATCTTCTCCATTATCTTCATTCCTGTTGCTCTCTCACCCTCAATCAACTCATTACCTCATGTACGATACAGATCTCAACACGTGGCGCAATCTGAAACTCCCGTTATCTCGCTCTTTGTCCTCTACACCCCTTCTCTCCACCGCCACGTGTCTCCTCTGCTTCTCCGCCGTGCCGGATTCTTCCAATTCCGCCTTCCTCATCTACAATATTCTCGCTAGGTCTTCGAGGATCGTGAAGTTTCCTGAATATCCTTTCGCTTTTGAACTTCCAACCCTAATTTTAAACTCTTCTGGTTACAAACTATTTTGCTTGTCATCTCCTTCGTCATCTAATGCTTATGCTTACGTTTACGACTCCGAATTTCGTGAATGGAGTCGATTCGATGGATTTCACCGGTCTCTGAGCGATAGTTATCATCAACAAGGCGTTTTTTGTAACGGATCTCTGTATTTCGGGACTCGAGAGCCGTTTTCGGTGGTGGAATTTGATCTGAGTGTCGGAAAATGGGGGAGATCGGAGGTGGATCTGCCGGATGAGCTCACGTTTGGCCGATTGGCGGCGGAGAGTGGTGGCGGAGAAGGGGGAAATAATAATAGGCTGTTTATGTTTGGGGGAATCGGGAGAAATGGAATATCGAAGATGATGAAACTATGGGAACTGGATGAAAAGGAAAGGATGTGGATTGAAGTGGAAAGTGTTCCAGATATGATGTGCAGGAAATTGGGGTCAGTTTGCTACCATAATTATGAACATATTTACTGTTTTTGGCATCAAGGTATGATTTGTGTTTGTTGTTATACTTGGCCTGAGGTTTTGTATTACATTGTGTCTCGAAGGATTTGGCATTGGGTGCCAAAATGCCCTTCTCTTCCCCAAAAATCGAGCTGTGGTTTTAAGTGGTTTTCGTTTGCTCCTCAGCTTTATGCTGCTGTTTAGGGCATCTCCAATGTAATTCTCTATTTTACTCTATGTTATAGAGTCTAATATAAAGAATGTGTTATGTTTTTTGCAATGTATTTCTCTATTTTTTTTACATTCTAAGTGTGTTCTGTTTTCTACTCTAAAAAAAATAGAAATTATGAATAGTGTTCCTATTTCATATTCTCTATTATGTAGAGTAAAATAAAGGGTTAATTGCAGATGGTCTTAGCTTTGTTTCTGCTTCTTGTTTTGGTTTGGTACTTAATTTATGGTTTTGTTTCTTGCAATTTGGGTTTTTTGTTTCAATAATCAGCAGCAGGTGATTTTAGAAATGGAGTTGATGATTTTGTATTTGGTTTTGTTGGAGAATTGAATTGTATGTGTTTGAATGATGTTGGTTTCTAGAGAAAGGGTTTTACAAGTTTATGGGTTTTGTCTTCAAATTTGGGTCAATATCTGCCACCTATGACGGGCAAACTAGCAATAAATTAATTATGTGTGTCAAAATTAGCTAATCAATTAATTAAAAAATATAAATAAAGTAAAAAGGAAATTATTTTATGTTTTGATATTTTATTATGGGTGATTCTGGAGACACAATTATCTACTTGTTTGTAGGGTTGTGTAAAGACCGAATAGTCTAAAATCCGAATTCTAATTGAAAATAAGGTGTTTTTCTACAATCAAGATAACCTGAAATTTGAAAATCCAAAACAGGGGATATTGTGTTCGGGTTGGGTATGATCTTTGGCTACTCTATTCCTTAAAAAACACGAAATAATGTATATATATATATATATATATATATCACATGAACTGTTATGTGCATCGACATGTTTTGTAAAAATTCAACGAAATTCGATGAAATCAGGTAAATTCATTTAGAGAATCAATGAAAATCCAAATGCAATTGACGGTTTAGATGAAGGTTGTACGAGTTGTAACCTTTTACTGGGTTGCAAAATAACCGTGCCATATATATATATATATATATACATATATATATATATATACACACACATATATAGGGTTGGGTTCAAACGAAAACTCATTTTTCATTGTGCATGTGATGACAAATCACAACCATTAATCAAATTTAGAAAACTAATCAATGGTTAAAATCTAATAAGATTAATTGAGAAGTAATTAGGGACAAAAATGGAAATTTGTATCAGCGTCTATCTTATTTGACTTTTTATTTTCTTTTTTAATTAAATTTTTTTTACCTCCTTAGAGTTTAAAATAAATTATCTTAAAAATTACTAATATTTTAATCGAACAAATTACCCCAAAAAAACGAGAATTTCGTGCTATTCGATATGACGTCCATCTCGATATAGTTTTTTTTCATTTTAATCGTTTTTTTACGTGAAATCATATATATATATATATATATATATATATATATATGTTATATTCATTATGAATATGTATGCACGTCCCCGGATATCCACATTTCAGTATGAATAACAAAGATGAACGTTGATTCACTAGTCATGATGAATAATACAATATTTAGGATGAATAATACAACATTTAAGATGAATAAAACATAAATTCATGATTCATGTATTATTCATCATGAATCGTGTATTATTCACCTTGAATGTTGTATTATTCATCATGAATGATACATTATTCATGATGAATAATACATGAATGACCTGTGAAAGTGTGGACACATGAGGCTCTCTCTTTTGTTCCCTGTTTCACAACCGAAAATTTGTTTAATTCATTCTGAATATGTATACACATCTCCGGGTGTCCACATTCAATATGAATAACAAAGGTGAACGTTCATTCACTATTCATGATGAATAATACAATATTCAGAATGAATAATACAACATTCGAGATGAATGATAAACGAATTCATGAATAATGTATTATTCACCTTGAATGTTGTATTATTCATCATGAATGATACATTTTTCAGGAAGAATAATACACGAATGACCCGTCAAGGTGTGGAGACGTGACACGCTCTCTTTTGTTTCTCGGTTCACAACCGAAACTCGATGGGTTCTCGATTCGTCTCGATGGGTGTTGGGTTACGGTGATGAAGAACGCGATGTCTTACGACGTTGAAGGAAGTGTTAAAAAAGGTGATGTCGAGTTACGGACTTACGGTGTCGAAGTTTTGTACACATTTGAACGTATATAAATATTCATAATGAATCTAACACGCATATAGAATTTCACGTAAAACGGTTTTAAAAAAACTATATCGAGATGGATGTCATATCGAATAGCACGAAATTCTGGTTTTTTGATGTAATTTGTTTGATTAAAATATTAGCAATTTTTAAGATAATTTATTTTAAACTATAAGAGAGGTAAAACTTTTTAATTAAAAAAGAAAATAAAAAGTCAAATATGATAGGCGTGAGATTGAAACTATCTTCTCTTTTTACCCTAATCACCTTAATTAATAATTTTAATTAAAAACTCTATTTAATATAAGTTGTTTGATCAAATGAGATGAATGGGTTGTGATCTATCCTCACGTGTACAATGAAAAATGAGTTTTCATTTGAACTTTTCACTCTCTCTCTCTCTCTCTCTATATATATATATATTAAATATTATATAAATATATAAATATATCTATTTATCTAATTATATTTTGAAAATTGTATATTGTAGTTGGTCGAGATGTTTTTCTAATTTCTAAACTTATTATCGATTTCATCAATCATTTAATCGATTTAATTCATCCTCAAAATCGAAGAGAGAACTCGGTTGTTTGTGATAACCGTGAGATCCAATGTAAGCCATATATTATAGGATGAATTAGGAAATTATTAATTTTAGTAATTTTGATTGAAAATTTTACTAAAGGCAATTTAGGAAATTTTATTTCTCTTCTCTCTACTCTCTACTCTCTCTTCTCTCCGGCTTCTGGGGATACCCACCTTGATACCCCGTGATACCAATGGTATCAAGTATCAACAACAGGTAAACACAACTATGATACCTCGTGATAACAACACGTAAACACAATTGTGATACCAACAAGATAGCAACAAATAAACACAACTATGATACCCAAGAGTACAAACCAACAATGAAACAAACTGTGATACCAAGTACAAACCAAGAGTATCACATGGTGAATACATGCATCAGATATGGTGTAAATGTATCATAATGGATCACATAATAACTAAAAGCAACAGACTGCATCACATAAGGAGTAAATGTATGACACATAGTTCTGTAAATATAATATCAAAAACCAAAAACATCAACATGCATCACAGTGAAAATACAATCGTCATACTCAAAATCTTACCACAATTTACCATAATGTGAATGGGTAATGAATCACATATTGATTAAATGGATTACACTTGATCACAAAGGGCTTAAATGTATCACAAGTAGTTGTTGAAATACAATATCACAAATCTAAATCATCAAAATGCATCGCAGGGGATATCTATGCATCATATGCAAAATGTTATCACAATGTACCACAATATATCTACGTATCGCATATATATACATTTTTCCCCCTACAACTATTTTGTAAATTATATTGAGAATTGAATTAGATATATTCATGGAAATGCAAAGAAAATTCGGTAACTTTCAAAATCAATTATGTGATGAGATAAAATATGAAACGTAATCTGGATTGAAATCAATAAATCGAAACTGTTAAGGAAAAATTTATTTATTTAATTTATATTAATCAAATTACTAATATACCCATAACTATTAAATAATTAAAAACAATAAATATAATTAAATGATTGGTTCACATTGGATCTCACAGTTATCACAAAATAACTAGTTCTCATTTGATTATGCCCTTATATATGTGAGGTTTGTTTGTGGAGCTTTAACAACCAAAGATCAACCACTTTGAAATAAACAAAAGAAAAACAACAGAAAAACAAGAACAATGAGACAAGATAATTGGTGACACGGAAAGCCCCTTAAACGAGCGAAAAAGCCGCAGATACAGGAGATTGTTGATGGACTATGGACGTCAATCAGGGACGTCACCCCTTAGAACAGTTACAACGATGCAAGTAATTTAGTACGTCGGTTGTGGAAACTTAGAAACAATATATACAGGTTTTGCTGGTGTTCCTTGCTTGCGAGTATGCTCTCATGAATCTATGTGTGTCTCGTTTCTTGTGATCTTATGGCGTTTTATAGTTAATATGCCGGATAGGTCCAACGGTCGACTTAAATTGCCATTAAATGAAGAAAACCGTTGTCATTAACTTGTCTTGAATCTTGGTTTTACGTTGGGACCTTCTAAATTTAGTGATTGCATGCGCTTTTATTAGTGCAATAAATACCATATGTAAACGGTCGATGTAACAAGTGTACGTCGTTAGTATAATGTCGTCGAAGGAATCTTCGATTGGGGCACATAATCATCGATCAAGGATCGAAGGTGAATAACCATCGACCATGGGTCGAGGGTCTTATCTCTCAACCTTAACCACGACCATGGGTAGTATGATCGTTGGTTTTGAATCTTGGTTACTAACGCTACGGTCGAGGGAATTGTTGTCGTTGATCGAGGGTGCGATTTTTTTTACTAAAACAGTTTGCCCCTGAGATTTAAATTTTGAAAGACTTATTTTGAATTTTAAATCTCGTGCAAAAAGTAATTTGATCGGAGTTCTTTTGACTTGCGGCGATCGATGACTCAACGTTGTTACATGGTAACTAGATTGGTTTCTTTGGGAAACTGAATTGGTTTGCATGGAAAACCGAATCGCCAAAAAATCTTGATGACATCAAGGATGTCAGCGCATGGTGTCAGGGGTAGAGGGACATGTGTCGGCCATTGGACGGGGGACACAAATTGACGTAAAAAATGTTAGGTATCGAACGGTCGACCCGTATATTGTCATCCCTATAAATACGCGATTATACGAAATCGTTTCCTTTTTAACGTTTTCAAGAGTGTTTATAGATAGCATTCCTAATGCATTATGTCCTATAAACTATCAATCCCTCCAACATGATGTTTGTTGGTCCCGAAGGGTTATACAAGTTTGTAGAAGGAGGGGGATGAATACAAACACAAATTTTTATTTTTCTAAATTGTTTATTGATATAATCAAACAATTTACAATTTGTTGCGGAATAAGATAAAGTTAAAAACCTAATCTAAATAAACTATGAGAACACACAGATTTCTTGCACTAGAAATAGACAGAAAAGAAATAAGAAAACTAAGGAGAGTTTCCTAAGCACTAAGATAGTTCAACGAGTAAGAAAGTCGAGCACTTCAAATGTGAAGTAGGGTTTCCTTTATATACTGCATGCATTTAATGCAAGTCAATGTACCTTTACACGTGGCAACCCCTGATTGGTTGCATGACTTGACTTTAGCAAACATCCTAGTGGCCGCATGATGAACAGTGTAGTTGCAGAGTTTGTTGTACGATTCTGGACAAAAGGGAGGTCCGTTCTGACAAGATCGTACGGAGGCGTGCAAGGAGATAATACAAAAGTTGCTTGTAGATTAGGCTTCATGATCAGCGCTCGCTGAATGAATCTTTATCAGCGAATGATAAAGTTCAGCGTTCGCTGAAGTCTTCTACTTGAAACTTCGTGTGGAATGGACAAGTCTTGTTTTCGTTGATATCCGCATCAGGTCACTAGTAGACTTAGTCACTTGTTCTTCAACTTGGTCTTCGATTTCAGCTTCGAACTTGTTTGACGCGAATCTTGTCTTCAGAGATCATAAACAAACAATTACATGATAAACATTCAGCGACCATCAGTGAGACTGAACAGGCTTAGGGCTTACTGATGAACAGTGTTCGCTGAAGTATAATTAAAGCTTGTTTTCCATCAGCGATACTAAACAGACTTAGTATATTTTCTTTGATGGAAAAACATTAATACATATTGTCTACTTACAATTTTCACTAAGTGTTTCTCAGGGTCATTATCAAATCACTGAGGGGTTGGATCAACAATCTCCCCCTATTTGATGATGACATATCAATAAAAGAAAATTGCTAAGTTTAAAAACATAAGGATAAAAAGGACTCATAAAATACTTGTCCCATTTACTATTTTTCAGGGATCTTTTCTAGTACTAATGGAGTAAAGTACTTTCATTGATATTTTTCATTAACTTCGTATAAGATTACAAGGGAAGTGGAAAAATTACAAGTACAATGAAAAATGATTACAAGTACTAAAAGACACAAGCTGATAAGATAGAAGAATACAAAAAGAGGATCCTATCAGCTACTCAGGTTCTTTCTTGACGAGAAGTTCATCAAGAGTATCATTCTCTGGAATCATCCAATCACGGACATTACTCCCTGATCCCTTCTAACTTTTGCTTCGCAATAGATTAAGGGCTTCCGGAATGATCCGAGGAGGTCACCTTTGTAGTCGCACCAATAGAGTAGATCTCTGAGTTGTTCGATGGGAGTTTTGTATAACTCATAGATACGTTGAAAGCATCTGCGACCAGTGAAATCAAAGAAAAATACGCCATAGGGATCACTGAGAACTTTACTAGGGATGAAGTCTTCAGCTGGACGTAAGGAGATGTCGAGATTAGATAGATCAGTATTGGGGCCAAGAATTGCTTTACGAGAGAATTCAATCGCTGTCTCGTTTTGTATTGCCGGGCCTGAAGAGGAAGGAGTCTTCTTCTTTGGAGCAACTTGTTTCTTCTGAATTGGTGGAGGAGGTGGAATATCAACCGCTGAGGTTACCATGTCGATCAGCTGGTTTATGGCTTTTTCAACACAGGACTTAAAAATTGAGTGGGATCGCTGAATTGCAATTCTCATTTCCAACCATTCAGGGAAACCGAGTTTATCCAGGTCTGACATGTAGCAGGTTCTTCTGTAGCCATTTTCTCTGACTATTTGGACATCGACAATCGATACCTTGTTGACTACTTTCCCTCTTATGCTCACATCACTTATTCTTGATGCATGGCTTCTGTAGTGGCACTGTTTCTTACACCAGGTCAATGTGGAGTCACTAACCTTGATTTTCTCAACAATCTTTGCTGAACTTCCAGGGGAAACTTTTTCAGTTGTAGATCCTTCACTGATCGTTGGGCAAGTTCAAGAGCATAGTTTTTGTCACTAAGCTCAACCTTCTGTTTATCAGCGAGGATCTTTTCTTCTTTTAGAGCTTCAGCAATCTCCCTGGGAGTTAAGCATTCGAGATGAGGAGGAACCAAGCGCTGACTTTCTAATTTCTTGATCATCGCTGCTCTCCTTCGTTGTTCATCTTCACTTGGCCTTTGAGGAGGCAAGGAAGGTCTTCTTGGATGTGAGAGCAATTCTTCTGTTGATCCAAACCCTCAGTGATTTGATAATGACCCTTCTAAACACTTAGTGAAAATTGTAAGTAGACAATATGTATTAATGTTTCACTATCGCTGATAAGTACTATGTCTCTACAGTACCGCTGATAGGAAACTCATGCTCTTTAATTTAGACATTTCAGCGAATCTGTTCACCCATAAAGCTCTGAGCCTGTTCAATACTTTTGGTGATTGCTGATAGTTTAATCGTTTACTTATAATCCCTGAAGACAAGTTTCACGTCAACAAAGGTTCTACGCTGAAGTCGAAGATCAAGCCCAAAAACCAGCGACAAAGTCTACTAATGAACTGATGCGGATATCAGCGAAGCCAAGACCTATCCACTCAACGTAAAGTATCAAGTAGAAGACTTTAGCGATTGCTGAGATTTGTCACTCGCTGATAAAGTACTGTTCAACAAGCGCTGATCATGAGGTCTACTCTACAAGTTACTTTTGTCTTTCCCCCTTGCACGTCTCCGTACGAAGTGTCATAACGGACATCCCTTCTGTTCAGAATCGTACAACCAACTCTGATTCTACACTGTACACCATGCGGCTACTAAGGTTGTCTACAAAGGTCAACCCATGCAACCAATCAGCTGTTGCCACGTGTAAAGTAATACTGCCATGCATTAAATACATGCAGTATATAAGAAGAACCCTACTTCAGAAATGAAGTGCTCGGCCATCTTCTTCTTTCTCTCTTAGTGTTAGAATATTTATCTTTAATATTCTTATCTCCTTTTCTGTCTTAATTCTAGTGCAAGAAACTTAGTGTTCTTAACTTGTTTAGATTAGGTTAATCCTTAATCTTGTTCCGCAACAAGTTGTAAATTGTTTGATTATATCAATAAACAATTTAGAAAGTAAAAATCTGTGTGTTTGTATTCAACCCCCCCTTCTACAAACTTGTATAACCCTCTCGGGACCAACAAGTGGTATCAGAGCAGATTTGTTTAATCTCATAAACAAGATCTTACTTATACTAATCTTTTCTCTTCCTTGCTATTTCTCATAATGGCTACTAACAAAAACACAAACTATATTGATAATGGTTCTCTTGCAAAACCTCCCAGATTTTCCAGAGATAACTTCAATCTATGGAAAAATAGGATGATACTCTTCTTAGAAGGTGTAGACCCTACTATGCCTTACTACATCGAAAACGGCCTATATATTCCTGTGAGAATTGACCCTGAAGTCCCAGGCACTGCTGATAGAGCTTCCATTCCTGAAAGGTTGATTCCCAAGGAAATTCATATGTGGACTGATGAAGACAAGAAGAAAGTGGCTATCGACACCAAAGCCAGATCCATTCTTTCCATGGCTCTTCCTGACGAAGTCTACCATTCCGTCATGAACCTGAAAACCTCCAAAGCCATGTGGGGCACAATCTATGTTCAGTATGAAGGTACATCTAAAGTCCAGGACTCACGAAAGATCAACCCGGTAAGATAGTACAAAAGCTTCATTTGTTGTAAGAATGAATCTCTCTCTGAAGTACATCAGCGGTTTAACTGTTTAATAATAGATCTGAAAACCGTTGGTAAGGAATATTCTAACTTTGAAGTTCTAACAAAGTTCTTAGAATGTTTACCTGAAAACTGGGACAGTTATTCAATGTGTCTCAAGCTGTCAAATGATCTAAAATCAATGACTCTTTCTACCTTATATGCCACAATGCTTAATCATGAGCAATCAAGTCATCTTAAGAAGAATCTTGTAAAAGATTCTAAAAGCACCCATGTTTCTTTAATCTCAGAGTCACCTTCCACTCAGCGATCAACTATCACTATCACTGAGTTGGAGACTAACTCTGAATGCTCATCAGATCCCGACTCTTCAGATCTTAATGAATCTATGGCTCTCCTATCTAATAAGTTCAGGAGATTCGCCAAAAAGAAAAATTTCAGAAAGAATAAACCTCTTGCTATCACTGGCAAGCCAAGATCATCAACTCCTGTTGATAAGGCTACTGCTACTTGCTATAACTGTGAAAAGATAGGACATTTTGCTAGCGAGGGCCGGTCAAAGAAAGTTTTTAGAAACTCAGCTTTCTCCAAGAAATCCTCTAACCCCAGGTCTAGAGATGAAAAGTACACCAAGCTGAAAGAAAGGTATGCAAAGCTGAAAGGCTTTAAGAAGAAAGGCAAAGGCCTGATGGCTGACTATGATTGGGCTGCCTCTGACGAAGAAGAATCATCTGACTCTGAAGTTGATGATGAAGCCAATCTCTGTCTCATGGCCAAAATCGAAGATGAGGAAGAAAAGTCTGACATTCCCTCTACTTCAGTCTCTGCTACCAAGGTATCACCTTCTTTCTTTACAAATATTTCAGATATTGATGAAGCTGATAGTCTTCGAAAGATCGATCTCCTGACTATGAGTTTATATGAAGCCATGAATGGCAAAACTGTTGTTGAAAATCAAAACCTTGATTTCGCTGAACAACTTAAAAACTGTCACCTTCAAATAGAAAAGCTTTCTAAAATTGAAGAAGATTTAAGAGATCAAGTTCATATAAATCAGCTAGTCAAAATCGAACGCGAAGAAGCTATCGCTGCTTTAAAAGCTGAAAAAGCTACTGTTGAAGGATGGTGTAAATCCTCAACAACGATCACTGAGATAATTAAGTCTCAGATTCCTCTGAGTGACAAACGTGGTCTTGGTTATAAAGCTGACGCTGAAAAACCAACCACTGATCATTCCATGCTTAAGTTTGGAATGTTTGTCTCCTCTATCCCTGACACGTCATCTTCTCAGTGTTCCTCTTCAAAAACTCCTATCCCTGAGGAAATCTCTACCTTAGTTTCTAAAGGTAAAGAGAAAATTATTTATCCAAAACCTCAGAAGGGTACCTTTGTACCTAAGCTGAATGCTTCTAAAACTTCAATGACTTATCCCTCTACTTCTAAGAACAAGATCCCTGGATTTATTCAGCGATCTACTCCTAGACTTAAAGTGGATATAATTGGTAAGAAATCTGAAGGACTAATAGTTCCTCTCGTTTCCAATGCCAAAGGTATACTTGGTGCTGGCCCTGCTCATTTAAAATTAACGGGTAAGCATGCAAATGGTCCTAAAGCTACTTTTAGCTATAGGAAATGTTATCACTGTGGACTTACAAATCATGTTGCTAGTAAGTGCCCCACAGCCACCAAAGCTGAAAAGACAGCTAAGGTGAAGATTAATGCCCCCAAGGCAAAGAAGACCACTGAGGTTAAGAAATTAACCAAAGTGAAAACTGACAAAGCTGAATCTTCAAATGCTGCGAAGACTGCTGAACCTTCCACCTCCTCTACCCCCACTGACAAGTGTGTACACATGATGAAATGGGTACCCAAGTCAAACTAATCTTCCTTTGTTTGCAGGTTAAGAAGGGTATCTGGTATCTCGATAGCGGATGCTCTAGACACATGACTGGTAAGAAGAACCTGCTCACTGAGTATAAGGAAGAGAAGGGTCCCTCAGTGACCTTCGGTGGAAATGGAAAAGGCTATACCCGAGGGTTTGGTGTACTCTCTAATGGTACAACAACCTTTGGAAGAGTTGCATATGTTGAAGGACTGAAGCATAATCCTCTAAGCATAAGTCTGCTATGCGACAAGGATAACAAAGTGATCTTCACTAAGGAATCCTGCTTTGTCACTGACAAAAAGGAGAAGATAGCTCTCAGCGGTTATCGTTTAGAAAGTGTTTACGTTATAAACATGGAATCTACAACCACTGAGAACTCCTGTTTCTTCTCAAAAGCCTCATCTGATATCAATTGGCTATGGCATAAGAGGCTCTCCCATCTAAACATCAAGAAACTGAACACTCTTTCTTCTAAAGAGTTAGTCACCGGTCTACCTCAGCACTCATACGCTAAAGAGTCCTTATTTTCAGCGTGTGTGAAAGGAAAACAGACCAAAGCAAGCTTCAAGACTAAGCAAGTTTCCTCAGTGTCATCTCCTCTACAACTTCTGCAAATGGACTTGTTTGGCCCTGTTAACAAACAATCAATCGCTGGAAACAAATATACATTGGTCATAGTTGATGAATCCTCTCGCTATACCTGGTTAATGTTTCTCCGTTCTAAGAGTGACACCCCTGAAGAACTCATCACCTTTGTCAGGAAAATGGAAGTCCTTAACAACATGACCGTTCGCTCAATAAGGAGTGATCACGGAACTGAATTCAAAAACAGTTCTCTTGATTCCTTCTTTGAAAGTAAGGGTATTTCTCACAACTATTCTTCAATGAGAACACCGCAACAAAATCGAGTCACTGAAAGAAGAAATAGAACTATCATTGAAGCTGCACGTTCAATGCTCAGCAATTTTCACCTGCCTACTCAGTTTTGGGCAGAAGCTGGCAACACTGCTTGTTTTTCTCAAAACAGGTCGCTGATCGTCAAAAGATTCAAGAAGACATCCTATGAACGTTTTCATGGAAGAAAGCCTTCTATCAGCTTTCTTCACATCCTTGGATGTCAGTGTTTCATACTGAACAACAGAGATGCTCTTGGAAAGTTTGATCCTAAGGCTGATGATGGAATCTTTCTTGGATATTCTTCTATCTCTAAAGCATTCAGAGTCTTCAATCGTAGAAGACAGACTGTCAAAGAAACTATCCACGTCACCTTTGACGAATCCCGCTCAGCGAACTCTAAACCTTCTGCTGATACTGAAGAACTGAATCAATGGATATTCTCTCATCTTGGTGATTAAGAAGATATTCCCACTCCTCATACTCATACCGCTGAAGATGATGGTCCTACTATCATCCCAATCAAGCAGAATAGTGAAGCTGAAACTTCATGGGTCTCAGCTATTCCTCTAAACACTATGCCTGCTTCTGAACCTTCTGTCTCAGATATACCATCTACTTCTCAGCAATCAGTGAATGAAATGCCATCTGCACCTTTTCCTCTCTTAGATGATATACCAGAAGTTGCTGAAGCCTCATCTTCAGCTCCTCAAGTTCAGGTTGAGTCAGCGACTTATGCTCTTGCTCAGCGATGGACTATCAATCACCCTATTGATCAGATTCTTGGTGATCCAAATGCTGGTGTTCAGACTCGACGAAGTGCAGGTAACATTTGCTTATTTGTTAACTTTATTTCTCTGATTGAACCAAAGAAAACAGATGATGCCCTCCAAGATCCAAACTAGGTCAGTACTATGTAAGAAAAGCTGACTGGATTTGAAAGAAACAAAGTTTGGAAGCTTGTTCCTCGTCCATCTGACAAGTCAGTGATAGGCACTAAATGGGTCTATCGAAACAAGTTGGATGAACATGGAACTGTAACCCGCAACAAGGCTCGACTTGTTTCTCAGGGATACAGACAAGAGGAAGGTATAGATTACGATGAAACCTTTGCTCCAGTGGCAAGACTAGAAGCTATTCGTCTATTCTTAGCTGACGCTATACACAAAGACTTCAAAGTGTATCAAATGGATGTCAAGTCAGCATTCGTTAATGGAAAGCTGAATGAAGAAGTCTACGTGGAACAACCTCCAAGATTCTCAGATCCTAAGCATCCAGGTTATGTTTATAAACTGGATAAGGCACTTTATGGCTTAAAGCAAGCTCCTCGTGCATGGTATGACACTCTCTCTACTTATCTCCATATTGAAAAATTTGAGCGTGGTCAGATTGAAAAAACTCTATTTTTCAGGAAAGTAAAAGGTCATATTATTCTTGTTCAAATATATGCTGATGATATTATATTTGGTTCTAATAACACTGAATTGGGTACTCGTTTCGCTGATAGAATGAAAGCTGAATATAAAATGAGTATGATGGGTGAGCTAACATATTTCCTTGGTCTACAGATAAAACAGAATGAAAAAGGAACTTTCATTAATCAGGGAAAATATGTTAAAAATATGCTGAAGAAATTTGATTTAACTCAGAGTTCAACTATGAAAACCCCTATGGCACCACCGCTGACACTAAACAAGGATCCTTATGGAATACATGTTCATGTCACGACATACCGTGGGATGATCGGCTCTCTGCTGTATCTCACAGCTAGCCGACCTGATATTATGTACGTAACCTGTTTGTGTGCACGATATCAAGCTGAACCTAAGGAATCTCATATGATCGCTGTAAAGCGAATCTTTCGTTACCTTAAGGGTACTCCTAACCTAGGTCTTTGGTATCCCAAAGACTCAGGGTTTGATCTAATCGCCTATTCAGATAGTGATTTTGCAGGTTGCAAAATGGATAGGAAAAGCACCACATGAGGATGTCAGCTCCTAGGTGGAAAGCTGGTGAGTTGGACAAGTAAAAAGCAAAAGTCAGTGTCCACCTCAACCGCTGAAGCTGAGTATGTAGCTGCTGGAAGCTGTTGTTCTCAGGTCTTGTGGATGAGAAATCAACTACTGGACTATGATCTTCAGCTCTAAAAAATTCCAATCTATTGCGACAACACTAGTGCCATCGCTATAGCCAACAATCCAGTACTACATTCAAAGACCAAACACATCGAAATTAGGTATCATTTTATCAGAGATCATGTGATGAATGGTGATATAGTACTTCATTTTATCCCAACTGACTTTCAGTTAGCTGATCTGTTCACCAAGCCTCTTGATGAGACAAGGTTCAACTTTCTCATCAGCGAGCTTGGAATGCTGAATTTTGAAGAATAAAATATTCAACAATTCGCATTTGATCAGGGGTAATAAGAACTTGTATAATCCTTTCTATCATCTTCTCCCTGACCAAAATTGATTCGCTGATATCAAGGTACGTTATCTCTTGCTCGCTGACGTTCGCCTAAGAACTGAAAGATTTCAAAACAATTTGCATCGCTGAATATCTCTTCCTTTCGGTGATACTTTGAAATTTCTAAACTTAACACTGATATTTCTATTCAGTGCTTCATGTTTTCAAAATGTCCCTGAGTCTTTCAAAACCTCAGAGACATCCTAAAATATGAAAGGACGTTTATGGCGTCATCCTAACAGATAGACCCTGGCACGTTCCTCTGACACACGTTTGCACGTTTCGTTTTCTCATCCAATCAAATGTAAACACGTGTCCGTGTCATCATGAAAAACTTTTCCCGCTCTTAGTTTTTCTCTCTCTACTCTCACTATATAAACCCTTTCGAGTTTATATTTTTCCTTTACGCAAACAATTTCTTCTTCAAGAAAAGAATTCCTGTTGCATTTTGAACTATCGTTTCCAGAAACTGTTCATCATCTTCTTCGACAACAAAGGTTAATATTCTCATTATTCCCCTGCATTAAACTTGTCTTTGATCTTATTCTTTGTTTTTAACAGATCAAACAAAAGAAACCTTTTTAAAATGAAATCATTTTCTTTTCATGATTTTATGAACACAACCTTCATGGTTGTTCTTCAAGTTTAAATCAAAAATCTTAAACTTGTTCTTCATTCATTTTTTTCCAGAATCTCTTCTTCAAACAAAAACCGGAAAACACATGCTCTTCATGTTTCGTATCTCTTTTTCAAAACAAGAAAACCCTAATCTTCAAGGCATTTTTTTGTCTGAATGAAATGGATAAAATTCAAAAACATCTGTTTGGAAAATCTTTCCACATTAAGACATTTTTGTTCATTTTCTTCGTGGTTACATGTGTTATACAGAAATGGCAACCTCTGAAGCTCCTTCTGCTAAAACCCCCACTACTGCTGAGAAAGTGGTTATCACCAAGGCTCCTCAGGTCAAGTTCAAACTTGATAAGGTTACATTCCAACATAACAATCACTATGCGCTTTTCGATTTTCCTCAGAAAAGCAAGTCACACATCTGGATGATGCTATGAATTTTCTTAAAACCTGCTGCTTATCTACATCCCTGACTATTGTACCCCCTGCCCATAAATTCCTTTTAGCTCAGTTCTGGTATTCTGCCAGATGAGCTCAGGTTCCTTCACCCAAAGACCCAACGAAACTAGTTGATACCATCCTATGTGACACCAAATTTGGAACCACCAAAATCAACCCTGATATTATCAGGCTTGCACTGAACCTCCCGACCGCTACCAAAGAAAAACGCTTTGTACCTCTCCCAAATTT
This sequence comes from Saussurea involucrata, assembly GCA_033807775.1. Taxonomy (NCBI): domain Eukaryota; kingdom Viridiplantae; phylum Streptophyta; class Magnoliopsida; order Asterales; family Asteraceae; genus Saussurea; species Saussurea involucrata. The sequence goes on along the minus strand of CM066320.1, from coordinate 40,427,778 downwards.
CAAAAACAATGCTGATAGGGAAACAATCATTGCATTCTTTGATGCAATGAAGTATGTATGGGGAACAGGGAGAGATGAAAAACCCGAGAAGAAGCTGACCGCGATCAAAAAGTCCATGATGCCAAGCGAGATGAACTTCATCTTCGCCCACCTGATAAGCTGCAAGACAGCGAAAACCGGCTCCTCTGATCAAGCCGCTCAACCTCAGCAAGCCATGGGTTATGCATTGCTGAAAGGTCTCCATGTTGACTGGGCATCAATCATCTACGATGATTTGGCATTCAGGGTGGACATGGCTGACAGGCCAACATGCGTTCCATACCCCCGTTTCATCAGAGCCATCTTTCTAAAAGGACTCGGGGACAAATACCCAAAAGAGGGTGATCTGAGACTCTCTCAGGTTGGCGCGGTTCTCATACTAGTGAATATCTAATTAGGATGATTAACCCTAAAATATAATAAAAGAAAACTATTTATACCTTTTAAGGTATTTTACATTTATGGCCCAAACTTTAAGACGATAAGAGTTTTCACCCTAACAAGAAAGCACAGGATAAGAAGAAAGAATTACACGTTTGAATGTTGAGATTAATTTCAATCAGTGTTGTTAAGATTTTGTGAGTCGATTATAAAGTTTATTTTCGTGGGAAGATTGGGTGTGAGTAAAAGAAAATCATATTACATTCAGATGAGTTTTTCTTTACCCATTTTCGAACCCGAATACATATTTCTTTGAATGTTGAAGCTTATGGGAATATTGCAATTGTGTAAAATGATTTATTATATATATCGTGCTGAAAGAGGCATGATGAGGTATCTTGTGCTCAAAGAGGCACGGTGAGATATTTTGTGCTCAAAGAGCCACTGTGGGATATTTGGTGCTGAAAAAGGCATGGAGAGATATTTGGTGCTGAAATAGGCACGAAGAGATATTTGGTGCAAAAATAGGCACAGAGAGATACTTGGTGTTGAAATAGGCACAGAGAGATATTTTGTGTTGAAAGAGGCACACAGAGATTTTGTGCTTAAATAGGCACGGAGAGATATTGTGCTATAAGGCACGATGCTTCAAGGCACGGAGTAAAAAATCAGATTTTGTGCTTAGAGGCACGAAGTGTAATAAAGATCTTTTGATAAATGTTTTGTTTAAATTATTTTATGATATCATGTACAAACTGATGGGGATTCTCTCACTAGACCAATTGGTCTAACCCTCATTTGTTTTCAAAATGTGTATTTCATGGGAAGTTTTTGATGGAGAAAAGGGTTTGTTAGCTGGGAAAAAGATAGTTGTGAATGCATTCTATTATCAGTTTGGGTGATTCTATTCTCACTAGGATCTGTATCTATGGTTATAATTTATTATTGCGGTTAGGAAAAAAATTGTCGTTGTATTTGAGGTGATTCTGGGAAGATTCTTTTGGACGATTCTTTTCAGATCATATTGGATGGTTTCATATTATTGTGGTTAAATTTGGAAACCGAGTCGTTACACTATGTGTTCCAATAGAAGATTTAAGATTATTGGACTAAAAAATTATGTACCACAGTTTTGGATTTCTTAATATGAAGTTTACAACATTTTTTAAATAGATGGATTTATTAGTTTTTCTTATTGAGCACTTTTGAGAATTATCGTGTAAACACATCTTTTTTATGGGACAATTATTTTTATAGAACACTTATTTTCATAGTTTCAAATAAAATGTAATAAAACTTTTTATTTCAAAATAGTCCTGAAACACTTGTTAAACGCCCAAAAACTTCCTACACACTTACTGTAACACTTTACATATAATGCTCAATTGTGTGGTGCTACAAGTACAAGTCCATCAAAATAGTCTATTAGGACACTTACACATTTTTGACATCCTCTAAACTAGTGAAGGAAGCCGAGAAAAACATCCATGGATCAATTAGTGGATCAATGAGTGATTAACTTTATGTAAAATAAGATATTAGCTTATTTTTCAGTCCTATTTTCTTGCTACTCAGTGATCAAATAATACACATGCAATTTCCAGAAATCTTAATTTAAATTCTCAAGTTTACAAATAGATTTTTTTCCACAAATATGAAATTAGAAGTTTTGAAATAAGAAACTAATGTTTTTATAAAGTTTATTTTGTTTTTCTTGTTATTTATGATGTATCTCACTTTTTTACTTGATAAAATTTTAATAAAAAAATCAATAGGAAAATCGTGTAAAAAACGATATCTAGTCACTATATATTCTTTGTACCAGTTAGTTTTTCACATTACGATTTCTGCAAATAAAAGTCAATGGTCTAAAACTATGATTTCTGATTATTTAGTTCCATTACACGATTTACACAATCATTTCCTTATCGTAAACTTTTCCGAGCAAAGGTTTATGCAAGCTTTACCATTAAACTATCATGCTTACTAGTATACTTGTTTCTATTCATCCTCTTTAAATAACATTGGTTTCCTATATACTTATAAATCTACAATTATATATAAGATATACACATGATTATGGTACTTTGCAACTATCATATTGCAACACGGTGTTGGAGATCATCAATGGCTGAAAGAGTTTGTTGTCAAGAATTCAATATGCCATATCATTCGAAAATATCAAAAGAAATGGCCAACTGTGATTGTTTTTGTAGGCGCAACTGTAGTAACCATCAAGGCGGACATTGTAGACCGTATTCTTCCAATAATTTCCATTGTGGATGCTAAATTTATTTTGTTTTTTAAAAGAAACCTATTCCACAAGATAAAAGAAATCTCTACCTCTTCTAATGGGATACCCAACAACCTTACATGTGACTCTTGAACGTTGCCAACCGTTATGTTTTCTAAGATGGATGAATAAATCTTGTTGGCTGATATTCTTTTCCGTAAGTTACGTTTGTGCATGGTGTGGTTGAACATAATGTAACAACTCTGCATATGAAGCAATCGTGCTACAAATTGATCAATATCAAAGCAAATATCATTGATATACTATTTTGATAGTTGTTTGATCCATTTTGTTGTTGAGCAAACTTTATTTTTGAAACATCTTCTGATTCAGTCCATGAGTCTTCATTTCATAAAAGTAAGATAACAAATATGGGTTTATAAGATGCCATAAATGTCTATGTGTAATAACCCTCGTAAGTTACATTTCGACCTTATATTTAATTATATGACTAGGAGGTGTTTTATGAAATTTGTTTTATTATGGTAGGGGTAAGTGTTAATTAATATTATTAAGTTGGATGGTTTTAGTTGCCAATATAGCATTTTAAAAGGCTTCACATGTGCAATTTCAAAAAAAAATTAAGGATCATCTTCTTATCTTTTTCAGCACCAAATATCTCTCTGTGCCTCTTTTTCAAAAAAAATTATAAGGATCATCTTCTTATCTTTTTAGTTGGAGGGTTTTAGAAAGGTTGTATGTTTTGTTTTGGAGAGAGAAAGCACCGGATAAGAAGAAAGAGTTACCGTTTGTTTGTTTGTTAAGATTTTGTGAGTCGATTATAAAGTTTATTTTCGTGGCAAGATTGGGTGTGAGTAAAAGAGAAACATATTACATTTAGATGAGTTTTTCTTTTACCCATTTTCGAACTGGAATACATATATTTTTGAATGTTGAAGCTTATGAGAATATTGCAATTGTGTAAAATGATTTATTTTATATATTGTGTTGAAAGAGGCACGGTGAGGTATTTTGTGCTGAAAGAGGAATGGTGAGATATTTTGTGATGAAAGAGGCACGATGAGATCTTTGGTGCTGAAAAAGGCATGGAGAGATATTTGGTGCTGAAATATGCACGAAGATATATTTGGTGCTGAAATAGGCACAAAGAGAAATTTGGTGTTCAAATAGGCATGGAGAGATATTTTGTACTGAAAGAGGTATACAAAGATTTTGTGCTGAAATAGGCACGGGAGAGATATTGTGCTATAAAGCACGATGCTTCAAGGCACGGAGTGAAAAATAAGATTTTGTGCTTACAGGCACATAGTGTAATAAAGATGTTTTGATAAATGGTTTATTGAAATTATTTTATGATATCATGTACAACTGATGGGGATTTTCTCACTAGACTAATTGGTCTAACCCTCATTTGTTTACAAAATATGTATTCCAGGGAAGTTTTTGATGGAGAAAAGGGTTTGCTAGCTGGGACAAAGATAGTTGTGAATGGATTCTATTACTGGTTCACTAGTATTTGATCATGTTGTTTACATTTTGTTATCAGTTTGGGTGATTTTATACCGGTAAGGATCTGTATCTACGGTTCTAATTTATTATTGCGGTTAGAAATATTTTTCTTTGTCGTTGTATTTGAGGTGATTCTGGAAAGATTATTTTGGACGACTCTTTTCAGATCATATTGGACGGTTTCATGTTATTGTGGTTAAATTTGGAAACCGAGTCGTTACACTATGTGTTCCAATAGATTTATTTAAGATTATTGGATAAAATTATGTACCACGGTTTTGGATATCTTAATATGAAGTTTAGAACATTTTTTAAATAAATGGATTTATTAGTTTTTCTTATTGATGTAACAACCTGTTGGTCCTGAAGGGCTATACAAGTTTGTAGAAGGGGGGGGGGGGGGTTGAATACAAACATAGATTTTACTTTTCTAAATTGTTTATTGATAAATCATTAACAATTTACAGCTTGTTGCGGAAACAAGATTAAGGATAAATCCTAAATCTAAACAAGTTGGAACGCTAAGTTTCTTGCACTAAGAAGGAGAAGGAAATTACTAATAATAACCTATCTCAAGATAAGAAGGATGAACTTGTCCAGAGTTAGCAAGTTACTTCAAAATGAAGTGAGTTCATCTTCTTATATACTGCATGCATTTAATGCATGACAGTATACACTTTACACGTGGCAGCAGCTGATTGGTTGCATGTCATTGACCTTTGTTGACAACCTTAATAGCCGCATGTTTGAACAGTGTAGTATCAGAGAGGTTGTATGATTTCAGACAATAAGGAGGTTCTTTTCTGACATATCGTACGGAGTCGTGCAAGGGTGGTTAAGACAAAAGTACGTTGTACGGAGGACTTCATGATCAGCTTTTCGTTGATTCAGCGATCTATCATTCTTCATCAGCGAATGATAGAGTTCAGCGATAGCTGAAGTCTTGTACTTGATACTTCACGTTGATTGGACAAATCTGAGTCTTCGCTGATCCGCATCAGTTCATTAGGAGACTTGTCGCTGGTTCTTGAGCTTGATCTTCGACTTCAGCGTAGAACCTATGTTGACGTGAACTTGTCTTCAGAGATCATAAGTAAACAACTAACTTATCAGCGATCACCATAAGTACTGAACAGACTCAGAGTATTATGGTGAACAGTTTCGCTGAATGTTTAATCTAAACAACAAGAGTTCCTATCAATGGTACTGTAAGATCATAGTACTTATCAGCGATAGTGAAACTCTGATACATATTGTTTACTTACAATTTTCACTAAGTATATAAGAGATGGTCATTATCAAATCACTGAGGGTTTGGATCAACACAACCCAAATCCAAAACATACATCTTATTCAAAATATCCCAAAACATAGGTCCCAGTACATACATAACATCACAAAAGATTTACAAGACTTGCAGCGGAAACAAACTTCCATTGCCGAGAAACTAACTAAGCTAACAAGCTAAGTTAACATGGAGCTATAGTGCTCGAAACTCGAGTCTTCAGCCTCAACCTTCAGACCTTCATTTTTCCCTTTAAGAAGGACCACTACCACTCTTGCCTGAAAATGGTTTTTAGTTTTGAAATCGAGGGTTAGACCATGAGGTCTAGTGAAATCCCTCTCGAAAACAGTTCAAACAATTTCATGCATAAAAACAGTTATCCATCCGCCATAAGGCCCAACAGTTAATCCGACAACATACAAGGGTATTTGCACAGTGTTCATAGACCACATCCTCAAATTGATAACAACCGCGATTGGGGCCCAAGAAGACTCCCCTCTCGCCTCCGGGGCCCAAGCAGACTCCCCATCCCCTCGTGTGCACGAAACGGATTCCGTGCCCACGGGGTTAATAAATCTAACTCCCAAGGGATCATCAGATCCTAAGGTACACTAATCCCACTGTGCAACCCGACTCCACATAAGCATACCAAGCAAGGCTAGAAACGTATAGATATGCGCGTATCTTTAGAAAACACTTCGTAGCATGTAAATATAACGTTCACAAAACATATCATCATGTGAAAAATTTATAACAAATTTATAAATAAAACATGATCGCATCTCATACCATAATCGGAAATAACAAATACGTTTAACCATTTGATTCACTTAAAAACGGTGTAAGGGAACTCACCTGATTGCTGAGATATGATACGCCCCGCGTCACACTTTCGATAAAATCGAACCCCAACAAGTGACCACACACAATACTGTCAGAACCTCCCATTCTGACCACACACATCTGGATACTTCTGTCCAGATTCCCCTCCTTTGTCCGGATACACTACCGGATTCCTCAAGAAATCTCGATACAAAACTCATCCGGAAGACCTCCTAATCCGAATACCAAACTCATCCGGAAAACTCCCGGATACCAAACTCATCCGGATACAACTGGAATCCGGGTAGCTGCACCCATCGGGATAACACGCCCGGAACCCATTTACATCCGAATTTCCACCCCCGTCCGGATAACTAATCATGTCCGGATTTCTAACCATGTCTGGATGTTCCTAGTCCGGATCCGACGGTTTCTGGATTATCGCACAAACATTCCGAAAATCCGTTCTATTTCATTATAAAAGGCAATCTTACCTTAAACTCTTTTAACCACTTAGTTGGGTTAACATTCCCACCCTAGACCACCATTTAATCGATCCATTCATCCATTAATAATCCATTTGGTGCAAAATCCATAGATGTTTCCATTACAAGAACCCAGACCAATATAGAGCCCCTTTTTAATCTAGGGTATTCATTAACACAAGAATTTAGTAAGGAATCAAAGAACATTTACCTTGTAAATGATTTCCCAGCAATCTTTCTAGATTTTCTTGCCAAAACCTTAAATCCTCTTTTATGCTCTCTAAGCTCTTGATTTGCAGCCGCACAGTGTCACCATGAAATGAAATTAGGGATTTCACCCCCTTTTTATATCTTTCCTTATTTACATCCAAGTCCTCCAAACTTCTTTCTTAACTTTAACTACAACTTATCCAAAAGTTTACCCTTGAGGTTAACAGTTGTTACAACACCTCCCCCCTTAAAAGAATTTCGTCCCCGGAATTCCTTTATCAAACAGATGCTGGTACTTGGCCCTCATCTCGGATTTTACTTCCCACGTTGCTTCATGTCTTTTGTGAAATCTTCATTGCAGCTTCACGAGGCTAATGTCCTTAACCCTCGGTTTCCTCCATCTTACGATCGACGATCGCTTCAGGTTCTTTTACGAGTTCAAATTCCCATCCACTCTCCCTCATGCGCAAATATTCCAGCTTCCCGCAAACGCTCTATAAATAGCGGCGTAGAACACAATATGAATTCCTTTTTACTAACTACACAACCAATTCATATGTCAACTCTCCAATCCCTTTTTACTAACTACAACAGACCCACTAAAACGTGGCTCAACTCTCTCTCCTCTCGAAATGCACCTCTCTGATCCACAGGGTGTCTTTTGCATCAAGCCGACCCGTAACTTTAAGTTTCCAAAGCTTCACGCCTACCTGTTTACTCAATTCTGGTTCCATTTAATTCTCCAACCAACTACACCAGATCTTGTTCGCTTTAAGTGCATACTTGGACTCACGGTTTTAAAAAGCATCTAAACAAGATTTCCACATACATCTTTACTTCCTTAAGGAAGGAATTTTACCGAATTCACGTAACAACAACATGAGTCCTTTACAAAATATATAGCCACTCATTTTGCCAATCTTAACACATAGTCAACCTCGAATATCCTAATAAACTCACAGTTATGAGTTTCTTCATTGGATAACAAGAACTTCCCAAATCGCCTCCCCCGACATACATTTAACGCAAAAGTGCCTTCTCTCCCCAAACCACGTTGACCTGAACTCATCAACCTTAACCCATTCATATGTTTCCACCACGTCATCACCCACACTTATACATAGCTAATAGCAGAAGGCCTCCATAATCCATCATTAGAGTGTCCACTCATCCAAAGTTGAACCAAACCTGAGGACATACCTTCAAATTCTTACTACATCCAACAATCGTCCAACCACATATGAAATAAATTCAAGTTTCACTCGTCCACAAGGAGTGACCATTCTCGCGAAACTATTCCAGATAACACATCATTGTACACCATGTTCACTTCAGAATATTTATCATACTAATACTTACTCAAATCTGATGGTCTTACGTTTTGAGCATTCCGTACCGCCACTTATATTATGCCTTCTCGAAGGCATAAATCACCCACTCCCAGGGAAAAGACTTACTAACCCACGCAAACTCTCCCACATTTTCACCATGACATGCGCAATGACATTCATTCTCATGCCCTCATGAGAAGTTCATATACCTTTCAATAACACCACTTTAAACCTTGCTCCATATATTTGGTGTCACTTACCGACCTTCTTACTTTCAGTTTTCCCACTTATTTGAACATACCACCTCCACCACTATATGCTAGCCTAGAACTCTGCTCACCCACCAACACCTACTCCGTTTACGATCGTTTCACCACAATTTTCACATGAGATAAACAACCAAATTTTCCTGCAATAACATTCAATGCTCGAAAGCACCACCTGTTTCTCTTTTTTACCATCAGAATCAACCTACTCACCAGAATTTCTTTATACCCAAGAATGCCTTCAATATTCCCAACGAATTTGAAACCCACAACGCAACACCACTCCATCATTTGTTTTCAAATAACAATAGCGTAAACTGCCTCACAATTCACACACCTCAAGAAGGCATTACGCCACCCTTGATTACATCCCTAGAAATCCGCAAATGGGATCCATACATATACTTATCTCATATTATACCACGAGCCCATCGCTTGGTACGACGACGACCTATTATCACGACAATGACTTACATGTCCCCTTTGGCATAAAAGCCACCAACTTTCCTACACAACTATCGCACCACAATATCATCCCGCAAACAATTTCCTCATGATCCTCTTCACACACATAATGGATACAGTATTTTTCATACCGATCATAACTCAACATTCTAAAATAAGGTAATTCCATGACTTTGCCTTTACCAAAAGCAATTGAACTACAAAGTCATGACCAAGCAATTCCCCCAACAATCTCATCTCCCTTTGACTCACCACGATATTCAAAATGAGCTCATGTAGTTCAAAAGATAAGTCGCATCCCCTTTCAGACCAAAATAATCATTGCATACTCACCTCATCTGTGCTATTTACTCCATTCCTAAACGGGTCACCAAAACCACTTTAAGAAATCACATACTTACATCAGTTGTCTTCCACTTTCATAATGCCCACATATGGTGTTTCGCCAACATACCGGGACACACCTTTTTTGTACGACCTCAACACCGGTCGTCCAAATGATCGCTGACCTCATTGTCAACCATTGACATGGAAATGTTCCGACCATCTCGCTGTAACATCCCAAAAATACAACAGGACATACATAGCATTAAATCATAACATTTACAAAACCGGGTCCCAAATTTCGTTACATCAATCCCAAACTAAGGTTGGCGGAAATAACCTATACACAACTGAGAACGCACTAGCTTCTATACATGGCACGGGCACTGTCTCTATCTGCATCTGTACTCTATCTTGTTGTTGCTCACTTACTTGAGCCTCTTACTATTTGCTTACCTGAAAAGGTTTTAGTTTTGAAAAGCGAGGGTTAGACCATGAGATCTAGTGAGTTCCCTCCGTAAATAGCGTACATCAACATTATAAAAATCATTTTGTAAAACACATTAACATTCTTCACATAATCATTCAACCATGGTATTACACAATGTTTAAGGATCACATAGCTATCCGCGATCGGGGCCCAAGCAGACTCCCCTCTCGCCTCATATCGGGGCCCAAGCAGACTCCCCTCTATCCGAGTAGGAGGGAAACGAATTCCCTCCCACAAGCTAGTCACATATCCGAGTAGAAAGGAAATGAATTCCCTCCTAAAAGCTCCTCACAACAGCCCAAGGGATCATCGAATCCTGAGGTACTCAGATCCCACTATGCAGACCGACTCCACATAACATACACATAGCTCATCATAACTCATAAAACGTGAAATCTTTAATAGACATTTCTTTCATGCTAAATCACATTTCAGTCAAATCATATTTGTCATGGAATCGTTTATAAAGGTTTAAAATGAACCATGCTCGTAAGTACACCATAATCAGTAAAACGTTTAATTTTCATTCAGGTAAAAATCATGTAAAGTAACATGGCATTTATACACAATCACTTTCTTTGGAAAACACGTAAAATCACGTATTTTAGTTAGAAAAACTCACCTGGTGTGCTTACTTTCCTTTCCTACTTTGTTCCTGACTTCCAAACGATTTACCTGGAAGAACTAGACTCCAATGTTACTTCTTCCTTCAATTCGTTGATTGCATAAGCCTTCTCTTTAATTGAGCTTGGAATCTGATTTCTCCCCTTCTCCACTCTTGCTCAGCCGCCAACAACAATGAAATGCTGAAGAATGAATGATACCTTAGGGATTTATTCCTTTTTATATCTTTCACAAATTGCACAAAGGCCCCTTAACTTAACTTTAAATTCTTAGACTTTAGCCACTAAACTTCCAATACATACTAGAAATTTGGGTTGTTACACTCGCTGACAACAATGATTTCTATTAGGATCTACTTATTAACATGTTACTATTAAGAGCATCTCAACAACCTCAAACTTTACCACGGGTATACTCACTTCCCATACATCCACATCACCCGTTACTGAACCTTATCAACTCATTGTCCGAGACTCTCGCTATTCCCGCTCTCCTGTAACTGAAGCACTAAGGTCATAACTCGGCCATAATCGGATCAACCGAACAATTTCCATTCTCATAACCTTTCTTTGTTCCTAATTGTAATATCCTCTATGACCTAGGGAGTTCATAGCCTCCATGCATGAAAATACGGCGATTTAAACCATTTTGCACACTTGAAAATTTACCAAGCACGATATCGTCTAACAAGATTGAGTATTCACAACTCACACTACACGAGTTGAATAGTAAACACAACAATCTAGAGGATTGCTTACATAAAACCCCATGACAATTCACAACCTTGCCCACCAAACGATGTCGACACGGACAAAGATGGATACAATGAAACTTTTCTAATATAGTTAGAAAATTTCTGAACGAAATCTGTAACACCTCGATTTTTGTATAAAGTGTTAAGATGGGTTTTATTGATAATTTATGATTGGGTATTTGATAAGATTAATTTTAGAGTTTATCCCCGAGTAAGTTACGTTTTGTGTTTTATTGGAATTATAAGTTAAGGGGTAAACTTTAATTTTAATTTATAAGTTAAAGAGTGTTATTTGCCAAGTGATGAAAGTAGAGGGGGCTGTTTGGTTAAGATGATGAAAGTTAATCATCACCCACCGCCTCACTTTTCTTAAAATAAGAAAGTGAAGATATTTTCTTATCAAAAGAAACATTGTTTATGTGTGTGTGTTTTCGGCAAAAAGAGAGAGAGAGAACCGAGAAAGGACAAGAAAGAAAGGAAGAAGAAGAAAGCTGTAATTAAGGGTTCTGTTGGTGAGATTAAAGGTATGTTATTCACACAAACCAATCCTCTTATGTTTATAAAGCTATATATTAGTTTAAGGATTGGGTTAGAATTTGGGTTATGATGTTTTTGAATATTATGAGAAATCTGGGTTTATGTTTATGTTCTATTGGTAGTCTTTAACATATCTGGAAATTTATAGTTGCATGCATAGCTTAAAAGTATCAATTTGGACTTAATTACGTTTACAGTTAGTTGAGACAAAGATGATTATCGCAAACAGTTAGTTGCGATAAAGATGGTAGTTGCGATAAGGATGAATGTCGCCAGCTTTGGGTTGCGACAAGTTAGTTGTATCGCAACAGTTGGTTGCGATAAGTTATTGTATCGCAACAGTGGGTTGCGATAAGATGTTATGTCGCAAATAGTTGGTTGCGACAAGTATTGTGTCGCAAGTAGTAGGTTGTGACAAGTGTTATCGCAATTAGTGGGTTGCGATAAGTGACGAGAATATTGGGTTATTTAGGATTCTTAGTCTTTTAAGAGTCCTATTAGTAGATTAATATAAATACCATATGTATTTGGGTATTTCAGACTTTGTGAAGTTTGGTGACGAAATTCCTTACAAAAAGTAAAGTAAGAGTGACGCTACTGCTATCAGGTGAGTTCATTCTTACCTTACCCTTTTATAACGTTTTTAAATTATGGTAAGGTGCATTTTTATAATGAAATGTTTGGATGGATTTTGGAAGAATGATTTTATGAAGTAAAATCGGTTATTTTAAATTGATGGTTTTGCTTAATTTCATTAACGTTATTTGAAAATGATTTATATTAAGCAATAACCTGCATGAGTACAAATAAGTTGTCAGGATCGAATCTTAACAAGACTAATAATACTTAGAACTCAGAATTAAAGAATCTGCGGAATAGAACTTTAATTCACACAATCAAAGAACAATATATCAGAAAACACACAGCTGTTTGTATTCACTAATTCAACTCACAAGCTTACAACCAAACCTCAATCTTGATGAACAGGCTCAATCAAGACGACTTCTACTTCTCTAGAAATAGGGTTCTAAACCTTGAGGTTAATTCTCTCTAAAACAAAACGTATTCTGAGACTCTCGTTCCGAATAGCTATCTATCAACATCTATTTATACAAAATAATTACAAGATAACTATCAAAACAAAATTGATCTTCAGAATATTCTTTCATGCTTATCTTCAATCATTCCATCTTTATCTCCAACATTCTCGCATTCCAAACTTATGATCACAAGCAGCATTAACATCTTTATGCACGAGCAGTATTAACTTCATTCAGCATGAGCAGTACTAATATTCTCCAGCAGCATTAATTCATTCCAGCAGCATTAACTTGACTCAGCAGTACTAACCTTGCTTCAACAGTATTAATCTTGACAAGCAGTACTAACTTCACTCTAGCAGTATTAATTATGCCCTGGCAGTATTAAAGTTGTTCTGGCAGTACTATCCATACTAAGCAAATCTTCAGTTCCCAACATAAGTGTAATGGATCCATAGGCACTAGTTTTTATGAACACATGGAATAGGCGTGGACTAATCGTAATTCCAGTGTGTATGATAAACGTGCAATAGGCGTGGACTAATCGTAATTCCCGTTTAGGTGAAATAAGGAATAGGCGTGGACTAATCGTAATTCCCATTTCTAAGGAAGGAAAGAGATTGACATGTGTAATTGTAATCCCTACTTTCTTTCCAGGATATTGACATGTGTAATTGTGATTTCTTGGATACGGGCATTAATCTAGATTCCGTGGAGATTCGTAGTGGGCTCTTGAACATGACATCATGACTGACTTGGTGTCAGTCATATTCATGGAATCAGGTTTAACCCGTCATCGTAAGATGTTGATTCCTATAGTAAGAAAAAAAGTAAACCAGGTTTGTTATGCCTTGTTTACATTGATTTTAAAAGTATTATTTTGAAACCGAATGTTCTCACTAGGCGTTAGCCTAATCGTTTCAAATTATATTTTCTTACCAGGTACTAGCTCCGGGAAATAAAGGGATGTGGGACGAGAGCTTTTGGAATAGTGGAGAAGTTAATGAACATTGAGGCTTTTTGATGAATTGCTTAGATAACTTAGTTAATCTGATTATAGTGACATGATTAGATTAATAGGTTATTTGAAGAATTCGATATCTGTAAATATGACCCTCATAGTTAATTCTCTAATTATGTATAAAGTTTGGAAGTTTTATTTTTAAATCTTGTTACAAGTTGAGGTTTAAATTAGCCTTGAATTTTAGGGTGTTACAATATGGTATCAGAGCATTAGTTTAAGTGAACTAGGTATGATAGTGAGATACCTAGACTTAAGCTGAGATGAATTAAGTTATGATTCGTGAGATATGGGTAGAAGTACTAAGACGGGATAATCTTAGAGTCGACGGAAATACGTGAAATTAGTACTGTAACGATGGTAACGAGGATTCTCATGTATAGTATGTTCCCAATTTCAATTAGCTACTGTCATTGTGGATATATTGTTACATAAGCATACTTGTTTCTAAATTGTTACAGTGACTAATGATCGGTAAAGTACGTTTTGTATGACTAGATATGTGTAACCATTCCTCATGGTTATTTCTTTGTGTTATATCAAAACGATGGTGAATACGCCACCGAGGTCCCCTAATTCTTCGAAGGATAGGGTTGTAGTTGATTGGTCAGTAGAAAAACGACCTGAAACAGGTGAAACTCATGAAAATCCGCCGAGGTTACCGTTTACGGGAGGAGCGGACAGTCGAGTACACAGAACGAGTACTAGTACTGTCAACCCGGAAATGTCGGAATCAACAATGTAGTCTCGTATGATGGAGAACATGACACGAATGATGAATACGGCAATGACACAACAAACAGAGATGTTCTTGAAAGCGTTGAATGATCGAAGTTCTGAACTACGGCGAACGGAGACTGACACTGGAATAATAAATCAAATTCGTAATCCTGTGACATATGTAAACAAGAGGGTGGAAAGAGTCTGCTCATATAAAATGTTTCTAAGCTGTAAACTGCCAGAGTTTACCGGAGCAGACAATCCAGTGGCATGCATGAATTGGCTCAGGGAAATGGAACAAGCTTTTCAAGCTTGTGAATGTGATGAGAAATCAAATGTCAGATTTGGGTCTCAAATGTTACGAGGTAATGCGTTGACTTGGTGGAATGTAGTGACGTCTACTGTGACGGCTCCAGTCTTAGCTGCTATGACATGGGAGTCGTTCAAGAAAAAGATTTTAGAAGAATACTGTAATGAAAACGAAATGGATAGGATTGAAGAAGAGTTTCGGACTCTTAAGAAGGGTCCTTCTACAGTTAGGAAGTATACTGAATCCTTTATGGAGAAGCTGAATTTGGTGGGGGCATGTGGCTCCAACTGAGAAGGATAAGATTAAAGCTTACTTGAAGGGTTTGCCAGCGGACATGATGCCCCGGGTACGAAATGCTAAAGCTTCAACGCTGAGGGAGACAATTGAGGAAGCTAAGGTTATGGAATAGGTCTATGCTAAAGACAAAGAAGAAAAGACGCAAGTTGGAGAGAAACGGAAATGGGAAGGCCGGTCAGAGTCTTCTCAGAAGTCAAAATCCTTTGGTAAAAATGTTCGTTATGAATCTCGTCGGGAGCCGAGTTGGTGCCCGAAGTGTCGGAGTAAGCATTACGGTCCGTGTCGGGTGACAACACTGGAATGTTATAAGTGTGGTAAAAGTGGACATACTTTGAATAATTGTCCTGTCCAAGGAACAACGTGCTACGAGTGCAAACAACCCGGTCATTTCCTCCGGGATTGCCCAAAGCTGAAAAAGGATGGAGACCAAAGCAAGAAATCAATTATTCCTAAGCCAACAGGTCGGGCATTTCATATGATAGCTGACGAAGCTAAAGAATCGAAAGATGTCGTTTCGGGTACATTTCTCGTTAATTCCATTCCCGCGCGCATTTTATTTGATTGTGGTGCAAATTTGTTGTTTGTGTCCAAGTCGTTCTATCACAAGTTAGCTATGCCTGTCACTACCTTGGAAGATGCCTTAGTAGTCGAGATAGCTAACAGAGGTCAAGTCTTGGTTCGTGAAAGACTTGAGGGTTGTTTTATTTCGGTATGAGAAACGAAATTTCCGATCGACTTGTTGTTGATGGAAATTGGAGGATTTGATGTAATTGTGGGTATGGATTGGCTGACAGTCAACCAGGCAGAAATACTGTGTGCAAAGAAATTAATTCGGATTCCGATGGGTGATAAAGATGATGTATTTATCTTTGGAGAAAAGAGAAAAGGGGAAATTCTGTTAATTTCTGTTGTTAAAGCGAACAACGCATAAGTGTCTGGTTAAAGGATGTTCATCCTATCTAGCGTATGTTGTAGATGGAAGTCAGAAAAGAAACAAGTGGAGGATATAAGGGTGGTACGTGATTTTCCAGATGTATTTCCAGATGATCTTCCAGGTCTACCGTCTGAACGACAAGTAGAGTTCCGTATTGATCTTATTCCTGGATCGGCACCTATAGCGCGTGAACCATATCGCTTAGCGCCGGCCGAAATGAAAGAGATGATGTCTCAACTGCAAGAAATGTTGGATAAGGGTTTTATTAGACCAAGTTCTTCACCTTGGGGAGCTCCGGTATTGTTTGTTAAGAAAAAGGATGGCACTATGAGAATGTGCATCGACTACCGCGAGCAGAATAAGGTGACAATTAAGAATAAGTATCCGCTTCCAAGGATCGATGATTTGTTTGATCAACTAAAAGGTGCGGGATGCTTTTCAAAGATTGATCTAAGGTCAGGATACCATCAAGTTCGAGTAAGAGATGAAGATATCCCTAAGACAGCGTTTAGAACGAGGTACGGGCATTATGAATTCCTTGTAATGCCATTTGGGTTGACTAATGCTCCAGCCGTGTTCATGGATATGATGAACAGAGTATGTCGACCATTTTTAGACAAGTCTGTTATTGTATTCATCGATGACATACTTGTTTATTCAAAGAATGAAGTAGATCATGAATGCCATATTCGCGAAGTCTTAGAAGTTCTGAGGAAGGAGAAATTGTATGCAAAGTTTTCAAAGTGTGAAGTCTAGTTAAAAGATGTACAATTTCTAGGGCATGTGATTACTTCGGAAGGAGTCAAAGGAGATCCGACAAAGATAGAAGCAATGACAAAATGGGAGACACCGAAGAGCGCATCTGAAATAAGAAGTTTCTTGGGTCAAGTAGGTTACTACCGGAGGTTTATTAAAGACTTCTCAAAGATTGCTTCTGCTTTGACCATGTTGACTCAGAAGAATGTAAAGTTTGTTTGGACTGAAAAGCAAGAGTCGGCTTTCAGAACTTTACGTCAGAAGTTGTGTGAAGCTCCTATTCTTGCATTGCCAGAAGGAACGGAGGATTTGGTCGTGTATAGTGACGCATCAAAGATGAGTTTAGGGTGTGTATTGATGCAACGAGGCAAGGTGATTGCTTATGCATCAAGACAACTTAAAGAACATGAGAAGAATTACCCTACCCATGATTTGGAATTGGCAGCGGTCGTGTTTGCATTAAAACTATGGCGTCATTATCTGTATGGAACAAAGTGTACTCTCTTCACTGATCATAAGAGCATACAACATGTCTTTGATCAGAAAGAATTGAACATGAGGCAAAGGCGTTGGTTAGAACTACTTAAAGACTATGATTGTGAATTGCATTACCATCCTGGTAAGGCAAATATTGTAGCCGATGCTTTAAGTAGAAAAAATACAGTAGGTGCTTGAAAACAACTAACGTTAGAATTGATGTAACATCAAGTTTAATTGAAAGAATAAAAGAGGCACAAGCGGAGGCCTTATTGGAAGAAAATCTGAAAGATGAAGTGATGAGCAAACAACATCTTCAATTGACTGAAGATAGTCGTGGAATTAAACTGTTCCAAGGTCGTGTTTAGGTGCCAAAGGTTGGAGGAAATCGAGAGTTGATTCTCGAAGATGCCCATAAGTCTAAGTATTCTATACATCCTGGGAGTACTAAGATGTATAGGGACTTCAAGTTACACTATTGGTGGCCAGCTATGAAAGTAGATGTTTCACGAATAGTAGAAAAGTGTGTGACATGTTCGTTAGTAAAAGCCAAACATCAAAATCCTTACGGAAGTTTCCAATCTTTGGAGATTCCAGAATGGAAATGGGAAAAGATTAGCATGGATTTTGTGACGAAGTTACCAAGGACGCAAAAGGGTAACGATACTATATGGGTAATCGTGGATCGATTGACCAAGAGTGCTCACTTTTTGGCAATGAAAGAAGCGTCGCCAATAGATAAATTGGCGAAGCTGTATATCGATGAAGTGGTGTCTAAGTATGGTATATCGGTGTCTATAGTTTCTGATCGTGATAGTCGGTTTACCTCGAGGTTTTGGCAGTCATTACAAGAAGAATTAGGTACGAGGGTCAATCTAAGCACTGTTTATCATCCACAAACTGACGGGCAAAGTGAAAGAACCATTCAAACTTTGGAAGATATGCTCAGATCGTATGTGTTAGACTTTGGAGGTAACTGGGATACGCATCTACCTTTAGTAGAATTTGCGTATAACAATAGGTATCATTCCAGTATCGGAAGAGCACCTTTTGAAGCTTTGTATGGTCGGAAATGCAGAACTCCAGTATGTTGGTTAGAAGCTGGAGAAAAGCAGTTTGCTGGTCCTGAACTTGTGCAACAAACGGCTGATAAGGTAAAAGAGATTCAGAAGCATATGAAAGCAGCTCAAGATCGACAAAAGAGTTATGCTGATCCGAAAAGAAGACCAAAAGAATTCCAAGTTGGGGAGCGTGTAATGCTTAAGGTATCCCCATGGAATGGTGTGATAAGGTTTTGTAAGCGTGGGAAGTTGAGTCCTCGTTTTCTAGGACCTTTCACCATAACCAAAAGAGTTGGATTGCAAGCATATAAGTTGGATCTTCCACCTGAATTGGAAGGAATCCACAATACCTTCCATGTTTGCTACCTTCAGAAATGTTTAGCCGAAGAGAATGATGTGATTCCACTTACTGACGTAAGAGTGGATGAAAAGAGTCGTTGTGTAGAAGAATCGGAGGCAACTTTGGAAAGATCGGTTAGAAAGTTACGTAATAATAAGGAAGTAGTTATGTTAAAGGTACAATGGAAACATCATCGAGGTGCTAACGTGACGTTAGAGTCGGAAGAGGATATGAAGATTAGATATCCTCACTTGTTTACCTAGCTTTGATTTCGAGGACGAAATCATTTTCAAGTTGGGGAGTATTGTAACACCTCGATTTTTGTATAAAGTGTTAAGATGAGTTTTATTGATAATTTATGATTGGGTATTTGATAAGATTAATTTTAGAGTTTATCCCCGAGTAAGTTACGTTTTGTGTTTTATTGGAATTATAAGTTAAGGGGTAAACTTTAATTTTAATTTATAAGTTAAAGGGTGTTATTTGCCAAGTGATGAAAGTAGAGGGGGCTGTTTGGTTAAGATGATGAAAGTTAATCATCACCTACCGCCTCACTTTTCTTAAAATAAGAAAGTGAAGATATTTTCTTATCAAAAGAAACATTGTTTATGTGTGTGTGTGTGTGTGTGTGTGTGTGTTTTCGGCAAAAAGAGAGAGAGAGAACCGAGAAAAGACAAGAAAGAAAGGAAGAAGAAGAAAGCTGTAATTAAGGGTTCTGTTGGTGAGATTAAAGGTATGTTATTCACACAAACCAATCCTCTTATGTTTATAAAGCTATATATTAGTTTAAGGATTGGGTTAGAACTTGGGTTATGATGTTTTTGAATATTATGAGAAATTTGGGTTTATGTTTATGTTCTATTGGTAGTCTTAAACATATATGGAAATTTATAGTTGCATGCATAGCTTAAAAGTATCAATTTGGACTTAATTACGTTTACAGTTAGTTGAGACAAAGATGATTATCGCAAACAGTTAGTTGCGATAAAGATGGTAGTTGCGATAAGGATGAATGTCGCAAGCTTTGGGTTGCGACAAGTTAGTTGTATCACAACAGTTGGTTGCGATAAGTTATTGTATCGCAACAATGGGTTGCGATAAGATGTTATGTCGCAAATAGTTGGTTGCGACAAGTATTGTGTCGCAAGTAGTAGGTTGTGACAAGTGTTATCGCAATTAGTGGGTTGCGATAAGTGACGAGAATGTTGGGTTATTTAGGATCCTTAGTCTTTTAAGAGTCCTATTTAGTAGATTAGTATTAATACCATCTGTATTTGGGTATTTCAGACTTTGTGAAGTTTGGTGACGGAATTCCTTACAAAAAGTAAAGTAAGAGTGACGCTACTGCTATCAGGTGAGTTCATTCTTACCTTACCCTTTTATAACGTTTTTAAAATATGGTAAGGTGCATTTTTATAATGAAATGATTGGATGGATTTTGGAAGAATGATTTTATGAAGTAAAATCGGTTATTTTAAATTGATGGTTTTGCTTAATTTCATTAACGTTATTTGAAAATGATTTATATTAAGCAATAACCTGCACGAGTACAAATAAGTGTAATGGATCCATAGGCACTAGTTTTTATGAACACGTGGAATAGGCGTGGACTAATCGTAATTCCAGTTTGTATGATAAACGTGGAATAGGTGTGGACTAATCGTAATTCCTGTTTAAGGTGAAATGAGGAATAGGCGTGGACTAATCGTAATTCCCATTTCTAAGGAAGGAAAGAGATTGACATGTGTAATTGTAATCCCTACTTCCTTTCCAGGAAATTGACATGTGTAATTGTGATTTCTTGGATACGAGCATTAATCTAGAATCCGTGGAGATTCGTAGTGGGCTCTTGAACATGACATCATGACTGACTTGGTGTCAGTCATATTCATGGAATCGGGTTTAACCCGTCATCGTATGATGTTGATTCATATAGTAAGAAAAAAAGTAAACCAGGTTTGTTATGCCTTGTTTACATTGATTTTAAAAGTATTATTTTGAAACCGAATGTTCTCACTAGGCGTTAGCCTAATCGTTTCAAATTATATTTTCTTACTAGGTACTACCTCCGGGAAATAAAGGGATGTGGGATGAAAGCTTTTGGAATAGTGGAGAAGTTAATGAACATTGAGGCTTTTTGATGAATTGCTTAGATAACTTAGTTAATCTGATTATAGTGACATGATTAGATTAATAGGTTATTTGAAGAATTCGATATCTGTAAATATGACCCTCATAGTTAATTCTCTACTTATGTATAAAGTGTGGAAGTTTTATGTTTAAATCTTGTTACAAGTTGAGGTTTAAATTAGCCTTGAATTTTAGGGTGTTACAAAATCACTTACACGAAGTGAGTCAGTCGGCTTCTACTCTCATTTCAATTCTAAAAACTTTGTCGTAAAAACAGTGTCTACCCCAACATAAAAGAGGGTGAAGTAGTTCACAAATCACTACGCTCACAATATTGTCATGCAACGTAAACTAGTTTATCTTTTTCTGTAAACATACGCTTGCGCGTGTCGACTCATTTTCCAAAACAAGAAACTCATCTCGCTCGTATATACTTTTAACATGAAAGAGTTCTGAAACTGATTTAAAGACACAATGCATGAAACTAAGTTTGCAATGAAGGTTATTCACTCTAACAAGGTCCGCCATTGTACTTACATTAACTTATCATCGACACCCACTTTCGACCAACGATCACTTTATCACCCTTATAGCAACTTGTGGTACATGTGCTTTACAAACCAACTGTCTGACCACCCCCACACAGTTTTCTCATATACAAATGACCCACAAGTTATGCAATCTAAACCTTTGATTGTTACAGGTCGATAATCGACCAACTACTTCACATCCTTCTCATACGCATACTTTAATCCAACACTGATATCTTTCCTTCCTTACCCTTGCCACTATATTACTTGACTAAAAGTCAGAGGCATCATTTCCTTCACCCGTTCCTAAGCTGAAACTCTCAAGACTCCAACACAGTCCTCACTTCGTATCCCAAATGATCGACCCATCAATTCCAAGAATGGGGACTCACTAGAAACTAGGAGTTTACCCTTAACCAACCATTCATCCTTTCTGAACCCATGAAGTTCTACCTTTAGTCGGTTCACTACCGTCCCGAACACTACTCCTTCCAGGAAGTCTCATCATTCACATCATGAAGGACCTCGCCCATCACATGAAAACCATTGCCATCACCGTAAGGTTAGAATTTACTCCATATTTCCACTCTTTCATCGATTGTCTAGACAATATAAATCTTCCAGACATTACGAGAACTGGAATAACCACAATTAACATGCATTCGAACGACAACTTCGCTATATAAGGCAATTTAAGCAAAAACATGTGCCTGTAAAATTTGCAATTACACTAGCCAGGTGTGACTTCAAATTTACCTTACATGACAGTTCTCACTACCTTATTCGTATTGCACCTAGAGTAATCTTAAAGGCAATCCCTACATCTCGGCTCTGTCCCCCATCACACAGTTTAACTTTACCCCCATCCGGTCACCTAAATCCCTTAAACTACGGCTCTGATACCAATTGTAACAACCTGTTGGTCCCAAAAGGCCTAAACAAGTTTGTAGAAGGGGGGGGGGGGTTGAATACAAACACACTATTTTACTTTTCTAAACTGTTTATTGATAAATCATTAACAATTTACAGCTTGTTGCGGAAACAAGATTAAGGATAAACCTAAATCTAAACAAGTTGGAACACTAAGGTTTTTTGCACTAAGAAAGATAAGGAGATTACTAATAAAATCCTATCTTAAGAGAGATTTGAACTTGTCCAGAGTTAGCAAGTTACTTCAAATGAAGTGAGTTCATCTCTTTATATACTGCATGCATTTAATGCAATTCAGTATACACTTTACACGTGTCATCAGCGGATTGGTTGCATGTCATTGACCTTTGTTGACAACCTTAGTAGCCGCATGAATGAACAGTGTAGTATCAGAGTGGTTGTACGATTTCAGATTTTTGGAGGTTCTTTTCTGACATTTCGTACGGTGGCGTGCAAGGGAGGTTAAGACAAAAGTACTTTGTACGGAGGACTTCATGATCAGCTTTCGTTGATTCAGCGATTATCATTTACTATTCAGCGAATGATAAAGTTCAGCGATAGCTAAAGTCTTGTACTTGATACTTCACGTTGAGTGGACAAATCTAAGTCTTCGCTGATCCGCATCAGTTCATTAGGAGACTTGTCGCTGGTTCTTGAGCTTGATCTTCGACTTCAGCGTAGAACCTTTGTTGACGTGAATCTTGTCTTCAGGGATCATAAGTAAACAACTAACTTATCAGCGATCACCATAAGGACTGAACAGACTCAGCGATATGGTGAACAGTGTTCGCTGAATGTTTAATCTAAAAGTGCGAGAGTTCCTATCAGCAGTACTGTAAGATCTTAGTACTTATCAGCAATAGTGAAACTCTGATACATATTGTTTACTTACAATTTTCACTAAGTATTTAAGATAGGGTCATTATCAAATCACTGAGGGTTTGGATCAACAATCTCCCCCTATTTGATTATGACATAGCAACAAAGAAAATTGCTATTTAATGAAAACATAAGGATAAAAAGAACTCATAAAATATTTGTCCCTTTTACTGTTTTCTGGGATCTTTTCAGTACTGATGGAGTAAAGTACTTTCGCTGAAATCTTTCTTTAAATCTTTGAATCAGGTTACAATATGAATAAGAAAGATTACAAGTACAAGCGAAATAAATTACAAGTACTGAAGGATGACTGATACAATAGAGAAAGTGGTGATTGTTGTCAGCCTTCAAAGGGTTCTTCCTTAATGAGAAGTTCATCAAGGGTTGTCTTTTCAGTTGGAATCATCCAGTCAGGAACCTTTTCTCCTTTATTCTTTAGCTTCAGAGCAGCTTCAAAAATCAAGGGTTTTAGGTGTCGTGCGTGAATGTCTTTTCTGAAGTCGCACCAGTAGATGAGATCTCTGAGCTGTTCGATTGGAGTGATTGGAAGCTCAGCGATCCGTTGAAAGCATTTACGTCCGTCGTAGTCAAGAAAGAATATTCCATAAGGATTACTGATGACTTTACCAGGGACGAAAAGTTCACATGGTGGCAAAGAGATGTCAAGGGCAGATAGATCAGGATCAGGACCAAGTACTTCAGCGTGAGAGAAACCAATTCCAGTTTCATTTCGTATGACAGGACCTGAGTTTGAATCTTGACGTTTCTTCTTTGGTGAGCCCCTTTTTCTTTTCGGCTTTAGATCAGGAACAGGAGGAATATCCACACAAGAAGATATCAAATCGATCTGTCTGTTTATCAGCTTTTCGAAATGATCCTTGTACTTAGATTGTGATGGTTGGATAGCTAACCTCATCTCCAGCCATTCAGAGAGACCATACCTTTTTACAGTGTCAGCACGAAAGGTTTCAGATGAGCCATCTTCTCTGAACAGTTTGATGTCAACAATAGGTACTCCGATGGAGGTTCTTCCAGAGATGAATACCTTGTTGATCTTCGCTGGACGATATCTGAAGTGGATTTTCTCTTTACACCAGATCAGGGTGGTCTGAGAAACTTCAGCTTTCTTTTCCACGATCTTCTGGGCTTGTTCCCAAAGCTTTCGTTGGATTTGAATGGGAATACGCTTCAGCTTGGGGTCTTTGACAGATTCTTGAGTGAGCTTGATGGCGTATTCTCTGTCTTTATCTTCAGTTTCCTTCCTTTCAGCGATGAGGCGTTCAGCTCTGAGATGATCCTGGAATTCAGCTTTTGAAATTTTGAACTTAGGAGGAACTGAAGGTAGTTGATCGCGCCTTAGAATGATTCGCTGATCCTCGAATCGCTTTATCATTTCTTCTCTCCTCTTTTGATCTTCTTCACTCAGCCTTTGAGAATCTGAGGAAGGCCTGTTTCTGTGCGAGAGAGGTTGTTCTTCTGGTTCATCAGTCTCAGAGATTAAATATAAGACTGGGATTATGTCTTCAGCGGTAGCTGGAATTATTGGTGAAGTCGCAATAGTAGATCCTTCAGCGATATCCTCAAACAGGGGAGAGGACTAGCTGAAACGCAGCGATCTTACAAATAAGAACTGGGTAGAAGAACTTGGGTAGAAAAGATAGAAAAAAATGTGGATGTGTATGGTGTTTGTGGAATGGATAACTGATTGTTCAGAGAAGATCAGGGAAGGAAAAATAAGTTTAGTGTACCTGACAAATCGGCTTTGCAAGTAGGATCGCCAGATTATCATCTTCAGCGATGCCTTTGTCTTTGCTTTTCTCAGCGCCAGAGGCTGAGTGCTTTGTCTTTGTTTTTGTCTTCTCCCATGTGGATTCGGTTATCACGATCCCTTTAAGAGCTTTTCGAGGAGCATGTTTGACGACAAAGAATTCGTCATCTTCATCATCATCATCATCATCGTTCCTTGGAAAGGAGGATGGTTCAGCTTCAGGGATGTCGATGTCTTCGTCTTCTTCTGCTTCGGATTCCTCAGCATCTTCTTCGAGTTGCTCCCCCTCAGATACAGAGGCGAGGTTCTCGGTTCCCTCAGGGTTTTCATCTCCCTGAGGTCCAGTAACTAGATCTTCATTACCCTCTCCCCTGATAGATTCATCATGGGAAAGGTTTTCAGCGCTCTTATTTTGATCTTCAGCGCTCTTCTCCTGTTCAGCGCTCTTCTCCTCCTCTTTCTCATGATGGGCGGGGGAGGAATGGGTAGATTCAGCATTGGTGTTGTCTCTGTCTTCTGGGCCAGAGACTTTCACACAACCTTCAAGCTTAGCTATTCTGTCTTCTAGGCCAGAAATAGCAGGCGTGATTTTCTTCAGCTCTTGGCGATCCTCTGCGGTGAATGAGTCCAAAATAGGTGCAGGGGCCGGAGCAAGAGCTGGATTGTTTGCCTTGTTCACCAGCGTCTCGATCATTGTCTTGACAGAACTAAGGTCGGTCTTCACTGAGCCCAAGTCGGTCTTGACCACTGACGTATCACCTTCGAGTGTACCAACCGATTTCTTCAGCGTTGTAACCTCGCTGGAAACGGTGGAAACTGACGATTTGAGGTTGGTGTACTCAGTGTAGATGTCGGAGAGCACTTTGGCAAAGTCGGCGAGAGTTTTATCAAGGTCTTTGATGTCATTAGAGGAGGCCTTCGTTTCCACCACAGCAGTCAGCTTCGTCAGATTCTCTCCAACGTTTGTTACAGCTGTAGAGTTATTTGATAGACCGGTGGTGAGATCTGTAAGTTTCATCTCCATGGACTTCAGAGACTGGTTGATGTCTCCCAAATAAGGACCTGTAACATATAAGTACTTGTGATAAAGGAAAGCTCAGAAGTTTCAGGTTTAGTTACAGTGTTTAAGGTGGGATCTGTACCTGCAGGAGCGTTGACGAACTCATCAAAGTTTCGAGTCCCTCCATAGTGTTCCATATCTCCCTCAAAAGTTCCGTGATGGATGGAGATCTCTGCAGGTCCTTTCTTCGTCATTCGCTGAGAAGCTTCAACGGCTTCTTGAATGATGGCATCTCCAGCTTTAACTGGAGTAGTGTCCAAAGAAGTAGAGGGATGATCGAAGGATAAGAATTGGGGTTGGGTTGCAAGTTCAGCGTTGGATTCGCTGAGAAGTACTTCATCAGTCCTTTGAGAGACTGAAGAAGGTAGGGTAGATTCCAAAGTTCTAACCTCAGCGTGTAAGGACGCTGAAGTAGGTTTAGAAGGGATGGCTTGAATTGGTGTGGCAGAGCGTACCACGGAACTTTCCTTCAGCTCTTCAGAATGAGCTGAGGAGTCTTCAGCATGGAATTGCTGGGGTTGCTCCTTGGTTTTCTTAATCCTTTTGGAATCAAGAGGGGTAAGAGTTTGTTTCCTTTTCTTAGAAGGAATAGATTTTGTGGCCTGGGAATCAGCGAGGGGTATTGTCACTGAAGGAGCCACAGAAAGCGGAGAATTAAGTAGAGTGAGAAGGGTAGAGAGACGTACCTCGTTGGCGACAGGCTTGAAGTCGAGAACTTTAGGGCCAATCTGAGAGAGTTTCAGATCACCCTCTTCAGGATAGCTGTCCTTCAGGCCATATTGAAAGATGGCGCTGATGAATCGTGGGTAAGGAACCCATGCTGGTCGGTCAGCGGCAGAATCAACACGTTGAATGAGGTCTTCATAGATGATGGAGGCCCAGTCAATGTTGAGACCTTTCAGCAGTGCGTAACCCATGGCCTGCTGAGGTTGAGCGGCTTGATCAGAAGATCCGGATTTCGCTGTCATGCAGCTGATCAGGTGAGCGAAGATGAAGTTCATCTCGCTGGGCATCTTGGATTTCTTTATCAGCGTCAGATTCTTCTCAGGTAGCTTGTCTCTTCCAGTCTCCCAGATGTAACCCATCGCATCAAGGAAAGCAATGATTTCTTCCCTGTCAGCGTGCTTCTTGTGGTCAGGTAATGGAATGAAAGGATTTTTTGAGGTAGCGTTAGGGAATTTCAGAGCTTTGCGGATTATTGAGGGGGTTATCTTGATGGTGCCATACTCAGTATCGCTGAGTATGCAGTCGATGGTTTTAGATGGATCTTTGGCGGAGGGTAGGTCGGTGTGTCTGGCAGAGTACCAGAATTGGGATAATAGACGCTGACTGGCAGGAGGTGTGATTGTCAGTGCTGTGTAGATGGGGCTATTCTTCAAAAAATTTACAGCGTCGTCTAGATGGGATATCTGCTTCCGAGGAGGAAACTCGAGAAGCGCTGAGAGGTTGTTTGCCTTTGTCCAGTCTAGTTGATCCAGCTCAAACTTAACCTGAGGAGCTTTGGTGATTTCCAGTTCCTCAGAATCAGCGGAGATGGACTCAGCGGTAACATTCAGCTTTGAAGTTGCCATTTCACTGTATTATCAGTTCAACCAAAGATGTTAACAAATAAGAAATATCTTAATGTGGAAAGAAAATTTCCATTAAGATTTTTCGAATTTTGTCCATTTCATTCAGACAAAAAAAGTCTTAATGAAGATTAGGGTTTTTCTTGTTTTAAAAAAAAAACGAATATAACACCCATAAGCCTTGTATTCCAGTTTCTTAAGAAAATGTATACGAAAGAAGAACAAGTTTAAGATTTTAGATTTAAAACTTGAAGAACAACCATGAAATGGTTGTGTTTATAAAACCATGAAAGAAAATGATTTTATTTTTGAGTTCTTTTGTTTGATCTTGTGTAAAACAATGATAAGATCGAAAACAAGTTATTCGCATTTGATAATAGATAAGAACATATTAACCTTGAGTTTGATGAAGAAGATGATGAACAGTTCTTGAAGATTGAGAGCACAAAATGCAACAGTGTTCTTTTCTTGCGGAGAAAGATTGATTCGCGTAAAAGACAAATATAAACTTTGAGAGTGTTTATATAGGAAGAGAGTAGAGAGAGAAAAACTTGAGCGGGAAAGTTTTTCATCATGACACGGACACGTGTTTGCATTTGATTGGATAGACAACGAAACGTGGAAACGTGTGTCAGAAAAAGAGCGTGCCTGGTGTTATCCGTTGCAATGACGTCACAACTGTCCTTTCACATTCTTTCGTTGTCTCTGAGGTTTTGAAAGAAAAACTCAGGGACTCTTTGGAAAATATGAAGCACTGAATAGAAATATCAGTGAGGGTTTTAAGAAATTTCAAAATATCGCTGTTAAGGAAGAGATATTCAGTGATGAAAGAATTTTGAAATCTTGCATTTTCATGCGTTTTGTCAGAGAGAGAAAACATACCTTGATATCAGTTTAACCAAATTTATTCAGAGAGAAGATGATGAAATGGATTGTACAAGTTTATTTTATCCGAGAGCCTATACAAGAATGTATAAACGTATCGCTGATTAAATGTGAACCGCTGAAGATTTATCCTTCAAAGTTCAGCATTCCAAGCTCGCTGATGAGAAAGTTGAATCTTGTCTCATCAAGAGGTTTGGTAAACAAATCAGCTAACTGATAATCAGTTGGGATAAAATGAAGTTCTATATCACCATTCATCACATGATCTCTGATAAAATGATGTCTGATTTCTATGTGTTTTGTCTTTGAGTCTAGCACTGGATTGTTTGCTATAGCGATGGCACTTGTGCTGTCGCAATAGATTGGAATTTTGGAGAGCTGAAGATCATAGTCTAGTAGTTGATTTCTCATCCACAAGACTTGAGAACAACAGCTTCCATCGGCTACATACTCAGCTTCAGCTGTGGAAGTGGACACTGAGTTTTGCTTCTTACTTGTCCAACTTACCAGCTTTCCGCCCAGGAGCTGACATCCTCCTGTGGTGCCTTTTCTATCCATTTTGCAACCTGCAAAATCACTGTCTGAATAGGCGGTTAGATCGAATCCTGAATCTTTGGGATACCAAAGACCTAGATTCGCTGTACCCTTAAGATATCGAAAGATTCGCTTTACAGCTTTCATATGGGATATCTTAGGTTCAGCTTGATATCGTGCGCACAGACATGTTGCAAACATAATATCGGGTCGGCTAGCTGTAAGATACAGTAGTGAGCCGATCATCCCACGGTACAGCGTGACATTGACAGGAACACCCTTTGTGTCCTTATCAAGTATCAGCGGTGGTGCCATAGGGGTTTTCATAGCTGAACTTTCAGTTAAGTCGAATTTCTTCAGCATATCTTTAACATACTTTCCCTGATTTATAAAAGTTCCTTTTTCAGTTTGCTTAATCTGAAGACCAAGGAAATATGTTAGTTCACCCATCATACTCATTTTATACTCATATTTCATTCTATCAGCGAAACGAGTACAAAGCTCAGGGTTAGTAGAACCAAATATAATGTCATCAACATATATTTGAACTAAAATGATATGACCTTTTATTTTTCTAAAAAACAAAGTTTTGTCAATCTTACCTCTCTCAAATTTTTCAAGGTGGAGATAAGTAGAAAGAGTGTCATACCATGCACGAGGAGCTTGCTTCAAGCCATAAAGTGCCTTATCCAGTTTATAAACATAACCTGGACGCTTAGGATCTGAGAATCCTGGAGGTTGTTCCACATAAACTTCTTCATTCAGCTTTCCATTTAGAAACGCTGACTTAACATCCATTTGATGTACAGTGAAGTTTTTGTGTACATCATATGCTAAGAAAAGACGAATAGATTCAAGTCTTGCTACTGGAGCAAAGGTTTCGTCATAATCTATGCCTTCCTCTTGTCTGTATCCCTGAGCAACAAGACGAGCTTTGTTGCGAGTTACAGTACCATGTTCGTCCAACTTGTTTCGATAGACCCACTTAGTGCCTATCACTGTTTTGTCAGTTGGTCTCCGAACAAGTTTCCAAACTTTGTTTATTTCGAATTCAGTCAGCTCTTCTTGCATAGCGCTGACCCAGTTTGGATCTCTGAGGGCATCATCTATTTTCATTGGTTCAGTTAGAGAAATAAAGTTAACAAATAAACAAATATTACCTGCACTTCTACGAGTCTGAATACCAGCGTTGGGATCACCAAGAATTTGATCGATTGGGTGATTTACAGTCCATCGCTGAGCCGGAGCATGCGTCGCTGACTCAGTCTGAACTGGAGAAACTGAAGATGAGGCTTCAGCTACTTTTGGATTATCAGCTAAGAGAGGAATGCTTGCATTTGTCACTTCATTCACTGATTGCTGAGAAATAGATGGAATTTCTGAGACATTTGGATCAACTGCGGGTATAGTGTTTATAGGAACAGCTGAGACCCAAGATGTTTCAGCTTCACTATTCTGCATATTGGGAATGATAGTAGGACCATCATTTTCAGTTGTTTGAGCATGAGTAGTGGGAACATCTTCTGAATCACCAAGATGAGAAAACATCCATTGATTCAATTCTTCTGTATCAGCGTTCGGTTTAGAGTTCGCTGAACGGGATTCGTCAAACGTGACGTGAATAGTTTCTTCTACAGTTTGTCTTCTTCGATTGAAGACTCTAAAGGCTTTGGAAACTGAGGAGTATCCAAGAAAGATTCCATCATCAGCCTTAGGATCAAACTTTCCAAGGGCATCTCTGTTGTTCAGTATGAAACACTGACAACCAAAGATGTGAAGAAAGCTGATTGAAGGCTTTCTCCCATGAAAAAGTTCATAGGCTGTCTTTTTTAATCTTTTGACTATCAGCGACCTGTTTTGCGTAAAACAAGTCGTGTTGACAGCTTCTGCCCAAAACTGAGTAGGCAGGTGAGAATCGCTGAGCATTGAACGTGCGGCTTCAATAATTGTTCTATTTCTTCTTTCAGCGACTCCGTTTTGTTGTGGTGTTCTCACTGACGAAAAGTTGTGAGAAATACCCTTGCTCTCAAGGAAGGAATCAAGAGAACTGTTTTTGAATTCAGTTCCATGATCACTCCTTATTGAGCGAACAGTCATATTGTTCAGAGTTTCCATCTTCCGAACAAAGGTGATGAGTTCTTCAGGGGTGTCACTCTTAGAACGGAGAAACATTACCCATGTGTAACGAGAGAATTCATCAACTATGACCAGCGTATATTTCTTTCCAGCGATGGATTGTTTGTTAACGGGGCCAAACAAATCCATATGGAGTAGTTGAAGAGGAGATGACACTGAGGAAACTTGCTTGGACTTGAAGCTTGCCTTGGTCTGCTTCCCTTTTTCACACGCTGAACATAAGGATTCTTTGGCGTATGAATGTTGAGGTAGACCAGTGACTAACTCTTTGGATGAAAGAGTATTCAGTGTCTTGAAGTTGAGATGTGAGAGCCTCTTGTGCCATAGCCAGTTGACATCAGAAGATGCCTTTGAGAAGAAACAGGAGTTCTCAGTGGTTGTTGAGTCCATGTTTATAACGTAAACATTTTCCAAACGATAACCGCTGAGAGCTATCTTCTCCTTTTTGTCAGAGACAAAGCAGGATTCCTTAGTGAAAATCACTTTGTTATCCATGTCGCAAAGCTGACTGATGCTCAGAAGATTATGCTTCAGCCCTTCAACATATGCGACTCTTCTGAAGGATGTTGTACCATTTGAAAGTACACCATACCCTCGGGTGTGTCCTTTTCCATTTCCACCGAAAGTCACAGAGGGACCCTTCTCTTCCTTGTATTCAGCGAGCAGGCTTTTCTTTCCAGTCATGTGTCTAGAGCATCCGCTATCGAGATACCAGATACCCTTCTTAACCTGCAATACAAAGGAAGATTAGTTTTGCTTGGGTACCCACTTCGCCATGTATACTTGTTTGTCAGTGGAAGAGGTTGGAATGGGTTCAGCAGTCTTCGCAGCATTTGAAGATTCAGCTTTGTTTTTCTTCACTTTGGTCAATTTCTTGACCTCAGAGGTAGGAGTCACCTTGACCTGACTTGCAACTGGTTTGGTCTTCTTGGGTGCTATCTTCACCTTAGCTATCTTATCAGCTTTGGTGGCTGTGGGACACTTACTTGCAATATGATCGGTAAGTCTACAGTGATAACATTTCCTATAACTAAAATTAGTTCTAGGACCACTTGAGTGCTGAGCTTTTAATTTGGAATTAGAAGTGCCAGCACCAAGTACACTATTGGTTTTTGAAATAGGACGAACATTCAGTTCTTCAGATTTCTTACCAAGGACATCTACTCTGAGTCTAGGAGTAGGTCGCTGAACTGATCCAGATGTCTGATTTCTAGAACCAGATGAATGAATCACTAAGGCTTTAGAAGCATTCAGCTTAGGTACTAAAGTACCCTTCTGAGGATTTTGATAAATAACAATTCCTTTACCTTTGTCTTTAGAGACAGAGGTAGGTTTTGAATAAACCATTTTCTCCTTACCTTTTGAGGTAGGAGTTTCCTCAGGGATTGGTGTAACCGACGAGGAGTACTGAGATGAAGAAGTGTCAGCTATTGAGGATACGAACGTTCCAAATTTAAGCATTGAACGTTCAGTGGTTGGTATTGGAGTATCATATTTATAACCCAGACCACGTTTATCACTCAGAGGAATCTGAGCCTTAATTATCTCAGTGATCTTTGTTGAAGAATTACACCATCCTTCAACAGTAGCTTGTTCAGCTTTTAATGCAGCGATAGCTTCCGCTCGTTCGATTTTGACTAGCTGATTTAAATGGACTTGATCTTTAAAATCTTCTTCAAATTTAGAAAGCTTTTCTATTTGAAGGTGGCAATTTTTAAGCTTTTCAGCGAGATCAAGATTTTGGTTTTCAACCACAGCTTTGCCGTTCATGGCTTCGTATAAACTTCTAGTCAGTAGTTCGATTTTACGGAGACTATCAGCTTCATCAATATTTACAATATTGGTAAAGAAGGAAGGTGATACCTGAATGGCAGATGTTGAAGTGGAGGGAATGTCTGAACTTTCTTCCTCTTCTTCAATCTTGGCCATGAGACATTGATTTGCTTCATCATCTTCAGAATCAGATGATGAGGCTTCTTCATCAGAAGCAGCCCAATCATAGTCAGCCATCAGGCCTTTTCCTTTCTTCTTAAAGCTTTTCAGCTTTGCATACTTCTCCTTCAGCTTTAAGTATTTGTCGTCTTTATTCCTTGGAACAAAGGATTTCTTTGTAAAGGCTGAAGGTCTCATGATTTTCTTTGACCTGCACTCGTTAGCGAAATGACCTGTCTTTTCGCAGTTGAAACAAGTAGCAGTAGCCTTATCAACAAAAGCTGATGACTTAGGCTTGTCAGCTATAGAAAGAGTTTTGTTCTTTCTAAACATTTTCTTCTTGGCGAATCTCCTGAACTTTTTAGTTAGGAGAGCCAAGGATTCATCATCTGAAGAATCAAAATCTGATGACCTTTCAGAGTTACTTTCTAACTCAGTGATAGTGACCACGGGTCGCTGAGTAGAAGGTTCCTCTGAGATTAAAGCAACAGGGGTGCTTTTGGAATCTTTTACAAGATTCTTCTTAAGATGGCTAGATTGCTCATGATTCAGCAATGTGCCATATAAGGTAGCAAGTGTCATTGATCTTAGATCTTTCGACAGCTTGAGACACATGGAATAATTGTCCCAGCTTTCAGGTAAACATTCTAAAAACTTTGTCAGCACTTCAAAGTTAGAATATTCCTTACCAACCGTTTTTAGATCTATAATTAAGCAATTAAAACGTTGATGTACTTCAGAGAGAGTTTCATTCTTACCAGAGATGAAGCTTTCGTATTGTCTTACCAGGTTGATCTTTCTTGAATCCTGGACTTCAGACGTTCCTTCATACTGAACACATATTGTGTCCCACATGGCTTTTGAGGATTTCAGGTTCATGACGGAATGGTAGACTTCGTCAGGAAGGGCCATGGATAGTATGGATCTGGCTTTTGTATCTATAGCCACTTTCTTCTTGTCTTCATCGGTCCAATGATGGATTTCCTTTGGAATCAGCCTTTCTGGAATAGCAGCTCTAGTTGCAGTGGCTGGAACTGCAGGATCAATTGTTACAGGGATGTGTGGGCCGTTTTCAAGATAGTAAGGTATAGTAGGGTCTATACCTTCTAAGAAGAGTGTCATCCTATTTTTCCATAAGTTGAAGTTATCTCTGGAAAATCTAGGGGGTTTTGCAAGAGAACCATTGTCAATATAGTGAGTGTTTGTGTTTGAGTTGGCCATTTTCAGATAATAGCTAGGAAGAGAAATATCTTAGATTAGATCTTGTTTATGAGATTAAACAAATCCGCTCTGATACCACTTGTTGGTCCCGAAAGGCCTAAACAAGTTTGTAGAGGGGGGGGGGTTGAATACAAACACACTATTTTACTTTTCTAAATTGTTTATTGATAAATCATTAACAATTTACAGCTTGTTGCGGAAACAAGATTAAGGATAAACCTAAATCTAAACAAGTTGGAACACTAAGGTTTTTTGCACTAAGAAAGATAAGGAGATTACTAATAAAATCCTATCTTAAGAGAGATTTGAACTTGTCCAGAGTTAGCAAGTTACTTCAAATGAAGTGAGTTCATCTCTTTATATACTGCATGCATTTAATGCAATTCAGTATACACTTTACACGTGTCATCAGCGGATTGGTTGCATGTCATTGACCTTTGTTGACAACCTTAGTAGCCGCATGAATGAACAGTGTAGTATCAGAGTGGTTGTACGATTTCAGATTTTCGGAGGTTCTTTTCTGACATTTCGTACGGTGGCGTGCAAGGGAGGTTAAGACAAAAGTACTTTGTACGGAGGACTTCATGATCATCTTTCGTTGATTCAGCGATTATCATTTACTATTCAGCGAATGATAAAGTTCAGCGATAGCTAAAGTCTTGTACTTGATACTTCACGTTGAGTGGACAAATCTGAGTCTTCGCTGATCCGCATCAGTTCATTAGGAGACTTGTCGCTGGTTCTTTAGCTTGATCTTCGACTTCAGCGTAGAACCTTTGTTGACGTGAATCTTGTCTTCAGGGATCATAAGTAAACAACTAACTTATCAGCGATCACCATAAGGACTGAACAGACTCAGCGATATGGTGAACAGTGTTCGCTGAATGTTTAATCTAAAAGTGGGAGAGTTCCTATCAGCAGTACTGTAAGATCTTAGTACTTATCAGCAATAGTGAAACTCTGATACATATTGTTTACTTACAATTTTCACTAAGTATTTAAGATAGGGTCATTATCAAATCACTGAGGGTTTGGATCAACACAACCCAAATCCAAAACATACATCTTAGTCAAAATATCCCAAAACATAGGTCCCAGTACATACATAACATCACAAAAATTTTACAGACTTGTAGCGGAAACAAACTTCCACAACCGAGCAAAACATTCGTGGATCAATGAGTGGATACTATACATTATTATTTTTGTCATTAATCTTTCGTCATCCAAATAGCAAATGGTAGCTTCTAGTTCATTGAGTAGAGGTTATATATTGAGTTTCCATAGATATATGTGAAATTTCAAGGGTCATACTATTGCTAATAGATTTCAATGTTGACATTAGGTTTCTAATGTAGAAAATGTAGATATTAGGTTGCTCATATCGTGGATAAGGGCGGCCCTAAGTGGTACCTCCCCTCAAACCCACACTCATTGTCGAGGGCCTTCGTTTTTTATAGTCGGTATATATTATATAACATAGCCAAAAATTAAGACAAATAACTTTCAAAAGGGGTGGCACAATGCCTTTGTTGTTTGTTGATGGCCCCATATTCAAATCTTCCTCGCTACAATAGCTTTAGATTTTTTAAAATTAAAGTAACGTGCACTACTAAACAAATGACTTTTACCGACGATTATTGCCGATGGAAGTAAATACTTTGTAGTGGTTGTAGTGTTTTTTAATATTTGTTTTCAGTCAATTGGATCAAATATTTGTTTGTTTCATTATTAGAGAATTCGTCTATACATTCCACTCTTAATTCTGCTTTCAGTTTCTATCTCATGTCCCATAAAAATCATTGCACCTAATTAATTCATTCATCAGTTCATTTTTAATTCTTCCACTCATATACAACTTTGAATCTTATAGTTTACATTTGATATTTTTCTTTTTCTTTTTACTTTTTTTCTATACCGTTGTTCTTGGGTTTTTTTAGTGAAATTTACAGTTATTTTAGTCGTCGTTGATTATTTATATGTGCTATTGGTACTCTAACACCCTGTGTCTTGCATGGTTAAGAACGAGGCGATGTCACAGTTCAGGGGACACTCAAAACAAAATAAATCTACTAAGTAGACTTATATAATTCAGAGCTTGACTAAACCAATAAAACTACAACATTACAAACCATCATATGAAGACAACTATAAGTATGAATTACAGTTATATTTACATGTCGACAAAAACAAAAGAACCAAAAAGTAGATTATCCGAATATCTTTAAAAAGGAAGCCAAAAATAGTTGTCTTCTCTTCTCTAAATTCCCGTTCCCGTGTCTAATCTTCTAAGTACCTGTCGTGCCAACAAAAACACACGACAGGGCAACTTTGCCCAGTGAATGGATTATATATAAAAAGAACGATAATCTAATAAATGGAAGCGGAAACGAGATAAGGATCGATGATATTTGTAAATATCAAACAAATATACGATATAAGTAAACCACGAAGGCTTATCAGATTTATGAACATAATTCATATCATGAAAAATATATTAAAAAATGCATTTATAAAACAGTAAAACCGTAAATCAGCCGAACATCACAAAGATGTGACAAGAGTCAACGAACGTTGTGTATCACGAAGACACATCATTCTCACGGGTTGATCAAACCACGTGAGTCCCATGGGGTAGCAGTGTGGGCACACTCACCATCTAACCCCTGCCGTGAATAATTCACGACCCGCTCGTGTAACTAGGATCGATCCATCCGCCCGCGATAGCCATCACTTGGCCAGACCCCATATGTGTCCATTCTAAGTGAGGACGCCACGATTGTATAGCCACCGTGAAAGCATCCCGACCTTGGTGCCCCCAATGGTCAAGTATTCTATAAAATTGAAAACGAAAATCATAGGTCTACAACACATGTGACCTCGTGGAAACAAGTTCCGAAATCCAATAACCTTGAAGCTTTAAATTCAGTTGTTCACCAATGATTCATGATTCAAAATGAATAAGTAGCATATAATCATTAAACAAATAACCCTTAACGAAGTAATAAAGTTACATGATTACTCATAACCAACAAGTTCCAAATGTTCAATGAGGATAATTACCATTTCACATATGTGATAGGTAAACATGGTGTACCATCTTCAAGGAGTAGACGCGCATATACAAATACGTGTCCAAGTATCAAACAAAGATAGAAATCCGTACTTTCATAATTAAGTGCCTCTAGCAAGGTTAATCCACACTTGATCGCGTTTCCACAAATTGAGGGTCTATACGATAAGCAATGCATCTAGAATTTGTACCCATCAAACTTATGATAATCTATACCAAACACCCTTCTAAACCTTCTATATAACTTAAATTTGAGTTCCAAAAACTCCAACTAGGTTTATAACACAAAGTTAGAGGTTAACATTAAAGTTAAATAAACCAAACCACCAAAATTGGACTGCACAGGACAGCACAGTTACACCTTTGTTTTTGGCTTAATTACGGTACTTAGAAGCCAAACTCTAAAACAAAAACGTACTTACATCTCTTAACCTTCATATAGTTTTGGACTCACCTCGATTGGAGCAGCGACCAAATATATATGAATTTTATACAAACAGTGTGCAGATCCCGTTTTTCACAAGACCAGCTTCTGTAATTCACTGTTTGGAGCTGCTTAAAGTCATAATTTGGTCCCGGTGAAAACTACAAAGTTGTACAGGACTGAAAGATCTTGCTAACTGCAAAACTTGAGCTTATTTATACGAATTTTTTAATATCGGGACAGAAAACTTAAACTCAACAGAATTGATAATTTCTTTAAGGCATTTCATCAATCACCTTGTGAGCATCATTTCATGGAGCTCAAACCCATTTCAATGGTTTCATTCCTTTCCCATTTTTGATACCAAACTTCTAATTTATGAATTCTAATACAAGAACATAATTATATCATGATTTCACCATGAAATACTTCAAGACTTTATCTAATTATAATCAACCAAGAACATGTAAACTCATATTTCTCATCCAAGAACATGTAATCTTATTCTCAAATCAGATTTGTAAATTATAAAACAACATCTAAACATCTTCAAATATAAAAATTAGAGATAACTAGATACATACCTTAACTATTATGATTCAAATCTTCAAAATCTTCACCCGTTAGATTGATTTCCTATTAAATTGAGCTTGAATAAATGAACAAAGGAAGAAGACGTAGGTTTAGGGCTAGAATGAAAGTCTTGGGGCTGGAAATTGTATTAAAGGTTTTAATTTTCAGATTTTATATTTTTCAAAAATTCAAAACTAACCCCTCAAGTTTCCCTTATTGCAATTCTAACCCAATTAGAGGATTTCTCCACATTCTAAGTCTAAATCCTAACTTATTTGTACATGTTTAACCCTTGTTATACCATTTTCATAACAAAATAGTTTGGTACAATACTAGAAGCAACATGTACAAGTTTCTATTGCTTGAATCCAAGTTTGAATATTCTAAGTTTTATACAAAACCGATAATTGGGAAACTCGGGTATTACATGTACTCTTTTTAAAACTTTTAACGGCAATGTCCTTATAATGAAAACAATGTAAGAAAACATTCTTGTTGATATTAGAGTTTTTGTAACTATCAATAATGACCAATTAATTTTATGTAAAATACTATATTAGTTTATTTTTCAATCCTATTTTCTTGCTACCTAGTGATCAAATAATACACATGCAATTTCCAGAAATCTTAATTTAAATTCTCAAGTTTACAAATAGAATTTTTGCCACAATTTTGAAATTAGAAGTTTTGTAGAAATAAGAAACTAAGGTTTTTATAAAGTTTGGCCAATTTTTTAATTTTTCAAAAGCCTTAATATGTTGTTTATTTTGTTTTTATTGTTATTTATGATGTATCTCACTTTTGTACTTGATGAAATTTTAATAAAAAAATCAATAGGCAAATCGTGTAAAAAATGATATCTTGTCAACCTTTGGGCGTATTGCAAAGAATCATTCCCACCTTATTTTAGGTTATGTTTTTACAATCCATAATCATTTGGAATTTTCTTTTCTAGAGGAAAAACAAGAAAAAAGAAAACCTAACCGAGAAAATTAAATGCGATGACTACGATGGTAATTGAAATATTCCATGTCATTCTATTCATGACAATTTAAAATCCTTAAAAATGCGGAGGATGTTTTGGGTTTTTGTTTTGACTAAATAAAAATAAGTTGTATGGAATGTCCAACCCACATTTTGACTCTACTTTTAATTGCAATAATAAATGTACGTCTGTATTTAATGATTCAACCTTCCTATATATACCTTGTCTAATAGGAAAATTTTCAATATCTCTTTCTAGAATAACAACATAAATGGCTCAACAAAGAACTCGCTACCACCTTCTCTTTCTCGGCATTATTCTTTGAGAGTTCATTATTTAGTTCCACTACACTATTTACATAATCTTTTTTTTATTGTAAACTTTAGTTTATACAAGTTTTACCATTAAAGTATCGTGCTTACTTAATTAAGTTTTTGCAGGCAAAGTTGTAGTAACCATCAAGGCGGACATTGTAGACCGTATTCTACCCATACTTGCCATTTTAGATGCTAAATTTTCTTTTGTTTTTTAAAGAAACCTCTTCTAGTAGAGGATAAGAGAAATCTTTACGTTTTCTAAGAGGATGCCCAACAACATCATTAAACGTTGCACGTCCGTTATGTTTTATAAGATGGATGAATAAATATTGTTGGTTGATATTCTTTCCTTTTAGTTGCATATATATATATATATATATATATATATATATATATATATATATTCTGAAGTAACTATAATAAAATTGGACTTATAAGACAATAAAATATCCAATGGTCATAATATAGTCTTATAGTATTTATGTTCATAAGAAGTCAAACAAGTTTGAACTTGTTGGAATAAGTTTATTAGATGTAAATGTAACACCCCATATTTTTCACTCTTGTGTTTTTAGAATAAAATGGGAATTTTGGTGGCCAAAGTGTGAAACTTAGAACTTAAGTGGTCAAGGGGTGAAATCAAGAGTTTGAATAAGATGTAAACCCTATGTTCTTCATTTCAGTGTTGGTTCATACGTTTGGGAGAAGAAATAGGGAGAGGGAAGTTAGAGAGCCAAAACCCTGATTTAGGTGTGTGGAAGAAGGATGACTTCAAGGATTGATGGTAGTATCTTCAAGGTATGATTTCTTCTTCTTCTTCTCTATGTTTGGCTAGTTTAGCATATGATTTGGGGATTGGATAATCCATTTGTTGGTTGAGTTTTAATCCATAAGAATGAAGGCAAATGATTTTGGGATTTATTCCCTATGAGTTTTAATCTTTTCATTAAGAAACTTCATCTTATTTGCTTAGTAATCTCCATTCTTCTATGGATTGAGTTTTTGAGTTTTGGGGTTTTAAATCATGAATCAATGGTTGGGTTTTGGATGGTTTTGGTTAGATTAAATGATGTTTTGATTCTTGGTAATTGTGAGGAAAGGTCTAGAACATCCATTATCTTGTTTTGGATGCTTAAAATCGATTTTGGAGCCTTTTGAGGGTTTTAGGGTTGAGATTTCGGACTAAAATTGCTGTGCAGAATTGGGAGGGACGAACAGGAAGTTGGCGGTTTGTCCCGCGGTTTGCAAACCGCGTGGAAGGTGGCGCAAGTTCCTGTTTTGTGCACCTTCTTCGGTTCGCTTCGTGTTTCGGGTCTAGAATCGAGGCATCGTTTGGGGGTTTGTTTTAGGGGCTTAGTAGGGATGTTTTGGGAGGTAATTAGATGGTTAACACCATTCTTATGACGTCCAATTCAGGTGTTCGGTTTGAGCTAAAGTGTGTTCCGGAGCGTGTGTCGATGTGCTAAGGCTAAGGTGAGTTCCCTTACATTCTTTATGTGAATGAAACGTTTTGCGAAATGTTTTCATAACTGATTATGGTTACGAGCATGATGACATGATTAAACTTTTTGAAAGGTTTTGTTGTACATGACATGGAAATGTTTACAATTGCATGCAAGTTGTTTATACGTTCATTTATATGTAAATGTTGATTCCATATGCTTGCGATGATGTTGTTATGTGGGGAGTCAGGTTGAACAGTGGGTCGGTATGGATGTCCCGTATGCCAGACCTGGCTTTGTAAGGTGAATGTCGTACCTGGCTTTGTAAGGTGAATGCCGTACCTGGCTTAGTAAGGCGATGAAAGTTGCGACCACTGTGCTATCCCCTTATGTGGAGTCGGGTATTTAAACTGGAATTCCGAGTATTTTATATCGGTTAAATGTTTATGCTGTTATTTGTGTAGAACTGTTTTAAAGAGAGAATTCACTAGACCTCATGGTCTAACCCTCGTTTTTCAAAAACTAAAACCATTTTCAGGTGATAGACGTGTTTGGGGTTTCATCTGGTGATGATGGAAGGTTGTGGCGTTGTAGAAGAGCTAGAGTCTAGTGAAGACTTGTAGATTACCGTCGGGCTACCTGTAGCATCTCAGTTGTGAAGGTGTTTTCCACTGCGAGTTTAGAGTAGAACTGATGTAGATTATATTCTTTGGGACCGTTTTTGGTTGTAATATTGTTTAATGTTATATTATGGAAACTGGGTTGTTACAGTAAATAACTTATTTAGACGCTCGAAAAGCATCATGTAAACTTATTATACAATTTTTACATAGGAAACACAATTGTTTTGTTCTAGAAATCTAAGTCCTATAAAATAATATTTTGTTGATTTTGGATTGATTTTGAGTGTTTAGTTTAAACACCCTATACGTCGTTAGTTCGAGACATTTTAAGGCATACAAATTTGATATCTTCGAGGCACAATGGGATTAGTCGAGGCGCAAGCAAGCCGAACACCCATACACACTTAACAAAAATGGATATGGTGGGACTAAGAATATTAAGGTGACTCCATCATCAATTTTAGCAACCACAACACGAATTTGTCACCCAAGTAATGTAATAACTCTGCGTATGAAGCAAAATCATGCTATAATGTGAATTGAAATTTAGCATACTATAGGAAATATCGTATTCCAAGGAACTATATACCGCATATTTTAGGTAATGTTTTTACAATTCAGAATCATTTAGAATTTTTTTTGTAGAGAAAAAAAAAATAAAGCAAACCTAACACGGAAAATTAAATGCAATTACTACGATCGTAATTGAAATATTGCATGTGTCTCCAATTCAAGACTATTTAAAATCAAATTATGTATATTACTCATATTCATGACTACTTAAAAACCGTCACTTCTGATTTTTACTTAATAAAAATAATTTGTATTTAAGAATATATTTTTAGTTTCGATAATAACCGTATTTTTGTATTTAACGATTCAACATACCTATATATACTTTGGGCAATACACAATATTTCTACAACTCTTTATGGAATAAGAACATAAATAATGGCTCAACAAGAACTCCCTATCACCTTTTCTTTCTAGTCACTATATATTCTTTGTACCAGTTAGTTTTTCACATTACGATTTTTGCAAATAAATGTCAATGGTCTAAAACTATGATTTCTGATTATTTAGTTCCATTACACGATTTACACAATCATTTTTTTATCGTAAACTTTTCCGAGCTAAAGTTTATGCAAGCTTTACCATTAAACAATAATGCTTACTAGTTTAATTGTTTATATTCATCCTCTTTAAATAACATTGGTTTCCTATATACTTATCAATCTATGATTATATATAAGATATACACAAGATTATGGTACTTTGCAACTATCATATTGCAACACGGTGTTGGAGATCATCAATGGCTGAAAGAGTTTGTTGTCAAGAATTCAATATGCCATTTCATTCGGAAAATTCAAAGGAAATGGCCAACTGTTATTGTTTTTGTAGGCACAACTGTAGTAACCATCAAGGCGGACATTGTAGACCGTATTCTTCAAAAACTTTCCATTGTGGATGCTAAATTTTATTTTGTTTTTTTAAAAGAAACCTATTCCACAAGATAAAAGAAATCTCTTACCTTTTCTAATTGGATGCCTAACAACCTTACATGTGACTCTTGAACGTTGCCAACCGTTATGTTTTCTAAGATGGATGAATAAATCTTGTTGGCTGATATTCTTTTCCGTAAGTTACGTTTGTTCATAGTGTGGTTGAACATAATGTAACAACTCTGCATATGAAGCAAAATCCTGCTACTAATTGATCAATATCATTGATATACTATTTTGATAGTTGTTTGATCCATTTTGTTGCTCAGCAAACTTAATTTATGAAACATCTTCTGATTCAGTCCATGAGTCTTCATTTAATAAAAGTAAGATAACCAATATGGGTTTATAAGATGCCATAAATGTCTATGTGTAATAACCTGCGTAAGTTACGTTTCGACCTTATATTTAATTATATGACTAAGAGGTGTTTTATGATTATGTTTTATAATGGTAGGGGTATGTTTTAATTAATACTATTAAGTTGGAGGGTTTTAGTTGTCAATATGGCATTTTAAAGGCTTCACATATGCAATTTAAAAAAATTATAAGGATCATCTTCTTATCTTTTTCAGCACCAAATATCTCCCCGTGCCTCTTTTTCAAAAAAAATTATAAGGATAATCTTCTTATCTTTTTAGTTGGAGGGTTTTAGAAAGGTTCTATGTTTTTTTTTGGAGAGAGAAAGTACCAGATAAGAAGAAAGAATTACCGTTTGAAGGTTGAGGTTAATTTCAATCAGTTTTGTTAAGAT
Source organism: Saussurea involucrata (assembly GCA_033807775.1). Lineage (NCBI taxonomy): Eukaryota > Viridiplantae > Streptophyta > Magnoliopsida > Asterales > Asteraceae > Saussurea > Saussurea involucrata. The sequence goes on along the minus strand of CM066320.1, from coordinate 40,383,777 downwards.
TTTGTGAGTCGGTTATAAAGTTTATTTTCGTGGGAAGATTGGGTGTGAGTAAAAGAGAAACATATTACATTCAGATGAGTTTTTCTTTTACCCATTTTCGAACCGGAATACATATATTTTTGAATGTTGAAGCTTATGAGAATATTGCAATTGTGTAAAATGATTTATTATATATATTGAAAGAGGCACGGTGAGATATTTTGTGCTGAAAGTGGCACGGTGAGATATTTGGTGCTGAAAAGGGCATGGAGAGATATTTGGTGCTGAAATATGCACGAAGAGATATTTGGTGCTGAAATAGGCACAAAGAGAAATTTGGTGTTGAAATAGGCACGGAGAGATATTTTGTACTGAAAGAGGCATACATAGATTTTGTGCTGAAATAGGCCCGGGAGAGATATTGTGCTATAAAGCACGATGCTTCAAGGCACAAAGTGAAAAATAAGATTTTGTGCTTACAAGCAGAGAGTGTAATAAAGATGTATTGATAAATGCTTTATTTAAATTATTTTATGATATCATGTACAACTGATGGGGATTTTCTCACTAGACTAATTGGTCTACCCCTCATTTGTTTTCAAAATATGTATTCTAGGGAAGTTTTTGATGGAGAAAAGGGTTTGCTAGCTGGGACAAAAATAGTTGCGAATGAATTCTATTACCGGTTCAGTAGTATTTAATCAAGTTGTTTATATTTTGTTATCAGTTTGGGTGATTTTATATTGGTAAGGATCTGTATCTACGATTATAATTTATTATTGCGGTTAGAAATATATTTTTTTTGTCGTTGTATTTGAGGTGATTCTGGGAAGATTATTTTGGACGACTCTTTTCAGATCATATTGGATGGTTTCATGTTATTGTGGTTAAATTTGGAAACCGAGTCGTTACATAGGAAACACAATTGTTTTGTTAATATGAAACTATGTACCACGGTTTTGGATTTCTTAATATGAAGTTTAGAACATTTTTTAAATAAATGGATTTATTATTGTTTCTTATTGATGTAACAACCCAAATCCAAAACATACATCTTATTCAAAATATCCCAAAACATAGGTCCAGTACATAGATAACGTCACAAAAGATTTACAAGACTTGCAGCGGAAACAAACTTCCATAGCCGAGAAAGTAACTAAGCTAACAAGCTAAGTTAACATGGAGCTACAGTGCTCGAAACTCGAGTCTTTAGCCTCTACCTTCAGACCTTCGTTTTGCCCTTTAAGAAAGCACCACTACCACTCTTGCCTGATAATGGTTTTAGTTTTGAAAGCGAAGGTTAGACCATGAGGTCTAGTGAAATCCCTCTCGAAAACAGTTCAAACAATTTCATTCATAAAAACTGTTATCCATCCGCCATAAGGCCCAACAGTTAATCCGACAACATACAAGGGTATTTGCACAGTGTTCATATACCACATCCTCAAATTGATAACAACCGCGATCGGGGCCCAAGCAAAGTCCCTTCTCGCCTCTGGGGCCCAAGCAGACTCTCCATCCCCTCGTGTGCACGAAACGGATTCCATGCCCACGGGGTTAATAAATCTAACTCCCAAGGGATCATCAGATCCCAAGGTACACTAATCTCACTGTGCAACCCGATTCCACATAAGCATACCAATCAAGGCTAGAAACATATAGCGATGCACGTATCTTTAGAAAACACTTCGTAGCATGCGAATATAACGTTCACAAAACATATCATCATGTGAGGAATTTATAACAAATTTATAAATAAAACATGCTCGCATCTCATTCCATAATCGGTAATAACAAGTACCTTTAACATTTTGATTCACTTAAAAACGGTGTAAGGGAACTCACCTGATTGCTGAGATATGATACGCCCCGCGTCACACTTTCGATTAAATTGAACCCCTACAAGTGACCACACACAATACTGTCAGAACCTCTATTATAAAAAGCAATCTTACCTTAAACTCTTTTAACCACTTATTTGGGTTAATATTCCCACCCTAGACCACCATTTAATCGATCCATTCATCCATTAATAATCCATTTGGTGCAAAATCCATAGATGGTTCCATTACAAGAACACAGACCAATATAGAGCCGCTTTTTAATCTAGGGTATTCATTAACACAAGAATTTAGTAAGGAATCAAAGAACATTTACCTTGTAGATGATTTCCCAGCAATCTTTCGAGATTTTCATGTCAAAATCTTCAATCCTCTTTTCTGCTCTCTAAGCTCTTGATTTGCAGCCGCACAGTGTCACCATGAAATGAAATTTGGGATTTCACCCCCTTTTTATATCTTTCCTTATTTACATCCAAGTCCCCCAAGCTTCTTTCTTAACTTTAACCACAACATATCCAAAAGTTTACCCATGAGTTTAACGGTTGTTACAACACCTCCCCCCTTAAAAGAATTATGTCCCCGGAATTCTTTTAACAAACAGATGCTGGTACTTGGCCCTCATCTCGGATTTTACTACCCACGTTGCTTCCAGTCTTTTGTGAAATCTCCATTGCACCTTCACGAGGCTAATGTCCTTAACCCTCGGTTCCTCCATCTTACGATTGACGATCGCTTCAGGTTCTTTTACGAGTTCAAATTCCCATCCACTTGCTCTCATGCACAGGTATTGCCATACGAGCTTCCCGCAAACGCTCTATAAATAGAGGCGTAAAACACAATATGAATTCCCACATATCGATCAAACACAACCAATTCATATAACAACTCTCCAATCCCTTTTTACTAACTACAACAGACCCACTAAAACGTGGCTAAACTCTATCTCCTCTCGAAATGCACCTCTCCAATTCACGGGGTGTCTTTTGCATCAAGCCGACCCGCAACTTTAAGTTTCCAAAGCTTCACACCTACCTGTTTACTCAATTTTGGTTCCTTTTAATTCTCCAACCAACTACACCAGATCTTGTTTGCTTTGCGTGCATACTTGGACTCACGGATTGAAAACGCGTCTAAACAAGATTTCCACATACATCTTTACTTCCTTTAGGAAGGAATTTTACCGAATTCACGTAACAACAACATGAGTCCTTTACAAAAAATATAACCACTCATTTTGCCAATCTTAGCACAAAGTCAACCTCGAATATCCTAATAAACTCACAGTTATGAGTTTCTTCATTGGATAACAAGAACTTCCCAAATCGCCTCCCCCGACATACATTTAACGCAAAAGTGCCCTCTCTCCCCAAACCACGTTGACCTCAACTCATCAACCTTAACCCATTCATATGTTTCCACCACGTCATCACCCACACTTATACATAGCAAACAGTAGAAGGCCTCCACAATCCATCATTAGAGTGTCCACTCATCCAAAGTTGAACCAAACCTGAGGACATACCTTCATTCAAATTCTTACTACATCCAACCATCGTCCGACCATATATGAAATAATTTCAAGTTTCACTTGTCCACAAGGAGTGACCATTCTCGCGAAACTATTCCAGATATCACATCATTGTACACCATGTTCACTTCGGAATATTTATCATACAAATACTTACTCAAATCTGACGATCTTACCTTTTGAGTGTCCCGTACCTCCACTTATATCATGCCTTCTCGAAGGCATAAATCACCCACTCCCGGGGAAAATACTTAATAACCCGCGCAAACTCTCCCACATTTTAACCATGACATGTGTAACAACCCATTCTAAAACAGGACATGCATAGCATTGAATCTTAAACATTACAAAACTGGGTCCCAAAATTTCATTACATCTGTCTCAAAGCTTAGGTTGGCGGAAACAACCTATACACAACTGAGAATAACTAACTACTAAAATTATGAGTGGCACAACTTCTATCTGCATTTATGCTCTAGTCCTGCCATGCTCGTTTGCCAGAGCCTCCTACTACACGCTTACCTGAAAATGGTTTAGTTTTTGAAAAGAGAGGGTTAGACCAAACGGTCTAGTGAATTCCATCCGAAAACGACTTTCAACAATAGTAATAAAATCATTTCATAAATACACTAATCATCTCCACATAAAGCATCAATCATGGTAATGCACAGTATTCAAGGATCTCATTAGACTCCCCTCTCGTCTAACCACGATCGGGGCCCAGCAGACTCCCCTCTCGCCTCATATCGAGGCCCAAGCAGACTCCCCTCTATCCGAGTAGGAAGGAAACGAATTCCCTCCTACAAGCTCGTCACAAATGCCCAAGGGATCATCGAATCCCGAGGTACTCTGATCCCACTATGCAGACCGACTCCACATAGCATACACATAACTCATTAAATTACAGAACGTGAAATCTTCATAAATCATTTCCTTTATGCTAAATAATCTTTCAAACAAAACATACTTTTCATGGAAAAATTCGTAAAAGCTTGTAAGCAAATCATGTTCGTAAACACACCATAATCAGTAAAACATTTAACTTTCATTCCACGTAAAAAGGATTAAGGGAACTCACCTGCTCTTCTCGCTTCACGACCTCTCACTTAGGTTTCTGATCTCTAGATGGGACACCTATAATATTACGAGAATAAGAACAGTGAGTCTTGGTTTATTCTTAGTCCCGACTGAACAATTTCTACCCAACTAGGCTCTCAACAAACTCTGAATTTAATAAATTCCGGATCTCTTAATTTAGTTTCGATTTTCTTAGGCCCAAAAGCATACAAACCGAATCCTTGATTTAATTACCGGACCAAGTGAAAATAGTATTCCAGATCTTTAAGTGATTTTCGGTTCCACATAATTATTTAGCCCAAACCTGAATTCCGGTTGTGGTCCAAATTTAATACCGAATCCCATAGTTATACAAATCCCCCGGCCCAAATTAATTTAATTATACCGGATTCACCATTAAATAATCATACCGGATTACTAGGCCCAAAAGAGATACCGGAATCCCAAGGCCCAATCCCATCTTCGGTCATTTAGAAAATTACTGGATCCCAAAAATTTACCCCATTTCCGGTTCTAAATAAATTAGATACCGGATCTCCACATAAATCGGCCCAACAGAAAAGACCAATTCCGGATCCTTGTTTGATTCCGGATCACCGGCCCACGATGACCAACTTCCGGAAATGGGATTCCGGTTCCCATTTGACTCCCTTCTGGATCCCATTCAACATTCCGGATCCTCCTTGTGAGTTCCGGATCTAGGACCATTCCGGATCCCATGTGGATTCCGGATCCGCAATATGTGAAGCCCACTTCTGGATCTGTTAAATAAATAATACCGGATCTTTAATTTTATTCCCGATTCCGGAACGCATTAATAAAACCCAGTTCCGGAACACATTAAGTTTCTATTCCGGATCTTTATATTTACATTCTGAAACCTCGCAATAAATTATGGCGATGCGATACTGATTAACATAAATACTGAAAATCAATCCCTCTCCAATGATTATTAAGTCTCTTAATCAACCACGAGATTATTCCAGCTCTATTAACTCTCTTAACATGATTATTAAGCTGTAATAGGTTTATACTTATGAGTCGATCACTTTACCAGACCTCTCCATTTCTGTCCAAGCATTCTAACACTAAAATTATAAGATTACTAATAAAGGGTAGGAATTACCTTATGTTGATTGCTTGAAATCCCAAAACGATTGAAACCATTTTATTCTTCCTTCTTCCCAAAATCGATTGAAGCCATCTTCTTCTTACTCTGCTCTCACCCCAGCCGCCATACACGCACAAATGATTGATCTCTAGGGTTTTGTGCTCCATTTAATAGTTTTTATACCTTTTTGACATGTTACACTTCAGCCCCTGGACTTTCAACTTTACAACAATTCCCACAAAACTTAATCTATTCCAATTAAAAAATCTCGATTATTACAACACTCCCCCCTCAAAATAATTCCGTCTCCGGAATTCCATTGCAAAAAAGATGCGGGTACTTGGACCTCGTATCCGCTCCTACCTCTCAAGTTGCTTCTCGTTCCTTATGATATCTCCACTGAATCTTTACTAATTAAACCTCTTTGTCCCTCGTATTGCGAACCTTACTGTCCACGATTTCCATCGGTTCCTTGACATTAGTCAACTTCTCATCAACGCCGATATCCACCAAGGGAACAGCCACAGCTGTTTCTCCCAAACACTTCTTTATGTTCAAGACACGAACGTTGAATGAACCACCCTTTAATTTTTTTCGACAAGTCTAACTTGCATGCCACGGCTCCACTCGTTTCAATAATGGCGAAAGTCAACTCCTTACCGTCAGTATTTCTTGCAAGGTCGCCATCATCTCAACTTCCAACATTTGCCCTCTAAAATAGAGACGTGCATCGCACTAAGAATTTTTCTAAAATCTCATCTGGCACCATACGATCGTACATTATCTGTCCAACTTCCATAACTTTGACGGCTCCAAAGACGTAGTCCACTTCACCTTTCTTCCAAATGCATCATTCCAACTATGGCGTCTTTCACATCAGACTGCTCCTTTCCTAAAATCGAGATTCAGAAGTCTTAAGCTTTTCAGTTCAATCAACTTAGTTCCACTCGGTTGTTCCAATCCGTTCGGATAGGAAACATAACCATACTCCAAACTCCGGAACCGCCCTCGGTGAGTTACCACCTTGCTATATTGTGTTATCTCGTACCAAATACTTACAACTTCTTTGATCACTATACTCGCTTGAATACCAACTGATAAATTCCAAGGCCAGTCGCACCCCAATGTGCTCGCCTCCATCCACACACCGGGACTCACGGTTTTAACCCCGTCTAATTAAGGTCTCTCATACATCTTTACTTCCTTAAAAGAAGGGACTTGGCGGAATTCTTCACCACAACAGCGATAATCTTTTACCGGGGAATCACTCTCTTGACAACTTAGCACATGGGCAACCTTGTACATCCTGACAAAATCACACCCAAGAGTTTCTTAATTGGTTTACATGCAAATTCTAGATTACTTCTCCCAACCGACATCCGTATATGTAGATAACACCTCCTTTTCTCGAAACACATCGGCTATAGTTCATCAACCATTTCATACGTTCTCACCACTTCATCACTCCACACTTACACGTAACTAAAAGAAGGAAACTTCTTCAATCCCTCATTGAAGTGTTCATCTATCCGAATTGAACTTCTTCAGAAGTCACATCAATTCCTCACTGCATCCTACAAGCGTCCAACCATATATGACAAAACTTCGGTTACCTTCACTCACTGAGGAGGAGTAACCAAACTCTCACAAAACCATTCCCAACCTCTTGTCACTGAACGACCAGTTCGTTTGAACATTTCTCACAACATCACCACTCAAATTCATTCAACATCCTCTTTAAACTTCTAATGATCCCAATATATACTTACTTAGCGACTCACACAACCAAAAACACTTGGTTTCTCATTTGGGTAACCACCCACTACCGCTCCGACATTCTATTCCAATAATAGCCATATCACAACGCCAACTTACAAACCACGTGCTCCGACAACTTGCTTAACAAATCGTACACTTCTTCCGAAATCCCAAAAGTCTTCCATCTGGTGCTTCCTCTTTCTAACCTTACATTACTACAACACTGGCTGGCACAGTTATCCTGACAATTGATGCCACTACTCATCCGTACATTCTCCACCCATCACGACACACTGCAGACCAGAGCTCTCATGGTCATTTGTACACATCATCAAACTTGCCTTCACATTCATCCGCATAAAACCAAGTCTATCTTACTACTTTGTCTTTCCTAAACCATTACATAGACAGGGCACATACCCTCACCGATCAATACAATCTGTACACTCACTTTGCTTGCGCTAAATACCTCATCCTTTACGAATCGTCCAACCTCGTAAGTAAAATGCTTATCCACACAGCAGCCCTTCACCATATTAGCACCCATACAAGGTGGTCTACCACCATGCATGTACCTATCTTTCCTAGATGACTTCCTGTGTCTACACACCAGAGCGATTTTTTTTCAACTTTCAACCTTCTGATTCTAATCTTCGGCCTCAGACACCTCACACAGCTGCCGACTTTAACATCAATAGTCGACCTGTTGATACTTCCTTGATCTATTCTTCAACAAGGGTTTCTTACTGAACCTAATCCTCCCAACATATCACAATCAACTTCATATCACGTCGTCCTTACTTGAAGGGGTAAAACTTCAAGACTTACCCGTGAAATGTCAAAATTACAAGGCCACCTCCATACTCATATCCGACGCCGAGGACATTTCATTTCTGCCTCACAACCCTACTCATAGCGAGTTGCTAATACCAACACCTTGAGGACTTCAATACCTTCCTCCGGACATAACCGTCCCTTGACAACGGTATTTCTAGTTACTAAGCAAGGGTACAGACCCTCAAACACTCGACACTAAAGTCCACTTCCGACTCTTCCACTGCCCACCTCTCTTATTAAGCACGAATACCAAAATTACATTCTCCCCTGGTTTGACCAGCCTCTTTCCACTCTCGAAATTCTTCCTTGTCTTAAAATATAAAAATCCATACGACCTAGTGAGTTCATAGCCTTCATGCATGACAACGCGATAAATAAATGATTTCGCACATTCTATCATTTTAAAAAAACAACACTTGAAAACAACTTGGGTACACATGACCCCAACACTCTCATAACTCCAATGCCCTGCACAGCGATTCTCGAGAATCGTTCGCACGCAACTTTTCAGTAAAACTTAATCTTACTCAGCCAACACGACGTTGTTACGACAGTAACATTTTGAATGTAAACCTTCCATATGACAAAAATTATGAAAGAAATCACCGACACGAATTAAACTAGTCGGCTCTCACACTCATTTATATGACATCAACATGTCAATACTCATTTTGGTTATAAAAGTTTTGCAGGAACACGTTTTCTTGACTTTTTGCAACCATTTACCTTATCATGAAAATGGTGGAATATTTTGCACATCGCTAAGCTCAAAATTTCATTGTACGACGTAAATAAAATCGACTTTTCTTTAAACATACGCTTGCTCACAATGACTCGTTTCCGATTTTTTTTATATTTGCACATTTACTTTAATTGTGAAAATTTTATGTAACTCATATATGTACGCAATACGTGAGACTCTACTTGCAATTGAATGCTACTCACTCTAACAAAGTCAACTGCTTTACTCACGAGACTTATCATTGACATTCTACTTTCGACCAGTGGGTTATGGACCCACGAACCAACCATTTCATACTATTTTCATATTGAACAATTACCTCACATTCTACCTCCACACGCTTTCAATCCTCTACTGATATCTCCTTTCATTGATGCTGCCATTGAAAAGCTCGACTAAGAAGTCAGGGCTCTAATCATCTACTCGCTCTTGAATTGACACTTTCAAGATCTCGAAACTGTCCTTCCTTACCATCCTGACGGATCTATTCCACGATTTCTAGAACTGGGACTCTCCCGAAACAGGAGTCTTACTCAAAAGCAATCACTCATCTTCTTCGAACCTTTGAAGGTCTACCTCTAGACGGCTCATAACATTCCAAACAACATTTCTTTTCCACGATGTATACATACGTCACATCATAACTGACCTCTCACGATACTTCCCCAACAATGGGTCTCAATCTACCCCTCAAGGATCTTGCTAACATTCTAGATTACTGGAACACGACATATAAAGTAGGTTAAGACTACATCATCGGAATAATAAGGCAATTTAAGCACATACATGTACCTGTAAGTTCGCAATTACACTCTCCAAATGCAATCACAAACTTACCTTACATGACTGTCCTCGGTACCCTATTAGTCCTATCTCGACAATAGTGCCCTCCTAATGCATTTCTAGATTCTCGGTTGTGATTTCTGCTCCCAAAGTTTAAGTTTAGGCCTTTCAGGTCACCTAAATCCCTTAAACTATGGCTCTGATACCATTTGTAATAACCCATTCTAAAACAGGACATGCATAGCATTGAATCTTAAACATTACAAAACTGGGTCCCAAAATTTCATTACATCTGTCTTAAAGCTTAGGTTGGCGGAAACAACCTATACACAACTGAGAATAACTAACTACTAAAAGTATGAGTGGCACAACTTCTATCTGCATTTATGCTCTAGTCCTGCCCTGCTCGCTTGCCAGAGCCTCCTACTACACGCTTACCTGAAAATGGTTTAGTTTTTGAAAAGCGAGGGTTAGACCAAACGGTCTAGTGAATTCCCTCCGAAAACGACTTTCAACAACAGTAATAAAATCATTTCATAAATACACTAATCATCTCCACATAAAGCATCAATCATGGTACTGCACAATGTTCAAGGATCTCGTTAGCTAACCACGATCGGGGCCCCAGCAGACTCCCCTCTCGCCTCATATTGGGGCCCAAGCAGACTCCCCTCTATCCGAGTAGGAAGGAAACGAATTTCCTCCTACAAGCTCGCCACAAATGCCCAAGGGATCATCGAATCCCGAGGTACTCTGATCCCACTGTGCAGACCGACTCCACATAGCATACACATAACTCATTAAATCACGAAATGTGAAATCTTCATAAATCATTTCCTTTATGCTAAATAATCTTTCAAACAAAACATACTTTTCATGGAAAAATTCGTAAAAGCTTGTAAGCAAATCATGTTCGTAAACACACCATAATCAGTAAAACATTTAACTTTCATTCCCCGTAAAAAGGATTAAGGGAACTCACCTGCTCTTCTCGCTTCACGACCTCTCACTTAGGCTTCCGATCTCTAGATGGGACACCTATAGTATTACGAGAATAAGAACAGTGAGTCTTGGTTTATTCTTAGTCCCGACTGAACAGTTTCTACCCAACTAGGCTCTCAACAAACTCTGAATTTAATAAAATTCCGGATCTCTTAATTTAGTTTTGATTTTCTTAGGCCCAAAAGCATACAAACCGAATCCTTGATTTAATTACCGGACCAAGTGAAAATAGTGTTCCAGATCTTTAAGTGATTTTCGGTTCCACATAATTATTTAGCCCAAAACTGAATTCCTGTTGCGGTCCAAATTTAATTCCGAATCCCATAGTTATACAAATCCCCCGACCTAAATTAATTTAATTATACTGGATCCACCATTAAATAATCATACCGGATTACTAGGCCCAAAAGAGATACCGGAATCCCAAGGCCCAATGCCAGTTTCGGTCATTTAGCAAATTACCAGATCCCAAAATTTTACCTCATTTCCGGTTCTAAATAAATTAGATATCGGATCTCCACATAAATCGGCCCAACAGAAAAGACCAATTCCAGATCCTTGTTTGATTCCGGATCACCGGCCCACAATGACCAACTTCCGGAAATGGGACTCCGGTTCCCATTTGACTCCCTTCCGGATCCCTTTCAACATTCCGGATCCTCCTAGTGAGTTCCGGATCTAGGAACATTCCAGATCCCATGTGGGTTCCGGATCCGCAATATGTGAAGCCCACTTCTGGATCTGTGAAATAAATAATACCGGATCTTAAATTTTATTCCCGATTTCGGAACGCATTAATAAAACCCAGTTCCGGAACACATTAAGTTTCTATGCCGGATCTTTATATTTACATTCTGGAACCTCGCAATAAATTATGGCGATGCGATACTGATTAACATAAATACTGAAAATCAATCCCTCTCCAACGATTATTAAGTCTCTTAATCAACCACGAGATTATTCCAGCTCTATTAACTCTCTTAACATGATTATTAAGTTGTAATAGGTTTACTCTTATGAGTCGATCACTTTACCAGACCTCTCCATTTCTGTCCAAGCATTCTAACACTAGAATTATAAGATTACTAAGAAAGGGTAGCAATTACCTTATGTTGATTGCTTGAAATCCCAAAACGATTGAAACCATCTTCTTCTTCCTTCTTCCCAAAATTGATTGAAGCCATTTAATAGTTTTTATACCCTTTTGACATATTACACTTCAGCCCCTGGACTTTCAACTTTACAACAATTCCCACAAAACTTAATCTGTTCCAATTAAAAAATTTCGGTTATTACAACATGCGCAATAACATTCATTCTCATGCCCTCATGAGGAGTTCATATACCTTTCAATAACACCGCTTTAAACCTTGCTCCATCTATTTGGTGTCACTTACCAACCTTCTTACATTCAGTTTTCCCACTTATTTCAACATACCGCCTCCACCACTATATGCTAGCCTGGAACTCTGCCCACCTACCAACACCTACTCTGTTTACGATCATTTCAAACGCGTCAACAACATATTGCGTTATTATGCCCAACCAAACGGTTTCACCACAATTCTCACACGAGATAAACAACCAAATTTTCCTACAATAACATTCAATGCTTGAAAGCACCGCTTGTTTCTCCTTTTTACCATCAGAGTCAAACTACTCACCAGAACTTCTTTATACCCAAGAATGCCTTTAATATTCCCGATGAATTTTAAACCCACCATGCAACACCACTTCATCATTTGTTTTCAAATAACAATAGCGTAAACTGCCTCACAATTCACACACCTCAAGAAGGCATAAACGCCACCCTTGATTACATCCTTGGATATCCGCAAATGGGATCCATACCTATACTTATCTCATATTATACACTGAGCCCATTGCTTGGTACGACGACGACCGATTATCACAGCAATGACTTACATGTCCCCTTTGGCATAAAAGCCACCAACTTCCTACACAACTATCGCACCACAATATCATCCAAACAATTTTCTCATGATCCTCTTCACACACATAATGGATACAATATTCTTCATACCGATCATAACTCAACATTCTGAAATAAGGCAATTCCATGACTTTGCCTTTACCAAAATCATGACCAAGCAATTCACCCAACAAGTTCTCATCTCCCTTCGACTCGCCACGACATTCAAATCAAGCTCATGTAGTTCAAAAGATAAGTCACATCCCGTTTCAGACCAAAATTATCAATGCATACTCACCTCAGTCGTGCTATTTACTCCATTCCTAAACGGGTCACCAAAACCTCTTTAAGAAATCACATAGTTACATCAGTTGTCTTCCAATTTCATAACGCCCACATATGGTGTTCCACCCTCATACCGGGACACACCTTTTTGGAATGACCTCGACACCGGTCGTCCAAATGGTCGTTGACCTCATTGTCAACCATTAACATGGAGATATTCCGACCATCTCGCCGACAACTAAGATTTCCATCAGGATCTACTTATTAACATGCTACTATTTAGAGCATCTCAACAGCCTCAAATTTCACCACGGGTATAGTCGCTTCCCATACTTCCACATCACCCGTTACTGAACCTTATCAACTCATTGTCCGAGACTTTCGCTATTCCCGTTTTCCTCTAAGTGAAACACTAAGGTCATAACTCGGCCATAATCGGATCAACCGAACAATTTCCATTCTCAGAACCTTTCTTTGTTCCTAATTGTAATATCCTCTACGACCTAGGGAGTTCATAGCATCCATGCATGAAAATACGGTGATTTAAACGATTTTGCACACTTGAAAATATACCAAGCACGATATCGTCTAACAAGCTTGAGTATGCACAACTCACACTACACGAGTTGAATAGTAAACACAACGATCTCGAGGATCGCTCACATGAAACCCCATGACAATTCACAACCTTGCCTACCAAATAATGTCGACACGGACAAAGATGGATACAATGAAACTTTTATAATACAGTTAAAAAAATTCTGAATGAAACCACTTACATAGAGCGAGTCAGTCGGCTCCCACACTCATTTCAATTCTAAAAACTCTGTCGTAAAACATTTTCATAATTTTCACAACAGTGTCTACCCCAACATAAAAGAGGGTGAATTAGTTCACAAATCACTACGCTCACAAATTTGTCGTGCAACATAAATTACTTTATCTTTTTTTGTAAATATACGCATGCGCGTGTCGACTCATTTTCCAAAACAAGAAATTCATCTCGCTCGTATATACTTTTAACATGAAAGAGTTCTGAAACTCATTTAAAGACACAATGCATGAAACTATGTTTGCAATGAAGGTTATTCACTCTAACAAGGTCCGCCATTGTATTTACATTAACTTATCATCGACACCCACTTTCGACCAATGATCACTTTCTCACCCTTATAGAAACTTGTGGTACATGTGCTTCACAAACCACCTGTCTAATCATGTAACAACCCAAACTTTAGTAAGTTGAAGGTTTAGTGCTTAGAGCAATAAGAGTGAAAGTTAGCAAAGGGACCATATTCCTAAGTATTGTTTTCTCTTGTGGCATTTTAGAATAAAAGGGAATTTGGTGGCCAAGGTGTTAAATTGGAAACTTATGTGCTCTAGAGTGTGAAATTAGAGTTATAAATCAGATGAAGAACCCTCATTCTTCATTTTTGGTGGCGGCTAAGGATTTGAGAAGAAGGATTTTGGAGAAGACCAACTTTTGGGAATTTGGAGTGGGAGAGATTCATCAAAGGCTTTGGAAGATCATCTTCTAGGTATGATTCTCTTCATTTATCTTCTTCTTCTTGTGTGTAATGGGTTTTGGTCAAGAGTGTGTGTTGGAGTTGGAAATCCTTGGGTTCAATGTTTTTGGGATTGAATCCCTATGAGTTGTGATCATTTCAGTAAGGAACTCCATCTTGTTGCTTAGTAACCTCCATTTTCTATGGATTGAGCTTTTTGGGTTTTGAGGTTTAAATCCATGAATCAATAGGTGGATTTGATGGGTTTTATGTTGAGTAGAATGTTGGAAATTGATTCTTATGGTTTATTATATCTAATGTATCAATTTGAGAGGTTTAGAACCGATTTAGAGAAGTTTGGGGATTGAGAAACCTTTGGGCTTTGGGAAGAAAATCGTGCAGGGCAAACCAGGGATCCGCGCCGATGGATCGGCGCCACCATCGGCGCCAGGCTCTGTCCCCTTTTCCCTTTTGTCCATTTTCGTTGTTCGTTCGGGTCTAGGATCAAGGCAGCGATTGGGGGATTGTCTTGGGGTTATGTTAAGGATGTTTGGGAGTATGGTTAGATGGTTTAACACCATTCTTGTGGTGCCCAATTCAGGTGCTCGGTTCGAACAAGTGTGGGTTTCGGAGCGTGTGTCGAGGTGCTAACGCTAAGGTGAGTTCCCTTATGCATTATTTCTATCTTTTAAAATGAATTGCGAAGAATTGATATGACTGAAAATGAGTTTACTTGATCATCATGAATCTTATGTTTTCTCATGCATGAAAAGTGTTATTTTACAAGTGGAAGGAGGATATTCCTCGAGTAAGTTTTAAAGCATGTTTTAAATGTTTATGTTTGTGGTAGAGTCGGGTTACACAGTGGAGGATCCCCGAGTTGCCGTCCCTGGCTTTGTAAGGTGATGAGTTGCCGTCCCTGGCTTTGTAAGGTGATGAGTTGCCGTCCCTGGCTTTGTAAGGTGATGAGTTGCCGTCCCTGGCTTTGTAAGGTGATGAGTTGCCGTGCCTGGCTTTGTAAGGTGTTATTGGTCCGTACCACTGTGTATACCCTTGTTTGAGCTCAAACTTGTTAAGTGTTATTTGCAAGGAAACGTGTCAAGTATTGTTTGCAAGGAAACTTGTTAAGTGTTATTTGCAAGGAAACGTGTCAAATATTGTTTGCAAGGAAACTTGTTAAGTGTTATTTGCAAGGAAACGTGTCAAGTATTGTTTGCAAGGAAACTTGTTAAGTGTTATTTGCAAGGAAACGTGTCAAGTATTGTTTGCAAGGAAACGTGTTTCGTAAAATGTTTTGTGGTTACGTTTTTAGGAGGGAATTCACTAGACCTTATGGTCTAACCCTCGCTTTCAAAACTTAAAAACCATTTTCAGGTATTAGTCGTGTATGAAGCTTCATATTATGAGGATGGAAGGTCGGGTCGTGGTAAAAGAGCGAGAGGTAGTGAAGACTTGCCGAGTATCGTCGGGCTTCTTGTAGTATCTCAGTTGTGAAGGTGGTTTCCGCTGCGAGCTTAGAGTAAATTTGATGTATTGTAGACTTTGGGACCATTTTCGGTTGTAATGTTTAATCGTTTATTTTATGAGATTTCGGGTCGTTACAAATGGTATCAGAGCCATAGTTTAAGGGATTTAGGTGACCGGATGGGCCTAAACTTAAACTGTGGAGTTGAGTGGGACACAACTGAGATATAGGAAGCCATTAGGAATGACCGTAAACATAGGATATCTTGACAATAGTAGTGAGAACCCTCATGTAAGGTAAATTCAAGTAGCATCTGGCCAATGCTATTATGGATTTACAGGTGCATGGGTGTAATCAATCGCTATTGTCGGGATGGGTGGTGAGAGTGGCAGTATGTAGAAGGTTCTAACCTTGTGCTTGATAGCAAAGAGTTGATGTGTCATGGGAGATCCCTTGTGATGTGGTGTTTGTAACTTCTAGAAGGAGTGTTGTCTAGAATGTTGATGAACTGTCTAGAGGTAAACTCTCTGCGATAGGAAGTGAGAAGTAGGTTGGCATCTTGAAAGCCTTCATTTCAAGATCGAGTGAGGGAATCTAGTCTTGGATTCCTTAGTCAAACGGTTTAGTGGCAAGATTAATGAATGAAGGAGATCAGTGTTGTTTTGAGGTATGCATAAGAGTAGGAAGTGAGATAACTGGTTAGTTTGGTAAACCATGTAGAGTGGTCGATCCGATGGGCTATGAAGTACTTGTACAACAAGTTGTAGCATAAGTAAGAAAGCGGTTGTTGGTCATAGTATGGTGTCAGTGAAGAGTTGAAGTGAGCGCAACGGTTGACTTAGTTAGAGTGAATAGCCTTCCTTTTGCATATTGAATTCAATGCATTTTGTTGTTAAACGTATTATACGAGACTCTTTCATGTTAAAAAGCATGTACGTACATGATATGTTTTCTTGACTTGGGAAATCAGTTGACGCGTGCGAGCGTGTTTTCTTTAAAGTAATAGACAAACTCGTTTTCATTATACGATAAAGTTTTGAACTTAGTGATTTGCGAATTATTTCACGTTTTTCTTGTGGAGAGAATCTTCATTACGAAAATATTGAAAAATATTTTATCGCGAGGGTTGTTTTACAAACAAAATGAGTACTGACTCGTTATTTTCATGTAAGCGAGTGTTGGAGTTAACTGACCCACTTTGAGTAAGTGATTTCGTTCTGAATTCTCTAGCCGTATTGGAAAAGGTTTTGTTGGAGATGACCGTTGTGTCGGCATCGAGTTGGATGGACAAGGGTACGAAGTATCGTAAGAGTGCCTGTGAGCGATCCTTGCGATCGTTGTGTTTTACTAATCGTCTTGGGTGGTGTTGGCTCATACATACTCAAGCTTGTTTTATGATTTTGTGTCTACTGTATTTCTAAAGGTGTACAAAATGTTTTCAATCGTTGTGTCATTATGCATGAAGGCTAGGAACTCGCTAGGTCGGGAAGGGTATTACGATTGAGGTTTTGATGATCCTCTTATGTGTCAGATGTTTAGTATAACGGATTTAGATTGCGGAAAAATTTGGCGAGAAACGAGAATTTGTTCGAGGAGTTAGGAGAGGTAGATCCCAACGGGAAATCCTTGTTTGAATGTTACAAAAGTGAAAGATCGTGGTTGCATAAGTGATTTCTTATAGGGTATGATGATCCATATAAGAACGAAATGTCGGGGTAATCGAAGCGGGTGCGCTTTGGATAGTTGACCTGGACACATGGTTCGTCTAGACCCAGGAAAGGCAAGGTCGGGAAACGTTTTGTTTCGTATGAGATTGTGTTATGGGTGGCATGAAGGAGGTAATATCTCCTGTGTAAGTAAAGGCATCATGTTAGCTTGTTGTGATGCGGTCGCATGGTGCTATGGTGGTGTGAGGAAGCGGTAGCACTTAGTACCGGTGGATTGTGTAAGCCTTAGGTATAATGAAGAATTGCCGTAATAATGGAGTGGTCAAAGGTAGTGAGTATGTTTGAGTTGAGTGGGAACTCGTGAGTTATAGTTCAACAAGTTGGGGAAGGACTAAGTAGCGAGATAGACTCGATTGTGTATTCGGGAGGATGCGAAGGCAAATTCGAATTGTGTGAATGATCATGAGAGATTTGGTCTGCAGTGTGATGTTATGGGCCAAGAGTGCTCGGATGTGTAGTGACCGTAGTTGTCGTGCTAAGTGTGCCAGCTAGTGTTGTAGCAATGTGATGTTGGAGAGAGAGGAAACATCAAATAGAAGCCTTTTGGGGGTTTCAGATGAGGTGTTCGGTTTGTTAACCAGATTGTTGGAGCACGTGGGAGTAAGTTGACGTCGTGGTATGATTATGTTAGGAATAGAATGACGGAGTGGTGGTGGGTGGTTACCCGAAATAGAAACCAAGTGTTTCTAGTTGTAAGAGTCGCTAAGTAAGCATGTTTCTGGGATCATTGGGAGTCGGAAAAAGATGATGAGATGTTAGTCAAAATAGGGTGTAGTAGATGCGAAATCCTTAAGGAATGTGAGTTGTTTCTCATGTGTGAAAGGATTATTCGAGGAAGTAAAGGTTGGAGATCAAGAATGTGTAGTGACGTCGAACACTGGTGTCGTTTCAAGACGACTTGGTTGAATGCCCTAAGTTAGGATCTTGGTGCAACTGTTTGGTTAGGCGAGTAATAAGAAAGTGGTATCAGCATGTGGAAAGGTCGAGAGAGAGAAGGGCAAGTAATGTTTGGTGGGCTGTGCTCCACACCAACGTGGGGAGGTGAAGTTAGTATGTCGGATTAAGTGAGTAAATTTGGAAGTAATAAACTTGTCAGCAATGCCAAAAGGTGCAGCGTTGTGTAGGTTGTCTTTCATAAGTGTGCGAACCATTGGGAAGAGTATTGAGGAAGGAAATTGTGCATGAGTTAAGTTAGTGACTCTGTGAGAAATGTTTAAACGAATTGGTCGTGCAGTGATTAATCTAGTGAGAATAGTATGGTGTGACCATGGTTACTCCTCTTGGTTGAGTGAGGGTAATCGAAGTTATATTTTGTATCTAAACGCTTGTGGCAGGTAGGGATAAATCGATGTGCTTGCAGGATAAGTTGAATTCGGATAAGTGATCGCATCAAGTAGGAAGTATGGAGGTTCCTACTCTTAGTTACGTATAAGTCGGGAGTGGTGTTGTAGTCGACGGACTGTGGTCGAGGTAGTCCAGGAAAGGGAAATGTTTCCTGCTTAGACGATTGTTGGGTGGTGCACGATTCTGAGTGGTCATACGATGAAGGAACTCGAGGCTGTGAGTGGTCGGGATGGACAGGGTTGGTCTTGTGCCAATCTGTCAGGTGTGGGATTGTTTCTTAGTAATTGAATCTTATGTTATAGCGGGAGGATTCCGCCAAGTTCCGCCTCAAAGGAAGTATAGGTGCATGAGAAGCCTTAGTTAGTCTTTTGTGGTCAAGATCGATCGAGTAGGGACAGTAGCCTACGAGTTAGAGTACCGTAAGAACCGAAGGGAATGCATCCGATGTTCCAGGTTTCGATGTATGAGGTGGTTGGCTGGGTTAGAAATGGCTACACCTTGGGAGAGTGTCGGTTTAGTGTGGGCATATTACCCGCATCCTTTCCAATAAGGAATTCCGGGGACGGAATTCTTTTAAGGGGGGAGTGTTGTAACAACCCAAACTTTAGTAAGTTGAAGGTTTAGTGCTTAGAGCAATAAGAGTGAAAGTTAGCAAAGGGACCATATTCCTAAGTATTGTTTTCTCTTGTGGCATTTTAGAATAAAAGGGAATTTGGTGGCCAAGGTGTTAAATTGGAAACTTATGTGCTCTAGAGTGTGAAATTAGAGTTATAAATCAGATGAAGAACCCTCATTCTTCATTTTTGGTGGCGGCTAAGGATTTGAGAAGAAGGATTTTGGAGAAGACCAACTTTTGGGAATTTGGAGTGGGAGAGATTCATCAAAGGCTTTGGAAGATCATCTTCTAGGTATGATTCTCTTCATTTATCTTCTTCTTCTTGTGTGTAATGGGTTTTGGTCAAGAGTGTGTGTTGGAGTTGGAAATCCTTGGGTTCAATGTTTTTGGGATTGAATCCCTATGAGTTGTGATCATTTCAGTAAGGAACTCCATCTTGTTGCTTAGTAACCTCCATTTTCTATGGATTGAGCTTTTTGGGTTTTAAGGTTTAAATCCATGAATCAATAGGTGGATTTGATGGGTTTTATGTTGAGTAGAATGTTGGAAATTGATTCTTATGGTTTATTATATCTAATGTATCAATTTGAGAGGTTTAGAACCGATTTAGAGAAGTTTGGGGATTGAGAAACCTTTGGGCTTTGGGCAGAAAATCGTGCAGGGCAAACCAGGGATCCGCGCCGATCTCGGCGCCGATGGATCGGCGCCACCATCGGCGCCAGGCTCTGTCCCCTTTTCCCTTTTGTCCGTTTTCGTTGTTCGTTCGGGTCTAGGATCAAGGCAGCGATTGGGGGATTGTCTTGGGGTTATGTTAAGGATGTTTGGGAGTATGGTTAGATGGTTTAACACCATTCTTGTGGTGCCCAATTCAGGTGCTCGGTTCGAACAAGTGTGGGTTTCGGAGCGTGTGTCGAGGTGCTAATGCTAAGGTGACTTCCCTTATGCATTATTTCTATCTTTTAAAATGAATTGCGAAGAATTGATATGACTGAAAATGAGTTTACTTGATCATCATGAATCTTATGTTTTCTCATGCATGAAAAGTGTTATTTTACAAGTGGAAGGAGGATATTCCTCGAGTAAGTTTTAAAGCATGTTTTAAATGTTTATGTTTGTGGTAGAGTCGGGTTACACAGTGGAGGACCCCCGAGTTGCCGTCCCTGGCTTTGTAAGGTGATGAGTTGCCGTCCCTGGCTTTGTATGGTGATGAGTTGCCGTGCCTGGCTTTGTAAGGTGTTATTGGTCCGTACCACTGTGTATACCCTTGTTTGAGCTCAAACTTGTTAAGTGTTATTTGCAAGGAAACGTGTCAAGTATTGTTTGCAAGGAAACTTGTTAAGTGTTATTTGCAAGGAAACGTGTCAAGTATTGTTTGCAAGGAAACTTGTTAAGTGTTATTTGCAAGGAAACGTGTCAAGTATTGTTTGCCAGGAAACTTGTTAAGTGTTATTTGCAAGGAAACGTGTCAAGTATTGTTTGCAAGGAAACGTGTTTCGTAAAATGTTTTGTGGTTACGTTTTTAGGAGGGAATTCACTAGACCTTATGGTCTAACCCTCGCTTTCAAAACTTAAAAACCATTTTCAGGTATTAGTCGTGTATGAAGCTTCATATTATGAGGATGGAAGGTCGGGTCGTGGTAAAAGAGCGAGAGGTAGTGAAGACTTGCCGAGTATCGTCGGGCTTCTTGTAGTATCTCAGTTGTGAAGGTGGTTTCCGCTGCGAGCTTAGAGTAAATTTGATGTATTGTAGACTTTGGGACCATTTTCGGTTGTAATGTTTAATCGTTTATTTTATGAGACTTTGGGACCATTTTCGGTCTCCACTTCTATGGCACTACCCAAACGCTTAGGCCTCACCCCCAAACGTTTCATGAAAGCAGGAGATACAAAGGAGCGATTCGCCCCCGAATCAAATAACACATTGGCACATAAAGAGTTTACCAAAAAGGTACCTGTCACGAAATCCGGAGTTTCCTCCGCCTCATCTGCTGTCATACGAAATGCACGACCCTTCGCGCGTGCCGGTTCTTCCCTCTTCTCCGCCCCTAGCACCCCCTGGCGATTCCCAAATTGATCCGATCCTCCTCTCCTAAGCTTGGGACAGTTATACCGTTTATGATCCAATGACCCACACTGGAAACAACTCGGTTTCTGCGGGCAATCCCTTGACATGTGACCCGGCAGCCCACAACGAAAACACGACCCCGAGTCCGCCCTACACTCTCCTTTATGCATCCGATTACACTTGCCACATGGCTTGCTACCAAAACTCCGATTCCCACGCGGCTCCGGCCTAGAAACTTTCCCTTTCCGAGCATCATTTCCCGGTCCATCCCATTTCCTCTTCTCCCCGGCCCTCTCAGATTGCTGACGGTCTTTTTCCCTTTCCACTAACTCGGCCGCATTTATAGCCGCTTGGAAAGTGCTAGGATTTCTTGCCATTACCAATTCCCGAATACTACCCTTCAATCCATAGAGGTACCTTTCTACTCGACGCTCCTCGGTTGGGACATACAACTCCGCAAAACGAGCTTTCTCAATGAACTTGGAAGTGTACTCTCTCACGGTCGAGTCCCCTTGAGCTAGGTTCAAGAACTCCTCTTCCAACTTCTTAATCGCCGCTAGAGGGCAAAACTGAGCCTTGAATCTCCTCACGAATTCCTCCCATTTCATGGTCTTGGCCACCGACGATCCCAAACCCCCGGTTTCGGCATCCCACCAAAAGATGGCCTCCGACTTCAACATAGACAGGGCGTAGATCACCTTGTCCTCTTCGGCACACTTACAAATGTCAAAGACCAACTCCATTTCTCGAACCCACTTTATGGCTAGTACCGGGTTGCATTCTCCCTGAAAGGTAGGAGGTTTGCAAGATGAGAATGCTTTGTGACTACATCCTCTAGCTGCCGACTCGTTCACTACTAGCGTCGTGGATTGTTTGTGGCTACCAACTTCCGTGGGAAGCGGACTAGACAATTCGGTGACTGCCTTACTCTCACTGTTCTCTTTACTTCCCGCTGCCGAAACATCATGATGATTCATCCACCGGTCTAACTTTTCCTGTAGCTTCAACATTTCGGTGGCGAAGGCCTCTTGAGTCACAAAGGCGCGATTCTCCGCTGCCGAGCCCTCTCGATGAGACTTTTCCCGATCGGACGGTGCCTCAACACTCTTAGTTCGACGAGCAGCCGGAGTTTTCTTCTTTGGGCGAGTACCCTCCACATTGGTAGTAGCTCTACGTGGAATGGTCTCACGCCCCCTTCCACGACCTCTTCCTCTACCCCGGGCAGCCGGCGCCCTCGGGGGAACCACGGGTTCGTCCACTTGAACCTCCTCCGATGGAACCATTCTCACACTCGGCACATACCTGCTCCTTGTCGACCTTCCAGTCATGACGAAACTGATACAAAACACATAAAACAAACACTTAATACCAGTATCACTCTCTTGAGGTAATTCAAGTATCCCCACGTGCCTGTAAATTCGAAATTATATTGGCCATGTATAATTCCCAATTTACCTCACATGATGATCCTCGACACCCCATTCCACTTAAACCGCTTATGTCTCCTCCTATGGTCATCCTATATCTCGGTTGTGTCCCTACTCCAAAGTTTAAGTCTAGGCCTAATCGGTCACCTAAATCCCTTAAACTACGGCTCTGATACCATTTGTAACAACCCAAAATCTTATAACATAATAATAAAGCCAAAAGCCCAAAAAGGGTCCCAATTACATCATAAACTCCAATGTAAAATACATTGATTAAGGTCCACAAGCAAATACAACCGAGATGTTAACTAGGCAAAAACTGAGACTTGACGGTCTTTAACCTCGCACCTTCACCTCAAGCCTTCTCTTTACCCTTAGACGAAGTACCTAAGCCGCCCTTTCCTGAAAATGGTTTTAAAGTTTTGAAAGCGAGGGTTAGACCATAAGGTCTAGTGAATTCCCTCCTAAAGCGTAGCCGCAAAACATTTAAAGAAAAACACTTTTCCATGCAAATAACACTTAACAAGTTTGAGCTCAAACAAGGGTATACACAGTGGTACGGACCAATAACACCTTACAAAGCCAGGCACGGCAACTCATCACCTTACAAAGCCAGGGACGGCAACTCATCACCTTACAAAGCCAGGGACAGCAACTCATCACCTTACAAAGCCAGGGACGGCAACTCATCACCTTACAAAGCCAGGGACGGCAACTCGGGGGTCCTCCACTATGTAACCCGACTCTACCACAAACATAAACATTTAAAACATGCTTTAAAACTTACTCGAGGAATATCCTCCTTCCACTTGTAAAATAACACTTTTCATGCATGAGAAAACATAAGATTCATGATGATCAAGTAAACTCATTTTCAGTCATATCAATTCTTCGCAATTCATTTTAAAAGATAGAAATAATGCATAAGGGAACTCACCTGGTACTCGGTTAAAAGACACCCTACTGGAAGCTCACTTAATCGCCAAACGATCACCTGAATTGGGTTTAACAAATGAGGTATTAGACTCCCCATTATGTTCTAAAACATTCCCCATACTGTCCTAAGACAATCCCCTAAACCAAACCTCGAACCCAAGCCCAAACGACCAACGAAGCAAAAACGAAAAAAACATGAAACAGAGCCTGGCGCCGATGCTGGCGCCAGTCCATCGGCGCGGGCCTCTGGACACACTTTTTCCTGCACGAGATTTCTTCCCAAATCCAAAGATTTCTCATCCTCAAACATTCCCAAATCAGCTCTAGCTCTCCCAAACCAATATTTCAGTCATAAAACCCAAAAGGAAGGACAAAACCTACAATCTCCATTGGAAAGGTGGAATATCACCAAGAGCCCACAAACTCCTCAAGGGATTTCTCCAACCCACCCTTCCAATTGGTTCTATCATCAATACAATAAGAGAAGAAGAGATTGAATCTGGAAACACATATCTAAGCCCCAAATCTAAGACAAATTAAAGAGATGAAGATGAGAGTTTACCTTTGCAGCCAAAACCTTCAATCTCTAGCTTAATCACCTCCCTAAACCTTCAATGGAGGAATTCTTGAGCTCCTCCTCCTCTCCAATACTTCTCAGCCGCCAGAAATGAACCAAATGAGGGTTTTTGGAGGGTTTTATTTAGCTTACTTTTCCTCTTCACACATTTGCCACAGAATTTTCAAAACCAACACAATGGACTCCCCCAAAAGTCTTTATTTATCCAAAAAGGCCACAAAAGAAATATGGGGTGTTACATCACCTCCCCCTTAACAGGATTCCGTCCCCGGAATCTCATCACTGAAAAGGTGCGGGTATCTGGCCCTCATATCGGTCTCAGTTTCCCATGTTGCCTCACTCCCTTTGTGGAAACGCCACAACACTTTGACTAGACTAATCTCTTTGTTCCTTGTTCTTCGAACCTTACGGTCGGTGATAGCTTCGGGCTCCTCCACAAAGTTCAATTTCTCATCAATCTGGACTTCGTGCAGGGGTATTGCCATTTCGACTTCCGCCAAGCATTTCCTCAGATTCGACACGTGAAAGGTATTATGAATTCTTTGCAATTCTACTGGAAATTCCAACTTATAAGCTACTTCTCCGACGCGCTCAATGATCTTGAACGGTCCTATATAGCGGGGGCTCAACTTTCCCCTCTTCCCGGATCTGATTACTCCTTTCCAAGGGGATACTTTTAGCATTACCTTATCCCCAACTTGGAACTCGATATCCTTACGCCTCTTGTCGGCATAACTCTTCTGTCGGTCACGAGCGACCTTCAGCCTTTCCCTAACCTGGTCGATCTTGTCGGCCGTCAACTGTACTATTTCGGGTCCAGCCAGTTGTTTCTCTCCGACCTCGTTCCAACAAAGGGGCGTCCGACACTTCCTACCGTAGAGTATCTCGTAAGGAGCGGCTTTAATGCTTGCATGATAACTATTGTTATACGCAAACTCGATCAACGGCAGGTGGTTCTCCCACGAACCCTGAAAATCTAAAGCGCAAGCCCTCAACATGTCTTCCAGGGTCTGGATGGTCCGCTCACTCTGGCCATCAGTCTGTGGATGATATGCGGTGCTCATCTTGATTTGAGACCCCATTTCTCGTTGAAAGCTCCTCCAAAAAGTCGACGTGAATCGACTATCACGATCTGAGACTATTGACGATGGCACCCCATGACGAGTCACTATCTCGTCGATGTATAACTTTGCCAATTTCTCCATCGGGTAAGATTCCTTTATTGGAAGGAAATGCGCCGACTTGGTGAGTCGATCTACAATTACCCAGATGGCATCGAAGCCCTTTGGAGTTCTAGGAAACTTTGTCACGAAATCCATCGCAATTTGATCCCACTTCCATACCGGAATATCCAAGGGTTGGAGTTTTCCGTACGGTCGTTGGTGCTCTACCTTCACCCTTAGACAAGTGTCACACCTTTCCACAAAGTAAGCTATATCCTTCTTCATACCCGGCCACCAATAGTCTTGCCGCAAATCACCAAACATCTTGTTCGTCCCTGGATGGATGGAGTACTTTGACCTGTGAGCCTCCTCTAGTATCAACTTCCTCACGTTCCCCAACTTCGGAACCCATACTCGACCGTTGAGGCATTTCAGTCCTCGGCTATCTTCTACTAGGGAGTTCACGTTTCCCACCATCCGCTCTTTCTTGAGGTTCTCAACCGCAGAAGCTTCCCCTTGCCATTTCTTTATTTCACCCAGCAGATTAAATGTGACCTCAGCCCTTAAGGCTATGATCTTCGAGGCTTCTCCTCTTTCTTTACGGCTCAAGGCGTCCGCCACTACATTAGATTTTCCGGGATGGTACTCAATCTCGCAATCGTAGTCTGACAACAATTCCATCCACCGGCGTTGCCTCATGTTTAGCTCTTTCTGATCGAAAATGTGACGAAGGCTTTTGTGATCGGTGAAAATCTTACACCTCGTCCCATACAAATAGTGCCTCCAAATCTTTAAGGCGAAAACAACGGCCGCCAGTTCTAAATCATGGGTGGGGTATCGCTTCTCATGCTCCTTCAATTGACGGGACGCATAAGCGATCACTTTACCACGCTGCATCAAGACACACCCCAAGCCCAATTTAGAGGCGTCGCTGTACACCACGAAGTCTTCCGTTCCTTCGGGTAAGGTTAGAATCGGAGCCTCGCTCAACATTTCTTTTAACCTTTAGAAGGATTCTTCTTGCCCTTCGGCCCAATTGAACTTGGTGCTCTTCTTGGTCAAAGAAGTCAACGGAGTAGCAATTTTCGAGAAGTCTTTGATGAACTTCCGATAATACCCCGCTAACCCAAGGAAACTACGGACTTCGGACGGCGTTCTAGGCGGTTCCCAGTTCTTGATGGCTTCTACCTTTGCCGGGTCCACCTTGATTCCACTCCGGGTCACCACATGTCCCAAGAACTGCACCTCTCGAAGCCAGAATTCGCACTTCGAAAATTTGGCATAGAGTTTCTCCCGCTTTAACAATTCCAGCACAGCTCTCAAATGCTCCCTATGTTCTCTCTCCGACTTCGAGTAGACGAGAATATCATCTATGAAGACGATCACGAATTTATCTAAATAGGGTTGACACACCCTATTCATCAAATCCATGAACGCGGCGGGGGCATTCGTTAATCCGAACGGCATCACTAAAAACTCGTAATGACCGTATCGGGTTCGAAAAGCCGTCTTTGGAATATCTTCTCCTCGTACCTTGAGTTGGTGGTACCCCGATCTCAGATCTATCTTTGAAAAGTAGCTAGCTCCTTGCAACTGGTCGAACAAGTCGTCAATCCTGGGGAGCGGATACTTGTTCTTGACCGTAACTTTGTTGAGTTCGCGGTAATCGATACACATCCTCATAGTCCCATCCTTCTTCTTCACAAAAAGCACCGGCGCACCCCACGGCGAGGTACTCGGTCTCACGAACCCCTTGTCTAGCAACTCTTGGAGTTGGGTCATCATCTCCTTCATCTCGGAGGGTGCCAATCGATATGGTGCACGAGCTATTGGTGTGGCTCCTGGCACCAAGTCGATTCGGAACTCGATTTGGCGGTCCGGCGGTAGTTCGCACAAATCGTCCGGAAACACCTCCGGGTATTCACCCACTATTGGTACATCTCTTACTTCGCGCTTTTCTTTCTTAGCATCCACCACATAAGCTAGGTAACTCTGACATCCCTTCCTTAGACATTTAGTAGCCTTAACCAAGGAAATAAGGTTAGACTTCCTATCTCGACGGTTCCCATAAATAGCTACCATTCCCTTACCCGGCAATTGCACACGAATCAACTTTTTGTTGCAAACGATGGTAGCATTATTTTTAGCCAGCCAATCCATTCCCAACACTACATCAAACCCTCCCATCGGCATAGGGTACAAACTTATCGGTATCAAACTCCCTTCTATGTCTATACAACACCCTTCCACCACACTACTAACTAGTACCACGTTGTCATCGGCGGTCTCCACTTCTATGGCACTACCCAAACGCTTAGGCCTCACCCCCAAACGTTTCATGAAAGCAGGAGATACAAAGGAGCGATTCGCCCCCGAATCAAATAACACATTGGCACATAAAGAGTTTACCAAAAAGGTACCTGTCACGAAATCCGGAGTTTCCTCCGCCTCATCCGCTGTCATACGAAATGCACGACCCTTCGCGCGTGCCGGTTCTTCCCTCTTCTCCGCCCCTAGCACCCCCTGGCGATTCCCAAATTGATCCGATCCTCCTCTCCTAAGCTTGGGACAGTTATACCGTTTATGATCCAATGACCCACACTGGAAACAACCCGGTTTCTGCGGGCAATCCCTTGACATGTGACCCGGCAGCCCACAACGAAAACACGACCCCGAGTCCGCCCTACACTCTCCTTTATGCATCCGATTACACTTGCCACATGGCTTGCTACCAAAACTCCGATTCCCACGCGGCTCCGGCCTAGAAACTTTCCCTTTCCGAGCATCATTTCCCGGTCCATCCCATTTCCTCTTCTCCCCGGCCCTCTCAGATTGCTGACGGTCTTTTTCCCTTTCCACTAACTCGGCCGCATTTATAGCCGCTTGGAAAGTGCTAGGATTTCTTGCCATTACCAATTCCCGAATACTACCCTTCAATCCATAGAGGTACCTTTCTACTCGACGCTCCTCGGTTGGGACATACAACTCCGCAAAACGAGCTTTCTCAATGAACTTGGAAGTGTACTCTCTCACGGTCGAGTCCCCTTGAGCTAGGTTCAAGAACTCCTCTTCCAACTTCTTAATCGCCGCTAGAGGGCAAAACTGAGCCTTGAATCTCCTCACGAATTCCTCCCATTTCATGGTCTTGGCCACCGACGATCCCAAACCCCCGGTTTCAGCATCCCACCAAAAGATGGCCTCCGACTTCAACATAGACAGGGCGTAGATCACCTTGTCCTCTTCGGCACACTTACAAATGTCAAAGACCAACTCCATTTCTCGAACCCACTTTATGGCTAGTACCGGGTCGCATTCTCCCTGAAAGGTAGGAGGTTTGCAAGATGAGAATGCTTTGTGACTACATCCTCTAGCTGCCGACTCGTTCACTACTAGCGTCGTGGATTGTTTGTGGCTACCAACTTCCGTGGGAAGCGGACTAGACAATTCGGTGACTGCCTTACTCTCACTGTTCTCTTTACTTCCCGCTGCCGAAACATCATGATGATTCATCCACCGGTCTAACTTTTCCTGTAGCTTCAACATTTCGGTGGCGAAGGCCTCTTGAGTCACAAAGGCGCGATTCTCCGCTGCCGAGCCCTCTCGATGAGACTTTTCCCGATCGGACGGTGCCTCAACACTCTTAGTTCGACGAGCAGCCGGAGTTTTCTTCTTTGGGCGAGTACCCTCCACATTGGTAGTAGCTCTACGTGGAATGGTCTCACGCCCCCTTCCACGACCTCTTCCTCTACCCCGGGCAGCCGGCGCCCTCGGGGGAACCACGGGTTCGTCCACTTGAACCTCCTCCGATGGAACCATTCTCACACTCGGCACAGACCTGCTCCTTGTCGACCTTCCAGTCATGACGAAACTGATACAAAACACATAAAACAAACACTTAATACCAGTATCACTCTCTTGAGGTAATTCAAGTATCCCCACGTGCCTGTAAATTCGAAATTATATTGGCCAGGTATAATTCCCAATTTACCTCACATGATGATCCTCGACACCCCATTCCACTTAAACCGCTTATGTCTCCTCCTATGGTCATCCTATATCTCGGTTGTGTCCCTACTCCAAAGTTTAAGTCTAGGCCCAATCGGTCACCTAAATCCCTTAAACTACGGCTCTGATACCATTTGTAACAACCCAAAATCTTATAACATAATAATAAAGCCAAAAGCCCAAAAAGGGTCCCAATTACATCATAAACTCCAATGTAAAATACATTGATTAAGGTCCACAAGCAAATACAACCGAGATGTTAACTAGGAAAAAACTGAGACTTGACGGTCTTTAACCTCGCACCTTCACCTCAAGCCTTCTCTTTACCCTTAGACGAAGTACCTAAGCCGCCCTTTCCTGAAAATGGTTTTAAAGTTTTGAAAGCGAGGGTTAGACCATAAGGTCTAGTGAATTCCCTCCTAAAGCGTAGCCGCAAAACATTTAAAGAAAAACACTTTTCCATGCAAATAACACTTAACAAGTTTGAGCTCAAACAAGGGTATACACAGTGGTACGGACCAATAACACCTTACAAAGCCAGACACGGCAACTCATCACCTTACAAAGCCAGGGACGGCAACTCATCACCTTACAAAGCCAGGGACGGCAACTCATCACCTTACAAAGCCAGGGACGGCAACTCGGGGGTCCTCCACTGTGTAACCCGACTCTACCACAAACATAAACATTTAAAACATGCTTTAAAACTTACTCGCGGAATATCCTCCTTCCACTTGTAAAATAACACTTTTCATGCATGAGAAAACATAAGATTCATGATGATCAAGTAAACTCATTTTCAGTCATATCAATTCTTCGCAATTCATTTTAAAAGATAGAAATAATGCATAAGGGAACTCACCTGGTACTCGGCTAAAAGACACCCTACTGGAAGCTCACTTAATCGCCAAACGATCACCTGAATTGGGTTTAACAAATGAGGTATTAGACTCCCCATTATGTTCTAAAACATTCCCCATACTGTCCTAAGACAATTCCCTAAACCAAACCTCGAACCCAAGCCCAAACGACCAACGAAGCAAAAACGAAAAAAACATGAAACAGAGCCTGGCGCCGATGCTGGCGCCAGTCCATCGGCGCGGGCCTCTGGACACACTTTTTCCTGCACGAGATTTCTTCCCAAATCCAAAGATTTCTCATCCTCAAACATTCCCAAATCAGCTCTAGCTCTCCCAAACCAATATTTCAGTCATAAAACCCAAAAGGAAGGACAAAACCTACAATCTCCATTGGAAAGGTGGAATATCACCAAGAGCCCACAAACTCCTCAAGGGATTTCTCCAACCCACCCTTCCAATTGGTTCTATCATCAATACAATAAGAGAAGAAGAGATTGAATCTGGAAACACATATCTAAGCCCCAAATCTAAGACAAATTAAAGAGATGAAGATGAGAGTTTACCTTTGCAGCCAAAACCTTCAATCTCTAGCTTAATCACCTCCCTAAACCTTCAATGGAGGAATTCTTGAGCTCCTCCTCCTCTCCAATACTTCTCAGCCGCCAGAAATGAACCAAATGAGGGTTTTTGGAGGGTTTTATTTAGCTTACTTTTCCTCTTCACACATTTGCCACAGAATTTTCAAAACCAACACAATGGACTCCCCCAAAAGTCTTTATTTATCCAAAAAGGCCACAAAAGAAATATGGGGTGTTACACATCGTCATCAAACCCTAAGTCTACTCCTGAAAAAATGCCACCTCAAATCGAGGTCGCCATAGCAAAAAAGGAAAAGGAGATAGATGAACTAGCAGAAGAGTGGAAAAAATTATGGACAGGAAGGCAGTCCATTTTAGAAAGATCGAAGAGGAAGACAGGGAGATCAAAAGGATGAAAGGGGATATAAAATCTCGGGAGGCTCGTGTTCGTCGAGAACAAGAAGCAATTCACCATATTCTGCAAGACTTCGCAATTATTCAAGCGAAGGTAAACGAGAAGCAAGCTTGGATTGATGAAACTAAATCAATTTTTAAGTAGGTGGTGGTTGTTTTAGTTGTTTTGTATTTTTTTGTTGTTTTGTATTTTTTTTACTGTGTTGTTGTTTGTATTTTTTTACTGTGTTGTAGTTTTGTATTTTTTTGTTGTTGTTAATTTCTCTGAAAAGTAGTTTTTAAGCCGCTGAACCACGGTTAGGTTGGATACATCATGCAAGGTCAAGTCAGAGGTTACCTCATTCGGATAAACAAACATGGGGTTTTGTTTGTTAATGATGCTAGATTTTGGTAGCCGTACTCTATCCACGTGGGCCTACTCCTCTTGTAGAATATATGACAACCCTCAACTCATTTGCTAAAGTGTGTCCGGGTTGTGGTACACAATGGCCATACGTGGTTGCAAAAGCAGAAGCCGTTGAAGAAGGGTCAGAAAGATTGAAGATGAAGAGCATGTTGGATGGAATACAAACTAGCTGTTTTATCAATGTTCATTTAAAAGCATATGTATGTGTGTATATATAATATGAATATATATATCATTTTCAAACTAGCTGTGTTATCAATGTTCATTTAGAAGCATATGTATGTGTGTATATATATAATATGAATATATATATATATATCATTTACAAACTAGCTGTGTTATCAATGTTCATTTAAAAGCATATGTATGTGTGTATATATAATATGAATATATATATATCATTTACAAACTAGCTGTGTTATCAATGTTCATTTAGAAGCATATGTATGTGTGTATATATATAATATGAATATATATATATATATATTTTACAAATCAGCGTTCAGATCAACAGTATCATATGTGTTTGTTCCATATGGTTCAAGCTATGACGGGCCCGGGGTGTGACTGACTGAATGTCTCCTTGGCACGGTTGAAGGGACGGGATTTGGACGCTCTCCACGAGTGTGTCCTACGCATTGGCACCGAGTACATCTTCGTTGTATCGAACTTTCACCACGTGATGGACGTCGGTCGTTCTTTCTCGGTCTCCTGGCTCTGTTCTTATCCATTAAAGGTGGATAGCATGGCGGAAGCGGGTCGGGTGGATACACCCATGCTGCAGGGGGTCCAGCTGTGTTTATTACCTCCACGTATGTTTTCCGGTAATATTCGGACGTGAAGAAAGGTACAGCCAAGTCGCTGCAATCTGTACGACCCATATATCTTTCTGCAGCGATGGCATGGCCGCACGGTAACCCAGATTTATCCCATTCGCGACACGAATAAAAGTGGTCTTCCATATTCACAATCGCGTGAATATAGTCATCATGCACCTCGTACTTCCCATACCCGATTGCTCTTACCGGCCATGTCGCCGCACGACGCGCTTTGTACTGAACGATATTCTCTGTCGTTGGTGTGAGTGCATTTTGAATCTCAGCTCCTTTTAGGCGTCGAATTTGGTACCACTCTTGTTGAAAGGCCCGAAAGTAGTCCATAAGATTAACAATCGGACATCTACGCGCAAAACGGGAGAGTGCATTCACAGACTCTGCACTATTCGAGGTCAGAATGTCATACCGTTGTCCAGGAAAATGGGCCGCGGACCTCCTCTCCGGTCCAGCATCATCAAAGACTTTGGCTGCTTCGTCGGCACTATATCGTAGCATATTCATGTACTTGTTAAACTCCCGATCCGTATATGCTCTGCATGCCGCCCAATAGACATCCTTGTAGGTGGTAATACGTTTGTCCTTGGATTTGGCGTTCATCTCCAATTGTCGACAACATATGGGGTGAGGGGCGTTTGGGTACATGACAGAGATTGCGGCGCTTATGGAAGGAGCCCTGCCAGACATAAACACCAACCCTTGCGGGTCTCCGATAGCTTGTCTCAACATGGACATAAACCAAGTCCACTCGTCCCCGGTTTCAGACTTGCCTACGCCGAAAGCTACTGGAACGATGGAGTTATCCCCGTCCATGGCTACTGCCAGGAACATCATACCCAAGTAACGGCCCTTTAAATGGGTTGCGTCTATTATCAGGACATGACGTAGATTTGCCAGAAATGTGCAGATCTGAAAAAACATAGGTGGTTTTCCTTTGTAAATGTTATAGTTTATAATGTGTAAACATATGACGTGTTAAAATACGTACCGCGGGTCCAAGAGCCACTAAGCACATCTCAAACCGTCGACGTGAATCGGTCCGTAGCTGCGTGACAGTACCAGGGTTCTGCAGCTGCAAATTATATAAATATGTCGGGAGTCGTTCATACGACTCCTCGAACGTGCCTCTCACCATAAACAGTGCATGGCATCGCGCACGCCAAGCTTGGTGGTAATCAATCGTGACGCCGAACTGCTGGTGAACATCGTGGACGATGTCCTTTGGACACAATGACCTGCTAACATCAGGAAATTTGTTTTTCAGCATCGCACCCAAAGTCTTTTTGCCGGCTTGTTTGTGGTGAGGATTAAGTTGCGTCCTCGTACAAGTGTGTACGTCGTGCAACTTTCTAATCATTATCGCCCCTCCTTTGGGACCCGTGTGAATCGTGTACAACCTCCACTCACACTTTTCTCTGGCACATTCAACTACGTATCTGCTTTTGTCAGATTTCCGCGCGTGACTTTGGAAACCCTCTTCCAAGAACTTGAGTCCGATCTGACTTGCCAAGAGATCCTTCGAATCGAATATTTGACCTGCTTTTAACCTTTCACTGCGAATATAAGGTGTAGGTTCGTAGGTTTGTGTCTGGGTATGGGAGTCTGGAAGAATAGGGGGCATATCAAAAAAGTCATTTATCTGACTACATGATTTTCTACTAGGGGTATATTCTTCGTGATCATCACTATCGGTGTCTGATCTGTCTATTTCAGAATTACCCGTTCTGAAAACGTGGGTTTCGTCATCAGCAACTCCAGCAGTACGCCATTCGTGTGGTTGTGGTGGTTGTTGTTGTTGCGTCTCTGGAATACAGTCATTAAGACCATATGAATGATCTAAATGAACCGTTGGGGCGTCGGACGCCTGAAATTGAGAATCACACTGCTCTATTTGGAGGTCTTCGTCGTCACCGTCGTCGTCGTTTTCGTCGGGATACACAAAAAGTAATGGGGGCCTTTCTGAATCGACTGCAAAGTGCAGAAAAGTAGAGATATCCCCATCGTTGGATAAATCCACAAATGACCTATCGCCATTTTTAAACACTAACTTGCAAACAGCAGAAGGGTTGATTCCACATTTTTGCATGTCGTATGCAAGAAATTTCTGATAAGTATAGTTTACTGGCACTTTTACACCATGCTTAGATTTATAAGCAAAATTCCACTCATTGTTATCTTGCTCCCATTCACCATCAAAACAGAAATATAGCTTAGCTTTTGCAACAGATGAACTCATTTTTTCAGTAGTATCTCAAACACAAAATATTGCAGAAAGAAATCAAGAAAGAAGTATGAAATCGGTGTGTGGATTATGGATTGCATTTTACGTCTATTTATCAATGAAACAACCAACATTGATGACAACCAATCTCTCATTTCATCCACAAACTGGTATTCCAAAAACACTGATTTAACATTGATTCAAACATGCAAATGAATTTCAACCACAAATCGGTCTTCAAAGTACAATAATTGTGGAAAAAAACAGTAAAAACATGCAAGATTCGTCTAAGTACAGGAACCAAAAGTGTAAATTTTCAGGGACCAAAACTGAAAAATTTTGGTCCATCGCAGGCTGCGATCGCGGGCAGGGGCCAAATGTGCACCGCGGCCAAAGTTGAGGGGCTCCGCGGGGCATTTGTGGCCAAAGTTCGTGCCACGTCAGCCCTATCCCGCGATCGCAGGCTCCATCGCGGGTATTTAGGGCATTTTGGTAAACTGGGAAATTTTTGTGGCATTTTGGTAACTGTTGGTCAAACTTTTGGCATTTTAATTAATTTCCCTTTTACAATCCATAATCATTTGGAATTTTCTTTTCTATAGGAAAAACAAGAAAAAAGGAAACCTAACCGGGAAAATTAAATGCAACGACTACGATCGTAATTGAAATATTCCATGTCATTCTAATTCATGACTATTCATGGTTTATTACTCCTATTCATGACTATTTAAAGTCTTTAAAAATGCGGAGGAAGTTTTGGGTTGCAATCAATGTAACCGTTTTGAAACATATCGTGAGTTTTTGTTTTGACTAAATTAATAAAAACAAGTTGTATGGAATGTCAACCCACATTTAGACTCTACTTTTAACTGCAATAATAAATTAATAAATGTATTTAACGATTCAACCTTCCTATATATAGCTTGTCTAATATGAAAATTTTGAATATCTCTTTCTGGAATAAGAACATAAATGGCTCAACAAAGAACTCGCTACCACCTTCTCTTTCTCGTCATTATTCTTTGCATAGGTTAGTTTTTCACATTACGTTTTCTACAAATAAATGTCATTATTTAGTTCCACTACACTATTTACATAATCATTTTTTATTGTAAACTTTTACAGGCACAAGTTTATACAAGTTTTACCATTAAAGTATCGTGCTTACTTAATTAATTTTTTCAGTGCATCCTATTTAAAAAACATAGGTTTCCTATATACTTATTAATCAACGGTTATATGTATAAAATAGACACATGCTTATGATACTTTGCATCTATTATATTGTAGCACCGTTATGGAGATCATCTATATATGGCTGAAGATGTGTGTTGTCAAGAAATTGATATGCCTTGTCATCCGGACAATCCAACAGAAATGGCAAGTTGTAGTAACCATCAAGGAGGACATTGTAGACCATATTCTACCCATACATGCCATTGTAGATGCTAAATTTGCTTTTGTTTTTTTTAAAGAAACCTCTTCTACTAGAGGATAAAAGAAATCTTTACGTTTTCTAAGTGGATCCCCAACAACATCATATGTGTCTCTTGAACATTGCACGTCTGTTATGTTTTATAAGATGGATGAATAAATGTATCCTTTTAGTTATGCTTGTTCATGGTGTGGGTGAACATAACGGTGATGATTAGTACTACCATTCTTCACCGTTGTAGCCTCATATTTACTCGTGAATGGGTAGAAGAATTTTAGCTTAATGAACTGAATTAAGGATATATATATATATATATGTAACTCACACTATTATAAAATTGGGCTTATAAGACAATAAAATATCCAATGGTCATAATAGAGTCTTATAGTATTTATGTTCATAAGAAGTCAAACATGTTTGAAATTGTTGGAATAAGTTTATTAGATGTAAATAACTTATTTAGACGCTCGAAAAGAATCATGTAAGCTTATTGTAACATTTTCACATAGGAAACACAATTGTTTTGTTCTAAATATCTAAGTCCTATAAAACAGTCTTTTGTTGATTTTGGATTGATTTTGAGTGTTTAGTTTAAACACCCTATACGTCGTTAGTTCGAGACACTTTAAGGGATGAAAACTTGATATCTTCGAGGCACAATGGGATTAGTCGAGGCGCAAGCAAGCCGAACACCCATGCACACTTAACAAAAATGGATATGGTGCGACTAAGAATATTAAGGTGACTCCATCATAAATTTTAGCAACCACAACACGAATTTGTCACCCAGGTAATGTAACAACTCTGCATATGAAGCAAAATCATGCTATAATGTGAATTGAAATTGAGCATAATATATGAAATATCGTATTGCAAGGAACTATGATTATTTTTGGTTATGTTTTTACAATTCAAAATCATTTAGAATTTTTTTTAGAGGAAAAATAATGAAAAAAAGAAAACCTAACACGGAAAATTAAATGCAATTACTACTCTTTCCGGAAAAAGAACATAAATGGCTCAAAAAGAACTCCCTAGCACCTTTTTATTCTCGCCACTATATATTCTCTGTACCGGTTAGTTTTTTACATTACGATTTCTGCAAATAAATGTCAATGGTCTAAAACTATGATTTCTGATTATTTAGTTCCATTTCACGATTTACACAATCATTTTTTATCGTAAACTTTTCCGAGCAAATGTTTATGCAAGCTTTACCATTAAGCTATCATGCTTACTAGTTTAATTTTTTTGTATTCATCCTCTTTAAAAAAACATTGGTTTCCTATATACTTATCAATCTACGATTATATATAAGATACACACATGATTATGGTACTTTGTAACTATCATATTGTAAAACCGTGTTGGAGATCATCAATGGCTGAAAGAGTTTGTTGTCAAGAATTCAAATATGCCTTTTCATTCGGAAAATTCAAAAGAAATGGCCAACTGTGAATGTTTTTGTAGGCGCAAGGCGGACATTGTAGACCGTATTCTTCCAATAATTTCCATTGTTGATGCTAAATTTTATGTTGGTTTTTAAAAGAAACCTATTCTACAAGATAAAATATATCTTTACCTTTTCTAATTTGATGCCCAACAACCTTACATGTGAGTCTTGAACGTTGTCAACCGTTATGTTATATAAGATGGATGAATAAATCTTGTTGGCTGATATTCTTTTCCGTATGTTATGCTTGTTCATGGTGTGGTCGAACATAATGTAACAACTTTGCATAAGAAGCAAAATCCTGCTACAAATTGATCAATATCAAAGCAAATTTCATTGATATACTATTTTGATAGCTGTTTTATCCATTTTGTTGTTGAGCAAACTATATTTATGAAACTTCTTCTGATTCAGTCCCCGAGTCTTCATTTCATAAAAGTAAGATAACAAATATGGGTTTATAAGATGCCATAAATGTCTATGTGTAATAACCCGCGTAAGTTACGTTTCGACCTTATATTTAATTATATGACCAGGAGGTGTTTTATGATTATGTTTTATAATGGTAGAGGTATTTTTTAATTAATATTATTAAGTTGGAGGGTTTTAGTTGTCAATATGGAATTTTAAAGGCTTCACATGTGCAATTTCAAAAAAAAAATATAAGGATCATCTTCTAATCTTTTTCAAGTCGACAACTCTTTTTTAGAAAGGTTCCATGTTTCTCTTTGTTTTTTTTGAGAGAAAGCACCCGATAAGAAGAAAGAATTACAATTTAAAGGTTGAGATTAATTTCAATCAATTTTGTTAAGATTTTATGAGTCGATTATAAAGTTTATTTTCGTGGGAAGATTGGGTGTGACTAAAAGAAAATCATATTACATTCACATGAGTTTTTCTTTTACCCATGTTCGAACCGGAATACATATTTTTTTAATGTTGAAGCTTATGAGTATATTGTGTTGAAAGAGTCATGGTGAGGTATTTTGTGCTGAAAGAGGCACAGTGAGATATTTTGTGCAGAAAGAGACACTGTGAGATATTTGGTGCTGAAAAAGGCATGAAGAGATATTTGGTGCTGAAATAGGCACGAAGAGATATTTGGTGCTAAATAGGCACGGAGAGATATTTGGTGCTGAAATAGGCACAAAGAGATATTTTGTGCTGATAGAGGCACACAGAGATTTTGTGCTTAAATAGGCACAGAGAGATATTGTGCTACAAGGCACGATGCTTCAAGGCACGGAGTGAAAAATCAGATTTTGTGCTTACAGGCACAGAGTGTAATAAAGATCTTTTGATAAATGTTTTGTTTGAATTATTTTATGATATCATGTACAAACTGATGGGGATTTTCTCAATAGACCAATTGGTCTAACCCTCATTGTTTTCAAAATATGTATTCCATGGGAAGTTTTTGATGGAGAAAAGGGTTTGCTAGCTGGGAAAAAGATAGTTGTGAATGCATTCTATTATTAGTTTGGGTGATTTTATTCTCACTAGGATCTGTATCTATGATTATAATTTATTATTGCGGTTAGAATTTTTTTTTCGTCGTTGTATTTGATGTGATTCTGGGAAGAATTTTTGGACGATTCTTTTCAGATCATATTGGATGGTTTCATATTATTGTGGTTAAATTTGGAAACCGAGTCGTTACACTATGTGTTCCAATAGATTGATTTAAGATTACTGGACTAAAAAGTTATGTACCACGGTTTTGGATTTCTTAATATGAAGTTTACAACATATTTTAAATAAATGGATTTATTAGTTTTTCTTATTGAGCACTTTTGAGAAGTATCATGTAAACACAACTTTTTTATGGGACAATTGTTTTTATAGAACACTTATTTTCACAGTTTCATATAAAATGTAATAGAACTTTTTATTTCAAAATAGTCCTAAATCACTAGTTAAATGCCCAAAAACTTTTTTTTTTGAAGGGTATCCGAGGACATTGCCCCGACTAATCCCGGCAAGGTGAGGCAATTGCCCAAGCTGCTAAAGCGTGCAACCCTGAGTTTATCCCTAGTGGCCACAAGTTGGAAGCTCCTGGATTCGAACTTGGGGTAGATGGGTTACTAGCCACATC
The DNA here is from genome assembly GCA_033807775.1 of Saussurea involucrata. Classification (NCBI taxonomy): domain Eukaryota; kingdom Viridiplantae; phylum Streptophyta; class Magnoliopsida; order Asterales; family Asteraceae; genus Saussurea; species Saussurea involucrata. The sequence goes on along the minus strand of CM066320.1, from coordinate 40,343,776 downwards.
CCCCACAAGCCTTAACCAGTACGCCTCAAGCCTTGTGGTTGCCCAAAAACTTCCTACAGACTTCATGTAACACTTTACATATAATGCTCAATTGTTTGGTGCTACAAATACAAGTCCATTAAAATAGTCTATTAGGACACTTACACATTTTTGACATCCGCTAAACTAGTGAAGGAAGCCAAGCAAAACATCCATGGATCAATGAGTGGATACTATACATTGTTACCTTTGTCATTAATCTTTGGTCATCCAAATAGCAAATGGTAGCTTCTAGTTCATTGAGTAGAGGTTATATATTGAGTTTCCATATATATATATGTGAAATTTCAAGGGTCGTACTATTGCTAATAGATTTCAATGTTGACATTAAGTTTCTAATGTATAAAATGTAGATATTAGGTTAATCATATCGTGGATTTGGGGGGGGGGGGGGGGGGAGGGTTTAGGGTTTAGGGTTTAGAGGGGGGGGGAGGGGGGCTAAGTGGTACCTCACAAAGCCACACTCATTGTCGTGGGCCTTAGTTTTATTTCGTTTTTTATTGTCGGTATATATTATATAACATAGCCAATGATTAAGACAAATAATTTTCTAAAGGGGTTGCACAATGCGTTTGATGTTCGTTGATGGCCCCATATTCAAATCTTCCTCCCTACAATAGCTTTCGATTTTTTAAAATTAAAGTAACGCGCACTACTAAATAAATGACTTTTACCAACGATCATTGCCGATGGAAGTAAATATTTTGTAGTGGTTGTAGTGTTTATTAATATTTATTTTGAGTCAGTTGGATCAAATGTTTGTTTGTTTCATTATTAGGGAATTCATCTATAGTTTCTATCTCATGTCCCATAAAATTTGTTGCACCTAATTAATTCATTTATCAGTTCATTTTTAATTCTTCACTCATTTACAACTTTGAATCTTATTGTTTACATTTGATATTTTTCTTTGTCTTTATACTTTTTTTCTATAACCCTGTTGTTGGATTTTTTTTAGTGAAATTTACAATTATTTTAGTCGCTGTTGATTATTTATATGTGATATAGGTACTCTTTTTTAAACTTTTAACGTCAGTGTCCTTATAATGAAAATAATGTAAGAAAACAATCTTGTTGATATTAGTTTTTGTAACTTTCAATAATGACTCATTAACTTTATGTAAAATAAGATATTAGCTTATTTTTCAGTCCTATTTTCTTGCTACTCAGTGATCAAAATAATACACATGCAATTTCCAGAAATCTTAATTTAAATTCTCAAGTTTACAAATAGATTTTTTGCCACAATTTTGAAATTAGAAGTTATCAAATAATAAACTAATGTTTTTATAAAGTTTGGTCAATTTTTTAATTTGTCAAAAGCCTTAATATGTTGTTTATTTTGTTTTTATTGTTATTTATGATGTATGTCACTTTTTTACTTGATGAAATTTTAATAAAAAAATCAATAGGCAAATCGTGTATACTTATGAATCAACGGTTATATGTATAAAATAGACACATGTTTACGATACTTTGCAACTATTATATTGTAGCACCGTTATGGAGATCATCTATGGCTGAAGATGTGTGTTGTCAAGAAATTGATATGCCTTGTCATCCGGACAATCCAACATGAATGGCAAACTGTGATAGTTTTTTGCAGTCAAAGTTGTAGTAACCATCAAGGCGAACATTGTAGACCGTATTCTACCCATACTTGCCATTGTAGATGCTAAATTTTATTTTGTTTTTTAAAGAAACCTCTTCTAGTAGAGGATAAGAGAAATCTTTACGTTTTCTAAGTGGATGCCCAACAACATCATTGAACGTTTCACGTCCGTTATGTTTTATAAGATGGATGAAAATATATTGTTGGCTGATATTCTTTCCTTTTAGTTGTGTTTGTTCATGGTGTGGATGAACATAACGGAGATGATTAGTACTACCATTCTTCACAGTTGTTTCCTCATATTTACTTGTGAATGGGTAGAAGAAATTTAGCTTAATGAACTGAATTATGGATATATATATATATATACATAAATATATATATATATATATATATATATTCTGAAGTAACTCATACTATAACAAAATTGGGCTTATAAGACAATAAAATATCCAATGGTCATAATAGAGTCTTATAGTATTTATGTTCATAAGAAGTCAAACAAGTTTGAAATTGTTGGAATAAGTTTATTAGATGTAAATAACTTATTTAGACGCTCGAAAAGCATCATGTAAACTTATTGTAACATTTTTACATAGGAAACACAATTGTTTTGTTCTAGAAATCTAAGTCCTATAAAACAGTCTTTTGTTGATTTTGGATTGATTTTGAGTGTTTAGTTAAACACCCTATACGTCGTTAGTTCGAGACATTTTAAGGCATGAAAATTTGATATCTTCGGGGCACAATGGGATTAGTCGTGGCGCAAGCAAGAACACCCATGCACACTTAACAAAAATGGATATGGTGGGACTAAGAATATTAAGGTGACTCCATCATCAATTTTAGCAACCACAACACGAATTTGTCACCCAAGTAATGTAACAACTCTGCATATGAAGCAAAATCATGCTATAATGTGAATTGAAAGTGAGCATAATATAGGAAATATCGTATTGCAAGGAACTACATACCGCTTATTTTAGGTTATGTTTTTACAATTCAAAATCATTTAGAATTTCTTTTATTTAGGGAAAAGAAAGAAAAAAAATAGAAAAAAAGCAAACCTAACACGGAAAATTAAATGCAATTACTACGATCGTAATTTAAATATTGCATGTGTCTCCAATTCAAGACTATTTAAAATCAAATATTGTATATTACTCATATTCATGACTACTTTAAATTTTTAAAATGCGGAGGAAATTTTGGGTTCGAATCAAAGTACCCCTTTTGAAACAAACCGTCACTTCTGATTTTGACTTGATAAAAATGATTTGTGTGGAATGCCAATGTAATAACCGAGACCAAATTGGAAGAGTTTAAAGTCTTGTGAAAAATTTATAAACCTGTAGGTTGAGGGACTAAATTGGTAATTGTAGCAATAGGGTATAAAAGCCCCAAAATGGTCTCAAAACCCTAAAAATCATTGTTGGTGGCGGCTAAGAGAATTAGAAGGGAGAGAAAGAGACTTTGGTGTTCTAGTGCAATTGAGGAAGGAAATCATTCATTGAAATCGGAAGGAGTGGAGTTGGGTTGGATTCTGCAACACATTTCTATCAGGTAATTCCAAAACCCAATTCTTATCTTGTTGTTATGATTGGATTGATGAGTTATATAGAGAGCTTTACTTAAAAAGTTGTAAATGATACCTTGAGAGAGGGATTAAGCACTCTTATCGTGTTTGAGTAGCAAAGAATTGTAAGGAATGGATTTGGGATGTTTATAAAGTCGTTTATCGCATTATCGTTTTGATTAAAGGGCTCTGGGTAAGGTTTTTGGCTCCGATATCGTCTCAGCCGCTGCACCCGGTAAGTCGCCTTGGTTGAATGTTACCGGGAGGGAACCCGGATGGTTCCCTGTAATGTCCGGGTGAAATAGTTCCCGGATTGTTATTCGGTAAGTATAGTGTACCCGGTAAGTTTAGTTTGATCGGTAAGTATAGTTTACCCGGTAAGTTAATTTGACCGGTAAGTGTGTGTGATCCGGTAAGTATGACTCGGTAAGTTTAGAGTTCCGGAAAGTCTGGTACCCGGTAAGTGTGTGTGACCCGGTATGTTAGCTCACTCGGTAACCTGGTGTCCGGTAAGCTAGTTTTAGGGACTGAGCGGTTTGTATTTCATTCTTTTCCCAGGTAGATCAGTTGAAAGTCAGAAGCAAAGTAAGAAAAGATCTTAAGCACACCAGGTGAGTTTTCTAACTAAAATACGTGACTTTACAACGTGTTTTTCTAAAGTAAGTACATGATGAGAAATGCCATGCTTTATTTATATGCTTTTAACTACATGCAAGTTTGTTTAAAGATTTATGTGAGATGTATGCATACATTGTGTTAGACGTAAACTGGCTAAGACGGGAGGTAGACCCGTCGGTGCTCATGCCGGGAAGGTGACCCGTTTATGCCATGGAAGGGAGTATCCAGTAAGGCAGTGTGAGACTGACTCGTTGGCACCTTCAGGTGACTTCAGGGTGCCGTTTACGAGTGCGGATTCATCCGTGATGGTTTTATGAAAAGTTCTGTAGAAGTTTCATATCTGAAAGTTATAAACTGTTTTAAATGCTTTTTGAGAACTGTCAGGAGGGACTCACTAGACCCTATGGTCTAACCCTCGTATTTTTTCCAAACTAAACCCTTTTCAAGTAAGCAAGCGGTAGGAGGCTCTAGTAAGTGAGTAGAGAAGACCAGGAATACAGATGTGGCTAGAACAAGCAGCACTTTATAATTTATTCTCAGTTGTATAGGTTGTTTCCGCCAACCTGATTTTGATATTATGTAAGAATTTTGGAGACCCGTTTTTGGGATGTTTCATTTTATTTGAATTGCATGTTTTATTTTAGACTGGGTCGTTACAATTGGTATCAGAGCCGGGAACCGGACTGGTGTTCCAGCGAGGACGTTGGGCTCCCAAGGGGGGTGGATTGTAAGATCCCACATTGGTTGGGGAGGGGAACAAATGTTGCCTTATTAGAGGGACTTGATACCTCTCCTATCAGATGCGTTTTAAAACCGTGAGTCCAAGTGTGTGGACAAAGAGGACAATATCTCGTACGGTTGGCCTGAGATGTTACAGCCAACCAACATTTTAAGAATATATTTTTAGTTGCAATAATAACCGTATTTTTGTATTTAAGTATTCAACCTACCTATAGGGCAATACACAATATTTCAACAACTCTTTCTGGAAAAAGAACATAAATGGCTCAACAAGAACTCCCTAGCACCTTTTCTTTCTCGCCACTATATATTTTTTGTACAAGTTAGTTTTTCACATTACGATTTCTGCAAATAAATATCAATGGTCTAAAACTATGATTTCTGTTTATTTAGTTCAATTACACGATTTACACAATCATTTTTATCGTAAACGTTTCCGAGCAAATGTTCATGCAAGCTTTACCATTAAGCTATCATGCTTACTAGTTTAATTTTTTCTATTCATACTCTCTAAAAAACATTGGTTTCCTATATACTTATCAATCTACGATCATATATAAGATATACACATGATTATGGTACTTTGCAACTATCATATTGTAAAACCATTTTGGAGATCATCAATGGCTGAAAGAGTTTGTTGTCAAGAATTCAAATATGCCTTTTCATTCGGAAAATTCAAAAGAAATGGCCAACTGTGAATGTTTTTGTAGGCGCAAGGCGGACATTGTAGACCGTATTCTTCCAATAATTTCCATTGTGGATGCTAAATTTTATTTTGGTTTTTAAAAGAAACCTATTCTACAAGATAAAAGATATCTTTACCTTTTCTAATCGGATGTCCAACAACCTTACATGTGATTATTGAACTTTGCCAACCGTTATGTTTTATAAGATGGGTGAATAAATCTTGTTGGCTGATACTATTTTCCGCATGTTTTGCTTGTTCATGGTGTGGTCGAACATAATGTAAAAACTTTGCATATGAAGCAAAATCCTGCTACAAATTGATCAATATCAAAGCAAATATCATTGGTATACTAATTTGATAGTTGTTTGATCCATTTTGTTGTTGAGGAAACTTTATTTATGAAACTTCTTCTGATTCAGCCCGTGAGTCTTCATTTCATAAAAGTAAGATAACAAATATGGGTTTATAAGATGCCATAAATGTCTATGTGTAATAACCCGGGTAAATTACGTTTCGACCTTATTTTTAAATATTTGACTAGGAGGTGTTTTATGATTATGTTTATAATGGTAGGGTTAAGTTTTAATTAATATTATTAAGTTGGAGGGTTTTAGTTGTCAATATGGCATTTTAAAGGCTTCACATGTGCAATTTCAAAAACAATATATAAGGATCATCCTCTAATCTTTTTCAAGTCGACAACTCTTTTTTAGAAAGGTTCTATGTTTCTCTTTTTTTTAGAGAAAGCACCGGATAAGAAGAAAGAATTACAGTTTAAAGGTTGAGATTAATTTCAATCAGTTTTGTTAAGATTTCGTGAGTCGATTATAAAGTTTATTTTCTTGGGAAGACTGGGTGTGAGTAAAAGAAAATCATATTACATTCAGGTGAGTTTTTCTTTTACCCATTTTCGAACCGGAATACATATTTTTTTGAATGTTGAAGCTTATGAGAATATTGCAATTGTGTAAAATGATTTATTATACATATTGTGCTGAAAGAGGCATGGTGAGGTATCTTGTGCTGAAAGAGGCACAATGATATATTTTGTGCTGAAAGAGGCACTATGAGATATTTGGTGCTGAAAAAGGCATGGAGAGATATTTGGTGATGAAATAGGAATGAAGAGATATTTGGTGCTAAAATAGGCATGGAGAGATATTTGGTGCTGAAATAGGCAGAGAGATATTTTGTGCTGAAAGAGGCACACAGAGCTTTTGTGGTTAAATAGGCACAGGGAGATGTTGTGCAATAAGGCACGGAGCTTCAAGGCACGGAGTGAAAAATCAGATTTTGTGCTTACAGGCACAGAGTGAAAAATCAGATTTTGTGCTTACAGGCACGAAGTGTAATAAAGATCTTTTGATAAATGTTTTGTTTAAATTATTTTATGTTACATTGTACAAACTGATGGGGATTTTCTCACTAGACCAATTGGTCTAACCCTCATTTGTTTTCAAAATATGTATTCCATGGGAAGTTTTTATGGAGATAAGGGTTTGCTAGCTAGGAAAAGATAGTTGTGAATGAACTCCATTATCATTTTGGGTGATTCTATTCTCACTAGGATCTGTATCTACGGTTATAATTTATTATTGCGGTTAGAATTATTTTTTTCGTCGTTGCATTTGAGGTGATTCTGGGAAGATTATTTTGGACGATTCTTTTTAGATCATATTGGATGGTTTCATATTATTGTGGTTAAATTGGAAACCGAGTCATTACACTATGCGTTCCAATAGATTGATTTAAGATTATTGGACTAAAAAATTATGTACCACGGTTTTGGATTTCTTAATATGAAGTTTACAACATTTTTTAAATAAATGGATTTATTAGTTTTTCTTATTGAGCACTTTTGAGAAGTATCGTGTAAACACATCTTTTTTATGGGACAATTGTTTTTATAGAACACTTATTTTCATAGTTTCATATAAAATGTAATAGAACTTTTTATTTCAAAATAGTCCTAAAACACTTGTTAAATGCCCAAAAACTTCCTACCGACTTACTGTAACACTTTACATATAATGCTCAATTGTGTGGTGCTACAAATACAAGTCCATTAAAATAGTCTATTGGGACACTTTACGTCTACTATACATTGTTACCTTTGTCATTAATCTTTCGTCATCCAAATAGCAAATGGTAGCATCTAGTTCATTGAGTAGAGGTTATATATTGAGTTTCCATAGATATATGTGAAATTTCTACGGTCGTACTATTGCTAATAGATTTCAATGTTGACATTAGGTTTCTAATGTACAAAATGTAGGTATTAGGTTGATCATATCGTGGATAGGGGCGGCCCTAAGTGGTACCTCTGCACAAAGCCGCACTCATTGTCGCGAGCCTTAGTTTTATTTCGTTTTTATAGTCGGTATATATTATATAACATAGCCAATGATTAAGACAAATAATTTTCTAAAGGGGTTGCACAATGCCTTTGCTGTTTGTTGATGGCCCCATATTCAAATCTTCCTCCCTACAATAGCTTTAGATTTTCTAAAACTAAAGTAACGTGCACTACTAAACAAATGACTTTTACCGACGATCATTGCCGATGGAAGTAAGTATTTTGTAGTGGTTATAGTGTTTTTTAATATTTGTTTGTTTCCAGTCAATTGGATCAAATATTTGTTTGTTTCATTATTAGGGAATTCATCTATACATTGCACTCTTAATTCTGCTTTAAGTTTCTATCTCATTGTAATAATCGTGTTCTAATCATGAAGGCATGTGCAAAGTGTGGCCAAAGTAAAAGACGAGAGAGTTGGGGGACTAAGTTGAAATTTCTTGGAAGGTATATATATATATATATATATATATATATATATATGGAAAGGAATCCCTAGAAATTCATTTTGTTCACTGGGTGGTGCGACTATGATCGAGATTGAGAGAGAAGAGGGATTTGAAGAAGGTGCTGAGAAATCGTCAATCAAGGTAAACCCCAAATTGGAATCCTTCTTTAGTAACTCATGCTTAATCACTCTCTATCTCCTCGATATGTAAGATTTGAGGAAAACCCCAAAGTTCTCTTAGTATTTGGTTTTCTAGTTGATAGTGGGTTTTGATTCAAATATAATCTTCGTAATGGATGTTTATGGGATTAAATGGGTGTTTAAAGTTGAAAATGTGAACCCAAGTGTTTATCTAAAAGTTTATGTGGAAAAATCACATGTATAGATTTAAGCAATTCTTGGTTTTAACAGTGCGACTACCCAGGAATCACCCCATCCGGATAGTGTGTGTCCGGGTAATTTCTGGTGTTCGGATAATGTGAGTCTTTGGACAAGCGTGTCCGGGTAGTAGGTGACCGGATAGCTTTCTGGATTGTTTTACCGGATTGCTTTCCGGATTGTGTTACCGGATAGTGTTGGTTTCCGGGTAGATTAGTATCCGGATAGTGAAGGTTTTCGGATGGTCATGTCCGGATAGTGGTTTCCGCTTAATTGTTTCCGAATGGGTTGTATCCGAATAATCTTGCGTCTGGTGTCCGAAATAGGTAGTTTTCTTGGTACGTTGGTTTCCGGATTGAAGTTTCCGGATAAGGAGGTTTCCGGATAGCTTTAGTGTCCGGATAGAAAGTTCAGTTTGGAGGGCCTAGTCTAGAGGGGACCTTTCGGGTGTGTTGTGTTCGACTTTTCTCATGTACTATTTGGGGTACTTGTAGGTTGTCGGGTCGATTGGAAATGAGGTGAGTTCCCTTATACTCATTTTTGAGGAAATGAAATGTTAAACACTTTTGATTATTACTGATCAAGGTTTGGAATACACGCATGCTTATTTATAAACTTGTTATAAAGTTGGAGCATGAATTAGATGTTTGAGAACGTTATGCACATATGCCATAAACTGCCTTTACAAAGATACATGCATCGCTATATGTTTTCTCTTAGCCTTGCTTTGTATGCTTATGTGGAGTCGGGTTGCACAGTGGGATTAGCGTACCTCGGGATCCGATGATCCCTTGGGAGTTTATTATGAACCGGTAGGTATAGAATTTGTTTCCTGCTTATTCGAGTAATGGGGAGTCTGCTTGGGCCCCGATCGTGGTTGTTGATGGATTTGGATGTGGTCTATGAACACTCTGCAAATACCCCTGTTTGTTATTACTTGTGGGCCTTAGGGCGGATAACGAAATGATTTTATGCATATTTTTGTATAGACTGCTTTTCGGAGGGAATTCACCAGAGCTCATGGTCTAACCCTGTTTTTCAAAACTAAAACCATTTTCAGGGAAGCGCATTAGTGGTGCTTCGTCTAAGGAAAAAGAGAAGGCTTGAAGAATAGAGACGGAGTCAATCTTATGTAGAGCACACCTGTTGTGATCGTAAGATCTCTGTGTTGAATCGTAAGATTCAGTTTTCGAGTCATGAGTTATGGGTCATGACTTTGTCTTCTTACGATATAGATCGTAAGACTGATGTTCGTGCGATCCTGCGAACCCGTAATATAAGATCCAAGGGTGGTCGTTGGTTTGACCAACGACCATTCGATGCTTAAGTCAGTAATCGTTTGTCGGAATAAATCGAAAGTGAAAAGGAAATAAAATGTACTGTAATCCAGCTACGTGGGGTTGCAGTCGTAGATTCGACACTATGACCTTCGGACGTACGATCATTTGTGGATCGTTGTCGTATATGATCTCGGAAGGAATTCCAAATCTGCATAAAATGTTAGTCTGGATAGAAAAAATGATCTCTTCGTCCCGGATCTGGGAGTAGGCGTCTGCTTCTGTTCGTCTAGAGGAATAACTTGAAAAGACTAACAGGAAAATTTCTTGCCCTGGGGGCAGGACGTCCATTCCCTACCTTAGGAAGGGTCGTGAAATTAAGGACGTAAGTAAACTTTTTTAGAAGTTTGGTATGTCGTACCTGAGTGTCATTGACGGGCGTACCTGGTGACGTTTGTCGTTCTGTCGTGGGGTCCGATTGCCCCCGAGTCGTGAGCTATATCTATGCCCACGATTGGTAGCTGAAAACTGTAGTGTCGTATGGGGTACGACATTTTTCCCCCTTGTGGTGACTGTAAGACGATATCTGGATTTGCCTTTTCTGGCGTGAGGGTAGATTAGATCATGTCGTGTACAGTCGCCACAATGTTGGTTTCATTTCTGAGGTTTCATTGTTGCTTTATAGCAATCACGGGCGGTCTTCTGCTCGCTTTTGATTTCTTGCACTCCCCATGGCATTGGAAATTTGATCGTCTGGTGGTAGGTCGAGGGGACCCCTTTCATGTTGTGGATCCAGGGTCGACCAAGTATCACGTTATATGTTGATAAATAATCAATAACGTTAAATCTTGTTTGCTTATTGACCCCTTTAGCATACACCGGGAGGATGATCTCTCCTAGAGTAGTGGTAGAATCACCATTGAATCCTATCAGAGTCTTCGATCGACGGGTGATCTCTGATTTATCGATTCCCATAACTTTGATAGTGCTTAAGAAAATGATGTTGGCCGAACTGCGCCCATCGACCAATACTCTTTTGGTCGAGTAGTTGCCAATAGTGAGCTGAATGATCAAACCATCGTGATGTTTTTGCCAGCTATCCTGGAGGTCGCCTTGATCGAACGTTATTGGCATCGCCTCCAGCTCCAGTTCTTGCTTTGGTCGAGACGACCTGGGAATAGGATATTCTCTCGACGATTGACTGGCGTGCCGCTTGGCTGCCGAGTAAGTTAAGCCACAGACGTCTGATCCACCCGTCACGTAGTTAACGATTTTTTCATGGACGGGGGATGCCGGTCTTACGTTATCGACTGGCGTAGTTTCTTTATTGATCAAGCCCTGCAGATGACCCTTGGGGACGATCCAGGCTAACTCCTTTTGCAAAGCAAGGCAGTTATCCGTCGTGTGACCATGGTCGCTATGGAAGTCGCACCATTTGGTCTTGTCCTTCTTGTCGTCATCTTTATCGTTCTTCTTGGGCCACCGAACAGACGACTGAACGTTTCTAAGAGCGTCGAGCAACTCTTTCATCGTACCCTTGAATCCATAAGAAGAATTCTTAGGATATTAGGAGAGTCGAGGCGCAGGATTGCTCTTCTTCTTATCGAACCAAACGTTCGATATTTGGCGCGACGGTTCGGACTTGATGCTCGGCTTGGATTTGAAATCTGGCTTCTTGATCCCGAGCGACTTTTTATCAGTGGAAGGTTTATGATGGAAGACTAAGTCGTCTTCGACTCTCATGTAAGCCAAAGTTCTAGCTCGTACGTCTTCAAAATTCTCTGGAGGATATTTTGTAAGATCGACGTACAGTCCCGTAGTGTCGTTGTCAAGACCGCGCTTGTAGGCCTCGATGGCAGTATTGACGTCACAATTTCGAATGTTGATCATTTCCGCGTTGAAGCGATTGAAATAACTACGGATGGACTCTCCGGATTTTTGGACGATGTAGTACAGGTCGCTGGTCTGCTTCTCCATCTTGCGACTACTGGCGAACTATTGCGAGAACTGGTTGACCAATTCTGTGAAGTTGCTAATGGACTTGGATTTGAGGTTGATCATCCACTGGCGAGCAGGACCTGTAAGAGTTGCCCCGAAGCTTTTGCACATGCACACCTCTTGATATTGTTGCGGGATTGATACTGTCCACATCAACTGTTTGTATTGTGCAATATGTTCCATTGGATCCGTTTTTCCTAAATACTTTGGAGTGAAAGAAGGAATGTTGTACTTCTTCGGGACATCGACAGTCGCTATCGTGTCAACGAAAGGCGACGCCTGAAATCCTGAATGGGGCTCAACGTCGACGGGGACGGCGGCACCTGGGAACTTGGAAAGCAACGACAACATTTTCTCGTTCTGATCTTCCAACAACCTAAGTCGCTGTGCGACAAGGTCATTAGGGTCGGAGTTTACGCCTGTCTGAGGGTTGACCCCCGAATTCGGAACCATCGTCGTACCATTTCCAAACGAACAACCATTGGCGTCCCCATTGAGAGGGACGAAGTATGGTTGGGTTCCATTATGCAAAGGTGGCGGCCTCAAATATTGAGGGGGATATTGCCCTTGATGAGGGTTGTTAACAAATGGCCCCGAGCCAGGATTATTGGCGAAAGGCCCTGGACCTGGATTGCTAGTGAATGGCTTTGGACCGGTCTGGAACTGGGGCCTCATGATAGGTGCACCCATAGGCCGCGGACCATTCTGAGGTCCGAAGGGATTGCCCATTGTTGGATTCCTCAGAGAAGCGATTTCCGCAACTGCTTTCTGATTCTGCTCATGCAGGGCTCGAATCTAGCTTTGAGCCGCATTCAATTCTGATTGAAGTTGAATCATGGGATCTTGATAGTTTGCCATTTACCTGAAAATAACATAAACTTCACAAGATCGTTAGAGTGATATATGCGTTGGCTTGAGATTTTCTCTAGATGGGGTCCCACGGATGGCGCCAAACTGTTAATGCCAAAAATAGCCCAAAAGAACAACTTAAGGTTGATGTGGACTTTTAACAACTAAAGAAACGTATCTCAAGACCAAGCAACACAATCGCAAGTAAAAATAAGCAAGACAAGAGATTCGGTGACGCGGAAAACCCCAAAACGAGGGAAAAAACCGCGGTCAACTTGTGAGAGTCGACGGTGCACTATGGTTCACCAAACAGGGGCGAAAGTCCTTTTGTAACAGATGTTTTGTGTACAACAGATTACAAATGAATGTAAAAATAGACTTAGTCGTGTGTAAATGACGTATGTCGTGCGTAAATCGTGGGAAAAAGTATGCTGTCGTGCGGTTCGAACTGTGGTCGTACGAAGCTTGCGTCAATGGTGTTCATTCGAATGCTCTATTGATTGCTGTGTTTTCGGTGTGTATTTGCTTAGTGTAGAAACCAGGATTGATCTTAAAACCAATTAAACAATCAAGAACACAATCAAACAGTAGAATAATAGAGAATTGATGTCAAGAACTTTGTATTCATTATAGAACAGAGAACAGATCTAGAGAGAGAATCTCTCAAAGATTACAAAGATTGAATACGAAAGTGATCCAAAAGTTAGTTAGCTTTCAGTTGCTAACATCTATTTATATTGTAATGGAAATGCTAAAGCTACAGTACACTTACAATACAAACCATTAGAACAATGACACGTGTTCTAATATGCTAGCTAATAACTGAAATATAATAAAGAGAAAATGTCTAAGACATAAGTTCTGAACCACTTGTTCAGAACTTCTGAACCTTCTTCTGATTAAGCATACTCAGAATCTATACTTGAGCACTTAACATTTTCATCTTCACATTCAGAACTTCTGAGTCTCCTACTCAGAACTCTTAGCCTTCTATTCAGATTTCAATACTTAGGCTTTTTGACAAACATCAGATCTAACAATCTCCCCTATTTGTCAAACAAGCCTGTATTGATGAACGTTGAATTCTTTCAAGGCAGATACAATCTTCAAAAGAATTACATTCCTCACAGCTAATCTTCTACCAATCTTTTCAATAATATCTTCTGTCTCTTTAACATCCTTTCCTCTTGTTAGCTTTTTCTTCAAACTGTTCTTGATAAATCTGAGAGTTCCAGAGCAGTACTTAGCAACTTCACTAACTCTGAAGAAGATCTTTTCACTTCGACTATTTTTCAGTATGACTCCCTACTCTGGCCGTGTACAAATATATCCACTCTTCAGAACACTTAGTTGCTCATGATCATTGTTTGGTCTAGAAAGATAAACACATGGTCTATACACATACAGAGCAATTTCAAAATCTGTGTAAGCATACCATCTCAGAGCATAGAACATTTCTTCTCTTACATTAGCCAATGCTCCTCTTTCCTTCTTGTACTTGCTAGACTCTTTGTTTTCCAAAAGACAATACAAACGGTATAAGTCAAATACTGAGATCTTTCCAAAATCAGCTTCAGTGAAGTAATACACCTTTCCATCTTCTCTCTCAGAACCTCAAATCCATAGTATTCATTCTTCATGAATCGCTTAACACATATTTCTCTGATTCCAGTAATCATAAAGTCAGAATATACAGACTATTTTTTTCCCACACATCTTATCAATTCAGCACGAAATCTCTGAGAAAACGTTGACTTGTAATGATAAACACTCAGAAACTGAACATCCCTTGGTTGAAAGAAATTTGGCAAATCATATTCCAGAAACAAAGCATTTAAATCAACTGGTATTTGTTCTGCATTAGCTTCAGAATTTCTGTTTGTTCAACATCTTGCATCTGAACATCTTCTTGAGCAGATACAACTTCTGGAATAGATTCTTCAACTTCATCAGAATATACACCATTAACTTCATATTCAGAAGGAAATACAAAGTCAATGTGTAAGAGTTTCTTTGGGTTTTCTTCTGATAACATCAAATCACTGCATTCTTTGACCCTTGTTCTGAGATCCAATCTTTCTTTTATATGTCTTATACATTTTTCCTTCAGTATTGCTTTGTCATCTCTAGCAATCATATCCATTTCTTCCAATAGCCATTGCAGTGTAGCATCACTATATTTCACAAGATCATTCAGTTTGAAGAACATAGGCTTTTCAGAAGCTATGTAGATGAAGCCTTCATTTCCCATTCCTTCATTTACAAACCCACGAACACAAATTTCATGTTTTGGCTTTCTGATTGTACAACTCAGATTACACTTATCTTTTCTTGATTCAATTGCCAGCTGAAAATCATACAAGTGCATATTTCTGACATAGATTCCCAATATTCTTCTGCATTCAATCTCCATCCATGTCTCTTCAGTACTTGCAAAGAACTTTACTAAAAAGACTTGATCATCCAAGAATAATCTATGAAAATCAAAGCTGGTCATGTTTACTTTCAAGTTCTCTTCTTTCAGAACTTCCATGCTGACATATTTGAGACCATCAAACTCTTCTATTTGAAACTCCAGAACGTTCTCAATCCTTTTCTTTAAACACAACCTTTCATCTGGTTTTCTGAACCTGTTGGAAGCTTCAACATATACCATCTGTATTTTCTCATCCATAAACCCATCAAAGAAGTTCTCAACAATAACATATTCATTATCTTTACAGTATAGATTCTCATAGTTGTCTTCAGGAAATACATCACATAAGTAGTTCCTGGTCAATGGAATATCACCTTGTTCCACAATAAAATCACATAATGTTTCCTCCAAGATTGGTATTTCAACTCTGGGAATGATAATTGGACTTCTGTACACATATTCTAGAGACATGAAGAAATCTGCAACCTTTTCATATTCTTCTTCATAACTAGATAATTCATCAAAGAATTGATTTTCAAACTCTTCAACAGACTTTGATGGATACATAACCGTGCTATCCTCTTCTCCCATCATATCAATTGGAATTATTCTTCTGTGCACATTCTGACCATTGAGAGCATTTACCAATACACTGTGCATTCTCCTTATCGGAATATTGTTCATCCTCCTTTCTTCAAACTCATAAATAAGATTACCTCCAGTGTAAGGAACAATCTCTGAACATGTATTCACTTTATCCATTTCAGAACTTTCTACCATATTCACTTCAGAAGTAGTGACCATATCAACTCCAGAACAATCCATCATACCCATTTCAGAACCAGTGATTTGCAAAACATTATTAGTAACCATATCAGAAGAATCTTCAACAAACACTTCTTCTGATTCCATTTCATCCCCAGAACTTTGACTTTCAGAACTTGTAGTTGGAACAACTATTAACTCAGTACTTTGATTCTGCTTTTTCTCCCCCTTTTGATGATCATGAGGATCATTATCATCAAAATTTCTTTTCAAAGACTGAGTTGTGCCAGTTTCAGTCACAGCTATAGACAAAGGCATGACTTCTAGAGGTTTTGAAACAACAACTAACTGTGAGCTGAAAGCTTTGAGTAAAGAAGACTTCAGATCATTCATCCCTTTCTGAATTTCCTGTTGAAACTTTGAAAATTTATCTGTGATCTCCTTTTGATGAGATTCCACATATACTTTAACATCATCCACTTTCTTTTCCACAGACTTGGCCTTTCCTTCCAATACAGTTCTGAGTTACTTTACTTCATCCTTCAAGGAAGTAACTTCATTTTCCAAGTTCTGAACTTTGTTTCCCAGATCATGATTACTTTTCTGAATCTTTTCAAATTCAAAAGGTGAATTTGGTAACCCTGGAACAACAGATGAACCAGTTTGCATATGTTCAGGGAACATATGGCCTGTAGGTGCCACAGAGTCACCATGTACAACAAATGCACTGTGTAAAGAGGCTTTTAAGATGTTCACCTCCCCAGGACTTCCATCCAATCCTTGACATCCAATATTAGGTATGTCTATGGAAGTTGTAACAGGAAAACGAATTCCCTGTGATGTGCTTGTGTGAAAAGAGAATTCAGGCCCAAATAGGATATTATCGTGTAATCCAGACTCAATGTGATGAAGAAAAAGTTGGGATTGATTACCAAACTCCAAATGAGTAAGCAATGGTTCCCTGTTTGAATTGAAACAGTAGCATGTGGAGATGCTTCTGAGTAGATAGGATTGGGTAATTCAAATTCTACCATGGGCTCAATGGTATTTTCAATATTGGTCACCAAGACTTGTAAACCAATAGCAGATGTGGGTGCCCGGTTTAGATCAGCTGGTTCAGAGTTATCTCTATTTTCTAACTCTGGTGACATTCTCTCATCCTCACCACCCTCTGTCTGTTTTTCTCTTTCATTTCTAACTAAGTTCTCTGAATTTTCCCTCTCAATTCTCTCAGAATGTTCTCCCACATGAACATTATCCCCCTCTCTTTCTGCATTTGACCCCTCACCTCTCCTCTCAGAGTTTTCCTCATGGGTAGAGACCTGAGGTTGTTCAAGTCTCATAGAGGTACGATATGCTTTTAAAATCTCACTCTCCCTTGGAATATAAGACCTAAGTGCTTTTGTCAATGGTTTGTGATTTGGAAAATGTTGGTCCCGAAGGCCTATACAAGTTTGTAGAAGGGGGGGGGGGGGGGTTGAATACAAACACACATATTTTACTTTTCTAAATTGTTTATTGATAAATCGTTAACAATTTACAGCTTGTTGCGGAGACAAGATTAAGGATAAACCTAAATCTAAACAAGTTGGAACACTAAGGTTTCTTGCACTAATAAAGATAAGGAAATTACTAATAATAACCTATCTTGAGATAAGAGATATGAACTTGTCCAGAGTTAGCAAGTTTCTTCAAAATGAAGTGAGTTCATCTCTTTATATACTGCATGCATTTAATGCAAGTCAGTATACACTTTACACGTGTCATCAGCTGGTTGGTTGCATGTCATTGACCTTGGTTGACAACCTTAGTAGCCGTAAGGATGAACAGTGTAGTATCAGAGTGGTTGTACGATTTCAGATATTCGGAGGTTCTTTTCTGACATTTCGTACGGAGGCGTGCAAGGGTGGTTAAGACAAAAGTACTTTGTATGGAGGACTTCATGATCAACTTTCGTTGATTCAGCGATTATCATCTACTATTCAGCAGATGATAAAGTTCAGCGATAGCTGAAGTCTTGTACTTGATACTTCACGTTGAGTGGACAAATCTGAGTCTTCGCTGATCCGCATCAGTTCATTAGGAGACTTGTCGCTGGTTCTTGAGCTTGATCTTCGACTTCAGCGTAGAACCTTTGTTGACGTGAAACTTGTCTTCAGGGATCATAAGTAAACAACTAACTTATCAGCGATCATCATAATGACTGAACAGACTCAGAGCATTTATGATGAACAGTTTCGCTGAATGTTTAACTTAAAGAGCGAGAGTTCCTATCAGCGGTACTGGAAGATCTTAGTACTTATCAGCGATAGTGAAACTCTGATACATATTGTTTACTTACAATTTTCACTAAGTATTTAAGAGAGGGTCATTATCAAATCACTGAGGGTTTGGATCAACAATCTCCCCTATTTGATTATGACATAGCAACAAAGAAAATTGCTATTTAATGAAAACATAAGGATAAAAAGAACTCATAAAATATTTGTCCCTTTTACTGTTTTCTGGGATCTTTTCAGTACTGATGGAGTAAAGTACGTTCGCTGAAATCTTTCTTTAAAATATTGAATCAGGTTACAATGAAGAACATAAAGATTATAAGTACAAGCGAAATAATTTACAAGTACAGAAGGATAACTGATATAATAGAGAAAAATGAGATTATATCAGTTTTCAAAAGGTTCTTCCTTAATGAGAAGTTCATCAAGGGTCGTCTTTTTAGTGGGGATCATCCTGTCAGGAACCGTTACGCCTCGTTTTCTTTTGTTCAACGCTTCTTTAAAGATCAAGGGTTTTAGGTGTCGTGCCTGAATGTCTTTTCTGAAGTCACACCAGTAGATAAGATCTCTGAGCTGTTCGATTGGAGTGATTGGAAGCTCAGCGATCCGTTGAAAACATTTACGTCCGTCGTAGTCGAGAAAGAATATTCCATAAGGATTACTGATGACTTTACCAGGGACGAAAAGTTCACATGGTGGCAAAGAAATGTCAAGGGCAGATAGATCAGGGTCAGGACCAAGCACTTCAGCGCGAGAGAAACCAATTCCAGTTTCATTTCGTATGACAGGACCTGAGTTTGAATCTTGACGTTTCTTCTTTGGAGAGCCCCTTTTTCTTTTCAGCTTAAGATCAGGAAGAGGAGGAATGTCCACACAAGAGATATCAAATCGATCTGTCTGTTTATCAGCTTTTCAAAATGATCCGTGTACTTAGATTGTGACGATTGGATAGCTAACCTCATCTCCAGCCATTCAGATAGACCATACCTTTTTACAGTGTCAGCGCGAAAGGTTTCAGTTTGGCCATCTTCTCTGAAAAGTTTGATGTCAACAATAGGTACTCCGATAGATGTTCTTCCAGAGATGAATACCTTGTTGATCTTCGCTGGACGATATCTGAAGTGGATTTTCTCTTTACACCAGATCAGGGTGGTCTGAGAAACTTCAGTTTTCTTTTCCACGATCTTCTGGCTTCTTCCCAAAGCTTTCGTTGGATTTGAATGGGAACACGTTTCAGCTTGGGGTCTTTGACAGATTCTTGAGTAAGCTTGATGGCGTATTCTCTGTCTTTCTCTTCAGCTTCCTTTCTTTCAGCGATGAGGCGTTCAGCTCTGAGGTGTTCCTTGTATTCAGCTTTTGAAATTCTGAACTTAGGAGGAACTGAAGGCAGTTGATCACGCCTTAGAATCATTCGCTGATCCTCGAATCGCTTTATTATTTCTTCTCTTTTCTTCTGTTCTTCTTCTCTTAGCTTTTGAGGAGCCAAGGAAGGTCTGTTTCTGTGTGAGAGAGTTTGTTCTTCAGGTTCATCAGTCTCAGAGATCAAATCCAAGACTGGGATTATTTCTTCAGCGGCAGCTGGAATTAATGGTGAAGTCGCAGTTGTGGAGCCTTCAGCGATATCCTCAAACAGGGGAGAGGACTAGCTGAAACGCAGCGATCTTACAAATAAGAACTGGGTTGAAGAACTTGGGTAGAAAAGATAGAAAAAGAATGTGGATGTGTAGAGAGGTTGTGGAGTAGAGAACTGATTGTGTATAGAGATGTTCAGGGAAGGAATATAAGTAAAGTTTTCTGTACCTGACAAACCGGCTTTTCAAGCAAGATCGCCAGATTTTCATCTTCAGCGAGGCCTTTGCCTTTGCCTTTCTCAGCGCCAGAGGCTGAGGGCTTTGTCTTTGTCTTCTCCCCTGAAGGTTCTTTTATTGAAATAC
Source organism: Saussurea involucrata (assembly GCA_033807775.1). NCBI lineage: Eukaryota > Viridiplantae > Streptophyta > Magnoliopsida > Asterales > Asteraceae > Saussurea > Saussurea involucrata. The sequence continues at coordinate 40,323,799 of CM066320.1, read as the reverse complement.
CTTTAAGAGCTTTGATCCTTGGGGCAGGTTTGACGATAAAGAAATCATCGTCATCTTCGTCATCATCATCATCATCATTCTTTGGAGAAGAAGATGGTTCATCATCAGGGATGTCGACGGCTTCATCATCATCTGCTTCGGATTCTTCAGCGTCTTCTTCGAGTTGCTCCCCCTCAGATACAGAGGCGAGCTTCTCGGTTCCCTCAGGGTTTTCATCTCCCTGAGGTTTTTCAGCGATCAAATCTTCATTCCTCTCTCCCCTGATAGATTCATCATGGGAAAGGTCTTCAGCGCTCTTGTTCAGATCTTCAGCGCTTTTGTTTAGATCTTCAGCGCTCTTTTCACCGGAATGTTCAGCGCTCTTCTCCCCCTCTTTCTCATGATGACTGGGGGAGGAATGGGTAGACTCAGCATTGGTGTTATCTCTGTCTTCTGGGCCAGAGATTTTCACACAACCTTCAAGCTTTGCTATTCTGTCTTCTAGGCCAGAAATAGCAGGCGTGATTTTCTTCAGCTCTGTGCGATCCGCCGCTGTGAAAGATTCCAAAATAGGGGCAGGGGCAGGAGCATGAGCTGGATTATTTGCCTTGTTGACCAGCGTCTCGATCATCGTCTTCATAGAACCAACATCGGTCTTTACGGAGCCTAAGTCGGTCTTGACCGCTGACATATCACCCTCGAGTTTTCCAACCGATGTCTTCAGCGTTGTTACTTCGCTGGACACGGTCGAAACTGAGTTTTTGAGGCTGCTGTAGTCAGTGTAGATGTCAGAGAGCACCTTGGCAAAATCGCTGAGCGTCTTATCAAGGCCCTTAATGTCATCTGTGGAAGCCTTCTTCTCTACCACCGTAGTCAGCTTCGTCAGATTCTCTCCAGCATTTGTTACAGCTGTAGAGTTGTTGGAGAGTGTGGTGGTGAGAGCTGTCAGCTTTGTTTCCACGGACTTCAGAGAGTCGTTGATGTCTCCCAAATTAGGACCTGTAACACATAAGTACTTGTGAACAAAGGAAAGCTCAGAAGTTTCAGGTTTAGTTACAGTGTATATGGGTTGATTTGTACCTGCAGGAGGATTGACGAAATCGTCAAAGTTGCAGACTCCTGAATAATGTTCCATATCCTCCTCAAAAGTTCGGTGAGGAATGGTGATCTCTGCAGGTCCTGTCTTCATCATTCTTTGAGAAGCGTCAGCGGTGGCTTCTGGAATAATGGCATCTCCAGTGTTAGCTGGAGGTGTGTCCAAAGAAGTGGAGGGAGGAGCGAAGGATAAGATTGGGATTCGGGTACTGAGTTCAGCGTTGGAATCGCTGACAATCACTTCATCAGTCTTTTGATAGACTGAGGGAGGTTGGGTAGTTTTCAAGTTTCTAACCTCAGCGTTTAGAGACGCTGAAGTCTGGATTGGAGGGATGGCTTGAACGGGTGTGGCAGAGCGTACCACGAAACTTTCCTTCAACTCTTCAGAATGAGCTGAGGAGTCTTCAGCATGGGATTGCTGGGGTTGCTCCTTGGTTTTCTTGATCCTTTTGGAATCAAGTTGGGTGTGAGAGGGTTTCCTTTTCTTAGAAGGAGAGGATTGTGTGGCCGGGGTATCAGCGATGGGTATTGTCGCTGAAGGAGCCACAGAAAGCGGAGAATTTAGAAGAGTGAGAAGAGTAGAGAGACGTACCTCGTTGGCGACAGGTTTGAAATCGAGCACCTTAGGGCCAACCTGAGAAAGTTTCAGGTCACCCTCTTCAGGATAGCTGTCCTTCAGGCCATATTGGAAGATGGCGCTGATGAATCTTGGGTAAGGAACTCATGGTCGGTCAGCGGCAGAATCCACGCGTTGTACTAGGTCATCATATATAATTGAGGCCCAGTCAATGTTTAGACCTTTCAGCAGTGCGTATCCCATAGCTTGCGTAGGTTGTGCGGCTTGATCAAAAGAGCCGGACTTCGCTGTCATGCAGCTGATCAGGTGAGCAAAGATGAAATTCATCTCGCTGGGCATTTTGGACTTCTTTATCAGCGTCAGCTTCTTCTCAGGCTTCTTGTCCCTTCCAATGTCCCAGATGTAACCCATTGTGTCGAGAAAAGCAATGATGGCATCTTTGTCAGCTTGCTTCTTATGGTCAGGGAATGAAACGAAGGGTTTTTCTTTGGTGGCATTGGGAAAGTTCAGGGCTTTTCGAATGATTGCGGGGGTTATCTTAATTGTACCATACTCAGTATCGCTGAGTATGCAATCGATGGTTTTGGATGCATCTTTGGCGGAGGGTAGCTAAGTGTGTCTGGCAGAGTACCAGAACTGGGATAGTAGTAGCTGACTTGCGGGAGGTGTAATGGTCAGGGTTGTTGAAATGCAGCAGTTTTTCAGGAAATTCACAGCATCATCCAGATGTGTGACTTGCTTTCGAGGAGGAAACTCGAGAAGCGCAGAGAGGTTGTTCACCTTAGTCCAATCTAGTTGATCCAGCTTGAACTTAACCTGAGGGGCTTTGATGATGTCCACTTCCTCAGAGTCAGCTGAGATGGACTCAGCGGTGACATTGATCTGTGAAGATGCCATCTCTCTGTATTATCAGTTCAACCAAAGATGTTTAACAAATAAGAATTGTCTTAGTATGGAAAGAATTTCCATTAAGATTGTTCGAATTTTGTCCATTTCATTCAGACATAAATGTCTTAATGAAGATTAGGGTTTTTCATGATTTTGAAACGAAATGTAAAACCCATAAAGTCTTGTATTCCAGTTTCTAAAAGAAAATTGGATACGAATGAAGAACAAGTTTAAGATTTAGATTTAAAACTTGAAGAACAACCATGAAATGGTTGTGTTCATAAAATCATGAAAGAAAATGATTTTATTTTTGAGTTCTTTTGTTTGATCTTGTTTAAAAACAAAGATAAGATCAGAAACAAGTTATCTGCATTTGGAAAATAAGAACATATTAACCTTGATGTTTTGATAAAGAAGATGATGAACAGTTCTTGAAGATTTTGAGAGCACAAATGCAACAGGGGATTCTTTCTTGCGGAGGAAGATTGTTCGCGTAAAAGACAAATATAAACCAAGAGTTGTTTATATAGGGATTTTTTAGAGAGAGAAAACCTTGAGCGGGAAAAGGTTTTCATCATGACACGGACAGGTGTTTGCATTTGATTGGAAGTTTGAACGAAACGTGCAAACGTGTGTCAGAAAGAAATCGTGCCTAGTGTTATCCGTTGCATTGACGTCACAACTGTCCTTTCACATTCTTTTAGGATGTCTCTGAGGTTTTGAAAAACTTAGGGACTCTTTTGAAAAACGTGAAACACTGAATAGAAGATATCAGTGAAGGTTTTAAGAATTTTCAAAATATCGTTGTTAAGGAAGAGATATTCAGCGATGCAATTTATTTTGAAATCTTGCATTTACATGCGATTGTCAGAGAGAGAAAACATACCTGGATATCAGTTTTACCAAGTTTATTCAGAGAGAAGATGATGAAATGGATTATATAAGTTGATTTTATCCCGAAGGCTATACAAAAATGTATAAACGTATCGCTGATCAAATGTGAACCGCTGAAGATTTTACCCTTCAAAGTTCAGCATTCCAAGCTCGCTGATGAGAAAGTTGAATCTTGTCTCATCAAGAGGTTTGGTAAACAAATCAGCTAACTGATAATCAGTTGGGATAAAATGAAGTTCTATATCACCATTCATCACATGATCTCTGATAAAATGATATCTGATTTCTATGTGTTTTGTCTTTGAGTGTAGCACTGGATTGTTTGCTATAGCGATGGCACTAGTGCTGTCGCAATAGATTGGAATTTTGGAGAGCTGAAGATCATAGTCTAGTAGCTGATTTCTCATCCACAAGACTTGAGAACAACAGCTTCCGGCGGCTACATATTCAGCTTCAGCTGTGGAAGTGGACACTGAGTTTTGCTTCTTACTTGTCCAACTTACCAGCTTTCCACCCAGGAGCTGACATCCTCCTGTGGTGCTTTTCCTATCCATTTTGCAACCTGCAAAATCACTGTCTGAATAGGCGGTTAGATCGAATCCTGAGTCTTTGGGATACCAAAGGCCTAGATTCACTGTACCCTTAAGATATCGAAAGATTCGCTTTACAGCTTTCATATGGGATATCTTAGGTTCAGCTTGATATCGTGCGCACAGACATGTTGCAAACATAATATCGGGTCGGCTAGCTGTAAGATACAATAGTGAGCCGATCATCCCACGGTACAGCGTGACATTGACAGGAACACCCTTTGTGACCTTATCAAGTGTCAGCGGTGGTGCCATAGGGGTTTTCATAGCTGAACTTTCAGTTAAGTCGAATTTCTTCAGCATATCTTTAACATATTTTCCCTGATTAATGAAAGTTCCTTTTTCAGTTTGCTTAATCTGAAGACCAAGGAAATATGTTAGTTCACCCATCATGCTCATTTTATACTCATCTTTCATTCTATCAGCGAAACGAGTACAAAGCTCCGGGTTAGTAGAACCAAATATAATGTCATCAACATATATTTGAACTAAAATGATATGACCTTTCACTTTTCTAAAAAATAGAGTTTTGTCAATCTTACATCTCTCAAATTTTTCAATATGGAGATAAGTAGAGAGAGTATCATACCATGCACGAGGAACTTGCTTTAAGCCATAAAGTGCCTTGTCCAGTTTATAAACATAACCTGGACGCTTAGGATATCCTGGAGGTTGTTCCACATACACTTCTTCATTCAGCTTTCCATTCAGAAACGCTGACTTAACATCCATCTGATGTACAGTGTGACAGCGAAAACATCCATTGATTCAGTTTATACGGTGTGAGCATGAGGAGTGGGAACTTCTTCTGAATCACCAAGATGAGAAAACATCCATTGATTCAGTTCTTCAGTATCAGCGGACGGTTTAGAGTTCGCTGAACGGGATTCGTCAAACGTGACGTGAATAGTTTCTTCTACAGTTTGTCATCTACGGTTGAAGACTCTGAAGGCTTTGGAGACTGAGGAGTATCCAAGAAAGATTCCATCATCAGCCTTAGGATCAAACTTTCCAAGGGCATCTCTGTTGTTCAGTATGAAACACTGACATCCAAAGATGTGAAGAAAGCTGATTGAAGGCTTTCTCCCATGAAAGAGTTCATAGGCTGTCTTTTTGAATCTTTTAACTATCAGCGACCTGTTTTGCGTAAAACAAGCAGTGTTGACAGTTTCTGCCCAAAACTGAGTAGGCAGGTGAGAATCGTTGAGCATTGAACGTGCAACTTCAATAATTGTTCTATTTCTTCTTTCAGCGACTCCATTTTGTTGCGGTGTTCTCACTGACGAAAAGTTGTGAGAAATACCCTTACTCTCAAGGAAGGAATCAAGAGAACTGTTTTTGAATTCAGTTCCATGATCACTCCTTATTGAGCGAACAGTCATATTGTTCAGAGTTTCCATCTTCCGAACAAAGGTGATGAGTTCTTCAGGGGTGTCACTCTTAGAACGGAGAAACATTACCCATGTGTAACGAGAGAATTCATCAACTATGAGCAGCGTATATTTCTTTCCAGCGATGGATTGTTTGTTAACAGGGCCAAACAAATCCATATGGAGTAGTTGTAGAGGAGATGACACTGAGGAGACTTGATTTGACTTGAAGCTTGCCTTGGTCTGCTTCCCTTTTTCACACGCTGAACATAAAGACTCTTTGGCGTATGAATGCTGAGGTAGACCAGTGACTAACTCTTTGGAGGAAAGAGTATTCAGTGTCTTGAAATTTAGATGTGAGAGCCTCTTGTGCCATAGCCAGTTAACATCAGAAGATGCCTTTGAGAAGAAACAGGAGTTCTCAATGGTTGTTGAGTCCATGTTTATTACATAAACATTTTCCAAACGATAACCGCTGAGAGCTATCTTCTCCTTTTTGTCAGAGACAAAGCAGGATTCCTTAGTGAAAATCACTTTGTTATCCATGTCGCAAAGCTGACTGATGCTCAGAAGATTATGCTTCAGCCCTTCAACATATGCGACTCTTCTGAAGGAGGTTGTACCATTTTAATGTACACCATACCCTCGGGTGTGTCCTTTTCCATTTCCACCGAAAGTCACAGAGGGACCCTTCTCTTCCTTGTATTCAGCGAGCAGGTTTTTCTTTCCAGTCATGTGTCTAGAGCATCCGCTATCGAGATACCAGATACCCTTCTTAACCTGCAATACAAAGGAAGATTAGTTTTTCTTAGGTACCCACTTAACCATGTATACACGTTTGTCAGTGGAAGTAGTTGGAATGGAAGGTTCAGCGGTCTTCGCAGCATTTGAAGATTCAGCTTTGTCTTTCTTCACTTTGGTTAATTTCTTAACCTCAGTGGTAGGAGTCACCTTGACTTGATTTGCACCAGGGTTGGTCTTCTTTGCCTTGGGGGCAATCTTCACCTTAGCTATCTTTTCAGCTTTGGTGGCTGTGGGGCACTTACTAGCAATATGATCGGTAAGTCCACAGTGATAACATTTCCTATAACTAAAAATAGTTCTAGGACCACTTGTATGCTGAGCTTTTAATTTTGAATTAGAAGTGCCAGCACCAAGTAAACTATTGGCTTTAGAAATGGGACGAACATTCAGTTCTTCAGATTTCTTACCAAGGACATCCACTCTGAGTCTAGGAGTAGATCGTTGAATAGATCCAGAGATCAGCTTTCTAGATCCAGAGGGGTTGGTCACTAAGGCTTTAGAAGCATTCAGCTTTGGTACTAAGGTACCCTTCTGAGGATTTGATAAATAACAATTCCTTTACCTTTGTCTTTAGAGACAGAGGTAGGTTTTGAATAAACCATTTTCTCCTTACCTTTTGAGGAGGTAGGAGTTTCCTCAGGGATTGGTGTAATGGACGAGGAGCACTGAGATGATGAAGTGTCAGCGATTGAGGATATGAACGTTCCAAATTTAAGCATTGAACGTTCAGTGGTTGGTTTTGGAGTATCATATTTATAACCCAGACCACGTTTATCACTCAGAGGAATCTGAGCCTTAATTATCTCAGTGATATTTGTTGAAGAATTACACCATCCTTCAACAGTAGCTTGTTCAGCTTTTAATGCAGCGATAGCTTCTGCTCGTTCGATTTTGACTAGCTGATTTAAATAGACTTGATCTTTAAAATCATCTTCAATTTTAGAAAGCTTTTCTATTTGAAGGTGGCAGTTTTTAAGCTTTTCAGCGAGATCAAGATTTTGGTTTTCAACCACAGTTTTGCCGTTCATGGCTTCGTATAAACTTCTAGTCAAGAGATCGATCTTACGGAGACTATCAGCTTCATCAATATTTGCAATATTGGTAAAGAAAGAAGGTGATACCTGAATGGTAGATGTTGAAGTGGAGGGAATGTCTGAACTTTCTTCCTCTTCTTCAATCTTAGCCATGAGACATTGATTTGCTTCATCATCTTCAGAATCAGATGATGATGCTTCTTCATCAGAAGCAGCCCAATCATAGTCAGCCATCAGGCCTTTTCCTTTCTTCTTAAAACTTTTCAGCTTTGCATACTTCTCCTTCAGCTTTAAGTATTTGTCATCTTTATTCCTTGGAACAAAAGGATTTATTTGTAAAAGCTGAAGGTCTAATGATTTTCTTTGACCTGCACTCATTAGCGAAATGACCTGTCTTTTCGCAGTTGAAACAAGTAGCAGTAGCCTTATCAACAAAAGCTGATGTTTTAGGCTTGTCAGCTATGGAAAGATTTTTGTTCTTTCTAAACATTTTCTTCTTGGCGAATCTCCTGAACTTTTTAGTTAGGAGAGCCAATGATTCATCATCATCTGAAAAATCAGAATCTGATGACCTTTCAGAGTTACTCTCTAACTCAGTGATAGTGACCGAAGGTCGCTGAGTAGAAGGTTCCTCTGAGATTAAAGCAACAGGGGTGCTTTTGGAATCTTTTACAAGATTCTTCTTAAGATTGCTGGATTGCTCAACTCATGATTCAGCAACGTGCCATATAAGGTAGCAAGGGTCATTGATCTTAGATCCTTTGACAGCTTGAGACACATGGAATAATTGTCCCAGCTTTCAGGTAAACATTCTAGAAACTTTGTCAGCACTTCAAAGTTAGAATATTCCTTACCAACAATTTTCAGATCTATAATTAAACAATTAAAACGTTGGTGAACTTCAGAGAGAGTTTCATTCTTACCCGAAATGAAGCTTTCGTATTGTCTTACCAGGTTGATCTTTCTTGAGTCCTGGACTTCAGACGTTCCTTCATACTGAACACATATTGTGTCCCACATGGCTTTTGATGACTTCAGGTTCATGACGGAATGGTAGACTTCGTATGGAAGGGCCATGGATAGTATGGATCTGGCTTTTGTATCTATAGCCACTTTCTTCTTATCTTCATCGGTCCACATGTGTATTTCCTTTGGAATCAGCCTTTCTGGAATAGCAGCTCTAGTTGCAGTGGCTGGAACTAAAGGATCAATTGTTACAGGGATGTGTGGGCCATTTTCAAGATAGTAGGTCATAGTAGGGTCTACACCTTCTAAGAAGAGCATCATCCTATTTTTCCATAAATTGAAGTTATCTCTGGAAAATCTAGGGGGTTTTGCAAGAGAACCATTGTCTATATAATTTGTGTTTGTGTGGGAGGCCATTTTCAGATAATAGCAAGGAAGAGAAATATCTTAGATTAGATCTTGTTTATGACATTAAACAAATCTGCTCTGATACCACTTGTTGGTCCCGAAGGCCTATACAAGTTTGTAGAAGGGGGGGTTGAATACAAACACACAGATTTTACTTTTCTAAATTGTTTATTGATAAATCATTAACAATTTACAGCTTGTTGCGGAGACAAGATTAAGGATAAACCTAAATCTAAACAAGTTGGAACACTAAGGTTTCTTGCACTAAGAAAGATAAGGAAATTACTAATAATAACCTATCTTGAGATAAGAGATATGAACTTGTCCAGAGTTAGCAAGTTTCTTCAAAATGAAGTGAGTTTATCTCTTTATATACTGCATGCATTTAATGCAAGTCAGTATACACTTTACACGTGTCATCAGCTGGTTGGTTGCATGTCATTGACCTTGGTTGACAACCTTAGTAGCCGTAAGGATGAACAGTGTAGTATCAGAGTGGTTGTACGATTTCAGATATTCGGAGGTTCTTTTCTGACATTTCGTACGGAGGCGTGCAAGGGTGGTTAAGACAAAAGTACTTTGTACGGAGGACTTCATGATCAGCTTTCGTTGATTCAGCGATTATCATCTACTATTCAGCAGATGATAAAGTTCAGCGATAGCTGAAGTCTTGTACTTGATACTTCACGTTGAGTGGACAAATCTGAGTCTTCGCTGATCCGCATCAGTTCATTAGGAGACTTGTCGCTGGTTCTTGAGCTTGATCTTCGACTTCAGCGTAGAACCTTTGTTGACGTGAAACTTGTCTTCAGGGATCATAAGTAAACAACTAACTTATCAGCGATCATCATAATGACTGAACAGACTCAGAGCATTTATGATGAACAGTTTCGCTGAATGTTTAACTTAAAGAGCGAGAGTTCCTATCAGCGGTACTGGAAGATCTTAGTACTTATCAGCGATAGTGAAACTCTGATACATATTGTTTACTTACAATTTTCACTAAGTATTTAAGAGAGGGTCATTATCAAATCACTGAGGGTTTGGATCAACAGAAAATTTACAAGTTTAAGGGAAGATGTCATTTTACCCATGTAGAAGATTGGCCCATGCTCCTCATCAGCTCTCCTTGGAATTTGAGGATTCTGCCTCATTGCATACCAAATAACCATCTGCCAATACATCTGATATAGAATGTAAGACAAAGGTTTTTCTCTTGTTTCTCCCCTCAGTGCTTTTTGGTGTCTTACAAATGTATTCTTCATATCTTCCCATAAGATAGAATCATAGTTGTAGTGTCTGTTTTTTCACCAATCCATGAAAGATTTGCATAATCTGCCTTGACTCTTGATCTGGTGAATTGTGCTTTCCAGACAAACATTCGTTGATTATTGTGAAAAACATGCCCAAATTGGTGGTAATTTGTTTCTTCTAAATGAACTAAGATTCCTCATGTAACAACCCAGATCTCATAACATACATCATATAACATAACATTGTTAGGAATATTTCATATAGATTTGATGTGTCAAAACTTCAACTTACAAGGGTTCGAATTGTAATATGTTTATTTTATAGTTATCCTTGTAAATTCTAGTTTATCTAGGATTCCTAGTTTATCTAGGATTGGTATTTATCTAGTTTCTAGTTTATCTAGGTTTCTAGTATATAAAGAAACCTAGAGATATAGAATTAGACGTTCTTGAAACCCACGTTTAAACAAAAACGTGTAGATGTGTGTGCATGAGCCCCAAGGTTCTTAATCCTAATACTTGAGAAGAAGTATTCGTTTGTTGATAACTTAGGTCAACAAATTGGGGCGTGAGTATGTAATCAGTATGTTTAAATTAATGAACCTTGTTGGCTATACAAATCTGTCGTTTAATTCCGCTGTTCATGTTGTGATTTGTATATGTTTATTCCATGATCTAGAACTAATCATTCTTGAGCTTAAAGATCCGGTTTAGGGTTTATATAAATCCTATCAGGTGGTATCAGAGCACATGGTGCTCTCTGATCTGGAAGAAAAACAAGGTTTAATGGAAGATTTGAAGAGACGAAAGAAGACGAACGAAAGAAAGAAAAATCAGATTTTTCGCAGAAATTTTCTGGAAAATCACAGCCGGCCGTTTCGCCTATTCCCGGAGATTGAACCGTCGGATCGTCACGAATTTCGTACAGCCGCTTCGGGACACATTGTTTAACATTATGTCTGGTTGGATTGGCCGTACGACGTCCAGAACGCTCCCAGAAATTCTCGAAATCCAGCAGTTTTTTTTTTTTTTTTATAGAAATTGTTCTTCACTCAGAATTCCTCAAAGCCATGAAATCAAAGCCGCGATGCAATGGAGAATACATGTCACACACCATGTTAGGATCATGCTCGACAAAAGGAGGATGATTTTTGTTTGTTTCAAGAAAATTCATACACACAAGGTATGAAGGTTTGATGAACGATAGAGGAAGAATGCTTAAATGACTACCCTTTGATCGTCATCAGTTGATTACAAAAAGGAAGATTAATTAGAGTTTGTTTGAAGAAGAAGTGAAAGTTAGAGTTTGTGTTCTTATCATATCTTTAAAGGTATCCTTCACCTGTTAAAGATAACCCGTGATATTATGAAGATTATTAACGTAATTGTTCGAAGAATGTGACTTCAATTTGACGAAATCTTAGAGAAGAAGATTGGTCGAAGGACAGGGATCCCCTCATTCATGAGAATGACGTTGTTGTTCACTTGGTTTCTACGGGATATAAGACTCAAGGTTTGGTTTTTTACTTCAACTTCAAATAGATAATGGTTGATTTTCTTTACAACGTAATTGATATAACCTCGAAGACACAAGGATGGTTAGCATAAATTCAGGGGAAGAAGAAGTGTTGATCATTCAAGGGGAAGATTCAAGTTTGATAAATTTTGGATTTGATTATGTCAAAAAGGGGAAGAGCTACTTGAAGATTCTGATGCTAAGTTTTGTCATCATCAAATAGGGGAAGATTGTTAGGAATATTTCATATAGATTTGATGTGTCAAAACTTCAACTTACAAGGGTTCGAATTGTAATATGTTTATTTTATAGTTATCCTTGTAAATTCTAGTTTATCTAGGATTCCTAGTTTATCTAGGATTGGTATTTATCTAGTTTCTAGTTTATCTAGGTTTCTAGTATATAAAGAAACCTAGAGATATAGAATTAGACGTTCTTGAAACCCACGTTTAAACAAAAACGTGTAGATGTGTGTGCATGAGCCCCAAGGTTCTTAATCCTAATACTTGAGAAGAAGTATTCGTTTGTTGATAACTTAGGTCAACAAATTGGGGCGTGAGTATGTAATCAGTATGTTTAAATTAATGAACCTTGTTGGCTATACAAATCTGTCGTTTAATTCCGCTGTTCATGTTGTGATTTGTATATGTTTATTCCATGATCTAGAACTAATCATTCTTGAGCTTAAAGATCCGGTTTAGGGTTTATATAAATCCTATCAGGTGGTATCAGAGCACATGGTGCTCTCTGATCTGGAAGAAAAACAAGGTTTAATGGAAGATTTGAAGAGACGAAAGAAGACGAACGAAAGAAAGAAAAATCAGATTTTTCGCAGAAATTTTCTGGAAAATCACAGCCGGCCGTTTCGCCTATTCCCGGAGATTGAACCGTCGGATCGTCACGAATTTCGTACAGCCGCTTCGGGACACATTGTTTAACATTATGTCTGGTTGGATTGGCCGTACGACGTCCAGAACGCTCCCAGAAATTCTCGAAATCCAGCAGTTTTTTTTTTTTTTTTATAGAAATTGTTCTTCACTCAGAATTCCTCAAAGCCATGAAATCAAAGCCGCGATGCAATGGAGAATACATGTCACACACCATGTTAGGATCATGCTCGACAAAAGGAGGATGATTTTTGTTTGTTTCAAGAAAATTCATACACACAAGGTATGAAGGTTTGATGAACGATAGAGGAAGAATGCTTAAATGACTACCCTTTGATCGTCATCAGTTGATTACAAAAAGGAAGATTAATTAGAGTTTGTTTGAAGAAGAAGTGAAAGTTAGAGTTTGTGTTCTTATCATATCTTTAAAGGTATCCTTCACCTGTTAAAGATAACCCGTGATATTATGAAGATTATTAACGTAATTGTTCGAAGAATGTGACTTCAATTTGACGAAATCTTAGAGAAGAAGATTGGTCGAAGGACAGGGATCCCCTCATTCATGAGAATGACGTTGTTGTTCACTTGGTTTCTACGGGATATAAGACTCAAGGTTTGGTTTTTTACTTCAACTTCAAATAGATAATGGTTGATTTTCTTTACAACGTAATTGATATAACCTCGAAGACACAAGGATGGTTAGCATAAATTCAGGGGAAGAAGAAGTGTTGATCATTCAAGGGGAAGATTCAAGTTTGATAAATTTTGGATTTGATTATGTCAAAAAGGGGAAGAGCTACTTGAAGATTCTGATGCTAAGTTTTGTCATCATCAAATAGGGGAAGATTGTTAGGAATATTTCATATAGATTTGATGTGTCAAAACTTCAACTTACAAGGGTTCGAATTGTAATATGTTTATTTTATAGTTATCCTTGTAAATTCTAGTTTATCTAGGATTCCTAGTTTATCTAGGATTGGTATTTATCTAGTTTCTAGTTTATCTAGGTTTCTAGTATATAAAGAAACCTAGAGATATAGAATTAGACGTTCTTGAAACCCACGTTTAAACAAAAACGTGTAGATGTGTGTGCATGAGCCCCAAGGTTCTTAATCCTAATACTTGAGAAGAAGTATTCGTTTGTTGATAACTTAGGTCAACAAATTGGGGCGTGAGTATGTAATCAGTATGTTTAAATTAATGAACCTTGTTGGCTATACAAATCTGTCGTTTAATTCCGCTGTTCATGTTGTGATTTGTATATGTTTATTCCATGATCTAGAACTAATCATTCTTGAGCTTAAAGATCCGGTTTAGGGTTTATATAAATCCTATCAGGTGGTATCAGAGCACATGGTGCTCTCTGATCTGGAAGAAAAACAAGGTTTAATGGAAGATTTGAAGAGACGAAAGAAGACGAACGAAAGAAAGAAAAATCAGATTTTTCGCAGAAATTTTCTGGAAAATCACAGCCGGCCGTTTCGCCTATTCCCGGAGATTGAACCGTCGGATCGTCGCGAATTTTGTACAGCAGCTTCGGGACACATTGTTTAACATTATGTCTGGTTGGATTGGCCGTACGACGTCCAGAACGCTCCCAGAAATTCTCGAAATCCAGCAGTTTTTTTTTTTATAGAAATTGTTCTTCACTCAGAATTCCTCAAAGACATGAAATCAAAGCCGCGATGCAATGGAGAATACATGTCACACACCATGTTAGGATCATGCTCGACAAAAGGAGGATGATTTTTGTTTGTTTCAAGAAAATTCATACACACAAGGTATGAAGGTTTGATGAACGATAGAGGAAGAATGCTTAAATGACTACCCTTTGATCGTCATCAGTTGATTACAAAAAGGAAGATTAATTAGAGTTTGTTTGAAGAAGAAGTGAAAGTTAGAGTTTGTGTTCTTATCATATCTTTAAAGGTATCCTTCACCTGTTAAAGATAACCCGTGATATTATGAAGATTATTAACGTAATTGTTCAAAGAATGTGACTTCAATTTGACGAAATCTTAGAGAAGAAGATTGGTCGAAGGACAGGGATCCCCTCATTCATGAGAATGACGTTGTTGTTCACTTGGTTTCTACGGGATATAAGACTCAAGGTTTGGTTTTTTACTTCAACTTCAAATAGATAATGGTTGATTTTCTTTACAACGTAATTGATATAACCTCGAAGACACAAGGATGGTTAGCATAAATTCAGGGGAAGAAGAAGTGTTGATCATTCAAGGGGAAGATTCAAGTTTGATAAGTTTTGGATTTGATTATGTCAAAAAGGGGAAGAGCTACTTGAAGATTCTGATGCTAAGTTTTGTCATCATCAAATAGGGGAAGATTGTTAGGAATATTTCATATAGATTTGATGTGTCAAAACTTCAACTTACAAGGGTTCGAATTGTAATATGTTTATTTTATAGTTATCCTTGTAAATTCTAGTTTATCTAGGATTCCTAGTTTATCTAGGATTGGTATTTATCTAGTTTCTAGTTTATCTAGGTTTCTAGTATATAAAGAAACCTAGAGATATAGAATTAGACGTTCTTGAAACCCACGTTTAAACAAAAACGTGTAGATGTGTGCGCATGAGCCCCAAGGTTCATAATCCTAATACTTGAGAAGAAGTATTCGTTTGTTGATAACTTAGGTCAACAAATTGGGGCGTGAGTATGTAATCAGTATGTTTAAATTAATGAACCTTGTTAGCTATACAAATCTGTCGTTTAATTCCGCTGTTCATGTTGTGATTTGTATATGTTTATTCCATGATCTAGAACTAATCATTCTTGAGCTTAAAGATCCGGTTTAGGGTTTATATAAATCCTATCAAACATGCATACATATCATTGATTTACAACAAAAGTTACATAACAAACCAAGTACAGTCTCATTAGTCTTGAAACTACAAAATATATAAAAGATTCTTAAACATCATCGATCAACGGAGGCAGCCTACACCTTATTCTTCCCTTGGCCGCTATCAATTCCTCGACCTGGAAAACATATTTTTGAAAACAAAATGAGGGTTAGACCAAACGGGTCTAGTGAGTTAATCCCAGTCCTTTCCAAAATCATTATAAAACCTTTTATGTAAATCCTTTGTATCAAAATAGTTTAGATAAACCTTTGGTAATCCTTTCGTAAAATATAAACATACCACACGTATTTAAATACCAATCCAGACTCGTGCATCGTGTACATCTCATCCACCTTATTCCTCCACAAATGGCCATATTAGTTGGTAGCAAGCCAACTAATAAATCAACAACCGGTCCGCACACCGGAACCCGACTACTCACCGGTCCGCACACCGAAACCCGACTAATGTGCACTTGTGTAGTGCAAAGCTTATATAAATACAATATATATCTCATTACATCATATTGTCATTTATATACACATAATCATATTCCTACCACATAATCATCTCATATATATATATATATATATATATATATATATATATATATATATATATATATATATATATATATATATATATATATATATATATATATACACATATACGTATCCCAGTTCAAAAACGTTTTTAAAGCAAAACTCACCTCGATCGCTTATCCATAAACACTTCCAAGCTTTTCTCCAAAAGATTCAGTCCTTTACTCAGGATTCACAAAATCTGTAACAATCAGATACAATATCTCTTTACCATATAGAACACATGAGACTCTTTAGCAACTGAGAATCCTATTTAACCTATCAAACTCTTATCCTCAATTGTTCCCCTACGACGACTTAACACGGGGGTTCCGCTACCCGGTTAGCGGATGGGGTCAAGGGGCAACGCCCTTGCGGGGTCTATATCCGAACACTCAAAAGTATTCGGAACAACTTAACTCAAAATACATTTGGAAACAACTTAACTCAAAATACATTTGGAAACTATATCCGAACACTCAAAAGTATCCGAAATCACAAAATTGGTCAAACAGCTAAAGTATCCGGAAACCATAGTTTATCCGGACAACACCACTTTTCCGGACAGCATGACTTTTCCGGACAACCTATACAATCCGGACGTCATCCGGACACCAAAGTAATCCGGATACTATCCGGTATCCAATTCTATCCGGAAAACATAGGAAAAAGGAAACTTACCCGGATAAGGAAACCGTCCGGACACCCTTAGAACACCATCCGGACACTATCGACAAAAGTACCCGGTCACATTCATACTGTGTCCGGAAACCACTGTCGGTTACCCAATTTCTGCCCAGATTCGACTGAAATTAACCTAAATCGTGAAATCGACTATTCTACTCCGATAGGAACTATCTAATAACAATTACCAACATAAAACATAGAGGAAACATACCTTAATTCACTTCCAAAGCACCAATTGAAGCCTTAACCCTCTTCCTTTTCTTCTTCTTCTTTTTCTCTCAAAACACACAGTTACACCTACTGATTTTCTGGATATTTCTGAGTTTATGAAATATCTGAATATCTTTTAGATAATATCTATGCCTATTTACCACTTTAACCCCTAAACTATTTATTAATGACTAAAATACCTTTAACTCCTAATTTAACCCAAATTTACCCTAAACATTAATTATAAGGTTAAATAAATTTAACAGAACTAACTTTTGACTAACGAACTTACTCGGGGTATTACACCTCAACTCATCACAATACCCCAATCTCTTAAATTCAGCAATCATCTCTGTTGAATTAGGTTCATCTTCAAATTCAGATCTCCCTTCTAAGTCATCATTTTCTGGTAACCTTAACATGATCCTAAGAAAACTCATAGTCAGAGTTAATGGAACTCCCCCTACATTTGATATGAACTCATTACCCTGCAACTCTAGATTCTTCCACCATTGTTGAATATATTGCACATGTACTAATTTCTTAAATGTAAACCACTTCTTGAAAGGTTGAAATTTCATTAACTCTATAATAATTCTATGTTCCTCCTTAAAATTTGTTTCATCTAGAATCAGAATACAGTTGTTCTCCAAAATATCCACATACTTACTTTCAGGTACTATCCTCTTCAATGAAACAGGTCTTGATGACATTGCAGACCTTACCGCACTCTGTTGATGTACAATGTTTGCATTTCCATGTTCCGCATCACCCTCAAACTCAGCCATTTGCATCCTCTTCCACAATCGGATTCTCTTGAACATTTCCTCCAACCACTTCCTCTATAATACCTATTCGTTCAGGCCTCATCACCTCATTTTCTGAATCTGAAGAAGATTCCATTAAGGTTCTCGTTGTGTGTAAAGATATAGTTCTACTTCTTCGTGGAGCAGACATGATTAATGCTCAAGAATTTTAAAAGAAACAGAATCGATGAACTCAGGAATTTTGCGTATCTCACCTTTCACTCTTAAAATCCGCAAAGCTGAAAGGATTCAAACGGTGAAAAACTGCTTTATGTCAGAGTTATAACGATTGCAAACAATGTGAAATACCACAAAAGATGTTAAATGAAACGTGGTATTATCAAATGAATAAGAAGCTGACATGTGTTAATTGATAGAAATCAACTCAAGTTAAAGTTCTGAATAACACGTTCAGAATTCTTAGATTGCATAGTCAGAAGTTCTGAATATACAATTCAAAGAAGTACCCTTGGAATTCAAAATTCATTTAAAATTCAACTTCTGAGAATATAAATCATTTAATCACACAGAAGTAGTTTGAACAGATGTAAGATTGTTTTTTATCATCAAAAGTCTGTCCCTCTTGAAATGATTTGAGATTTCTGAAAAGAAAAAAAATATTTAAAATCTAAATTCTCATCTTGTAAATCTTTTTAAGAATCAGAAGTAGTTTGAACAAGTGAAAAAAATATTTATCATTAAAAAATTGTTCCCCTTAGAATGATTTGAGATAAGAAACGAATACAAACCTTGTAATTTCCTTAGAATGATTTTTGAAAGATATCAATGCTCCCCCTTAACTCAAGCATATGCTCAAACACATATTAGAAGTAAAAAAAAATTATATGAAAATGATAAAACAGAAAGAACTTAACAACTAATTGAAACACTTGTAATTTCCAGAAATGAGTTCTGAAAGGTACATTCAGAAGATCTGAATAACCTTGTCAGAAGAAAAAAAAATTAAGTCAGATTTCTGAAGTATTGACTCAGAAGTTCTGAACTCAAGACTCAGAACATCTGAGTAAGAGAGTCATAATTCTGAATACACTACTCAGAAAAACTTACTAAGAAAAAAAATTCATTTCTGAAAAAAATAACAAACATACTCAATTAGTCAGGTTAAGCATTCCAATTTTGCATATAAGAAAAGTGAACCTTTTGTGATCAAGAGGCTTTGTGAACAAGTCAGCCAATTGATACTTTGTGTACACAAAATGCATTTATATGGTTCCCTTTTCCACATAATCCTTAATGAAATGATATCTTACATCAATATGTTTGGTCTTTGAATGTTGAACAGGATTATGAGTAATGGCAATAGCACTTTCTGAATCACAGTAAATGGGAATTTTGTTAAGATGATAGCCATAATCCATTAGTTGTGATTTCATCCACAGAGTTTGAGAACAGCAAGCAGCATCAACTACATATTCTGCCTCAGCAGTTGATGTGGACACACAATTTTGCTTCTTTGAAGCCCAACTCACTATCTTATCTCCCAAAAAGTGACATGCACCTGAAGTACTTTTCCTGTCCAATCTGCTTCCTGCATGATCTGCATCAGTAAAGGCAGTTAGCTTGAAATCAGTCTCTTTTGGATACCAAAGACCCAATTCAGGTGAACCTTTGAGATATCTTAGAATTCTTTTAACAGCAAGTAAATGAGATTCCTTGGGATTTGATTGAAATCTAGCACAGAAACATGTAGCAAACATGATATCTGGCCTACTTGCAGTCAGGTAAAGTAAAGAACATATCATGCCCCTATAAACCGTGTTATCTACTAAAACTCTAGAGAGATCAGCATCTAACTTGACATTAGTAGCCATTGGGGTTCTTATAGCAGCACAATCAAACATCTTAAACTTTTTCAAAATATCTTTTACATATTTTCCTTGATTTATAAAAATCCCGTTTGGTAACTGTTTCACTTGAAAACCATGGAAGAAATTTAATTCTCCCGTCATGCTCATTTCAAATTTGGATTTCATGATGTCTGAAAATTCTTCACATAATTCTGCATTTGTAGAGCCAAACATGATATCATCTACATATATCTGAATTAAGATCAAATCATCACCTTCTTTCTTTAAGAATAAAGTTGTATCAATTTTGCCTTTCTTGAAGCCAGATTCTAATAAGTATTGAGTTAGAGTGTCATACCAGGCTCTTGGTGCTTGTTTCAGACCATACAATGCTTTATCTAAAACATACACATGATCTGGAAACTCAGGATCAACAAATCCTTCTGGTTGATAGACATAAACTTCTTCATTAAGTATACCATTCAGAAATGCAGATTTAACATCCATCTGGTACACCTTGAAGTTCTTGTGTGCAGCATATGCCAAGAATATTCTGATTGCCTCAATTCTTGCAACGGGTGCAAATGTCTCATCATAATCAATTCCTTCTTGTTGTGAGTAACCCTTTGCAACCAATCTAGCCTTATTTCTGACTACAACACCAAACTCATCTTTCTTGTTTCTGAACACCCATTTGGTTCCAAAAATTGATTTACCTTCATGTCTTGGAATTAGTCTCCAAACTTTGTTTCTTGTAAACTGTAGCAACTCATCTTGCATTGCTAAAATCCAGTCTGGATCCTCTAGGGCTTCAGTGGCTTTCTTAGGTTCAATCATACTTAGGAATCCTGTAAACATAGCCTCATTTGCTGTTGCTGATCTAGTCTTCACTCCAACTGATGGATCTCCTATCACTTGATGAATAGGATGGTCTTTTGTCCATTTTATTTGAACTTGGAAGCACATCAATATCTGAAAGATTGTTGTTTGTATCATTCTCATCCATAACAGCTTGTAAATCTGAATTACCTCTTTGTTCTGAAATTGTTGAGGTGTAGCATCTAAGTCCAAATTCTGAGTAGTAGAGTCAGAATTCTGAATAACTTGTTCAGAATTCTGAATAACTTATTCAGAATTCTGAGTACCTTGTTCAGAATTCTGAACCCCTTGATCAGAATTCTGAGTAACTTGATCAGAATTCTGAATCCCTTGATCAGAATTCTGAGTACCTGACTAAGATAGTTCACTTGTATTTATCAAAGTTGGACATTCTTCAGATGGACCAGTATCAGAAATTACAGTTGTTGTTTGGACCTCTGAGCTTCTTTTTTTTTTCATTTCTTGAACCATTTTAGGATTTCCATAACCTGCATAAGATTCAGAAGTTAGTTCCAGAAATGCATCCTTAAACAATAAATTGAGTTCTGAACAATTAGGATTAGAATTTGATTCAGAAGTCATTGTTTTTGTCTTATTCTTATTGAGTTCTGAACTTTCTTGTTCAGATGTCTTCGGTCTTGACTCATCATATGTGACATTGATGCTTTCCATAATCCTCTTGGTTCTTTTGTTGTAGATTCTGAATGCTTTGGAAGTTAGTGAATAACCAACAAAGTATCTTTCATCTCCTTTCTTGTCAAATTTACCAAGATTCTCTCTATCCTTGAGAACATAGCATCTGCAGCCAAAAATATGAAAAAAATTTAATCAGTGGTTTTCTTTTATTAATCAGTTCATATGCAGTTTTATTTAATCTTTTATTGATCAAAATCCTGTTCTGAGTAAAACAAGCAGTGCCAATTGCTTCAGCCCATAAGAAAGTTGGAAGATTTGAATAAGCCAACATGGTTCTTGCAGCTTCAACTAAAGTTATGTTCTTTCTTTTAACAACACCATTTTGTTGAGGAGTTTTGACAGCAGAAAAATTATGAGAAATTCTAGTGTTTTTTAAAAAGTTCTGAAGAGTCTCATTTCTAAATTCTGTTCCATTGTCACTTCTTATCTTCTGAACTTGAAGTTGCAATAATACTTGAATTCTTTTGATGAAGTTAATCAATATTTCAGCAGCCTCATATTTTGCTCTTAAGAATTCAACCCATGTATATCTAGAATACTCATCAACAATGACAAGCATATACTTCTTCCCACCCATTGACTGAACTGCCATTGGACCACATTAGTCTGTGTGTATCATCTCTAATGGTGATATGCAAGATGAGTCCATTTTCAACTTATGAGAACTCTTCTTCATTTTGCCCATCTCACATGCTGAACACAATGAATCCTTTTCAAACTTGATGTTTGGTAGTCCTTTAACCAAATGTTTGCCAACTAGATTACTTAATTCTTTGAAGTTCAAGTGAGAACACCTTCTGTTCCATAACCAACATTCATTTGCAGTTGCATTTGACAGTAAGCATACTGGAGTTAATGCTTCAATTTTAGAGAAATTGACCACAAATAAATCCATGTGCCTTTTAGCCCAAAATACCTTTATCCCATTCTCACTCAGAATTAAGCAACCTGTTATACTGAACTTGATCTCACAAAGACTATCCAAGAACTGACTTATACTGAACAGATTATGTTGCAATCCTTCTACATAGAACACTTTCTGAATGGTTAAATCTACTTTTGTTAAATCACCATAGCCTCTAACTTGCCCTTTACTGTTATTGCCAAAATTAACTGCTCCTCCAGCCTTTTCTGTGAAATTTGTCAGAGAAGACTTGTGACCTGTCATGTGTGTTTATGCTCCTGAATCTAAAAACCACACATGACAGCCCTGCAAAAATATTTAGTTAGATTTAGGTACCCATACCGGAATGGGTCATTCATTGTTAGCGTCAATATCAATTTTAACAAAAGTGCCTTTCACTTTCCATTCATAATTTTCTTTTAAGCACCATTTTCCTTTTACTTTTATGAAATCAGAACATCTTCTGTTTACAAAATTGTTTCTTTTCATTTTGAAAACTTTAGGTTGAGACCTAGAAATATTTTCAGTTTTCTTTTCTTTTGAATAGGATTGAGAAAAGTTTACAGTCTTCTTTTCTGAGTTCTGTTTTTCTTTAGATTTAAAAGGTGTTTTAGAATTTTGAGTTTTCTGAGAAAGTTGAAATGATTGACTACCACATTGAACACATTTCAGATGTTTTCTTGCATGAAACAACAAATCTGAATGAAAAGAATTTTCATTTTTATTGATAGTATTCAGATTACATTTGCATCTATTACAAGAACTACTAGCTTTGAGTTCAGAAGTAGTATTCAAGAAAATCTTCTCAATCAAGTCATCTTTCCTTTTGCACTCTTCTTTTTCTGAAACATTTGACTTTGCATAATTAGTAGATGTAGATGATTCACCATGCTCATAAGTACTTGATTCATTAAAGAATTCCTTATTTTCTTCTAAGGCTTTAATCTTAAAAAGATCATACTCAGCTCTTAACTTCTCAAGTATTTCTATTTTCAAAATATAACTTTTATTTTCTTTTAAAGCTTCTTCAAGTTTAAAATCAACATCACAAAAGTCATTTTCAAGCTCATCAAAACTTTTTCTCGGTTCTTCAAGCTCTTGATTAACCTGTTTAAATCTATTTTCACGTTCTGAAAAACTTTCTGATTTTAACTCAGAGCTCTCAGATGATTCAGAATTATGACTAACAGACTCAAAATTCTGAATAGAGGACTCAGAGTTCTGACTAATTGTTTCAGAATTCTCTTTGTTCTCAGAAACCTTACTTGCTTCATTGAAGAATACATTCTCAATGTCAGTGTAGGAAAAACTTGGTTGTTTATCTTTATAACTAACATTCAGAGAATCATACTTGAATTTACAGTATTATATCTTGGTTTTTCTTCAGTAGGTTTTGAAATTTCTTTCTTAACCTCTTCTTCTGAACTTTCTGACTTTTCATCTTTTGGTTCAAAAGTTTTTACTTTTTCAATATTTGGTTTCTGTAAACTATCAGAACTTGTTATTGAGCTTGCATGTCTCACAACAACTTCAACCAAGTCTGGGATTTCTGGTTTGGGACCTTTTTATTCCTCAAAATCTTAAAGATTTATTGGAGCCTTTTTCAAAATAGCAATTTCTTCCAAACCTAATCCCATTTTTGGATTATAAAACCTTGTGTCTTTAACATTGCTTGTGAGAAGACTTAAAGTCTGCTGAGTTTGACCTCTTTTCAGATTCAGATCTTCTAACTCTTTAATCTTTGTATATAAATTCTTTCTTTCCTCAAGCAACATATCTACTTTAATTTGTAAATCACCTTTTTCATCTGTTACTTCTGAAAGTTTATTTTGTAACTCAGATATCTTTTTCAAAAATTCAGAATTCTTTTTTCTGACTTCTTGTTTCTCAACCTCAGTTTCTTCAAATCTTACTTTAAACATTTCTTTTTCTAATCTGAATTTGTTAACCAGAATCCTTTCACCTTTAATGTGTTTTCCCAGATTAAAAAACTCAGATTTCATATTTCCAGTTTGAATCTTTAAATCAATTTCAAGACTAGAATGTACCTCAGCAGAAGACTCAGAACCACCTTCTTCATAGTCTGAATCATCTTCATCACCCATTTTGGCCATGTAACTCTGCATTTGTGAAAAGTGAATGCAGTCCTCTTCATAAGATGAATAGTATAGCCAATTTTCTTGTTCTGCCAGAAGTGCAATTCCACTATCTTTGGTTTTGGCTAACTGAGCTTTCTTTGCATAGTACTCATAGTCTTTTACAACCTTTACTCTACAATCTCTTACAAAGTGACAAGGTTTCCCACACTTGAAACATATATCCTTTTCTTTTCTTTCTTCCTCCTCTTCCTTTTTCTCATATCTATTATCTTCTCTTTTCTCATACTTATTTTCTTCTCTATCATCCTTCTTCTTGTATCTCTCTTCTGAGCTCCCATGTCCACCTCTTTTGAACTTACCTTCATATTTCTTATTACCATACCTTTTATTGAAGGTGTTAGTCAACAAGGCCAGTTTCTCTGCTATCAACTTGATATCATCATCCTCATCAGATCCTTCTTCCTTCTCAGATTCCTCTTCTAACTTTGGAATTTCAGACAGAAATACAGACTTCTTTGATGTCTTGTTGATATTTGATTTTCTTTCTGAAAGCAAAGCTAATTAATCAGAAACAATTTTCTTTTCTTCAATAACTTGCTTAACAGAATCTTCATGCTGATTTAAAACACATAACAAATCATTCAGATATTCTTCACACATATCTTTGTTCATCTGAAGACTTATAGCAAAAGATGACCATTCTAAATTAAGACAATTCAGAAATTTGTAGTTGATCTCTGACTTAGTTTTCTTCAGCCCATTCCTTCTAAGATCATTCAAGATTGTACAAAACTTGTTGTATGTTTGAGTTAAACTCTCACACTCCTTTGCTTTGAATCTTACATATGCATTGATGCACTGATTCAGTTTTGCCTGAATTGATTTTGTTATGCCAAGCATCTGCTTCTCCAGTTCATCCCACATTTCTTTAGCAGATGTTCCACTATCAATTCTGTTGAAGATATCATTAGGAATTGCCAAAGTCAACAAAGTAATAGCCCTCTTGTCTATTGCATGTCTCTTCTTCTGTGCTTCAGTATATTGTGAGAAATGCTTCCTTACTCTGGTAGCAGGAATCTCAGGAGTAATAGTTGTTGCAGGTGTAGCAGCAACATCAACATAAACTACAATTGGACCTTCAGGAATTGAGATCATCAGATTTTCATCAATATTATCCAAGAATTAAATAATTCTGATTTTCCATTGTTGATACTCTTCAGGAATTAGAACAGGATGTTTTGTCTCAGATCCCATCGAGAGAAATTCTTTAGAAGACGTGATTGTAAGATGAATTGAATCGATTCAACAGAAAGACAAATTCGAATCTCTTGATCAATACAAAACGAATTCAAGAATTACAGAGAATTCAAGAATTACGAGTAGCAGCGGAATTCAATTATAGAATTGATCAAGAAACCTTCAAGAACACCGATCTTGACCTAATTTGTTTGTTGATTTGCTCTGATACCAATTGTAGAAACCAGGATTGATTTTACAACCAATTAAACAATCAAACAGTAGAATAATAGAGAATTGATGTCGAGAACTTTGTATTCATTACAGAACAAAGAACAGATCTAGATAGTTTTCCATTTACCTAAAAATAACATAAACTTCACAAGATCGTTAGAGCGATATATGCGTTGGCTTGAGATTTTCTCTAGATGGGGTCCCACGGATGGCGCCAAACTGTTAATGCCAAAAATCGCCCAAAAGAACAACTGAAGGTTGATGCGGACTTTTAACAACTAAAGAAACGTATCTCAAGACCAAGCAACACAATCGCAAGGAAAAATAAGCAAGACAAGAGATTCGGTGACGCGGAAAACCCCAAAATGAGGGAAAAAACCGCGGTCAACTTGTGAGAGTCGACGGTGCACTATGGTTCGCCAAACAGGGGCGAAAGTCCTTTTGTAACAGATGTTTTGTGTACAACAGATTACAAATGAATGTAAAAATAGACTTAGTCGTGTGTAAACGACGTTGTCGTGCGTAAATCGTGCGAAAAAGTATGCTGTCGTGCGGTTTGAACTGTGGTCGTACGAAGCTTGCGTCAATGGTGTTCATTCGAATGCTCTATTGATTGCTGTGTTTTCGATGTGTATTTGCTTAATGTAGAAACCAGGATTGATCTTAAAACCACTTAAACAATCAAGAACACAATCAAACAATAGAATAATAGAGAATTGATGTCAAGAACTTTGTATTCATTATAGAACAGAGAACAGATCTAGAGAGAGAATCTCTCAAAGATTACAAAGATTGAATACGAAAGTGATCCAAAAGTTAGTTAGCTTTCAGTTGCTAACATCTATTTATACTGTAACGGAAATGCTAAAGCTACAATACACTTACAATACAAACCATTAGAACAATGACACGTGTTCTAATATGTTAGATAATAACTGAAATACAATAAAGAGAAAATGTCTAAGACATAAGTTCTGAACCACTTGTTCAGAACTTCTGAACCTTCTTCTGATTAAGCATACTCAGAATCTATACTTGAGCACTTAACATTTTCATCTTCACATTCAGAACTTCTGAGTCTCCTACTCAGAACTCTAAGCCTTCTATTCAGATTTTAACACTTAGGCTTTTTGACAAACTTCAGATCTAACACTTAGGAAATAGATGGATCAGATGTAGATTGGATTGGTTTAGATAAACGCAGATAGCTTCTTCGGTTGCAGCACATGCCCTTTTGTAGTTTTCGCCGATCATTAAAGGTGTCTTTATGACGCACTTTGTAACCGCTGTCGGGTTTTTAATGCCATTGATGACTTGTCCGTTACTGGCCGTTTGCACCATGAATGTTTGTAGACTTGCATTAATGAACAAAAGAAACGGGTTTGACTGTTAACGGTTAGTGTAATCGTACGACCGTCATAAGTCTCACACTACGACCAACATAAAAACGTACGACCGAGCATACGCATGTAAACATCTTGTAAGACCTTATCTTAATACAAGAGTGGCCTTGTGGAAATGTTATCTGAGTTTCCTAGCGTCGGTCGTGAGGTGTGATTTTTTACCCAAACAATTAGTACTACCATTCTTCATAGTTGTTGCCTCATTTTTACTCGTGAATGGGTAGAAGAAATTTAGCTTAATGAACTGAATTTTGGATATATGTATATATATATATATATATAATTATTCTGAAGTAACTCACACTATAATAAAATTGGGCTTATAAGACATTAAAATATCGAATGGTCATAATAGAGTCTTATAGTATTTATGTTCATAAGAAGTCAAACAAGTTTGAAATTGTTGGAATAAGTTTATTTGATGTAAATAACTTATTTAGACGCTCAAAAAGCATCATGTAAACTTATTGTAACATTTTTACATAGAAAACACAATTGTTTTGTTCTAGAAATCTAAGTCCTATAAAACAGTCTTTTGTTGATTTTGTATTGATTTTGAGTTAATTATTAGTTCAAAATCACTAAAAAAAGTTTTGTTTTCAAAAAATTAATCAAGTTACCGTCCACCGATAATTTAATCTTAATTATTAGTTTAATTAATTAAGTCAAGAAAGTTGAACTTTTTTAGAAAACTCAATGACGGATTTTCGGCGAATCCACTGGAAATGGTTAATATGTCGATAATGCTTGCTGGAAATAGCGCTTTTCAGTGAAGCTTTTACCGAACGCATCCGTCGAAAATGCGCCAGAAATTGTGTTTTTCGCCTACTTGTTTAGAAAAATTTCCCATTTTTACATCATGTAAACTTATTGTAACCACAACACGAATTTGTCACCCAAGTAATGTAACAACTCTGCATGTGAATTGAAAGTGAGCATAATATAGGAAATATCGTATTGCAAGGAACTATATACCGCTTATTTTAGGTTATGTTTTTACAATTCAAAATAATTTAGAATTTTTTTTGTAGTAAAAAAAAAAGAAAAAAAAAGCAAACCTAACACGGAAAATTAAATGCAATTACTACGATCCTAATTGAAATAGGGTCTCCTTCTTTTGTTAACCAGTGCATATATGCACATCAGGCAATTGTAATATGTGTTCATATATGCAATGCCCGATGTGTATATATGCAATACATGAAAAAGTTAACAAAAGAAGGAGACCCAATTGAAATATTGCATGTGTCTCCGGTTCAAGACTATTTAAAATCAAAATTGTATATTACTCATATTCATGACTACTTAAAAATTTAAAAAATGCGGAGGAAATTTTGGGTTCGAATCAAAGTACCCCTTTTGAAACAAACCGTCACTTCTGATTTTGACTTAATAAAAATGATTTGTATGGAATGCCAACCAACATTAAGAATATATTTTTAGTTGCAATAATAACCATATTTTTGTATTTAACGATTCAACATACACAATATTTCTACAACTCACCTTTTCTTTCTAGTCACTATATATTCTTTATACCACTTAGTTTTCACATTACGATTTCTGCAAAAAAATGTCAATGGTCTAAAACTATGATCTCTGGTTATTTAGTTCCATTACACGATTTACACAATCATTTTTTTATCGTAAATTTTTCCGAGCAAAAGTTTATGCAAGCTTTACCATTAAACTATCATGCTTACTAGTTTAATTGTTTCTATTCATCCTCTTTAAATAACATTGGTTTCATATATACATATCAATCTACAATTATATGTAAGATATACACATGATTATGGTACTTTGCAACTATCGTATTGCAACACGGTGTTGGAGATCATCAATGGCTGAAAGAGTTTGTTGTCATAAATTCAATATGCCTTTTCATTCGGAAAATTCAAAAGAAATGGCCAACTGTGATTGTTTTTGTAGGCGCAACTGTAGTAACCATAAGGCGGACATTGTAGACCGTATTCTTCCAATAACTTTCATTGTGGATGCTAAATTTTATTTTGTTTTTTAAAAGAAACCTATTCCACAAGATAAAAGAAATATCTACCTTTTCTAATTGGATGCCCAACAACCTTACATGTGACTCTTGAATGTTACCAACCGTTATGTTTTCTAAGATGGATGAATAAAACTTGTTGGCTGATATTCTTTTCCGTAAGTTATGTTTGTTCATGGTGTGGTTGAACATAATGTAACAACTGTACATATGAAGCAAAATCCTGCTACAAATTGATCAATATCAAAGAAAATATCATTGATATACTATTTTGATAGTTGTTTGATCCATTTTGTTGCTGAGCAAACTTTATTTATGAAACATCTTCTGATTCAGTCCATGAGTCTTCATTTCATAAAGGTAAGATAACAAATATGGGTTTATAAGAACCCATAAATGTCTATGTGTAATAACCCGCGTAAGTTACGTTTCGACCTTATATTTAATTATATGACTTGGAGGTGTTTTATGATTATGTTTTATAATGGTAGGGGTAAGTTTTAATTAATATTATTAAGTTGGAGGGTTTTAGTTGTCAATATGACATTTTAAAGGCTTCACATGTGCAATTTCAAAATAAAATTATAAGGATCATCTTCTTATCTTTTTCAGCACCAAATATCTCTCCGTGCCTCTTTTAAAAAAAATTATAAGGATCATCTTCTTATCTTTTTAGTTGGAGGGTTTTAGAAAGGTTCTATGTTTTATTTGGAGAGAAAAAGCACCGGATAAGTAGAAAGAATTACCGTTTGAAGGTTGAGATTAATTTCAATCAGTTTTGTTAAGATTTTGTGAGTCAATTATAAAGTTTATTTTCGTGGGAAGATTGGGTGTGAGTAAAAGAGAATCGTATTACATTCAGACGAGTTTTTCTTTTACCCATTTTCGTATTGGAATACATACATTTTTGAATGTTGAAGCTTATGAGAATATTGCAATTGTGTAAAATGATTAATTATATATATATATATATTGTGTTGAAAGAGGCACGGTGAGGTATTTTGTGCTGAAGAGGCACAGTGAGATATTTTGTGCTGAAAGAGGCACGGTGAGATATTTGGTGCTGAAAAAGGCATGGAGAGATATTTGGTGCTGAAATATGCACGAAGAGATATTTGGTGCTAAAATAGGCACATAGAGAAATTTGGTGCTGAAATAGGCACAGAGAGATATTTTGTACTGAAAGAGGCATACATAGATTTTGTGCTGAAATAGGCACGAGAGAGATATTGTACTATAAAGCACGATGCTTCAAGGCACAAAGTGAAAAATAAGATTTTGTGCTTACAGGCACAGAGTGTAATAAAGATGTTTTGATAAATGTTTTATTCAAATTATTTTATGATATCATGTACAACTGATGGGGATTTTCTCACTAGACTAGTTGGTCTAACCCTCATTTGTTTTCAAAATATGTATTCCAGGGAAGTTTTTGATGGAGAAAAGGGTTTGCTAGCTGGGACAAAGATAGTTGTGAATGGATTCTATTACCGGTTCACTAGTATTTGATCATGTTGTTTATATTTTGTTATCAGTTTGGGTGATTTTATATCGGTAAGGATCTGTATCTACAGTTATAATTTATTATTGCGGTTAGAAATATTTTTTTTGTCGTTGTATTTGAGTTGATTCTGGGAAGATTATTTTGGACGACTCTTTTCAGATTATATTGGACGGTTTCATGTTACTGTGGTTAACTTTGGAAACCGAGTCGTTACACTATGTGTTCCAATAGATTTATTTAAGATTATTGGATAAAATTATGTACCATGGTTTTGGATTTCTTAATATGAAGTTTAGAACATTTTTTAAATAAATGGATTTATTATTTTTTCTTATTGATGTAACAACCCAAATCCAAAACATATATCTTATTCAAACTATCCCAAAACATAGGTCCGTGTACATACATAACATCACAAAAGATTTACCTGACTTGCAGCGGAACCAAACTTCCATAGCCGAGAAACTAACTAAGCTAACAAGCTAAGTTAACATGGAGCTACAGTGCTTGAAACTCGAGTCTTCAGCCTCTACCTTTAGACCTTCGTTTTGTCCTTTAAGAAAGCACCGCTACCACTCTTGCCTGAAAATGGTTTTAGTTTTGAAAGCGAGGGTTAGACCATGAGGTCTAGTGAAATCCCTCTCGAAAACAATTCAAACAATTTCATGCTTAAAAACAGTTATCCATCCGCCATAAGGCCCAACAGTTAATCTGACAACATACAAGGGTATTTGTAGAGTGTTCATAGACCACATCCTCAAATTGATAACAACCGTGATCGGGGCCCAAGCAGACTCCCCTCTCGTCTTCGGGGCCCAAGTAGACTCCCCATCCCCTCGTGTGAACGAAACGGATTCCGTGCCCACGGGGTTAATAAATCTAACTCCCAAGGGATCTTCAGATCCCAAGGTACACTAATCCCACCATGCAACCTGACTCCACATAAGCATACCAATTAAGGCTAGAAACATATAGCGATGCACGTATCTTTAGAAAACACTTCGTAGCATGCGAATATAACGTTCACAATACATATCATCGTGTAAAGAATTTATAACAAATTTATAAATAAAACATGCTCATATCTCATACCATAATCAGTAATAACAAATACGTTTAACATTTTGATTCACTTGAAAACAGTGTTAGGGGACTCACCTGATTGCTGAGATATGATACACCCCGCGTCACACTTTCGATTAAATCGAACCCCTATAAGTGACCACACACAATACTGTCAGAACCTCCCATTCAGACCACACACATCCGGATACTTCTGTCCGGATTCCCCTCCTTTGTCTGGATACACTACCAGATTCCTCAAGAAATCCCGATACAAAACTCATCCGGAAGAACTCCTAATCCGGATACCAAACTCATCCGGAAAACTCCCGGATACCAAACTCATTCGGATACAACCGAAATCCGGGTAGCTGCACCCATCCGGATAACACGCCCGGAACCCATTTACATTGGAATTTCCACCCCCATTCGGATAACTAATCACGTCCGGATTTCTAACCATGTCTAGATGTTCTTAGTCCGGATCCGACGGTTTCTGGATAGTCGCACAGACATTCCGAAAATCCCTTCTATTTCATTATAAAAAGCAATCTTACCTTAAACTTTTTTAACCACTTATTTGGGTTAACATTCCCACCCTAGACCACCATTTAATCGATCCATTCATCCATTAATAATCCATTTGGTGCAAAATCCATAGATGTTTCCATTACAAGAACACAAACCAATATAGAGCCCCTTTTTAATCTAGGGTATTCATTAACACAATAATTTAGTAAGGAATCAAAGAACATTTACCTTGTACATGATTTCCCAGTAATATTTCGATATTTTCTTGTCAAAACTTTCAATCTACTTTTATGCTCTCTAAGCTCTTGATTTGCAGCCGCAAAGTGTCACCATGAAATGAAATTAGGGATTTCACCCCCTTTTTATATCTTTCATTATTTACATCCAAGTCCCCCAAGCTTCTTTCTTAACTTTAACCACAACTTATCCAAAAGTTTTCCCTTGAGGTTAACGGTTGTTACAACACCTCCCCCCTTAAAAGAATTCCGTCCCCGGAATTCCTTTGTCAAACAGATGCTGGTACTTGGCCCTCATCTCGGATTTTACTTCTCACATTGCTTCCTGTCTTTTGTGAAATCTACATTGCACCTTCACGAGGCTAATGTCCTTAACCCTCGGTTCCTTCATCTTACGATCGACGATAGCTTCAGGTTCTTTTACGAGTTCAAATTCCCATCCACTCGCCCTCATGCGCCGGTATTGCCATACCAATATGAATTCCCACATATCCATAAAACACAACCAATTCATATATCAACTCTCAAATCCCTTTTTACTAACTACAACAGACCCACTAAAATGTGGCTCAACTCTCTCTCCTATCGAAATGCACCTCTCCAATCCACAGGGTGTATTTTGCATCAAGCCGACCCGCAACATTAAGTTTCCAAAGCTTCACGCCTACCTGTTTACTCAATTTTGGTTCCATTTAATTCTCCAACCAACTACACCAGATCTTGTTCGCTTTGCGTGCATACTTGGACTCACGGTTTTAAAATGCGTCTAAACAAGATTTCCACATACATCTTTACTTCCTTAAGGAAGGAATTTTACCAAATTCACGTAACAAAAACATGAGTCCTTTACAAAATATATAACCACTCATTTCGCCAATCTTAACACAAAGACAACCTCGAATATCCTAATAAACTCACAGTTATGAGTTTTGTTGGTTCCCGTTTTGTTTAAACAAGATTATCAGATCTATTAGTTCAAGTTTAAGTACGATGCGGAAACGTATTTGAATAACTAACAGATATGTTTGATAGATTTAGAACGCAATATAAATAAACAGTGAACAGGAAATAATATCTCAAAGTTTACTGAATATATATATATCAAGAACAGTGAGTAAGCAAAGCTTTAAAACAGATATGACTCTTAAAGTATATAAGCTATGTGTTCTTGATGTTTTTATCTCTCAATTCTCGATTCTTGATTAGGAAGAACTCAACATGAGTCTTCCTTTTATACTACTCAAAGGGGACCATAAAGCATGAGCTACTATTCAGAACGGACGGTATGAATAGTTGGAAGGATGGCATGAACAGTTGGATGTGTTGTATTGCATTTAATGCAACAGACGTCTATTATGTACTAAGCCCTATTGAGTCCACTCAGAGTTTGACACGTTGAAGTTGGACTGGGTACGTTGCCATGCAAGTTGATGAACAGGTCCAGGAACAGTAGCAAGATATTATAAATATCTTTGAAGTCTTTGTTGAAGACCGCAGAGGCTCTGTGAAGTGTCACATAGGTTCTGCGGTTTGGTCCTTTGTAGAGCAGTCTTCACCGGATTCCGAGTCTTTGGTCTTCTTTGCGCGTATGACATAGCTTCTGTAGGATGCCTCTTTAGCTTCTGTAGCTTCTCGACCTTGATCTCTCGGTAAGTTCGGCAGAGCCTCTGTAAGAGGCTTTCTTCACTTAGCCTATTTTTCACTACTTCTAAATACTTCTATGATTAGGAAGATTGAAGCTAACAATCTCCCCCTAAGTAGTGAAAAATAAAAAATTGAACTTGAGTTTAGGTAGGCTAAGTTAGATAAGACAGAGGTTAAACAATACCTCGAAAGTTCTTTCATTAAGAAATTTGCCAGAGGCATTTTACATTTGAGTATAAAAAGATAGACTTTGACTTGGTTTGCAGAGATTTGAGGTTTGAGAATCAGATTTTGGCATCTTTGAAATCGTTGTAGCTTCTGTTGTCTCTTCCGATTCTTCTGATCTCTTTGTAGAAACTGATGCAAAGTTCTCTTAGGCGGATTATGGCATCAATCTCTCTGATGAAAGTATCTGCAGCATCTCTATTCATTTTCTCTGTACCTCTGTATTTTACAAGGCTTGCTCTGAACTTGTTCAGATTACTAGTTGCGTACTTCTGACAGTCCATACACACAAACAGTTTGACTCCGCCTTGTGGGTTTTGAAATACTAACCCGAATCTTGGTTCTGTAATGATTGAGTTAGGCACGGCGTCGGGTGGGCAGCGATCCTCTGGTGGTCGTAAATTCAGATGTTTGAGACCAAGATCCTTTCCCAGTTGAAAATCTATCATACTGTAGATCAGAAGCTTTTCCCTCATTGCTTTTCTCAACACTTGATAGGCTCTGGTGTTTGGCTCTGTGTTGTAGTTGTCCTTTGTCCATTGCAGAAGTTCAGGTAGATCATAGGGATTCAGATTCCTTATGTCAGCATCAGCGAAGGTGGTTTCTGAATTGTTTACCCTTTTGACTCTGTAAAGATTGTACCTGACTCTTGGATAGGTTCTTGTGAAGGAGAATCTGCAGAAGATTACCTTTTTGATTTTATGAATTGAGAAGACTTCTGCTTTGGTTCTTGGCTTTGTTCTGCTGAAGATGTTCTCAAATTCTTCTCTGATGTTCGGATTTGTGATTTGGTGTGTTGGATGGAGGTTCTGAAAGGGTTGTTTGTAGAGATATTTGTACACCACTTCTTCCATTTCTTCGTATGTTGGACCATGTGGTGGTGCTTTTCTTCTGAGACTCTCCATCTGTCGAACAACTTCTGCAGCTCTACCTGTTAGTGGAATGTCTGACAGAGGCTTCAATCCATATGCCCAGTCCTCTTCTTCAGGCTTTGGAGTTTGAAAGGCATCAAAGGAGCTTTTCATCAGTTTTTCTGTAGGATTGGGTACTGATTTCTTTTTCTTGGGCTCTTCTGTCATTTTTGCCTTTCCCTTGTCTGTGGCTTTTGGAGGTGTAGAACCTGTTGCTTCTGTAGGCTTGCTTGTTGGTGCTTCCGTTGGAATGATGGGAGTTGCCTCTGTAAGTTTTGACTCTTGTGTTTGAGAGGACTTATGTGGCGTTGGTTCTGTTCGCTTGTTTTGCTCTGTAACCTCTATGGGAGGTTCTTTTGTGACTTCTTCTGTGAGCTTGGTTTCTGTGGATTGAGGTATGTCGAATCTTCTTCCCATTCGGAAAGCTAAAGTGAACCTGTGCCCTTCTTATTCTCTCTGCGACATTCGATCAGACATTGTATTGTGCATCTTTCTCAGAATAGAAGAAGCAGAGGTCGTTGCTCTTTTTGGTTTGTTGGCAATCGACTTTCTTCTTGGTATGGTTTGGGGTTTTTCTGTTGATTCTGTTGAAGGTCTTTCTTCCAAGTTGATTACCACAGGGGTGGTTGTTGCCCCTGTGGTTTGCTGATCAGCTTCTGGAATATTGGTTTCTTCAGAAGTTGATTCCATAGAGATGGGTGTTGTCTTTGTGGTCTTTTGATCTTGGGTTTGTTCTGGAGGGGCTTGGCTGATTGGTTCTGCTGCGATTGGTGGAGCTTGTAGTCCTCTGGTCGTAGCTTTCTCCCTTATATTCTCCCCTTCAGGATGATCTGATGGACCAGGATGGTCATCATCAGAGTCATCCTGACTCTTATCAGAAGTACCCTCTGCTCTGCAGGAAGCTTTGGGTTTCTTTGGTAGTTCCGCTCCTGCGGCCGTCAACTTTGCACATACATCATCACAGAGGCCGATTAGAGTTGCAAGCTCTGCTTCTGTGTTGAAGCGCATTCTGCCGACACTTTTTCTGAACTCTTTGACGTAGTTGGCATTTGCAGTAGTGAAGGAGACAATGACTTCTGTGACCTGGTTTATGACATTCTGCCCGAGCTCTGTCAGCTGTGCTCTGGTCATGTAATCTTTTGGCTGCATCATTGTAGTGTTGCGCACTGCCTCTTCTTGAACGTTTTGCAGATCCTTCTGTAGTTCTGCAGGTGTGATTTGTTGGATTGCTTGTTCATTTGTTCATGGAAATGTTTGACTGATTCCTTGAATGCAGATGTTGCAGCTATTCCAAAATCTTTAGCAGCAGAAGTGGCTGTAGTTGTGGCAGTTGTTTGAGCAGAAGATTTCATCTCTGTGATGGCCGTTTTCACCTCTGTGGACAGATTGTCCATTTTGGTGTTCAGATTCAGCAAGGCCGTTGATGTTTTCTCTGCAAAAGATGTGAAAGAGCTTTGCAACTCTTTCATGGTTTGGTTCACAGAGGTGACAAGGGTTTGGAACTCATCCCTTGATACTTGTGTCCCTGATGTAACCTCTGGAGGAACACATTCATCTCCAGAGTGAGTCCCTGCTCCTGGGACACCTTCGTTCACCCTTGTTTGTACGTTGGGGGTGGAAGGATTTCCTTCTGATCTTCGAGCAGAAGCATCTAGTGCTTCAGACTCTACAGAAGTTCTGTGAATGACATTGTCTAGATCCACTTCAGAGGTGGGTACTAGATTATCCTTCTGTTGACTCGGAGACTTGTCTAGAGTCTCTTCGTCGTTGTGCTCACTACTTCTCTCTGAAAGAAGGGTTGGCCCTATTTCGTGCGTGGCAGAGGAAACGAATTCCTCTGTAGGGTGTTCTAGTGTGATCTGGGGCGATTGATCACGAACAATAGGTGAGTCTCTTTGAGGAGACTCCCTATGAATGGATTCCCCGGTTTCTGTGGACGCAGAAGTCGAAAGAGTGACTTCTGGCTGGATGGGTTGGGTTTGGATCGAGCTGTGCTGCTCTTTTTCAATAACTCCTTCTGCAGCTAGACCTGCGGAGTTAGATGTGTGGGTTGCACTGGGAGTTGGTTTAGGTTGTGTGCCTCTATTAATCCAGACATCTTTTCTTGTTTCTTCCTCTGTTAAGCATCCAAGCACTACATCATTTTCTACCATTTCAGCTTCTGTAGCTATTCGATGGTTTGGTGCTTCTTCCCTAGCTTCTGTCGAAGTTCCTTGCTCTGTGCCTAAGAAGTCGTACATTTGATGAGAGCCGTATAATCTCATGACATGTGGATGATAGAGACCTTTTCGTATCCAGACAGCTTCTTCTTCATCTCTGAGACCTCCATTCTTGTCTCCCTTGTTTCAAATCCCTCTTCTTGTACAACTTCGGCCTCTTTTCCTTTTTCTATTATTTTCTCTAAAGCCTCTGTTACTTCATCTCTATTCCACTCAGCTTTTGTTTGTTCTATTTCTTCTGAAGCTGGGCTTGGACTCCTTATGTGGACGTCCAATCCTTGTTGAATGAAGGGGTTCTGTAGAATAACAGGTGTCTCAGCTGATTGATCTCTGGGTGTTTGATCATCTTCTTGCAGATGTGTGTCAATGCCAGAAATAGAGAAGTATTGTTCTTCTGGGGAGTGGTGGTCGAGTGGTTGTGCCGTCCACCCTGTTGTATTTAGAGTGTGGGCAATGTCAGGGTTCTTTAGGAAATCGTTTAAGTTTCCTTGGTGAGCAAATCGATCTGGGGATTGATAGGGTGATTGATATCCCTCTTCTGTCATTTCTACTTCTGCATCTTCTTCTTCTGCAGTTCTTTCTTCTGCAATTGCTTCTTCTTCTATGGTAACCAATTTTTCAAGTGATTTCCCATGCTTCTTTTTGGTTTTCCTCCTCTTAGGTTTTGGTGCCCCTTCCTCTGTGGTTTTTCGATTTTCTATTCTTCTTCTGTTTTGGAGAAGAGGGAGGAGCAGTGGAGCCAATTTCTGTGGCATGAGGAGGTGAAGGTTGATCTTCTGCAGCGCTTGTGGAGGTGCCTTCTTCAGTTTTCCTCTTCTTTGATTTTGGAGTAGAGGTAGAAGATTTCGAAGAGGACTTCTTTCGCATGAGCTCTGCAC
Organism: Saussurea involucrata; assembly: GCA_033807775.1. Classification (NCBI taxonomy): domain Eukaryota; kingdom Viridiplantae; phylum Streptophyta; class Magnoliopsida; order Asterales; family Asteraceae; genus Saussurea; species Saussurea involucrata. The sequence goes on along the minus strand of CM066320.1, from coordinate 40,285,914 downwards.
GTTTGGCTAAGAAGCTAAGTTGAATAGCCACGTGTTTTGCTAGTTTGTGATCTTTTTCTTCTTGAGTGGAAAGAGGTTCTGCAATCATTGTTCCTAGGGGGACACCTAAACGCGGGGGTGTCATAGGACTCGGTTTTGGAGTTGTCTGATCGCGTATGTACTCTTTCTTAAGGGTTTTATTTGTGGCATACCTCAGAAGGTTCTTTGACAAAGGTCTGCAGTGTGTGTAGCCATCTACATGATCAGTGGGGGTATTTTTGTTCATTGGGAACTGTTTGGGAATTGGCCCTTCCATTGGCCAGTTCTGTATCAGCAACAGAGGTTCGAACAAAACTCCCAGTATTCTTTGGAATTGCAGAGGTGGTAGAAAGTTAGGATCGTTCTCTTTGACCCTTCTGGCGTTGTTCTTTCTGTCGATGGTGTTGATGATCTCTTGCATCATTATGGTTGCGTAATCCAGTGGGAGATCATAGTAAACCCCATACATGATGGTTAATATCTGATGTGAGCTCTAGTCAATACTGCCTATCTTCCCTGTCAGGCATCTGTTAAGAATTGAGAACAAGGTGTTCCACAGAGGTGGTAATCTGCCTCTGCGGAAGTCATTTCTCTTCCTCAGTTGGGTGTTGTACCCAAGCATTTCTACGAAACGACAGATCTCGTCTTCTGTTGGTTGCTCTGCATATTTCTTTAATCCAAGAAGACCCCTTGTTGGTAGGTTGAATTCAAGTGAGAACATTGTTCTATTGAACTTGATTTCCAGATGTTCAGATTTGTCAGGTCTTGAAATGTACCCTTTGATAAGAGAATCATCTTTATCAAATCGGCAACTTTGCCAAAACTGGTTCAAATATCTAACTGGAATTTTGTTTGGGGTTCTTGAGAGTACAGGGAAGAGGATATGATTTTCCATTATGTTTAGAAGAATGGCATGGGCTTCGCCGAAAGCAGTGGGTGAGGGGACCAAATAGCAATTGTTGGATTTGATTGGTAGTACCTTTTCGAAATGATCCTTTGCTATGAAGTTTTGAAGATGTGTGGTCGGAGCAAATTCTGCTGAATCGCCGGAATCTTCTAGTTCAATACTTTTGGCAAGGTGGGGGTTTTCTGGTGAGTTCGCCGGAGAGTGTGCAGGGAAGATAGCTTGAGAAGATGAAGCCATTGGTAATGAGAATAAGATACTTGCGGGTTTTTGCAGGGTTTCGCCGGAGAAGAATGAGGGTTTGTAAAAAGTTTATGAGAGGGTAAGCTTGGTTTTTATAGAAGGGTAAAACGGTAGAATTCGAAAGAGTAAAATATATGGCAATGGATTAAAATTTGGAATCCGTACACAAGTTAGAACGGTGGGTTCAACTTTCCACATAAAACGTTCCATGTACGCCCAATGAAAAAGAGACACGTAGGCCATGTCAGAGGATGACAGGACGTCGTGCGCGGCCCATTAATGCTAGGCGCGTGGGGTTGTTCTTAGCCACATGAGATTCACTCTCAGTAAAAGTAACCGTTGTTACTACAGTAATGCCCAAGTAACAGATTGACAGAACCTTTGTGGTTTACAGAAGCTCTGTGATTTTGAAAATCTTGATGTTTATCCCTTTCTCATATATCTTATTGTTATCATGACTTATGTGGGTTCTTCTTTAACCAAAATGTTTGCAAAGGTACTGGAGAGGATCAATAGGATTTTTAGTTAAGAATTTTTACTCGCAGAGGTTTTGTGGCTCTGTGGGAACTTGCAGAAACTCTGTGAGGGCCAGCAGAAGCTCTATGAGGGAAAAAAATCTCATAACAAAAATTCTATTAAATTTTCTGATCATCCAATTTTTGATCTGTTTTAAGAGATGTTTTTCGGACATATTTGAAAGTTGGTGTCCCAGAAAACTGTTATGGAAAAAGTTTTGTTTGTGAAGGTCATGGTGTATGTATTCGGTTTCCGAGATAACATTCCAAAAGATCGATAAAGGGTTAATTTGTGATCTCAGAGCATATTTCTGGCAGAGCCTCTGTTGAGCTCAGCAGAGGCTCTATGACCTCAAATTTCTCATAACTCAAATTTTATGAAACTTTTTGATCTTTTGATTTTTGAAATGTTATCCACAGTATATTTAGGACATATTTGACAATTTGTGTCCCAGAAAACTGTTTTCAACAACCTTTTGTACGAGAGACATACCTTTTTGGTTCTTCTTTTCTCGGCAGTGATGTCTGACTTCTGTCGATATAGATTCGTCGACATTTTTCTTTGGCTTCCCCTTGAAAGTTTTACCTCCGTAGATCATTTCAGGGTCCCTTTTTGCTCCCCCTTGATCTAATCACCTCTGTAGATCAAGTAATTTCCTTTTGCTCCCCCTTTACCTATGCTTGGATCAAAAACTAATAAGTTTTGCATAGAACATAGGTCTTGTTTTTCCAGAGGTTCTGTGGAGGTCGTCAGAGGTTCTGAGCAGACTTACAGAAGCTCTGTGATATCAAGAACTATTTAAGATTGAGAATTTACATACAGAAATAAATCAATCAAAGCAATAAGTTAAGTAAAATAGAAATATATACTTATTTACAGAAGATAAAGCTATACTTACAGAGGATTTTCACATCATATTAATCATTCCTAACTTACCCACCAAGAAATTAAATCTTTTCTCGTCTAAGGCTTTGGTGAATAAGTCTGCAAGTTGATATTCTGTTGGCACGAAATGCATCTTGATTGTACCGTGTTCAACATGATGTTTCAAGAAGTGGTACCTTATATCGATATGCTTGGTTTTGGAATGTTGCACAGGATTGGCAGAGATGGCAATGGCACTTTTGGAATCACAGAAGATGGGTATTTTGAATAGAATGTGGCCGTAGTCTTTTAGCTGAGTCTTCATCCATAGAACCTGAGAACAACAGCTAGCAGCAGCAACGTATTCAGCTTCTGCCGTAGATGTTGATACACAGTTATGCTTTTTGGAGGTCCAACTGACTAGTTTACCGCCTAGGAATTGACAACTCCTAGAGGTACTCTTTCTGTCGAGCATGCATCCTCCATAGTCTGAATCTTTATAAGCTTTAAGACAAAAGCCAGAGTTCTGTGGATACCAGAGACCAAGATTTTTGGTCCCCTTTAGGTATCTAAAGATTCTTTTAACAGCATCATAATGTGATTTCTTAGGATTAGCTTGATAACGTGCACAAAGACATGTGGAATGCATAATGTCAGGTCTGCTTGCAGTTAAGTATAACAGAGATCCAATCATGCCTCTATAGAGAGTGCATTCTACAGAGATGCCATCTAGATCTAAGGATAACTTATTTCCAGTGGCCATTGGAGTTTTCATTGCAGAGGTATCAGAGAGGCTATACTTGAAAAGAATGTCAGAGACATATTTGGCCTGATTTATAAAAATTCCCTCTGATGTTTGTTTGACTTGGAGTCCGAGGAAGAATGTTAATTCTCCCATCATACTCATTTCAAACTCACTCTGCATGAGTTTTTCAAAACTTTTGCACTCTTCTGTATTAGTAGACCCAAAAATTATGTCGTCCACATAGATTTGTACAAGCATTATTTCACTATTTTTACGTTTATAGAATAAGGTAGTATCTGTTGTACCTCTGTTGTAGCCATTTACTAGAAGAAAGGTAGAAAGTCGTTCGTACCATGCTCTTGGAGCCTGTTTCAGTCCGTACAGAGCCTTCTCAAGGTAGTATACATGCCTTGGGAATTTTGAGCTTTCAAACCCTGGTGGCTGATTTACGTAAACCTCTTCTTGGATTTCACCGTTGAGAAAAGCTGATTTTACGTCCATCTGATAAACTTTAAATCCTCTGTGGGCTGCGAAGGCTAAGAATATTCTTATTTCTTCGAGCCGTGCGACAGGGGCAAAAGTCTCATCGTAGTCTATGCCTTCTTCTTGTCTATAACCCTTGGCCACCAATCGTGCTTTGTTTCTGATGACCACTCCATCTTCATCCTTCTTATTTCTGTAGACCCACTTAGTCCCAATGGCCTGTTTCCCTCGTGGCAGAGGTACTAAAGTCCATACTCTGTTACGCTCAAACTGCAGAAGTTCTTCTTGCATGGCGTCTACCCAGTTTGGGTCATCTAGGGCTTCAGAAATCTTCTTTGGTTCTATCACACTAATAAAATTTGTAAAGAAACAAAAATTAGCAGTGGCAAACCTGGTTTTTACTGAGTCAGAAGGTTCTCCAATTATTTGGCTTGGAGGATGGCTTTTTGTCCACTGAGTGGTGCGTGGAAGATGGTCATCAATGTCATCGAACCTTTCTTCAGAAGCTTCTTGTGGATCTTCTTCTTGTGTAGCCTCTGTCGTTCTTCTTGCCTTGGTAGTTGATTCTACCATTTGTGGAATGATTGGTATGAGTGGTGGTGGAGTTTGTTCCTCTGAGGACGTATAGTCTTGGTCATCACCCACACTTATACATAGCTAACAGTAGAAGGCCTCTACAATCCGTCATTAGTGTCCACTCATCCATAGTTGAACCAAACCTGAGGACATACCTTCAAATTCTTACTACATCCAACAATCATCCAACAATCATCCAACCACATATGAAATAATTTAAAGTTTTACTCATCCACAAGGAGTGACCATTCTCGCGAAACTATTCCAGATAACACATCATTGTACACCATGTTCACTTCGGAATATTTATCATACTAATACTTACTCAAATATGACGGTCTTACCTTTTGAGCGTCCCGTACCGCCACTTATATCATGCCTTCTCGAAGGCATAAATCACCCACTCCCGGGGAAACCACTTACTAACCCGCGCAAACTCTCCCACATTTTAACCATGACATGCACAATAACATTCATTCTCATGCCCTAATGAGGAGTTCAGATACCTTTCAATAACACCGCTTTTAACCTTGCTCCATCTATTTGGTGTCACTTACCAACCATCTTACTTTCAGTTTTCCCACATATTTGAACATACCTCCTCCACCACTATATGCTAGCCTGGAACTCTGCCCACCTACCAACACCTACTCCGTTTACGATCATTTTAAACACATCAACAACATAATGCGTTATTATGCCCAACCAAACTGTTTCACCACAATTCTCACACGAGATAAACAACAAAATTTTCCTACAATAACATTCAATGCTTGAAAGCACCACTTGTTTCTCCTTGTTACCATCAGAGTCAACCTACTCACCAGAATTTCTTTATACCCAAGAATGCCTTCAATACACCCAATGAATTTTAAACGCCACCCTTGATTACATCCTTAGGAATCCGCAAATGGGATCCATACCTATATTTATCTCATATTATACCACTGATAACGCCAATTTTTAGCGTTATTTTCGGTTCTGAAACCAATGAGATTGGCTTGTGTTGATAGCAAAGAAGCGGGATTTTATGGTTTATCAAGTGAAATGTGCAGGTTATATAAAAGGCAGTGATCATCAAGAAAAGAAGCTGAAAAGGGCCCAAAAAGAGCCAAAACGGAGCCCAACGGAAGCCTGAGATCCAAGCCCAAGACCCGCACCCGAACCAGGACCCGAAGCTGACCCGGTGGACTTCAGGAAAGTGCACGACTTTCCACGCGGCATGCAAGCCGCGGGACAAGTCGCGGAAGTCTCTGTTCCAGACGTATTTTTGGTGTTTTTCCGGATTTTAGGTTATTACGTTTTCATATCTCGCACACGACGAACGACAGCGACTTTGGGGCGATTTCCAGAGGTTTTTCGGAGCTTTTGGAGCGACGATAGATAATCGATTGAGGAGGAAGCCACGAAGCGAAGCGGATTAGAGCCGGGAGAAGGGAGTTCACCATTACATCCCACACATTCACGTTTACTATGTTTGCATTCATTGTTTCCATTCTTTCTCTTGTGTTTGTATCCACCACCAACATGAACTAATCTTTAGATGTTGGGGGTTGGAATGAATTTGGTTTAAGCATGTGAACATATGACTTGAGATTTTTATCAGTTTTCCTATTTTAATGAAGCATGTAATTTGGTTTTTAATGCCTTTGTGTGTTTAGCTAGCTTCCAATTGCTTTGTTGTTTTCAATTAAGTTTGAGAGAATTAATTGATAACTAGAACTAGAAATTGCATGCCTAAGGTGAGAAATTGGTGATAGAGATATACCATGTAAGCCTTAGTCCCGTTAAATCTGGATTTTAATGTGTTTTGAATTCCATAGGTTGAGATCGAGAGATAAGACTTGTGATTTTCAAGATAAAACCCGTTGTTGCTTGAGAAAGAACAACGGTGAATATTAAAGATTGGGTATTCATTAAAGGGAACGACTGGTAATTGTTTAGAGTCAGATGTTTGTATGTGAGAACCTTAGGATTTCCAACCCTCAACTGTTTTCTCTATCAGAAGTCCTTAAGCTGTTTATTGTCTTGTGTTTGATTTATTTATTTGCAATTAATTAGTAATACCAACAAATCAAAATTGCGACCGTTCAGTTAATAGAATTTATAGTCATTGTGATAATTAGTTCCTAGTTCCGTGTGTTCGATACTCATACTTACAGTACATTATTACTTGATTCGACCCGTACACTTGCGGTGAGAATTAGGGGGGGTGTGAACCCGCCTATCAAGATTTTTTCGCCGTTGCCGGGGAACTAGTTGCAACTGATAGCACTACCAGCTATAAGCGCTATTACATTGAACATTTTTTTTTATTTATTATTTTGTTCCATCACTCTCAGTTTTTGGATTAATCATTTTGTTTTCATCCCGTTTCAGGTACTAATTGGTTTATGCCAAGGAAAACCCGAGGGGAAGGAATTGAACCGATCGACCCGGAGATTGAAAGAACCGCCCGTCGAATACGCAAAGATACTAAAGCTAAAAGACAACTGAAGATGGGTGACGAAGCACATCCCGAGAGACATCCTATGCGGTCGTTTGCCGACCCAAACGTGGCAGCCGCACGAATAGGAGTCCAAGCACCCACCACTGCGGCGAATCACTTCGAGATCAAGCCGAGTACCATCGTGATGGTACAACATAATCAGTTCGGGGGAGCACCAACTGAAGATCCCCATGCACATCTTCATGCATTTGAACGGATCTACAACACGTTCAAGATTAATGGGATGGAGGAGAACGCGATCAAGCTAAGACTCTTCAGTTTCTCCCTAAAGGGTAGAGCTGAAATTTGGATAGAGGGCCTACCATCAGATCTTATCACTACATGGGCAGACCTAAAAGCTGCATTCCTCCAGAAATTCTTCCCACCGGGAAGAACTGCTCAACTAATGGCCGACATTACTCACTTCGCGCAATGGGACCAAGAGACCCTATACGAGGCATGGGAGAGATACAAGGACACGTTGAAAAAATGTCCACACCACGGGTTGCACGATTGGGTAATTATCCAAACTTTCTATGGAGTCCTTCACTCGCAGTTCAAGAATGATATCACTGCTACATCGGGTGGAGCCCTAATGGAGAAGACATATGAAGAAGTGGTCGCCTTGATCGAGAACTTAGCTGAGCATAGATACGCCACTGCACGATCTTCTATCAGACGGGTAAATAGTGTTCAAGAATCGGACGAGCTGAAAGAAATAACAGCTCAACTAGCTGCGATCACGAACCACTTGAAAGGAGGTAATCCAGAAGAACCCGAGCAAGTTCAATTTTTACAGAACCGGAATCACCAGCCAAGGAACGACCCTTTCTCGAACACGTATAATGAGGGGCGGAAGAAACACCCTAACTTTTCATGGAGTCAACCCGGTCAACAACCACAAAGTAATCCTTCTCACTTTTCTAATTCTTCCAATACTAACAATGTTTACCGTCCTCCAGGTTTTAACCAAAGGAAATACGAGGAGGGACCACCCATGGAGAAGAAACCGGGGCTGGAAGATATGATGATGAAGTTCATGACCAAGATGGACAGCATGGTTGGCGAATTGGCAAACACGGTGAGCACGGTAAAAGCAGCTACTGACCAGAATACGGCATCGATTAGGCTTCTCGAGAGGCAAGTGGGACAAATTTCTGAAGTCCTACAAAACCGAGTTCCCGGGACATTCCTGAGCCAAACTGAGAGAAAGCCAAGAGAAGAGTGTAATGCCATTTATCTGAGAAATGGCAAGGAGTTTATCAAGAAGCCGAATGTCAAGCTGAAAGACGGTATTGCTAATGATATGGCTGATCGGGAAGAAGCGAAGGAAAAAGAGGTTACACCTCCACCAAAGCCGGTAATCAAACCGTTTGTACCACCGCTACCATATCTGAATCGGGTGAAGGCACGCAAAGATGAGGAACAATTCAAGAAGTTCCTTGACATCTTCAAGAAGCTACACATCAACATCCCCTTCGCAGAGGCACTTGCTCAAATGCCAACATATCTCAAGTTCATGAAGGAAATCCTATCAAAGAAGAGGGCAATCGAACATCAGTCTACCATTACACTTTCTGAAGAGTGTAGTGCAATCATATAGAACGAGCTTCCCCCGAAGCTCAAAGATCCAGGGAGTTTTTTGATCCCTATTCAAATTGGGAATCTTAATTTTAATAAGGTATTATGTGATTTAGGAGCTAGTATCAATCAAACGCCTTTATCTGTTTTTAGGAAACTTGGCTTGGGAGAAGTGAAGCCAACGTACATGACCCTCCAACTCGCTGACAGATCAATCATCTATCCATATGGAGTAGTAGAAGATGTGCTCATCAAAGTAAACAAGTTATACTTTTCGGTAGACTTCGTTGTTATCGACATAGATGAAGATGAAAAAGTCCCGCTGATATTGGGAAGATCATTTCTGGCCACGAGTCGAGCGCTGATCGACATGGAAGAAGGCGAAATGACCGTAAGGGTAGGTGGTGAGAGAGCGGTATTCAAGATGTTCGAGAGGGAAAGAGGCAAAGTGAAGAGAAACCGGATGATCAAGGAAAGCTGAAGGAGTGATCGGGAGGAAGGTCGAGCCACGACCGAAACCAAGGCGCTGGGTGGGAGGCAACCCACCGAGGTTTGCGTTTTCTTTTATCATTTGCGTTTTGAGTGTTTTTATTTACAAAAAAAAATTGAAAATTGAAAAAGGGTCAGAGACATACGCGAATTTGCCCGCGGTTTACATACCGCGCCACAAGCCGCGGGGTGTCCTGAGGGTTTTGTGAAACAGAGGGTTCCGCGGGATACACCGCGGTTTACAAACCGCGCAGCAAGTCGCGCGTGTCCTCTGGCGTTTAGGGTTTGCTTTCTCTTGTTTTGCGTGCAGTTTTTGTTCCTTTCTTGCTTTGGGTTTTCATTTTTCTTTGCTTCTTTAGTCTTTTGCTTTGATTTCTTTTGTGTGTGCATTCTCCCTCCATCTTCTCTGATTGGCGCTCAAAATTTTCAAGAGAATCTCCTCCGTCCTGTCAAACAGGTATGTTCTAATCCTTTATGTAACGAGTGGTGTATGATGTTGTGTATTCTTTTAGTTAAACGAGATGCAACAAACCTAAGTTTCACTTAGGTTTGGGGTGCCTCACTTTCCAACATCTACACACTCAATTTTAATCCTGTGCAAACCTCGGTTTCACCGAAGTTTGGGGTTGGCTTTAGTTGACAAACCCAGGCCACGACCTAGGTTTGGGGTGGCCAAATTTTAATGAGATGGCTCTTTGATGTTGTGCTTTAATGTTATGCCTTGCCTGTCTGATATCTGTAATAACCGCACAACGATACTTTTTTTCAGTATCGCCTATGCCGACACTTGCACATTGGGGACAATGCATGGGTAAGGTTTGGGGTTGCCCAATCGGGCCCACGTGTATGCACGTAGATTTCCCGCACCTCTGCATGCTTAGATCACACTAGCCAAAATTTTTGTTTTGAATGATTGAGGCCGACCATTGTGGGAAGAATCTCGTGATAGTGACGTGACCATTAGGGAAGGACCGAGAAAGGACATGACTAGGGACATTAGTGGAGACCACCAATTAGTGAGATTTGAGCCTAAATGACGCCTTTCACTTCGAGGGATTTAAACATTTAATTCATATACACTTCCTCGAGTTCCTTGTCGTGAATATAGAATGATCTCGCTATATTATTGCATTGCGTAGCAAAGACAACCATCGGGATATTGGGTAAGGGTATAGTAGACCATATCGTGTGGACCTTAAGAGATGATTCCAGGCATTGTGTGTATGTTTAACCCTGTTTTTAGCTATTGGACCTTTTCACCCATTTATGTGTATCCATAACCCTTTTTGTAGCCAAACACTCACCTTGTTCGTTTCTAAACCCACCTTTAAACCCAAGCCAAAAGCCTTAGCCAACCTTTATCCGAAAGTGTGTCAATCAAAGGCGGTAATGAACTACGAAAGATAGAGCAGAAAAGAAATACAAGTCAGTCATGAAAACAAAGAATAGATAGAAAAGAGAGCCAATGATGCCACGCAAAAAAAAACAGTTAGTTTAGCTATTATCTACAACAGGAATTAAGAGAGTCAAAGCAACTCCAGCAATGACGAAAAGGCCAAGTGATAGGAATTGAAGCTATAGAGTTCATAATTGCTAAAGTTTGACACACCAAGGATCGTTGAACCATTTTCCCTTTCATTTCTTAACCATAACCCTAGCCCCGTTACAACCCTTGTAAAGACCTGGATGATCTTCGAGTTTTATTGTACATAACTTCCTATACATGACAACATGAGCGACAACCTATGTTCGAGCGAAATGAGAGTATCCCGTGAGGTAGGGTCGAGGCGAAATGTTTTCCCTAGTATGTTTGGACCTAGAACAACCTTAATGTGATAGGAGCAGTCACGAGTTCGACTTACAATGGAAGGCGATAGATTAATCAGAATAAGGATGAGGCGAGAGTGAGGTAAGCATTCACGGGTATGGGAAATCACCAGTGCATTACATGGTACCAATTGGGAGTTGTGCAGTTATTCTATTTCACTGATATATGTTTTTATTCTATTTTTATCGGTAATTTGCTTGAGGACAATCAACGCTCGGTTTGGGGTTGTTGATAACGCCACTTTTTAGCGTTATTTTCGGTTCTCAAACCAATGAGATTAGCTTGTGTTGATAGCAAAGAAGCGGGATTTTATGGTTTATCGAGTGAAATGTGCAGGTTATATAAAAGGAAGTGATCATCAAGAAAAGAAGCTGAAAAGAGCCAAAAAAGAGCGAAAACGAAGCCCAACAGAAGCCTGAGATCAAAGCCCAAGACCCGCGCCCGAACCAGGACCCGAAGCTGACCCGGTGCACTTCAAGAAAGCGCGCGACTTTCCACTCGGCTTGCAAGATGCGGGACAAGTCGCGGAAGTCTCTGTTCCTGACGTATTTTTGGTGTTTTTCCGGATTTTAGGTCATTACGTTTTCATATCTTGCACACGACGAACGACAGCGACTTGGCGTCGATTTCCAGAGGTTTTTCGGAGCTTTTGGAGCGACGATAGAGGATCGATTGAGGAGGAAGTCACGACGCGAAGCGGATTAGAGCCGGGAGAAGGGAGTTCACCATTACATTCCATACATTCACGTTTACTATGTTTGCATTCATTGTTTCCATTCTTTCTCTTGTGTTTGTATCCACCACCAACATGAACTAATCATTAGATGTTGGGGGTTGGAATGAATTTGGTTTAAGCATGTGAACATATGACTTGAGATTTGTATCAGTTTTCCTATTTTAATGAAGCATGTAATTTGGTTTTTAATGCCTTTGTGAGTTTAGCTAGCTTCCAATTGCTTTGTTGTTTTCAATTAAGTTTGAGAGAATTAATTGATAACTAGAACTAGAAATTGCATGCCTAAGGTGAGAAATTGGTGATAGAGATATACCAAGTAAGCCTTAGTCCCGTTAAATCTTGATTTTAATGTGTTTTGAATTCCATAGGTTGAGATCGAGAGATAAGACTTGTGCTTTTCAAGATAAAACCCGTTGTTGCTTGAGAAAGAACAACGGTGAATTTTAAAGATTGGGTATTCATTAAAGGGAACGACTGGTAATTGTTTAGAGTCAGATGTTTGTATGTGAGAACCTTAGGATTTACAACCCTCAACTGTTTTCTCTATCAGAAGTCCTTAAGCTGTTTATTGTCTTGTGTTTGATTTATTTATTTTGCAATTAATTAGTAATACCAACAAATCAAAATTGCGACTGTTCAGTTAATAGAATTTATAGTCATTGTGATACTTGGTTCCTAGTTCCCTGTGTTCGATACTCGTACTTACAGTACATTATTACTTGATTCGACCCGTACACTTGCGGTGAGAATTAGGGGGGGGGGGGTGAACCCGCCTATCAACCACGAGCCCATCTCTTGGTACGACGACGACCCATTATCACCGCAATGACTTACATGTTCCCTTTCGCATAAAAGCCACCAACTTTCCTACACAACTATCGCACCACAATATCATCCCACAAACAATTTACTCATGATCCTCTTCACACACATAATGGATACGGTATTCTTCATACTGATCATAAATCAACATTCTGAAATAAGGTAATTCCATGACTTTGCCTTTACCAAAAGCAATTGAACTACAAAGTCATGACCAAGCAATTCACCCAACAAGTTCTCATCTCCCTTCGACTCACCACGATATTCAAAACGAGCTCATGTAGTTCAAAAGATAAGTTGCATCCCCTTTCAGACCAAAATTATCAATGCATACTCACCTCAGTCGTGCTATTTACTCCATTCCTAAACGGGTCACCAAAATCTCTTTAAGAAATCACATAGTTACATCAGTTGTCTTCCACTTTCATAACGCCCACATATGGTGTTCCACCCTCATACCGGGACACACCTTTTCGGAATGACCTCGACATAGGTCGTCGAAACGGTCACTGACCTCATTGTCACCCATTGACATGGAGATGTTCCGACCATCTCGCCGACAACAAAGATTTCCATCGGGATCTACTTATTAACATGCTACTATTAAGAGCATCTCAACAAACTCAAACATCACCACGGGTATACTCGCTTCCCATACATCCACATCACCTGTTACTCTGAACCTTATCAACTCATTGACCAAGACTCTCGCTATTCCCGTTCTCCTCTAACTAAAACACTAAGGTCATAACTCGGCCATAATCGGATCAACCAAACAATTTCCATTCTCATAGCCTCCATGCATGAAAATACGGTGATTTAAACCATTTTGCACACTTGAAAATTTACCAAGCATGATATCGTCTAACAAGCTTGAGTATACACAACTCACACTACACGAGTTGAATAGTAAACACAACGATCTCGAGGATCGCTCACATGAAACTCCATTACAATTAACAACCTTGCCCACCAAACGATGTCGACACGGACACAGATGGATACAATGAAACTTTTCTAATACAGTTAGAAAATTTCTGAACGAAATCACTTACATGGAGCGAGTCAGTCGGCTCCCACACTCATTTCAATTCTAAAAACATTGTCGTAAAACATTTTCATAATTTTCACAATAGTGTCTACCCCAACATAAAAGAGGGTGAATTAGTTCACAAATCACTATGCTAACAATATTGTCATGCAACGTAAACTAGTTTATCTTTTTCTGTAAACATACGCTTTTGCGTGTCGACTCATTTTCCAAAACAAGAAACTCATCTCGCTCGTATATACTTTTAACATGAAAGAGTTCTGAAACTCATTTAAAGACACAATGCATGAAACTAAGTTTGCAATGAAGGTTATTCACTCTAACAAGGTCCACCATTGTACTTACATTAACTTATCATCGACACCCACTTTCGACCAACTGTCACTTTCTCACCCTTATAGCAACTTGTGGTACAGGTGCTTCACAAACCACCTGCCTGACCACCCCACACAGGTTTCACATATACCAATGACCCATAAGTCATTCAGTCTAAACTTTTGACTGTTACAGGTCGATAAACGGCCAACTACTTCACATCCTTCTCATACGCATACTTCAATCCAATACTGATATCTTTCCTTCCTTACCTTTGCCACTATATTACTTGACTAAAAGTCAGAGGCATCATTTCCTTCACCCGTTCCTAAGCTTAAACTCTCAAGACTCCAACACAGTCCTCACTTCCTATCCCAAATGATCGACCCATCAATTCCAAGAATGGGGACTCACTAGAAACTAGGAGTTTACCCTTAACCAACCATTCATCCCTTCCGAACCCATGAAGTTCTACCTTTAGTCGGTTCACTACCCTCCCGAACACTACTCCTTCCAGGAAGTGTCATCATTCACATCATGAAGGACCTCGCCCATCACATCAAAACCATTGCCATCACCGCAAGGTTAGAATTTACTCCATATTTCTACTCTTTCGTTGATTGTCTAGACAACAGCAATCTTCCAGACATAACGAGAACTGGAATAACCACAATTAACATGCATTCGAACGACAGCTTCGCTATATAGGGCAATTTAAGGACATACATGTACTTGTAAATTTGCAATTACACTGGCCAGGTGTAACTTCCAATTTACCTTACATGACAGTTCTCGCTACCTTATTCTTAGTGCACCTAGAGTGATCTTAAAGGCAATCCCTACATCTCGCTGTGTCCCCCATCACACAGTTTAGGTTTCGCCCCATTCGGTCACCTAAATCCCTTAAACTATGGCTCTGATACCAATTGTAACAACCCAAATCTAAAACATACATCTTATTCAAAATATCCCAAAACATAGGTCCCAGTACATACATAACATCACAAAATATTTACAAGACTTGTAGCGGAAACAAACTTCCACAGTCGAGCAAAACATCCATGGATCAATGAGTGGGTACAATACATTGTTATTTTTGTCATTAATCTTTCGTCATCCAAATAGCAAATGGTACCTTCTAGTTCATTGCGTAGAGGTTATATATTGAGTTTCCATAGATATATGTGAAATTTCAAGGGTCATAGTATTGCTAACAGATTTCAATGTTGACATTAGGTTTCTAATGTACAAAATGTAGATATTAGGTTGCTCATATCGTGGATAGGGGCGGCCCTAAGTTGTACCTCCGCTCAAAGCCACACTCATTGTCGAGGGCCTTCGTTTTTTTGTTTTTTTTTATAGTCGTTATATATATTATATAACATAGCCAACAATTAAGACAAATAATTTTCGAAAGGGGTTGCACAATGCCTTTGCTGTTTGTTGATGGCCCCATATTCAAATCTTCCTCGCTACAATAGCTTTAGATTTTTTTTAAATTAAAGTAACGTGCACTACTAAACAAATGACTTTTACCGACGATCATTGCCGATGGAAGTAAATATTTTGTAGTGGTTCTAGTGTTTATTAATATTTGTTTTCAGTCAATTGGATCAAATATTTGTTTGTTTCATTATTAGAGAATTCGTCTATACATTCCACTTTCAGTTTCTATCTCCTGTCCCATAAAAAATGTTGCACCTAATTAATTCATTCATCAGTTCATTTTTAATTCTTCCACTCATATACAACTTTGAATCTTATAGTTTACATTTGATATTTTTCTTTTTCTTTATACTTTTTTTTCTATAACCTTGTTGTTGGGTTTTTTTGGTGAAATTTACAATTATTTTAGTCGTTGTTGATTATTTATATGTGCTCAGGGAATCTTTTTTAAACTTTTAACGTCAGTGTCGCTATAATAAAAACAAGGTAAGAAAACATTCTTGTTGATACTAGTTTTTGTAACTATAAATAATGACTTATAGTCCTATTTTCTTGCTAAGTGATCAAATATTACACATGCAATTTCCAGAAATCTTAATTTAAATTCTCAAGTTTACAAATAGATATTTTGCCACAATTTTGAAATTAGAAGCTTTGTAGAAATAAGAAACTAATGTTTTTATAAAGTTTGGGCAATTTTTTAATTTTTCAAAAGCCTTAATATGTTGTTTATTTTATTTCTATTGTTATTTATGATGTATCTCACTTTTTTACTTGATGAAATTTTAATAAAAAAATTAATAGGAAAATCGTGTAAAAAATGATATCTTGTCAACCTTTGGGCGTATTGCAAAGAACCATCCCCACCTTGTTTTAGGTTATGTTTTTACAATCCATAATCATTTGGTAATTTCTTTTCTAGAGGAAAAACAAGAAAAAGAGAAAACCTAACCGGGAAAATTAAATGCAATGACTACGATCGTAATTGAAATATTCCATGTCATCCTAATTAATGACTATTTATTGTTTATTACTCCTATTCATGACTATTTAAAATCGTAAAAAATGCGGAGGATGTTTTGGGTTCCAATCAATGTAACATTTTCGAAACATATTGTTAGGTCTCACAAACTAGTTGAATAGAAGTTCAGGGACAATTTCTAACATTTTGTGTAACTATCCCTTAGGGGATATAAAACTAAGTTTTGTTTAGGAATTAGGGTTAATGACTTGATTACCTTTCATAATTACCTTGTACGGCTACATTGTGTTCATACGATTTCTGCAATCAATTCAGGTGAGATTTATGACATATTGATTACTATTGTGTTGATTCAATCTATTGCACTTAATATCTTGGATCCACAAATGGTATCAGATCAGAAAGACGAAAGATCCAAAGGTAAAATCTCTATTTTTGAGTCATTCCAGTATTGTCGACTGTTTTCCTTGAAAAAAGCCTAATTTTTAAGTTTGATTTTGTTAGCTCCAATCTTTATGTTTAAAGAAGTATTGAAAAATAGGCTAAGTATAGACATCGACATAGCCTCTGCCAAGACACCGATAGAAGATCCAAGTGAATATTACTGAAGACATTCACAGAAGACAAGGTCACAGAGCCTCTGTCATACTTGACAGAGCCTCTGTGGTATGAAGACTGAAGACTTAGAAGATTATCTGAATATCAAAACGAAGACGATCGTGCCTCTCACGATCTCTGTTGTACGAAGATCCTTAAGATCATTCGTACAAGGTGTGCCCTGACAACTCCACGTGTCAACCTCTGATGGGATACACCCTTAGCAAAAAACGACGCACTACATTAACGTTGTACCTGTAGCAGTCCCACGATCGTGTCTTTGTACCCTTAGTACTTCTGGTCTCCCCATTGTCCCCTGATGAATAGTATAAATAGAAGGCTCATGTTGACCTCTTCTATTAACTTTGTACAACACACACACACACACACCCATTAGAGTAGAATTCTTGTTATACTTTCGGTGTTCTTGGTGTTCTTAGCTAATCAATATACAGTGAATCATTGAGCTAAATATCTGTGTTATTTCTATTTCACGTATTTGATTGTGTGTTTTTCTACCATAGAATATCTTTTAGTTCGTTAAAACGCTTCCGCACCCTTATCTGTTTGAACTATTAGATATAAATATCATTGTTGAGTAAAATCGGGATCAACAATTGGTATCAGAGCCATCCTTGATTTTCTATATCAAGAGATCCTCTCTTACAATGATTTTTGGTAGAAACTTGGACTGTTTTTAACATGTTCTTCATATTTTTCAAACAGCCTCTGTTTTTCTGCCATTCTCGACAAGTTCAACTTTGGTAAACTTACAGAACCTGTTTCTTCGGTTAAAACTCTCCATTTTAGTGCATTGTGATAGGCTTTTAAGTTTATAAGCTCTTTCCTACAAATCTGACCCATCATCTAAAAGTTTCAGTTCATACTCTGTTTTCTGGTGTTTTTCAAACCATCTAAAATGGCAAACACAAACAACTTTTTCACTGCTGGTTCCTTAACAAAACCACCCACTTTGCTCAGAGATGAGTACCCTCAGTGGAAGATACGAATGATTCACTTCTTCAAGGGTACTGACAAAGAACTAGTTCACTATATCCACATCCCTCCTTTTGTTCCCATGGTCACAGTACCACGTGTACCAGCCACAGATGATACTCCATAGATTCCTGAGCACGAAAAACCAAAGGCAAAGGATAAATGGTCTGCTCCAGACTGGGAGAGATACGAAATTGCTCAGAAGTCCAAGAGACTTCTGATAATGGCCATTCCCAATGACCTCTTCCAATCCCTAGATGCATGTGAATCTGCATACGATCTTCGGATGGAACTGGAAAAACAATTGGAGGGCGGGGCCAAGACTCAGAAGAATCGCAGAGCCCAATGCATCAACGAATACTACGCATTCAAAGCTCTACCTACATAGTCTCTGCAGTCAACCTATGACAGGTTCAACTCTCTCATCAACAAGTGTAAGAAGTTTGGAATCCACAGAACCTCTGAGGAGAACAACGTCATGTTCCTAAAGAGCCTAAATAAAGAATGGCTCCAGCTGTCTATGTCTGTGCAAACTAATCAGGACATAGACACCTGGACTCTGTCAGATCTTTATGGAACATTGGCAGCCCAAGAACCTCAGATTGCACATGCAAAAGCTCAACCTAGTGTGCCTCTTGTACTTGTTGGCAATGTGACAGAAGCTAAGGAGAAACCAAAGAAGGAGAAGTTTGTGGAGGAAAAGAATGAGAATAAGAAGAAAGTACTGGTTGTTGATAGTGAGGAAGAAGAGGTGGTAGAAGAAGAGGAGGCAACAATGGCCTCGATTGCTAAGTCTTTAGCTCTGTTGACAAGAGAGTTCAGTAGAGGGTACCAAAAGAAGTCAGGTTATGAACTCAATGGCAGAGATGATCGGGGTGGGAAGTATGAGCCAAGGAATCAGGGAAGAGAAAATGGGAATGACCAACAAAGGTCGGGTGACAGAGGTGATGACCAACAGAGGTCAGGCGACAGAGCTGGGAATGCACCCCAGAACCAGGGATGTTACAATTGTGGCAAGCCAGGCCACTATGCGGCTGACTGCAGGAGCAAATCCAATCGCCCTAAGAGGGACTCTGCTTTCTATAAAAAGAAGGCAGAGTATTACACTCAGAAGTCGCTCATGGTGGAGCAAGAAAACTGGCAGTCATATGAATCCTCTGACGATGGTGAAAAGAAGAAAGCCCTGTTTTGCGGGATGGCAGAGGTCAGCTCCTCCAACTCTGACAGTGAGGTATCCACTTCTGACTCTTCCTCTAATGAAACAGAAGTTGATTTGCTTAAACTAACTTTGAACACACCGAACTTAAAAGGACTTGTGAAAATATCCAGAAGAAGATTGCATTTTTTGAAATAGAAGCCAGACTTCTTACTCAAGAAAAGGCAAAAATATTTAAAGAAAAGGAAGATATTGAGACTAACTGGCATAATAATCCTTTAAAAGAAAAGATTTCAGAACTCAACTCTGCCTTAAAAGCTAAATCTAAAGAACTTATGGATGTTGAGAGCGATAGAATGAATATTCTTGCTCTTAAACACTATTTTCAAAAGGAAAGAGAAGTCCTACATCAAGACCTACTCAGAAGAGACCTTTTAATTAAAAAATATCAAGATGCACCGAAGGTATACGAAAAGGTCAATACACAAATAGGAAGAAGGGGAATTGGCTTATGTGATATAGATCCATATACTGGAAACAAACGAAACAAGTCCCTGTCTTCTCTATTCCATATTGGAAGTACAAGAAAACATGGTTTTCCAAACTTACTCTCTGTTAGCAAAAGGCGAAAAGTCTCTGGGGAACCTCACCAAAGGAAACCTCTGAAGATGATAAATGTGTGGTTTGAAAATACAGATCTGTTATCTTCAGCCTCTGTCAAAATAGAATCCAAACCTAAGAGATATCTGAAAACTCAAGATCAGATAGGAATCTTCAAGTTTGGTGACCCCGAGACTCAAACACAGGTTGCTTTTATCTGCACTATAGATTCTGAGTCGAAACAATCTGCAGAGGCACCTGAATTCTTGCCCGCTTCTTCAGAAGAAAAACTGAAAAACATTTCTGAAAATGAGTTAAAGAAAAACTGAAAAACACTTCCTCTGTCGAACAAAAACTCTCTGGGGAAATCTTGATGAATACTTCTGCTGATTTGGAAGATAGTACCAAAGAAAAGGATGCAAGTG
This sequence comes from Saussurea involucrata, assembly GCA_033807775.1. Taxonomy (NCBI): domain Eukaryota; kingdom Viridiplantae; phylum Streptophyta; class Magnoliopsida; order Asterales; family Asteraceae; genus Saussurea; species Saussurea involucrata. The sequence goes on along the minus strand of CM066320.1, from coordinate 40,266,053 downwards.
AGTATAGCACATGCTCTGAAAGTCCAGCCTCTGTCGACAGAGATCTTAGTGACTCAACCTCGGTATATGAGGACGACTCATCCTCTGACGAATCTAAGACTGACTCAAATAAGTCAGAAATAGTTCCTTGTGCTTCAGAGGGATTGAAACTTCCCTCTGTAATTCTTAACAGAACTATTCCTCCCAAGGAGAAAACCACAAGGATTCCTATTTGTCCATACTTTTTGGACATGTGTATACAAGCCAAAACCTCTCTTGAGCTTGAGAAAATCAAACAACAAGAGGAAATGTCTTCTCAAAACCCAAAAACTTCAAAAACTTCAAAACCCATAAGGCCTTTTAAAGAAAAATTAACTTGGAAACAAAAGGGTAAGTGAGTTGAAAATAACAAATCTTTCTCTTCTGTGACAGTGAATCCTGCAGAAGTTCACCACAGATGAAGGGGTCCACATAAGGCTACTCTCCAAAGAGAATTTTCAAAACAACAATCTAGTCTACATAGGTATTCTTGTAATAGGAAGTCAGATGCTAGGATAGATTGTAAAAATAAAGCCTCTGTACCCTGTTTCAGTGTTTTTAATGAGAAGTTCAAGCAAATTTCTTCACATATTCATTATTGTCATTGTTTTGAACTTATGCACCAATTGAATAAACACTTCTCTGGCCCACACTGTTTCCTCTCTAGACCCAAAAGGAATGCAAATTCCAAGGTAAGAAGAAACAAAACGGTTCTTCATTAGAAGTTAAAACCAAACCCAATGATTCTAAGGCAACCTTGAAGACCCCTAACAGAGCTGGACCCATTTGGATATGGGTACCTAAAACTCTCTAATTATGTCACATAAGCAGTATGTGCAGATCTGGTATCTTGACTCCGGGTGCTCGCGGCACATGACTGGCGACAGAGGTCTACTATCCTCCTACAAAGACAAACTCGATGCAGGATCTGTGACCTTTGGCGACAACAAGAAGGGGTATATAGAAGGCTACAGAGTCATCAAGAAGGAAAACATAACCGTATGCAAAGTTGCATATGTGGATGGCCTTAAGCACAATCTTCTCAGTGTTAGCCAACTCTGCGATACAGGTTTTGACGTGATGTTCAAAAGAACCTTCTGCTCTCTGCAAGGTGAGGACACATGAGTCGAACTTCTACGAGCCGAGCGAAAAGGTGATCTATACCTCATGAACTTTAGTGCCAAGAACAAGAAGGACAAGCTCTGCCTTGTTGCCTGTAAAATCGAAGAAGCCTGGTTATGGCACAACAGGTTCTGCCACTTGAACTTTCATACCTTAGATAAGCTTGTTACACTTGATCTTGTTAAAGGGTTGCCAAACGTAAAATTCAGTAAAGATCATTTGTGCTCTGCCTGTGAAATGGGTAAACTCAAAAGAGCTTCCCATAAATGTAAGACTGATGTGTCTTGCCCTAGGCGTCTGTATATGCTCCATGTTGACCTCTGTGGTCCAATCGCTACACAGAGCCTTGGTGGCAGGAAATATATACTTGTGTTGATTGATGAATACTGGAGATATACATGGGTGGAATTTGTCAGAAAGAAATCAAATGTTCCTAACATCCTGATAAACCTAATGAAAAGAATCCAGGTTCTGTATGAGTGCATGATTCAAAAGTTGAGAAGCGACAATGGCACAGAATTCAAAAACTCTGTCATTGAAGCCTATCTTACAGAAGAAGGCATATCACGGAACTTCTCTGCTGCACGCATCCCCCAACAGAATGGCGTGGTTGAACGAAAGAACCTCATGCTTGTGGAGGCTGCCAGAACTATGCCGACAGCATCTGGATTACCCATCTCTTTCTGGGCATAAGCAGTATCAACCGCCTGCTATACCCAAAATCGATAAACGATAGTAAAAAGGCACATCAAGATACCTTACCACTTGATCAACAAAAGGCGACCAAACATCAAGTTCTTCCATGTATTTGGATGCAAGTGCTTTGTCCTAAACGACAGAGAAGCTAGAAGAAAGTTTGATGTGAAAGCAGATGAAGGCAAGTTCATTGGTTACTCTGCCACTTCAAAGGCCTACAGAGTTTACCTTCTGCGGTCCAGAACCATTGTGGAAAGCATCAATGTCTCTTTTGATGATTCCTTTCAAAAGACTTCTGAACAAATCAATTCAGAACTCGGTCTCTAAAAGGAATCCTCTGGCATCTCGTTCACAAGAGAAGCATACCTAAATCTGCTATTTGAAGAGATATTCCACGATGATATTGATCCCTCTGCCGGAGCCGTCAGAGCCTCTGGAGAATCATCTTCTACAAACCAGAATGAGTCAGGTATATCTCTAACTGGTCCATTAAACACTTCATCCTCTTCTGTAAATCATGCAGATGCAAATGCCGAGGGGGAGCGAACAGAAGATGATACAAGCAAAGATACAACAACAGAGGCACTGGAAATACCTACTCCAGCTACAACAGAGGAAGAAATACCAGAGGAAAATGAGGATTCAGTCTCTACATCCTCAGAGGAACCAATTCCAACTCTTATCTCAATACCCCCACAAGTTGCAACACCCAGTTCAAGCACATAAGTACCTTCCACTACAGAGGTTGCACCAGAACCACAGGGTGCAACCACAGAAGTTCATCTAGATGATGCTAATGACCATCTCCCCAGAACGACAAAGTGGACGATGAGCCATCCTCCGATCTTAATAATTGACGATCCCTCTGAAAAGATCAAGACAAGATCATCCACTGCTAACTTTTGTTTCTTTACAAATTTTTTTAGTGTGATCGAGCCAAAACGTATCTCTGAAGCCCTAGATGATCCAAACTGGGTAGATGCAATGCAGGAAGAGCTTCTACAGTTTGAGAGAAACAAGGTATGGACCCTAGTTCCTCTGCCAAGAGGGAAACAATCAATAGGGACTAAATGGGCCTTCATAAACAAGAAGGATGAGGATGGGGTGGTCATTAGAATTAAAGCGAGATTGGTGGCCAAGGGATATTGCCAAGCAGAAGGCATTGATTACGATGAGACTTTTGCCCCTGTCGCATGGCTCGAAGCAATAAGAATCTTCTTAGCCTTCGCAGCCCACATAGGCTTCAAAGTTTTTCAAATGAATGTAAAATCTGCCTTTCTGAATGGTCAAATCCAAGAAGAAGTATACGTCCAGCATCCACCAGGGTTTGAGAGTGCCATGTACCCAAACTACGTGTATTATCTCAATAAAGCTCTGTATGGACTGAAACAGGCTCCAAGAGCATGGTACGAACGACTCTCAACCTTTCTTCTCGATAATGATTTCGACAGAGGTACAACCGATACTACTTTGTTTTATAGAGGAAAAAGGTGATGACATTCTGCTTGTACAGATCTATGTGGATGACATTTTTTTTGGTTCTACAAATGCACAACAGTGCAAAGATTTTGAAAAACTCATGCAGAGTGAGTTTGAAATGAGTATGATGGGAGAATTAAACTTCTTCCTAGGACTCCAAGTAAAACAATCATCAGAGGGAATTTTCATAAATAAAGCTAAATATGTCTCTGACATTCTTTCAAAATTCAAACTCTCTGATGCCTCTGTAATGAAGACCCCCATGTCCACTGGAAACAAGTTATACTCAGATCCAAATGGCAAATCTGTAGAGTGCAAGATCTACAGAGGCATAATTGGGTCCCTTTTATACTTAACAGCAAGTAGACCTGATATAATGTATGTTACATGCCTATGTGCAAGATATCAAGCTAACCCAAAGGAATCCCACCTTCTTGCTGTAAAGAGGATCTTCAGATACCTTAAAGGGACCAAAAATCATGGGCTCTTGTATCTGAAGAACTCTTGCTTTGATCTTAAGGCATACACAGATTCAGATTATGGACGATGCAAGCTTGATCGAAAAAGTACCTCTGAGAGTTGTCAATTCCAGGGTGGTAAACTAGTCAGCTGGACTTCGAAGAAGCAAAATTATGTATCTACATCTACAGCAGAAGCTAAATATGTTGCTGCTGCTAGCTGTTGCTCCCAAGTTATGTGGATGAAGACTCAGCTAAAGGACTACGGTCACATCATATACAACATACCCATACTCTGTGATTCAAAAAGTGTCATTGCAATCTCTGCCAATCCTGTACAGCACTAAAAAACAAAGCATATCGATATCCGTTACCACTTTCTGAAGCATCATGTTGAACACGGCACAATTGAGATGTACTTTGTGTCCACTGAATACCAGCTTGCAGACTTATTTACCAAAGCACTTGATGAGCAAAGATTTTCCTTTTCTTGGTAAGTAAGTTGGGTATGATAAACATGAGTTGAACCCTCTGTAAGTAAGACTTGATCCTCTTGTGAATATGTATATATTTAAACTCTTTTGTATGTAAATTCCTTATCAGCAAAAGTTCTGCACCCAACAGAGCTTCTGTGGGAATTCTCAGAACCTCTGACAATCTCTACAGAGCCTCTGGTGAGTTTGACCTATGTTCTATGCACTACTTATCTCATTTGATCCAAGCATAGGTCAAGGGGGAGCAGAAGGAGACCTTGAATTAGTCTACAGAAGTGGTTAATTCAAGGGGAAGCCAAAAGAAGATATGTGATCAACCAAATTCACAGAAGTCAGGTATTATACTGAGCAAAGAAAACCAAAAGGAGAATGTCTCGAACAAAACCTTTTTCCAAAACAGTTTTCTAGGACACCAACTTTCAAATATGTCCTAAAAACATTGTTTAAAACAATTAAAACTTTGGATGATCAAAAAGTTTTATGAATTTTTAGTTATAAGAAATTTTCACTCATAGAGCCTCTGTTGAGTTCAACAGAGCCTCAAAGCCTCTGTGAATGCAAATATTGTACTAAAGTTCTATAGATCATATCCAATGTATTTTCAAATGTTTTGGTAAAGGTACAAGCTCAGAAGAGACAAAAAGGCAGGTTTCAGACCACATAGCTCATTCCACCACAAAGCTTCTGTCGATTCTGACACTTGGCTTTTTATGGAAATTCTATACCATGCGGGTCATTTCTGAGAATGACAGACATATGGATGTAGAAACGCCCATGCGCTCAGCATTAATGGGCCACGTACGACGTCTGATCGTGTTCTGACACCTCTGATGTGGCAGATTTTCATTGGACGTGCATGCCATACGTTCCTCTGAAACGTAACCCCAGTTGTAAAACTCGAGTGCGGACCCCAAATGTTCATTGAATTCACTTTTACCATGGAATTCCATCCGTTTTCTACCCTACTATATAACCCCGTTTACCTCCATTCCTTTTTCCTTTACGAATTCACTACCCTTTTCTTCTCCGGTAAACCTTGCAAAACCTGCAACTTCTACATTTCTACTCCATTCTTTGAAGTAATCATAAATGGCTTCCACTTCCAACTCTCCGGCGAACTCCCCAGCCCATTCAGAGCACTCACAGAACCCAACAATAGCCGGAAATATAGAACAAGACAACTCAGGTGAATCAGTGGCCTTCACTTCGACAACCCACCTTCAAAACTTCCTGGAACACGAACACTTTGAACTTGTTCTTTCCCTGAAGCCCAATAATCACTACCTTGTTCCCTCAAGAACATCATTTGGAGAAGAATATGCCATCTTATTAAACATTCTGGAAAACCACAACCTCTTTCCTCTGCTAACAAAGAACGTTAAAAGGATCCCTGCCAGATACCTCAACCAGTTCTGGCAGAGCTGCTTTTATGACCAAGACAATAGGCAAATCAAGGGCTACATTTCCAAACCTGGCCAATCTGAATACCTTGAAATCAAGTTCAACAGAACTATGTTCTCCCTTGAATTTGGCCTACCAACAAGAGGACTTCTGGGAATCAAAAAGTACGCAGAGGAACCTTCGGACAAAGACCTCTGTGACTTTGCAGAGATGTTAGGCTACAACAACAAGCTGAAAAAGAGAAACGACTTTAGAAGGAACAGATCCCCCCCCTCTGTGGAATACCCTCTTCTCTATCCTGAACAGGTGTATAACTGGGAAAGTGGGTAGTCCAGATCAAACATCTCACCAAATCATGGCAATCATGTACGGGGTGTACTATGATTTGCCTCTGGACTATGGCACCCTTATGCTGCAGGAGATTGTCAACACCATAGACCACAAAATCTTCACTCAGAGGGCAAAAGGACCCACAACCAAAGATCTTCCCCCACTACAATATCATAGAATCCTTGGGGTACTTCTAGAACCTCTGCTCCTTATCGAAAAATGGCCAATGGAGGACCAGTCGTGAAAACCTACCCTATGGCCAAGAACACCCCAACAGAGCACTTGGAAGGATATGACTTATGCATACCTCTACCAAAGGCCCTTCTGGCATATGCTAGTGATGAGAACCTTGAGTTAGCATACATACGCGATCATAGGACTCCTGAACCGAGTCATGTGACACCCCCCGCGTTTAGGAGCCCCTTTAGAAACTCAGGTAGTGGACAGGATGAGCGATGCGGAGTGGGCAGTGGCCTTGGCAAAACACGAACAAGTACAGGAAAATTTCCATCTTCAGAGAAGCCAGCTAGAAACCTCTGCTCCCAAGAGAAAACCCTCTGCTACTCCCAAGAAGAAAAAGGCCCTCAAAACAAAGAAAACTACAGAGGGCACTTCTACCAGTGTCGCACAATCCCAACAGTCCCCACCAGCTGAAACCGTGGTTGGATCTTCTGCACCTCCCCCTCCTCCTAAAGACAAAAAGAAGAAGAGAAAACACAAGTCTTCTGAGGAGGGTGCCCCCAAACCAAAAAGAAAGAAAACCAAGAAGAAAACCAAGAAGCCTCACACTCCTCTGCAGACTATCGCAGAGGAAACTGAAATGATAGAAGAAACCCGCGAACAACCTCTGCAATCCCCAACTCTCCTATCAACTATGCAGATCAAGGTGACTTTTCTACCTTTCTACAACGCCCTGATATTGCTGATTCTCTAGACACTTCAGGATGGACCGCAGAAGCCTCCACCAGCTGGGACACCTCAAACCCAACTGTCACAGTTTCAGAGGTCGATTCTGATATAGAGGAGGACAACAGAACTCCTGAGGGCATACATGGAAACACTCCAGAAGGTCTTTTGCACCCTAACGTGCATTCTCTACTTGGCACTCATCCCTACTATGATGTACTACGAAAAAGCCCAGAGGATATGGTCGACTTCGCAGAATTAGAGGCTAGCAGAGAAATCCTTAGGTTAGGGTTCCTAACAGAAGAAGAGGCAAGAAAAGATGCCGAAGATAGTAGAGGCACACAACACCAACCAACTCCCAGTGCAACCCACATTGCTAACACCGCCAGTCTAGTGGCAGAAGGTGTTATTGAAAAAGATCCACACAGCTCGACCCCAACCCCTACCAACCGGACAAAGGAACTTATTTCCTCCTCTGTGCCACTAGAAACCGGGGAAACAATTCCAAGGGAGTCCTCTCCAAAGGACTCACCTTTAATTCGTGATCCCTCGCCCCGGGTCACATCTAAAATCCCAGCAGAGGAATTTGTTTCCTCTGCCACACGCACACACGTAAGTCCAACCGGCTCTTCAGAGGAGCCTGGAGTGCACATAGACGCAGGAACTCTAGACAAGTCCCCTAGTCAACTTGAGAATACTCATGTACCCGTCTCTGGAGCGGATCAGGACAATATTCTTGACAGAACCACTATAGAGTCTGAGGCCCAAAAAGCCTCTGCTCAAGGATTAGAGGGAAATCTTTCCACCCTCAACATCAACACAGGGGTGACAGAAGGTGTCCCAGGAACAGGGACTCACTCTGGGGATGAATGTGTTCCCCCAGAGGTTACACTTAGTCCACATGTCTCAAGGGATGAGTTCCAAACCCTTGTCACCTCTGTAGACAACACATTGAAAGGGTTGAAAAGCTCTTTTGATTCTTTTGCAGGTACCACTTTAAGGGCAATAACCGAACTGACCACCAAAGTGGACAACTTATCCACAGAGGTGAGAAATGTCTGCGCCCAGATGAATGCAACTACAATGACCTCTGCTACCACTACCGCCTCTGCATTCGAGAAAGCCACAACCTCTGCCTTCCAAAGCTCTGTCAAAGACCTACTTGAAAAGATGAAGAAAGAGCAATCCCCAACCTCTACGGGTCTTACACCAGATGATCTAAAGAACGCCTTAGAGAATGTCCAGGAACAAACTATAAGAGAAACTCTAGCCATGAAGCCCTCCGACTACATGACCAGAGCACATATCATAGTGCTTGGACAAGGGATACTCGGCCAAATTACAGAGTTCATTAAAGCCTTCACAGCTGCCAACGCAAATTATTTCAAAGACTTTCGAACCAGCGTGGGCAAAATGCGCTTCAACACAGAGGCATAGGTCCATTACCTTCTAGGCATCTACGATAATCTATGTGCCAAAATGATAGCCGCAGGTGCCTCACAACCGAAAAAGCCAGAAGCATCGTGCACAGCAGAGGGTACGAAGGATAAGGGTCAGGATGACTTTGATGATGATTCTGATGGATCATCAGGTCATCCTGAGGGGGAGAAAAGAAGAGAACAAGATGCAAACAGAGGTTTACCTGCACCACCAATATCAGCAGAACCCCTAAACCAAGCACCCCCAACTGGAACCCAAGAAGGAATCCAACAGAAGACCACAGAGGCAACAACCACCTCTGTGGAAACAACCCTAGAAGAAATCCAAATCCAAACCAAAGTACCTGAAACCACTGAAGATCAACAATAGCAACAGACCACAGAGGCAACACCCACCTCTGTGGAAACAACCCATATAACTGTAGAAGATGTACCATCACCAACCCCCAAACAAACTGAACAGTTTCAAATCCTGACATCTTCTGAAGAAGACCAACCACCTAAACCAACAGAACCCAAATCACCCCTCCCCAACACCAAAAACACCAGAGGAACCCAACTTACCATCTCCTACACCAGAAGCTGAAAAACCAAAATCCCCATCACCCACATCCAAACCAACAGAACAACCCAAAACAAGAACCAAAACCTTAGCTCATAAACGAAAATATCTGAGCAAATCAGAAGAAGCCTCACCAGCCAAACCTCAAACCAAACCCACATCACCACTCACGCCCTCAGAAGCACAAGTGCCAAAACCAATAGAGGCAACCCCTACAAAACCTACAGAAGCACCTACATCCAAGCCCTCACAAACTCTAAAGCTGAAACCAACAGAGGCAACCCAATCTTTACAAGCAGAACAGCCTAAGGCAAAAGACAAGGGAAATGGAATAGTGACAGAGGAACCGAAAAAGAAGAAGCCGAAGCATCAACCAACAGAGAAATTGATGAAAAGCGCCTTCGATGCCTTTGTCACCCCAAAACCTGAAGAAGAAGACTGGGATTTTGGTTTCGACACTCTGTCAAGCAAGCCAATACTTGACCCAAAGGCAAAACCCACAGAGGATCGAGTGGCCAAACTGAAAAGTGACTTGGATGCTCTGCAGAAACTTATGCCACCACCTCCTGTTAGCAAAGAAAATGGAAGAGGTGGTGCACAAATACTTATATAGCAGAGCAGTCAATGATCCTCTGCCACCATCTATCCTGCACCCTGACTTTCATTAAGAGCTACGAGATCAATTCTATCGAAAGAAAGCCAAACCCATCAAAGAAGTCTTCTCGAACTCCAAAATCGACAAGGTCATCTACTGTAAGTTGTCCCATACCCATGGAAAAGAGGTTTACTACAACCTCTACAGAGTCAAGAGGGTAGACATATCCGAGACCACATTCTCAGATGCTGATCTAAGAAATCTAAACATCTATGATCTACCTAATCTTCTGAGTTGGGCAAGGCAGAACTACAGCCACAGACTAGAAATCCAAGGAGCTTACCGAGAAATCAGGACGGCCATGCGCGAAAGACTTCTGATATATAGCATGACTGACTTCCAACTTGGACTTGACTATGGAGTAAGAGGATTAAGACTCCCACCGCCAGAAGATGTCTGCCCCTCCTCTGCAAGACCAAACTCTATCATCACTTTTCCAAGGATTGGGTATGTCAATCAAGATCCTGCAGGAAAGTCAAAGTTATTCCTATAGGTTGATTGCCAAAAATACGCAACAAGTACTCTAGTAGAGTTTAGAGCCAACCTCTTGGAGCACAAAGGAACAGAGTTCATGGATCAAGCTCTAGCAGACAGATTGATAGAGGTCATTGACTCTGTCATCAACTTCAGAAACCTCTGCATCAAAATATACCGTGAGCTCAAAGGTGGAGGAATCGGAGGTCACAAAATCGACGACTTCCCAAATGCCAGAATCTGATTTCCTCAACCTTCCTCTACAATTTCTCTTTCATTACGTAATCAAGTGTAAGTGCCTCTGGCATAACTTTATATGAAAGAAAAGTTTCAACAGAGGTCAAAAACCTCTTGTCGTGTTCTTAGCTTAGAAAACCATGCAATTTTTAAATTTTTTATTTTTCAAAACTTAGGGGGAGATTGTTAACTCCAATCTTTATGTTTAAAGAAGTATTCAAAAATAAGCTAAGTATAGACATTGACAGAGCCTCTGCCAAGACACCGATAGAAGATCCAAGTGAAGACTACTGAAGACATTCACAGAAGACATGGTCACAGAGCCTCTGTGGTAAGAAGACTGAAGACTTAGAAGATTATCTGAAGCTCAAAACGAAGACGATCGTGCCTCTCATGATCTCTGCTGTACGAAGATCCTGAAGATCATTCGTACAAGGCGTGCCCTGACAACTCCACATGTCAACCTCTGATGGGATACAACCTTAACAGAAAATGGTGCACTACATTAATGGTGTACCTGTAGCAGTCCCACGATCGTGTCTTTGTACCCTTAGTACTTCTGGTCTCCCCATTGTCCCCTGATGAAGAGTATAAATAGAAGGATCATGTTGAGCTCTTCTATTAACTTTGTACAACACACACACACACACACACACACACACCCATTAGAGCAGAATTCTTGTTATACTTTCGGCGTTCTTGGTGTTCTTAGCTAATCAATATACAGTGAATCATTGAGCTAAATATCTGTGTTATTTCTATTTCACGTATTTGATTGTGTGTTTTTCTACCGTAGAATATCTTTTAGTTCGTTAAAACGCTTCCGCACCCTTATCTGTTTAAACTATTAGATATAAATATCATTGTTGAGTAAAATCGGGATCAATAGATTTCGGTGTTAATATCAAAATTCGTGTTAAAGAAATTGTTGGGATTGTGTTTCTAGAGTTTTAGTTAATTCTTGGATCACTTTGGTAAGCTTTTCAATCATCAATTTTGAGTTTTTGAAGTTCTGGGTTAGTAAGTCTCTGTTCTACAAAATTTCTTGAATTGTCGAGATACTGAAGCGCCACCCACTCAATTATGCCTTGACGGCGACTGTCACAGTTCCACGCGTATACGTGCAACAACTCTAGATGTCCCTCGCCTCAGTTACACGTGGTCAAGAATTTGATCTTGAAGGCCGCATTGCCGATACACCGGTTGTGATATTCATTGATCTCCTTCGCCAGATCCTCAACCTACCGGATGCCACTTCCATCCCTGGCAGGATTCGTTTTGAAAACTCTGTGTCCGATGCCGTACTCTTCCAGAATATGCAGGATCTCGGATATGCTAGGTAGCTCACCCAACCATCACACTTTTCCAGAGCTCATGTGATGCCGATCTGGTATACATTGTTTACCATCCTCTACTGATGTCTGTCGTTGATCACGAAGGGCATCGACCAAACCACCGTTAATCTTCTGCGGCTCATCCATGGCGTGGCATACAATCGCCTCACTGACTACGCATCCATTCTATGAAATGAACTGATAGCAAAGGTGCAACTGAAAGAAGGCAACAAAAAGCTGACGTGCCTTTCTTTTCCAAGATTTCTTCAACTGATTGTCGCCTATTTCCTGGACGTATACCCAACTATCCCAAGGCGCTCTGAACATAAGGTACTTCTCTCTACACGCATGACTAGAATCCAAAACAAACATCCAATTCTTGGACTAGTCCCCATGCTACTACCTGCAGACTTGCTAGCTCTTGCTGATCCTTCGGCACTGAGTGTGATAGAATATAGGCGAGAGAACAATCTAGTCTCTCCGATGATCCAGCCAGATCCGGCAAGACCTGCGCAATGAGTGTGTCCCGAGCGGTGTGAGGGTCCACGCACTAGATGAGGTAGGGTCCGGAGAGCAGGGGCTCCCGGACAGGGCGTGATGAGAGAAAATATTGTGAGGGGAGAAGACGCGGGCGGTGCCAAAAGATCATCTCACGGAGCTAGCTCGTCCCGATACCCAGCCACCCAACCTCACGCATCCACTCAGCCCTAAGCTGACAATCCAGAATTACATGCAGTGGAGCTTGTGGATATTATGCGTGAAACAGCTTAAGAAGGGGCAACTTCCTCTTCCAGTTCAGAATTTGGCTCAGCCACCGGATCTTCCTCTGAATTAGAATCTGGCTCAGAGTCGGGTTCCAAATCTGTTTCTCAACCAGGTGCAGAGTCCGGTTCCGAATCAGGGTCCTCGGGATCAGAAGATGAATCCACTGACTCTGATGATCACAATGACGACGTATTTCGACTTGAGCCAATCCCTCGTACCCAAGTCCAAACTGGAGAGACAAGGGAGCGGAGAGAGAATTAGTTGAAAATGAGAATCAAAGTGAGCGAGTGAGAGAGAGGCGGAGTAAACAAAACAATAAGCGATATAGAGAGAAGATGCCACATACTCAGGTTGCCTCCAACCAGCCTCAAATCAGCCAGGCAGCCACATCCACTACCCCGTCTCATTTGTTGGGACATGGTATTGAAAAAGACGCTGTGGGCCTAGCGACGCAATCGCACACCCTCCTCATCCACTAAATGTCCTCTCAACAGGATACTGTTTCATTCTCACAAGAGGACGTAGCACAACTGCCACCGGTCTCTTACTTGGTGAGTTCCGGTTTTGAAACAAGAGAACTATGCCCTGGTTCTCGCCTTTTTTGGATGCACTATCGAGTCTAGAGCCACTTGATGATTTAATTTCTTTGACTAGGACACCTGAACTCAATACGGCTAATGTCGAGATTCTTCGTGACTCGACCGGAACACCCAGAGTGAGTCTGCCTCTAGGTGGCTTGCCAGGACAGGGTGGAAGTCCTGCCACGGCTACCATTAAGCCAACTGTGAGCGCAAGAGGTACTACGGTGCACTCCACCATAGTTACTACAACTGGTGGTCTACGTGCGCCAGGTGTTAGCATCCCGAAGTTCGTCTCCAAGGAAACCATGGATGGCGCCTTAAAGGCTTTCCAATCAGGGATCTTGAAAAAGATGTAAGAGGAAATGGACTTCATCAAAAGGTCACTCAAGGGTAAGGAAGTAGTGACTGATCCCCCAGTGCAAACATCGATACAACCTCCTTACCCTACACCAAACCCGCAAAACATGAGCATCGACGCCCATAAAGTTGCACTACTCGATAGGGTTTTGTCCCAATCAAACATAGATACATCCTCTGAAGCTAACTTAGTCAGCTTCCTACGCTCTCAAACTCAACCCCCAAATACTCAAACCGACTATCAAGCCCAAATACACTCCAAACTCGACACCCTTACATCAACCCTAATCGACGTTAAGCGCACCCTCGATACCTTATCTGAGCGTGTTGCCAGCCTTTAAAACACTTGTAAGGGTCCAGCGCAGGCCTTGAAAAGACAGCATGATGACCAGGAGGATCCTGATCAACATAAGGGGGAGAAAAGACTACGACTGACCGAGTTGTCAACCTCAACGACAGAACCATTAACTGAAACTCCAGCCGAACCTGAGCCACACCAACAGTCAGAAGATCAAGGCATGGTTCAGGATATGTAGTTTTCGACACCGGTCAGAGACCAAGTGCCCGAGTCAGCAGACCCAATGGTTGAAAAGCCCGAGGGAGATCCATAAGAAAATTTGATGTTGAAAGTTCCGGAGAGACCAGAACAAGTATGGAGAGAGAAAGCAGTAATAGCCATTCAATCTGAGATAGATGCTTTGTGGGATTTCTCATATGAGGAGGCAATAAATGAGAAAGGCTACGACCAGTTCTTACTCCAAAGTGAATAGGTAACAGAATCTCAGCACGATGAATATGACACCGCAGGTACCACTTCTGATATACCGATTCCTGAACCGGAAACGACTCAACCTCAACCTAATCAACTCACTCGTTGGGAAAGAGTCCGAATCCTAGTTCCGTACTTAAAAAAATCCTAAAAGAAGATTTTCATTCACTGGATTAGACCGCTCGACCTGGTTATGTGTCACGGGGTTTCAGATCTAGATAAACCGATTCGTTCTCAATACTTGGAAGTAATGAAAAGCAGCAGAATGGTACACGAAGTCAGAACCAACCACAGGATCACTAAAATTGTGGAGATTGTGTCGTACAAAGTCCTGAAGGTATGGTTTCTGGTGTTTGCTGTTAAGAGAGATGATGGGAAAGAATGGGTATTCTCAGAAGCCGACTTCAGAAATCTGAACTTGAAAAACTTTTGGGTTCTTCATCGAGAGTTAAAGACCCGAACCATCCGACCACTACCGTATACCAAAGCCCTCGAAATTATATAAAGATTCATGAAGTGCACCATAACCCTCTCGTACATCAACAATTTTCAGATGGGAATCGAAAGCAATCAAAGAAAAGTGAACGTGTTGAAGCCCAATCTGACTCTTCCTGGTGCTGAAGACTTGCAGATACATACTCTCTTACTCATATAAGAGACAGGGATCGTGTATCTGAACGATAAGGGATAGAAGCGTTTTATGAGGATAAGTGAGTCGCACAAGTTCAGTGAAGGGACTTTGATGGTGGTGCGGAATGTGCTGAGAAAGATAATCGATGAAGAGGAAAGGGACTCGTCGGAAAAGTTTGTTAATACGAGAAAATACCTCGCTAAAGAGATGCTCAAAGAGATTGAAGAAAGGCTTGAATACAGAAACTCCATACGACACTTCGAGATTTTGTTTGCTATCAGAAAGCGATATTGTTAGATCTGAAGTTTTGTCAATAAACCAAGTGTTGAAGATCTGATAAGAAGACTCAGATGTTCTAAGTAGAGGAGTCAGAGATCTGAGAAGAGAAGTCAGAGTTCTGAGAGAAAGAGTCAGAAGCTCTGAGAAGCGTTATCAGAAGAATGTTAAGAAGTTCTGAACAACCTGTTCAGAACTTATGACTACATACTTTACTTAGTATTTAGTAAACTAACTAGGACACATGTTATGTTCTTATTAGTCTTTCTTATTTGTACTGTAGCTTTAATATTTCCGTTGCAGTATAAATAGTGGTTAGCACTACGTTGCTAACTGATTGATTTTCCCGTATATCTTTGTATTCATTCTTTGTAATCTTTGAGATTCTCTCTCTCTTAGATCTGTAATTCTGTTCATCATTGAATACAATTGGGCTTGATCATACAACTTCTCAATTACTGCTTTCTATATTGATTGTAAGATTAGATCCTGTACTTTCAATTGGTATCAGAGCCAATCAACAAACAAATTCATTCAAGATTGTGATTTCGAAGATCGATTGATCAATTTCTTGAAGATTTCTTGATTCGTTCAAAAATCGATTCTGCTGCTAGGGCTAGTTCTTGAATCCTTGGCAATTCTTGAATTACCTGTTACATTTCGATCAAGAAACTCGAATTTGTCTTTCTGTTGAATTTTCTTACAATCATGTCTTCTAAAGAATATCCAGCCATGGGATCTGAAACCAAACCGCCTGTTCTTATACCAGAAGAGTATCAGCAATGGAATATTCGTATGATCCAATTCCTAGACAACATTGATGAAAATATTATGGTCTCTATTCGAGAAGGTCCAATTGAAGTGTATATCGATGTTGCTGCAACCCCTGCTACAGAGACAACTCCAGAAATTCCAGCGACCAGGGTGAAGAAGAATTATTCCCAATACACAGCTGAACAGAAGAATAGGCATGCTATCGACAAAAGAGCAATTACTTTGATGACTTTGGCTGTCCCAAATGAGGTTCTTAACATGATTGACAGTGGATCATCAGCTAAAGAAATGTGGGACAAATTGGAAAGGCAAATGTTAGGAACTGTGAGATCTATTCAGGCAAAGTTAAATCAAAGCATAAATGCTTATGAAAGGTTCAAAGCAAAAGAGTCAGAAAGTTTGACACAGACATACAGTAAATTTTGTACTATTCTAAATGATTTGAGAAGAAATGGACTGAAGAAAACGAAGTCAGAAATAAATTACAAATTTCTGAACAGTCTAAATTCAGAATGGTCATCATTTGCCATAAGTCTGCAAATGAACAAGGATATGTGTGAAGAAGACTTAAATGATCTGTTCTGTGTTCTTAATCAACATGAAGACTCTGTCAAGTTAGTTGTGGAAGAGAAGAAAATTGTTGCTGATCAGTTAGCATTCTTATCAAAGTCCAAAGCAATCAAAGCACCCAAAAAGACTGCATATCTATCAGAGATACCTAATCTGGAAGAATCTGACAAGGAAGAAGGATCGTAAGATGATGAAGATATCAAGATAATGGCTGAGAAGCTAGCTTTGTTGATAAATACTTTCAACAAGAGGTATGGGAAGGGTAGATTTCAAGGAAATTATAAGAGAGTTGGGAGTTCAGATTATAAGAAGAAAGAAGACAGAGAAGAAAATAAGTTTGAAAAGAGAGTAGAGAGGAGTGAAGAAAGCAAAGAAGAGAAGGAAGAGAGAAATGAAAAGAATCTGTGTTTCAAGTGTGGAAAATCTGGCCACTATGCTAAGGATTGCAGAGTTAAAATTGTGAAAGACTATGAGTACTACACCAAGAAGGCTCAGCTTGCAAAGAAGAGAGATGATGAAATTGCTTAATTGGCTGAACAGGAGAATTGGTTGTACTACACTTCTGATGAAGATGATCATATCAACTTTCCACAGATGCAAAGCTATATGGCAAAAATGAGGAATGAGGATGATTCTGATTTTGAAGATGCTGATTCTGAGTCATCTGCTGTGGTACATTCTTCACTTGAAATAGAGTTAATGACACAGATTAGTGAAATGAAAACTGAATTTGCTAATCTAAGAAAACAGATAAAAGGAGAAAGAAATTTGGTTAACAAGTTCAGAATTGAAAAAGAAGTAATAAAAGAACAATATGAAGAATCTGAGGCTGAGAAACAGAAAGTTAAAGATGAAAATTCTGAATTGTTGAAAAAGCTTTCTGAACTAAAAGTTGAGTTTTCAAAAATAAAGGATGAAAAAGGTGATTTACAAATAAAATTTGATATGTTATTTGAGGAAAGAAAGAATTTATACACCAAAATCAAAGAATTGGAAGATCTGAATTTGAAAAGGGGTCAGACTCAGCAAACATTAAATCTTTTAATAAGCAATGTTAAAGATACAAGATTTTACAACCCAAAGAAGGGATTGGGATTGGAAGAAAATGTCACTTTAAAAAGAGCTCCAATCAACTTGTATGATTTTGAAAAACTTCAAGTTCCTAAGCCAAAAATCCCAGAAATTGTTGAAGTTTTCATAAGGCCTGCTAGTTCTATAACAAGTTCTGACAATTTGCAAAGACCAAACTCTAAAAAGTCGGATGAGAAAATTTCTGAGACTAAAACAGAAAAGTCAGTTGTTTCAGAAGAAAAGGTTAAGAAAGAAGTTTCTAAACCAACAGATGAGAAGCCAAAATACAATGATACTAAATTCAAGTATGATTCTTTAAATGTCAGCTACAAAAATAAACAACCAAGTTTTTCATACCATGACATTGAGAACATATTTGACACAAGTAAAGATTCTGAAACAGTCAATCAGAAGTCTGAAACTTCTAGTCAAAATTCTGAACTTTGTAGTCAGAACTCTGAGTCTGTAAATCAGAACTCTGACTCAGGTAGTCAGAAGTCTGATTCAACTGGATTTTCTGAAACAAAGTCAGATGAACTTTTAGAACTTGAAAAGAGGTTTAATCTTGTAAGTCAAGAACTTGAGGACTTAAGGAAAGCTTATGATGAACTTGAAAATGATTACTGTCAGGTGGATATTAAACTTGAAGAAGCTTTGAAAGAAAAGAATATTTTTATTCAGAAAATAACAGAGCTTGAAAAACTGAAGACTGAGTATGATCTTTTTAAAATTAGTGCTCTAAAAGAAAATGATAAATTCTTTAATGAATCAAGTACATATGAAAAAGGTGAATCATCTAATTCTTCTAACAAAAAGGAGTTGAATTTTTCAGAAAAAGAAGAAAGCAAAAGGAAAGATGATCTTGCAAAGTTGGATGATCTGAAAAGGAATCTTGAGAAGCTTAGAATGAAATCTACTTCTGAACTCAAAGCTAGAAATTCTTGTAATAAGGGAAATTGTACTCTGAATAGTATCAATAAAAATGAAATGACCTATGTTTCAGATTTATTGTCACTTGCAAAGAAAAATCTTGTTTGTGTTAGATGTAAAAATGATTCATTCCAATATTCTCATAAATGTCTAGTCAAAATAACTTCTGTTTCATACATAAGAAAAGACATTCAGAATTCAGAAAAGAATAATATTTCTGTTCTTCAGAATACAGAAAAGAAGAAAATTTCTGTTCCTCAGACTCAGAAGAAAGAAAAGATAAAAGAAAAGAAAGTTGAAAATGTTGCAAAATCAAAAGTTACAACTTTCAAAAAGAAATTAAACAAGTTTGTAAGCAGAAAATGTTCTTACTTCATAAAAGTTCAAGGAAAGTGGTGTTTGAAGAAAGATTTTGAGTGGAAAGTAAAAGGTACTAATGTTAAATCCAATGGCAAAGCTAACAAAGATGGACCCATTCCAAAATGGGTACCTAAAACTAACTGATCCTTTTGCAGGGCTGTCATGTGTGGTTTTTAGATTCAGGAGCTTCAAGACACATGACAGGTCAGAAGTCTTTTCTATCAAACTTCACAGAAAAGGCTGGAGGAGCAGTAAACTTTGGAAATAATAGCAAAGGTCAAGTTAAAGGTTATGGGGATTTAACTAAAGGAGATCTGACTATCCAAAAGGTTTTCTATGTTGAAGGATTACAACATAATCTTTTCAGCATAAGTCAGTTTTTAGACAGTCTTTGTCAAATCAAGTTTCAAATAACAGGTTGCATGGTTTTAACTGAAAATGATGTTAATGTCTTCTGGGCCAAAAGACATATGGACTTATTTGTAGTTAATTTTTCAAAATTGAAAACATTAAATACAGTTTGTCTTTTATCAAATTCAACTGCAAATGAATGCTGGCTTTGGCACAGAAGATGTTCTCATCTAAATTTCAAAGATCTTAATAATCTTGTTGCAAAACATCTGGTTAAAGGTTTACCAAAGCTTAAATTTGAAAAAGAATCATTATGCTCACCTTGTGAAATGGGCAAGATGAAAAAGAGTTCTCACAAATTAAAAATGGACTCATCTTGCAAAGCACCATTAGAAATGATTCATACTGATCTTTGTGGTCCAATTTCAGTTCAATCTATGGGAGGAAAGAAATATATGCTTGTGATTGTTGATGAATTCTCCAGATACACATGGGTTTAGTTCCTAAGAGCTAAGTCAGAAGCTTCTACTACATTGATAAATTTTATCAAAAGGATTCAAGTTCTCTTACAACTTCCAGTTCAGAAAATCAGAAGTGATAATGGAACAGAGTTCAGAAATGAGACTCTTCAGAATTTTTTAGAAAATTATGGGATTTCTCACAATTTTTCTGCTGTCAGAACTCCTCAACAAAATGGTGTTGTTGAAAGGAAAAACAGAACTCTAGTTGAAGCTGCGAGAACAATGCTGGCTTATGCAAATCTTCCTACCTTCCTATGGGCTGAAGCAATTGCAACTGCTTGTTTTACACAGAATAGAACTTTAATCAATAAGAGATTAAATAAGACTGCTTATGAACTGATAAATAAAAGAAAACCATTAATCAAATTCTTTCATGTTTTTGGTTGCAGGTGCTATGTTCTTAGAGACAGAGAAAATCTTGCCAAATTCGATAAAAAGGTAGATGAAGGATACTTTGTGGGTTATTCTTTAACTTCCAAAGCATTCAGAATCTACAACAGAAGAACCAAGAGGATGATGGAGAGCATAAATGTAACTTTTGATGAAGCCAGAATGAGGACTTCTGAACAAGACAGTTCAGAACTCATGCAGAACAAGACAAAAATGACTTCTGATACAAAATCTAATCCTATTTGTTCAGAACTCAATTTACTGTTTAAGGATGCTTTTCTAGAACTGATTTCTGATTCTTATGCAGAATATGAAAACCCAAAGTTGGTAAAAGAGATGAAAAATAGGAATCCAGAAATAGTTCAATCAACTGTAATTTCTGACAAAAGTCTATCAGATGAATGTCCAAATCTGATAAATACAAGTGGTGAAAATTCTGAACCTTGTAATCAGAATTCTGATTCTTGTACTCAGAACTCTGAACAAGTCACTCAGAATTCTGACTTCATTGCTCAGAATCCAAACTTGGATGCAACTTCTACACATACATCCGAACAAGGGGACAGTTCAGAATTACAATCAATCATTGATGAGAATGATGCAAACAACAATTATTCAGAGATTGATGTACTCCCTAGTGCAAATAAATGGACTAAAAATCATCCTATTCATCAAGTAATAGGTGATCCATCAGCAGGAGTAAAGACCAGATCAGCTACAGCAAATGAAGCAATGTTTGCTGGTTTCTTAAGTGTGATTGAACCAAAGAAAGCTAATGAAGCCCTAGAGGATCCAGATTGGATTTCAGCAATGCAAGAGGAATTGCTTCAATTTGAAAGAAATAAAGTTTGGAGACTCATTCCAAAGCCTGAAGGTAAATCTATTATTGGAACTAAATGGGTGTTCAGAAACAAAAAGGATGAGTCAGGTGTTGTCATCAGAAACAAGGCAAGATTGGTTGCTAAGGGATACTGTCAACAAGAGGGAATTGATTATGATGAGACATTTGCACCAGTGGCAAGAATAGAGGCAATCAGAATATTTTTGGCCTATGCTGCACACAAAAACTTCAAGGTGTATCAGATGGATGTCAAATCAGCCTTTCTAAATGGCAAACTTAATGAAGAAGTGTATGTTCATCAACCTGAAGGTTTTGTTGATCCAGAATTCCCTGATCATGTTTATATTTTAGACAAAGCTTTATATGGTCTAAAACAAGCACCACGAGCCTGGTATGACACTCTTACTAAACACTTGTTAGGTTCAGGGTTCAAGAAAGGTAAGATTGACACAACTTTGTTTTTAAAGAAACAGGGTGATGATTTAATTCTGATTCAGATTTATGTTGATGACATAATATTTGGTTCTACCAGTCCAGAATTATGTGATAATTTTTCAAAAATCATGTCATCTGAATTTGAAATGAGCATGATGGGTGAGCTGAATTTTTTTCTTGGTCTTCAAGTCAAACAATTACCAAAAGGTATTTTTATAAATCAAGGAAAATATGTCAGAGACATTCTGAAAAAGTTCAAAATGTCTGATTGTGCTTCTATGAGAACACCTATGGCAACTAACATAAAGTTAGATGCTGATCTCAAAGGTGTTTCAGCAGATATCAAACTCTATAGAGGTATAATTGGATCATTACTTTATCTGACTGCAAGTAGACCAGATATCATGTTTTCTACCTGTTTCTGTGCTAGATTTCAATCTAACCCAAAAGAATCACATATGTTGGCTGTCAAAAGGATTTTAAGATATCTCAAAGGATCACCTGATCTAGGTTTATGGTATCCAAAAGAAACTGATTTCAAATTGACTGCTTTCACTGATGCTGATCATGCAGGAAGTAGGTTGGACAGAAAGAGTACATCTGGTGCTTGTCACTTTTTGGGAGATAAAATAGTGGGTTGGGCATCAAAGAAGCAGAATTGTGTGTCCACTTCAACTGCTGAAGCAGAGTATGTTGCTGCTGCTGCTTCATGCTCTCAAACATTGTGGATGAGAACACAACTCATGGACTATGGATATCAGCTTAACAAGATTCCCATCTATTGTGACTCAAAAAGTGCAATTGCCATTACTCAGAACCCTGTTCAACATTCAAAGACTAAGCATATAGATGTGAGGTATCATTTTATAAAGGACTATGTAGAAAAAGTAACTATAGAGATGCACTTTGTGCATACAAAGTATCAATTGGCTGACTTGTTCACAAAGCCTCTTGATCACAAAAGGTTCTCTTTTCTCATAAGTAAAATAGGAATGCTTAATCTGACTAATTGAAAATATTTGTTTTTCTTAAAAATGCTAAATTTTTCTAAGTAAAATTGTCTGAGTAGTGTACTCAGAACTCTGAGTCTTAAGTTCAGAACTTCTGTGTCTTGAGTTCAGAACCTCTGAGTCTTGAGTTCAGAACTTCTGAGTCTTAAGGTCAGAGATTCTGAGTCAATACTTCAGCAATCTAACTTTCAAAAATTTATTTTTGAGAAATACAAATACTTCAACTGTGTGGATTATGCTTCTTCTATTATCTTTTTATCTCATCTTTATGTATCATAAATAGTCAAATGCATGCTCAAGTCAAGGGGAGCATCAAAATTTATTGTTTGGAAATCATTTTTGTGATGCTTAAACGATTTGTTTTCATTTCTTATCTCTGATCATTCTAAGAAGAACAAGCTTTTAATGATAAATTTTTTGTTGTTCAAACTATATCTGAATTAAAAAATTTCATATTCAGATATAAGATTTTAAATGATTTTTTGAAAATCATCATAATATGAACAGAATTTTGATGATAAAAAGTGTTTCTATCTGTTCAAACCTATTCTGAATAATCAAGATGTTTTATATTTGTCAGAAGTTGACTTTAAATGACATTTTGGTTACAAGGCAAAATTCTTCTGATAAAGGAAACTCAAAACATCTGAGCGTGTTATTCAGATCTTTGACTTGAGTCAAAATTCTATCCACTAACACGTGTCAGCTTCATATTTGTTTGATTATGCCATGCATTTCATTTAAATCCTCTATGGCATTTCAAATGTGTTGACTCCGTTATAACATTGATTTCGCTTTTCCGTTAAACCTTTCAACTTCGCGGATTTTAAATAGGTCTTAAAATCCCTATTTCAAATCTTTTCAATTTCTAGAGCGAAAAGTGAGATACGAATCAAATCCAGAGTTCTTTGAGTTTGTTTTCTTCTTAAATCATGTCTGGAATACGAAGGAGTGGCCCAATTTCTCTACATTCTACAAAATCGATAATGGATTCATCTGATTCGGATAATGATGAAGTACATAATAGAGCTGTAGAGGAAGAGGCAATAAGAAATGATGAAGAAGATGAACAAATGGATGAATCAGAAGGAAATGCAGATGAGGTAAACATTAATATTGAACATGAACAGAGTGCTGCAGGGTCGATTATGTCAGATAGACCTATTTTCGTGGAAAGGGTTGTTACTGAGAGTGAATAGTTGAAATTATCTGAAAATAACTGTGTTATATTGTTTGAGGAAAGTCGATTTAAACCTGAACACAGAATTATCATGGAATTATTCAAACATCATCCTTATAGAAAATGGTTTACAAGAAGCAAAAATGTTCCTGTTCAGTACATACAACAATGGTGGAAACATCTTAGGTTAGAAGATAATAAGTTTGTGTCTGAAATTGGAGGAGTGACATTTGCCTTATCTATCTCTGCACTAAGAGAAATGCTGAATCTACCAGAGAAAGATGATGTACAAAGAAGGACAGATTTTGAAGACTCACCCTTAACAGAGGAATTAATAGCAGAGTTTATGAAGTTGGGATACAATGAAGGATTGAGGACTCTCAGTTTGTTTAGAAGAAACAAATTACCACCTATTTGGGCTTGCTTCTTTCATGTAGTAAATAAGTGTTTATCAGGGAAGAATAGTTCTGCTGATCAAGGTTCTAAACAGATTCTTCTGATCTTTCAAGGTTTAGTGAAGAATAGGCATTATGACTACACTTCTATACTGTGGGAGGACATGAAGAATACCTTTGAGAAAAATCAGAAAGCAATTCAGAGGAAAACAAAGGATGCTCCTCTGACATACATACCTTACATAAGGTATTGGCAAATTGTAATCTGGTATGCAATGCAGGAAAATAGAACCATATCTAGAAGATCAAATGAAGAGCATGGTCCTACTTTCTACTTGGGTAAGATGACATCAGTTACTAGACTTGAAAATTATCCAAATCATAAACTGTTGCCAAAATCACTTAGGAATTATATCCCAAGGGAGAGTGAGATTTTAAAAGCTTATTGCACCTCTATGGGAATTGAATTACCTCAAATCCCTACCCAAGAGGACCAACCTGAGATAAGAGGTGAGGGGTCTAGTCGAATTAGAGAGGGGAGGATGTTCAAATGGGTGAACATTCTAAGAGAATTGAGGGGCAAAATTCTGAGAGCTTGGTTAGACTTGGTGAGGAAAAACAGAATGAGGGTGGTGAGGATGAGAGATTGTTAACAGAGGTTCAAACAGAAATAGATGCCTCTGAACCAGCTAATCTTGACCAGGTAACCACAACTGCTATTGGTTCACAATTCTTGGTGTCCAATATTGAAACAAACAACATGGACCTAGTGGTGGATCTTGAACAACCCATCCATACCCACTCAGAAGCATTTCAACACGCTACTGTTTCACACAAATCCGGGGAACCATCCCAAACTCATTTGGAGGGAGGTGATAAATCCCAATCTATTTTTCAACACATTGAGTCTGAATATCACAGTCCTATTCATATTGAGCCTGAAATTCCTTCTCAAACTTGCACAAATCAGGAGTTTCGTATTCCTGAAACAACATTCATAGACATACCTAATGTTGGGTGTCGAGGATTGGATGGAAGTCCTGGTGAGGTGAACATTACAAAAGCCTCATTCAAACGTGCATTTGTTGTACAAGATGACTTTGTGTTATCTACAGGCCATGAGCCCTCTGGGCACATGAAAACTGGACCATCTGTTGGTTCAGGTTCACTGTTAGAATCTTCTGAATTTGAAAAGATTCAGAAACAAAACATGGAGATGGGGGAAAAAGTAGAAAATTTGGAGAAGAAGGTGGAGGATTTGAATGATGAGGTGTCAGATTTGAAAGTTGTGTTGGAGAAAAAGTTGATTTCTGTTGAAACCAAAGTAGATGATGTAAATAAATCCTTGAATTCTCACAAAAAGGAGATCATGGATATAATGTCTGGTTTTCAAAAAGATATGTTAAAACAAATGCAAGGTATGCAGGAATCTATACTGAAAGCACTGAGTGTATCAATGGCTTCTACTTCAAAGCCTCTTGAGCCTGTTCCTGTTGCAGAAGCTGAACTTGAAGGTACTTCCAATCAGAACATGAAAAGAAAGTTTGATGATAATGAACCTCATGATCATCAAAAGGGGGAGAAAAGACAGAGGTTAAGTTCTGATGATGACATTGGCATAGAAGATTTTGAGATAGCAGATATGCACTTAGCCAGTACAAAAAGTTCAGAAGATCAGACACAGGAAAATTTAAAGAAATGATTCAGATAGTTCAGATTGATAGCTCAAATACATAGGAAATGGAGTTGGAAAGTAAAGATGGTGGTGATTCAGATAAAACAGAGGAATTGAACTTAAACACAGAGATGGAAGGAAACTCAGATGAAACTGAAGCTATTGAGGAATCTGTATTGAGATCAGAAGAGACAGTGGAAAGTGAAGTTGTAAAGCCCGTGTCCCGGTACGTTTTTGTTTATTTATTTAATTAATTTAAGTGTTTACCTTTATTTGTTTGTGGTTAGTGTTTGGTGTCAAAAAGGACCAATAATGTAAAGTTCGTGTCTCGTTAGGGTAGATCGTGAAGGGAGGATAGTAGAGGGGCTAATGGGCAATTTCTTTGGAAAGTTTGCATGGGTTTCGGCCCATGGCCGGTTCCCTTCTTCCGTTTCTTAATTTCGTGAAAGCCAAACATAACCCATTTCCTTGGAACCCTACTGCGGCAGCTGTGGTTTTGTGCGATCGTGAGAAGGGAACGAGAAAGAGAGAGAGCGATCGAAAGAGAGAGAAGCCGAGAAGTAGAGAGAGAAGAGTTGGCCGGAATTGTGCCTGCCGTCGTCAAAGCTGTCACCGGAGGCCGCTGCTGCGGCTGATCGTCGGAGGAAGCAAGGGAGTTAAGGTCGGTTGCGGGTGCGAGGTATCGTCGTGAGGTACGCATCTAATCGTCTTAAATCTTCCTGTTTCGGTGAATCAACCAGCGGTGACGCCACTGCCACCGCGCGCCGCCACTGTGGTGGCTGGGTGTCGGGTGGTGGTGGTTGTGTGAGTTGGTTGTGCGCGGTAAGGTGATCGAGAGGGAGATCCGAAGCATGGAAGGGTGTACGTGAATGCATGTGTGTGTATGCGCGGAACCCTCGCCGGAGAGCCGCCGTTCGCCGCTGCTGTGGCGGTGGTGGATGGGCGGCCATGGCTGCCGTTGTAGATGGGTGGTGCGTGGCCGTGACCTGACCTTGACCACCATAGAGCCCTTCAAGCCGTGACTAAATCGCGTAAGCCAAATCGTTTGAACCGTTGTTTTTAGAGTCGTCTTTTTATGCGAAAATATGGTTCAGCCCCTGTTTTGTGACGGCAATAACTTTTCCGTCGTAACTCCGATTGAGCCGAAACTGGCGCCCACGCTTCGAACTCGGGACCGGGCACGTTTTCTGTGTTTTAGCGGAAAACTGGTTCGGCCTCGAGTTGGGAGAAAAAGTGGTCGCAAGTTCTGCGGTTCGTCATTTCATGTGAAAATTCTGGAATCTGTCTCGATTTTGCGAAAGCCGTAACTTTTTACTCGTAACTCGTTTTGAGGTGATTTTGGTGGTCATAGTTCCCTATTCGAGTTGGGAAGGTTTTTCGTGTTTTGCCGAAAGTTTGATTTAAACTGTAGCTAGGCTGTTTTGGACTGTTTGTTCAGGCTGGACCGAAAACTGGCAGTTTTGGTAACCGTTCGTATTTAATTCATAATAAATTGTAGAAAAATCGTTAGGAGGCGTATAATATGTCCTTGGAATCCTAACTCAGAGAACTTTCTGGTCATGAAATAATATTGGGAATTTTTTGGATTTAAGGGGATCGAAACAGGTCCCGAACAGACCCGTTTTGGTGAGAACGGAAATTAGTTTTAGTGACGGTTTAAGCGTGTGTCGTGTCATAGGGTCCAGGTCTCGTATTGACACGTTTTAACATGCGTTTAGGTGCTGGAAAGTGACCGTGATTGTGAAGCTTGATTCGTGTTGATTAAGCTAGGCGCGCATTTGAGGTGAGTTCTCTCACTGTGTAGTTAGGGGTTGTATGCATGTCGTAATAGTTTGTATGTACTACTGTCTTTGTGGTGTGAACTAGTTGTTTGTGGTGTGTAATATTTGATTGGTTTGAATGCTTGGTATAAATGTGTTACATTATAATTCGGTGGGACTGAGGCCTCGATGGTACTGAGGTGTTGGTTACATTATAATTCGGTGGGACCGAGGCCTCGATGGTACTGAGGTGTTGGTTACATTACAATTCGGTGGGACCGAGGCCTCGATGGTACTGAGGTGTTGGTTACATTATAATTCGGTGGGACCGAGGCCTCGATGGTACTGAGGTGTTGGTTACATTATAATTCGGTGGGACCGAGGCCTCGATGGTACTGAGGTGTTGGTTACATTACAATTCGGTGGGACCGAGGCCTCGATGGTACTGAGGTGGTTGGATACATAATTACCTGTAGATGTTTACTCGTTTTATGTATCTGTGATGTTGTTGCTTATGTGCGGGTAGGGGTGATGTGTATATAATTCCTACCTGCGCATGTGTTTGAATTCACTAAGCTTCGTGCTTACCCTTTCCCAATAATCTGTGGTTTCAGGTACGAGTGGCTCTAAGGCGTGACGGGTACACACTGGCGCGCGGGATGAGCTGACTGATATTAGTTTTATTTATTGAACATTGCTTCCGCTGGTTTCTGATTACTTGAACAATATTTATGACTTTGCAATTAATATGTTGGGATTGTTTATGAGTTTTTATATAAAGCGTTTAATTAAAAATTTTAAATTTCCTTGAAATTTTGGGATGTTACAACTTGGTATCAGAGCACAGCTTGAGTGAATCAGACGCACCTCGGTGTGTTTGGTCTCAAGTTGCGGCTGGGAAATTTTCAAGTTCTTTATTAAATCTTTTTGGAAATAAAAGAAAAAGTAAAAACCCGTTCGAGGAACGGTGATCGAGGGCGCAGTGTGTACAGTCAGCCGGAGCCGAAGGGAAAGGTACAATGCTTAGTGTTTTATTGCTTTCTAGATCATAGAGTATGCATGCTAGATTGCCTGTTGTTGACACTATGCGGTATGTTGAATTGCTTGCTATTAGGAGTTTATGCTAATTATGATAGGTTACTAAGTGAATGCCCTCTAGGTTGTATGCAGTAAAAGACTGATAGCCTTAGAATATTCGATTTAGTTCTATTGCGCAGCTCTTGTTTGAGTCCAACCATTCTAGGATAGAATCTTGTATTCGACTGTCTATTTGTTTTGCACTGCATGTAATCGGGTATTCGCGAGGCCACTCTTTATGATTAGTGAGGATTCATTAGTAGCAAGGGTAGTGATTGGGATGGAAATTCCTAGGGAGCTAGGAAGAGTGAGTATATATGCCGGTGCGGGCATATGTGTGTAGTTGCGGCGAGAAGCTACTTGGACCCCTCGGGATGGGACTCCGAACGAGCGATGATAGGCGTGGAAGGTAGTAGTAGAGCTCCTACTACCGGAAGCGCAGGATCAGTGCTCGAGTCGGGAAAGTCGCGAGGATTCCAAGGAGCTGAGCGTGAGTGTCGTTGATGTGAGTTATTAGGTGCTAATAACTCGTTGTATGTTTCTTCTTTATAGAATGGCCATCACTAGGAGGAGCAACGCGACTGAGCCACGAACTGAGGCGGGGATCACGGAGGAGCAGATCCGAGAGATGATTGCAGCAGAGGTAGCGCATGCGGTCGGGGAGGCAATCCCCGAGATTATCACCGCCATACAAGATCAGGTGACGGTTCTGCTAGAGGAGCGCATTGCAGCGATTCCGCCGCCTGCTGGGGGACAGCCCCGTAATCGAGAGTTCCAGTATCGGGATCTCTCTGCCTGTTCTCCCCCGGAGTTCAAGGGAGACTCGAACCCAATTGTTAGCATGCGTTGGGTTTCTGATATGGAGTGTGCCTTCTTGACCTGCGGCTGCCCGGATAATCTGAAGGTCCGTTTTGCTGTGAATTTGCTTCGCGACGGGGCGAAGGATTGGTGCGCCTCAGTGCTGACTCTGGCCGAGCGTACTACCCTTACGTGGGAGGAGTTCGTTACTCGTTTCCGTGCTGAATACGTGCCACCGGTAGAGATGGAGCGGATAGCGAAGGAGTTCTTGGAGCTAACCCAGACCTCGGAGACTGTTAAAGAAATGAACAAGAAATTCACTGAGATGGCGCTGTTTTGTCCTCAATATGCCGCTTCGGAGGAAATGAAGATGGCCCGGTATAAAGATATGTTACGTACCGAGATCAGAGAGTTCGTGAGCACGGTACCGTACGCTTCTTTGTCAGCAATGATGGACGCAGCCCGGAGAAGGGAGCTGGAGTTAGAGACCCAAGCCAAAAAGAGAAAGGCTGCACAGGCTGTGACGCCAATCTCTGCGGTGCAAAAGAAGTCGAAGTTTTCTGATTCGCGCGGAGGTTCGAGGAGTGGTGGGTTTAAACCCAGGGATTCTGGTGGGAAGAAGACTGGCGGGTGTTTCAAGTGTGGGCAGTCCGGTCATCACAGCCGGGATTGCAAGTCGCCATTGATGATCTGCTTTAGCTGCAAGCAGACGGGCCACGTGAGGGCCAATTGTCCGAATGCGAGGGCAACTGATGGGGGTGGTGCACAGAGGGCTCCTGCAAATGCCCCACTGCGCATCACTGACGGTCGTACGGGTCAGCCGGGGACAGAGGCAGCCCGAGGTAGAGTCCACCAGCTGAAGGTGGAAGAGGCGCAGGCGACGCCTAAGGTGGTGACAGGTATGTTTTATCACCCTATTTCTTTTCGTCCTTCCTTTTCATGCCTTGTTTTTTTATTTATATGTTGTTAATTGTATGTTAGGTACATTTCTAGTTAACTCGGTGCCTGCGGTTGTAATGTTTGATAGCGGGGCTACTCATTCATTTGTGTCTCGCACCTTTAGCGAGAGTTTGGGCCGAGTGGTGGGACGGTTAGGATGTCCTTTGGTAGTCGAGGTTGCCGATGATCGAACCCTGACTGTTACGGATGTGTATCGGGGATGCACGTTGGAAATCTCGGGTGTGAGGTTTCCCATAGATTTGATTCCGATAGCTATGCGAGAGCTTTGTGTGATTGTGGGCATGGATTGAATGGACGCGTTTGATGCAGAAATTGTTTGTCGCCACAAGCAAGTGCGGGTTCGAACCCCAAGCGGGGGAGAGTTGTTGATTCAGGGAGACTCGCCCAGACGGACTACGGCAATATGTTCCGCGGCGAGGGCTCGGAGACACCTTCAGCATAGTGGTCGGGGATACTTGGCGTATGTTATAGATACGCGTTTTGATGAGGCGAAGAAGACTGCCGTAGATGTGCCAGTCGTGAGGGAGTTTGCCGATGTGTTTCCCGACGAGTTACCAGGGATACCTCCCGAACGACAGGTGGAGTTTCGAATCGATCTGATTCCGGGTGCTGCTCCGGTGGCCAAGGCACCCTATCGCCTGGCTCCACCGGAAATGAAGGAACTGTGTGATCAGTTGCAGGAACTTCTCGAGAAAGAGTTCATTAAGCCGAGTTGTTCACCGTGGGGAGCTCCGATCTTGTTCGTGAAGAAGAAGGATGGATCTCAACGAATGTGTATTGATTACCGGGAGCTGAATAAGCTTACGGTAAAGAATCGTTATCCTCTGCCAAGGATTGACGACTTGTTTGATCAGTTGCAGGGAGCCTCGTGGTTCTCTAAGATTGACCTGAGATCCGGGTATCATCAGATGCGGGTACGAGGTGAGGATACGGAGAAAACGGCCTTCCGAACGCGGTATGGCCATTACGAGTTCGTGGTGATGCCTTTCGGGCTCACCAACGCACCAGCAGCGTTCATGGACCTCATGAACAGGGTATGCAGCCCGATGTTGGATCGCTCGGTGATCGTATTCATCGACGATATTCTCGTATATTCGAAGACGAGAGAAGAGCACGAGGTGCATTTGCGGGAAGTTTTGGATGTTTTGAGACGGGAGAAACTTTATGCTAAGTTCTCCAAGTGTGAATTCTGGTTACGAGAGTTCCAATTCTTAGGACATGTCGTGAATCAGAACGGTATCATGGTCGATCCGGCCAAGATCTCAGCGGTAATGCGGTGGGAGGTGCCGAAAACTCCTACCGAGGTGCGGAGTTTTCTCGGGTTAGCAAGATACTATCGGAGATTTATCCAAGATTTCTCCAAGATTGCCTTGCCTATGACTCGACTGACGAAGAAAACTGCAACTTTCAGTTGGGGTGAAGAGCAGCAGAAGGCATTTGAGGAGCTACGCAGACGTTTATGCGAGGCTCCTGTGTTAACTTTGCCCGAGGGTATGGAGGATTTGGTGGTTTATTGTGATGCTTCATATCAGGGGTTGGGTGCCGTGCTGATGCAACGCGGCAAGGTCATAGCTTACGCTTCGAGGCAGCTGAAGCCTCACGAAGCGAACTACCCGACTCATGACTTGGAGTTGGGAGCAGTGGTGTTTGCTCTGAAGATTTGGAGACACTATCTTTATGGTGTCAAGTGTACTATCTACACTGATCATAAGAGCCTTAAATACCTGATGGATCAGCAAAATCTTAATATGCGTCAATGAAGATGGCTCGATGTGGTCAAGGATTACGACTGCGAGATACTTTACCACCCGGGTAAAGCGAACGTAGTCGCGGACGCGCTTAGCCGACATCCGGTCGGGGGACCGCTGAAGGGTCTGTGCCAGCGTTTGGCAGTAGTTGCACCTCTTTTGGAGGCGATAGGTGTCGCTCAGGAGGTGGTCGTGTTGGCGGAAAATGCAAAACGTGAGAGGGTTTCGGGAGAGATCCCGAAATTAATACGGGATAGTCGAGGATTATTGACCCGTTATGGTAGAGTTTGGGTCCCATTCACCGGGGGAAACCGACATATTCTGTTGGACGAGGCGCATAAGTCCAAGTTTTCAATTCATCCGGGAGCTACCAAAATGTACAGAGACTTACGGGAAGGCTATTGGTGGCCCGGCATTAAGCGGGATGTAGCCAAATGTGTGGAGGTATGTTTGACCTGTCGAAAGGTCAAGGCGGAGCACCAGCGACCGCACGGGAAATTGCAGCCTTTGGAGATTCCGGTGTGGAAGTGGGAGCATATTACGATGGATTTCATCACGAAGCTTCCCAAAACTCAGCGAGGGAATGATACCATCTGGGTAATTGTGGATCGTCTGACTAAGAGCGCTCACTTCTTGGCGATTAAAGAGAGCTTCTCGGCGGATAAGCTCGCGGAGGTTTTCATCCGAGAGATTGTAACTAGGCACGGAGTGCCAGTCTCGATTGTCTCGGATCGGGATACTCGTTTCACCTCCCGGTTTTGGGAGAAGTTTCAGAATGAAATGGGTACGCGGTTGCATTTCAGTACATCATTTCATCCTCAGACCGATGGGCAGAGTGAGCGTACTATTCAGACACTTGAGGACATGCTGCGAGCATGTGTGATTGACTTTGGTGGTAGTTGGGATCAGTATCTTCCACTAGCTGAGTTCTCCTATAATAACAGCTATCACGCTAGCATCGGTAGAGCGCCGTACGAAGTGTTGTATGGCAGGAAGTGTCGGACGCCCATTTGCTGGGGCGAGGTTGGTCACAGGGTGCTGGGGAGCACCGATGTTGTGCTAAAGATGACGGAGATGATTCAGATGGTGCGGGATCGGTTAGTCACTGCGCAGAGTCGACAAAAGAGTTACGCCGATAAAAGACGATCGGACTTGGAGTTCCAAGTCGGGGTTTACGTTCTTCTGAAAGTGTCACCCTGGAAAGGGGTAATCCGTTTTCGCAAGCGGGGAAAGTTGGGTCCCCGATATATTGGACCATACAAGGTTATCGCGCGTGTGGGGAAAGTAGCTTACCGATTGGAGCTACCGGAGGAACTGAGCCTAATCCACAACACTTTCCACGTCTCTCAATTGCGGAAGTGTGTGATGGATGAGTCTGCGGTAGTTCCCCTCGAAGATATTCAGATTGACGAGCGACTCAACTATGTGGAAAAGCCAATAGCCATAGTCGAGAGGAAGACGAAGACTCTGTGGAACAAAGTCATTGGATTGGTGAAGGTCCAGTGGCAGCACCGGAAAGGTTCAGAATGGACGTGGGAACCAGAAGCCGAGATGCGGGAGAATTACCCGGAGCTGTTTGCGGGCGTGGACTTCGGGGACGAAGTCTAATCCAAGCGGGGGAGAGTTGTAAATCCCGTGTCCCGGTACGTTTTTGTTTATTTATTTAATTAATTTAAGTGTTTACCTTTATTTGTTTGTGGTTAGTGTTTGGTGTCAAAAAGGACCAATAATGTAAAGTTCGTGTCTCGTTAGGGTAGATCGTGAAGGGAGGATAGTAGAGGGGCTAATGGGCAATTTCTTTGGAAAGTTTGCATGGGTTTCGGCCCATGGCCGGTTCCCTTCTTCCGTTTCTTAATTTCGTGAAAGCCAAACATAACCCATTTCCTTGGAACCCTACTGCGGCAGCTGTGGTTTTGTGCGATCGTGAGAAGGGAACGAGAAAGAGAGAGCGATCGAAAGAGAGAGAAGCCGAGAAGTAGAGAGAGAAGAGTTGGCCGGAATTGTGCCTGCCGTCGTCGAAGCTGTCACCGGAGGCCGCTGCTGCGGCTGATCGTCGGAGGAAGGAAGGGAGTTAAGGTCGGTTGCGGGTGCGAGGTATCGTCGTGAGGTACGCATCTAATCGTCTTAAATCTTCCTGTTTCGGTGAATCAACCAGCGGTGACGCCACTGCCACCGCGCGCCGCCACTGTGGTGGCTGGGTGTCGGGTGGTGGTGGTTGTGTGAGTTGGTTGTGCGCGGTAAGGTGATCGAGAGGGAGATCCGAAGCATGGAAGGGTGTACGTGAATGCATGTGTGTGTATGCGCGGAACCCTCGCCGGAGAGCCGCCGTTCGCCGCTGCTGTGGCGGTGGTGGATGGGCGGCCATGGCTGCCGTTGTAGATGGGTGGTGCGTGGCCGTGACCTGACCTTGACCACCATAGAGCCCTTCAAGCCGTGACTAAATCGCGTAAGCCAAATCGTTTGAACCGTTGTTTTTAGAGTCGTCTTTTTATGCGAAAATATGGCTCAGCCCCTGTTTTGTGACGGCAATAACTTTTCCGTCGTAACTCCGATTGAGCCGAAAATGGCGCCCACGCTTCGAGCTCGGGACCGGGCACGTTTTCTGTGTTTTAGCGGAAAACTGGTTCGGCCTCGAGTTGGGAGAAAAAGTGGTCGCAAGTTCTGCGGTTCGTCATTTCATGTGAAAATTCTGGAATCTGTCTCGATTTTGCGAAAGCCGTAACTTTTTACTCGTAACTCGTTTTGAGGTGATTTTGGTGGTCATAGTTCCCTATTCGAGTTGGGAAGGTTTTTCGTGTTTTGCCGAAAGTCTGATTTAAACCGTAGCTAGGCTGTTTTGGACTGTTTGTTCAGGCTGGACCGAAAACTGGCAGTTTTGGTAACCGTTCGTATATAATTCATAATAAATTGTAGAAAAATCGTTAGGAGGCGTATAATATGTCCTTGGAACCCTAACTCAGAGAAATTTCTGGTCATGAAATAATATTGGGAATTTTTTGGATTTAAGGGGATCGAAACAGGTCCCGAACAGACCCGTTTTGGTGAGAACGGAAATTAGTTTTAGTGACGGTTTAAGCGTGTGTCGTGTCATAGGGTCCAGGTCTCGTATTGACACGTTTTAACATGCGTTTAGGTGCTGGAAAGTGACCGTGATTGTGAAGCTTGATTCGTGTTGATTAAGCTAGGCACGCATTTGAGGTGAGTTCTCTCACTGTGTAGTTAGGGGTTGTATGCATGTCGTAATAGTTTGTATGTACTACTGTCTTTGTGGTGTGAACTAGTTGTTTGTGGTGTGTAATATTTGATTGGTTTGAATGCTTGGTATAAATGTGTTACATTATAATTCGGTGGGACCGAGGCCTCGATGGTACTGAGGTGTTGGTTACATTATAATTCGGTGGGACCGAGGCCTCGATGGTACTGAGGTGTTGGTTACATTACAATTCGGTGGGACCGAGGCCTCGATGGTACTGAGGTGTTGGTTACATTATAATTCGGTGGGACCGAGGCCTCGATGGTACTGAGGTGTTGGTTACATTATAATTCGGTGGGACCGAGGCCTCGATGGTACTGAGGTGTTGGTTACATTACAATTCGGTGGGACCGAGGCCTCGATGGTACTGAGGTGGTTGGATACATAATTACCTGTAGATGTTTACTCGTTTTATGTATCTGTGATGTTGTTGCTTATGTGCGGGTAGGGGTGATGTGTATATAATTCCTACCTGCGCATGTGTTTGAATTCACTAAGCTTCGTGCTTACCCTTTCCCAATAATCTGTGGTTTCAGGTACGAGTGGCTCTAAGGCGTGACGGGTACACACTGGCGCGCGGGATGAGCTGACTGATATTAGTTTTATTTATTGAACATTGCTTCCGCTGGTTTCTGATTACTTGAACAATATTTATGACTTTGCAATTAATATGTTGGGATTGTTTATGAGTTTTTATATAAAGCGTTTAATTAAAAAATTTAAATTTCCTTGAAATTTTGGGATGTTACAGAGGTGGTCAACATATGTACAGATATTGTGGTGTATAACAAAGAAAATGTGATGGATTCTGAATCGGAAGAAAGGAGGTTGAGTGAAGAATTGATCAGAAGAATGCAAAGTGAGGTAGTCAGAGCACTTAATGTTCAGAAAATTCAACAAGGGGTAAAACTGATAAGGCCTATTGATCTGTTGGGAGAAGAAGATAGAACTGTTGATTATTCTCAGAATTTTAAGCATGAGTTCAGATATAACTATGCTGATG
Organism: Saussurea involucrata; assembly: GCA_033807775.1. NCBI lineage: Eukaryota > Viridiplantae > Streptophyta > Magnoliopsida > Asterales > Asteraceae > Saussurea > Saussurea involucrata. Next base: position 40,229,967 of record CM066320.1, on the reverse strand, counting down.
AGATGAACATAGAAGAAGAATATGAGAAATTAGAAGATTACTTTATGCCTTCTGAGTATGTATTCAGAAAACCAATTGAGATTCCCAAGATTGACTTACAGATTTTAGAAGAACCTATATGTGATTTTATCCTGGAGTTAAGTGATGTACCTTTGGCCAGACAATTTCATGATGACATTTTTCCTGAGGAAATGTATGAAAACCTCTACCACACAGAAGGAGAATATGAGCTTTTAGAGAGCAATGTTGATGGTTTCATGGATGAAAGAGCTCATATGATTTATACAGAAGCCTCAACCAGATTCAGAATTCCGGACTCAAGACTGCATATCCAGAAAAGAATTGAGAAAGTTCTGATGTTCCAACAAGAAGAATTCAATGGTTTGATATTTGTAAGAATGGAAGTGCTGAAAGAAAGGAATACAAAGGTTTCCATGTCCAGTTTTGATTTCCACATACTAACACTTGATGATCAGATCTTTCTAGTCAAGTTCTTTTCTAGTACTGAAGAAGCCTTAATGGAAATTGAATGCAAAAGACTTCTGGGTATCTATGTCAGAAATATGTATTTGTATGATTTTCAACTAGCCATTGAAGGAAGAAAAGTAAAGTGCAATCTGAGATGTCCAACAAATATTGCAGGACTTAATGTATATCTGAAGGGGTTTGTAAATGAAGGAATGGAAACTGAAGGGTTTGCATATATAGTTTAAGAGAGACTTGAAATGTTCAAACTAAAAGAACTGGTAAAATATAGTGATGCAACTCTGAGTTGGTTACTGATTGAAATGGAAGTAAGTGCTAAAACTGAAAGAGAGAATTTAAAGAAAAAGTGTGTAAACTCTATGAAAAGAAGGTTGAATCTCAGAAGAAAGATCAAAAGTTGTGGTGAATGGTTGCTATCTGATGTTAATCCCAAGAAGATGTTACATAGTGATTTTGTGTTTCCTGCTGAGTATGAAGTAAATGAAATTCTTTCAGATGAAATTGAAGAACTTCAGGACACAACTCCTCAGAATGTGCAGATAACAAGAATTGAGCAAGTTGAACAATCTGAGCCAAGAGAAGATGAAATGTCAATTGATTTGAATGGATACTTTCTTGAATTTGATTTACCAGAGTTTTTCAAACCTAAAGAGATACAATTTTTGGATGTGTACTATGATAGACCAAAGGAGACTCAGATCTGGTTGGCAGAAAAATCAAGATGTCTTGGCAAGTCAAAGCAAGCTGTTTATTCAGATTTCTTAATCACAGGAATCAGAGAACTGAAAGTCAAACAATTCATAAAGATGGAGTACTTATCCTTTGAAGTTCTGAGAGAAGATGGCAAGGTTTATTACTTCACTGATGCAGATTTTGAGAAACTATCAGTGGTTGACTTCTACAGATTACACAACTTTCTATGCTTCAAAGAGTCAAGAAAAGACAGAAATGAAAGGAAGGGAAGAAGTGTGGTGATTGAGGCCATGTTCTATATCTTAAGGTGGCACTGTTATACAGATTTCCAAATAGCTCTGTATTTACAAAAGCCATGTGTTTATCTGGCAAATCCCAATACAGATCATGAGCAGAAAAAGGTGTTAAAGACTGGAAGCGTTCACAAATTTCCAGATTTGGGAGTGTTTTTGAAAAACAAAAGTGGAAACATCTTCTTCAGAGCAAAGGAAACTGCAAAATACTGTTCTGGAACTTTAAGAATCATAAAGCACAATTTGGAGAAAAAGATACTGAAAGTGAAGGAAGCAAACATAACTCAAGAAGTAATCAATCAGCGAGTTGAAATTATTCAAGAAATCGTTGTCAAAATTGATAAGAGGCTTAATCTGAGAAATGTGCTACTTCAGAAAATTGTTCCTGCTATGAAAGAACTGGATGATGCAAAATTCAAGTTTATTTGACAAAAAGAGGGAGATTGTTAGATCTGAAGTTTTGTCAATAAACCAAGTCTTGAAGATCTGATAAGAAGACTCAGATGTTCTAAGTAGAGGAGTCAGAGATCTGAGAAGAGAAGTTAGAGTTCTGAGAGAAAGAGTCAGAAGCTCTGAGAAGCGTTATCAGAAGAATGTTCAGAAGTTCTGAACATCCTGTTCAGAACTTATGACTACATACTTTACTTAGTATTTAGTAAACTAATTAGGACACATGTTATGTTCTTATTAGTCTTTCTTATTTGTACTGTAGCTTTAATATTTCCGTTGCAGTATAAATAGTGGTTAGCACTACGTTGCTAACTGATTGATTTTCCCGTATATCTTTGTATTCATTCTTTGTAATCTTTGAGATTCTCTCACTCTTAGATCTGTAATTCTGTTAATCATTGAATACAATTGGGCTTGATCATACAATTTCTCAATTACTGCTTTCTATATTGATTGTAAGATTAGATCCTGTACTTTCAGATATGTCCCCAACTGGCGTGAGATCAAACTTCAATTCAAAGGGGGAGATAGTTAGTTCTCATAAACTAGTTGAATAGAAGTCCAGGGACTATTTCTGACATTTTGTGTAACTATCCCTTAGGGGATATAAATACTATGTTTTGTTTAGGAATTAGGGTTAATGACTTGATTACCTTTCATAATTACCTTGTACGGCTACATTGTGTTCATACGATTTCTGCAATCAATTCAAGTGAGATTTATGACATATTGATTACTATTGTGTTTATTCAATATATTGCACTTGATATCTGGGATCCACATGTATCGTCAGTTTTGGTTTTGCCAAAAAAAAGTAAGTTGTTGTAATATCTCTGGTAAGTTCGTTAACTATTTCGGTCGCAGTTTTATTTATTTAGTTCGTTTATTAATTTATGGTTAGTTTTGGGTCGATTTGTAAGTCTAACGATGTCTATGTTATTTTTGTTAGTTAGAAGCCTTAATTGCAATTTTGGCTAGTTATATAAGCCCACACCTCCTTCTGATTTCATTAAGAGTCGGTTCCAATTTTGAGTCGGTGTGTGTTAGAGTAGAGAAAAGATAGAAGGAAGTTGTCGATCGTGTATGTCAAGAGAAGGGTTTGTGTTTTCGATTTTGAGGTAATTGTCTTTTCAGATTAAGTTTGTATCATGTAGTATTGGACTTGTATCGGTTTAGAATTGTTTAATTTTGATATTTAGTGGGTTTTGGTCTAATCCGGGTTGCGATAGAATTACTCGGATTCTTCAATTTCCCCAGATTTACTTTCCCGGAAATTGGGTTTCCAGGCTACAGGTGAGGGAAAATTGGGTTCTCGGGGTGCAGGTGTAGGGAAATTGTGCGTGGAAATCGGGTTTTCCGGGTGTAGGGAAATTGGGTTTCTGTCGTACCGAGATTTGGGTTTCTGGGGTACCAGGATTTAAGTCTTATGTGGTGAATGGTTATCTTTATTTTGTGTTATTCAGATTCTGTGAAGTTTGTTGGAAAGTAAGATTCGTACGAGTTTCCAAATAAAGTGTTGGAGAATTATTTCTTTCACCATTTTGTGTTTTACTTTAACCATTCTCAAACTGGAATACATAAATATTGGATAAGTATGTGGTACGTAATGTGATTATGTGAATATGGTTAGAATGTGATGTATTGAGATGTATACTATATATATAAGCATGGCACTACACGATTTCATGTTGGCCGGACTTGGGGCCGATGGATTTAGGTTGTACTGAGGGATAACGGAGTTGGCTGTATTTAGTGCAACGGAGTAAATTGATTAGTCGGTTTAGCGCAGCCAACTAATATGGCAATGTGAAAGAATTGAACACAGTTCATACGAGTCATGATTGGTATTTTGACACTTGTTGTAAATCAATGTTTTTACAAAATGTTTACTAAACTGACAAGGATTTTCTCACTTAGACCAATTGGTCCAACCCTCATTTTGTTTTCATAATTATGTATTCTAGGTCACGGAATGAATAATCGCAAGAGAAAAGATAAAGTGTAATGTGATTATGAAGTTTTCGTATTTATGGTTTCTAGAAATCGTTTTGTATGGATAGGTTTGTTGGTTGTAATGTAATATATTATAGAAAAGTTTGTACTGAAACATGTATTGTACAGTTTTGGGACCAAGAGACCTTATGTGATATAATATGTATCTTTTGTTTCAATATGATGAGATATATATTATGTTATATGATGTATGTTTGGGGTGGGTCGTTACAGATGATATCAGAGCTCTACTTTAAGGGATTTAGGTATTCGGATCCATACCTAGACTTAAACTACATGTGAAATAGGATGTCCTTGATATGTTATAACCTTTGGGATATTAAATATAAGAGGTCGAAGGAACATCGTGTAAGGTCATTTCAAATTACATATGGCCAGTGGACTTACAGGTACATGTCTAGACTGGAATACCTTATTATATTGGGTATGTGCTTATGTGTGTATTAACATTGTTAAAATAAACAGAATGGCAAGTGGTTCTAGACGTATTGATAGAGATGAAGAAGGAAATCCTGATAGAACAAATCCAAGAACCAGATAAGGTTCAATGGCGTTTTTACAAGGGTCAGGACGCGACATGGAAATTAAAATCCGAGATGAGGTGTAACACCCCGAAATTTCTGGTAAGGTTCCTTGTCCTTCCCTTTCAAAGTAATTGGGTTATAGTATATGTTGTCAGATTTATGCAACCTTAGAGATTCACTTAAAATAGAACTCAGTGCAAGTATACACCTTGAACTACTATCGTCTCTTAACAAGTAATGTTGGTCCCGGAGGGGTTATACAAGTTTGTAGAAGGGGGGGGGGGGGGGGGGGGTTGAATACAAACACACAGATTTTACTTTTCTAAATTGTTTATTGATATTTATCAAACAATTTACAACTTGTTGCGGAACAAGATTAAGGATTAAACCTAATCTAAAAAAGTATGAGAAACACTAGGTTTCTTGCACTAGAATTAAGTAAGAAAGGAGATAAGAATATTACGAATAATATTCTAACACAAAGTAGTAGAGAGAAAAAGATGGCCGAGCACTTTATTTCTCAAGTAGGGTTCTTCTTATATAATGCATGCATTTAATGCACAACAATATAACTTTACACGTGGCAGCAGCTGATTGGTTGCATGGTTTGACCTTTGTAGAGTGTACAGTGCAGTATCAGAGTTGGTTGTACGATCTTGGACAAAAGGGATGTCCTTTCTGACATTTTCGTACGGAGGCGTGCAAGGGGGTAAGACAAAAGTAACTTGTAGAGGAAGACTTCATGATCAACGTTCACTGAATAGATCTTTATCAGCGAGTGATAAAGTTCAGCGTTCACTGAAGTCTTCTACTTGAAACTTCATGTTGGGTGGACAAATATTGGCTTCGCTGATATCCGCATCAGTTCATTAGTAGACATGTCGCTGGTTCTTGGGCTTGATCTTCGACTTCAGCGTAGAACATATTTGACGTGAAACTTGTCTTCAGGGATCATAAGTAAACAACTAAGATCACCAGCGATCATCAACAAGACTGAACAGGCTCAGAGCTATATTGATGAACAGTATCGTTGAATGTATAATTTTAAAGAACATGAGGTTCCTATCAGCGGTACTATAGAGACATAGTACTTATCAGCGATAGTGAAACTCTAATACATATTGTCTACTTACAATTTTCACTAAGTGTTTCTTAAAGAGTCATTATCAAATCACTGAGGGTTTGGATCAACAATTTCCCCCTATTTGATTATGACTTAGCAACAAAAGAAAATTGCTAACTATGAAAACATAAGGATAAAAAGAACTCATAAAATATTTGTCTCTTTTACTGTTTTCTGGGATCTTTTGAGTACTGATGGAGTAAAGTACATTCGCTAAAAATTTTCTTTTAACTTCGTATAAGTTACAGAGGGAAGTGGACAAATTACAAGTACAACAAATATATTTACAAGTACAAAAGATATAAGTTGATAAAGATAGAAGAATTACAAGGAATCCTATCAGCTATTCAGGTTCTTCCTTAATGAGAAGTTCATCAAGGGTTCTTGTAGAGGGGATCATCCAGTCAGGGACCTTTTCTCCAAGATCCCGTCTATTCTTTGCTTCTGTAAAGATTAGGGGCTTCATGAAGTGTCCGAGAAGATCGTCTCTGAATTCACACCAATAGGCTAGATCCTTGAGCTGTTCGATATGAGTGATGGGTAGCTCATAGATGTGTTGAAAGCGTTCCCGTCCATCATAGTCGTTAAAGAAGATACCATAAGGTTCGCTTAAGACTTTTCCAGGGTTGAAGCGTTCACCAGGGGGTAAGGAGGTGTCGAGCGCTGAGAGGTCAGGTTCAGGACCAAGTACTTCAGCACGTGAGAAGCCAATACCGGTTTCATTTCCGATAGGAGGGCCTGAGTCTGAAGGTATTATCTTTTTCTTTGCAGAGGCCCTTATTTTTTGAACTGGATTAGGAGGAGGAAGAGGAATATCCACAGCAGAAGAAACCAAGTCGATCTGCTGATTTTTCATTTTCTCGACATGGCTTTTAAACGCTGAGCGAGATCGCTGAATGGCTATTCGCATTTCCAAGCACTCAGAGAAACCGTACTTCTTGATTGAAGAGGCGTAGATGGCTTCCTTGGTACCATTTTCTCTGAATAAATCGACCTCAACGACTGGAACCTTTATTGGCGTTCTTCCCCTGATGTACACTTTGTTGATTCTTGCTGCCCGAAATCGATAGTGCAGTCTTTCTTTGCACCATTCCAAGGTAGAGTCAGATACCTTGGTCTTTTCTTCGATGATCTTCTTGGCGTCCTTACATAATTGACATTGGACATCAATTGGAGTTTTCTTCAGATCAGGATCCTTCACTGATTGTTGGACAAGCTGGATGGCGTAGGCTTTATCTTGTTTTTCAGCTTTCCTTCGATCGGCGAGTTGTTTTTCTGCCTTGAGATGTTCAGTGTATTCCTTCCTTGATAGTCTAAACTTAGGAACATTGATTTTGTGTCGAGGAAGGATGATTCGCTGATCTTCAAGTTGTTTGATCATTGCATCTCTCTTTTCTGATCTTCTTGACTTAGCGTTTGAGGATCCAAGGAAGGTCTTTTGTTTTGAGAGAGCAGTTGTTCTTCAGGTTCATCAGTCTCAGTGAAATCCAAGACTGGGATAATTTCTTCAGCGATAGGAGCTAGGATTATTGTTGATGCAGTACAAGGAACTTCAGCTGGATCCTCAAGCAGGGGAGAGGACTAGCTGAAACATAGCGATCGTTTAAGTAAGATCATTTAGGAAGAAAGAGATAGAGAAAAGAATGGGGTTTAAGTGTATAGAGGTTTTATGGAGAGGAGAACGGAGGTTGAGAAGGGATAGAGGAGGGACGCAGTGTAAGGAAAGAAGATATATTGTACCTGACAAACTGGGTTTCTTTGTAGGATAGTCAGATTGCCTTCTGCAGTGAGGCCTTTGTTTTTGCCTTTGTCAGCTTCATTTGCTGCAGGTTTTGTCTTTGTCCCCTCCCCTGATGATTATCTGATGATTACCCCTTTTTGAGCAGGGGGCTTCTTAGGCTAGACGAAGAAGAAGTCGCCGTCATCATCATCATCATCATCATCATCATCATCATTATTTTTAGGGGATGATGATGGTTCGTCGTCCTCGAGATCGAGGTCCTCATCATCTTCTGCTTCTTCAGCTTCAGATTCTTCCTCGTCAGCATAGGGCTCAGTTACATCAGCTTCAGTTTCATTTTCCTAATCGAGTTACTCCCTCTCAAATTCAGAGGGAGGTTTCTCGGTTCCCTCAGGGTTTTCAACTCCCTGAGGTTGTTTAATGGCAGCAACAGTTGTCACCCCCTCAACATTATGGGGAAGACTTTCTTCATTCTTCTCCCCCTCTTCCACATGATGGATGGAGAAGGTAACAGGAATTTCAGCAGTAGCAGCATCAATATGCTTTGGGTCACTGTCTTCCAAGCCAGTGATCCCAACGCATAATTCAATCTTTGCTAATCTGTCTTCAAGGCCAGATATAGCAGGACTGATCTTTTGGAGATCTTCTCGATTCGTCTAAGTAAAGTGTGAGGGAGTGCAAGTTGGAGCGTTCAGACGGTCAAGGATTTGCTGCAGTAGAGTCTTCACAGTGGTCACCTCTGACTTTTCAGTAGTCACCTCTCCCTTAAGATCACCAACCACTGTCTTCAATGATGTGACTTCATTGGACAGGGCTGTAAAGTTGGTGGAGAGAGTGTTGTTGGCGGTTGAGTTTTCAGCGAGGGTAGTAGCGAATTGACCAATGCTACCGTCCACCTTGTCTAGATCAGCACTGGAGGCTTTGCCTTTGACCTCAATGGTCATCTTCTTGAGTTCCTCTCCAGCGTTTGTAACCACTGAAGAGTTTGTAGATAGAATGGTGGTGATAGATTCCACCTTTGTTGATAGATCCGTGCGCGATGTGTTGATGTCGCCCAAATTAGGACCTGTAACAGTTAATAACTTGTAAACAAAGGAAAGCTTAGAAGTTTGGGGTTTTGAGAAAGGAGTGTTTAGGATGTTGTGTATACCTGCGGGATGGTTGACGAATTCCTCGTAGGTTCGATAACCTGAAAAAGTTTCCATGTCACCTTCCAAAGTGCCTTGACGCTTGGAGGTTTTCGCAGGTCCTTTATTTAAATCCTTCAGCCACTGTAGTTCTTCAGCAGATGAGTCACTCAGATGAATGACCGTTGTTGTGGAGAAAGGAGGAATAGATGGAGTGACCAAGGAAGTAGTGGGAGGAGTGAAGGTTGAGAAGAGGGATTGGGTGAGAGGTTCAGCGTTGGATTCGCTGAGAATTACTTCTTCAGTCCTTAGAGAGTCTGAAGTAGGAGGGTTCTGTTCCAAGTTAATAACCTCAGCGTTTAGAGACGCTGAAGTTGGTATGAAAGGGGTGTCTTCATCAGCTGTGGCAAAGCGTACCACTGAACTATCCAACGGCTCTATAGAAGAGTGAGCCGCGGAGTCTTTAGCCTGGAAAGGCTTGGGGTTGCTCTTTGGTTTTCTTGATCCTTTGAGAATCAAGTGAGGTAGACGAGTGTTTCCTTTTTCTGGAAGGAGTGGATGGTGCAGCCTGGGTATCAACAGTTGGGATTACCGTCGAGGTAGCCATAGAAGTAGAAGAAGTGGAGGGATTGAGAATAGATAGGATAGTACAAAGACGTACCTCGTTTGGCATGGGGGTGAACTCGAGAATTTTGGTGCCAACCTGTGAGAGTTTCAGGTCGCCCACCTTCGGGTATTTGTCCCCGAGTCCCTATAGGAAGAGAGCGCTGAGAAATCGAGAATAAGGAACCGTCTTCTGTCTTTTGGATTCCTCGACTCTCTGAATCATGTCGTCAAAGACGATTTTCGCCCAGTCGATGTGCATGCCCTTCAGCAGTGAATACCCATAGCCTGCTGGGGTTGAGAAGCTTGGTCGGAAGAACCAACTTTAGCTGTCATGCAGCTTATTAGGCGAGTGAAGATGAAGTTCATCTCGCTTGACATCTTGGACTTCTTGATGGCAGACAACTTATTCTCAGGGAGCTCATCTCTCCCTGTGTCCCATACATACTTCATTGCATCAAAGAATGCAATGATGGCGTCTCTGTCAGTGTGGTTCTTGGGATTTGGCAAGGGGATAAAGCGTTTCTCTTTTGTGGCGGCAGGGAGGTTTAGGTCACACCTGATATTACCAGGAGTGATCTTGGAGGTACCATGGTCAGTCTCAAAAAGGATGACTTCTATTTCCTTTTTGCGGTCTTTGGTGGAGGTGATCATAGCACGTCTTGCAGTCCACCAGAACTGAGCAAGGAGGTGTCTATTTGCTAGAGGAGTGACAGTCAGAGCTGTGGAGAGAGATCATGTCTTGAGAAAGTTCACAGCGTCGTCTAGGTGTGTGATGTGCTTTCTCTAAGGGAAGTTAAAGAGGGCATAAGGGTTGTTTCCCTGAAAGTTGATTTCCTCGTATTTGAACCGAACTTGAGGAGCAGGGGTGAGTGCAGTCTTTGAAGAAGCAGTAGGAGTCTGAGCTTCATTAGGAGATTCCATTTCTGTTTATTACACATAAACATGAAGAAATATAAAGAATAAAGGCTTAACGTGGAAAGATTTTCAAAAATAAGATGGTTATGGGTTTTGCACATTCCATTCAGACAAAAGATATCTTAATGGAGATTAGGGTGTTTCTTGTTTTGAAAAAGAGTACAAAACATAGTGAACATTTGTTTTCCAGTTTCTATTTGAAGAAGAGATTCTGGAAAAACATATGAAGATGCAAGTTTAAGATTTTTGTTTTAAACTTGAAGAACAATCATGAAGATTGTGTTCATAAAATCATGAAGATAAATGATTTCATTTTTTAAAAAGTTCTTTTGTTTGATCTGTTAAAAACAAGAATAAGATCAAAAACAAGTTGATAAAAGGTAAATAATAAGAATATTAACCTTGATTGTTGAAGACGAAGATGAACAATTTCTGGAAACGAAGAGTTCAAAATGCAACAGTGTTCTTGCTTGTAAGAGAAGACGTTCGCGTAAAGGTAAAAATATAAACTCGAATGTGTTTATATAGTGAGAGTAGAGAGAGAAAAACTGTGAGCGAGAAAGTTTTTCATGATGACACGGACACGTCCCCTTGAATTTGATTGGTCAAGGAAGACGAAACGGGCGAACGTGTCAGAGAAAACGTGCCATGACTTATCCGTTGTGATGACGTCACAAACGTCCTTTCATATTTTAGGATGTCTCTGAGGATTTTGAAAGCTCAGGGACAGTTTTGAAAACATGAAGCACTGACTAGAAATATCAGTGTTAAGTTTAGAAACTTCAAAGTATTACTGAAAGGAAGAGATATTCAACGATGCAAATTTTTTTTAAATCTTGCATTCATAAGCGAACGTCAGCGAGTAAGAAAGAACATACCTTGATATCAGCGAATCAATTTTGTTCAGAGAGAAGGTGATATATAGGGTTATAGAAATTTGTTTTATCCCTGATCAAATATGAACCGCTGAAGATTTTACTCTTCTAAGTTCAGCATTCCAAGCTCGCTGATGAGAAAGTTGAATCTTGTCTCATCAAGAGGTTTGGTGAACAGATCAGCTAACTGAAAGTCAGTTGGGATAAAATGAAGTTCTATATCACCATTCATCACATGATCTCTGATAAAATGATACCTGATTTTGATGTGTTTGGTCTTTGAATGTAGCACTGGATTGTTGGATATAGCGATGGCACTAGTGCTGTCACAATAGATTGGAATTTTAGAGAGCTGAAGGTCATAGTCCAGTAGTTGATTTCTCATCCACAAGACCTAAGAACAACAGCTTCCAGCGGCTACGTATTCAGCTTCAGCGGTTGAGGTGGACACTGAGTTTTGCTTTTTACTTGTCCAACTCACCAGCTTTCCACCCAGGAGCTGACATCCTCCTGTAGTGCTTGTCCTATCCAATTTGCAACCTATAAAATCACTATCTGAATAGGCGATTAGATCAAACCCGGAGTCTTTGGGATACCAAAGACATAGGTTAGGAGTACCCTTAAGGTAACGACAGATTCGCTTTACATCGATCAAATGAGATTACTTAGGTTCAGTTTGATATCGTGCACACAAACAAGTTGCATACATAATATCAGGTCGGCTAGCTGTAAGATACAGAAGAGAGCCGATCATTCCACGGTACGTCGTGACATTAACAGGTTTTCCAGAAGGATCCTTGTTTAGTGTCAGCGGCGATGCCATAGGGGTTTTCATAGCTGAACTCTGAGTTAAATCAAATTTCTTCAGCATATCTTTAACATACTTACCTTGGTGAATGAAAGTTCTTTTTTCACTCTGTTTGATTTGAAGACCAAGGAAATAAGTTAGTTAACCCATCATACTCATTTTATATTCAGCTTTCATTCTCTCAGCGAAACGAGTACATAGATCAGGGTTAGTGGAACCAAATATAATATCATCGACATATATTTTAACAAGAATAATATGACCTTTTACTTTCCTGAAAAATAGAGTTTTGTAGATTTTACTACGCTCAAAATTTTCAATATGGAGATAAGTAGAGAGAGTGTCATACCATGCACGAGGAGCTTGCTTTAAGCCATAAAGTGCCTTATCCAGTTTATAAACATAACCTGGATGCTTAGGATCTGAGAATCCTGGAGGTTGTTCCACGTAGACTTCTTCATTCAGCCTTCCATTGAGGAACGCTGACTTTACATCCATTTGATAAACTTTAAAGTCTCTGTGTAGTGCGTAAGCTAAGAATAGGCGAATAGCTTCGAGTCTTGCCACTGGGGCGAATGTTTCGTCGTAATCTATAACTTCCTCTTGTATGTATCCCTGAGCAACAAGACGAGCCTTGCTGTGGGTTACAGTTCCATGTTCATCCAGCTTGTTTCGATAGACCCATTTGGTGCCTATCACTGTCTTATCTGATGGTCTAGGAACGAGCTTCCAAACTTTGTTTCTTTCAAATTCAGTCAGCTCTTCTTGCATAGCGCTGACCCAGTTTGGATCTCTGAGGGCATCATTTGTTTTCTTTGGTTCAATCAGAGAAATAAAGTTAACTAATAAACAAATATTTCCTGCACTTCGTCGAGTCTGAACACCAGCGTTTGGATCACCAAGAATTTGTTCAATGGGGTGATTAATAGTCCATCGTTGAGTCGGAGTATAAGTCGCTGACTCGACTTGAACTTCTGGAGGAGCTGAAGATGAGGCTTCAGCAACTTCTGGTATATCAGCCAAGAGAGGAAGAGGTTCAGATGTCATTTCATTCACTGATTGCTGAGAAGTAGATGGTATATCTGAGATAAAAGGTTCAGAGGCAGGCATAGTGTTTATAGGAACAACTGAGACCCATGATGTTTCAGCTTCACTAGTCTGCATGCTTGGGATGATGGTAGGATCATCATGTTCAGCGGGATGAGTATGAGATGGAAGAGTGGGAACATCTTCTGAATCACCAAGATGAGAAAACATCCATTAATTTAGTTCTTCAGTAACAGCAGAAGGTCTCGAGTTCGCTGAACGGGATTCGTCAAAAGTGACGTGGATAGTTTCTTCAACAGTTTGTCTTCTTCGATTGAAGACTCTGAAGGCTTTGGAGACTAAGGAACATCAAATAAAGATTCCATCACCAGCCTTAGGATCAAACTTTCCAAGGGCATCACTGTGGTTCAGTATGAAACACTGACATCCAAAGATGTGAAGAAAGCTAATTGAAGGCTTTCTCCCATGAAATTTTCATAGGCTGTTTTCTCGAACCTTTTGACTATCAGCGACCTGTTTTGCGTAAAACAAGCAGTGTTGACAGCTTCTGCCCAAAAACTGAGTAGGTAGATGAGAATCGTTGAGCATTGAACGTGCAGCTTCGATGATAGTTCGATTTCTTCTTTCAGCGACTCCATTTTGTTGCGGTGTTCTCACTGAGGAAAAGTTGAGAGAAATACCCTTACTTTCAAAGAAGGAATCAAGGGAACTGTTTTTGAAATTAGTCCCATGATCACTCCTTATTGAGCGAACGGTCATGTTGTTCAGGACTTCCATTTTCCTGACAAAGGTGATGAGTTCTTCAGGGGTGTCACTCTTAGAACTAGCGAGAGAATTCATCAACTATGACCAATGTATATTTCTCTCCAGCGATGGATTGTTTGCTAACAGGGCCAAACAAATCCATATGGAGAAGTTGTAGAGGAGATTACACTGAGGAAACTTGCTTAGATTTGAAGCTTGCTTTGGTTTGTTTCCCTTTCTCACACGCTGAACATAGAGATTCCTTAGCGTATGATTGTTGAGGTAGACCAGTGACCAACTCTTTTGAAGAAAGAGTATTCAGTGTCTTGAAGTAGAGATAGGAGAGCCTCTTATGCCATAGGCAGTTGACATCAGATGAGGCTTTTGAGAAGAAACATGAGTTCTCAGTGGTTGTAGAGTCCATGTTTATAACGTAGACATTTTCCATATGGCATCCGCTGAGAGCTATATTCTCCTTTTTGTCAGTGACAAAGCAGGATTCCTTAGTGAAAATCACTTTGTTATCCTTGTCACACAGCTGACTGATGCTTAGAAGATTATGCTTCAACCCTTCAACATATGCGACTCTTCTGAAGGTTGTTGTACCATTAGAGACCACACCAAACCCTCGGGTATGACCTTTTTCGTTTCTACCGAAGGTCACTGAGGGACCCTTCTCTTCCTTGTATTCAGTGAGCAAGTTTTTCTTTCCAGTCATGTGTCTAGAGCATCCGCTATCAAGATACCAGATACCCTTCTTAACCTGCAAACAAAGGAAGATTAGTTTGACTTGGGCACCCATTTTACTATGGGCCCACACTTGTCAGCGGTGGTAGAGGAAGTGGAAGGTTCAGCAATCTTTGCAGCATTTGAAGATTCAGCTTCAGAATTATTCTTCACTTTGGTTAATTTCTTAACCTCAGTGGACTTCTTTGCCTTGGGGGCATTGATCTTCACCTTAGCTAATTTTTCAGCTTTGGTGGCTGTGGGGCTCTTACTAGCAATATGATTTGTAAGTTCATAGTGATAACATTTCCTATAACTAAAAGTAGCTTTAGGACCTTTTGCATGCTGAGCCGTTAATTTCTAATGAGCAGGGCCAGCACCAAGTATACCTTTGGCATTGGAAATAGGAGGAACAATCAGTTCTTCAAATTTCTTACCAATAACATCCACTCTGATTCTAGGAGTAGATCGTTGAATAAAACCAGGGATCTTGTTCTTAGAAGTAGAGGGATAAGTCACTGAAGCTTTAGAAGTATTCAACTTAGGTACAAAGGTACCCTTCTGAGGTTTTTCGTTGAAAACATTTTCTTTTCCTTTACCTTTAAAGATTAAGGTAGGTTTTTCCTCAGGGATAGGAATTTTTGAAGATGAACACTGAGATGAGGAAGTGTCAGGGATAGAGGATACGAACATTCCAAACTTAAGCATGGAATGATCAGTGGTTGGTTCTAGAGTATCAACTTTGTAACCAAGACCACGTTTGTCACTCAAGGGAATCTGAGACTTTATTATCTCAGTGATCGTTGTTGAGGATTTACACTATCCTTCAACAGTAGTTTTTTCATCTTTCAATGCAGCGATAGCTTCTTCACGTTCAATTTTGACTAGTTGATTTATATGAACCTGATCTTTTAAATCTTCTTCAATTTTAGCAAGCTTTTCTATTTGAAGGTGACAGTTTTTAAGTTGTTCAGCGAGATCAAGGTTTTGATTTTCAACAACAGTTTTGCCGTTCATGGCATCATATAAACTCATAGTCAGGAGTTCGATCTTTCGAAGACTATCAGCTTCATCAATATCTGAAATATGTGTAAAGAAAGAAGGTGATACCTTAGAGGTAGAGGATGAAGCAGAGGGAATTTCAGTTTGTTCTTCCTCTTCTTCGGTTTTGGCCATGAGGCAGAGATTGGCTTCATCATCATCTTCAGAGTCAGATGATTCTTCTTCATCAGAGGCAGCCTTGTCGAAGTCAGCGACCAAGCCTTTGCCTTTCTTCTTAAAGCTTTTCAGCTTTGAATACTTTTCTTTCATCTTTTTGTATTTGTCATCTCTATCCCTGGGGTTAGAGGATTTCTTAGGGAAAGCTGAGGGTTTATAGACTTTCTTTGACCTGCATTCACTAGAAAAGTGTCCTACTTTTTCACAGTTAAAGCAGGTAGCAGTAGCCTTATCAACAGGAGTTGATGATCTAGGCTTGTTAGTGAGTGCAAGAGGTTTATTTCTTCTGAAGTTACTCTTTCTAGCTAATCTCCTGAACTTATTAGCCAAGAGTGCCAGAGATTCATCAAGATCTGAAGAGTCAGCATCTGATGAGCATTCAGAGTTTGTTACCAACTCAGTGACAGTGATAGTAGATCGCTGAGTAGAAGGTGACTCTGAGAGTAAGACAATAGGGGTGCTTTTGGAATCTTTTACAAGATTCTTCTTAAGATGACACGACTGCTCATGATTGAGCATAATGCCATATAAGGTAGAGAGAGTCATAGATTTTAGATCCTTTGATAGCTTGAGACACATTGAATAACTATCCCAGCTTTCAGGTAAACATTCTATGAACTTTTTCAGAATTTCAAAGTTAGAATATTCCTTACCAATGGTTTTCAGATCTATAATTAAACAGTTAAACCGCTGATGTACTTCAGAGAGAGTTTCATTCTTACCACAAATGAAACTTTCGTACTGTCTTACCAGGTTGATCTTTCTTGAGTCCTGGACTTCAGACGTACCTTCATATTGAACACAGATTGTGTCCCACATGGCTTTGGAGGTTTTCAGATTAATGACGGAATGGTAGACTTCGTCAGGAAGAGACATAGAGAGGATACAACTGGCTTTAGTGTCGATAGCCACTTTCTTCTTATCTTCATCAGACCAATTGTGAGGTTCCTTAGGCACGACTCTTTCAGGAATGGCAGCTTTAGTAGCAGTGCTTGGAACTGCAGGATCAATCCTAACAGGAATATATGGGCCATTTTCGATGTAATAAGGCATATTAGGGTCTACACCTTCTAAGAAGAGTATCATCCTATTTTTCCAAAGATTAAAGTTATCTCTGGAAAATCTACGGGGTTTTTCAAGAGAACCATTGTCAATATAGTTTGTGTTTGTGTTGGTATCCATTTTGAGAAATAGCAAGGAAGAGAAAAGATTAGTATAAGCAAGATCTTGTTTATGAGTTTAAACAATCTGCTCTGATACCACATGTTGGTCCCGGAGGGGTTAAACAAGTTTGTAGAGGGGGGGGGGGGTTGAATACAAACACACAGATTTTACTTTTTTAAATTATTTATTGATATTTAACAAACAATTTACAACTTGTTGCGGAACAAGATTAAGGATTAAACCTAATCTAAACAAGTTATGAGAAACACTAAGTAAGAAAAGAGATAAGAATATTATGAATAATATTCTAACACAAAGTAGTAGAGAGAAGAAGATGGCCGAGCACTTCATTTCTGAAGTAAGGTTCTTCTTATATACTGCATGCATTTAATGCACAACAGTATAACTTTACACGTGGCAGCAGCTGATTGGTTGCATGGTTTGACCTTTGTAGACAACCTAGTAGCCGTATGGTGTACAATGTAGAATCAGAGTTGGTTGTACGATCCTGGACAAAAGGGATGTCCTTTCTGACATTTTCGTACAGAGGCGTGCAAGGGGGAAAGACAAAAGTAACTTGTAGAGGAAGACTTCATGATCAGCGTTCACTGAATAGATCTTTATCAGTGAGTGATAAAGTTCAGCGTTCGCTGAAGTCTTCTACTTGAAACTTCACATTGAGTGGACAAATCTTGGCTTCGCTGGTATCTGCATCAGTTCATTAATAGACTTGTCGCTGGTTCTTGGGCTTGATCTTCGACTTCAGCGTAGAACATATTTGACGTGAAACTTGTCTTAAGGGATCATAAGTAAACAACTAAGATCATCAGCGATCATCAACAAGACTGAACAGGCTTAAAGCTATATTGATGAACAGTATCGCTGAATGTATAATTTTAAAGAACATGAGTTTCCTATCAACGGTACTGTAGAGACATAGTACTTATCAGCGATAGTGAAACTCTAATACATATTGTCTACTTACAATTTTCACTAAGTGTTTCTTAAAGAGTCATTATCAAATCACTGAGGGTTTGGATCAACAAGTAATAATGGTAAAAGTACCAGATATCGATCTACAGGGAAAACTTGTGAAAGCTTTTCAAAAAGTCCAATCTTTAAAAACTGACTTCAGATGGCGAATTCGAAAACAGATTTGTTGAGTGGTTTGTTTTTGTGAGTTATCAACTTGAAAAATCAATATGAGGAAAGAAGCACAGGGTGCAAGGTTTTGTTAAGAGAAAAATAAGCGATCCGGTTAAAAGATGAATTAAACACCTGGATAATCCTATTGTACCAAAAAATGGTCCAATATTGTAGGTTCCCAGATTCACGTTGCATCACATTAATGGTAATAATATAGACAGCGGAAGCTTTTAAATATAAAGCCATTAAAGTGAGTGATTAAATAAATGATATTGTAGTAGTGAGAGTCAAATATAGAACAGGATAATGATAACAAGATCAAGTAAGAAACACTGCTCGTATATTGATAATGGATAACACCAAGAACAAGATCAATGGTGTATCCTGAAATCTCATAAGGAACAATATCGTATGGAGGTAGTGCTCGGCATTACTGCAGTGTGTGCTTAAACAATTGTGGAAAACTATTCTTCCAAAAGCTTACAATCGTTTGTTCCACTACCTCTCTATTTATAGCCCTGTAAAGTGTAGACAGTGTACTATCGTACCCTAGAATGACACGTGGAAAGTGTGTCTCTTACTTTTCGGGCATACATGGAAAGTTTGGACACTTGTCTAACATTTAGGATTTCTTACGAGACTTAGGCTAACAAAGGTCTTCAGTCACCAGAGCTCCTTCGCAAAAGCTCTGTTTGTCTTCTGTTGATGCGCGGTTCTTCTGTTGGAAGTCTTCTGACAGAGCTCTGTTGAGCTCTGTTAATTCACCAGAGCTCTGTTGGTCTTCTTGTTGAACTTCTTCCAAGTCGTGTCTGATCTCTGTTGGTCTTCTGACTTGATAATATTTTCAATACTTTTACATAACATATTCTTGGGGTTAACAATCTCCCCCTAAGTATTGAAAATAAAAAATTTACAACTAATAGAGATTAAACAAAAGAACATAGAATCGACCTCTGTTAAAGCCTTGCATTATTCTTTTAGAATGTTACAATGCAGAGTAAGAAATAGTACATTTAAGCGTAATTATCTCCCCTTAGAATCTTGTCGAATCTTTTGATTAGCCCTCGGAAGTCAAGCATGCGATCAACCTGTTCAATGTAGAG
Organism: Saussurea involucrata; assembly: GCA_033807775.1. Lineage (NCBI taxonomy): Eukaryota > Viridiplantae > Streptophyta > Magnoliopsida > Asterales > Asteraceae > Saussurea > Saussurea involucrata. The sequence goes on along the minus strand of CM066320.1, from coordinate 40,211,165 downwards.
TCTGAATTGCTCTTTCGGACATTTTTCTCTCGGAAGATTCTGGATGATATTCTTGAGATACTGCAACGACTCACTTGTGTACTTGTGGGTTTCAGCAGCTCTGATGGCCATCTTTGTGCCCTTCTGTCGGCAGACAAAGACTGGAGGATCTTCTACAACGGTTCCAGTTTGGTAATGGCCATAACCCACAAGACTTTCGTTCGGAGGTGCAATCGCCAGTTTCTCAACATCAAACTCTATGCCTAGCTGGAAATCGATCTGTATTCTGAGATTGATGTGCTCTTGCATAGCGAATCGAACTTCTGGTAGCGCAGTTCTTCCTGATGTGTATCTTTCTAAGAAGTTCAAGCAATAGGAGTGAAGTAAGATCAGGTAATATGGTTTCAGAAGAACAAGATCATTGTCATTGAAGAGTTCATTTCTGCCTTCTGTTGATTCCACATTATACTCATGGTATATGACTCTGTCATGTTGAAACTTCTTGTGCTTGATGTCCAAGATTCTGTGGATACCGAAGTTTATGTTAATGGCTCTGTTCAGATTTGACTTGGTTTGAATGAACTTTAGCTTTGATTCAGAAATAGTGTTTATTCTGACTGGTTTAGGTATGGGTTAATGGGTACGACATTGACAAAGATGATGTCTCTGTCAGCATATAGAAATGTAAATACCGTTTCTAAGGCATGTTTTTCGGTGTGATGGGTAGAGGTTTCTGGGTTCTGTTCAGGTATCATTGGGTTTGGGTCATCGTGGGTTTCTGCCATAAGTATGACGATGTGAGCAGATTCTTGAGTAGCTTGAGGTTGGGCTTGGCTTGTTTGTCCTTCAGCAGAGGATGGGTCTGTCCTCTATGGTTCTTTTCTTGGAGATGTAGGAGGGGTATCTAGGCAGATGATCTCTGGTGGTTCTTGTGTTGACTCTTCTGTCGGTTTGATGACTCTATCCTTGAACATGTTGTCAAATGCCACCACAGTCATTTCTGGCATGAATTCCTCTGTTATCCCCTTATCTCCTCCTCCTGTAGCCTCTGCCTCAGTTGCTTCTGTTACTTCCTCTTTACCCTTAGCTTCTCTCTATCTCTTTCAACCTCTTTCTCTTTCCATCCCTCTTTCTCCTTCTCTCTTTCTTTTTCCTTTTCTTTCTCTTTCTTTTTCTCCCTCTCTTTCTCTTTCTCCTTCTCCATCTCTTTCTTCTTCTCCCCCTTTTGTTGTTCTGATGACTCACCCATCTGACTGTCTGAATGACCTTCTTGAGCATCCTCAAAATCATCATCATCGTCAGAAGCGTCAATTCGAGCTGTTGGTGAGGGCAGAACAACAAACTTCAGATCGGCTTTGTGTCTCTTTCTTGAAGGTTCTCCTGTAGGTGCTTCTTCAGCAGGTCTTTTCGATATAGAGATAGCCGGTAAAAGAATGTTAGAAAAACTTGAGGTTGCCTTCTTCATTACATCCTCTACCTCTGTTGCGGCACCTATGATCTCTTCTACTTGAGCTTCAAAGTTGACCTTGTGAGTATCAAGAGACGCTTTCACATGTTGTTCTGTCGTCTTAGCTTTCATCACAAATTTTGATAAAATCGTCATCATTCGGCTAAGAATTGATCTTCTGAAGTCTCCCATTTGGCCAACTGTCATGGGTAGGTCATTTGGATTAGGGCTGGAGATGTTGGGTGGAGTAGCAGATGATGTTGTTGCTTCTTTGATGGATTCCTTAACAGATTTGGTAATGATCTCTGTCAAGGTTCTGATGTTAGATTCTGATAGGATAACTGTATGGATGGGAAGGGTTCTGTTCATCTGAGCGTTGTGGTGCTCTGTCATGAGTCGCTTTAGCTCTGTTAGATCTGTCGAAATCTTTTTAGCTTCCTCTGCTCTGACTATTTTCAGCTCTACTATCTCTGTTGTCAGCTTGGCAATCTCTTCTCCTCTGACTCGTTCAGACTCTGTTCTGAGTGCTTCAGCCTCGGCATATTTATGAGTTATCTCTGTATGTTTGTTAGATATCTGTTGTAATTCCTCTTTAAGAAGAGCATTCTCCTTGCGAATCAGCTCCTCCTTCTGTTCATTGATAAGTTTATACTCATTCAAGGAGTTGTTGATACTATTACATAAGCTTTCGAACTCTGCTCTTGTGACAGTGTCAACGGGGGTATCCTCGGTTCCAACACATGGATCCAATTCTTCCTCGAGTTTAGAGGCGCCTCCGTCAAGAGTTGTGTTGATGTTGGCTCTTGGAGGACTTCCACCTGATCCTTGATGTTCCCTTTGAGGGGAAACAACTACAGGTGTTCTGACCAGAGTTTCCTCTTCCAGCTTAGGTTCTGAAGAAGGAAATCTGATGTGATGAGAAGCATTTGGATCAAGCAAAATCTTCCCGTGTTCTACTATGGTCTCCCATTGTCCCTGAGTCGGACAGATGCTACGTGAGATTACAAAGATCTCTGGTCTATTTTGTGTTATGTCTATATGAGCCACAGAGGCATCATTGTGTGGAGGTGACCTATTGATGTTCTGGGGCGAATAAACATCACTACCAAAGATAGCTTCCCTAGATATGTGAGTACCAGAGGCATGAAGAGTTGCTTCTGGTGGTTCTTGTTGGTTGGGGTTCGAGGTGTGCACCTCTGTTTCAATAATCCTTTGGTCCTGATCACCAGGATTAGATTGTGTGGTAACACTGGGATTTTGGTAAAGGATACGCTCAGGTGTGCTCTGTTGAACATCTTTTTCTATCGTCACATTCTCCTCGGCTCCTACGGCTGTATAACTCTCTGGATTCTCTCTGTCATTTCCCTCTTTCTCACCACTATCAGAGGAAATGGTTTCCACCTCTGGTGTTTCCTGAACTTCCTCATGGACAGCCTCCCTAGGAGATGCTCTGTCCTCTACTTCCTTCTCCATCACTCTAGAGGAAGACCCCACTTCGGGTGCTCTTACTGCTGGTCAGTTGGCTTCCTCTCCTATTTCCTCACTCAAGCTTTCGAAAGAAGGCTCAGATCCTAAGTATGCTGGGGTTCTCACCTCAGGTTCTTGAGGTTGAGCAGCACTCTGATAGTTTTGGATAGAGATGTGGTCTTGAGGGATAAGAGAAAGCATTGTACCTGGAATTCTTCGAATGAAGGGATATTCACCTGATGTAGTGGGAAGGAATTTGGAAATTACCCAAACAGGTGTGGAGCGTCGCTGATGAGTTAATTCCAGTCTGTCGAAGGCTCTTCTGATTACCAGACTGGTAAAACGAGGAAACTTGATCATCTTTAAGAACTTGTGAGTTCCAACAACTCCTCCTCTTGCGATGGATGAGGTCTTTGTGTTAACAGCTGTAAGAAGATCGTTGTATAATATGCTGGCGTACTCAAAGTTTCGGTTAAAGAACCATCCATACATGATCTGTAGGATTTCTGTTGTTGCTTGATCTTGACTACCAGATTTGCTGGTAAGGGTTCTGTTCAAGGTGGAGAACATGAAGTTCCACATAGTGGGTAGATTCTGTCTTTTAAACTCTCCTATCCTATTCAGATCTTTGTTGTAACCCAAGAATTTCATGAAGTCAAGAAGAACAGCTACTTTTGGTGGTTTCTCATAGGCTTCTATTCCTAGCTGTCTTTTGGTCTTCATTATGAAGATTCTTCTTAAGGTGCTTGCTCGAATACGGATTGTTCCCGCTCCTCCATTTCTCGAGTTGACACTCCCAACAATCCCATCTTGTTCTTCTATGTAATGGCACGTGGTCCACCATTGTTGGACGTAGATTGCAGGAAGATGGTCATCGAATTCTGTTAGGGCTCTAAAAATTTCAGAGTTCCTGAAAAACTCAATAAAAACATGATATAGGGGTAGATAGAGTCCTGGAGTGGGATCGAATCTATAGTTGTTGTCAGCAAACTCGTAAGGAAGAACAATGATTTCATCAGTGGGTTCTATTCGGCTAGAATCAGCAGAGTTTTGAGGTTCCGCCATTGTTGCAGGTTTTGGGTTTTTCTTGAAGAACACAGAGGATTTGAATAACGGAGGGAAAGGTGAAGGGTTTTTGAAGTGTTAAGGAAGCTTAAAAATGAAATAGGTCAAGGGTATGGATATTTATAGTCAAAACATGTGGCTGGGTAATCGTCGTAGGTACTGTAGGCACTCGAGTGACAGAAAGTGGAGTGACCTGAAGAGTGTATCGTGGGAACAACTAGTGGTTTAGCTTTCAATTAGAGAGTGCCACGTGGATTTTGTTCTGACCACTTTCGTGTAAGTAAACCGTCGTGGTTAGAGATTTGTGGGTGACAAGTGGTTGACGCTTGGAAATAACCCGCACCTCTGATGACGTTACTTCTGATGACGTGGCATAAAAACCGACAGAGCTCTGTTGGAGCTATGCAAGTTTTGCCTCTGATAAGTAGCCATTTTCCATTTTTTTCAAGTATCCCTTGGTGTTTCACCTTACCCGAAATTATTTAAAATTCTGTATCTGATGTGGAAATGGTCAAAGAACGAGAACAGAACTGACTCGGAAATTTCACAGAGTTCTGGTGAGAATCAACAGAGGCTCTGGTGAAATATCAGAGTTCTGGTAAGTTCATTGACGTTATCAAAGTATTTTCATCAGAACAGGTTTTCCCTCTTTCTTTAAAAAGATTTTTCTTTTCAGAACAAAGAGCAAAGTCATTTTGATTTTAAAAGGATTTGACTTGCTCCCCCTAAAACCATGCGCAAAATACTTTACAAGCTCCCCCTTGAAATATGAGCAAAAAAACTTTTTACAAAAAGAAAAAAAAATTACAACACAAGAGATATATGTACAGACAGATTCACTAAGCTTGTTGAAAAAGTATGCGTGACAGAGTTCTGGTGAACGTCAGAAGCTCTGTTTAAACTATCCTACCCAACTACTTGACAGAGCTCTGTTGGAACATCAGAGGCTCTGTTGAGTTTGAACAGAGTTAGGAGGACATGTTCAACATACCTATTTTGCTGATTAATAAGTTAAATCTCCTTTCATCAAGGGCTTTTGTAAACAAGTCAGCAAGCTGGAAGTCGGTTGAAACAAAGTACATTTCAATCGTCCCTTTTTCAACATGATCCTTTATGTAGTGGTACCTTATGTCGATATGCTTTGTCTTGGATTAGCTGAACTGGATTAGTTTTGATTGCTATGGCACTCTTAGAGTCACACAGAATTGGAATTTTTCCATACTCCAGACCATAGTCTTTGAGCTGGGTTTTCATCCATATCACTTGAGAGCAACAACTAGCAGCAGCAACATACTATGCTTCTGCTGTAGAAGTTGATACGCAATTCTGTTTCTTGGATGTCCAACTCACCAATTTTTCACCAAGTAATTGGCAGCTACCAGACGTACTCTTTCTGTCATTCTTGCATCCTCCGTAATCTGAGTCTGTATATGCTACAAGCTCGAAACCAGAGTTAAGAGGATACCAGAGACCCAAAAATTGAGTCCCTTTAAGATATGTAAATATGCGCTTGACATCAGACAAATGAGATTCTTTAGGATTTGCTTGGAATCTGGCACAGAGACAGGTTGCAAACATTATATCAGGTCTGCTAGCAGTTAAGTACAGAAGTGATCCTATCATGCCTCTGTAGTTCTTGACATCTGTAGGTTCACCATTAAGGTCAGAGTAAAGTTTAACTCCAGTGGCAATAGGAGTTTTCATTGAATTCGAATTGTTGAACTTGTATTTTTTCAAAATATCATAGATGTATTTTGACTGACTTATAAAAGTCCCTCTGATGGATTGTTTTACTTGTAAACCAAGGAAGAATGAAAGTTCTCCCATCATGCTCATTTTGAATTCACTTTTCATCAAATCCTCAAACCTATCACAGTACTCTTGTCGAGTAGACCCAAAAATAATGTCATCAACATATATTTGCACCAGAAGTATATCATTCTTATACCTTCTAAAGAATAAAGTTTTATCGACATTACCTTTCTCAAAGTGATTTGTCAACAGAAAGCTGGACAGAGTTTCATACCATGCTCTGGGAGCTTGCTTAAGGTCGTATAGAGCTTTGTCTAACTTGTAAACGTGGTCTGGAAACTCTGAGCTTTCAAAACCAGGTGGTTGCTGGACATAAACTTCCTCTTGTAGTTTGCCATTCAGAAAGGCAGACTTTACATCCATCTGATAGACCTTAATACCTTTGTGAGCAGCATAGGCTAAGAAGATTCTGATAGCTTCTAGTCTAGCCACAGGAGCAAAATTTTCGTCATAGTCGATACCTTCTTCTTGGCAATATCCTTTTGCAACCAGACGGGCTTTGTTTCTGATGATAATTCCATCTTCATCCTTTTTATTCCTAAACACCCACTTGGTTCCAATGGCCGCTTTGCCTTTTGGAAGTGGAACCAAGGACCAAACTTTGTTTCTTTCGAATTCCAGAAGCTCTTCTTGCATAGCTTCGATCCAGTTTGGGTCTTCAAGGGCTTCAGAAATCTTCTTTGGCTCAATCATGCTTAAGAAGTTTACAAAGAAAGCTTCATTGATTGTGGCCGATCTCGTCTTCACACCATCTTCAGCAACACCTATAATTTGATGATGAGGATGATCCTTTGTCCATCTAGTCATTGGGGCATGGACAACAGGAGGGGTTTGTGCTTCTAATGGGAAAAGACGATCTTCAGAATCAGAGCTCTGTGGCACACAACTCTTAAGAGTGGCCTCATTGCTCTGTTAAGGTGATCTTTCAAATAGGGAATCTCTGCCAATATTGGTTAGCAGAGGTGATGATGGCTCTTGCACAGGTTCTCTTTGTGGTTCCTCATTTCTCTGAATGACACCTGTAGACAGAGAAGTAGATGGTTAAGTATTAGAGGGACCAGTAAGAGTTGTACCTATAAGATTATGTTATGTTGAATTCTGAGCTTGGTCGCCTCTGTTGATGTTGACAGAGGAAACATCATCATCGAAGAAATCATCGAACACAAGATTGATATCTTCTTCCCTTGTCTTTGAAGAACTTGGTTTCTTCTGTTCTGTGTGTGTCCCCTCTGCTGATTTGCAATCAGAGGCACTTGATGTACTTTCATCAAATGACACATTAACGCTTTCTTGAATGACATGGGTTCTGGCGTTGTAGACTCTGTAGGCTTTAGAGGTTAAGGAATAACCAATAAATATTCCTTCGTCCGCCTTTTTGTCGAATTTACCTAGATGTTCTCTGTCATTCAAGATGTAGCACTTGCAGCCAAAAACATGAAAAAAATTTCACATTTGGCCTTCTATTGTTGATGAGTTCATAGGGAGTCTTTTTAAATCTTTTCACAACGACAGCTTTGTTTTGGGTAAAACAGGCTGTTGAGACTGCCTCTGCCCAGAAGTTGATGGGAAGGACAGAACCAGCCAACAAGGTTCTGGCGGCTTCTACCAGAGTTCTATTCTTTCTTTCCACTACACCATTCTGTTGTGGAGTTTTGGCAGCGGAGAAGTTCTGGGAGATTCCTTCTTCTGAAAGATAGGCATCTATTGTTACATATTTGAATTTTGTCCCGTTATCACTTCTCAACTTTTGCACTTTCAATCCTAACAGAACCTGTATCCTTCTCAACAAACTTATTAGAATTTCTGGGACATCAGATTTTACTCTGATGAACTCAATCCAAGTATATCTAGAAAATTCATTAATTAGCACAAGAATATACTTCTTGCCCGACAGACTTTGCATAGAGATAGGACCACAGAGATCCACGTGAAGCATACGCAAAGGTCTGGGACAACTATGATCACTCTTAGTTCTGTGTAAAGATCTTTTCATCTTACCCAATTCATAGGCAGAACAGGGATGATCTTTGTCAAATTTCAGCGGAGGAAGTCCTTTTACTAGCTTTAATTTCACAAGCTTGTCAAGGTTTTGAAAATTCAAATGGGCAAATCTTTTATGCCAGAGTCAGGCATCTTCATTTTTCAAAGACACTAAAAATAGTTTTTCTGTTGTAGAGTTTTGGTTAGGATTGAAATTCATTTTATAAAGATTGCCTTTTCTGTAGGCTCTTAAGAGTTCTTGACCTTACTCGGAAAGCAACAGAGAACAATACTTCTTCCTAAAATTGACATCGAACCCATGATCACAGAGTTTACTTATGCTATGCAGATTATGGTTTAATCCTTCAACATAAGCAACCTCAGAAACTGAAACACCACCATTGACTAAAGTACCGTAGCCTCTAATATGTCCTCCATTGTCTCCTCCAAAGGTTACTCCACTTCCATTTTTATTCTTGAAAGAAGTAAGCAGCTCCTTATTCCCCGTCATGTGCCTTGAGCATCCTGAATCTAAATACCAGATCTGCACATGGGGTTTCTACAAGACAGATTAGTTTCTTTTAGGTACCCATTGCATAATGGGTCCTTTCTTGTTAGACTTAGGTGGTTACCAGACTTTCCGTCAGGCCTTTCATTCTTTGATGATGTGCCAGAGGTTTTTATTTTTTGTGCATTCTGAAAAGTCTTGGGATTTTTTCTTTGAGACGACTGATTCAGAATACAGTGGGGACCATTCATATGGTTCTGTAATTGTAACAGGAGTTGAATACAATTGCATTTGATAGAACATGAAAGTTGATGCAAATTGTTATTTTTATTCAAAAACTGTTGTTTGAAGGGAGATTGATTTTGAAAAGCTTTAGGACAAGATGTATTTTCATACATTCTGTCCTGTGACGACTTTTTGAAATTGTTGTTTCTCGGAGCAAACTCTCTTGACACAAAGCTGTTTTCTTTTGATTTACAACAGGTGCAGGAATAGATTGGTCATTGACTTTCCATTTTCCTTTCTGCTCTGTTGTAAATTTGACTTGATCATAGGCGTATGGAACTGAAGTATAGTCTTCATGAATGATTTTGGCTTTCCCTCTTTTCTTTTCTTCTATCTCATTAGAAGAGATAATTTTGATACCCTTATTTTTCAAATTTGGCAAAGGTATAAGTCTGTTCTGTTTCTTAAAGAATGAAACATTTTTTAGAGATCCAGATTCAACAATTGCCTGTTTAGGTTTGTGTAAAGCAGTCTTATGAGCACAGAAAATTTGCTCATCTACCTCAGAGTCAGAGTCTCTGTCAGAGCACAGAAAGTCTCTGGTGGCTCTGGTAGAGGTGTTAGACTCTTTGGGTATCTCAGAGTTGTCAGCTCTGGTGAGTTTGAACTTTCTTATCTTGGGTTTTAAAGCATCATAATCAGTATTTTCTTCAATAACTTTCAGAATATCCTCTTCAAATGTTGTTCGAAAGGTTTCAGAGAAGACTGGGGCTTCAGGATTGAGTTCTCTCTGTGTTGTAGCACAAGAGGGTTCTGCAATAGAAGCAACAAAATTTTGTTCCTTGAAAGAGTTGAAGTTAAAGATTTCTTTCGGATCAAGACTTTTGATAGAATCAGTAAGCTTTATTTCAGCTCTTCCCTGATCAAGAATAACCTTTTCAGATGGTTTTGTAACCGTTTCCTGATTCAAGGAGTCATAGCTGACATTCCTTAAGCTGAGTCTCTTTGCCTTTGTAAAATATGATATTTTGGCTCTTTTGAAAACAGTAGTTCCGGAGATCACATCCTCTTGCATTTTTCCAATAGAGAAGGCAAAGGGATAAGATGCCTTTATCCTTCTTTTGTATGGAACAATGTCATTAAAACCTAGACATTGCTTGTCCTCTTGAGAATTGATCTTGGTATACACATTCTGTGCATCCTAGTATTTTTTGATTAAAATCTTCTTTTTCTGCAGGGATTGATGTAAAATTTCCCTTTCTCTTTGAAAATAGTCTTTTAAAGCAACAAAGTTTAATCGTTCATTTTCAGATTTAGCAACTTCTTCAGCTTTTTGTTTCAAAATATATTCAAACACTTTAACCCTTTTTGAAAACGTGCTTTCTTTCTTTTGTTGTAAGACTTCTAGCTCGGATTTCTCTTTGAATATTTCTTCCTTTTCCTTTTCCAAGAGAGTTTTCTCTCTCTTGTAGAAGAACATATCCTTCTGAGCTAGCTTTCTTAACTCTTTTTCCTCAGAAAGTTTTTGTTTTAAGAGTTGAAACTCTTCAGTTAGCAATGATACATGCATCTCAAGTTCTGAGTCAGACTTAGATTCAGAGGAATGTACCTTGGTACTGGGTCTGGTGGTCTCCAGCGCTCTGTTGTCTGGCTCTGTTACGGTTAGAGCAAATGCATGAGCTATATCTTCTTCTTCAGACCTTTCTATTCTTCATCCGGTCATCCAATTAACTTCTCCCAGACTTCCATCATCCACAGCAACAATGGCTTGCTCTGGTTCATCGTCAGAGGATGAATCAGAGATCCAATTCTCTATCTCAGCAACATAGCTTCTTTCTCTGTAGTTGTAATAGTATTTATTCTTGTAATAATCTTGATCTTTTACAAGTTTTCCTCTACAATTAGCAGAGAAATGGCCAGGTTTGCCACATCTAAAGCAACGTCCATCATTCTGATTGATGGGTTGGGCAGCATCAGCCTTCTGCGGAGCAGGAGCATTGAACTTATGTTGTGGTTGTTGTCTCTGTTCTGTCGATGCTCTGTTGTGTTGGTTCTGTTGTGGGGCGCAGCATAAACTTTGTTCACATCTTTCTCATATCTACCTCTTCTGTCGAATGCTCTGTTGCCAAATCTCTTGTTAAATTGTTGAGTGATTAATTCAAGAGATTTAGCAAACACATTTATATCGTCATCCTCATCTGATGAGTTTTCTTCGGCATCACTTTCAGCTACCAAACTCTTCTTACCCTTCTTCTTCTTGCCTCTACTAGAACTCTCCCTGTTGGACTTTCCTTCTGTGGATTTCTTTGATTCAGAAACTAACGCAATAGGTCCTGCAATGGTGGATTTGCCTTTTTGCTTGACCATATCCTTCTCTTGTGCGACCAGAGTGCCATACACATCAGTAAGAGACCATGCATCTAGATCCTGGTTAGCTTGTAAAGACATGGACAAATTCAACCATTCATCATTCAAACTTTTCAGGAACAAAACATTGTTGTCTTCCTTCGACCTAACAACCCCACACTTTTTACATTTGTTTATCAAAACATTGAATCTGTTGTAGGTTTGTTGTAAGGTTTCCACAGGAAGTGCCTTGAAATCGTTGTATTCATTTATACATTGGGTCCTTCTGTTCTTTTGGGTTTTGATACCACCCTCAAGTTGATTAAGAAGTTGATCCCATATTTCTTTAGCAGTAACACATGAATCTAGTCCTTGAAATATTTCATTAGGAATGGCCATAATCAGAAGGCTGACTGCTTTTAGATCATTTTCCATTTTTAATGTCTCTTCATCAGTGAACCCGGTGGTTTTGGGTTCAAGGTGAGCAGGAATCTCAGCAGTAGTTTGTGTTGCGGGTACACGTGGAACCAAAACCATGGGTTTGAATGGTCCATCTGTGACAGAATGCATTAAATCTCTGTCCATCCCATCAAGGAAGTTAACCATCCTAATCTTCCATTGAGGATATTCATCTCTCAGAAGAGTAGGAGGTTTGGTCAGAGAACCAGCAGTATAAATGGCATTGATATTGTTATTAGCCATTTTCAGAAGAAGAAAAAAACAGAGTATGAAAGTTTTCAAGGGTTTGAAACTAAAGTAATCTGAAAGTTTGATGACCAGTGACCAATGGAATAGTAACTTTGAGTAGATAAGATCGTTACACTAGACTTTGAAAGCTTAAGATGACATTAAATAAACTCTGAAAGAACTCGTAATAAACTTTAAATAGTAAAAACAGAGTATATTGAAGCTTTGAGACACACACTTAATCAACAACAGTGAATCAACCTTGGTAGATTGGATGCCTTGATTTGAGCAAATCAAGCAGGCTCTGATACCAATTGTAGGTTCCCAGATTCACGTTGCATCACATTAATGGTAATAATATAGACAGCGAAAGCATTTAAATATAAAGCCATTAAAGTGAGTGATTAAATAAATGATATTGTAGTAGTGAGAGTCAAATATAGAACAAGATAATGATAACAAGATCAAGTAAGAAACGCTGCTCGTATATTGATAATGGATAACACCAAGAACAATATCAATGGTGTATCCTGAAATCTCACAGGGAACAATATCGTACGGAGGTAGTGCTCGGGATTACTGCAGTGTGTGCTTAAACAATTGTGGAAAACTATTCTTCCAAAAGCTTACAATCGTTTGTTCCACTACCTCTCTATTTATAGCCCTGTAAAGTGTAGACAGTGTACTATCGTACCGTAGAATGACACGTGGAAAGTGTGTCTCTTACTTTTAGGGCATACGTGGAAACTATGGACACTTGTCTAACACTTAGGATTTCATACGAGACTTAGGCTAACAAAGGTCTTCAGTCACCAGAGCTCCTTCGCAAGAGCTCTGTTTGTCTTCTGTTGATGCGCGGTTCATCTGTTGGAAGTCTTCTGACAGAGCTCTGTTGAGCTCTGTTAATTCACTAGAGCTCTGTTGAGCTCTGTTGGTCTTCTTTTTGAACTTCTTCCAAGTCGTGTCTGATCTCTGTTGGTCTTCTGACTTGATAATATTTTCAATACTTTTACATAACATATTCTTAGGGTTAACAAATATGATTATCACAGTATCAACAATCGGGTCAGATGGCCTCCCAAGAGTACACATAGGTTAGCGTGCTATCGATACGATATCAGTTATATTAGACCTTATGAATCCTAGCACAACATAATGTTACCATCCTACACCGTAAGAGCAAAGCATTTGTCAGATGCTAAAGCTATTTGTAGCATTCTCTTATTATCTCAGGTTTTGTTATTTATCTTAACTCTAAAAGTTAATGCATTTTCACATACAAAATTAGTTGTCAATTAATTAAGTATGATCTTCAATGAAACAGTAATCACCTGAAACAAAAAGTTAGATACCAGTGTTTATAAATACATCTCTCAACTTTCACACCGATTCTGGCCTTAACTTTGCCTTACACCCCAAGCTAAGGCGATTAGCCCATCATTGCTCAGATTAATCTTTTGAATGGTGTAAGAAATGTAAATAACAGTACTGGAAAGTAAATTGCAGAAAAGTAAATACAGAAAAGTAAATTACTAAAATAAATACTGAAAAGGAAATACATAAATTAAAATACAATAATGTAAATGACAGAAAAGTAAATCGCAAGAATGTAAAATTACAAGAAATTAAATGACAATAATATAAAGTACGGGAATGTTGTAGTAACTTGATCGCCAAGTTACAAGACTTGTCGTGCAAGTTACGTCACAAAAACGATTCTTGGCTTTGGAAACTCTTTAGTGCACAAATTATTAATTATTTGGGAACTAATTTACGGCTTTAGAAGGATAAGAATCCAAAAAGTCAAAGATTAGTTAAAACCAAATAAAATAACCGAAACCGTGAAATACTTTGAAAATGAATGTTGCTTGCCTTGGGATTTTTAAACTACCAACGATGGAAATTAAACTCAAGTCACCATCAATTGATTAAGAAATCAAGTATGATGTCTTGTATTAAATTCCAACCGTAGCTAACACTTAAAGAAAGATTTTTAGAAACCGAAAGCAAGAACTTGAGAATTAAATACCAAATGATTATATTAATCATGCACCAAAAGATGGAGTTTCCAAAAGCTTCAAATCCTTACAAGAGAATACTTGTATCTTAGGAAGTAACTAGTGATGATCTAAAATCTAAACAAAACATCCATATATATAGAAAAAATAATACTTGGAGCCTAAGTTTTAACCATGATGTAAGCCCTTGAAAATTACAAAAATCTGATTTAATCCCATAGAAATTCGGCCCATCTACTTTCTTCAGCCCAAAAATGCAATAAAAGCTCACTGCTCCATCTTACAGCAATCCTACAGCTTTGAATTCAGCGTCTTCTAAACCCTACAGGAAGCAATAGGATTTTCACCAATCTGCAAAAATATTTCAAAGGTCCAATTAGATTCCAAACACTATAAAATATGATTAGTTTATGAAGAATGATCAATATGTTGATAATGCCTGGATTGGACACAAAAGAGACTCAAGACGGGACTTTTAGCAACAAAAAGAAGATAAAAACATAATAAAAAGACTAAAAATAGGGTTAGAAAACTAACCCTATCAGTATACTTTCTAATGTACGTACTTGCATTGTGAACCGATACCCATTTTGCACGATTGCATGGGAGAGGTGGTGTGGCACGAATCATGTTTTAGACCTTGAGTTATTTTATTCCTCTCGTTAAATTTTAATACTTATGAACGTTTATGACCGGGCACCGATGTGGGGATCGAAAACGGCAGAGAAATCGAGGTCGCGATACAAACTGGGCGAGAGTGCCTGGCTAAAGTGTCCAAGGCACTCTCGCGGTGTCACTTTCGCCGGGAGGGACTTCATCAGATTTGGGATGCTCGTGGTACATATGCCGCGAGAGTGACGGATGATTATGCCATGGTCACTCTCGCATGGCACTTTCGCCGGCGGAGGACAGCCCATTTAAATTAGATGGGACTGCGCTTCTTTTTTGCAATAGATTTTATTTGGATTTTTTTTCAGCTTTGAGCATTTCTCCTCTCATCTCTTTGGAGATTTCCACTTCTTTCACCTCAATGGTAAACCTCTAGAGCTTATAGTTCTTTGAGTTTATGCTTTCAAGTGGATCTCCAAGTCTAGCTAGCTAAAGTTCCAAGTCAACCTCCTAAAAGCTAGGGTTTCTCCTAAAAACCCTTAGGTGAGTTAATGTAACCTTTATTCTCCATGATAAATGTGGTTTACACTAAGTATAATGATCTAATCATGGAGTTTTGTTAAAATTTAGGTTTCCTCGAAGATTAGGGGTTTTCACCTCACAAACCCTACTTGGTGAGTACACTTATGTTTTGTGCATCTATCTTAACTTCATACCACTTAAATAGTAGATTTACTCATATTTATGACTTTCACCTAAAAACTAGGGTTTACCCTAAAGAGCATTTACTTGGTGTACATAGTTTATATGTGTATGTACATGGTCATATTTGTATCTTAATGAATGGTAAATGTATATTCGTATAGTATATATATATATATATATATATATATATATATATATATATATATGTGTGTGTGTGTGTGTGTATATGTATATATGTATGGCATGTGAGTACATATACATTTATAACCTTGATGGGGTATGTATATGTATACATATACGTGGATGTACATACCATATGTAAATATATATATATATATATATATAGGACGATAATCAAATGAGAACCACAAATATGTTACAAACCCGTGAGAACCAATATAAAAATATTTGTTTACATGATTTTTTCATCAAAACTTATGATTTAAGATATTGTTACACATATGTTCGTGTTCACCATATGAAAATAATATATGTGAAAAACGAAATTTGTTTCACCTAGTGAAATGAAAAATACTCGTAAAAAATATTCACATGGTGAAACTATCATATTATGAAACACATATATTTGAAGTAAAATATAATAAATCCTAGCATTTGATGAAAAAATATCATGTAAAAATAAATTTTTTATATCGATTCTCACGGTTTATAACATATTTGTGGTTCTCATTTGATTTAACCCCTATATATATATATATACGATATATCGATATGCTTGTATGTATACTCATATGTAGTTGCTAATTTGCTATCTAATTGAGGGGTTCCACCAAATGTGGATATAATGTTTAATTGAAGAAACTAGATACAAGTTCTTGTTTGAATGGCTCACAAAATATTTGTTCACGTTATTATGTGGAGTTAAATACCATGCTATAATTTGTAGATAATTATTTAGAGATATATCTCTTGTGTACTATGATCAGGTGTGGACTATCATGGCTTTTGGAAATCGGTAATCAAATATCAAAGTGGAACCGGTATCTTTATTTTATGAAGTTATCTCTATGTATTATAAATTGCTTCATTTATTAAATCTCACTAGACTTACGATCTAACACTTGATGTTGTATATTTGTGGATTACAGGTCCACTAGCGGTACGTCTAGACTGGGTTGAATTTCCGGCCATGCTTTAGGAGCTTAGAGGGTCGGGCTTTTGGGAAATTTCGTGATGAGAGATTTTTGGAGATATAGCGACACTCGTGTAAATCTAGTTTAATTTTTGCTAGATTAGTAGGTTGTTGTGTATCATATCTTGATACTCGTTACATTACTTTTGTCCAAACTACCTCGTTGTATTTTCTTGGGTTTTAGTTGGCATGTTTTTTGGAATTTAAATTTACCCATTTTCCGGAAAATTTCCTATTATTGTTGTTTTAAATTTTAGGGTGTTACATGAGGTCCAAGTAATTATGGGGACATAATTCTTTTAAGGGGGGGAGTGTTGTAACAACCGTGTCATAAGTGTAATTCTCTGTACAAAGTGTGGCCAAAGTAAAAGACAAAAGAGATTGGGGACTAAGTTGGAATTCCATGGAAGATATAAATAGGGAAAGAAATCCCTAGAAGTTCATTCTTGTTCACTGGTTTGTACGCCTGCGAGCAAGGCGAGAGGGAAGGAGTTAGAAGAAAGTGCTGAGAAATCGTCATTCAAGGTAAACTACATTGGAATCCTTCTTTCTAATTCATGCTTAATCACTCTCTATCTCTTTGGTATGTAAGATTGGGGGGAAAACCCAAAGGTCTCACTATGTTTGCTGTTAGAGTTGATAATGGGTTTTGATTCAAATGTAAGCTATGAAATGGATAAATATGGGATTAAATGTTTGTTTAGATGTAAATGTTAACCCAAATAAGTATTGGTTTTGTTTAGTGGCAAAGAACCCTTGTTTGAAATCAAATATGGTTGAAATCGTCTTTTTAGTTCATCTATCCGGAAATCGCAATGTCTGGACAAAGGTTACCCGGATTCGTGTTTTTTTCTGGACGTGTTTATTCGGAATCTGGATGCTTTCCACATGGATGTTTTCGGATGAGGTTAGTTTCCAAACGATTTGTTATTTGGATAAGAATGTCCGGATTTGTAGCGTTGTCCGGTCGAGTTTACCCATAACCTATATCCCGAAGGGTGATATCCGGATCCCGTATCCCCGAAGGGAGTTATCCGGTTGAAGTTGTCCGGGTGATGTTTTCCGGACGAGGTTATCCGGATGAGGTTACCCGGAACATATCCCGGAGGGGGGTTATCCGGATTCTATATCCCGGAGGGGGGTATCTGAATTCTATATCCTAGGAGGGGGATATTTGAGAGACTTATCACTCTTGTCCATTTGGTCGAGTTGTAGGTTGTCGGGTCGATCATAAGTGAGGATTGGCGTTAGTCAAACTTATTGCATTTCAGGTGAGTTCCCTACGCCTTTTATAAATAAAATGATATGTTGAACGTTTTAGTTCACTGCTGAATGTGGTATGAGATGCGATTATGTTTTATTCATAAACTCTTATATATTTCTTACATGAGTGATATGTTTTTGGAAATGCTTACTTAGTTTATGTGGTCTATGAACACTGTGCCTATGTTATGAAATTGTTGTTGGGCCTTATGGAATTTAAAGGGACATTTTTTGCATGTTTTTATATCAACTGTTTTTTAGAGGGAATTCACTAGACCTCATGGTCTAACCCTCGCTTTTCCAAACTAAAACCACTTTCAGGGAAGTGCATCAGTGGTGCTTCGAGGAAGAGTAAAGAGAAGGTATGAAGATGCGAAATGAACGCGAGTTAGTGTTAAGCACTCTAGATCAAAATTTAGTATTTCTTTATTATCGAATTGTTTTGGTTAGATATCGGCTATGAAAGGATGTTTCCGCTGCTAGATTTTGTAATCCAGATTGTGGATTCTATAATGTATTTTGGGACCCGTTTGGGACTTATTTCTATTTCATTGCATGTTTGAATGTTGGGTTGTTACACGCAATAGGTTCAATATGGAGTTTTAAGACTGAAAGAGATTCAAATGGCAAAATTGAAAGATATAAAGCTAGACCCGTTGTTAAAGGTTTCACATAAAAAGGCGTTTACTATACATAAATGTTCTCTCGAGTATCCACTAACGACTCATTCAGAATCATAATGGCTCTAGTAGCTCATTATGATATGGAGTTGCATCAAATGGACGTTAAAACGATTTTTCTAAATGGAGAGCTAGAAGAAGTCATACAAATGAAGCAGCCTGAAGTCTTTGTGGAATCAGGAAAGGAAGATCATGTATGCAATCTTCGGAAAAACATTTATGGGCATAAGCAAAGCTTCAATTAAATGGTATAAAAAATTTGATTCAGTTCTATCAAGTTTTGGCTTTACAAAAAACCTTGTGGATGAATTTGTATACATTAAAACAGTTGGGAAATTTTTCATTTTTCTCATTCTGTATGTAGATGACATCCTTTTAGCTAGCCCCAATATTAAATTGCTTAAAGACATTAAAGAATTTATGTCTACTAATTTTGACATGAAAGATTTAGGTGAAGGTTCCTACGTTTTAGATATAGAAACTCAAAGAGACATATCACAAGGTTTATTAGGATTATCTCAGAAAAAACTATATTCAAAAGGTTTTGAAGAGATTTAACATGCAGACTTGTGCTGAAGGAGACTTGCCTACGTCAAAAGGTGATAAACTGTCGAAAATTTCTAAAAATAGGGGGAAGGATTTAGCTGATGAAATAGATTACAAGTCTTAGGCACAATTAATACGAAGTCTAATGTATGCACAAGTATGTACCAGACCATACTTGGCATATGTTGTAGGAATTTTGTCAAGATTTGATCAAAACCCAACTAAAGATCATTGGACTGTAGGTAAGAAGGTACTTAGGTACTTGCAAAAAACTAAAGCTCACATGCTAGTCTATACACAAGTTAAAAACCTAGAAATTGTGGGCTACAAAGATTTAAATTTCGCAAATTTCGCAGGTAAATATCCAAACTCAAAGAAATCTACCTTGTATGCTTACGGGAGGGGATGTAGAATGGAAAACCATGAAACAATCCGTGATTGCAACTTCAACTATAGAAACTTGATTTATAGCCATTTATGAAGGGGTTTGTGAGGGCATTTGGATCAAGAACTTCTTGGTTCAAACGAATGTATTAAGCTTTATAATTTAAGCCCTCTAAAGATGTTTTGTGATAATAAAGTTGCAGGTCTTTTTAGTGGAAATAGCAAAACATCAAACAGTTCACACACATTGGTCTTATATATTTCAGTGTGGGACAATGGTTAAGAGAAAATAGGTTATTATTGAACATATTGGTACGAAATCTCAACTTGCATATTCATTCACTTAATCCATCTCACTAGTAGTTTTCTGAAAGCATGCCAGGGATATGATAATCTTAACTGAACTTGATGCTTGAGTTTAGTGGGAGTCGAGGTTAAGCCGGTTATTTTGTAATTTTTCATTTTTCGTTGAAATTTTCTTTAGGTACATTTTAATAAAATGAGGAATTCCAGTATATGAGTCATTTATTTATTTTACATAACTAAAATAGGAAATTATGCCATTATCTGTATCAAACAAGTGAATCACCACATTTAAGCAAAGTTGCGGACTGCATAAGAAAATTTTGGTTCACTAGTGTTAAGAACTTTTGCTTGTAAGTTTTAGAAACTTTTTCTAAAACATTCTGTGAACTCTGAGCTACATATTTATGCTAGTTCCGATAGATATAATAAGTTGCATAAAAAGCTCAAATTTAGACACTTATGAACTTATGTTGAATATGACACTTTGTGCTAGTGGATCTTAATCAAATTAGTTTGCGAAACTGGTGTAGATTATGAGTCCTGCATACGATATCTATTCTAACCAAGTTTGAATGAATTCGGCTCAGGTTTTGGCGGATGAGGAACTCGTTTCATCTTCCCCTTCTCACAGGCGGTACATAAATTGTCTTTCTCAAACTTCAGAACTAGTAGACCCATGACTAAATCACCTACCATCGGTTTTTGAATATAGCGGAAATTGAGATGAGATAGTCGTATGTGCCACAACCAGCTTTTCTCCATTGATGCTTTAGACAATAGACGCACGTCATTATTTGGTTTGATCTTTGACAGGTCAATGGTGTAAAGATTAGATTTCCTCGTACCCACTAGAAGTTCATCACCTCTTTCACACACACACACACACACACACTCTACGTATTCAAACCTCTCATGTGCTACCCTTATAATTCCCTTGCAAATACATATTTATACCTTTGACCTTCAATGTGTTTAGACAACTTATATCAGTTTAGATTTGTCAATTTCATGATTTTTACCAGTTTCGATCGAGTCTGAGTTTTGATCAGTTGTTCGGAATTTTAAGAGTCTGGATTCGAGTTTTCTAGATAGTTTTCCGGATTGGTTTTCCGGAATGGTTTCCGGATTTCGGATGTTTGGATTCCGGATTTGAGTTCCGGATTTGGGTTTTCCGGATACGATTTCCGGATAAGTTCTGGATAGTATCGGATTTGGTTTCCGGATAAAAGTTTTCCGGGTGAGTTGTCCGGATTACATGTCTGGACCCCCGTGCTAAGTCGCCGAAGAGGGACATTTTTGGGTAAGGGAATGATAGGTTTATTTAGGATTCTTAGCCTGTCATTGAGTTTACGTGGTAAATAGTTATATGTATTTTGTGTAACTCATATTTGGTGGAGTTGGTCAAAAAAGTGTAATTCTTGCGAGTTTCCAAGAGAAAGTGATAGTTGCGTTATTTGCTTTCAGGTGAGTTTTACATTAAACGTTTTCAAACTGGAATATATTTATATTGAATAAATATGTGGTAGGTAGTGTGATAATGTGCTTATGATTGAAATATGATATATTGAGATATATGTTGTATTTATATAAGCATTACACTACATGAGTGCACCTTGGCCGGACTGAGGGCCGGCGGAGTATTGGTTGTACGGAGGGGCAACATAGTTGGTTGTATGTTAGTGCAGCAGAGTAAATTGATTAGTTGGTTTAGCGCAACCAACAAATATGGCCATGTGAAAGAGTTGTACACAATGCATACGGGTCATGTTTTGTATTCATATACTTATTGTATATTTGTGTTTTTATAAAATGATTACTAAATTGACAGGGATTTTCTCACTTAGACCAATTGGTCTGACCCTCATTTTGCTTTCAATAATATGTATTCCGGGTCGTGGAGCAAGTAAGAGCAAAGGAAAAGATAAACTGTGATTTGCTTTTGGAAGATGTATGTTTAAGAAGTGTTTTGTATCAATAGTCTTGTTAGTTAGGATGTAAATTATTAGCAAAAAGTTTGTACTGAAATATGTATTGTACAGTTTTGAGACTAAGAGACCTTATGTGATCCAATATGTATCTTTTGTTATCAAATGATGATATGTAAATTATGTTATATGATGTATGTTTGGGTTGGATTGTCACATGTATGAAACACACAATGAAAATTCTAAGGTTTTTTCTTTTGGTTTTGATGTTTTCAACATTAATGTTTCTAATTTTGGAAGTTTAGGGTTCCTAATCCTAAATTTCGAAATTCGGGTTTTTGAAAACAATAAATTTCCAAGTTTTGAAATTTTAGGTTTAAAAGTCTTAATTTGAAGGTTTCAAAACATAAAGTTTCTGGTTTTGGAAGTTTAGGGTTTTAAAACTTTAAATTAGGTTTTATGAAAACATAAAGTTTCCAATTATGGAAATTTAGGGTTTTAATACTCTAAGTTAGTTTTTGTAAAAACAAAAATTTCTATTGGACGTTTATGGTTTTAAACCCTAAATTAGGTTTTACAAGACTTAAAAGTTCCTTACTTGGGAAGTCTAGGGTTATAAACTATAAAATATTAAAGTTTTAGAAAATAAAGTTTTCCTTTTAGGAAAGGATTTTCTTTTTGAAACTTAAGAGGGTTTAAAGTTAAAATTTCAAATTCTATGGTTTTGAGAAAACTAGGTTTTCGAAATCTTTCGAGAAAACACCATGAAAAACGATTTCTTATTTCAATTGTTGATATTAGTATATGTGTTTTCCCGAACTTTTTGATTCACTTGTGTATATCATGTTTTGATGGTTTTGGCATGAAACCATACTTGCATAAGTATAAAGTATGCTTGTATGTTCAAGCAAAGATTGATTTGTTTGAAGTGCCAAAATGTATGTTGAAACCAATCTTTATCAAAAAGTCGTCTCTTGCATGGATTTGGCACTCCATTGCTTTATATGTAAAATTTGTGTTTGTATGGACTCGGTAATAGTTTGCCTCGGTTATACATATGTGTTGTGATGTTTGGTTGTTGATTGGGTTTTTTTAAATTTGGTTGTAATTTTGTGCGGTCTGTGAGTCGTTTCCTATTTTTTGTATTTGTAAATTAGTATAGAATAGAAAAGGAATTTATTACAATATTGTAAAACAAGACCGAAGACAACAAACAAGATTCATGAAGATTGAAGTCTTGGCATGGACCCACGCGAGCATTGAAGAATTGGCGAGTTTAGTGGGAGCCGACACATCATCTTATGGTTATTAGTCCCTAGTTTGACCAAGTTTTTCTCGTGGTGGCTCACGGGAAAAACGCATAGGTTTGAGACAAATATTGCCGTTACTTGCATGTGGTTTTGTTTTATTTACTTATATATTATCTAGGTCTTGCATGCTAGATAATCTAAAAAAATTTGAAACACAATAAATTTTTATTAAAGACGTAATAAAACTTGCAAGTACATTTTGGCAAATGGATAAAATTGGTTTTATAGTAAAGTTTTAAAATGGTTAAAACGAAATTTGCTAAATGAAAACAATTATAAATGTTTTAACTAAGAAAACAAAATCCCGTTTTTTAATGTAAATCACATGTACCGATTTAAGTCATGCATTTGAACTAATAATCTATTGGCATGGGGAAAGGGCTAAAGCCAACGCGTCGAAGATATGTTAGGGATAATGTTTATGACATTCGCGATATCCGAGAGCCTTGGACCGGATGTCATGTGTCTTAGTATGGTTGATTTACAATTTGTGGCCCACGACAAACCTGTCATGAGAAGGGATTAGCGTAGAACGGATAAAACATGCCAAACGACATAATGGTTGTCAGTGAATCCCGCAAGGATCTAAGAATTTCATAAAGATGGAATTTGTAAAATGGTTACCTACCTAAATAGCTTCCAATTACGATCCCCAGCAAACCCGTCGTAAGTGGGAGTGAAATATGGATCTTAGCCTTGTTAAAATAAAAATTGTTTTGAACAACTCGGTAATTTGTTATAACAAGTATCGTTCAATTAAAATCACTAACATAATGTTTTTCTTTTGATAGATGTCAAACCACGTGAATTCATCGATTTCAAACTTCTGTTAGAAAGGTCTCCTCGAAAAGGACAAGCTTACGGGCTTGAACTACATGGACTGCCTTTGAAACAAGGGATTTTTTTCTCCATATGGAAAAGAAGAAGAGGGCCATTGAGGAACCACTCCCTGAGGCACCTGCTGCCTGAGCATCTCGGACGATTCCGGACGAATATGAAAAACGTCTAGCCGAGTCAGACGAGGTTGCTTGCCAAATGTTGGCGACCATTGTTCCAGTACACCAAAAGGGTATGGAAACCCTTGGGGCGTACGACATGAACAACCGGCTGAAGTACATGTTCCAACAGCAGGCTAGGCAAGAACGATATGACAATGTCAAAATTCTGGTAGAATGTAAAATGCCTCGGGTAGCAACGTTAGTGTACATGTTCTGAAAATGAAATCGTACCTTGACCAGCTTTAGTATCTAGGTTTTCCTTTTGGCAAGGACCTTGCGACAGATTTCATCTTAAGCTCGCTAACTAGTTTATATGAACAGTTCATTATGAACTATAATATGAACAACTTAGAGAAAACCACAATGGAGCTTCATGGCACGCTTAAGACTGCAGAGTCTAACATGACCAAGTTCAAGCCCGTTGCCCCGACACTGATGATCAGGGAAGGAGGTGTAAAGAAGAAAAAGGTTGCCCCTACAAAAGGCAAGGGAAAACTAAAGGCTATTCAGCCCAACCCCAAACCCAAGGCGAAAGGCAAATGGAAAGCCCAATCTGATATACCGCTAGCAAAGACTCCTGAGGATGCTGTATGCTTTCACTACAAATGCTGTATGCTTTCATTACAAGGAAGGTAGGACATTGGAGGTGTAATTGTCCTAAATATCTGGAGGAGCTTAGGAAGCTTAAGGCTAATGAAGCAGGAACTTCAGGTATGTATATGATTGAAGTCCATTGTACTTCTGCTTCTAATTCCTGGGTATTGGACACAGGATGTGGTACCCACATTTGTACTGATGTGCAGGGAGTAAAAAGAAGTAGGAAGCTGAGACATGGGGAGCTGGACCTGATCATGGGAAACAAGCAGATTGTTGCTGTTGACACGATAGGAAATTATGACCTTTCTTTTTCGTCTGGATTAGCTATGGTTTTGTTTGATTGTTGCTACTAGGATGATATGGCCAGAAACATCATTACATTTTATTCTTTATATAAATATGGTTTTAATTTTGGGTTTGATAATTGATCTATCCTTATAAAGATGATATGCTTTATTTTAAGGCTAACCCATGTCATGGTATTTATGAAAGCAATATAAGTAAAATAGACAATAGAAGTTCAATCTATAATGTTGAATCGACTCAATCCAAAGATGGTTTAGATAAGTCGTATCTGTGGCACTGTCGTCTTGGTCACATTAGCAAGAAACACATCACCAAACTCCAAGCGGATGGGATTTTGGGATTTTGGAATCGTTCGACCAAATATCGAATGATAAATTTCTTGTCTTCTGGGAAAGATGACAAAGGCACCGTTTACAGCAACCTGCAAGCGGGGAAATGACCTGTTGGACATAATACATACTGATGTATGTGGCTCATTTAGATCAGTCACAAGACACGGTGAGATATACTTCATTACCTTCACTGATGATTTCAGTAGGTATAGATATGTTTATCTGATTAATCATAAATTTGAAACCCTCGAGGTGTTCAAGACATTCCAAAACGAGGTAGAGAATCAACTGAGAAGAAAGATTAAGACTCTCAGATACGATAGGGGTGGTGAGTATCTTAATCAAGAGTTCAAAGATCATCTAAGGAGTTATGGTATAATCACACAACATACTCAACCCAGGACACCACAACATAATGGTGTAGCTGAAAGAAGAAACCGAACATTGTTTGATATGGTTCGGTCCATGATGAGTCGAACTGCGCTTCCAATCAGTTTTTAGGGCTATGCCTTAGAAACTGTTGCAAGGGTTCTAAATCTTGTACCAACGAAGATCGCTTCCAACACACCTTCTGAAATATGGAATGGAAAAGTTCATTCACTTGCATATTTAAAAATTTGGGGTTGTGAAGCTTACGTACGTCGTGAAGCTCAAGACAAACTAAAACCCAGATCAGAGAGGTGTTATTTTGTTGGATACCTAGCTGATTCTTTTGGATATTTATTTCATAAACCTTCAGAAAACTAAGTGTTTGTTGCTCGAAGGACAGTCGTCCTTGAAAGGGAACTGAAGTCAAAATAAGCCATTGAGGGCCGAATTGATATTGAAGAAATTCAAGAGTCAACCAACTTGGAATATGACGTTGGCACTAGCAACAGGTTATAGAACGTACAGTTGTTGAGCCCCAACAAAGAGTTACTGAGGAATCTGATAATCATCCACTACCTGTTCACAGGTCTGATAGAGTGGGTCATGCACCAGAATTATATAATTTACTCATATCTGATGGTGATGATACACAGGTAGATCTTGATGAGCCTACCATTTATCAGGAAGCCATGGTGGGCCCTGAGGCCGCTAAATGGAAAGAGACTATGGAGAGCGAGATGCAATCCATGTATGATAATCAAGTCTGGGACTTGGTTGATCAACACCCAGTCAAAAGACAGTGTGGTGTAAATGGGTCTTCAAGAAAAAGACTGACATGGATGGCAAAGTACACACGTACAAAGGTAAACTGGTGGTGAAGGGCTACACACAGACTCATGGTGTAAACGTTTATGAAACCTTATCACCTGTGGCTATGTTGAAATCCATCAGAATACTCATTGCCATAACAGCATTTCATGACTATAAAGTATGGAAGATGGATGTAAAAACCGCTTTCGTTAATGGTAAGCTGTCTGACGATGTGTTTATGACATAGCCTGAGGTTTTTGAAACAGTCTGAGCATCCTGATAGAGTAGGTGAGCTTTAGAAGTCTATTTATGGACTTAAACAAGCTTCTCACAGCTGGAACATCTACTTCGATAAGAAAATCAAAGAGTTTCGTTTTATGAGGGGCGAAGATGAACCGCGTGTATGTCAGAACTAGTAGGAGCATTGTAGTCTTCCTTGTATTTTATGTGGATGACATACTCCTTATGGGGAACGATATCTCTACTTTGCGAAGCCTAAAAACTTGGCTGACATACTCCTTATGGAGATGCAACATACATATTGGGCATCAAGATCTACAGAGATAGATCCAGGTGTCTTATTGGTCTACGCCAAAGTACCTACACAGATAAAGTGTGGAAGATATTCAACATGCAGGACTACAAGATAAGGGTCATTCCTATGCAGCATGGTTTGGCGCAGAGCAAGGCTTAGTGTCCCAGTTCTTGTTCGGAGCTAGAAAGGATGAGTCGGATCCCTTCTGCCTCAGCTATAGGATCAATCATGTATGCCATGATATGTACTAGGCCTGATGTGTTGTGTTCTTTAAGCATGACGAGCGGATATCAGGCCAATCCTAGAAATGACGATTGGACAACAGTAAAGAACATCCTCAAGTATTTGAGACGAACTAAAGAAATGTTCTTGGTTTATGGAGGTGCGGAGGAACTCAGTGTAAAAGGGTTACACTGATTCTAGTTTCCAAACCGATAGAGATGATTCGTGCCCTCAGTCGGGATTCATGTTTTTTGTTGAACGGTAGGGCAGGCTCTTGGAGAAGTTCCAAGCAGAGCACCGTAGAAGATTCGATAATAGAGACTGAGTACATTGCAGTCAAGGAGGATGCTAAAGAGGTCGTGTGGAGGAAGAAGTTTATCGGGATCTTGGTGTAGTTCCTAGTATTAACGATCCCATAGAGATCTTCTATGACAATGAGGGTGCAGTCATTCTGGCTAAAAAAACCCAGATCACATAAGCGCACACAACATATACTCAGGAAGTTTCACTACGTTCGGAAGGTTGTCAAAGACAAAGACATCTTAATTAGTAGAGTTGGGATGGATGGAAACTTGGCTAATCCATTAACCAAGCCTTTTCGCAAACGTAGCATGATACTCATACTAGGTCTATAGGCATTAGATTTGCTAACGATTTGTCTTGACTTTATTCATTTTAGTTTATTTGAGATTTCGAAACTTATACACTTATTTTATGATGTATCGATATTATGATGGAGATCTTAATATATGCTTGGAGAAGTTACTATCATTTGGTGTATTATTAATGTTGTAATTTTGCATGTTTATTAACTTCCTTGAACAATTAGTTCAAAATTCTTCCCCCATCGGTCATTCACCATCGGAAGGTAGTAGTGAATTAACACTGATGTGGAGTGTTAGTTGATTATCCATAAGAGATGGATATGGCATAGAGATGCAACTATACAGTTATGTGTACTTGATAGATATCAAGTATTGGAATGGCCCGCACTTAGAGATTGCTTCGTGGATCATGTCACAAGCAATTATAAGATGGTAATATCTACTATCCATAAGTAGAGATACATGAGATTCTTAACACGAAGTCTGCTATGGCTTGATGTTTCTCCAACGTTGTCTGTAGCACGCGGTTATAAAGAGAACCATTTAGTGTAGCGTGATTAGTGGGTAAGAGATCTATATAGTCAATACTATTTGTTCCTTTTATCCAATAATAAAAGTGATATCAATGGGCCCCTCGATGATTTGGTGCGGACGTTGAATGTATGCATACTCAGACTAGATTGATGTTGGATCAATCTTATAGTCCGTCTTTGGGTCACCACAAATCATTTATCAGGAAACATAATGGTAAACGATCTAGAGATTGACCATGTTCCATGTCTCACGTTCATAGGGATATCTGTAAAAAAAGGATACTTGATCAAAGGGATACTTGATCACTTACATGTAGGACTGCTTAACGCATAAATTGAGTCTTGGATGACGTACCTCAGGCTAAAATAAGGGGAAATTGTGTATCAATAGATACTGACCATTGTTGGTATTACTATTCAGTTGTTGTGACATGTGCAAGTGGGAGTCTGTTAGAGGTATGGCCATTTAACACAACAAAATAGTAATTATCTTAAAATGCCAAGGGCTATTGGATGCATACAAAGTGTACTAGTGTAAAAGCAAGAATATCATTTTAGAGGGTTTACCAAGTAATTAATTAAAAATGGTTTAATTAATATAGAATTACTCGAGGGACTAAGTAGTAATTAGTTCATACGTGTTACTAGATAATATCTAAAAGTCTTGATATTTATTAGACTAAATTATATATTATTTAATAATTGTTATTAGATAGTATCTAAAGAGACTAGATAATGATTAGATTAAAAGTTTGATATTATTTAGATGATATGATAATCATAATAGTGCTGCCCTAATTTGAAAAGCTCTCTCCTTCTCCCTTTTTACGATTCATGGCATACACACACATTGTGTGGATTTGGCCGATTTTTCACAACAACACATAAAGGATTTGAAGTGGTGTTCTTCATTATTCAATGGAGAAGAAAGGAGGCGATTTCTTGCTACATACACAACTACATCTTGGGGTGTGCTCCTCATAGAGAGAATCCTGCTACTGATTTCTTCATCATCATCAAAAGAGGTCTTTCTAATCTTTCTCTTGTTTTTTTTTTGTTACTTGTAATTTGATTGTAATCTGTAAGATTGTGTGTGGTTTTATGCTTCCGTTGTTTTGATAAAAAGTTTTGTAACAAGCATCTACGTAGACAACAACAAGCTAAATACCTTGTTTGGAATTGTTCATCAAACCAACAACCTCCTGCTTAAGAAACCGAAACACTAAATTAAAATGTTGAATTAGAGGATCTACCATTTTGACTTATCTACGAGTTAATCGGTGCACAGGCTATACAAACAGCATATCCAAGGTAATATGACTTAGGCATACGTCATTATTGGCAATGGAAATTCAATGGGTGGTGTTCAGCCATGTCTCCTCAAGCCAATCATATTATTATATGGTGAATTTAGTCTGCTTGGAAACAAAGGTATTGTATATTTTAACAGAAGGAAAAGTAACACAAACAAGTGATCATAAGTTATGTTGAACATATAAGTTATCAAATTTAATGACTATTTAATTACAAAGCAAATGTAACAAGAATCGGAAGACATGCATAACGATGGTACAAATAGAAGCTCCTTTCAGAATAATAATGTTGGTGATTTTAGTGTCATCAATATATTTTAGTGTAGTCGTGTTTAATATCGAGACAGGTTGAGTTCAGTTTACATTCCGAGCCTGGAGGTGCGGGGTGCACACTCCGATAGTTAAATGTGGACTCGAGAAATCGGGGGGTCCGGGGGCAGCGCCCCTGGCGGGGTCTAGGGGCAGCGCCCCTAGCGGGGTCCAAGGGGCAGAGCCCCTGGCGGGGGTTCCAAAACCTGTGGCCCAAAAACGAATTGTTATGAACGAAAATGCCCAGACGAAATATTTCCCGCGAAAACCTAAGGGTTACACCCTTTACGAAAGGTGGCCTCGTTTCATTTATAACCGCCATCTTCTTCATATATATATATCCGATTTTCTGAACATAAACAAAGTAGAAGAAAGAAGAAAACCGATTTCTTCTCTGCAATTCTCTGTCTCTGAAAAACGCAATCCATCGCAAGGTATTCTGTGTTTGTGGATTTGGATTAGGCTTGTAATCCGAATCTGATTTCTTGGATTATCCCACTTCTGAATTCGTGTATCCCCAAGCAAAAGGGACGAATTACAAATTTTGGAAAGTGATTCAATCACGATCCTAGAAATTATTCAAGTATTATTGTTATTCTGTAATCCCAAAAACTAACATTCGAAATCTGTAATTTATGTAAAGGAATAACAATGGCAGAATCTGTCAGGGACATGAGTTCCAAATTCGGAAAACTTGATAAGTTTGAAGGAAACGACTTTCGTCGTTGGCAGAAGAAGATGCACTTTCTTCTCACCACTCTGAAAGTTGTGCATGTTTTGAGTACCCCTGCCCCTGAAGCCCAAGAAAACGAAACGTTGGAACACACCAGAAAACGCTGCAAATGGGAAAACGATGACTACATCTGTCGTGGACACATCTTGAATGGTATGTCTGACTCTCTCTTTGATATCTATCAAAATCATGAATCTGCAAAAGATCTTTGGGATGCCCTTGAATCCAAATACATGGCAGAGGACGCTTCTAGTAAGAAGTTTCTCGTGAGTAATTTTAACAATTACAAAATGGTGGATTCGAGGCCTGTCATGCAACAGTACAATGAACTCATGAGGATTTTGGGAAAATTTGAACAACACAAGATGAATATGGATGAGTCCATATCTGTCTCAAGTGTTATTGACAAATTGCCCCAAATGTAAAGCCCGTGTCCCGGTATGTGTAACGTCCCAAAAATTACAAGGAATTTATAATTTTTAAAGTAACCCTTCATTAATAAAAACGCATTTAATAATTAAATCGTTTCATTCGCAAACCACTAAATAAAATTATTACGAACAATAAACAGCGGAATAATTGTTTTAAATATTAAGATCATAAAATAGTCAGCTCTTCCCGCGCGCCAGTGTGTACCCGTCACGCATTGGAGCTACTCGCACCTGAAACAATGATTTATTGGGAAAGGGTAAGCACGAAGCTTAGTGAATTCAACCACTATAGATAACACAGTTATTCCACACTACCCCTATAACAGATAGTTGCACATAAACAAGCATACAAGTCTACGAACAAATCATAAACATGCATACCTACCCCTACGCCACCCGCGTATAACATCTTGGGCCCCACCGAGATTCTACGCCACCCGCGTATACAATCTTCGGCCCCGCCGAGTTCCTACGCCACCCGCGTATACAAACACCGGCCCCCGAGTCCCTACGCCACCCGCGTATACAAACACCGGCCCCCGAGTCCCTACGCCACCCGCGTATACATGACAACGCCACCCGCGTATACATGTCAACAAAGGTCTAACTAGCCACCCCACTATCTAGCCCCGCATCACAAATAATTAAGGCTACCACACACGAGCTACAGTAATGTAAAACAACCAATATTAAATATAGTGAGAGAACTCACCTCGTAAGCGCGCCTAGCTCACAATTAATAATTCAAGCTCCACAAATCCAAGATCACTTACCGACACCTAGACGAACGTTAAAAAGTATTAACACGAGACCCGGACCCTAAAATACGACGCACGCTTAAACCGTCACTAAAACAACTTTTCGTTCTAACCAAACAGGTCTGTTCGGGACCTGTTCCGACCTCAATAAACCCAGAAAATCCCTAATTAAATTACATAACTAGAAAGTGCTCAGAGGTAGGGTTCCAAGGACATATTATACACCTCCTAACGAGTTTTCTACAATTAAATACGGATTTTATAAGAATGGTTCGTAGAACAGTGAAAAACAGCAGCTATCGGTATAAAACGACGATTTGGCCTATGCTACGTTCCGAACTGGATTTTTCACAAAACATAGAAAAGTTGCTAGATTCCAATTGGGAACTTTTGGCACTGGTTTCACCCCAATCCGAGTTACGAGTAAAGAGTTACGGCTAACGCAAAACAGTGGCGGAAAAGGACGTTTTTCACATAAAATGATAACTTTATAAAACGGTTTACGCGTTCGGTTTATACGACTCGGGTTCCGCTACGGCGGTTTAAGGTTACGGCTAGAGGTGGTTTTAGGGTTCCGCCACGGGCACCACCCACTGCCACCTCCGGCAGCGGGGCACGGCGGCGGCGGCGACGGTGGCGTCGCGGTGGTTGTTTTGCCGGAAAAGAATAGAAAAGAAGACGAGACGAAGGAAATGACTTACCTTGCTACAACACCACACACCCGCACCTGCTCCTCTCTCTCTCTCGAAGCCTCCGACGAACAGCAGTGGTGGCGGTGGTCTCCGGCGACAACAGCGGCGAACGGCAGCGATTTCCGGCGACCTCTCTCTACCACTCTCTCTCTCGCTGATCTCTCTCTCTACCTCTCTCTCTCTCTCGCGATGTTCTCTCTCTCTCTCCGGCCAACACCAGCAGCGGCGCTGGTGTGGTGGTGGGGGGTTTCACGGCGGCAACAAAAAAAAAGGAGAAGATGCTAGGGTTGTTTACGTGAGAGAAAACGAGAAGGGAAGGGGGGGGGTAGTTTAGGGTTTGATTTCTTTTCTTTCCTTGATCCATCCTCAAGGCAACAACACCAACTAGAAAAAAAATATATGGGTCTCGACATGTATCTGCATGGGCCGAAACCCAATGAGGGTTTTTGGCCCTTTGACACAATTAGCCCCTCAACTTACATTCCTCTCGCAACTAGCCAAAATTTTTAATACTTTAACGATTAGGACTAACTCGACTAACCCCGTTAACGGAAACCACATTAAATCAAACTTAAAAGAAAAGAATTAATAAAAGAAATTACATACCGGGTTACGGGCTTTACAACTCTCCCCCACTTGGATTAGACTTCGCCCTCGAAGTCTACGCCTGAAAACAGCTCCGGGTAGTTCTCCCGCATCTCGGCTTCTGGTTCCCAAGTCTCTTTCGGTGTTGCCACTGGACTTTCACTAACTGGAATCTAAATTTCTTACACCGTCTAAAAACATTTCCCGAATACTTTTATTACCAACAAAACTCCTTCAAGAACACTGGGATTACGATCGGAAGAACACTCCAACGACTGGAATCATTCCTAGTCAAACGACTTCGTTTGTTCTCTCAACCTTAGATATTCCATACATCTCGATTCAAATTTCAAGCTCTAATCATTCTAAAAGTGCTCACCAACGTACCCTACAGGATACTCGAAATCGATCATTCCTATCATTAACTGTCGATTACTTCCCTGAATTCTATAGGCTCCCAAAAATTAGTTAACACGGATCATCAAACAAGTAAACTTATAATCACCCACGAAGGTCATTCCACCATAACCATTCATCACAAGTAAGCATCTCAGGGTTACTACTACCATCAACATAATTTCCTTAAAATCGGCTACAATTCTCCAATTACACTAAGGTGTTTGGCCTTAAGCCCAAAAGTCGACGCCCTAATATACTACTCACTTCAAAAAGGTTACTGCGCATTTATTCTCTTAATCACAAAGGGCATCATTCCCTTAACCGACACTATTCGGTCTACACTAATAGCACGTGTGGAATACCCAATCTTCCATCGTCTACTTATCCTCCACGCTCACTCTAGGAAACCTAGTTACACTGTATCAAGATACGCCTTAACGCCTACCTTCCATGTACGTCTCAAGGCCCGGCACATCGGAACTACCTCTCATGTAAGTGCCCAAGACTATATCCTCCTAGTGCCTACTGGAAAGTCAAGGTCATAACACATGAATACCGGGGTCTAACCCCGAGATACCCAACCGACCATTACCAACGACTACTAAATTATAACCTTCGACACTCCCCCAACGATCATCCCATCAACGCAAACAAGTACACACCTGTACTAGTAGGTTTACTATAGTCGTTCCTCCTTGTGATGGCTATTCTGGGTAGATATTACAACGAGTTATTAGCACATAATAATTCACACTAACAACGCTCACGCTCAACTCCTTGGATTCCTCGAGACTTTCCCCGACTCGAGCATTGATCATGTGTTTCCGGTAGTAGGAGCTCTACTACTACCTTCCACACCTATCATCACTCGTTCCGAGTTCCATCCGATGGGTCCAAGTAGTTTCTCACCGATAACTACACACATATGCCCGCACTGGCATATGTACACACTCTTCCTAGCTCCCTAGGAATTCCACCCAACTCCACTACCCTTGCTATGACGAAATCCCCACTAGTCATGACGGGTCGTCTCGCAAATGCACAGTCGCACACAGTGTAAAACCATATTTACATTCGAATATAAGATTCTATCCTACAACGGTTGGACTCAAACAAGAGCTGCGCAATAGAACTAAATCTAACATTCTAAGGCTATTCGGTTCCTACCGCATACAACCTATAGTGCATTCACTTAACAACTTATCAGGGCTAGCATGAACTCCTATTAGCAAACAACAAACATGCAGTACAGTGTAATAAGCACCAAACAATCCAGCACACATACTCCTATGTTCTAGAAAGCAATCTAGCATACATACCCATATGTAAACACTCTTCCCAGCTCACTAGGAATTTCATCTCATCCCACTACCCTTGCTACTACGAAATCCCTACTAGCCATAACGAGTTCCCTCGCGAATACCCAATCGCATGCAGCGCGAAACAAATAGACATTTGAATACGAGATTCTATCCTAGAACGGTTGGACTCAAACAAGAGCTGCGCAAAAGAACTAAATCGAATATTCTAAGGCTATAAATTTCTTACTGCATACAACCTAGAGGGCATTCACTTAGTAACCGATTATAACTAGTATAAATCCCTAATAGCAAGCAGTACAAACTACAGCATAGTGTCAACAACAGGCAATCTAGCATGCATACCCTATGCCTAGAAAGCAATTTTTGCTTACGTACTCATATGTAAACGCTATTCCCAGCTCACTAGGAATTTCATCTCATCCCACTACCCTTGCTACAACGGAATCCCTGTTAGCCATAACGAGTTGCCTCACGAATACCCAGTCGCATGCAGCGTGAATCAAATAGACATTCGAATACAAAATTCTATCCTAGAACGGTTGGACTCAAACAAGAGCTGCGCAATAGAACTAAATCAAATATTCTAAGGCTATATGATTCTTACTGCATACAACCTATAGGGCCTCCATTTAACAACCTACTATGACTAGCATTGATTCCTACTAGCAAGCAATCATCATACAGCACAGTGTCAACAACAGGTAATCTAGCATGCATACCCTGTGATCTAGAAAGTGATAAATACACTAAGTACCGTACCTTTCCCCTTTGGCTCCGGCTGACTGTACACACTGCGCCCTCGATCATCGTTTCTCCAACGGGTTTTTTTTCCTTTCTTTTTATTTCCCAAAACTTTAAAGAAAATTTTATAGCCGCAAACTTGAGATCAAACACACCGAAATGCGTTTGATTCACTCAAGCCGTGCTCTGATACCAAGTTGTAACGTCCCAAAAATTACAAGGAATTTATAATTTTTAAAGTAACCCTTCATTAATAAAAACGCATTTAATAATTAAATCGTTTCATTCGCAAACCACTAAATAAAATTATTACGAACAATAAACAGCGGAATAATTGTTTTAAATATTAAGATCATAAAATAGTCAGCTCTTCCCGCGCGCCAGTGTGTACCCGTCACGCCTTGGAGCTACTCGCACCTGAAACAATGTTTTATTGGGAAAGGGTAAGCACGAAGCTTAGTGAATTCAACCACTATAGATAACACAGTTATTCCACACTACCCCTATAACAGATAGTTGCACATAAACAAGCATACAAGTCTACGAACAAATCATAAACATGCATACCTACCCCTACGCCACCCGCGTATAACATCTTGGGCCCCACCGAGATTCTACGCCACCCGCGTATACAATCTTCGGCCCCGCCGAGTTCCTACGCCACCCGCGTATACAAACACCGGCCCCCGAGTCCCTACGCCACCCGCGTATACAAACACCGGCCCCCGAGTCCCTACGCCACCCGCGTATACATGACAACGCCACCCGCGTATACATGTCAACAAAGGTCTAACTAGCCACCCCACTATCTAGCCCCGCATCACAAATAATTAAGGCTACCACACACGAGCTACAGTAATGTAAAACAACCAATATTAAATATAGTGAGAGAACTCACCTCGTAAGCGCGCCTAGCTCACAATTAATAATTCAAGCTCCACAAATCCAATATCACTTCCCGACACCTAGACGAACGTTAAAAAGTATTAACACGAGACCCGGACCCTAAAATACGACGCACGCTTAAACCGTCACTAAAACAACTTTTCGGTCTAACCAAACAGGTCTGTTCGGGACCTGTTCCGACCTCAATAAACCCAGAAAATCCCTAATTAAATTACATAACTAGAAAGTGCTCAGAGTTAGGGTTCCAAGGACATATTATACACCTCCTAACGATTTTTCTACAATTAAATACGGATTTTATAAGAATGGTTTGCAGAACAGTGAAAAACAGCAGCTATCGGTATAAAACGACGATTTGGCCTATGCTACGTTCCGAACTGGATTTTGCACAAAACACAGAAAAGTTGCTAGACTCCAATTGGGAACTTTTGGCACCGGTTTCACCCCAATCCGAGTTCCGAGAAAAGAGTTACGGCTAACGCAAAACAGTGGCGGAAAAGGACGTTTTTCACATAAAATGATAACTTTATAAAACGGTTTACGCGTTCGGTTTATACGACTCGGGTTCCGCTACGGCGGTTTAAGGTTACGGCTAGAGGTGGTTTTAGGGTTCCGCCACGGGCACCACCCACTGCCACCTCCGGCAGCGGGGCACGGCGGCGGCGGCGACGGTGGCGTCGAGGTGGTTGTTTTGCCGGAAAAGAAAAGAAAAGAAAACGAGACGAAGGAAACGACTTACCTTGCTACAACACCACACCCGCACCTGCTCCTCTCTCTCTCTCGAAGCCTTCGACGAACAACAGTGGTGGCGGTGGTCTCCGGCGACAACAGCGGCGAACGGCAGCGATTTCCGGCGACCTCTCTCTACCACTCTCTCTCTCGCTGATCTCTCTCTCTACCTCTCTCTCTCTCTCGCGATGTTCTCTCTCTCTCTCCGGCCAACACCAGCAGCGGCGCTGGTGTGGTGGTGGGGGGTTTCACGGCGGCAACCAAAAAAAAAGGGGAAGATGCTAGGGTTGTTTACGTGAGAGAAAACGAGAAGGGAAGGGGGGGGGGGGGGGGTAGTTTAGGGTTTGATTTCTTTTCTTTCCTTGATCCATCCTCAAGGCAACAACACCAACTAGAAAAAAAATATATGGGTCTCGACATGTATCTGCATGGGCCGAAACCCAATGAGGGTTTTTGGCCCTTTGACACAATTAGCCCCTCAACTTACATTCCTCTCGCAACTAGCCAAAATTTTTAATACTTTAACGATTAGGACTAACTCGACTAACCCCGTTAACGGAAACCACATTAAATCAAACTTAAAAGAAAATAATTAATAAAAGAAATTACATACCGGGTTACGGGCTTTACAGTTTGTATATATTTATATTTTAATTAATTGCTTTAATATCGTTCTTTTAGCGAATCTTTACTAACGGGGTTAGCAAGTTGACCAAATGCGTAATAAATTTTAAACCGTCTTAATTTGTGCCAAGTGATAAGTTGTAGAGGGGCTAATATTGGACTTGGTCAATAGTTGGGCATGGTTCGGCCCATGCAAGAAGAGGGCCGAGACCCCCCTTTTCTTGTCTCGTTTTCCTTCTCGCGTAAACCACAACCCGTGTACCCTCTTGTTTCCTTGCCTTGCACACAAAGACATAGAAATCAAACCCTAAACCTTTCCCCAAGCACTCCCGGCCGTAGCTTTCTTCCGTCGCCGCCGCTGTGTTGCCGGAAAGCCGCCGGCCACCCTGGTTTCGTCGGAGATCGAGAGAGGAAGAGAGACTCCCGGAAAGTGTTGCGTATTCCTTCGAAAGGTATGAATCTTCTTCTCCTTCTCTTTTCTTTCGGTGTGCATCAACCAAGAAGCAAACACCACCGCCGCCGCCGTCAGCTTTGGCCGCCGGCGGTGTCGCCATGGCCGTGCCCCACCAGTCGGGTGGGGACTGGGTACGTCGTGGTGCGTGGTCGAGAGGGGTGAGCCGGGTGGGTGTGTGGGTTTAGGGAAGTCGGGGTAGTCTAAGGGTTCGTTTTAAATCTTGTCTCGTGGTGTTTTCGTAAACGCCGCCGTCGCCGCCGGCGACCACCACTGCCGGAGGTGGCAGTGGGTGTTGCGCGGTTGAACCCAGCCCTTGTGACCTAAAAACCTGTTAGAGTGAACCTCCGTTGTAAACCCGAATCGTTTAAGCCTTGAACCGTTTTTATAAATCGTGATTTTATGTAAATTCTAAGTGTGCTGTCCAGTTTTCGTTTGATCATAACTTTTCCGTCGTAACTCCGTTTGAGCCGAAACTGGCGCCCACGGTTCAAGTTCGGGGTCGGGCACCTTTTCCGTGTTTTAGCGGAAAACTAGTTCGGTCTCTAGCTGGGCGAAAAAGTGATCGCAAGTTCGGTGATTCGTCATTTCATGTGAAAATTTCTGGAATCTGCCTTGATCTTGCGAAAGCCTTAACGTTTCACTCGTAACTCGTTTTGATGTGATTTTGGTGGCCAAAGTTCCCGAGTTGAGTTGGGGAGGTTTTTCGTGTTTTGCCGAAAGTCCGATTAAGCCCGTAGCTGGGCTTTATTGGGCTGTTTGTGCAGGCTGGACCGAAAACTGGCAGTTTTGGTAATCGTTCGTATTTAATTCATATTAAATTGTAGAAAAATCGTTAGGAGGCGTATAATATGTCTTTGAAACCCTATCTCAGAGTACTTTCTGGTCATGAAATAATATTGGGAATTTTCTGGGTATAAAGGGGTCGAAACAGGTCCCGAACAGACCTGTTTGGCGAGAGCGGAAAATGGTTTTAGTGACGGTTTAAGCGTGTGTCGTGTCATAGGGTCCGGGTCTCGTATTGACACGTTTTAACATGCGTTTAGGTGCTGGGAAGTGACCGTAATTGTGAGGCTTGAATTGTATTGTTGAGCTAGGCGCGCATTCGAGGTGAGTTCTCTCACTATAACTAATGTCGGTTATTTTTACATTACGTTGTGTATGTATGTGGTAGTTCTATTTGCTTTTGATGCGGGGTTAAATAGTGGGGTGTCTAGTCGGACCTTTATTGTGGTGACTACGCGGGTGGCGTAGGAGTTCGGCGGGGCCGAGGGTCACATACGCGGGTGGCGTAGTAATTCGGTGGGACCGAAGGTTGTATACGCGGGTGGCGTATGAACCCGGGGGTGCCGGGTTGCGTTTACACGATGGTCGTGTGGTCGGTGGGACCGACGTATGCATATTAGGTGGGTTGGTGCGAGTATGCAGGTTTTTGATTTGTTCGTAGACTTGAATGTTGTTTATGTGCAATTATCTGTTCATGGTGGTGTGGAAATAACTGTGTTACTTATGGTGTTTGAATTCACTAAGCTTCGTGCTTACCCTTTCCCAATAAACTGTGGTTTCAGGTATGAGTGGCTCTAAGGCGTGACGGGTACACACTGGCGCGCGAGGAGAGCTGGTTGCTTTATGGTTTTTAATAATTAAACGTTTATTTCGCTGGTTATTATTACGAAGATATTAATTATGAGTTTGCAAACGAAACGTTGGGATCATTTAATGAGTTGTTATAAATGAAATGTTTATTTAAAATTTTAAAATTGCTTGTAATTTTTGGGACGTTACAACTTGGTATCAGAGCACAGCTTGAGTGAATCAAACGCACCTCGGTGTGTTTGGTCTCAAGTTGCGGCTGGGAAAATTTTCAGATGCTTTATTAAACCTTTTTGGGAATAAAAGTAAAAGGTAAAAACCCGTTCGAGGAACGGTGATCGAGGGCGCAGTGTGTACAGTCAGCCGGAGCCGAAGGGAAAGGTACAATGCTTAGTGTTTTATTGCTTTCTAGATCATAGAGTATGCATGCTAGATTGCCTGTTGTTGACACTATGCGGTATGTTGGACTGCTTGCTATTAGGAATTTATGCTAATTATGATAGGTTACTAAGTGGATACCCTCTAGGTTGTATGCAGTAAGAGACTTATAGCCTTAGAATATTCGATTTAGTTCTATTGCGCAGCTCTTGTTTGAGTCCAACCGTTCTAGGATAGAATCTTGTATTCGACTGTCTATTTGTTTTGCACTGCATGTAATCGGGTATTCGCGAGGCCACTCTTTATGATTAGTGGGGATTCGGTAGTAGCAAGGGTAGTGGTTGGGATGGAATTCCTAGGAAGCTAGGAAGAGTGAGTATATATGCCGGTGCGGGCATATGTGTGTAGTTGCGGCGAGAAGCTACTTGGACCCCTCGGGATGAGACTCGGAACGGGCGATGATAGGTGTGGGAGGTAGTAGTAGAGCTCCTACTACCGGAAGCACAGGATCAATGCTCGAGTCGGGAAAGTCACGAGGAATCCAAGGAGTTGAGCGTGAGTGTTGCTAGTGTGAGTTATTATGTGCTAATAACTCGTTGTAATTTCTACCCCAGAAATGGCCATTACTAAGGGAAACAACACTACTGAGCCAGGGATTGGTGCCGGGATCACTGCTGAGCAGATACGTGAGTTGATCGCGGCTGAAGTAAAGCGTGCTATTAGGGAGGCAATCCCCGAGATTATTACCGCCGTTCGTGATGAGGTAGTAGTGATGATGGAGGCTACTCGGAGCCAGGAACCTGAGTTAGAAGAACAGACTAAGAAGAGGAAAACAGCGCAGGTCGTTGCACCGGAATCGGCAGTTCCAAAGAAAACGAGGTTTTCAGACTCGCTCTTGAATCAAAGGAGCGGTGGGTTTAAAACCATGGATGGTAGCGGAAGGAGAAATGACAAATGTTTCCAGTGTGGCCAGGTGGGGCACTACGGTCGCGACTGCAGGGAACCACCACAGATGGTCTGTTTTAACTGCAAACAGATGGGCCACGTGAAGGCCAACTGCCCGAATCCGAGGGTTACTGTTGGGGGTGGGGCACAAGGAGCTCCTGCGGCTGCTCCCTTGCGTTTTACTGATGGTCGTGTGGGTCAGGCTGGACCCGAGGCGGCCCGAGGTAGAGTTCATTAACTGACGGTGGAAGAGGCACAGGCTACGCTTAAAGTGGTGGCAGGTATATTTCATCACTTGATATTTGTATGTAGTTGCATTTTGCTTAGGCTGTGAGTTTAAGTACGTTCTTAGTTAACTCAGTGTCTGCTGTAGTGATATTTGATAGCGGGACTACCCATTTTTTTCGTGCCTGACACTTGTAGTTGAGGTTGCTGAGGTAATATTTGTTTTAAGTAGACCATTTCGGGTCAAAAATTGGCAATTGTGCTAGAATCATAGGCTTTTGAGCCGACTTTGATTTGAGGAAAAGCCGTAAGATGATTTGATGTGATTTCCCAACTTGCCTTAAGAGGTTTAAATGTCTGGATGACAATAGTAGACCGGAGAGTTTCGGAGTAGTATGGGTCGAGACATTGAATGCCGAATGAGTCATGCACGAAGTTATTTTGAAAATAAGATTGCATTAACAAATTCTTGTGTTTCAAATCTTTGTATGGACGGTGTTTTGGAATTTTGGGAACTGCTCAGCACACACACAAGATTTTGAAATATGGTTTTGAAAGTGTATGAAATCGTTTTATCACGGGAGTGCAAACTTTGTTAGAATTTGTCTCATTTCGTTATTTTTTTCCAACGGTTCTTTCGGGTAAGATGATATCCGTGTTTTGTGGTGTTTAAAATGTTGGGCAAGTGACTACGACTTGTGACTTTAACATTGGAACTCCTCCACATATGTTAGAGTTGAGGCGGAAAGTTACATTCCACGATGTCTGTATAAAGCTTTTCGAATGATTTCGTTAAAATAAGTTTTGTTTTACGGCGTGTTGAGTCGTGTGAGTTTAATTTCACGAGGTGCATATCTTGTTTGTTTATGTGACCATTTGGGGAAATCTTGGAAATCAATTTAAAGAACCCCACCTTTTTGAGATTTTATGAGGTGTTAGTCGATATTTTCAAATGAT
Source organism: Saussurea involucrata (assembly GCA_033807775.1). Classification (NCBI taxonomy): domain Eukaryota; kingdom Viridiplantae; phylum Streptophyta; class Magnoliopsida; order Asterales; family Asteraceae; genus Saussurea; species Saussurea involucrata. The sequence continues at coordinate 40,169,352 of CM066320.1, read as the reverse complement.
GAAAACAGATTGATTTTTATTTTTATGTTTGAAACTTACGTGAAACAGTTGTGTTTTATCAAAAGTATATGTGTAAACCGTTTCATCGTTTTGTATAACCAGCCGACGCGCGTAAGATTTGTTGGTGAACCCTGTGCCACGACATTTTATGTTGGAAAAAGAGGAATTTTGGGGTCAAATGTCGTGGAACTGATTTTGAAATTATGTGCACACTTTTGTCGCACTCGGTGTAAGGTCGAGCGGTTACTTTAAATGCATGTCATGAGTCAATTCATACTACAACCGTGACGGTTCATTTTCAAGGAAATTATTTATTTCGCTTACGTTTTGTTAGTAAACTAAGCTGCAATGAAATGATTTTCAACATGATTTTCATATGTGGGACGAGCGTGTCCATTTTTGCGTAACTACCGACCTGGTAATTGTAATTTTATTGCTTAAGGTCTTTTTGGAATGAAAAATCTTGACGTTGAGAATATTTTGTAAATGATTTTGTAAACCATTTGGGAAATGCGCTTTTAAGTGTTATGTGTCATTTTGAGAATTTTGAGGGCGTGAGTCCTTTTGGAAAACTCTTTTGTTTAACCCGTGTTGAGTTTGGGACTAATGTTGATTTTAGATTGTTGTTTGCTTAAACTTTATTTAAACGCGTTTTTGACCGACTTATGGGTCTAGTAAGCGTGGAGCATTTTGCTCGGTTTTGACTTGGAGTCAGTCATGGGCTAATTGCCTGGTTTTAATGACTCGAGGTGGAGTCTTGTTGAAGAATTGTTTTGTCGCACCGTTTGGCATTCATTGCACGTCGAGTATTTACATGTTTGGGTGAGGGAGACAATCCGGAATAGGCACTTGTGGGTAGGCTGTCTTGCTCTGGATCCTTAGGCACGTTAGTCAGTCGCTGGTAGTAGTCGGTTGGGTATCTCGGGGTGAGGCCCCGGTGTTCAGGTGTTATAGCCTAGGCTTTCTAGTAGGTGCTAGGAGGATATAGTTGTGGGCACTTACCTGGGAGGTAATTCCGATGTGAGGTGCCCTGAGGCGTTACCTGAGAGGTAGGCGTCTGGGTATATCCTCGGTTCAGATAAATTAGCTTTGTAGAGCGAGTGTGGGGAATACATCGACGGTGGGAGGTTGGGTATTCCACGCGTGTTGGTAATGTAGGTCGGGTAGTATCGGTTAAGGGAATGACCTACGTGTGTGTTAGTTGACTTGATTGTAGGGGATATCTATTTGTGATAGTGTCTAGGATAATACCACGCTTATGTGATTCATTGTAATCGGTTGGACCGATGTTCGGCGGGTGGCCGATGTTTGTTATTGTAATCGGTTGGACCGATGTTCGGCGGGTGGCCGATGTTTGTTATTGTAATCGGTTGGACCGATGTTCGGCGGGTGGCCGATGTTTGTTATTGTAATCGGTTGGACAGATGTTCGGCGGGTGGCCGATGTTTGTTATTGTAATCGGTTGGACCGATGTTCGGCAAGGGGTCGATGTTTTGTTAATATAAGTTATTGAAAATCTTTGGAGTCTATTAGAATTCGTGGAAGTTAATCGACAGTTAAGGGTAGGAATGATCGTAGTCGAGTATCCTGTAGGGTATATTGGTGAGCACCATTAGAATGGTTAGGGCTTGAAAGTGGATTGAGATTGGGATATCATCAAATGCGAGAGAATTATTAGAAGCTGTTTGCGGACGTAGACTTCGGGGGCGAAGTCTAATCCAAGTGGGGGAGAGTTGTAAAGCCCGTGTCCCGGTATGTATATATTTATATTTTAATTAATTGCTTTAATATCGTTCTTTTAGCGAATCTTTACTGACGGGGTTAGCAAGTTAACCAAATGCGTAATAAATTTTAAACCGTCTTAATTTGTGCCAAGTGATAAGTTGTAGAGGGGCTAATATTGGACTTGGTCAATAGTTGGGCATGGTTCGGCCCATGCAAGAAGAGGGCCGAGACCCCCCTTTTCTTGTCTCGTTTTCCTTCTCGCGTAAACCACAACCCGTGTACCCTCTCGTTTCCTTGCCTTGCACACAAAGACATAGAAATCAAACCCTAAACCTTTCCCCAAGCACTCCCGGCCGTAGCTTTCTTCCGTCGCCGCCGCTGTGTTGCCGGAAAGCCGCCGGCCACCCTGGTTTCGTCGGAGATCGAGAGAGGAAGAGAGACTCCCGGAAAGTGTTGCGTATTCCTTAGAAAGGTATGAATCTTCTTCTCCTTATCTTTTCTTTCGGTTTCCATCAACCAAGAAGCAAACACCACCGCCTCCGCCGTCAGCTTTGGCCGCCGGCGGTGTCGCCATGGCCGTGCCCCACCAGTCGGGTGGGGGCTGGGTACGTCGTGGTGCGTGGTCGAGAGGGGTGAGCCGGGTGGGTGTGTGGGTTTAGGGAAGTCGGGGTAGTCTAAGGGTTCGTTTTAAATCTTGTCCCGTGGTGTTTTCGTAAACGCCGTCGTTGCCGCCGGCGACCACCACTGCCGGAGGTGGCAGTGGGTGGTGCGCGGTTGAACCCAGCCCTTGTGACCTAAAAACCTGTTAGAGTGAACCTCCGTTGTAAACCCGAATCGTTTAAGCCTTGAACCGTTTTTATAAATCGTGATTTTATGTAAATTCTAAGTGTGCTGTCCAGTTTTCGTTTGATCATAACGTTTCCGTCGTAACTCTGTTTGAGCCGAAACTGGCGCCCACGGTTCAAGTTCGGGGTCGGGCACGTTTTCCGTGTTTTAGCGGAAAACTGGTTCGGTCTCTAGCTGGGTGAAAAAGTGGTCGCAAGTTCGGTGATTCGTCATTTCATGTGAAAATTTCTGGAATCTGCCTTGATCTTGCGAAAGCCTTAACGTTTCACTCGTAACTCGTTTTGATGTGATTTTGGTGCCCAAAGTTCCCGAGTTGAGTTGGGGAGGTTTTTCGTGTTTTGCCGAAAGTCCGATGAAGCCCGTAGCTGGGCTGTATTGGGCTGTTTGTGCAGGCTGGACCGAAAACTGGCAGTTTTGGTAATCGTTCGTATTTAATTCATATTAAATTGTAGAAAAATCGTTAGGAGGCGTATAATATGTCTTTGAAACCCTATCTCAGAGTACTTTCTGGTCATGAAATAATATTGGGAATTTTCTGGGTATAAAGGGGTCGAAACAGGTCCCGAACAGACCTGTTTGGCGAGAGCGGAAAATGGTTTTAGTGACGGTTTAAGCGTGTGTCGTGTCATAGGGTCCGGGTCTCGTATTGACACGTTTTAACATGCGTTTAGGTGCTGGGAAGTGACCGTAATTGTGAGGCTTGAATTGTATTGTTGAGCTAGGCGCGCATTCGAGGTGAGTTCTCTCACTATAACTAATGTCGGTTATTTTTACATTACGTTGTGTATGTATGTGGTAGTTCTATTTGCTTTTGAAGCGGGGTTAAATAGTGGGGTGTCTAGTCGGACCTTTATTGTGGTGACTACGTGGGTGGCGTAGGAGTTCGGCGGGGCCGAGGGTCACATACGCGGGTGGCGTAGTAATTCGGTGGGACCGAAGGTTGTATACGCGGGTGGCGTATGAACCCGGGGGTGCCGGGTTGCGTTTACACGATGGTCGTGTGGTCGGTGGGACCGACGTATGCATATTAGGTGGGTTGGTGCGAGTATGCAGGTTTATGATTTGTTCGTAGACTTGAATGCTGTTTATGTGCAATTATCTGTTCATGGTGGTGTGGAAATAACTGTGTTACTTATGGTGTTTGAATTCACTAAGCTTCGTGCTTACCCTTTCCCAATAAACTGTGGTTTCAGGTACGAGTGGCTCTAAGGCGTGACGGGTACACACTGGCGCGCAAGGAGAGCTGGTTGCTTTATGGTTTTTAATAATTAAACGTTTATTCCGCTGGTTATTATTATGAAGTTATTAATTATGAGTTTGCAAACGAAACGTTGGGATCATTTAATGAGTTGTTATAAATGAAATGTTTATTTAAAAATTTAAAATTGCTTATAATTTTTGGGACGTTACACCCATCCTGGAAAGATTTCAAACACACTTTGAAACACCAAAAGGATGAGTTGTCTCTTGTACAACTTGGCAGTCACTTGAGAATTGAGGAGGGCCTACGGGTCCAAGAAAGTGGCAAAGGAAAGGAGAAAGATATTCCTGGATCTTCTGTGAACATGGTGGAAGATGAGAAAAACCAGAAAAACAACAAGTTTGGGAAAAGGAAGAAGAAGGATGACAATCAAAAGAGTTCCAACAAGAAAGCAAAACTTGTGTGTTGGAATTGCAACAAACCTGGTCACATAAAACGTGATTGTCGTTTTAGAAAGAACAAGAATGGTGCAAGCACTTCTGGATAGATATCTAAGGATCAAGGTCCAAAACCACAACAAGGTCAGAATTTTATTTCTGGAACTACTTCTGTTATATATCATGTAACACTTATTCCTGAAACATTTTATGTGCAGGATGATGATCATACATGGTGGGTAGACTCGGGGGCGACGAGTCATGTATGTAAAGATCGCTGTTGGTTCAAGGAGTATGAAGTAGTAGATGATGGATCGGTGTTGTATATGGGAGACCATAATAAAGCTCCGGTTGTTGGTCGTGGTTCTGTGTCTTTAGTATTTAGTTCTGGAAAAAGTCTTCATCTTAGAAATGTCATACATGTTCCTAAGATTAGGAAGAACTTGGTTCCTGGTGGTGTATTAAATAAGTGTGGTTATAAACAGGTTTATGAGTCTGATAAGTATATCTTATCAAAGTGTGGTACATTTGTTGGATTTGGGTATTTTACTAATGGTATGTTTAGATTGAATGTAAATAACAATAATGCAAATTGTATATATATATATATGGCTTGTTCTAGCATTGATGATTCTTCTCTTTGGCATGAACGTTTAGGGCATGTACATTATAAACGTATGCTTGAAATGTCAAAAAATGGATTAATTCCACCTTTTGATGTTAACATAGAGAAGTGTAAAACCTGTATGTTAACTAAGATAACTAGACAACCATTTTCAAATGTGAAAAGTGATTCTGTTATGCTTGAATTAATACATAGTGATTTATGTGATTTTCATGCAACTCCATCCTTAGGTAATAAGAAATACACAGTAACGTTTTGTAATAACCATGTATTTTATCTAATTTAAATTTGAAAATTTTATAAGTTTTATGTTAGTGTTTTATGGAGTAAGAAGTTAAGGGGTAAGTTTTAATTTTTATTTGAAAGTTTAGGGGTATTTATTGCCAAGTGAGATAAGTTTAAGGTTTGTTTGGTCTTTTATCCAAACCTCTTTAGCCAAAACCGACTTCCTATTTTAGTAAGGATAGGTGTCCATATTTCAATTAAGAGAAAATATCCTAAGTGTTAGTGTGTGTAGTGTGTTCGGTTTAGAGAGAGAGAGAAGGAAATCGAGAGAGAAATTAAGGGAAAAGAAGAAGGAGGAAATCCAGAGTTTTGCTGCTGTGATTTAAAGGACCAAACTGAAGTAAGCAAGGTAACAAATCCATCCTTGTATGTGTTTTAATTTCTTAAAAGTGTTCTTGAGTTTGCTAGTTAAGTTTTTAGGTGGGTTTTGTTAAAAATGGATGTTTTGGGAAATCTAAGCTTAAAAGTACGATTTCTGGGTAAATATTGGACTGAAAGTCGTTTTTGCTGAGCTTATTAAAAAAGGCGGTGAACAGTAATTTTTCAGGTTTTCGCAACAGTAGGTTGCGAGAAGTGAGGCTTTCGCAACAGTAGGTTGCGAGAAGTGAGGTTTTCGCAACAGTGGGTTGCGAAAAGTGAGGAATTCGCAAGCTGTGGGTTGCGAAAAGTGTTAAAATACAGATTTATTAATGAGGTGTATTCTTGTTAATTAACTATTTCAGATAGTAAAATTCAAAGATAAAAGTGGGACTTGTTGAAGAGATTTTTGGAGAACTATTGGAAAAGCTTTCAGGTGAGTTTTATTTAAAAGCGTTTTTCAACTGGAATACATATATATGTGATTTATATCTGTATGAAATGGATATGTATGGATTGAGAATGTGATACATAATGTGATTATGTGTTTTTATTGAAATGTTTATATACATGATGGTATACTGTAATTCTATGAGTATTCTGCGAGAATACGGGGCCGGGATCCGAGGTGCGGACCGGTGTGTTGCCGGGTTCCGGTAAGCGGACATGCATGTTTACTGTAGATGTTGTAAAGCAGAGTGAATTGACTAGTTGGCTTGCAACCACTAGTTTGGCCAATTGTGGAGGAATAAGGGGGAATGAGTGGATACGAAACGCAAGTCTTGGTTGGTATTTAATTACGTGTAATATATGTGTGTTTGTATTAAAAAGGTTTTATTTAATTGGATTTTTGGCAAGTTTCAACTGACAGGGATTTTCTCACTGGACCATTAGGTCTAACCCTCATCATTTTTGTTTTAAAAATATGTATTCCAGGTTGAGGATCGTTCGTTAGCAAAGGGAAGAATTAATATGTAAGGCGGGGTTAATAGCTGACAAGGATTAGGAACTGAATAGGTGTTATGTTGTATCGTTTCGAGACTGCTGGGACCGTACGTGATTTGTTTGGTAATTTCTTTTTATGAATGTAACAATGTGATGCAATATATGTTATTTGAAACATGTTTGGGAAACCGTGTTGTTACAGATGGTATCAGAGCCCTAGTTTAAGGGATTTAGGTATTAGTATATGTACCTAGACTTAAACTGCATGTGAAGTAGGATGTCCCTATTATTTTAGAACCTTGGGATATTAAGTATAACAAGGTAGAAGGAACATCATGTAAGGTAAATTCGAGTTACACCTGGCCAGTGTAATTCTGAACTTACAGTTACATAATTGGACTGGAATACCTTATTATATGGGGTATGTGCCTATGTGTATATTAACCTTGTTGAAATCTACAGAGTGGCAAGTAGGTCTCGACGTATGGATAGAGACGAAGACAGGTATATTTATATAAACTCTACACGTGCTAAAGTGCTATTTGACTTCGGTACAAACTGATTAATTGTATTTTCAATCTTTTGTTGCTTTTATGCGTTAGAAAAGAATTTGTTAATTGTATTGGTAATATAGATAGGAGTGGAGTGCCTATTAAGTTATTTTTGATAATGTTGTCGGAATTTGAGGTAGTAGTAAGTATAGGGTGGTGTTGGAACTTGTTTTTTTGTTAAAATTGTCGATTAGGTAATGATAAGTGATCCACGGTAATTCGGTATATATTGGAATAAGTAGTTATGTTGAAAAAAGAGATTGTCGAGTGATTGATTTAAAGTTTCCGTTTGATAACAAGTTTTATATTAAGGATATATGAATTAATTTCGATAAGGCTTAGTAAGAGTGTAGGTTTGGAAGCATTTGGTGTGAAAAAAAAGGTTGGTTCTAATTTAGTAAGAGTGTAACAAATATTTTGGATGATATCGAATTTAGTATGCTTATTCATTATGATATTGCTTGGGATAAATTTAAGTGAGAAATCAGGGATAATTGAACTAGAAAGTGAAGATTGTTTTTGGGAGTGATTAGTAAGGAAAAGCTATTAGTGATCAAGGTGATAACCCGTTATCATATGTGTTTGGATTTGAAAGATTTATCAAGGTGGTAGTAAAATTTATTGTATGAGAACAAAAGTGGATGGTAGTTTAAATTGGAATGAATGATCTAACACTTGCAATTGTTTACAATTTTTCAAATTGAAGGTGCATGTTAGAATTTTGGAAAGTTATTTCGAAAGTGTAGAATGTGGCGTTATGTATAATTCAGTATTTCAAACGCTAGGTTATGCCTCCAAATGTTAAAGTTTATGTTATGAATAAAATTTTAAACGTGTTAAATGATTTGTGATATATAAAAATATATATGTATATATATATATATATAACTTTGTGCTGAAAGAGGCACGGTGAAATATTGTAATTGGAAAGAGGCACGATGACATATTTTGTGCTGAAAGAGGCACAAGGTGAAATAAAGATGTACTGATTTTGTTATAAAGATGTTTTTATGGTTGTTATATTTTGGGGATGGGTGTATAGTGTAGATCCAATTTGTTTATTATCGTTTTGAAAGAATATGTTAACGATATTTGAAAAATGAAAAAGTGTATGGTTGTTTCGGGCAATGGATGTGATTTCGGATTAACTCGGTTAAATTCCTGATATGATGTGTGGTGAAATTATTGGTTAAGTATAGTAATTGTGGGAATTGGGTGTGTGCGATTGGTTTGGAGGTGAAAGAAAGCTAGTTCATAGGATCGGTCTAGAGTAAGCACCTCCTAGTGAGCTATCCTTGGGGAAACGTATTTTATGTTGAGGAAAGAGTAGAAGAAAATAGTTGAATGTAATGATCGGGGTGAAGGACTATGGGATAGGACGTGGTAGTAGTATGAGAGTGATGTTGTGGCAAGTGTGGAAATCAATTGTAATCTAAGGTTCGGGGTCGGTGTAATTAATGCAAGAAAGTGTTGTATGTCTTAGATATATTTTGGATTAGAGAAGTGACGGTAGAGTTGGGGATGACCTATGGATAAAAGTTCAACTACGGGTTAAGGTGATACTCCAAGTTGATTTTGTAATCTATTGGGGAGTAGAATGTCGTTATTCTTTTGAGTGTTGGATTGTTGGGACATTTTAGAGACGGTGATCGAAGGCGCAGTGTGTACAGTCAGCCGAGGCCAAGGGAAAAGGTAGAGTACTTAGTGTAAATTATTGCTTTCTAGAACATAGGAGTATGTATGCTAGATTGCCTAGTGCTTATTACACTTTGCTGCATGACTATTACTTGCCAGTAGGAATTTACGCTAGTCCTGATAGGCTGTTAAGTGACTGCCTTATAAGTGGTATACAGTAGGAACTAAATAGCCTTAGAATGTTTGATTTAGTTCTATTGCGCAGCTCTTGTTTGAGTCTAACCGTTGTGGGATAGAATCTTTATTTCGAATGTCTATCTGATTTAACACTGTATGCGTCTGTGCATTCGCGAGGCGACTCGTCATGACTAGTGGAGATTCCGTCATAGCAAGGGTAGTAGGATGAGGTGAGCCTGGAGTCTGGATTTGTGAATGATATTGGTATGATTGATCTGGGATATTATACCTTGTTTGTATCACGCGGGTTTTCCTCTTGGAGTAAGAGTTGTTGTAGTTAGGAGGGTACTAAATTATTGGTATGCGCCTTGGTATTGAAGGGTTACGCATAATGAGAGTTCATTCAGCCTTTCCCATGTCGATTCTGTGGAAGGGCTTAGCCGAAGCAAGTAAGGTTGTACCGTTAGAAAACACCGGATTGGATCAAAGGTGGAATGATGTGGGGGAAGCGTTGGCGATAGTGGGTCGCAAGGTTAGAAAACTAGGTTGCTGATAACCTGGACTTAACTGAAAGAGAATATGCATACTATGATAATAAAGTATAAGAAATTGATGCTTGAGAGTTTGCTGGATATAGAAAAATGGTTCAATGGGTTGGATGTTTACCTAATACTTCCCATGGATTGGAGAATTTAAGTTGGAAAAGGGATTTATATTAAGTGGGAAGAAAGCAATGATCAATAAATATTTTGATGGTCGTGTGATGAACCTTCTTTATGGAGTTGTTTAAGATAAAGAGTTGTTTTAAACTTGGTGCTGGACTTTGCATGTTAAGTCGTTAATGAGTTATATGATTAGTGACATGAAATTTTTAACGGAGTTGTGATGAATTCTTTTCGGCTTAGTTTTGTAGTGAAATTATTATATGATGCTTTGGTAATTATTTTAGTTGGGTAAGGTGAGACCGGTGTTGATAAATTTCAATTGCGGAGTGGTTTAAGTGAAACAAATGTCTAAAGATTTGTGTTAGTATTTTTGTGCTAAGTTGGAGATGTAAGGAATTGATGTGATAGCGAGTTTGTTATTTTATTAAGGAATGAATTGGTATTGATATTAATTTGGATGGAAGTCGGTATGAGTTATGGTGGTGAGATTATTGAGATAATTGAAATGTTTGAAATTGTGTTTTGCTGATATTCGAGAAATTAAGTTGCTATTTAGACTTTGTTTTAATTTGATGGATGAATTGGTGTCAAGTGAAATTAAGTATGGTTGTGTGATTATAGTAATTATGCTATGCTTTCATGGGAAATGGAAATGGTAGGATGAAGTTTACGGGTTTGATAAAATTAAGAAATTTTTCCGTGATATAAAGTGATTCGTGTTGAGTATATTCTATTCCATGAAAGAGTATAAGAAATAGGTAGTATTTACTAAGCAAATTTTATATTGAAAGTATATGTTTACGTTTTAGAGTTAGTATTGTAAAAGTGTAGAACACGACGTTTGTAGTAAAAGGCCGGTGAGGTTAAAAATAGTATTAGCGTGGTAAATGTCCCGAGTAAACATATAATGTTCTGTTATTTGGATTAGATTCATATGAGTATAAGTTATTTCTTTCTAAGAGATAAGTGAATTTTCGAGTTAATTTGAACCTTCGTTGGATTTGATTATCGAGTGTGTATCGTTGTTTTAGAGGGGCGGATTTCTTGTGAGAAATTAAAACTCCTGATGTTTTGGGTTGAAATATTGAAGTGGGAACAAATGGTAAACTAGAAGCAGTAAAGCGGTGGGTCTAGTAAAAAGTCCTTTGGGGGTTCCGTAAACACTTTGATGTGTTCATAGAATTTGATATCTTTTCAACAGTAGTTACCCTAGTTCGTTGCTTGAGTGAATTCCGGGACGGAATTCTTTTAAGGGGGAGATGTTGTAATAACCAGGTATTTTATCTAATTTAAATTTGAAAATTTTATAAGTTTTATGTTAGTGTTTTATGGAGTAAGAAGTTAAGGGGTAAGTTTTAATTTTTATTTGAAAGTTTTGGGGTATTTATTGCCAAGTGAGATAAGTTTAAGGTTTGTTTGGTCTTTTATCCAAACCTCTTTAGCCAAAACCGACTTCCTATTTTAGTAAGGATAGGTGTCCATATTTCAATTAAGAGAAAATATCCTAAGTGTTAGTGTGTGTAGTGTGTTCGATTTAGAGAGAGAGAGAGAGAAGGAAATAGAGAGAGAAATTAAGGGAAAGAAGAAGGAGGAAATCCAGAGTTTTGATGCTGTGATTTAAAGGACCAAACTGAAGTAAGCAAGGTAACAAATCCATCCTTGTATGTGTTTTAATTTCTTAAAAGTGTTCTTGAGTTTGCTAGTTAAGTTTTTAGGTGGGTTTTGTTAAAAATGGATGTTTTGGGAAATCTAAGCTTAAAAGTACGATTTCTGGGTAAATATTGGACTGCAAGTCGTTTTTTGCTGAGCTTATTAAAAAAGGCGGTGAACAGTAATTTTTCAGGTTCTCGCAACAGTAGGTTGCGAGAAGTGGGGATTTCGCAACAGTAGGTTGCGAGAAGTGAGGCTTTCGCAACAGTAGGTTGCGAGAAGTGAGGTTTTCGCAACAGTGGGTTGCGAGTTCTGAGGTTTTCGCAACAGTGGGTTGCGAGTTCTTTGGATTTCGCAACAGTGGGTTGCGAAAAGTGAGGAATTCGCAAGCTGTGGGTTGCGAAAAGTGTTAAAATACAGATTTATTAATGAGGTGTATTCTTGTTAATTAACTATTTCAGATAGTAAAATTCAAAGATAAAAGTGGGACTTGTTGAAGAGATTTTTGGAGAACTATTGGAAAAGCTTTCAGGTGAGTTTTATTTAAAAACGTTTTTCAACTGGAATACATATATATGTGATTTATATCTGTATGAAATGGATATGTATGGATTGAGAATGTGATACATAATGTGATTATGTGTTTTTATTGAAATGTTTATATACATGATGGTATACTGTAATTCTATGAGTATTCTGCGAGAATACGGGGCCGGGATCCGAGGTGCGGACCGGTGTGTTGCCGGGTTCCGGTAAGCGGACAGGCGTGTTTACTGTAGATGTTGTACAGCAGAGTGAATTGACTAGTTGGCTTGCAACCACTAGTTTGGCCAATTGTGGAGGAATAAGGGGGAATGAGTGGATACGAAACGCAAGTCTTGGTTGGTATTTAATTACGTGTAATATATGTGTGTTTGTATTAAAAAGGTTTTATTTAATTGGATTCTTGGCAAGTTTCAACTGACAGGGATTTTCTCACTGGACCATTAGGTCTAACCCTCATCATTTTTGTTTTAAAAATATGTATTCCAGGTTGAGGATCGTTCGTTAGCAAAGGGAAGAATTAATGTGTAAGGCGGGGTTAATAGCTGACAAGGATTAGGAACTGAATAGGTGTTATGTTGTATCGTTTCGAGATTATTGGGACCGTACGTGATTTGTTTGGTAATTTCTTTTTATGAATGTAACGATGTGATGCAATATATGTTATTTGAAACATGTTTGGGAAACCGGGTTGTTACACGTTTATTGAAGATTACTCTCGTTTTTGCTATGTATATTTATTACATTCTAAGGATGAAGCCCTTAATAAATTCAAAATCTATAAAACTGAAGTTGAGTTGCAACAAAATGACTTAATCAAGAAACTTCGTACTGATAGAGGTGGTGAGTATTATGATCCTAGTTATTTCCAATCTGTAGGAATCATTCATGAAACTACATCACCATACAGTCCTCAACAAAATGGTATTTCTGAAAGAAAAAATAGAGTTCTCAAGGAAATGGTGGGTTCTGGGGAGAAGCTATGTTAACAGCTTGCTATCTTTTGAATAGGGTTCCAAACAAAAGGAACAAAATAACTCCCTATGAACTGTGGTACAAAAAGAAACCAAACTTAGGATATCTTAAAGTTTGGGGGTGTCGAGCAGTTGTAAGACTGACTGAACCTAAAAGGAAAAATTTGGGTGAAAGAGGTATTGATTGTATCTTCATTGGTTATGCTGAGCATTCCAGGGCTTATAGGTTCTTTGTTTTAGAACCTAATGATTATGTTTCAGTTAATACTGTCATAGAATCAAGAGATGCAATATTTGATGAAAATCGTTTTTCATCCATATCTAGACCAAAGGACATGATACCTAGTTCCAGTGGGAAAAACAAGGAAAATGAAATTGTACCAAACACTGATGAATCACTTGAACTCCGAAGAGGAAAAAGAGAAAGAAAGGCTAAATCTCTCGGTCCTGATTTTCAGCTTTATCTAGTTGAGGGTTCTAGAGATGAAACTGCAAATCAATATTCATATTGTTTTAGTGTTGAAGAAGATCCTAAAACATTTGATGAGGCAATGAAATCTCAAGATGTTTCTTTCTGGAAAGAAGCAATAAACGATGAAATGGATTCCATCATGGGAAATAACACGTGGGTTTTATCTGATCTTCCTCCTGGATGCAAACCTTTGGGTTGCAAGTGGATATTTAAGAGGAAGATGAAAGTAGATGGAACAATTGACAAGTTCAAGGCTCGGTTAGTTATTCAAGGTTTTAGACAAAAACCTGGGATTGACTACTTTGATACTTATGCACCTGTTGCTCGTATTTCTACGATTAGATTGCTGATTTCCTTAGCTGCAATTCACAATCTGGTCATTCACCAAGTGGATGTCAAAACAGCATTCCTGAATGGTGATTTGGAGGAAGAGGTATACATGAAGCAACCTGAGGGTTTTGTTATGCCTGGTAATGAGCATAAAGTATGCAAATTGGTTAAGTCTTTGTATGGGTTGAAACAAGCACCTAAACAGTGGCATCAAAAGTTTGATGATGTTGTCTTAAGTAATGGTTTTATGCTAAATCAATCGGATAAGTGTGTATATAGTAAGTTTGATGCGTCTGGTAAAGGAGTGATCATATGTTTGTATGTGGATGATATGTTGATCTTTGGTACTGATCAAAGACAAGTTGATATGACCAAAGAATTTTTATCATCTCAATTCTCTATGAAGGATATGGGGGAGGCAGAAGTGATTCTTGGAATAAGAATCAAGCGTGAACATCAAGGAATTTCTATTTCACAGTCTCATTACATTGAGAAAGTACTTAAGAAATTCAATTGTTTGGATTGTTCTCCTGTGAGTACTCCGTTTGATCCAAGTATGGTTGTGTGATTATAGTAATTATGCTATGCTTTCATGGGAAATGGAAATGGTAGGATGAAGTTTACGGGTTTGATAAAATTAAGAAATTTTTCCGTGATATAAAGTGATTCGTGTTGAGTATATTCTATTCCATGAAAGAGTATAAGAAATAGGTAGTATTTACTAAGCAAATTTTATATTGAAAGTATATGTTTACGTTTTAGAGTTAGTATTGTAAAAGTGTAGAACACGACGTTTGTAGTAAAAGGCCGGTGAGGTTAAAAATAGTATTAGCGTGGTAAATGTCCCGAGTAAACATATAATGTTCTGTTATTTGGATTAGATTCATATGAGTATAAGTTATTTCTTTCTAAGAGATAAGTGAATTTTCGAGTTAATTTGAACCTTCGTTGGATTTGATTATCGAGTGTGTATCGTTGTTTTAGAGGGGCGGATTTCTTGTGAGAAATTAAAACTCCTGATGTTTTGGGTTGAAATATTGAAGTGGGAACAAATGGTAAACTAGAAGCAGTAAAGCGGTGGGTCTAGTAAAAAGTCCTTTGGGGGTTCCGTAAACACTTTGATGTGTTCATAGAATTTGATATCTTTTCAACAGTAGTTACCCTAGTTCGTTGCTTGAGTGAATTCCGGGACGGAATTCTTTTAAGGGGGAGATGTTGTAATAACCAGGTATTTTATCTAATTTAAATTTGAAAATTTTATAAGTTTTATGTTAGTGTTTTATGGAGTAAGAAGTTAAGGGGTAAGTTTTAATTTTTATTTGAAAGTTTTGGGGTATTTATTGCCAAGTGAGATAAGTTTAAGGTTTGTTTGGTCTTTTATCCAAACCTCTTTAGCCAAAACCGACTTCCTATTTTAGTAAGGATAGGTGTCCATATTTCAATTAAGAGAAAATATCCTAAGTGTTAGTGTGTGTAGTGTGTTCGATTTAGAGAGAGAGAGAGAGAAGGAAATAGAGAGAGAAATTAAGGGAAAGAAGAAGGAGGAAATCCAGAGTTTTGATGCTGTGATTTAAAGGACCAAACTGAAGTAAGCAAGGTAACAAATCCATCCTTGTATGTGTTTTAATTTCTTAAAAGTGTTCTTGAGTTTGCTAGTTAAGTTTTTAGGTGGGTTTTGTTAAAAATGGATGTTTTGGGAAATCTAAGCTTAAAAGTACGATTTCTGGGTAAATATTGGACTGCAAGTCGTTTTTTGCTGAGCTTATTAAAAAAGGCGGTGAACAGTAATTTTTCAGGTTCTCGCAACAGTAGGTTGCGAGAAGTGGGGATTTCGCAACAGTAGGTTGCGAGAAGTGAGGCTTTCGCAACAGTACGTTGCGAGAAGTGAGGTTTTCGCAACAGTGGGTTGCGAGTTCTGAGGTTTTCGCAACAGTGGGTTGCGAGTTCTTTGGATTTCGCAACAGTGGGTTGCGAAAAGTGAGGAATTCGCAAGCTGTGGGTTGCGAAAAGTGTTAAAATACAGATTTATTAATGAGGTGTATTCTTGTTAATTAACTATTTCAGATAGTAAAATTCAAAGACAAAAGTGGGACTTGTTGAAGAGATTTTTGGAGAACTATTGGAAAAGCTTTCAGGTGAGTTTTATTTAAAAACGTTTTTCAACTGGAATACATATATATGTGATTTATATCTGTATGAAATGGATATGTATGGATTGAGAATGTGATACATAATGTGATTATGTGTTTTTATTGAAATGTTTATATACATGATGGTATACTGTAATTCTATGAGTATTCTGCGAGAATACGGGGCCGGGATCCGAGGTGCGGACCGGTGTGTTGCCGGGTTCCGGTAAGCGGACAGGCGTGTTTACTGTAGATGTTGTACAGCAGAGTGAATTGACTAGTTGGCTTGCAACCACTAGTTTGGCCAATTGTGGAGGAATAAGGGGGAATGAGTGGATACGAAACGCAAGTCTTGGTTGGTATTTAATTACGTGTAATATATGTGTGTTTGTATTAAAAAGGTTTTATTTAATTGGATTCTTGGCAAGTTTCAACTGACAGGGATTTTCTCACTGGACCATTAGGTCTAACCCTCATCATTTTTGTTTTAAAAATATGTATTCCAGGTTGAGGATCGTTCGTTAGCAAAGGGAAGAATTAATGTGTAAGGCGGGGTTAATAGCTGACAAGGATTAGGAACTGAATAGGTGTTATGTTGTATCGTTTCGAGATTATTGGGACCGTACGTGATTTGTTTGGTAATTTCTTTTTATGAATGTAACGATGTGATGCAATATATGTTATTTGAAACATGTTTGGGAAACCGGGTTGTTACACGTTTATTGAAGATTACTCTCGTTTTTGCTATGTATATTTATTACATTCTAAGGATGAAGCCCTTAATAAATTCAAAATCTATAAAACTGAAGTTGAGTTGCAACAAAATGACTTAATCAAGAAACTTCGTACTGATAGAGGTGGTGAGTATTATGATCCTAGTTATTTCCAATCTGTAGGAATCATTCATGAAACTACATCACCATACAGTCCTCAACAAAATGGTATTTCTGAAAGAAAAAATAGAGTTCTCAAGGAAATGGTGGGTTCTGGGGAGAAGCTATGTTAACAGCTTGCTATCTTTTGAATAGGGTTCCAAACAAAAGGAACAAAATAACTCCCTATGAACTGTGGTACAAAAAGAAACCAAACTTAGGATATCTTAAAGTTTGGGGGTGTCGAGCAGTTGTAAGACTGACTGAACCTAAAAGGAAAAATTTGGGTGAAAGAGGTATTGATTGTATCTTCATTGGTTATGCTGAGCATTCCAGGGCTTATAGGTTCTTTGTTTTAGAACCTAATGATTATGTTTCAGTTAATACTGTCATAGAATCAAGAGATGCAATATTTGATGAAAATCGTTTTTCATCCATATCTAGACCAAAGGACATGATACCTAGTTCCAGTGGGAAAAACAAGGAAAATGAAATTGTACCAAACACTGATGAATCACTTGAACTCCGAAGAGGAAAAAGAGAAAGAAAGGCTAAATCTCTCGGTCCTGATTTTCAGCTTTATCTAGTTGAGGGTTCTAGAGATGAAACTGCAAATCAATATTCATATTGTTTTAGTGTTGAAGAAGATCCTAAAACATTTGATGAGGCAATGAAATCTCAAGATGTTTCTTTCTGGAAAGAAGCAATAAACGATGAAATGGATTCCATCATGGGAAATAACACGTGGGTTTTATCTGATCTTCCTCCTGGATGCAAACCTTTGGGTTGCAAGTGGATATTTAAGAGGAAGATGAAAGTAGATGGAACAATTGACAAGTTCAAGGCTCGGTTAGTTATTCAAGGTTTTAGACAAAAACCTGGGATTGACTACTTTGATACTTATGCACCTGTTGCTCGTATTTCTACGATTAGATTGCTGATTTCCTTAGCTGCAATTCACAATCTGGTCATTCACCAAGTGGATGTCAAAACAGCATTCCTGAATGGTGATTTGGAGGAAGAGGTATACATGAAGCAACCTGAGGGTTTTGTTATGCCTGGTAATGAGCATAAAGTATGCAAATTGGTTAAGTCTTTGTATGGGTTGAAACAAGCACCTAAACAGTGGCATCAAAAGTTTGATGATGTTGTCTTAAGTAATGGTTTTATGCTAAATCAATCGGATAAGTGTGTATATAGTAAGTTTGATGCGTCTGGTAAAGGAGTGATCATATGTTTGTATGTGGATGATATGTTGATCTTTGGTACTGATCAAAGACAAGTTGATATGACCAAAGAATTTTTATCATCTCAATTCTCTATGAAGGATATGGGGGAGGCAGAAGTGATTCTTGGAATAAGAATCAAGCGTGAACATCAAGGAATTTCTATTTCACAGTCTCATTACATTGAGAAAGTACTTAAGAAATTCAATTGTTTGGATTGTTCTCCTGTGAGTACTCCGTTTGATCCAAGTATGAAGCTTATGCATAATATTGGTCAAGCAGTTTCACAGCTTGAATATTCAAAGGTCATTGGTTGTTTGATGTATGCCATTACCAGCACAAGGCCTGATATTGCTTTTGCTGTAGGAACGCTAAGTAGGTTTACTAGCAATCATAGTACTCATCACTGGCAAGCAGTAAGGCGGGTGCTGAAGTATTTGAAGAAAACCATGGATTATGGTTTGACTTATGTAGGGTTTCCTTCTGTGATTGAAGGGTATACTGATGCTAGTTGGATTACAAACATGGAGGACCACTCATCTACAAGTGGTTAGGTTTTTCTTCTTGGAGGAGGTGCAATCTCCTGGGCATCCAAGAAGCAAACTTGTATCACAAAGTCAACTATGGAATCAGAATTTGTAGCCCTTGCAGCTGCTGGGAACGAAGCAGAATGGTTAAGGAATTTGATTTATGAGATTCCTTTGTGGCCAAAGCCAATTTCACCCATCTCTATACAATGTGATAGTTCTGCCACTTTGGGCAAGGCCTATAGTCAAGTGTATAATGGAAAGTCGCGACATTTGGGTGTTAGACATAGTATGGTACGTGAGCATATAACTCATGGTATTATTTCTGTTGATTGGGTTCGATCTCAACAGAATTTAGCTGATCACTTGACGAAGGGGTTAGCTAGAGACTTGGTAGAAAAGTCGGTGATAGGGATGGGTTTAAAGCCCACTTGATATCTCTATGGATAAGATACCCAATTCCCTTCTAATACGATGTTAGAAGCTGAATTCAATGTGGAAAGCTTATTTATGGAGATTGAAGCTCTTTTGTATTACATCATCCCAAGGGTCATAAACATACGATAAGATCCAGGTGCAACAACAAAAGCATGACAACCAAGGGTCTTTTCTCGGATAAACAAATCCGAAGAAAAAGTAGCAAAATGTGCATGTAGCTCAATATATATCGATCCTATACCTACCTTATGCACGCCACTTAATAAAAAAATGGGCATATTTTCTCCTTGAATGACAAAAAATTGTCAGGTTTAATCAACATGAAGTATGTTGCATTTCAAAGATTATTTCCACTTACTGGAAAAAGTCCGTATCAAAATATCATATAGATTGGTTTCACCAAAAAGGTAGAAACAATAGTATAAAAATCTATAAACACTTGATATTATGCTGAATCAAGTTCTTCAACTTAATATATGTTGAAACCAAGTAATCAAACAGAATCCATGTAAGACTACAAGAAATTACATAATCCAGGTAATTAAGGCCACAAGAAATTACAGAATCCAGGTAAGGCCACAAGAAATTACATAATCATGGTAGATTGAGATTAGAAACCCTACATGATTTGTGTCTTCGTCAAGAGGAGCGAGAGAGTGAAATGAATAGTGTGAGAAACCGAGAGGAGCGAATCGTATGAGAAACCACAGTAAAAAACGTTGCATCGTGGTATGAATCGTCGTCTTGAAAGATGAATCGTTCACTACTACAAATATGACTTTTATACGCGCTTAATTATACGTGGTTTTTGTTGTTTTTACAAAAACCGTGTATAAAGGACAGATCTGGACCCTTTTTACACGGTTAAGGCTCAACCGTTGCTAAAATTAAGATTTTATATGCGGTTCTAAATTAACAACCGTGTATAAAAGGTACCAGACAATTACAACCGGATGCATCGAAGGTTACCTTTTATACGCGGTTGTGTGTTAAAAACCGCGTAGAAAGGGGTTACTTTTATACGTGGTCGTAGGTAAAAAACCGTGTGTAAAAGGCACATTTCGACACGGTTTTGAGCAAGAATCCGCGTATAAAAGTAGCCCCTTTCTATGCGGTTGTCTGTTAAAAACCGCGTAATGTTACCTTTTACACACGGTTTTTGATATACAACCGCGTATAAAAGGTAACCTTTGTACGTGGTTATTTACACACAACCGCGTATAAAAGTCCTTACCCAAAGTTTCACTATAAATATAAGGATTCTGTCGATTCTTGCCCAATGCGGCACTCTCGAAAAAAACATACTTTTTTGCGATTTTTAGAGGTTTTTGGTGGGTTTTGGCATTAGTCTTCAACAAAAGTAGGGTAAGATCATCATCTTAAACAAATAGTTCAGTAATTACTACTTTTATATGCATTAAAATCATGTTTCTAAGTAATATTAACTATATAAATGTGATCAACATGCAGCTCCCACGTATACATATATGTAAGAACAATTCATATAGGCATACATATAGGCATACCAGTTGGATTGGATTGATCAATTACCGAGCATACTGAGAGGGTACTATGTATACTATACTACACGTTAATTATATTGATTTTGTACACGATTTCTAAAAACTTTAATTTGCATGCATTTATTATACAAGTCCATGCATTTGATGCCTTTAGGTCGCCCGTCCGAATTTTGATCTAATATAGAGTAACTTCGGATAGTCCCCTGTTTGGGACTGATTTTTGAATTTTTGTCTCATTTAGGATGTGAATGCGTAAAACGGATTGATTATTTTAAGAAAAATTCGGTAGAGGTTTCCCTTTTTACTCCTACGAATATGTGTTTTTATTATACACATATTTGGGGAGTTCAGGGGAAATGCTGCTGGATTTTTCTTAAGTAATCAATCTATTATAAGCACTTACAAATGAGACGAAATATTCAAAAAGTGGGTTAGGATGGCCACCTACAGCCTTTTGATATCATGCCATGCATGCATTTAAGATTAATACTTTATTTCAACATTACAGATGGATCGTTATGACTGGATGTACCAAATACCACGAGCTACAAAGGAATACTTGACCTATCTTGATAACTTTATGGAGGTTGCAGAGAATAATCGGGTGAACAATGGAGAAACAAAAATTTGGTGTCCTTGTTGGGATTGTAGAAATTTTTGTAAATATAGTGATCATAATTTAATTAAATAACATCTTATTGTACGTGGGTTTATGGAACGATATACCTGTTGGATTCGACATGGAGAGGATTTTGATAATTGTAATTACACGGTCGATCGAGATTGTAATGACACCAATGATAACTATGAATCAGACAATGATAATCGTGATAATTTAGATGAAATGTTACATGATGTGGAAGATAATATTGCCGATAAGGATTATGACAAGTTTGAACAATTGTTTATCGACTCCAAAAAACCGTTGTATGTTGGTTGTTCAAAGTTTACCAAACTTTCAGCTGTGTTGAAACTATTTAATTTAAAAGCAGGCAACGGTTGGAGTGAAAAAAGTTTTACTAGTTTGCTAGAGACTTTGCATGAAATGCTTCCCGATGATAGCGAATTACCTGTTTCGATATACAAAGCGAAAAAACTGATGTGTCCAATGAGATTGGAAATAAAGAGAATACATGCATGACCAGATGATTGCATGTTGTATAGAAATGCAGATGCTGATCTGCATTTCTATACGGAAGACGAAAGAACCGGATGATTGCATGTTACATGAGTGTCGTATATGTGGTACATCGAGGTATAAGCGAAAGAACCGGACGGAAGACGATAGTGATATAAAACAAAAGGATGGTCCTCCCGCTAAAATGTTGTGGTATTTGCCTATCGCACCAAGACTGGAATGATTATTTGCAAACGCCACAGATGCAAAGTTGTTGCGTTGGCATGATGAAGATCGTAAAAAAGATGGGAAAATTAGACATGTAGCGGATTCTCCTTAATGGAGGAATATCGACAACATCTTCGAGGATTTTGGTGATGAAATTAGGAATATTTGGTTCGGTCTTAGCTCTGACGGAATAAATCTATTCGGAAGCATGAGTAGTCGTCATAGTACTTGGCCGGTGCTTTTATGCATTTACAATCTTCCACCATGGTTATGCATGAAACGTAAATACATCATGATCTCATTGCTAATTCAGGGTCCCAAACAACCTGGGAACGACAGTGATGTGTATTTGGCTCCGTTAATTGAACACTTGAAAGAATTATAGAGTCCAAGCATCGAAGTGTATGATGCGTACGGGAAGGAGCGTTTTCAGCTACGATTTTCCAGCTTACGGGAATTTGTCAGGTTATAGTACAAAGGGAGAAAAGGCGTGTCCTATATGTGAAGATGACACACATGCTCTAAGCTAGGTTGAGAAATCGTGGGAAACATGTGTACATGGGCCATCGAAGGTGTAACACCTCGAATTTCCATTATATTATATTTGAATATGAATGGGATCAATTTGTAAATTAGTCTAAGTTTGTGGACAAATTGTAAATGTAAACTTCAGGGTTGAAATTGTAGTTTGACTAAAGTTTAAGAAAGATTGTGAAATTAGAACTTAAGGGGTTGTTTGGTCATTTATTGAAAGTTGAGAATACTTAATAAGTGGGTAAGCTGAATTGAGATGATATCTCAAATCAGTTTTATTGGAGTCGGCTATATACAGAGAGAAAGAAGAAAGAGAAAGAGAGGAGAAGGATTGGAACTGGAGTTCTTGCGGTAAGGGTTTGAATCACCTTACTTATTTTTTTAATCAGTAAGTAATATCAAGTTGGAATCATCTTTTCTATAGATTGTTGAATCAGAGAAAGGAAGGGTTTGGATTGCTAGGTTAAAACTTCATACACTAAAGTTGAAATTGAATAAGATTTTGTATATAAACTATCTGAATGAGTTGGTATGTATGTTTTGAAATGAAATCGATCAACAAATGGAATTAAGATGAGTTTTTAAGCAGATTTGACCTGTTATTGAATACCTAGTGTCGAAGTCCCGATATAGGATCCGGAAGTGGTGAGTTCCGGAATTGAGCCTTTTGGATCCGGAAATAGGAAAATCCGGAAGTGGGTTTCGGATCCGGAAATAGGAAATTCCGGAAGTGGGCTTTGGATCCGGAAATAGTAAATTCCGGAAGTGGGCCTTGGATCCGGAAATGGAATTAATTCCGA
The DNA here is from genome assembly GCA_033807775.1 of Saussurea involucrata. Lineage (NCBI taxonomy): Eukaryota > Viridiplantae > Streptophyta > Magnoliopsida > Asterales > Asteraceae > Saussurea > Saussurea involucrata. The sequence continues at coordinate 40,146,540 of CM066320.1, read as the reverse complement.
AAAGTTGGGTTTGATCCGGTATGGAGTTAACTCCGGAAGTTGGGCTTGGATCCGGTATAGGTTAATTTAAGAAATTGGGTTTGGATTTGATATGAGTTTTATTTTAAAATCCGGTTACAGTTAAGGATCTGGTTTTAATTTAGAATCCGGTTTCGGATAAGTTCCAAACTTTTAGTTCGGAATACTTTTCCGATTATAGTTTTCGGAGGGGAAACAATTGAAAATAAAGATGCGATAGATTATTTAATATTCTTAGAGTTAAGAATATATTACGAGACGTAGCGTGATATGTTGCTATACATATACGTTAGTTAGTGTAATGGATCCATAGGCACTTATAATAGATGTAACGGGGAATAGGCATAAAGTAATTTGTAATTCCCATTGACCTGAAATGCGGAATAGGCATAACGTAAATTGTAATTCCCATTTCGTAAAGGTGTTGTGAAATGAGGAATAGGCATAAAGTAAATTGTAATTCCTATTTCATAGTGTGACGTGAAACGCGGAATAGGCATAAAGTAAATTGTAATTCCCGTTTACGTGGAAATGGAGAATAGGCATAAAGTAAATTGTAATTCCCATTTCGTAGTGTAGAATTCGAGGAATAGGTATAAAGTAAATTGTAATTCCTGATTTCTGTGGGAAGGTAAGAGATAGGCATAAAGTAAATTGTAATCTCTACTTCCTCTCCAAGAAATAGGCATAAAGTCACTTGTAATTTCTTGGATATGAGCGATGATCTAGAATCTGCAATGATTCGTAGTAGGCTCTCGAATATGATGATATGACTTTCTGAATGTTAGTCATACTCATGGGATCGGGTATGTTCCCATCAGTATGAGACGAGTATGAGTTCGGTAAGAATGGTGGCAAACCGTGTTTGTTTATATGCTTTGAATATCTTAGTTTTCAAGGCTGTTAATGTTTTAATTTGAATTTGGATGTTCTCACTAGGTGTAAGCATAATCGTTCAAATTAAATTTTCTTACCAGGTACAAGCTTAGGGAAATAATGGGATGTGGGACGAGTGCTTTTGGTATTCAACTTTTGATGATAAACAGAGAAATTAGCTGATGCGAGGAAGCTTTGGATGAATTGCTTAGATAACCCATTTAATCTAATTATAGTTGATATGATTAGATTAATAGGTTATTTAGAGAATTCGAATTGTGTATTTATGAACCCTCATAGTTAATTCTCTGCTTATATATATAAAAGTTTGGATGATATTCGTATTTACCTTGTTAAATTTTCAGGTTTAAATTGGCCCTGATTCTAGGGTGTTACAATATGGTATCAGAGCTTAAGTTTAAGCGAACTAGGTATGATAATGAGATACCTAGACTTAAGCTGAGATGAATTAAGTTATGATTTGTGAGATATGGGTAGAAGTACTAAGACGTGATAGTCTTAGAGTCGACGGAAATACGTGAATTAAGCACTGTAACGATGGTAACGAGGATTCTCATGTATAGTATGTTCACAATTTCAATTAGCTACTGTCATTATGAATATATTGTTACACAAGCATACTTGTTTCTAAATTGTTACAGTGACTAATGAACGATAAAGTACGTTTCTTGTGTTTGGATACGTGTAACCATTTCTTATGGTTATTTATTTGTGTTATATCAGAACGATGGTGAATACACCAACAAGATCCCCTAATTCTTCGGAAGATAGGGCAGTAATTGATCGGGGGTTGGAAAAGCAACCTGAAACGGGTGGAATACATGAAAGTCCGCCGAGGCCACCTCTAATAGGAGGATTGGAAAGTCAAACGCAAATAACGAGTACTGGTACCTCGAATCCGGTGACAACCGAGTCTACGATGGAATCTTGCATGATGGAAAATATGATGCGAGTGATGAATACAGCGCTGGCACAACAATCAGAGATGTTCATGAAAGCGTTAAATGATCGAAGTACTGACTTACGATGATCGGAGACGGGTACTGGTGTAGGAACTCCACCGCGTAATCCTATAGTGAATGTAAACAAGAGGGTGTAGAAAGTTTGTTTATATAAAACGTTTCTGAGTTGCAAACCGCCAGAGTTTACTGAAGCAGACAATCCAGTAGCATGTATGAACTGGCTTAGAGAGATGGAACAGGCGTTTCGAGCTTGTAAATGCGACAAGGAATCGAAGGTCATGTTCGGTTCTCAAATGTTACGAGGCAACGCCTTAACCTGGTGGAACATTGTGACGTCGACAGTAACTGCCCCGGTTCTGGATGATATGACGTGGGAGTCTTTTAAGAAAAAGATTCTGGATGAGTACTGTAATGAAAATGAAATGGATCGAATCGAAGAAGAGTTTCGAGCTCTTAAGAAGGGTACTTCGTATGTTCAGAAGTACACATAATTAGTGGGGCATGTTCGGAAGTACACATAATTAGTGGGGCATGTGGCTCCAACGGAAAAGGAGAAGATTAAAGCCTATCTGAAGGGCTTACCGGCTGATATGATGTCTCGAGTGCGAAATTCTAAATCCTCGACATTGAGTGAGACGATCGAAGAAGCCAAAGTAATAGAAGAAGTGTATAAGGAAGTAAAGACACAAGGGGGAGAGAAACGAAAATAGGAAGGCCAGTCGGAGTCTTCACATAAATCTAAATCTTTTGGCAAGAGCGTTCGTTATGAGTCTTGTCGGGAACCAAATTGGTGCCAGAAGTGCCGAAGTAAGCATTTTGGCCCGTGCCAGGTGGTAGGAAGTGATTGTTTTAAATGTGGGAAGTTTGGTCATCAAGCGGCAAGCTGTCCTATTCAAGGGTTGATCTGTTTTGAATGTAAACAACCCGGTCACTTCCGAAAACACTGCCCAAAGCTAAAGAAGGGTGAAGATCAGGGAAAGAAACCAAATACTCCTAAACCAACGGGCCGGGCATTTCATATGATGGCGGAAGAGGCGAAGGAGTCCAAAGATGTTGTTTCTGGTATATTTCTTGTTAATTCTATTCCCGCACGAATTTTATTTGATTGTGGCGCCAATATGTCGTTTGTATCAAAATCGTTCTATCACAAGTTAACTATGCCTGTCACTACCTTGGAAGATGCCTTAGTAGTCGAGATAGCTAACAGGGGTCAAGTCTTAGTTCGTGAAAGACTTGAGGGTTGTCTGATTTTGATTGGGGAAACGAAATTTCCGATTGACTTGTTGTTGATGGAAATAGGAGGGTTTGATGTAATTGTGGGTTTGGATTGGCTGACAATCAACCAGGCAGAAATTCTGTGTGCAAATAAATTAATTCAGATACCGATGGCTGATAATTATGATGTATTCATCTTTGGGGAAAAGAGAAAAGGGGAAGTTCCGTTAATTTCTGTTGCAAAAGCGCGTAAGTGTCTGGTAAAGGGTGTTCATCCTACCTAGCGTATATTCTTGATGTGAAGGCAGAAAAGAAACACGTGGAAGATATCAAGGTAGTATGTGAATTCCCAAACGTATTCCCGATGATCTTCCAGGTCTGCCGTTTGAACGACAAGTAGAGTTTCGAATTGATCTTTTCCCTGGATCGGCAACGATAGCGCGTGCACCGTATCGTTTAGCGCCAGCCGAAATGAAAGAGATGATGTCTCAGCTGCAAGAGCTGATGGACAAGGGATTTGTTAGGCCAAGTTCTTCACCTTGGGGATCTCCGGTATTGTTTGTTAAGAAAAAGGATGGCACCATGAGAATGTGCATTGACTATAGGGAGCTGAATAAGGTGACTATTAAGAATAAGTATCCGCTTCCAAGGATTGATGATTTGTTTGATCAACTCCAAGGTGCGAGATGTTTTTCAAAGATTGATCTAAGGTCGGGGTATCATCAGGTGCTAGTAAGGGAAGAAGATGTTCCCAAGACGGCGTTTAGAACAAGATACGGGCATTATGAATTTCTTGTGATGCCATTCGGGTTGGCAAACTCTCCAGCCGTGTTCATGGATCTGATGAACAGAGTATGTCGACCATTCTTAGACAAGTCTGTCATCGTGTTCATTGATGACATACTTGTTTATTCGAAGAATGAAGTAGATCACGAATGCCACCTTCGTGAAGTCTTGGAAGTTCTGAGGAAGGAGAAATTGTACGCAAAGTTCTCAAAGTGTGAATTTTGGTTAAAAGAAGTACAATTTCTGGGGCATGTGATTACTTCGGAAGGAGTCAAAGTAGATTCGGCAAAGATAGAAGCAATGACGAATTGGGAAACACCAAAAAGCGCATCAGAAATAAGGAGTTTCTTGGGTCTAGCAGGTTACTACCGGAGGTTTATAAAAGACTTCTCAAAGATTGCTTCTGCTTTGACCATGTTGACTCGGAAGAATGTAAAGTTTATATGGACTGAAAAGCAAGAGTCAGCTTTCAGAACATTACGTCAGAAGTTGTGTGAAGCTCCTATTCTTGAACTACCGGAAGGAACGGAAGATTTGGTCGTCTATAGTGACGCGTCAAAGATATGTTTGGGGTGTTTGTTGATGCAACAGGGCAAGGTGATTGCTTATGCATTAAGACAACTCAAAGATCATGAGAAGAATTACCCTACCCATGATTTAGAACTTGCAGCGGTAGTGTTTGCATTGAAACTGTGGCGACATTATCTGTATGGAACGAAGTGCATCATAAGAGCTTGAAGCATGTATTTGATCAGAAGGAGTTGAATATGAGGCAGCGGCGTTGGTTAGAACTACTTAAAGATTATGATTGTGATTTGCATTACCATCCCGGTAAAGCAAATGTTGTTGTTGATGCTTTAAGTATAAAAGAATATAGTGGGTACTTGAAACCGACTAACGCCGGAATTGATGTGACATCAAGTTTGGTTGAAAGGATAAAAGCGGCACAAGCGGAAGCTTTATTGGAAGAAAATTTGAAAGATGAAGTTATGATTAAGCAGTGGCTTCAACTGACTGAAGATAGTCGTAGGGTCAAATTGTTCCAAGGCCGCGTTTGGGTGCCAAAGGCAGGAGGAAATCAGAAGTTAATTCTCGAAGACGCTCACAAGTCTAAGTATTCTATACATCCTGAAAGTACTAAGATGTATAGGGACTTGAAGCTACACTATTGGTGGCCAAATATGAAGTTAGATGTGGCACGAATAGTAGAAAAGTGTGTGACATGTTCGGTAGTAAAGGCTGAACATCAAAGGCCTTACGGAAGTCTGCAATCTTTGGAGATTCCGGAATGGAAATGGGAGAAGATTACCATGGATTTTGTGATGAAGTTACCAAGAACATCAAAGGGTAACGATACTATATGGGTAATCGTGGATCGGTTGACCAAGAGTGCTCACTTTCTGGCAATGAAAGAAGCATCACCGATAGATAAATTGGCGAAGCTTTATATTGACGAAGTGGTCTCAAGATATGGTATACCTGTGTCTATAGTTTCTGATCGGGATAGCCGGTTTACTTCGAGGTTTTGGCAGTCACTACAAGAAGAATTGGGCACAAGAGTAAATTTGAGCACTACTTACCATCCATAAACGGACGGGCAAAGTGAAAGAACCATTCCAACTTTGGAAGATATGCTCAGGTCGTGTGTGTTAGACTTTGGAGGCAACTGGGATACGCATCTACCTTTGGTAGAGTTTGCGTATAACAATAGTTATCATTCCAGTATTGGAAGAGCACCTTTTGAAGCTTTGTATGGTCGGAAATGTAGAACTCCGGTATGTTGGTTAGAAGCTGGAGAAAAACAATTTGCTGGTCCTGAACTTGTTCAACAAACGGCTGATAAAGTGAAAGAGATTCAGAAGCATATGAAAGCAGCTCAAGATCGACAGAAGAGCTACGCCGATCCGAAAAGAAGGCCGAAAGAGTTCCAAGTTGGGGAGCGTGTGATGCTTAAGGTATCCCCGTGGAAAGGTGTGATAAGGTTTGGTAAACGTGGAAAGTTGAGTCCTCGTTTTCTAGGACCTTTCACTATAACTAAGAGAGTTGGGCTTCAAGCTTATCAGTTGGATCTTCAACCTGAATTGGAAGGGATCCACAATACCTTTCATGTCTGTTTTCTTCGGAAATGTTTAGCCGATGAGAATGATGTAATTCCACTTACTGATAAGAGTGGATGAAAAGAGTCGTTGTGTGGAGGAATCGGAAGCGATCTTAGATAGATCAGTCAAGAAGTTACGACATAAGGATGTGGTTATGTTGAAAGTACAATGGAAACATCACCGAGGTTCTAACGTGACGTTAGAAGCCGAAGAGGATATGAAGATTAGATATCCTCATCTATTTACCTAGCTTTGATTTCGGGGACAAAATCATTTTCAAGTTGGGGAGATTTGTAACACCTCGAATTTCCATTATATTATATTTGAATATGAAGGGGATCGATTTGTAAATTAGTCTAAGTTTGTGGACTAATTGTAAATGTAAACTTCAGGGTTGAAATTGTATTTTGACTAAAGTTTAAGAAAGATTGTGAAATTGGAACTTGAGGGGTTGTTTGGTCATTTATTGAAAGTTGAGAATACTTAATAAGTGGGTAAGCTGAATTGAGATGATATCTCAAATCAGTTTTATTGGAGTCGGCTATATACAGAGAGAATGAGAGGAAAAGGATTGGAACTGGAGTTCTTGCGGTAAGGGTTTTGAATCACCTTACTTATTTTCTTAATCAGTTAGTAATATCAAGTTGGAATCATCTTTTCTATAGATTGTTGAATCATAGAAAGGAAGGGTTTGAATTGCTGGGTTAAAACTTCATACAGGTGAGTTCATCTCTTCATCTAAAACATTAAAGTTGAAATTGAATTAGATTTTGTATATAAACTGTCTGAATGAGTTGGTATATATGTTTTGAAATGAAATCGATCAACAAATGGAATTAAGATGAGTTTTTAAGGCGACTTGATGTGTTATTGAATACCCAATGTCGAAGTCCCGGTATAGGATCCGGAAGTGGTGAGTTCCGGAATTGAGCCTTTTGGATCCGGAAATAGGAAATTCCGGAAGTGGGTTTCGGATCCGGAAATAGGAAATATCGGAAGTGGGCTTCGGATCTGGAAATAGGAAATTCCGGAAGTGGGCCTTTGATCCGGAAATGGAATTAATTCCGGAAAGTTGGGTTTGATCCGGTATGGAGTTAATTCCGGAAGTTGGGCTTGGATCTGATATAGGTTAATTTCAGAAATTGGGTTTGGATCCGATATGAGTTTTATTTTAAAATCCAGTTACAGCTAAGGATCTGGTTTTAATTTAGAATCCGGTTTCGGATAAGTTTCGAACTTTGAGTTCGGAATACTTTTCCGATTATAGTTTTCGGAGGGGAAACAATTGAAAATAAATATGCGATAGATTATTTAATATTCTTAGAGTTAAGAATATATTACGAGACGTAGCGTGATATGTTGCTATACATACACGTTAGGTAGTGTAATGGATCCATAGACACTGATAATAATTGTAACGGGGAATAGGAATAAAGTAATTGGTAATTCCCGTTGACCTGAAATGCAGAATAGACATAACGTAAATTGTAATTCCCATTTCGTAAAGGTGTTGTGAACTGAGGAATAGACATAAAGTAAATTGTAATTCCTATTTCATAGTGTGACGTGAAACGCGGAATTAGCATAAAGTAAATTGTAATTCCCGTTTACATGGAAATGGAGAATAGGCATAAAGTAAATTGTAATTCCCATTTCGTAGTGTAGAAATCGAGGAATAGGCATAAAGTAAATTGTAATTCCTGATTTCTATGGGAAGGTAAGAGATAGGCATAAAGTAAATTGTAATCTCTACTTCCACTCCAAGAAATAGGCATAAAGTAACTTGTAATTTCTTGGATATGAGCGATGATCTAGAATTTGTAATGATTCGTCATAGGATCTCGAATATGATGATATGACTTTTTGAATGTTAGTCATACTCATGGGATCGGGTATGTTCCCGTCAGTATGAGACGAGTACGAGTTCGGTAAGAATGGTGGCAAACCAGGTTTGTTTATATGCTTTGAATATCTGAGTTTTCAAGGCTGTTAATGTTTTAATTTGAAATTGGATGTCCTCACTAGGCGTAAGCCTAATCGTTCAAATTAAATTTTCTTACCAGGTACGAGCTCAGGGAAGTAATGGGATGTGGGACGAGTGCTTTTGGTATTCAACTTTTGATGATAAACGGAGAAATTAGCTGATGCGAGGAAGCTTTGGATGAATTGCTTAGATAACCCATTTAATCTAATTATAATTGACATGATTAGATTAATAGGTTATTTAGAGAATTCGAATTGTGTATATATGAACCCTCATAGTTAATTCTCTGCTTATATATATAAAAGTTTGGATGATATTCGGATTTACCTTGTTAAATTTTAAGGTTTAAATTGGCCCTGATTTAGGGTGTTACAGAAGGTCTCTTCCGAAGAGCCACCAGTACCGCAAACTGAAGTCATTGTTTGACGGGAAAACCGAGCATGGAGCAGCAAGGCAACCGTTGAATGGACGAACTGTATATTCTCGAGTTAAACATCTAGACATTGTGTTCGGAAAAGGTCGTCTAGTTCCTCCCAAAAATATTTGGAAAAAGAAGTCTATTTTCTGGGATCTACCATACTGGGAACATTTGAGCGTTCGACACTGTCTTGATGTGATGCATATTGAGAAAAATGTTTGTGACGGCTTGATAGGTCTATTGTTGAATATTCGAGGGAAATCAAAAGATGGGGTGAAAGTTCGAAAAGACATGGTGGAAATGGGGATCCGATCAGAGCTTGCTCCTGTTGATAATGGAAAACGCACATACTTGCCACCGACTTGCTACACATTGTCAAAGGTTGAGAAAACCAAATTATGTCAATGCTTGCATAATATCAAAGTTCCATCTGGATATTCTGCGAACATTAAGAAGCTAGTGTCGATGAAAGACTTGAAATTGCTTGGTATGAAGTCGCACGATTGTCATGTTTTGATGACACATATGATTCCAATTGCAATTCATGGTATATTACCAGACCACATCCGACACACAATTACAAAGCTTTGCTTGTTCTTGAACATGATTCATTCGAAAGTGATCGATCCAGAGGTGTTGGATTCATGGCAAAGTGATATTATCATCACTTTATGCCAACTGGAGATGTACTTCCCACCCTCCTTCTTCGATGTGATGGTACACCTTGTGTCTCACATTGTTGGAGAAATAAGTTTTGTAGTCCTGTCTTCCTACGGTACATGTATCCACTCGAGAGATATATGGGGTTTTTAAAAGGGGTATGTAAGGAACCGATCTCGACCTGAAGGCAGCATTGTTGAAGGATATGCTTCAGAGGATCGCCAAAGACTCGTATTACAGCGTAATTCAAGAAATATGGGAGCTTGATTACACTTTCTTTAGGTACCTCTATTCAAGTGTAAATGGGTCGAAAACCAAAGAGACTTCAAAGTTGACGATGATGGTTTCACGACCGTCGATCTTTCTAGAGAGGGTTATGTATCAGAACCTTTCATTCTTGCCAAGCAAGCCTCACAAGTCTTCTTTGTCGAGGACCCGAAGGATTCCAAGTGGCACATCGTTCTTCATGGTAAAAGACATATACTTGGGTTTGAAAATGTCGAAGATGAGGAAGAATATGATCAGTTTGACGAGCTACCTCCTTTTTCTGTCGGTATACCCTCCACAAGTGTGCTGATTGATGAAACTACTTACCTGAGAACTGACCACGCTGAAGGATTATGGGTTAATGAAAGTCATCCTACATAATCCGACGAGATAACTAGGTATTTCTAAACCGCTTGTTACTAAAATGATTTTTTAATAGTATTAATTAGCTAATATTCATATAATTGTTTCAATCATTTTTTCATGGCTAAACTATTGAAGACATGACAAGCGGATGATCTATTCAGAAGACAATTTTATTCTGTGATGTTGGTATTTTGCTTAAAAATTGTGGCAGTTAAGATACATTAAAGTAACAACAAATGAGTTTGTTGATATTAATTATTGTTTTAGCGTTAATAACTGGGACCGACCTGTCGGGACCGGTTCTCGTATTTGGGTCCCAAATAGTAATCTCGTAACCGGTCCCGATTTCGGGTCAGGCCCAAACCGGCGGCACTTAAGTTTTTTAAATTGATTCGTGGTCGGGTTAAGCCATTTGATGATCTCTAATAATAATAATAATACATATATCTTAATATAGTGTTAGATTTATACGTAAGATGTTTGAATTAATATATAATGTTATGGTTAAAATCAATTAAAATAATCAAAAGTTGTTTTCAAACTTAATTAATCGGTGTAAGTAAAGGATTTCTTTTAAATCTTATATAATTAAACTAGTTATGTGTCCGCTGCAATGCAGCGAGATTTATAAAGTACGTAAATAAATCGAAATGAGTACAATAGTTTGAGAAAGTTTATCTCTCTTCAAGCAAGAACTTAAAGGAATGCTTTTAAAGACTCATGTCATTTGTTATATACCGTGACTAATGTTTTTGTTATTTAATTTTAATATAAAACATTTTATATTTGAGATTCAAGTGATGGTATTATATGAATTCTCAATGCAATGATGTACAAACATGTAAATAACACATGGTGAATGGTTTGTTACCGTATGGACGGCATGGTGGGCTCCCTTGGGTGCGTTTGGTATGCAGACTTGATAGAACATGACATGGTGGGACACGACATAACAGAACAGGACAGAACAGTTGTTCCACGTTTGGTAAGACAGAACTGGACAGAACAGAACATATAACATTGACCAATTTACCCTTAGTAAATTTAAAGAATGAATAAAATATGAAATAGAAGGTTTATTTGATGTTTTAGAAGAGAATTGGATTTTATTGTGAGGTTATACCGGTAAAACATAAGTCTGTTCCACCTTGTTCCAGCTTGTTCCAGGGGGTGGAGGTGGAACAGACTTGTTCCACCTTGTTCCAGTCTGTTCCACATAAAAGTTTTGCCAAACTTGAGACAGTGGACCCTGTTATGTCCTGTCCGGTGTATCAAACGCACTCTTTCAGTCCTTCACTCCTTTGGACATTGTGTCCTAACGGTTGGCTACCACCATGATTCGCCACGGCTTCATGACAACTACAATTGTGCATTTCCCACTTGTTATACAAAAGTGTATTTGGCCCTTACATTTCCAACTGGTTTGGTAATTAATTTATGGCTCGAAATCATTTAGCATGATTTTTTCACTAATATGGAATCATTTGACAGGCATTTCTTTCATCACCCGAAGGATGTGAAGTTAACATACACTTGTATTTTGAGAAAGCTCGCGAATAAGGATTCATTTACTAAACAATATTGCAATAGAAAAACATTTTGAGCTAACAAAATGAAAATGTTATTGTTAATGTAATTTAGAACTCCAAAAATATTAGACTTGATATTTCAAATAAAAACATATTCTATTTAAGGGAGATGGAGTATTTGTAGTGTTCTTAGAGCATCTCCAATGCTTGTCTTTGTTGTGTCATGTAATAATGTAATGCATGAAAGTATAAACCATCAAAATTATAGAAATCAACCACTTTGCTGGCATTCGTCTACATCCATTCTATTTTGTTTGATGGATTTGTTTATTTTCATTCAATAAATCTATTCTACTTCAAAAAAAAATCTATTTAGCCAAAAACAAATAAGTGGGAGGAAAACATTTTGAAACAAAAAAACCTACTTTAAGCATCTATTTGTTCATGTTTAAAGTTAGATTACTTTAAAATTTGCTTCTTTGTATACTGGATTTGACAAACCATGTCTTGGGGGTATAAAACATGCCTATTTTGATGCCACCTAAGTTTGGTCTAGAGGATACCTCGGTTTCAAACTTTGATGCCACTTTGGTACTTGCGACTACATTACAGAAGAACTTCAATAGAACCTACACAGAAGAACTTCATGGAACAGGGACCAAACTTTGCTTTTTTCAATAGTTGGCTTCTTTAAATACACCTGCAGCTCTCCATTGAGTTCCTTCACTTCCTTGTAGAAAAGTAATGTTTCGATTCATCTATAGGTGCTTGATTGATTAAAATCTTTTCAGATTCTGGAAGCATAATAAATAAGATTAATACGGAAAACACACCAGGCACGGAGATTGAAGAGAACATATTAAATAAATAGATTAGAAAAAACAATGATCAAACAAACATCCAAAACTAAATAAGCATGTGTGTAATTTTCAGCTTTATGGTGAACCTTAAACCAACACATTTGATACAAGAACATTAAACGAACACATTTGATACAACAAGGTACCAGTTGAGAGGCTTGTCTGGCGCACCACCATCAATGTTGATCCAAGGGTGGCCTACAACACTAAGAACAAGAACTTGAATGAGAAGCAAGAAAATGAGAGGAAACATGATAAAAACAATGATGGGCTTAATTCTACTAATTACTACTTCTCTTTGAATACCATTATCAGTTAGCAAAATGGAAAATAAAAACTTACAAACAACTTCATGAGCAATTATCCGCTTTTTTAGGTCTCCAACAAGCATTTTTCAGGCAAGGTCTTTAGCAATTTCAAAGATATTAGGCCATGATTCTACACTGAATTGAAGTCAAGTTTACCATGCAAAACCTCTTTCGAATAATCAACCTCAGAATCTATAGACAAGAAAAGAGAAAATTACTATTCACAATCAACCAAAGGAAGTTGAGAGCATTGTAAAATTATACCATGTTGTCTCACCTGTTGAAAATGAAAGTACCCCATAAAGAAGAATGTACATGATCACACAACAACTCTAGATATCGGCTTCTGGACCATATTTAAGCAAAACTTCCGGTGCAACATAATAGTGGCTTCCCATCACATCCATAAAAACATGTCCTGCAGAGTAGACAAGAAATGCAAGACAAGAACCAGATGTTCATGGAAAAAAACAAGGGTGTTATACATCAAAGGAAGATAAAGACATGTGCATAGAGACAAATATCATACATGTAATATATTGATAGAAGATCTAAAAAACTTCAAGCCAGATTATAGAACAATTCAACTAAAACCAAGATTATGCTAAAATGAGCAAGATAAATATCATACAATCAATTATAGTTCGAGATAAAATGTAAAGGTTCTATTTACAGAAACATATTGTGCTTGTAATTGAGATATGAAGATATTTCTACATGAACTTAGTTAGAGACTGATACAAGTTTTTTGTTTTTCATATTGTTACATGGTTAGAAGAACCAAGTAGATCGAGACCCACGCAAAGGTCGACCCAAACCCGAGGGGTGACATCAATGACCAAAATAAGGAATTGTAAAGATTGTACAATTGAATTTTGTCCCGATACTGGTCGGCCGGTCAGTCCTTATTTATCAAAATATGCTAATTGGGTAGGATCGGAGGCGAGAACGAAGATCTCAATACCCGAACCTGATTGGCACAAAGTTGACGCTGATGAGAAGGCTCGATAGGCAGCGATTATGTAACAACCCACACCAAACTATCTTGCTAGAAGATACATCTTTAATTTAAAACGCCAAAAATGGCTCAACGTAGTCACACTATCCAGATTACAAACTGGGTTCTGAGATCATAACTACAAAATAAAAGGAAAGTCTTCTTATTCTTCTATATGCAACCTCCGTCCCACACCTTGTCAACTTCTAAGCAAGCTCTCGACTACCTGCTTACCTGAAAAGGTTTTAGTTTTGAAAAACGAGGGTTAGACCATGAGGTCTAGTGAATTCCCTCCACACCAAGTCACACCATAAATATCGCAATTTATAAATCAGTTATGAAAGAGTCTATACAAATCATAACAAGCACACTTAAAATGTTATGCACACAATAACACATGCTACTGGCATATGCTATAGTCACACACACCGTGACAGCGCAATAGAGCACACACGCTATAGTCACACACACCGTGACAGCGCAATAGAGCACACACGCTATAGTCACACACCGTGACAACGCAACAGAGCACACACGCTATAGCCACACACACCGTGACAGCGCAATTGGACACACACCGCCCATATATGAAACAAATTCATATATAATTATTATGGGACACACCCCCATTTCACACCAAAGCCAGAGCATGGTCACACACTTTTAAATCACACATATTGTCACACACTTACTCTTTGCCTTGAAATAAATGCAGTTGAAAAGCACACAGTTAGATAATAACCATGCCACACACACTTACTCTTCGCTTTGAAATAAAAGCAGTTGAAAAGCACACAGTTAGATAATAACCATACCACACATTTGTATAAAATTTAGGTTTAGAAAGACTCACCTAGAGTCCAGTTTATAATTTCTTACTCGCACCGATCGTCTCTACTCGCACCTACAATTTACCCCAACACACATACCTGGTAAGACACACTGGTTCTACTGAATTTTACTAACAAAAAAGTCTCAGCCGAAAAATACCTAACACTTAAAATACCAAATCCATTGGGATATCGGATCCACACGGCCCAACTTACATTCCGGGTCCAATATTTTTAGTATCAAATTCCGGTTCTCATTTAAAGGATAATACCGGATCCATAATATTAAAAGCCCAACTCGGTTCCCAATTACCTTCGGCCCACACAACAAAATCTTAGCTACTAAAGCCTACTTCCGGTTTTATGACCATAAGGCCCAAAGCAATTCTTCCGGATCCAAAACAAGTTCCGGGTCCTTCGGCCCATTTTATTGGTTACGGCTCCATTGTTAGTTCCGGACCCCTTTTATTTATTCAATTCCGGATCAACTGTTTGGGTTCCGGATCCTCATAAATCAAACTCAATTCCGGATCCGTGTTTGGATTCCGGATCCATACTAAGCCCAATGCAAATTTCCGGTATTAGCACATTGTTCCGGATCCCAAAATGCTATAAATTTCCGGATCCACCTTCATGGGTTTCGGATCCCATTTTAGCCCACACACTTTCGGATCAATATTAAATTCCGGATATACTCCGGTTCTCATTTTGTCCCGGTATGAGTTCCGGTTCCAACCAGTTCCGGTATTACATTAATAATTCGAACACTAAGATTTCAACAGATGCGACCACTAAACATACAAAATGATTATTGGTAAGAACAATAGCCATAAGAGGACACCGAAATCGATTAATTAAATCATCAAACCTACCAATTTACATTTAATGAATTTAAGAAATTAACATCCAGACACCAATTCCTTTTCTTCTTAAAAGATGGATAACAGCCCCAAATTCACCAATCAAGACCTCAAAATTAATTTCAAAGAAGAAGAGAATTTGAAAGTTACCTTGCAAGATGAATTCCTCACGCCTCCACCTTGAAGAACCCTGAAATCCTTTGATCCTCCTGATTCGCACTCTCAATCACACCTCAGCCGCACACACAAATTGTTGAGATAATTAGGGTCCTTAGGGTTTGACACCTTTTATACTCTCTCACAAACACACTAAACTTATTCCTTTTCACACTTTGCACCACAAAACTTACATTTATTTAAAATATGAACACGGTTATTACATCATCATCCCCTCAAAAGAATTCTGTCCCCAGAATTCCATCTTCGAACAATCGAGGAAATAGTTTCTCAGCTTTCTAACCTTGCGATCTAAAATCGCCAACGGTTCCCCCACATAATCCAACTTTCGTCCACACGAGTGTCTTATAACAATACGACCCTGCCTTCCCCGGCCAAGCACTTCCTAAGATTCGGTACGTGGGATGTCGAATGAGCTCCCACTATGCATAACCCTTCATTAGGGCGTATACCAACGAAGTAACACACTTATAGTTATCTACAACTTTTATCCCGAAATATTCACAACATAAGAAAACGCCTCGGGTCAACCGTACCAATGTCATCCACACCTCCAGACTCACGGTTTTAAAACGCGCCAAATTAAGGGTTTCACACACAATTTCACTTTCTTAGAAGAACGAATTTTACCGAAGTTAACGTCACAACGACATGAATCCCTTAATAAAATAATGACGCTCAATTCGCCAACTGATCACAAAACCAACTTTGAATATCACCTTAACCCGCAGTTAAGATTCCTTCAACGGATTACACACAGTTCTACCATCACTTTCCCTACACAAAACGTCTAATTACTTTCTCACATTAATTATGCTGACCACAATCCAATGATATCAATCAATTCACACGCTTTTACCACAACATCACTCCTATACTACTACCAAGTCCGATCCAATGGTCCTTCACCCTGAGCACTACATTCGACTACTTCCTTCAACTTCCTTCTCAAACACATAACACGTTTCCAAAGGACGACTCACTAGAAGGTGCACACTCTTGACAAATCACACAAGTTTGCTTTCCTCAACTCTTAAACCAATCACATACACACAACTTCTCTTTCTCATATTCCCACTAGGGGTTCTTGCACCCGACGGTGACGTTTTGAAAATATTGCTTCCCACTTCCCGTGCCACTTGCCAGAATTTCTACTTCCCGTTTACTCACTTATTCCAACCTACTGTCCTAGTTATTTCCGGCTAGCATGGAACATTTCTTGTCCAACATTTGCCACTTCATACACACCAAATTTCAACGATTACTATACCTAACCAACAGTTTTCACCACTCCTCGAACTAGAAATCCAACCAATTCAATCCGAAACAACACTCAATGCTCGAAGCGACCACACACTTCTCACTTCTCAAACGATATTAACCCACTCCTTTGCATTTCCCTTACACCCAAGAATTAGCTCATCATTCTCAAAGATTTCGAATCTACTACGAACATCATAACTAACCAAATCGAGAGCACACAATTTCCTTCTTAGCTAGTCACCAACTGCCACTCCATTCTTTTATCCTCGGATAACAATACCACGCGCTACTTAGACATCCATGCATCTCCACACATAATTTTGCCATATTTGAATGACTCATGGGCAACTCCCGAGCAGAGATCTCCATCTACGCTCATCCCATAATCAACACTAGTCCACCAGTTAACCTCACAGCCATTCATTACCACCATGTCTCGCATGCTCACTAAGTATAAGTTACCACTATCTTATCCTCATAACCCCCACACACTAGAGGTTCAATCCTCACATTTACCCCTGACTACTAACTCGTAAAATATACGGCTTCACCTCGACCCCAAATAGGTTAACCAACACTAGTGTTACCAATCTGTATGCCTATCATTTCTCCACCACTCTCGTCACTCTTCCACTAACTAGAGAGTAAGAAAGCACATCTCCACTATCCGATCCTTGAGTTGAAACTCTCAAGATCTTAATTCACCGACATCGAGAACTTCTAGAATAAAGACTCATCAGAGATTAGGAGCTCACCTCCAATCAATTATTTTTCTTAAGAGCCCTAAAGGTTCTACTTCACACGGACATTCACACCAAACATTCAAACACTACCCTTCTAGCTAGTGTCATCAATCACTCCAAGAATAATCTGCACAACACACTAACCGTTGCCATCATGATAAGGTTAAAACTTTACACACTACTGTTACTCTCCACACACCAATCACCATACTCCACACACTACTATTATTCTCCGCACTCAATCCACCACACTCCACACACCACCAATATCAGAACAACGGTAATCAAGCACACCCATGCACCTGTAAATTCAGAATGACATTGGCCAGATGTGATTTAAATTTACCTTACTACCATCGTCCTAAATTCTTAGTGTTTAAAGTCTTCCCTAAAGGCTTCCTATATCTCAGTTGTGTCCTACTCTACAATTAAGTTTAGGCCCATCCGGTCACCTAAATCCCTTAAACTAGAGCTCTGATACCAACTATAACAACCCACACCAAACTATCTTGCTAGAAGATACATCTTTAATTTAAAACACCAAAAATGGCTCAACGTAGTCACACTATCCAGATTACAAACTGGGTTTGCGGAAATAACCCTAACTACAGCTGAGATAATAACTACAAAATAAAAGGAAAGCCTTCTAATTCTTCTATATGCAACCTCCGTCCCATACCTTGTCAACTTCTAAGCAAGCTCTCGACTACCTGCTTACCTGAAAAGGTTTTAGTTTTGAAAAGCGAGGGTTAGACCATGAGGTCTAGTGAGTTCCCTCCACACCAAGTCACACCATAAATATCCCAATTTATAAACCAGTTATGAAAGAGTTTATACAACTCATAACAAGCACACTTAAAATGTTATGCAAACAATGACACATGCTACTGGCATACGCTATAGTCACACACACCGTGACAGCGCAATAGAGCACACACGCTATAGTCACACACACCGTGACAATGCAATAGAGCACACACACTATAGCCACACACACCGTGACAGCGCAATTGGGCACACATCGCCCATATATGAAACAAATTCATATATAATTATTATGGGACACACCCCCATTTCACACCAAAGCCAGAGCATGGTCACACACATATTGTCACACACTTACTTTTTGCCTTGAAATAAATACAGTTGAAAAGCAAACAGTTAGATAATAACCATGCCACACACACTTACTCTTCGCTTTGAAATAAAAGCAGTTGAAAAGCACACAGTTAGATAATAACCATACCACACATTTGTATAAAATTTAGGTTTAGAAAGACTCACCTGGAGCCCTGTTTAGAATTTCTTACTGATAACGCCACTTTTTGGCGTTATTTTTGGTCCACAAACCAATGAGATTGGCTTGTGCTTAAGCAAAAAGGCGGAATGTTATGGTCTTTCGAGTAAAATGTGCAGGTAATCCGAAAGAAGATGAGCATCGAGAAAAAGAAGCGGAAAAAAGTCCAAAAGAGAGTCCGAAACTAAGCCCAACGGAAGCCCAAGATCCATGACCCAGACCTGACCCGGACCCCTCAGGAAACCGTGCGACCTGCGCCGCGGCCTGAGGCCGTGGGCCAAGTCACATATGCTTCTGTTCCAATGCTATACTTGGCGTTTTCTGGATTTTAGGTCATCACTTTCACACGTGTGACGCTAGGCTAAGAGGGGGCGATTTTCAGAGGTATTTCGAGCACTTTTAAGCCACGATAGAGGACCGATTGAAGAGAAGTTCACCCCGCGAAGCGGATTAGAGCCGAGATAAGGGATTTCATCAGTATATTCTTCACATTTATGATCACGATGTTTACACACACCGCTTTCTACCCTAATTCTTGTGTTTTTGTCCACCCCAACATGAACTAATCTTTAGATGTTGGGGGTTGGAACGACTATGGTTTTATAATGGATGACGTGTAACCGAAGGATTTTTACTCGATTTGATCTATGAAGCATTTGATTTTAGTTTTCATACCCAATTGTAGTTTGATCACATTCAGTTGAATTCCATGGTTTTTTATTAAGTTCGAGATAATTAATTAATAACTAGATCAGGTAATCAGGTGCCGGAAAGGAGATTTGGGTAGAGATAGCCGAATCACCTTTTTGCCTTGCAAAGTTTAACCTAATGTGTTTTAAAATCACCGGTGGAGATCGAGAGATAAAACTAGTGAGTTTAAGATAAAATCCGTTATTGCTTGAGAAGGAATAACGGTGAATTTCAAAACTAGGGTTCATAGAAATAATTGGTAACAATCGTTCGAGTATTCGTTCATCGAGAGTATAACCATAGGAAGTCCAATCCTCAACCTCATCTTTTTAGAAGTTCTTTCCAAACCTTCCGTTAATCGATTTTAGTTGTATTTAGTTTTTAAACGATTTTAAAAACCACACATCTAATTTCGACCGTTCAGTTAATAGATCTTATAGTCATTGTGATACTTAGTTCCTAGTTCCCTGTGTTTGATACTCGTACTTCCGTACTATTACTTGATTTCGACACCCTGCACTTGCGGTTAGATTTAGGGGGGTGTAAACCCGCCTCTCAAGTTTTTGGCGCCGCTGCCGAGGAACTAGTTGCAACTGATAGCACTGCCAGCTATAAGCGCTATTACATTGAACATTTTTTTATTTTTATTTTGTTATTTCGTTTTATTACATTCAGTTTCTGGATTGCTAATTTTGAATCATCTTTCTTTTCAGGTACTAACTGGTTTATGCCAATAAAAACTCGAGGGAAAGACATCGAACCGATCGATCCGGATATCGAAAGAACAGCCCGTCGACTACGAAAAGAATCCAAAGCTAAAAGACACTTGAAAATGGGCGACGAAGCTCCTCCGGAGAGACGCCCCATGCAGTCGTTTGCCAATCCGAACGTGGCAGCCACATGCATGGGCATCCAACCTCCCACTACTGGTGCGAATTACGTCGAAATCAAACCAAGTACCATCGTTATGGTACAGCAGAACCAGTTTGGAGGAGCACCAACAGAAGATCCTCATGCACACCTCCGTGCATTTGAGAGGATTTGTAATACTTTCAAAATCAATGGGGTTGATGAGAATGCAATCAAGCTGAGGCTGTTCGGATTTTCACTCAAGGGCATAGCAGAAACTTGGATAGAAAATATCCAACCGGATCAGATCACCACCTGGGCGCAACTGAAAGCTGCTATCCTCCAGAAATTCTTTCCACCGAGCAGAACCGCACAACTCATGGCCGAGATCACCCATATTGCTCAATGGGACCAAGAAATGTTGTATGAAGCATGGGAGAGGTATAAGGACATGCTGAAAAGATGTCCTCATCATGGGTTGCACGGTTAGGTCGTTATCCATATATTCTTTAATGGACTTCACCAGCAGTTCAAAAACGATATTACAGCTGCAGCGGGCGGAGATCTAATGGATAAGTCGTATGAGGAAGCATGTGACTTGATCGAAAACCTGGCTGAACACAGCTACGCCACTCCGAGATCAGCGGTGAGACGTGTTGCTAGCTTACAAGAGAATGAGGAGTTGAAAGCCATAAAGGCTCAATTAGCCGCACTCATGAGCCAGTTGAAAGGATCTTTGATCCAACCAGCATTTATGATGGAAGAGGGTATGCCGGAGATGGCTCCACCTGTGACCGAGCCGGAATAAGTTCAATTTCTTCAAAATCAGAACAACCGGCCAAGAAACGATCCTTTCTTGAACACCTATAATAAGGGTTGGAAACGACACCCGAACTTCTCGTGGAGTCAACCGCAAGGGCAACCCAGGGAGACAATGGGCCAACAGCAACAAGGTAATAATTCCAACTTTTCCAATTCTTCTAATTCTAATAATGTCTATCGTCCTCCAGGTTACAACCAACGGAAATTCGTTGAAGGGCAATCCGGAGAGAAGAAGTCGGGGCTAGAGGACATGATGATGAAATTCATGTCTAAGATGGATAGCACGGTTGAGGGACTAACCGGTACGGTTAACACGGTCAAGGCGGCTACTGATCAGAATACGGCTTCTATAAAGCTCCTTGAAAGGCAAGTGGGGCAAATTTCTGAAGCCTTACAAAACCGAGTTCCCGGGACATTTCCGAGCCAACCCGAAAGAAAAACCCGGGAAGATTGCAAAGCCATTCATCTGAGAAGTGGCAAGGAGCTAATTAGAGACCCGACAAGAGAGCCTTCATCAAAGGAAACCGTTCCTAAAGAGCAAGATGTTGAGATCGTAGATATGGATGAGATGGAAGCCGATGAAGAGGTTGTGATGAAGGAAAACCCGAAGAGTGAAGAGAAAAAGCAAGAACAACCGAATGTTCCAAAGCAACCACCGGTCAAACCGGTAGCTCCAAAAGTGCCATATCCAAATAGGCTTAAAGCCCATAGGGGTGATCTAAACTTTTCTAAATTTCTTGAAGTTTTTAAAAAATTGCATATTAACATCCCTTTTGCAGATGCGCTGGCACAAATGCTCTCATACCTGAAGTTCTTGAAAGATATCCTCTCCAACAAGAGGAAGATTGAGGAGCATGCAATCGTTGCACTTACTGAAGAGTGTAGCGCGATCATCCAACATAAGCTTCCCTCGAATCTTAAGGATCTAGGGAGTTTCACTATTCCTGTTCATATAGGAAATTCTGAATTTAGTAAGTCTTTGTGTGATCTTAGAGCAAGTATTAATTTAATACCTTTGTCTATTCTCAGGAAACTTGGACTCGGAGAAGTGCAACCAACGAACGTTACCCTCCAACTCGCCGATAGATCGATCAAGTACCCATATGGAGTGATCGAAGATGTTCTGATCAAAGTGGACAAGTTCTACTTTCCGATAGACTTTGTGGTGCTCGATATGGATGAAGACAAAGAGATCCCATTGATACTCGGCCGACCATTTTTGGCCACGGGAGGAGCACTGATCGACGTGAAAGGGGGAAAACTCACATTGAGAGTGGGTGACGAAGAAGCTGTCTTCAATGTCTAATGGAAGCTATGCCTCAAGAGATGTACAAGCATCAAGTATCGAACGATCATCTCATGAGGGCTTTAGTGGGAATTGAGACCATCAAGAAAGCGAGCCAGTATTGCAACTCAATGCACTACCATCATACAAAGGCCCGAGAAGACCAATTATTGAGGATTTGGGGGAACCAATCCCTAAGTCCGAACCCTCATCAAAGACACCCCCAAAGCTTGAGCTCAAACTGTTGCCCGATCATCTGGAGTATGCATACTTGGGAGAAAAAAACACGCTTCCGGTAATCATATCGTCCAAGTTGAATGGACAAAGAGAAGCTACTACGAGTTCTTAGAGAGCATCAAACCGCTATTGGATGGACAATAACTGATCTCAAGGGTTTAAGCCCAACATTTTGCTCGCACCGCATCAATTTTAAAGAAGGGCATCGACCGATTGTCCAACACCAACGCCGGTTAAACCCGAACATGAAAGAAGTGGTCCGTAAGGAGGTGTTGAAACTCCTTGATGCTGGAATTATCTTTCCAGTTCCTGACAGTCCGTGGGTGAACCCGATTCAAGTGGTACCAAAGAAGGGCGACATCACAGTGATCCGAGACAACAACAACGAGGGTGTGTATTGACTACCGAAAGCTGAATGATGCGACAAAAAAAGATCACTTTCCACTCCCGTTCATTGATCAAATGTTAGAGCGTCTTGCGGGACACGAGTATTATTTCTTCTTAGACGATTATTCGGGGTATAATCAGATACCTATAGCCCCCGAAGATCAAGACAAGACGACCTTTACATGTCCTTATGGTACTTTTGCTTACCGAAGAATGTCATTCGGTTTATGTAACGCTCCAACAACCTTTTAGAGGTGTATGATGGCTATCTTCTCAGACATGGTAGAACGGACTATTGAGATCTTTATGGATGACTTTTCAGTGTTTGGACCTTCATTTGATACATGCTTAGCACACTTGGAAGTCGTCCTACAAAGATGTAAAGAGACGAGTCTGGTATTGAACTGGGAGAAATGTCACTTAATGGTGACCAAAGGGATTGTGCTTGGTCACAAAGTATCGAAAGCGGGGATTGAAGTGGACAAGGCAAAAGTGGCGGTGATCGAGAATCTTCCATATCCGAACTCCGTCAAGGGAGTCCGAAGCTTCTTGGGGCATATCGGGTTTTACCGACGGTTTATTAAGGATTTTTCTAAGATCACTAAACCCTTATGTTCTTTATTGCTTAAAGATGCTAAATTTGACTTCACTGATGATTGTATCTTTGCTTTTGACAGGTTAAAGAAGGAGTTAATTTCCACACCGATTCTCACAGCTCCCGATTGGAGTCTGCCATTCATTCTGATGTGTGATGCGAGTGACACTACTGTTGGAGCAGTGTTGAGCCAAAGAAAGGAGAAGCGGATGCATGTGATCTATTACGCGAGTAAGACGTTGGATGATGCTCAGATCAATTACGCGACTACCGAGAAGGAACTATTAGCTGTTGTCTACGCTTGCGAGAAGGTTTGGTCATATCTAGTTAGGACCAAGGTAATTGTGTACACCGATCATTCAGCCCTAAATTATCTGATGGCCAAGAAAGATGCTAAGCCGAGACTCATCCGGTGGGTGCTGTTGCTCCAAGAGATCGACTTGGAAACTTTGGTCAAGAAGGGTTCCGAGAATACCGTGGCGGATCACCTCTCAAGACTCGAGGGAGGTGAAGATCAAGAAAAAGACATGACCATCATCAATGATTCATTCCCAGATGAGAAACTCTTCAAGGTTAGTCATTCCGAGCCTTGGTTCGCGGACTTAGTGAATTATTTGGTGGGAGGAGTAGTGCCATATCAGATGAACTCCCACCAAAAGAAGAGGTTTTTCTTTGAAGCCAAGAGGTATTATTGGGACGAGCCTTACCTTTATAAATTATGTGCCGATGGGATGATCCGGAGATGTGTACCGGAAGAAGAAAAGGCCGACATTCTAAACCACTGTCATACTTTAGAGTGTGGGGGCCACTTCAGCATCGACAGAACAGTTGCGAAGGTTCTACAGTCAGGATTCTTTTGGCCTTCAATGTTCAAAGAAACTCGCGACTTTATCTCTAAGTGTGATCGGTGCCATAGAACGGGGAACATATACAAGAGGGATGAGATGCCAATGCAGATTTTCATGGAAGTCGAACTCTTCGGCGTGTGGGGGATAGATTTCATGGGACCGTTCCCGAACTCGTTCCGTAATGAGTATATATTAGAAGCGGTGGACTACGTGTCTAAGTGGGTGGAAGCGATCGCGACTCCTACAAATGATTCTAAAGTAGTGATTAATTTCCTACGGAAGAATATCTTTTCGAGGTTTGCAGTTCCGAGAGCACTGATTGGCGATGGTGGGAGTCACTTCTGTAATCGGTATTTGGAAGCGGTTTTAAAGAAGTATTATGTGATGCATAAAATCACCACACCCTATCATCCTCAAGCGAACGGGTTAGCCGAAGTGTCTCATCGGGAACTCAAGCAAATCCTCGAGAAAACCGTGAACACATCGCGAAAGGATTGGTCAACCAAGTTGGATGACGCATTGTCGGCGTACCGGACAGCGTACAAAACCCCTCTTGGCACCACCCCGTATCGTCTCGTATTCGAGAAATCATGTCACCTTCCGGTGGAACTTGAGCATCGCGCCTACTGGGCAATCAAGCGACTGAATATGGATATGAAGGCGGTCGGGCAACACCGATGTTTGCAACTGAACGAGCTTGAGGAGATCAGACGAGACGCCTACGAGAACGCGGCCATCTATAAAAAGAGAACAAAGCGGTTCCATGACAAGGGTCTTCAACCTAAGGTAAATATTCCTGGAATGCAAGTTCTTCTATTTAACACACGATTACGTCTTTTTCCAGGTAAACTCAAGTCGAAGTGGTCCAGACCATTCACTGTCAAGGAGGTATACCCATACGGATCAGTTGAATTGCAAGGAAAAGATGGGGCGACCTTCAAAGTGAACGACCAGCGCGTGAAGCCCTACTATAGAGGAGAGACGGTAGTAGCTGATGCCACATTTTTGGAGGAACCGAAGGTGTATCTGTCAGACGGTCGAGCCACGACCGAAACCACGGCGCTGGGAAACCCACAAAGGTTTAATTCCTGTTTAATTTACGTTTTTGAGTGTTTTGATTTACAAAAAAAATAATAAATAAATATATGGTGGAACAGAGACATACGCGGACTAGGCCGCGGCCTCAAGCCACGCACTAAGCCGCGCAACTCTCTGTTGGTTTTGGGGAACAGAGGGTCCCGCAGGCTAAGTCGCGGGTGTCTCTGGAGTCGGATTGAAACAGTGACTTACGCGGAGTAGCCTGCGGGCTCAGGTCGCGGCCCAAGCCGCGCGGCTCCCCTGACACCTAGGGTTTGCCATTTTGTTTTTGTGTGCTGTCTTTTCATTTCTTTTCTTTCTTCTTTCTTCTTTCTTCCTTTCTTCTTCCTTTTGCTTTCATTTTCTGCACTCGCTCTCCCTCTATCTCGAATCTCTCTCTTGCTCCATTGATTTTTCAAGAGCTCCCTTCAAATTTTCAAGAGTCCTCTCCCTATTTTCAGAACTTTGTGCTCCATTTCTTCAAGACCAAGGTATGTATTCTCACTCTTATTTCTTTTGGTCTTCATTTGCTATGATGTGGTGTAAGTGTGTTCTTTATCTTCCCCATTTTCTATGCTTCCTCTATTTTTTCATGATATCTCCCCATTATTTTGATTTCTCACTAATGTGGTACACTAGTGATGTTTTATGCTTAGAATGTAAATACATGCTTGTTGTATGATGGTAATCTGACATGAGAACTTTATACTTGTATGCAACCGGGTATGTGACTTTTGTGAGAATGTGTTCTTAAGATCTGTGATTGGGGAACTTTTGGGAAGTAAAAATGGGACAGATTTTGGGTTTTTATAATTTTGTGACCACTACCAATTTTGTGCGTAAATGGTACGTTAGGAGTTTTTGGCAACATAAACTCCTTACATCTTTATTGTGGGATTTGTCCTTTTTGTGCAAGCATAGCCAAACCTAAGTTTCACTTAGGTTTGGGGTTCATCGAGTTATTGCTTAATGGTGCAAACCATTGAAAGTTGTTAGATGTATGCACTAGGGAATTATGTGGTTACGTGACTGTTGGTCAAGATGCATGAACTAAAAAGTTTATTTTATTGGCATTCTGCATGCATGAGAATTGTGAGTTTTGTCTGTACGTACACGTAAATGAAAGGAGATGCAACAAACCTAAGTTTCACTTAGGTTTGGGGTGCCTTACTTTTCAGCATCCACACACTCACATTTACCCCTTTGCAAACCTCGGTTTTACCGAGGTTTGGGGTTGACTTTATTTGACCAACCTAGGCCTCGGCCTAGGTTTGGGGTGGCTATGAGCGAGATAACTCATTTGAGTTTATATATTTCGGTAGATAATGAGGCACCATCCGAGCACCCATATATCCTTCCCAGAATATGAGCGCATCCACCCAACTAACTGGTGGCGGATGTTTAACCGAGAGAACCCGAATATGGACGCGCGGATTGAGCATATGTTAGAGAAAGGGTTCCAACCCTTTGGAGAATGAGGTATTAAGCTTGATGACCTACCGGCCGAATCCAGGGTGCCGGTTATCATACGCCAACATTCATGGGAGAGGTTCATCCAAACCCCTCCCATGTACTGTATCGAAACGGTTAAGGAATTGTTTGCGTGCATGATACCGGCTGTGTACCATGATCGTTGTGTGGTAAGGATGGGCAACAATGAGGTCCGGATTTCACCGGACGATATATGTGCATACTTCCATTCTCCGCGCCGCACCAACTTGAGTGCAACCTACGGACTATCGCCTAAACCGGCTTTCCGGGAACAATTGAGTCCGACCATCGCCACCTCCTTACGGCGAAATGGACATGAAGGGTGGCATAAAATGTACCAGCACATTCTAAAAAGTGAGCTTCATACCGACATCGCCTTCCTGATACTATTTGTAAAGGCTTCGCTAAAGCCATCGTCACATAACACCACCGCCGATAGCCAAGTGGCGGAGGTCCTCTACTCCCTGCACAACAACCTCCCGATGGATATCGGGCATATTATATGGATGGAGTTGCTAGATGCAGGTATGACTCTTGACGGTATCTTACCGTTCCCTTGCCTTATCACACACTTTTGCAGGGAAGCTGGTGTCTCGATAGGACACCTCACTGCATCGAAAGAGGATTTCCGGAAGAAACAATATAATTACCAAATAACGGCGGCGATGAAGTTAAAGGAGAGAAGGCGGGTAGATCCAGATTATCAGATACGGTGACTCGCGGCACCGGTCCATGACTCATCCGAGAGTGCCTCGGACAGCGATCCGGATTATGACCCAGACACACCACCAGCAGCCACTACCGAGCACGCCGGCGACACTCCTCTTTACATCCGGCGATTGACTGAGCAGATGGAGGTCGGGTTCCGTGAAGTGAACCAACAGTTGGACAGTTTTGATGCACGTATCACCCACGCCGGCTTTCCATCGCCACCACAAGCACCACCAGCGTAGCCCCAAGGTCGAAGGAGAGTTAGAGGCCGGCAATCCGGGGGCGCATCATTATCTTCGCACCGGTAGCTTGGGTTTGTTTTCGTGATCTTTTGTTCTCGATATTTTGATTCTGTACTGTACTAAATTTTATTTCTATTTCCGAATGATTGTAATAACCGCACGACTATATTTGTCACATTTTGTATCGCCTACGCCGATACCTCCACATTGGGGACAATGTGGGGGTAAGGTTTGGGTTGCCCAATCGGGCCCACGTTTATGCACGTAGATTTCCTGCACATCTGAATGTTTAGATCATATTAGCTAAATTTTTGTCTTGGATGATTGAGACCGACCATTGTGGGAAGAATCTTGTGATAGCAACGTGACCATTAAGGGAGGACCGGGAAAAGGCATGACTAGGGACATTAGTGGAGACCACCCAATAGCGAGATTTGAGCCTATATGACGTATTTCAATTCGAGGGATTTAAACACTTAATTCGTATACACTTTTTTGAATTCCTTGTCGTGATTATAGAGTGATCTCGCTATAATATTGCATTGAGTAGCAAAGACGACCATCGGGATATTGGGTAAGGGTATAGTAAACCATATCGTGTGGACCTTAAGAGATGATTCCAGGCATTGTGTGCAATTTTTACCATTTTTATCTATCTTCCCTTTTGACCCATTATGTGTGTATCCATAACCCATTTTGCAGCCAAACACTCATCACCTTGTTTATTTCAGACCCACCATTACACCCTAACCAACCCTTCTTCGAAAGTGTGTCAATCAAAAACGGTAATGAACAGCGGAAGATAGAGCAGAAAAGAAAAGTACAGGCCAGTCTTGGAAATAAATTGGGTCACTCTAACCCAAGAGATAGAAATGAGGGCCAATGCTGCCCCAATCAAATAAAGAGGGCCAATGATGCCCAAAAAAAAACACAGTTAGTTAGACAGTAATTATAGCAGATAAATACAAGAGTCAAAGCGACTCCAGCTGTGACAAAGAGGGCCAAATGATAGAAAATGAAGCCAGGAAAGTTCAGAACTGCTAAAGATTGACACACCGAGGATTTTTGATCTGCTTACCCTTCGTTTCTTAGCCATAACTCTAGCCCCATTACAACCCATGTAAAGACCTGGAAGATCTTCTGGAAAATGTGATTAGGGTATACGACCACCTTTACCAATAGTCCCTGTCTTGCTACTTGATTCCTTTCTGAGATCGACTTTTTGGACATTTGTGCGTCTTTCATTAGAGTTGTCATGTAATCTTTCGAGTATCATTGTACATAACTTCCTTAGACAAGACAACATGTGCGACAACCTAGGTTCGAGTGAAATGAGAGAATCCCGCGAGGTAGGGTCGAGGCGAAATGTTTTCCCTAGTATGCTTGGACCTAGTACGACCTAAGTGTAATCGAAGCAGTCACGAGTTCTGTTGATCCAAACCCTCAGTGATTTGATAATGACCCTCTCTTATATACTTAGTGAAAATTGTAAGTAAACAATATGTATCAGAGTTACAGTACCGCTGATAGGAACTCTCGCCCTTTTAAATTAAACATTCAGCGAACACTGTTCATCATTAATGCGCTGAGTCTGTTCAGTCATTATGATGATCGCTGATAAGTTAGTTGTTTACTTATGATCCCTGAAGACAAGTTTCACGTCAACAAAGGTTCTACGCTGAAGTCGAAGATCAAGCTCAAGAACCAGCGACAAGTCTCCTAATGAACTGATGCGGATCAGCGAAGACTCAGATTTGTCCACTCAACGTGAAGTATCAAGTACAAGACTTCAGCTATCGCTGAACTTTATCATCTGCTGAATAGTAAATGATAATCGCTGAATCAACGAAAGCTGATCATGAAGTCCTCCGTACAAAGTACTTTTGTCTTAACCACCCTTGCACGCCTCCGTACGAAATGTCAGAAAAGAACCTCCGAATATCTGAAATCGTACAACCACTCTGATACTACACTGTTCATCCTTACGGCTACTAAGGTTGTCAACCAAGGTCAATGACATGCAACCAACCAGCTGATGTCACGTGTAAAGTATATACTGACTTGCATTAAATGCATGCAGTATATAAAGAGATGAACTCACTTCATTTGAAGCAACATGCTAACTCTGGACAAGTTCATATCTCTTATCTCAAGATAGGTTATTATTAGTAATTTCCTTATCTTTCTTAGTGCAAGAAACCTTAGTGTTCCAACTTGTTTAGATTTAGGTTTATCCTTAATCTTGTCTCCGCAACAAGCTGTAAATTGTTAATGATTTATCAATAAACAATTTAGAATAGTAAAATCTGTGTGTTTGTATTCAACCCCCCCCCCCCCTTCTACAAACTTGTATAGGCCTTCGGGACCAACAAGTGGTATCAGAGCGGATTTCTTTAATCTCATAAACAAGATCTAATCTAAGATATTTCTCTTCCTTGCTATTATCTGAAAATGGCCACCAACACCAACACAAATTATATAGACAATGGTTCTCTTGCAAAACCCCCTAGATTTTCCAGAGATAACTTCAACTTATGGAAAAATAGGATGACACTCTTCTTAGAAGGTGTAGACCCTACTATGCCTTACTATCTTGAGAATGGTCCATTCATCCCCGTAAGATTTGATGCTGCAGTTCCAGGCACTGAGAATAGACCTGCTATTCCAGAAAGGCTGGTACCTAAAGAAATCCATCAATGGACTGACGAAGATAAGAAGAAAGTGGCTATAGATACAAAAGCCAGATCCATACTATCCATGGCCCTTCCTGACGAAGTCTACCATTCCGTCATGAACCTGAAATCATCAAAAGCCACGTGGGACACAATATGTGTTCAGTATGAAGGAACGTCTGAAGTCGAGGACTCAAGAAAGATCAACCTGGTAAGACAATACGAAAGCTTCATTTCTGGTAAGAATGAAACTCTCTCTGAAGTTCACCAACGTTTTAATTGTTTAATTATAGATCTGAAAACTGTTGGTAAGGAATATTCTAACTTTGAAGTGCTGACAAAGTTTCTAGAATGTTTACCTGAAAGCTGGGACAATTATTCCATGTGTCTCAAGCTATCAAAGGATCTAAGATCAATGACCCTTGCTACCTTATATGGCACGTTGCTGAATCATGAGCAATCTAGCCATCTTAAGAAGAATCTTGTAAAAGATTCCAAAAGCACCCATGTTGCTTTATTCTCAGAGGAACCTTCTACTCAGCGACCCTCGGTCACTATCACTGAGTTAGAGAGTAACTCTGAAAGGTCATCAGATTCTGATTCTTCAGGTGATGATGAATCCTTGGCTCTCCTAACTAAAAAGTTCAGGAGATTCGCCAAGAAGAAAATGTTTAGAAAGAACAAAACTCTTTCCATAGCTGACAAGCCTAAAACATCAGCTTTTGTTGATAAGGCTACTGCTACTTGTTTCAACTGCGAAAAGACAGGTCATTTCGCTAATGAGTGCAGGTCAAAGAAAATCATGAGACCTTCAGCTTTTACAAAGAAATCCTTTGTTCCAAGGAATAAAGATGACAAATACTCAAAGCTGAAGGAGAAGTATGCAAAGCTGAAAAGCTTTAAAAAGAAAGGAAAAGGCCTGATGGCTGACTATGATTAGGCTGCTTCTGATGAAGAAGCATCATCATCTGATTTTGAAGATGATGAAGCAAATCAATGTCTCTTGGCTAAGATTGAAGAAGAGGAAGAAAGTTCAAACATTCCCTACACTTCAACATCTACCATTCAGGTATCACCTTCTTTCTTTACCAATATTTCAAATATTGATGAAGCTGATAGTCTCCGTAAGATCGATCTCTTGACTAGAAGTTTATACGAAGCCATGAACGGCAAAACTGTGGTTGAAAACCAAAATCTTGATCTCGCTGAAAAGCTTAAAAACTGCCACCTTCAAATAGAAAAGCTTTCTAAAATTGAAGAAGATTTTAACGATCAAGTATATTTAAATCAGCTAGTCAAAATCGAACGAGCAGAAGCTATCGCTGCATTAGAGGCTGAAAAAGCTACTGTTGAAGGATGGTGTAATTCTTCAACAAAGACCACTGAGATAATTAAGGCTCAGATTCCTCTGAGTGATAAACGTGGTCTGGGTTATAAATATAACACTCCAAAACCAACCACTGAACGTTCAATGCTTAAATTTGGAACGTTCGTATCCTCAGTCGCTGACACTTCATCATCTCAGTGCTCCTCGTCCATTACACCAATCTCTGAGGAAACTCCTACCTCCTCAAAAGGTAAGGAGAAAATGGTTTATTCAAAACCTACCTCTGTCTCTAAAGACAAAGGTAAAGGAATTGTTATTTATCAAAATCCTCAGAAGGGTACATTAGTACCAAAGCTGAATGCTTCTAAAGTCTCAGTGACCTACCCCTCTGAATCTAGAAAGCTAATCTATGGATCTATTCAGCGATCTACTCCTAGACTCAGAGTGGATGTCCTTGGTAAGAAATCTGAAGAACTGAATGTTCGTCCCATTTCTAAAGCCAATAGTTTACTTGGTGCTGGCACTTCTAATTCAAAATTAAAAGCTCAGCATACAAGTGGTCTTAGAACTACTTTTAGTTATAGGAAATGTTATCACTGTGGACTTACCGATCATATTGCTAGTAAGTGCCCCACAGCCACCAAAGCTGAAAAGATAGCTAAGGTGAAGATTTCCCCCAAGGCAAAGAAGACCAACCCTGGTGCAAATCAGGTCAAGGTGAATTCTACCACTGAGGTTAAGAAATTAACCAAAGTGAAGAAAGACAAAGTTGAATCTTCAAATGCTGCGAAGACTGCTGAACCTTCAATTCCAACTACTTCCACTGACAAACGTGTATACATGGTTAAGTGGGTACCTAAGAAAAACTAATCTTCCTTTGTATTGCAGGTTAAGAAGGGTATCTGGTATCTCGATAGCGGATGCTCTAGACACATGACTGGTAAGAAAAGCCTGCTCGCTGAATACAAGGAAGAGAAAGGTCCCTCTGTGACTTTCGGTGGAAATGGAAAAGGACATACCCGAGGGTATGGTGTACTTTCAAATGGTACAACCTCCTTCAGAAGAGTCGCATATGTTGAAGGGCTGAAACATAATCTTCTGAGCATCAGTCAGCTTTGCGACATGGATAACAAAGTAATTTTTACTAAGGAATCCTGCTTTGTCTCTGACAAAAAGGAGAAGATAGCTCTCAGCGGTTATCGTTTGGAAAATGTTTATGTAATAAACATGGACTCAACAACCACTGAGAACTCCTGTTTCTTCTCAAAGGCATCTTCTGATGTCAACTGGCTATGGCACAAGAGGCTCTCACATCTAAATTTCAAGAAACTGAATACTCTTTCCTCCAAAGAGTTAGTCACTGGTCTACCTCAGCATTCATACGCCAAAGAGTCTTTATGTTCAGCGTGTGAAAAAGGGAAGCAGACCAAGGCAAGCTTCAAGTCAAAGCAAGTCTCCTCAGTGTCATCTCCTCTACAACTACTCCATATGGATTTGTTTGGACCTGTTAACAAATAATCCATCGCTGGAAAGAAATATACGCTGGTCATAGTTGATGAATTCTCTCGTTACACATGGGTAATGTTTCTCCGTTCTAAGAGTGACACCCCTGAAGAACTCATCACCTTTGTTCGGAAGATGGAAACTCTGAACAATATGAATGTTCACTCAATAAGGAGTGATCATGGAACTGAATTCAAAAACAGTTCTCTTGATTCCTTCCTTGAGAGTAAGGGTATTTCTCACAACTTTTCGTCAGTGAGAACAACGCAACAAAATGGAGTCACTGAAAGAAGAAATAGAACAATTATTGAAGCTACACGTTCAATGCTCAGCGATTCTCACCTGCCTACTCAGTTTTGGGCAGAAGCTGTCAACACTGCTTGTTTTACGCAAAACAGGTCGCTGATAGTTAAAAGATTCAAAAAGACAGCCTATGAACTTTTTCATGGGAGAAAGCCTTCAATCAACTTTCTTCACATCTTTGGATGTCAGTGTTTCATACTGAACAACAGAGATGCCCGTGGAAAGTTTGATCCTAAGGCTGATGATGGAATCTTTCTTGGATACTCCTCAGTCTCCAAAGCATTCAGAGTCTTCAACCGTAGAAGAAAAACTGTAGAAGAAACTATTCACGTCACGTTTGACGAATCCCGTTCAGCGAACTCTAAACCGAACGCTGATACAGAAGAACTGAATCAATGGATGTTTTCTCATCTTGGTGATTCAGAAGATACTCCCACTCCTCATGCTCATCCAGTAGAAGATGATAGTCCCACTATCATTCCAAACATGCAGAACAGTGAAGCTGAAACATCATGGGTCTCAGCTGTTCCTATAAACACTATACCTGCAGTTGATCCAAATGTCTCAGACATTCCATCTATTTCTCAACAATCAGTGAATGAAGTGACAAATGCAAACATTCCTCTCTTAGCTGATAATCCAGAAGTAGCCGAAGCCTCATCTTCAGTTTCTCCAGTTCAGACTGAGGCAACGACGTATGCTCCGGCTCAGCGATGGACTGTAAATCACCCAATCGATCAAATTCTTGGTGATCCCAACGCTGGTATTCAGACTCGTAGAAGTGCAGGTAATATTTGTTTATTTGTTAACTTTATTTCTCTAACTGAACCAAAGAAAATAGATGATGCCCTCAGAGATCCAAACTGGGTCAGCGCTATGCAAGAAGAGCTGACTGAATTTGAAAGAAACAAAGTTTGGAAACTCGTTCGTAGACCAACAAACAAAACGGTGATAGGCACTAAATGGGTCTATCGAAACAAGTTGGACGAACATGGTACTGTAACTCGCAACAAAGCTCGTCTTGTTGCTCAGGGATACAGTCAAGAGGAAGGCATAGATTATGACGAAACTTTTGCTCCAGTAGCAAGACTTGAATCTATTCGTCTTTTCTTAGCATATGCTGTACACAAAAACTTCACTGTACATCAGATGGATGTCAAATCAGCATTTCTAAATGGAAAGCTGAATGAAGAAGTTTATGTGGAACAACCTCCAGGATTCTCAGATCCTAAGCGCCCAGGTTACGTTTATAAACTAGACAAGGCACTTTATGGCTTAAAGCAAGCTCCTCGTGCATGGTATGATACTCTCTCTACTTATCTCCATATTGAAAAATTTGAGAGAGGTAAGATTGACAAAACTCTATTTTTTAGAAAAGTGAAAGGTCATATCATTATAGTTCAAATATATGTTGATGACATTATATTTGGTTCTACTAATCCTGAGCTTTGTACTCGTTTCGCTGATAGAATGAAAGATGAGTATAAAATGAGCATGATGGGTGAACTAACATATTTTCTTGGTCTTCAGATTAAGCAAACTGAAAAAGGAACTTTTATAAATCAGGGAAAATATGTTAAAGATATGCTGAAGAAATTCGACTTAACTGAAAGTTCAGCTATGAAAACCCCTATGGCACCACCGCTGATACTTGATAAGGACACAAAGGGTGTTCCTGTCAATGTCACGCTGTACCGTGGGATGATCGGCTCACTATTGTATCTTACAGCTAGCCGACCCGGTATTATGTTTGCAACATGTCTGTGCGCACGATATCAAGCTGAACCTAAGATATCCCATATGAAAGTTGTAAAGCGAATCTTTCGATATCTTAAGGGTACAGCGAATCTAGGTCTTTGGTATCCCAAAGACTCAGGATTCGATCTAACCGCCTATTCAGACAGTGATTTTGCAGGTTGCAAAATGGATAGGAAAAGCACCACAGGAGGATGTCAGCTCCTGGGTGGAAAGCTGGTAAGTTGGACAAGTAAGAAGCAAAACTCAGTGTCCACTTCCACAGCTGAAGCTGAATATGTAGCCGCTGGAAGCTGTTGTTCTCAAGTCTTGTGAATGAGAAATCAGCTACTAGACTATGATCTTCAGTTCTCCAAAATTCCAATCTATTGCGACAGCACTAGTGCCATCGCTATAGCAAACAATCCAGTGCTACACTCAAAGACAAAACACATAGAAATCAGATATCATTTTATCAGAGATCATGTGATGAATGGTGATATAAAACTTCATTTTATCCCAACTGATTATCAGTTAGCTGATTTATTTACCAAACCTCTTGATGAGACAAGATTCAACTTTCTCATCAGCGAGCTTGGAATGCTGAACTTTGAAGGGTAAAATCTTCAGCGGTTCACATTTGATCAGCGATACGGTTATACAAACTTGTATAGCCTTCGTGATAAAATCAACTCATATAATCCATTTCATCATCTTCTCTCTGAATAAACTTGGTTAAACTGATATCCAGGTATGTTTTCTCTCTCTGACAATCGCATGTAAATGCAAGATTTCAAAATAAATTACATCGCTGAATATCTCTTCCTTAACAACGATATTTTGAAAGTTCTTTAAACCCTCACTAATATTTCTATTCAGTGCTTCATGTTTTTTAAAAAAGAGTCCCTGAGCTTTCAAAACCTCAGAGACATCCTAAAAGAATGTGAAAGGACAGTTGTGACGTCATTGCAACGGATAACACTAGGCACGATTTCTTTCTGACACACGTTTGCACGTTTCGTTCAAACTTCTTATCAAATGCAAACACATGTCCGTGTAATGATGAAAACCTTTTCCCGCTCAAGGTTTTCTCTCTCTAAAACTCCCTATATAAACAACTCTTGGTTTATATTTGTCTTTTACGCGAACAATCTTCCTCCGCAAGAAAGAATCCTCCGTTGCATTTGTGCTCTCAAAAACCTCAAGAACTGTTCATCATCTTCTTCATCAAAACATCAAGGTTAATATGTTCTTATCTATTATCAAATACGTATAACTTGTTTTCGATCTTCTCATTGTTTTAACAAGATCAAACAAAAGAACTTTGTAAAATAAAATCATTTCTTTCATGGTTTTATGAACACAACCATTTCATGGTTGTTCTTCAAGTTTTAAATCTAAATCTTAAACTTGTTCTTCATTCGTATCCAGTTTTCTTTTAGAAACTGGAATACAAGACTTTATGGGGTTTACATTTTATTTCAAAATCATGAAAAACCCTAATCTTCATTAAGACATTTATGTCTGAATGAAATGGACAAAATTCGAAACATCTTAATGGAAATTTCTTTCCACATTAAGATAATTCTTATTTGTTAACATCTTTGGTTGAACTGATAATACAGAGAAATGGCATCTTCAAAGATCAATGTCACCGATGAGTCCATCTCCGCTGACTCTGAGGAAGTGGACATCATCAAAGCCCCTCAGGTTAAGTTCAAGCTGGATCAACTAGATTGGACTAAGGTCAACAACCTCTCTGCGCTTCTCGAGTTTCCTCCTCGAAAGCAAGTCACACATCTGGATGATGCTGTGAATTTCCTGAAAAACTGCTGCATTTCAACAGCCCTGACCATCACACCTCCTGCAAGTCAGTTACTACTATCCCAGTTCTGGTACTCTGCCAGACACACTCAGCTACCCTCCGCCAAAGATCCCTCCAAAACCATCGATTGCATACTCAGCGATACTGAGTATGGCACAATTAAGATAACCCCCGCAATCATTCGAAAATCCCTGAACTTTCTCAATGCCACCAAAGAAAAACCCTTTGTTCCATTCCCTGACCATAAGAAGCAAGCTGACAGAGATGCCATCATTGCTTTTCTCGACACAATGGGTTACATCTGGGACATTGGAAGGGACAAGAAGCCCGAGAAGAAGCTGACGCTGATAAAGAAGTCCAAAATGCCCAGCGAGATGAATTTCATCTTCGCTCACCTGATCAGCTGCATGACAGCGAAGTCCGGCTCTTCTGATCAAGCCGCACAACCTACGCAAGCTATGGGATACGCACTGCTGAAAGGTCTAAACATTGACTGGGCATCTATTATATATGATGACCTAGTACAACGCGTGGATTCTGCCACTGACCGACCAGCATGGGTTCCTTACCCAAGATTCATCAGCGCCATCTTCCAATATGGCCTGAAGGACAGCTATCCTGAAGAGGGTGACCTGAAACTTTCTCAGGTTGGCCCTAAGGTGCTCGATTTCAAACCTGTCGACAATGAGGTACGTCTCTCTACCCTTCTCTCTCTTCTTAACCCTAATTCTTCGATTTATGTGGTTCCTTCAGCGACAATACCCATCGCTGATACCTCGGTCACACAATCCTCTCCTTCTAAGAAAAGGAAACTCTCTACTACCCCTCTTGATTCTAAAAGGATCAAAAAGAACAAGGAGCAACCCCAGCAATTCCATGCTGAAGACTCCTCAGCTCATTCTGAAGAGCTGAAGGAAAGTTCCGTGGTACGCTCTGCCACACCCGTTCAAGCCATCCCTCCAATCCAGACTTCAGCGTCTCCAAACGCTGAGGTTAGAAACTTGGAACCTAACCAACCTTCTTCAGTCTCTCAAAAGACTGATGAAGTTGTTCTCAGCGAATCCAACGCTGAACTCGCTACCCGAACCCCATTCTTATCCTTCGCTCCTCCCTCCACTTCTTTGGACACTCCTCCAGCTAACTCTGGAGATGCCATCATTCCAGAAGCCACCGCTAACGCTTCTCAACAAATGATGAAGAAAGGACCTGCAGAGATCACCATACCTCACCGTACTTTCGAAGAAGATATGGAACATTATTCAGGAGTCCGCAACTTTGACGATTTCATCAATCCTCCTGCAGGTACAAATCAACCCATATACACTGTAACTAAACCTGAAACTTCTGAGCTTTCCTTTGTTCACAAGTACTTATGTGTTACAGGTCCTAATTTGGGAGACATCAACGACTCTCTGAAGTCCGTGGAAACAAAGCTGTCAGCTCTCACCACCACACTCTCCAACAATTCTACAGCTGTAACAAACGCTGGAGAGAATTTGACAAAGCTGACAACAGTGGTGGAAAAGAAAGCTTCCACAGACGACATCAAGATTGTTGATAAGACTCTCAGCGATTTCGCCAAAGTGCTCGCTGACATCTACACAGACTACACCTCACTCAAACAATCAGTTTCCTCCATGTCCGGTGAAGTAACAACGCTGAAGACATCGGTTGGAGCACTAGTAGGTGATATGTCTGCTGTGAAGACAAACGTTCAAACTCTGACGACTGACTTAGGCTATGTAAAGACCGACGTTGGTTCGATGAAAACAATGATTGAAGAGCTGCTCAACAAGGCAAGAACTCCTGCTCCTGAACCTGCCCCTGCCCCTGTATTGGAAACTTTCACAGCGGCGGATCGCAAAGAGCTGGAAAAGATCAATCCTGCTATATCTGGTCTTGAAGACAGATTAGCAGCGATAGAAAGTTGTATTAAAATCTCTGGCCAAGAAGACAGAGAAAATACAAATGCTGAGTCTACCCATTCCTCCCCCAGTCATCATGAAAAAGAGGGGGAGAAGAGCGTTGAACATCCCGGGGAGAAGAGCGCTGAGAATCTTGAAAAGAGCGCTGAAGACCTTTCCCATGATGAATCTATCAGGGAAGAGAAGAACGAAGACCTCACCTTCGCTGAAGAGGGTGAGAAGACTATTAAAGCGGAAGCAGCCGCTGGACCTCAGGGTGATGAAAACCCTGAGGGAACCGAGAAGCTCGCCTCTGTATCTGAGGGGGAGCAACTCGAAGAAGATGCTGAAGAATCCAAAGCAGATGATGATGAAGTCGTCGACATCCCTGATGATGAACCATCTTCTTCTCCAAAGAATGATGATGATGATGACGAAGATGACGATGATTTCTTTATCGTCAAACCTGCCCCAAGGATCAAAGCTCTTAAGGGAATCTCGATAAATGAACCTTCAGGGGAGCGGACAAAGACAAAGCCCTCAGCCTCTGGAGCTGAGAAAGGCAAAGGCAAAAGCGTCGCTGAAGATGACAATCAGACGATCTTGCTTGAAAAGCCGGTTTGTCAGGTACACTAATCATCTCTTACTCCATCCCTCCTCTATCATACACTATCAGTTCCTCTACCCAAGCTTATACTGAAAGTCCAGGATACACTCTTACAATCAAATATGAACAATTAAGATCGTATTCACAGCAACTGGTCATATGATTTATTAACAATCTGTGAATTACAAGATATTACAATGAATTTTTCTCTAAACGGATTCACCAAAGATTATATCAAAGATTAGTTAGCAAACTGTTGCTAACACTATATATACTGTAGAGAAAAGTTAAAGCTACAGTACATATGAGAAACAGACTAATAGAACAATTACACGTGTCCTAATTAGTAACTGAATATAACAGAGAATATCCCAAGATATGAATTCTGAACATACTTCTAAATAAGCGCATCAGAACATTTGTCTTCAGTCAGAAGTTCTGAGTCTCCTACTCAGAACTCTGAACCTTCTAGTCAGAATCCAACACTTAGAATCTTTTTGAGATTTCTCACTCAGAACTTATGAGTCTTCTACTCAGAACTTCTGAGTCTTCTGAGCAACTTCCATACTTGTAATCTTTTCATTATTCTCTGATCAGAACTTCTGAGTCTTCTTACTCAGAACTCTGATTCTTCAGATCAGATCTTAACAGTTGTGTTTTTGACAAAACTCTAGATCTAACAATCTCCCCCTTTTTGTCAAACACACTTGTACTTTTCATCATCAAATTCTTAGAGCAGGAACAATCTTCAGAAGGAGCTCTTCTGAATGCTTTGACAACTTTTGCTCAGAATTCTGAATAATCTGAGTTAACAACTTCTGGTCAGTCTTTAATCAGCAGCAGCAACAATTTCCAAATTGATTTATGTTATATATTTGCTTTTTCTTTGCTCCCCCTTGAAATGCCAATTCTCATCTTCATTTCAGCTTTCATAAGATTTCTTTATAAGAAACAACCGATCAGTTTTTCTTTTCCTCTTCTCCTTCTTAAAATAACATTTCTCTCTTTTGTTATTTATGTACAAAAACCATATCAATCTTCAAAATCTTTAGCTTTTCTCCCCCTAAAGTTTTGGAAAGCAAAATCATCTTCAAAATCTTTAGCTTTTCTCCCCCTTGATTTTCAAAACTTTAGCGATGCTTTTTCTTCGAATGAAGTCTATGCTTTTTCTCCTCCTTAATGAATAACCTTGCTCCCCCTCAAAATAAGAATTATGGAGCAATTTGTTTTCTCCCCCTGAAAGTATGCATATATTTCATTAAAATTATTCATTTCAAATATAGTGCTTTAATGAAAACATTTATACAAGAAAAATAAGATTCACTGAACTACACTTGATAACTACTAACATTTGATCATTTGAAAATTTTACAAAAGAAATCCAACTTAATGAAATTTATCAGATTTTTCAATCAAATGAAATCAAATGCATGTGTTTGTATTCAAATACAAGTCATCATTGCATATCAAGTTAAAAATGTTCAGTTTCAATCTCTTTATTAAATCTATTTGGTGTGCTTAGCATGCGAAATATGATTAGCTTCAAGCATATGCAATTCTAAAAACATATACGAATACTTTGCTCTACTCACACTATTTGTCCAAAATCAGGATTTTCACAAATTTAAAAGTTTATTGCGACTTTGTATTTTCCCAAAGTTTCAAGAGATGTGTGCTCATTGGCATCTTTTAATTTTGTGCTCATTGACATCTTTTAATTTTGTGCACATTGGCATCTTTTAATCAAAAAGTTTAGTAAGAATAAGATACATCGTTAAACATGACTTTCTATCTGGTTCTATTGCAGGATTTGGGTCAGCATATCCCAGACCAGTTGGTCTTAGGTGCTAGGTGACAAGCACCCCATGGAACTTAATTTCCCAAACCAGAAAGGCCACATCGATATATCTTAAACCCATTTGTACCAGTAGAACATGGCTTTCTATCTGGTTCTATTGCAGGATTTGGGTCAGCCGATCCCAGACCAGTTGATCTTAGGGACTAGTTGTCGAGCACCCCTTAGGACTTACTCTCCCAAACCAGAAAGGCCACAGGTACAAACTTTCAAACTAAATGATTTTATATATATTTATATTTCATCTCAATCACTTGCTACTAAAACGTAGTACTTCCCCCATATTTTTGTTTCCATCCAATATTCTGACATTTAGGCTTTTTGAACATTATATTCTATATAAGTATAGATTTCATAACATTGAGCATTCGGCATAATTTCATTCATGTTTTGCTTACCTTTCGATTTAATTCATAAGTGAAAGTTGAAACAAATATAGCTCAGATAATACAAAATACTTGTAAAATCACTTTTTGACACACATTTATTCATTGAATGAAAATTAAAAAAAATCATATCATTGAATTAAATTGTTAAGATTCAAACATTCAAAGCAATAGAAATAAAACATAATACAATGTTACCTTTCACCACTTGTTCCTTGAAACAGAAAAATATGACAGTTAAGGATATCACCTGAGAAGTATGAGTTCTAAACTGATTTGTTTAGAAGTCTTAGTCTCTGAAGTACGGGTCCTGAACCGAATTATTCAGAAGCCATTTTAATTTAAGTACGGGTTTTGAACTGATATGTTCAAAAACCTAAAACGTTGAAGCACGGGTTTTGAACTTTATCTTGAAACAATCAGATCAAATTTTGAGACAATATTCCCTCTCAAATCAAGATAATCCTGCAAAATCAAGAGATTTTGGTAATCATCTACGATGATTCCTCGTTAGATATCAAAAATCCAAATTTTGAGTAGTTGAGTCAGAATTCTGAGTAGAAAAGTTAGAATTCTGAGTAACTTGTTCAAAATTCTAAGTATCAGAGTCAGAATTCTGATTAGTTGAGTCAGAATTCTGAGTAGTATAGTCAGAAGTCTGAGTAACTTGTTCAAAATTCTAAGTATCAGAGTCAGAATTCTGATTAGTTGAGTCAGAATTCTGAGTAATAGAGTCAGAACTTTTGAGTAAGAGAGTCAGAATTCTGATAAAACTATCCAGAGAAAATTCCTTAGAAAAATGTTTGGATTTTGTGATTTTTGAGCATTCTGAACTTCAAATCACCATAACTTGCTAAAAAATCAGAAATTTTCAACCAAAATTTGCAGGGTTGCTCAAAATGTGATTCTGAACTTATTCTCTGGAAATGTTTTCTACTAAAAACACCCACAACTATGAGTTCGATTACACACAGTAAACTGAACTTTTTTTAAAAAAAAATGCTTCAAAATCAACAAATTGATCTGTATGAATCAGAAATCCATAATCACATTCATACCGAGTTTTGGACTGAAGTATCCAAAAGTCAAAATTCTCAATTTAAGCTCAGCATCTGTTTTAAGTCATGTGTCAGTA
Organism: Saussurea involucrata; assembly: GCA_033807775.1. Lineage (NCBI taxonomy): Eukaryota > Viridiplantae > Streptophyta > Magnoliopsida > Asterales > Asteraceae > Saussurea > Saussurea involucrata. The sequence goes on along the minus strand of CM066320.1, from coordinate 40,103,519 downwards.
TTATCATTCAGCTCTACACATGAATAACCTGCAAAACAGATTAAGTTGTCTTTGGTACCCATATGAACTTGGGTCCAGGTTTGTTAGGTGCAGTGGCATATGCAGATATTCTATAAGAACCATACCAGTGCTGAATAAAATTCTTGTTCACAAAATCATTAGTCCCACAATATGAACAACAAAGTTTCTTTTGTGCAACTCTGACTAATTGATTTACAGAATAAATCACATCAGGTTTAACAAAAGATTTTCTTTGAAATGTATTGTTCTTCTTGACATTTGAATTAGGAACCTTTGATTTTGGCACTTCTTTCTTGGAAGTTGTTCCTTTAACTCTCCATTCCATTTTTATCTTTTTAAAAGAACAATTATAAGATTTATCAATAGCAGAATCATAAAACAGATTAGAAGAACGGATCTGATCTTTTGAACTATGATTTGATTTGTCAACAACTTTCGTTTCAAATTCCCTAAACTTTTTAACATACAAATCAAACCTTGACTGCAAATCAGATTTGGACTTCCTCTCTATCATGATTTTAGTTGATAAATCAGATAATTTCTTAATAAGCCTCCTTATCTCCAAATGAAAAACTTTTCTTTTCCTTCTCAAACTCATCTTTTAAGCATTTTTCTTTAAAGCCATTTACCTTCTTCTTTTCAGTCTCTTTCCTTCCATCTTCTAACTCTTTCTCCAACTCATTGATTTTTACAGAAAACTCATTTAACATTCCTGTTTTCTTTTTCTCAAAACCAATCTTTTCTTTTTGAAAAACATTTTTCTTGCATTCAAACTCTTTTCTTTCTTTTGCAAGAATTTTCTTCAAATCAGAAATTTTCAAAGATAATTCAACAGACTTTGTTTCAAAACCTTTCCTCTCAGTTTGAAAGTCTCTTCTCTCTTTCTCAAATTTCACTCTTTCAAGTATAAGAACTTGTTCAAAATCATAGATCTGTTTCAAGAGTTGACAATTTTTCATTTCACATGATTTGATTCTATTTTCAGACTCTGTCAACATCTTTCTTCTAAAATTGCCTCTCTCTTTCAAATCAACATTCTCTTTTTCTAACAACTTTATGTTTTCTTGAACCTTTTCAAAATCCTTTAGAAAATCAGATTTCTCTTTTTGCAAAATCTTTATAACTTTTGCATATTCGTCTTGTTTTGCTTGAAGATTAGCAATCTTGCTTTCAAAATGAACAATCTCAGTTTTTGGTTCAGAAATTGTTTCATTTGCTTTTACAGGACTTAATTTTTGTAAATTGTCTGAACTGGTTATAGAAATTGCAGGTCTCACAAAAACTTCAATAATCTCAGGCATGATGAAATGACAAATTCGAATATCAACTATGAATTATGATCAAAAATGAGAATCAACACAAATCTAGAACATGCAAGAATTAATCAAATCTGTCACATGCATTTCATCAAACAGTTAGAGTACATGAATTAATGAAATCTTCTTTTCAACAAAAAATTTGAATACTAATCAACATGCAGCATATATAATCACTTTGATCCAGAAACCAATCAAGAATTTCGAAAACATACCTGTGATCTCTGTTTAATTTCGAGAATTAATCAGCATAGAGAGAAAATCTTTGGATGACTTGATTGTAAGATATCGATTCAACAGAAAGACAAATTCAAATTTCTTGAATCAATGATAGAAACGAATTCAAGAAATTGTTAGGAATTCAAGAATTGTTAGCAGCAACGGAATCAATTGTCGAATTGATCAAGAAACTTCAAGAACGCGATCAAACACACTCTTGGACGAATTTGTTTGTTGATTGGCTCTGATACCAATTGAAAGTCCAGGATACACTCTTACAATCAAATATGAACAATTAAGATCGTATTCACAGCAACTGGTCATATGATTTATTAACAATCTGTGAATTACAAGATATTACAATGAATTTTTCTCTAAATGGATTCACCAAAGATTATATCAAAGATTAGTTAGCAAACTGTTGCTAACACTATATATACTGTAGAGAAAAGTTAAAGCTACAGTACATATGAGAAACAGACTAATAGAACAATTACACGTGTCCTAATTAGTAACTGAATATAACAGAGAATATCCCAAGATATGAATTCTGAACATACTTCTGAATAAGCGCATCAGAACATTTGTCTTCAGTCAGAAGTTCTGAGTCTCCTACTCAGAACTCTGAACCTTCTAGTCAGAATCCAACACTTAGAATCTTTTTGAGATTTCTCACTCAGAACTTCTGAGTCTTCTACTCAGAACTTCTGAGTCTTCTGAGCAACTTCCATACTTGTAATCTTTTCATTATTCTCTGATCAGAACTTCTGAGTCTTCTTACTCAGAACTATGATTCTTCAGATCAGATCTTAACAGTTGTGTTTTTGACAAAACTCTAGATCTAACATATACACTTAAACCAATTCTCTCTATCTGTTTCTACCCAAGTTCTTACTTGTAAGATCGCTGTGTTTCAGCTAGTCCTCTCCCCTGTTTGAGGATATCGCTGAAGGCTCCACAACTGCGACTTCACCAATAATTCCAGCTGCCGCAGAAGAAATAATCCCAGTCTTGGATTTGATCTCTGAGACTGATGAACCAGAAGAACAACCTCTCTCGCACAGAAACAGACCTTCCTCAGCTCCTCAAAAGCTGAGTGAAGAGGATCAAAAGAGAAGAGAAGAAATGATAAAGCGATTCGAGGATCAGCGAATCATTCTAAGGCATGATCAACTGCCTTCAGTTCCTCCAAAGTTCAGAATTTCAAAAGCTGAATACAAGGAACACCTCAGAGCTGAACACCTCATCGCTGAAAGAAAGGAAGCTGAAGAAAAAGACAGAGAATACGCCATCAAGCTTACTCAAGAATCTGTCAAAGACCCCTAGCTGAAACGTGTTCCCATTCAAGTCCAACGAAAGCTTTGGGAAGAAGCCCAGAAGATCGTGGAAAAGAAAACTGAAGTTTCTCAGACCACCCTGATCTGGTGTAAAGAGAAAATTCACTTCAGATATCGTCCAGCGAAGATCAACAAGGTATTCATCTCTGGAAGAACCTCTATCGGAGTACCTATTGTTGACATCAAACTTTTCAGAGAAGATGGCCAAACTGAAACCTTTCGCGCTGACACTGTAAAAAGTGATGGTCTCTCTGAATGGCTGGAGATGAGGTTAGCTATCCAATCGTCACAATCTAAGTACAAGGATCATTTCGAAAAGCTGATAAACAGACAGATCGATTTGATATCTTCTTGTGTGGACATTCCTCCTATTCCTGATCTAAAGCTTAAAAGAGAAAGGGGCTCTCCAAAGAAGAAACATCAAGATTCAAATTCAGGTCATGTCATACGAAATGAAACTGGAATTGGTTTCTCTCGCGCTGAAGTGCTTGGTCCTGATCCTGATCTATCTGCCCTTGACATTTCTTTGCCACCATGTGAACTTTTCGTTCCTGGTAAAGTCATCAGTAATCCTTATGGAATATTCTTTCTTGACTACGACAGACGTAAATGCTTTCAACGGATCGCTGAGCTTCCAATCACTCCAATCGAACAGCTCAGAGATCTTATCTACTGGTGTGACTTCAGAAAAGACATTCAGGCACGACACCTAAAACCCTTGATCTTTAAAGAAGCGCTGAACAAAAGAAAACAAGGCGTAACGGTTCCTGACTGGATGATCCCCACTGAAAAGACGACCCTTGATGAACTTCTCATGAAGGAAGAACCCTTTGAAAGCTGATATAATCTCCTTTTTCTCTATTGTATCAGTAATCCTTCTGTACTTGTAAATTATTTCGCTTGTACTTGTAATCTTTCTGTTCTTCATTGTAACCTGTTCAATATTTTAAAGAAAGATTTCAGCGAACGTACTTTACTCCATCAGTAATGAAAAGATCCCAGAAAACAGTAAAAGGGACAAATATTTTATGAGTTCTTTTTATCCTTATGTTTTCATTAAATAGCAATTTTCTTTGTTGCTATGTCATAATCAAATAGGGGGAGATTGTTGATCCAAACCCTCAGTGATTTGATAATGACCCTCTCTTATATACTTAGTGAAAATTGTAAGTAAACAATATGTATCAGAGTTTCACTATCGCTGATAAGTACTAAGATCTTACAGTACCGCTGATAGGAGCTCTCGCTCTTTTAAATTAAACATTCAGCGAACACTGTTCATCATTAATGCGCTGAGTCTGTTCAGTCATTATGATGATCGCTGATAAGTTAGTTGTTTACTTATGATCCCTGAAGACAAGTTTCACGTCAACAAAGGTTCTACGCCGAAGTCGAAGATCAAGCTCAAGAACCAGCGACAAGTCTCCTAATGAACTGATGCGGATCAGCGAAGACTCAGATTTGTCCACTCAACGTGAAGTATCAAGTACAAGACTTCAGCTATCGCTGAACTTTTTCATCTGCTGAATAGTAAATGATAATCGCTGAATCAACGAAAGCTGATCATGAAGTCCTCCGTACAAAGTACTTTTGTCTTAACCACCCTTGCACGCCTCCGTACGAAATGTCAGAAAATAACCTCCGAATATCTGAAATCGTACAACCACTCTGATACTACACTGTTCATCCTTACGGCTACTAAGGTTGTCAACCAAGGTCAATGACATGCAACCAACCAGCTGATGACACGTGTAAAGTATATACTGACTTGCGTTAAATGCATGCAGTATATAAAGAGATGAACTCACTTCATTTGAAGCAACTTGCTAACTCTGGACAAGTTCATATCTCTTATCTCAAGATAGGTTATTATTAGTAATTTCCTTATCATTCTTAGTGCAAGAAACCTTAGTGTTCCAACTTGTTTAGATTTAGGTTTATCCTTAATCTTGTCTCCGCAACAAGCTGTAAATTGTTAATGATTTATCAATAAACAATTTAGAAAAGTAAAATTTGTGTGTTTGTATTCAACCCCCCCCCCCCCCCCTTCTACAAACTTGTATAGGCCTTCGGGACCAACAAGTTCAACTCACAATGGAAGGTCATAGATCAAACAGGATAAGGATGAGGCGAGGGTGAGATAGGCGTTCACGGGTATGGGAAATCACCAGTGCATTACGTGGTACCGATTGGGAGTTGTGCAATTATTGTTTCACTGATATATGCTTTTATTCTCTTTTATCGCTAATTTGCTTGAGGACAAGCAACGCTCGGTTTGGGATTGTTGATAACGCCACTTTTTGGCGTTATTTTCGGTCCACAAACCAATGAGATTGGCTTGTGTTGAAGCAAAAAGGCAGAATTTTATGGTCTTTCGAGTGAAATGTGCAGGTAATTCGAAAGAAGATGAGCATCGAGAAAAAGAAGCGGAAAATAGTCCAAAAGAGAGTCAAAAACGAAGCCCAACGGAAGCCCAAGATCCATGACCCAGACCTGACCCGGACCCCTCAGAAAACCGCACGGCCTGCGCCGCGGTCCGAGGCCGCGGGCCAGGTCGCGTATGCTTCTGTTCCAATGCTATACTTGGTGTTTTCCGGATTTTAGGTCATCACTTTCACATGTGCGACGGTAGTCTACGAGGGGGCGATTTTCAGAGGTATTTCGAGCATTTTTGAGCCACGATAGAGGACCGATTGAAGAGGAGTTCACCACGCGAAGCAGATTAGACCCGAGAGAAAGGATTTCATCAGTATATTCTTCACGTTTATGATCACGATGTTTACACACACCACTTTCTACCCTGATTCTTGGGTTTTTGTCCACCCCAACATGAACTAATCTTTAGATGTTGGGGGTTGGAACGACTATGGTTTTATGATGGATGACGTGTAACTGAAGGATTTTTACTCGATTTGATCTATGAAGCATTTGATTTTAGTTTTCATACCCAATTGTAGTTTGATCACCTTCAGTTAAATTCCATAGTTTTTGATTAAATTCGAGAGAATTAATTAATAACTAGATCAAGTAATCAGGTGACGGAAAGGAGATTCGAGTAGAGATAGCCGAATCACCTTTTTGCCTTGCAAAGTTTAACCTAATGTGTTTTAAAATCACCAGTGGAGATCGAGAGATAAAACTAGTGAGTTTAAGATAAAATCCGTTATTGCTTGAAAAGGAATAACGGTGAATTTCAAAACTAGGGTTCATAAAAATAATCGGTAACAATCATTCGGGTATTCGTTCATCGAGAGTATAACCATAGGAAGTCCAACCCTCAACCTTTTCTCTATCAAAGTTCTTTCCAAACCTTCCGTTAATCGATTTTAGTCTTATTTAGTTTTTAAACGATTTTAAAAACCACACATCCAATTTCGACCATTCAGTTAATAGATCTTATAGTCATTGTGATACTTATTTCTTAGTTCCCTGTGTTCGATACTCGTACTTCCGTACTATTACTTGATTTCGACACCGTACACTTGCGGTTAGATTTAGGGGGTATAAACCCGCCTATCACTTACTCGCACCGATCGTCTCTACTCGCACCTACAATTTACTTCAACACACATACTTGGTAAAACACACTCGTTCTACTGAATTTTACTAATAGAAAAGTCTCAGCCGAAAAATACCCAACACTTAAAATACCAGATCCGTTGGGATACCGGATCCTCACGGCCCAACTTACATTACGGGTCCAATATTTTTAGTTTCAAATTCCGGTTCTCATTTAAAGGATAATACCGGATCCATAATATCAAAAGCCCAACTCGGTTCCCAATTACCTTCGGCCCACACAACAAAATCTTAGCTACTAAAGCCCACTTCCGGTTTTATGACCATAAAGCCCAAAGCAATTCGTTCGGATCCAAAACAAGTTCCGGGTCCTTCGGCCCATTTAACTGATTACGGCTCCATTGTTAGTTCCGGACCCCTTTTATTTATTCAATTTCGGATCAACTGTTTCGGTTCCGGATCCTCATAAATCAAACTCAATTTCGGATCCGTGTTTGGATTACGGATCCATACTAAGCCCAATGCAAATTTCCGGTATTAGCACATAGTTCTGGATCCCAAAATGCTATAAATTTCCAGATCCACCTTCGTGGGTTCCGGATCCCATTTTAGCCCACACACTTCCGGATCAATATTAAATTCCGGATATACTACGGTTCTCATTTTGTCCCGGTATGAGTTCCGGTCCCAACCAATTCCGGTATTAGATTAATAATTCGAACACTAAGATTTCAACGAATGCGACCACTGAACATACAAAATGATTATTGGTAAGAACAATAGCCGTAAGAGGACACCGAAATCGATTAATTAAATCATCAAACCTACAAATTTACATTGAATGAATTTAAGAAATAAACATACAGACACCAATTCCTTTTCTTCTTAAAAGATGGATAACATCCCCAAATTCACCACTCAAGACCTCAAAATTAATTTCAAAGAAGAAGAGAATTTGACAGTTACCTTGCAAGATGAATTACTCACGCCCAACCTTAAAGAACCCTGAAATCCTTTGATCCTCCTGATTCGCACTCTCAATCACACCTCTGCCGCACACACAAATTTTTGAGATAATTAGGGTCCTTAGGGTTTGACACCTTTTATACTCTCTTACAAACACACTAAACTTATTCCTTTTCACACTTTGCGCCACAAAACTTACATTCATTTAAAATAAGAACATGGTTATTACAGATTAAGGTATACAATACATTGCATTGTCATCATATAAGATATTGCATATTATTATCGTTTAATGACTTTGTTTTGATCAAACAACATAAGTGGAATTTAAATGATGACAAGTTGAAGAAAAAGACGATGGTGATTGCTTCCAACTCGTGGAGGAGATTTAAGTCAATGCTCGTAAAGTCGTACATGAGAAAAAACAAAACACCATACGATAAGTACTCGTATGTTAAACCAGATACGTGGGCTGACTTCATTAAGATCAAATCGACGCCAGAATTTGAGGTATAATAACAATAGCCTTATTTTTTAGTGTTATTATAGATTTATATGTTCCTAATTTAATTTATTTTTATTATGCTAAGGCACTAAGCCAAAAAAACAGGGAGCATGCAAAGCTGAATGATAACCCCCACCACTTAGGATCACGAGGGTATCTAGGGAAGCAGGATTCCTGGGCGAGCTATAAGGATCGAGGTATAATGCCCGAGATACACAATATGTATAGTAAGCGGACACGTGACTTTATATTGGCGAGATTGGTGAAATCACGCCCTGATGGGTAAGATGAAGCCTATAGTAGAAGATCTAGTAAGTTATTATTATGTCTTTATTTTAAGTTTGTTTATCGGCTAATTATCCTTAATTACTTGCCTGAATTGCTTGTTGTTTCACATGACAGATAGAAAAAGATAAACAATTCTCTCAGGCAGATTGGGACCCTGAAGTGGCAATAGATCCCCTGGTAGCGGTGTTGGGACCCGATCACCTACGTTGCACCAGGGGTGTAGGTCACAATGTGGGCCTGCGTGTAGGCCTAGGCCTCAAAAATAAAAAGAGAAGGCGTAACAAGAAAGAAGAGGAAATAAAGGAAATAAAGGACCTGAAAGAACGTACATCTAACTTGGAGAAAGAATTGAATGAGCTTAATGTAGAGAGAGAGAGAGAGAGGGCTTAGGGCTTAGAGAGAAACGTCCTCCATGTACTAAAATGCTTAGATCTAATATGAGGATGACTATTGTGCTCCATTCTCTCTCTAATACGATCATCGGATCTCGACAATTCAAGTGAAAAACGTGTCGTTTCGATGCGTTCTTCATGATTTATCTTTTGTAAGTGTGTTCTATCACCTAATCTCTTAGAGATCTGTTTGTTGTTCAATTCCAAACCAACTCCAATATTCGGAATCGAATATCGACAACTTTTTGGTGATTTTCAAGTTTTTTCGAGTTTTTCGGTGTTCTTCGTGAAGATCTTGTCAGGATCGAATCTTAACAAGACAATAAACACTTAGAATTCAGAATTAAAGAATCTGCGGAAAAGAACTTTAATTCTCACAATCAAGAACAATGTAACAGAAAATTCACCACTTTGTATATTCACTAAAACAACTCACAAGATTACAACCAAACCTCAATCTTGTTGAACAGGCTCAACAAGACGACTTCTACTTCTCTAGAAATAGGGTTCTTACACCTTGAGGTTAATTCTCTCTGAAAACAATATCGAATTCTTTTTCACACGTATATCATCTGTATATTAACTCGTATCTATCTTTTTTCTAATAGCTATCTATCAATACTATTTATACAAAAATAATTACAAGATAACTATCAAAAAGTAACTTGATCTTCTAAATCTTCGTTAAACATATCTTGATCAATTCCTTCTTTGTCTCCAAAAGTATCGCATACCAATCTTAACAAACTCAGCAGTATTAACCTTCATTCTTCATGAGCAGTACTAACAACCTCCAGCAGTATTAAGTCACGAGCAGTACTAACAGATATTCGATACCAGCAGTACTAACCTTGACTTGCAGTGGTAACTTAGACAAGCAGTACTAACCTCACAGAAGCAGCATTAATAATATTCCAGCAGTAGTAACTTTGTTCAGGCAGCACTAACATTGAACTAGCAGTACTAACCTTGAACTGGCAGTAGTAATGTTGTTCTGGCAGTACTAACCATACTTGGCATATCTTCAGTTCCCAACAATCTCCCCCTAACTTGACTTTTCAGGATGAGAAGTTAAGTTCTTCAGATGATGCTTCCAAAACCTAGTCATCAACGCATAGATTTGGATCCAATCCCAGACTTTGATTGAGGATCCTTTTTACAAGGTATCTTGCCATTTTAGAGTCTTTGTCACTTACCAACCTAGCATGCAGCATTCCTTTCAACTTTTTCATGCTGTGCTTGTATACAACATCCACCAAATAATATTCATGAAATGTATTGTCAAGAGAGATGACATACACTCCACAATTCTCAATGAGCATCCAGTTGGTAATGACTTGAAAATTCCTTGCCATCAAATGCTGAACTGCTTCTGGTTTGAACATTAAGCACAAGTATTCAAGAACCATCTTTGTGATAGACATACCTTGCTCTGTCAGTATGTTTCCATATAGCCTCATTCCAACTTTGAACATCTCTTCCAGGTCAGATCTAGAGCATGTTCTGATAAGTTTTCCCCAAGTAGGACAAACTTCAAACTTTCCATCTGCCCTTTTGATTCTGATGAACTCCTTTCTTCCATCTTTCAATGTGTCCCAGAAGATGATCTCAGGAGGCATGGAAGACAATGGTGTAGTCTTGATTGGATTAGTATCAACCACAGTAATATACAAATCACATTGAGCATTTGATTGTGATTGTACATTGCTTGGTTGACCTGATGAAGTTGCCACTTCTTCTTCAGCAACTTTTGGATTAGATTTCTCTTTAACTGCTTCCTCCTGTGCTTCTTCTACAGTTGGATCCACCCTTGGCTTCTTTATATCTTTCTTCTTTGAGGCTATTGACTTTGTTCTTGGCCTCTTTGTTCTTTTGAAAGATTTAACAGCTTCAGGAGTGGTTTTAGCTGTTTCTTCTTTGTGGCTCTTAGCAGCACTAACAGTTTCTGCTGTCTTTTGTTTTTCAGCAGCATTATCTGTTTCTACTTCTTTTGCAACCTCAGCAGTAGTAACCGTTTCTGCTGCTGGTTCTGTTTCTGCTTTCTTTGTAATATCAGCAGCAGTAACGGTTTCTGCTGTTGTTTCTGTTTCTGCTTCTTTTGTAATATCAGCAGCAGTAACGGTTTCTGCTGCTGTTTCTGTTTCTGCTTCCTTTGTAATATCTGCAGCCTCCTCAGTCTCCCCCTCAACCTTATACTCCCCCTCAATGTTTGCATCCTCCATGTTTAGATCTGAGTCTGACTCCCCCTTTTTGGAAGCATCATTGGTAGGGTTTCTTCTCCTAAGAACAAATTGAGCTCTCTTCTTTCTGTGCATCAACTTAGTGATCATCTTCCTTTGCTTCTCAAGCTGTGAGTTTTGAAAGAGGACCACTTTCTTGAGTTCATCAATCTCCTTTTTCTGATCCATGACCTCAATGTTGATATTTGCAATAGTTTCCATCAATTCCTCGTACGTATATCTATCCTCACCCTGTTTAGGAGTTTTTACCTCCCGTAAAGGATCATTGGAAGTTTTAGCAGGTGTCTCTTGCCTAGCAAAAGCACTACCTACCCCCTTGGTTTCTTGGCACCTGGGACCTCTGGATGATTTCTCACCCTGAGTTGCCGTGAGGAAGGGCTTAGTTATTTTACCACTGGCCTTCTCTTTGCTAGCAGAAGTAGTGGCAGCCTTGCGACTCACATGCTCAACCTTCTCCTTAGTGAGCACCTTCTTGGGGTTGGGAGACACCCCTGTGGTTTCCCTTTCGATATTCTCCATTGGAGAATGCTCCAACAGAGGGCTTAAAGGCTTCGGGCTCTTAGGAGATACATCAAGGGAAGGAACCTTGTGTACCTTTCTTCTTTCAAACCTTTTGGTTATTGTGGGAGTGGGTTGTTCAAGAATGGATTGAGGGATGTCTTTTGTGATGGAAGGTTGGGATTGGTCATCAGTGGGTGTGTCTAATGAGGGCCTTGACCCTGATGCCATACCTTCAAATGTGTGGGACACAACCATCATTGTAGAGAACAATGGTGTGTCAACTCCTTCCGAGTCCCTAGGAAGTCTTTTCATATTTGAAAAAACCTTCCCTTTAGGGGATTTTGGCACATATACCTCATCAAATTGAGGCATATCCGTCAATTCCTTGGTAATTACTTCCTGAACAAACCTTGGATACATATAGAAACGCTTTTTGGATTCCAGGTTTGCCACAAGATCATTGAAAATCATTTGAGAAAAATTAAACTTCCTGTTAGTGGCTAAGCAGACTAGAGCATAAGCAATAGTACTGCTGAACTCACTCCATCCAGTAGTTTTCTTTGAAATACAATGCATTAGGGTATGAACAAAGAATCTCCATTGAGTAAAAAACTTTGACTTGTAGAATTTAAAAACTCCAATGGGATCTTCATACCCCATTCTTTGTAAAGTTGAGAAGAGTTCTTCATTGGGAATAGAAGATATACCTGAGGCATCATCTAGTCGAAGAGTGATGCGAAGAAGTTCTTCTGAAACTTTCAAGGGTTTGTCACATACCCTTGTTTGGATGACTTTCTGCCCATCTTCGGATTCCACGGTGGCATTGGCCCAGAATTGCGTCTGATGCTCGATGTATATTGTTGGATTCACCGTTAGGGCATATGAAATATGAGTGGACTTGAGAAAATCCACAATTTCATGAAATCCGTCGGCCTGCTTCGGCTTCTGAAGCATTGCAATCTCATTATGCTCGTCGACAAACTCCATAATCGTTGTGCTTCCTGAGGATTTGTAAAGAAAACATAGAGATTCTAGGGAGACTAGGTTAGAACGAGAGAGAAGCAGTTAAAGCGAAAAGTCGTTATGAACTTTGGCGGGCAAACAGGGGTATTTATAGCAGTATTTGCCCTAGATTTTCAAAAGCAGTATTAACGACATAAGCAGTATTAACGACTGAGCAGTATTAACTACACAAGCAGTATTAACTACTGAAGCAGTATTAACGACTGATCAGTATTAACTACACAAGCAGTATTAACTACTGAAGCAGTATTAACGACTGAGCAGTATTAACTACACAAGCAGTATTAACTGCTAAGCAGTATTAACTGTGCACTAGCAGTATTAACTACTCATTGGCAGTAGAAAATATGTACTAGCAGTAGAAACTCTGCACTGGCAGTAGTAACTCTGCACTAGCAGTAGTAACTCTGCACTAGCAGTACTAACTCTGCATTAGCAGTAGTAACTCTGCACTGGCAGTAGTAACTATACTTGCACTTTGCAGCATTTTTCAAATCCTCAAATGTCATCTTACCTTCTGACACATCACCTTTACCACTTATCTTACCTCCTGCAAGATTATTCCCAAAAGCAACATGTCCTCCATCAATTCTTTTGAAATTCTTGAGGCAAGACATGTTACCTGTCATGTGCCAGGAGCAACCACTATCAACATGCCAAATGCTCTTCCCCCTTGAGCTGTTGGTTGCCCTGCACATCTGATAGATCAATTAGTTTTATTGGGAACCCAAGCCGAAGTGGTCTTGGGTCTCCCTTGCTCATCAAAGTACTTGCACTTGGTTTTGATGAGATTTTCAACCTTAGGTACTGTAGTACTGGAGTACTTTGTCAATATGATTGGTTTAGCAGCACTAGAAGCAGTATTAACCTTAGAAGTACTAACAGTGCTAGCAGTACTAACAGAGTTAGCAGTACTAACAGAGTTAGCAGCACTATCAGTACTAGCAGCAGTATCAGCAGTACTAACAGAGTTAGCAGTATTAACAGATTTAACACTGCTAGAAGCAGTATTAACAGAATAGGAAGTACTAACAGTGTTAGCAGCACTAATACTTCTAACAGCACTAACTTTTGAAGAATTACTAGCAGTATTAACACTGCTAGCAGCACTAACTCTTGAGGAAGTACTAACAGTGTTAGCAGTACTAACACTGCTAGCAGCAGTATTATGTTTAGTGCCTTTTGTAACCCACATTGTAACACATTCCTTTTCAGGATTTTTCTTCATGTGGCTTTTGGATTTAGCTTGTTTCTTAGCCACATGGTTCCTTGCAGGCTTCCTATAACCATTGGATTTATAAAAAGGTCTTTGAAAATTCATCCTTTGGTTAATAGGATTGAAATAACAGTGTTTGGCAAGATGATTCAATCTGCCACAGATGAAACAAGGTTTTGGTCTGTTAATCCTTTGCAGATCAACTCCTTGCTTTTGTGCCCACTGGTTATTCCAATTTCTTTGATTTCCCCTCTTTTTATCATGTCTTTGGGGTTTATTCTCTAGAGATTTCTTGCAAGAACAATGTTCACAAGTTTTAGAGTTCACAACAGTGGTCTGTGTATAGTGAACTCCTTTTCCCTTTTCAGTCCTTTTCATCTCATTGTTCTTGACACATGGACTTTCACATTCCTCATCAGATCCTACTTTGTCAGTCTCATCCTCAACAACTACTTTATCTAATGGATCTACTTCAGTGGCTCCTTTAGGTAAGTCTTTCCTATCCTTGGTTTCTAATAGGTCTGACTTAGGAGGGATGTAGTTGTTATTGTAGGGTGGGGGTGTGGCATTGTACCCTATTCCTGGTTTCAACTTACTATGGATTTGAGAGTTGATTATGTTGTCCATGACTTTGGAGGCACAAGTAAACTTTTCTACATCAAGTTTAACTTTCTCAAGCTCTCCTTTTAGTTTCTCACACTCTTCCCTAGACTCTTTTAGTTGGAACTCCAGACCACCCTTTTCCCACTTCCAGTAGTTTGTATCATATGAGTGTTGAAGTTCATTGGCTTTAAAAGCCTTAATTTGTTCTTCAAACCTCTCAACAATCAATACATAATCTCTTATGTCCTTTTCTAATCTCTTAAGGTCATCACACATTCCCTGATTGTGATCTCTATACCTTTTAACAGTGTCTATACAAGATTGAGAACAGAGATTAGATTTTACCTCTGTAGCAATATCTGAGACTTCTGCCATGAGTGCATGATTCTGTATTGCCTCTTCTGCTTGATCACTCCAATCAAAAGTACTGTTTGATTCAATAGAATTGTCCATAATAATTGTCGAATTCTAAGAAACACAAGCTCTGATACCACTTGTCAGGATCGAATCTTAACAAGACAATAAACACTTAGAATTCAGAATTAAAGAATCTGCGGAAAAGAACTTTAATTCTCACAATCAAGAACAATGTAACAGAAAATTCACCACTTTGTATATTCACTAAAACAACTCACAAGATTACAACCAAACCTCAATCTTGTTGAACAGGCTCAACAAGACGACTTCTACTTCTCTAGAAATAGGGTTCTTACACCTTGAGGTTAATTCTCTCTGAAAACAATATCGAATTCTTTTTCACACGTATATCATCTGTATATTAACTCGTATCTATCTTTTTTCTAATAGCTATCTATCAATACTATTTATACAAAAATAATTGCAAGATAACTATCAAAAAGTAACTTGATCTTCTAAATCTTCGTTAAACATATCTTGATCAATTCCTTCTTTGTCTCCAAAAGTATCGCATACCAATCTTAACAAACTCAGCAGTATTAACCTTCATTCTTCATGAGCAGTACTAACAACCTCCAGCAGTATTAAGTCACGAGCAGTACTAACAGATATTCGATACCAGCAGTACTAACCTTGACTTGCAGTAGTAACTTAGACAAGCAGTACTAACCTCACAGAAGCAGCATTAATAATATTCCAGCAGTAGTAACTTTGTTCAGGCAGCACTAACATTGAACTAGCAGTACTAACCTTGAACTGGCAGTAGTAATGTTGTTCTGGCAGTACTAACCATACTTGGCATATCTTCAGTTCCCAACAGATCTTAAGATCCGGAAAAGTTATTTGTGCATGATTCGATTCGAGCTTTATAGATCTGTTTCTCTATTGTTTTTGGAGAATTTGAAGCAATCAGATCTGAAATTCTCTTCAAAATTCAGAGTTTTGATTTTATAAAGTTCACACTGAAGTTTTCGAAGGTTAACGAAGGTGATAATCGAACTTGACTTTTGAGTGTGTTCTTGATGGATTTATCTTCACAAATCTCTTTGATTATGAGTTTTGAGCATTCTACATCTTTCGGAATCAAAATTAGTCAAGAAATGAGTAAGTTATGAATTTTGGAAGTTGACAGTTCGTATTCACCGGAAATCGAGAGTTTCGCCGGAGTTATTGATTATTCTCGTAAGTTGGTTTGATAATTGTTGTGTATTGTCAATATGTTTACAACCATTAAAAGTGATTTCCAGCAAGAAATCATAATTTTCAGAATTGTTGGATATCTTCACCGGAAAAACAAAGTTCACCAGAGCTTCGCCCGAAAAAAAAACGATTTTCGCCGGAGATTTGATGTAATTTCGTCACATATATCTTCGACTTGATGCTTCGATCCATTTACAACATTTTGTATCAAAATCCAGCAAGAATTCAAGTATTTTAGAGTTGTTGGAAGTGGTGGTGGAAAACCGAAGGTCGTCGGATTCTAGAAATGTTTTCGCCGGAAAAACGGCTTTGCTGGAAATCTAAGATTTCGCCGGATTTTTTTTGCCACATATCCGCTCATATCATTTCGATCGGTTTGCAATTATTGTACGATATTTCCAGCATGAATTCGTACCTTTAGAGTTGTTGGAAGAAGTTTGCCGGAAAAAGGTTGTTACGGTCGCCGGAAAAAGTGGTTACATCGTCGTTGTTTGTTGCTACTTTGGTCGTGATACTTGGAAGAAATGAAGCTAAAAAATCAACAGCTCGTTATCACATTGTGTTTTGGTGATGGTGATGAATCTCAAGGTTACATGGTCAAATTCCAATTGACAATCATTTTTTAATGGTTTTTAAGAAATATGGAACCAAAATGGAGCAAATTTGGAAGTGGAGTTGATGAAATGAAAAAGCCAAAAATCAACGGTACGTGAATATGAATTTGGCAAAGAAGATGAATAGTACTAACAAAGCAGTTAGTGGCTAGTTAGTTTTCTAACAAATTTGGTCCAAATTTGTTAGTTTCGTCAAAGTTCGAGGTTTTGGCCTATAAAACCCATGTGACACCACTCATATATTTCGTTTATCACACATCGCTCTCTACGACATCGATTTTTGATCGATTCCTCATTCCCTTAACGAGTAGTGTGTGCTACATATATACCGTTTCCTCCTTCGAGCCAAACCGAACAAGCTTTTAAGCCGAATTCCTACTCAACTCGCGGTTTATTGACGGATCATTTGTTTTTAAGTGAGATTGCACTTGGTTTGTCATGCAACAACTCACTCGTTATTTTTGTTGTGGGCTTATCAGAACGAGCTCGAGTTTCTACATTTTAGAGATGTTTTTCGTGCACTCAGTCGGGGTTATGGTGCACATCGAACCTGAATTTTAAAGTTGAAAACAAGAAGAGTAAAAGCTTCTTTCAAAGGGGAATCTAGACTACATGTGAAGTAAATCACCGCTAAAGTTTTTTCAATAAATCAAGCGGAGGAGGAGCTAAAGATTTGAAGATGATTTGCTTTACAAAACTTTAGGGGGAGAATGTTAGGACAAAAATGTCCTAATTTGTATGAAACTTTAAGGTTTTCGCAACCCTTTTTCAAAACTAATTTTTGAGAACTGTCATTTTCCAAAAGCAGTTCAAATGGCTTCAAATGATCAATCCGAGCAACAAATTTGATTTAAGGCTTTGGTGAGCACATTCCACATGCCACCATTGACATTCCATTGCCATCAGCCCGATCAGTCAATCCATCTGTCACTGAATATGGAAACCCAGATCATACCTTCATCCATTCAAGAGACTACATAGAGATCATGTCAAACAATCATCATGTAGACTTTGACACAATTAGCATTCATCCGGTGGTCAAGGAGATCCTCAAAGGTCATCCACTGTGTTATGCCTTGACACAAATAGTGAGAGTGCCAATGCTGTATGTTCAACAAGCTTGGAACACCATTACATTTGTATATGAAAACAACCGCCCTAGATTTGACATCTAAATTGATGACTTCATTACTTCATTAGACTACCACCGTCTGAGACTTGTACTGAGGTTGCCTGAACCCAACTCCACAGCTCGTAGAACTTCATTTGATCCATTTCCATCAGAGGAGGAAGTATTAGCGGGGATTCGTGACTTGGGTTATGTCGGTGAGCTCAACCAAGTTAGCCAGTGTTGGTCCCGAAGCCCTATACAAGTTTGTAGAAGGGGGGGGGGGGGTTGAATACAAACACACATATTTTACTTTTCTAAATTGTTTATTGATAAATCATTAACAATTTACACCTTGTTGCGGAAACAAGATTAAGGATAAACCTAAATCTAAACAAGTTGGAACACTAAGGTTTCTTGCACTAAGAGAGATAAGGAAATTACTAATAATAACCTATCTTGAGATAAGAGATTGAACTTGTCCAGAGTTAGCAAGTTACTTCAAATGAAGTGGGTTCATCTCTTTATATACTGCATGCATTTAATGCAAGTCAGTATACACTTTGCACGTGTCATCAGCTGGTTGGTTGCATGTCATTGACCTTGGTTGACAACCTTAGTAGCCGCATGGATGAACAGTGTAGTATCAGAGTGGTTGTACGATTTTAGACAGTCGGAGGTTCTTTTTTGACATTTCGTACGGAGTCGTGCAAGGGTGGTTAAGACAAAAGTACTTTGTACGGAGGACTTCATGATCAGCTTTCGTTGATTCAGCGATCTATCATTTCATATCAGCGAATGATAGAGTTCAGCGATAGCTGAAGTCTTGTACTTGATACTTCACGTTGAGTGGACAAATCTGAGTCTTCGCTGATCCGCATCAGTTCATTAGGAGACTTGTCGCTGGTTCTTGAGCTTGATCTTCGACTTCAGCGTAGAACCTTTGTTGACGTGAAACTTGTCTTCAGGGATCATAAGTAAACAACTAACTTATCAGCGATCATCATAATGACTGAACAGACTCAGAGCATTTATGACGAACAGTGTTCGCTGAATGTTTAATTTAAAAGAGCGAGAGTTCCTATCAGCGGTACTGTAAGATCTTAGTACTTATCAGCGATAGTGAAACTCTGATACATATTGTTTACTTACAATTTTCACTAAGTATATAAGAGAGGGTCATTATCAAATCACTGAGGGTTTGGATCAACAATCTCCCCCTATTTGATTATGACATAGCAACAAAGAAAATTGCTATTAAATGAAAACATAAGGATAAAAAGAACTCATAAAATATTTGTCCCTTTTACTGTTTTCTGGGATCTTTTCAGTACTGATGGAGTAAAGTACATTCGCTGAAATCTTTCTTTAAAACTTTGAATCAGGTTACAAAGAGAAATGGAAAGATTACAAGTACGAGCGAAATAAATTACAAGTACGGAAGAATAACGGATACAATAGAGAAACGGCGATCATATCAACTTATAAAGGTTCTTCCTTAATGAGAAGTTCATCAAGGGTCTTTGATGTGGGGATCATCCAGTCAGGGACATCTTCTCCTTGATTCTTTTTCTTCAGAGCTGCTTCAAAAATCAAGGGCTTCAGGTGTCTAGCTTTGATGTTGCGTCTGACTTCACACCAGTATACGAGATCTCTGAGTTGTTCGATGGGAGCGATGTCTAGCTCAGAGATACGTTGAAAGTGATGATTTCTATAGTAGTCTAAAAAGAATATACCATAGGGATCACTTACAACTGTGCCAGGAATGAATGTTTCTCCAGGAGGTAGAGAGGTGTCAATCATTGAGAGACCGGCATCAGGGCCAACAATTTCAGCACGAGAGAAACCAATGCCCGTTTCATTCCGAATATGAGGACCTGAATCAAAGGCTTTCTTTTTCTTATCAGGGACTTTTCTTTGTTGAGGAAGAGTAGGAGGAATATCCACAGCAGATGAAAGCAGGTCGATCTGATTGTTTAAGATCTTCTCGACAAGGCTTTTGAACTTTGAGCGCGATCCCTGAATGGCTAATTTTGTTTCTAACCATTCAGAGAGACCAAACTTTTCTAAGGTAGTAGCATAGAAAGTTTGCTTGGTTTCATCATCTCTGTAGACGTCCACTTCAACAACAGGAACTTCAGCGTACAGTCTTCCTCTGATGTTTGCCTTGACGATTTTGGATGGTCTAGATCGATAGGTCAGCATTTGTTTAGCCCATTCCAAAGTCGTATCAGAGACCATGGTCTTTTCTCTAACGATCTCTTGAGCATCATCCCATAGCTGACGTTGAACATCAATGGGAACTCTTTTCAGCTTGGGGTCTTTTATTGATCGTTGAGTAAGTTTGATGGCGTATTCTCTGTCTTTTTCTTCAGCTTCCTTTCTTTCAGCGAGTAGGCGTTCAGCTCTGAGGTGTTCCTGGTATTCAGCTTTGCAAATTCTGAACTTTGGAGGAACAGAAGGAAGTTGATCACGCCTCAGAATGATTCGCTGATCCTCGAATCACTTTATTATCTCCTCTCTTCTTTTCTGATCCTCTTCCCTTAGCTTTTGAGGAGCTAAGGAAGGTCTGCCTCTGTACGAGAGTAG
The DNA here is from genome assembly GCA_033807775.1 of Saussurea involucrata. NCBI lineage: Eukaryota > Viridiplantae > Streptophyta > Magnoliopsida > Asterales > Asteraceae > Saussurea > Saussurea involucrata. The sequence continues at coordinate 40,083,445 of CM066320.1, read as the reverse complement.
CTGTTCTTCTGGTTCATCAGTCTCAGAGATTAAATCTAAGACTGGGATTATTTCTTCAGCAGCTGCTGGTATTATTGAAGTCGCAGTTGTGGAGCCTTCAGCGATATCCTCAAACAGGGGAGAGGACTAGCTGAAACACAGCGATCTTACGAGTAAGAACTTGGGTAGAATCAGATAGAGAGAATTGGTTCAAGTGTATAGGCTTGGGTAAAGGAACTTATAGTGTATGATAGAGGAGGGATGAAGTGAGAGATGATTAGTGTACCTGACAAACCGGCTTTTCAAGCAAGATCATCAGATTGTCATCTTCAGCGACGCTTTTGCCTTTGCCTTTCTCAGCTCCAGAGGCTGAGGGCTTTGTCTTTGTCCTCTCCCCTGAAGGTTCATTTATCGAGATTCCCTTAAGAGCTTTGATCTTTTGAGCAGGTTTGACGATAAAGAAGTCATCGTCATCTTCGTCATCATCATCATCATTCTTTGGAGAAGAAGATGGTTCATCATCAGGGATGTCGACGGCTTCATCATCTTCTGCTTCAGATTCAGTTTTCTCAGCTTCTTCTTCGAGTTGCTCCCCCTCAGATACAGAGGCGAGCTTCTCGGTTTCCTCAGGGTTTTCATCTCCCTGAGGTCCAGCGGTGGTTTCTTCAGTATTCGTCTTCTCTCCCCTGATAGATTCATCATGGGAAAGGTCAGCGCTCTTGGCGAGATCTTCAGCGCTCTTCTCCCCCTGTTTTTCATGATGACTGAGGGAGGAATGGCTTAATTCAGCAGCGTTGGTAGGTTCTCTGTCTTCTTGGCCAGAGAGACCTACACAAACTTCAATCTTTGCTAATCTGTCTTCAAGGCCAGAAATAGCAGGATTGATCTTCCCGAGCTCAATGCGATCTGCCGCTGTAAAATGTTCAGATTCAGGGACAGGGGCAGGAGCAGGAGCAAGAGTATTCGCCTTGTGCAGCAGTTGTTCGATCATAGTCTTCATCGAACCAACGTCAGTCTTTACAGAGCTTAAGTCAGTCGTCAGAGTGTTGACATTTGTCTTCACAGCAGACATATCTCCCTCTAGTGTTCCAACCGATGTCTTCAGCGTTGTTACCTCGCTGGACATGGATGAAACTGAATTTTTGAGAGAGGTGTAGTCTGTGTAGATATCAGCGAGCACCTTGGCGAAGTCGCTGAGAGTCTTATCAAGTTGCTTCATATCATCTGTGGAAGCCTTCTTCTCCACCACCGTTGTCAGTTTGTTCAGATTCTCTCCAGCGTTTGTTACAGCTGTAGAGTTATTGGAGAGAGTAGTGGTGAGACCTGTCAGCTTTGTCTCCACGGACTTCAGAGAGGCGTTGATATCTCCCAAATTAGGACCTGTAACATATAAAAACTTGTGAACAGAGGAAAGCTCATAAGTTTGGGGTTTAGTCACAGTGTTTATGGGTTGTTGTTTACCTGCAGGAGGATTGGTGAATTCATCGAAATCACGGGTTCCTGAGTAAAGTTCCATGTCATCTTCAAAAGTGCCCATGGATTTTTCTGCAGGTCCTGTCTTCATCATTCCTGGAGAATCAGCTTTATGTTCCGAGGAAATGATGGCAGCTCCAGTTAGATCTGGAGTAGAGACCAAATGAGTGGAGGGAGAAGCGAAGGATAAGAATGGGGGTTGGGTTATGAGTTCAGCGTTGGATTCGCTGACAATCACTTCATCAGTCTTTTGAGAGACTGAAGGAGGTTGGGTAGGTTCCAAGTTTGTAACCTCAGCGTTTAGAGACGCTGAAGTTGGGATAAAAGGGATGGCTTATTCAGGTGTGGCAGAGCGTACCACTGAACGTTCCTTCAGCTCTGCAGAAAGAGCTGAGGAGTCTTCAGCATGAGATTGCTGGGGTTGCTCCTTTGTTTTCTTGATCCTTTTAGAATCAAGTGGGGTAGATGAATGTTTCCTTTTCTTAGAAGGAGGGGATTTTGTGGCCAGGGTATCAGCGGTGGGTATTGTCGCTGAAGGAGCCACATAAGTAGAAGAAGAAGGGTTGAGAAGAGTTAAGAGGGTAGAAAGACGTACCTCATTTTCAACAGGTTTGAAGTCGAGTACCTTAGGGCCAATCTGAGAGAGTTTTAGATCGCCCTCTTGCGGGTAGCTGTCCTTCAGGCCATATTGAAAGATAGCGCTGATGAATCGGGGGTAGGGAACCCAAGCAGGCCTGTCAGCGGCAGAGTCTACTCTTTGCAGCAAGTCATCATAGATGAAAGATGCCCAGTCAATGTGTAGACCTTTCAGCAGAGCGTATCCCATAGCTTGCTGAGGTTGAGCGGCTTGATCAGAAGAGTCGGTCTTGGCAGTCATGCAGCTGATAAGGTGAGCGAAGATGAAGTTCATCTCGCTGGGCATTTTCGATTTCTTCAGCAGTGTTAGCTTCTTCTCAGGCTTCTTGTCTCTGCCCATTTCCCATACATAGCCCATTGCATCAAAAAATGCAATAAGAGCTTCTTTGTCAGCGATCTTCTTATGGTCAGGGAAAGGAACAAAAGGTTTTTCCTTTGTAGCGATGGGAAAGTTCAGAGCTTTGCGAATGATGGCGGGTGTGATCTTTATCGTGCCATATTCAGTATCGCAGAGGATACAATCAACTGTTTTGGAGGGATCTTTGGCGGATGGTAGCTGAGAGTGTCTGGCAGAGTACCAGAACTGAGATAGTAGCAGCTGACTTGCAGGGGGTGAAATGGTCAGGGCTGTTGAAATACAGCAATTCTTCAGGAAATTCACAACATCTGTCAGATGTGTGACTTGCTTTCGAGGAGGAAACTCGAGAAGCGCAGAAAGGTTGTTTATCTTAGTCCAGTCTAGTTGATCAAGTTTGAAATTGACTTTTGGTGCCTTGAGGATTTCCACTTCCTCAGAGTCAGCGGAGATGTTCTCAGCGGTAGCAGGAATGTCAGACGAGGCCATTTCTCTGTATTAATAGTTCAACCAAAGATGTTAACAAATAAGAATAATCTTAACGTGGAAAGAATTTCCAATAAGATGTTTCGAATTTTATCCATTTCATTCAGACAAAATGTCTTAATGAAGATTAGGGTTTTTCTTGATTTTGAAACGAAATGTAAACCCCATTTTCTTGTTTTCCAGTTTTCTATGAAGAAATAGATTCTGGAAACGAATGAAGAACAAGTTTAAGATTTTGCATTTAAACTTGAAGAACAACCATGAAATGGTTGTGTTCATAAAACCACGAAAGAAAATGATTTTATTTTACGAAGTTCTTTTGTTTGATCTTGTTAAAACAATGAGAAGATCGGAAACAAGTTATACGCATTCGGTAATAAATAAGAACATATTAACCTTGATGTTTGATGAAGAAGATGATGAACAGTTCTTGAAGTTTTTGAAATCACAAATGCAACAGTGAATTCTTTCTTGCGGAGGAAGATTGATCGCGTAAAAGAAAAATATAAACAAAGAATTTGTTTATATAGAGATTATAGAAAGAGAAAATCTTGAGCGGGAAAAGATTTTCATCATGACACGGACACGTGTTTGCATTTGATTGGAAGTTTGAACGAGACGTGCAAACGTGTGTCAGGAAGAGAAAACGTGTCGGGGTTTTATCCGTTGTAATGACGTCACAACTGTCCTTTCATATTCTTGGTTGTCTCTGAGGTTTTGAAAAACTCAGAGATACTTTTGAAAACATGAAGTACTGAATGAAAATATTCATTGAAGGTTTTAAGAAAATTTCAAAAATATCGCTGTTAAGGAAGAGATATTCAGCGATGCATTTTGTTTTGAAATCTTGCATTTTCATGCGATTGTCAGAGAGAGAACATACCTTGATATCAGTGAATCAAGTTTATTCAAAGAGAAGATGATAGAATGGGTTATACAAGTTGATTTTATCCTTTCGCTGATTAATGTGAACCGCTGAAGATTTTATCCTTCAAAGTTCAGCATTCCAAGCTCGCTGATGAGAAAGTTGAATCTTGTCTCATCAAGAGGTTTGGTAAATAAGTCAGCTAACTGATAATAAGTTGGGATAAAATGAAGTTCTATATCACCATTCATCACATGATCTCTGATAAAATGATATCTGATTTCTATATGTTTGGTCTTTGAATGTAGTATTGGATTGCTTGCTATAGCGATGGCACTTGTGCTGTCGCAATAGATTGGAATTTTGGAGAGCTGAAGATCATAGTCTAGTAGCTGATTTCTCATCCACAAGACTTGAGAACAACATCTTCCAGCAGCTACATATTCAGCTTCAGCTGTGGAAGTGGACACTGAATTTTGCTTTTTACTTGTCCAACTTACCAGCTTTCCACCCAGGAGCTGACATCCTCCTGTGGTGCTTTTCCTATCCATTTTGCAACCTGCAAAATCACTATCTGAATAGGCGGTTAGATCAAATCCTGAATCTTTGGGATACCAAAGACCTAGATTCGTTGTACCCTTAAGATATTGAAAGATTCACTTTACAACTTTCATATGAGATATCTTAGGTTCAGCTTGATATCGTGCACACAAGCATGTTGCAAACATAATATCGGGTCGGCTAGCTGTAAGATACAATAGTGAGCCGATCATCCCACGGTACAGCGTGACATTGACAGGAGCACCCTTAGTGTCCTTATCAAGTGTCGGCGGTGGTGCCATAGGGGTTTTCATAGCTGAACTTTCAGTTAAGTCGAATTTCTTCAGCATATCTTTAACATATTTTCCCTGATTTATGAAAGTTCCTTTCTCAGTTTGCTTAATCTGAAGACCAAGGAAATATGTTAGTTCACCCATCATGCTCATTTTATACTCATCTTTCATTCTATCAGCGAAACGAGTACAAAGCTCAGGGTTAGTCGAACCAAATATAATGTCATCAACATATATTTGAACTAGAATGATATGACCTTTCACTTTTCTAAAAAATAGAGTTTTGTCAATCTTACCTCGCTCAAATTTTTCAATATGGAGATAAGTGGAAAGAGTGTCATACCATGCACGTGGAGCTTGCTTCAAGCCATAAAGTGCCTTATCCAGTTTATAAACATAACCTGGACGCTTAGAATCTGAGAATCCTGTAGGTTGTTCCACATACACTTCTTCATTCAGCTTTCCATTCAGACACGCTGACTTAACATCCATCTGATGTACTTTGAAGTTTTTGTGTACATCATATGCTAAGAATAGACGAATAGATTCAAGTCTTGCTACAGGAGCAAATGTTTCGTCATAATCTATACCTTCCTCTTGTCTGTATCCCTGAGCAACAAGTCGAGATTTGTTGCGGGTTACAGTACCATGTTCGTCCAACTTGTTTCGATGGACCCATTTAGTGCCTATTACTGTTTTATCAGTTGGTCTCTGAACAAGTTTCCAAACTTTGTTTCTTTCGAATTCAGTCAGCTCTTCTTGCATGGCGCTGACCCAATTTGGATCTTTGAGGGCATCATCTACTTTCTTTGGTTCAGTTAGTGAAATAAAATTTACAAATAAGCAAATATTACCTGCACTTCGTCGAGTCTGAATCCCAGCGTTTGGATCACCAAGAATTTGATCAATTGGAAGATTTATAGTCCATCGCTGAGCCGGAGCGTGAGACGCTGACTCAACTTGAACTGGAGGAGCTGAAGATGAAGCTTCAGCGACGTCAGGAGTATCAGCCAAGAGAGGAATGGATGCAGTTGTCATTATATTCACTGATTGCTGAGAAGTAGATGGAATGTCTGAGACATTTGGTTCAGCGTTAGGTATAGTGTTTATAGGAACAGCTGAGACCCAAGAAGTTTCAGCTTCACTGTTCTGCATATTTGGAATGATAGGACTATCATCTTCTACTGGATGAGCATTAGTGGGAATATCTTCTGAATCACCAAGATGAGAAAACATCCATTGATTCAGTTCTTCAGTATCAGCGGACGGTCTAGAGTTCGCTGAACTGGATTCGTCAAACGTGACGTGAATAGTTTCTTCAACAGTTTGTCTTCTACGATTGAAGACTCTGAAGGCTTTGGAAACTGAGGAGTATCCAAGAAAGATTCCATCATCAGCCTTAGGATCAAACTTTCCAAGTGCATCTTTGTTGTTCAGTATAAAACACTGACATCCAAAGATGTGAAGAAAGCTGATTGAAGGCTTTCTCCCATGAAAGAGTTCATAGGCAGTCTTTTTGAATCTTTTGACTATCAGCGACCTGTTTTGCGTAAAACAAGAAGTGTTGACAGCTTCTGCCCAAAACTGAGTAGGCAGGTGAGAATCGCTGAGCATTGAACGTGCAGCATCAATAATTGTTCTATTTCTTCTTTCAGCGACTCCATTTTGTTGCGGTGTTCTCACTGAAGAAAAGTTGTGAGAAATACCCTTACTCTCAAGGAAGGAATCAAGAGAACTGTTTTTGAATTCGGCCCCATGATCACTCCTTATTGAGCGAACGGTCAGATTATTCAGGGTTTCCATCTTCCGAACAAAATTGATGAGTTCTTCAGGGGTGTCACTCTTAGAACGGAGAAACATTACCCAAGTGAAGCGAGAGAACTCATCAACTATGACCAGCGTATATTTCTTTCCAGCGATGGATTGTTTGTTAACAGGGCCAAACAAATCCATATGGAGTAGTTGTAGGGGAGATGACACTGAAGAAACTTGCTTTGATTTAAAGCTTGCTTTGGTCTGCTTCCCTTTTTCACACGCTGAACATAACGACTCTTTGGCGTATGAATGTTGAGGTAGACCAGTGACTAACTCTTTTGAAGAAAGAGTGTTCAGTGTCTTGAAATTTAGATGAGATAGCCTATTATGCCATAGCCAGTTGACATCAGATGAGGCCTTTGAGAAGAAACAGGAGTTCTCAGTGGTTGTTGAGTCCATGTTTATTACATAAACATTTTCCAAACGATAACCGCTGAGAGTTATCTTCTCCTTTTTGTCAGAGACAAAGCAGGATTCCTTAGTAAAGATTACTTTGTTATCCATGTCGCAAAGCTGACTGATGCTTAGAAGATTATGCTTCAGCCCTTCAACATATGCGACTCTTCTGAAGGAGGTTGTACCATTTGAAAGTACACCATACCCTCGGGTATGTCCTTTTCCATTTCCACTGAAAGTCACAGAGGGACCCTTCTCTTCTTTGTATTCAGCGAGCAGGCTTTTCTTTCCAGTCATGTGTCTAGAGCATCCGCTATCAAGATACCAGATACCCTTCTTAACCTGCAATACAAAGGAAGATTAGTTTTTCTTGGGTACCCACTTAACCATGTATACACGTTTGTCAGTGGAAGTAGTTGGAATGGAAGGTTCAGCAGTCTTCGCAGCATTTGAAGATTCAGCTTTGTCTTTCTTCGCTTTGGTTAATTTCTTAACCTCAGTGGTAGAATTCACCTTGACCTGATTTGCACCAGGGTTGGTCTTCTTTGCCTTGGGGGCAATCTTCACCTTAGCTATCTTTTCAGCTTTGGTGGTTGTGGGGCACTTACTAGCAATATGATCGGTAAGTCCACAGTGATAACATTTCCTATAACTAAAAGTAGTTCTAGGACCATTTGAATGCTGAGCTTTTAATTTCAAATTAGAAGTGCCAGCACCAAGTAAACTATTGGCTTTAGAAATGGGACGAACATTCAGTTCTTCAGATTTCTTACCAAGGACATCCAATCTGAGTCTAGGAGTAGATCGCTGAATAAATCCAGATATCTGCTTCCTTGATCCAGAGGGATGAGCCACTGAAGCTTTAGAAGCATTCAGTTTTGGTACTAAGGTACCCTTCTGAGGATTCTGGTAAATAACAATTCCTTTACCTTTGTCTTTAAAGACAGAGGTAGGTTTTGAATAAACCATTTTCTCCTTGCCTTTTGAGGAGGTAGGAGTTTCCTCAGGGATTGGTGTAACGGACGAGGAGCACTGAGAAGATGAAGTATCAGCGACTGAGGATATGAACGTTCCAAATTTAAGCATTGAACGCTCAGTGGTTGTTTTTGGAGTTTCATCTTTGTAACCCAAACCACGTTTATCACTCAGGGGAATCCGAGACTTTATTATCTCAGTGATCTTTGTTGAAGAATTACACCATCCTTCAACAGTAGGTTTTTCAGCCTTTAATGCAGCGATAGCTTCTGCTCGTTCGATTTTGACTAGCTGATTTAAATATACTTGATCTTTAAAATCTTTTTCAATTTTAGAAAGCTTTTCTATTTGAAGGTGGCAGTTTTTAAACTTTTCAGCGAGATCAAGATTTTGGTTTTCAACCACAGTTTTGCCGTTCATGGCTTCGTATAAACTTCTAGTCAAGAGATCGATCTTACGGAGACTATCAGCTTCATCAATATTTGCAATATTGGTAAAGAAAGAAGGTGATACCTGAATAACAGATGTTGAAGTGGAGGGAATGTCTGAACTTTCTTCCTCTTCTTCAATCTTAGCCATAAGACATAGATTTGCTTCATCATCTTCAGAGTCAGATGATGATGCTTCTTCATCAGAAGCAGCCCAATCATAGTCAGCCATCAGGCCTTTATTCTTCTTAAAGCTTTTCAGATTTGCATATTTTTCTTTTAGCTTTGAATATTTGTCATCTTTATTCCTTGGAACAAAGGATTTCTTTGTAAAAGCTGAGGGTCTAGAAACTTTCTTAGACCTTCACTCGTTAGCGAAATGTCCTGTCTTTTCGCAGTTAAAACAAGTAGCAGTAGCCTTATCAACAAAAGCTGATGATCTAGGCTTGTCAGTTATGGAAAGAGGTTTGTTCTTTCTAAACATTTTCTTTTTGGCAAATCTCCTGAACTTCTTAGTTAGGAGAGCCAAAGATTCATCATTATCTGAATAATCAGAATCTGATGACCTTTCAGAGTTACTCTCTAACTCAGTGATAGTGACCGAGGGTCGCTGAGTAGTGAGTTCCTTTGAGATTAAAGCAACAGGGGTTCTTTTGGAATCTTTTACAAGATTCTTCTTAAGATGGCTTGATTGCTCATGATTCAGCAACGTGCCATATAAGGTAGCAAGGGTCATTGATTTTAGATCCTTTGACAGCTTGAGACACATAGAATAATTGTCCCAGCTTTCAGGTAAACATTCTAGAAACTTTGTCAGCACTTCAAAGTTAGAATATTCCTTACCAACAGTTTTCAGATCTATAATTAAACAATTAAAACGTTGGTGAACTTCAGAGAGAGTTTCATTCTTACCAGAAATGAAGCTTTCGTATTGTCTTACCAGGTTGATCTTTCTTGAGTCCTGGACTTCAGACGTTCCTTCATACTGAACACATATTGTGTCCCACATGGCTTTTGATGTTTTCAGATTCATGACGGAATGGTAGACTTCGTCAGGAAGAGCCATGGATAGTATAGATCTGGCTTTTGTATCTATAGCCACTTTCTTCTTATCTTCGTCAGTCCATTGAAGGATTTCCTTAGGTACCAGCCTTTCTGGAATAACAGGTCTATTCTCAGGGCCTGGAACTGCAGCATCAATTCTTACAGGGATGAATGGACCATTCTCGAGATAGTAAGGCATAGTAGGGTCTACACCTTCTAAGAAGAGTGTCATCCTATTTTTCCATAAGTTGAAGTTATCTTTGGAAAATCTGGGAGGTTTAGCAAGAGAACCATTGTCTATAAAATTTGTGTTTGTGTTGGTGGCCATTTTCAGATAATATCAAGGAAGAGAAATATCTTAGATTAGATCTTGTTTATGAGATTAAACAAATCCGCTCTGATACCACTTGTTGGTCCCGAAGGCCTATACAAGTTTGTAGAAGGGGGGGGGGGGGGGGGGGGGTTGAATACAAACACACAGATTTTACTTTTCTAAATTGTTTATTGATAAATCATTAACAATTTACAGCTTGTTGCGGAAACAAGATTAAGGATAAACCTAAATCTAAACAAGTTGGAACACTAAGGTTTCTTGCACTAAGAGAGATAAGGAAATTACTAATAATAACCTATCTTAAGATAAGAGATTGAACTTGTCCAGAGGTAGCAAGTTACTTCAAATGAAGTGGGTTCATCTCTTTATATACTGCATGCATTTAATGCAAGTCAGTATACACTTTACACGTGTCATAAGCTGGTTGTTTGCATGTCATTGACCTTGGTTGACAACCTTAGTAGCCGCATCGATGAACAGTGTAGTATCAGAGTGGTTGTACGATTTCAGACAGTCGGAGGTTCTTTTCTGACATTTCGTACGGAGTCGTGCAAGGGTGGTTAAGACAAAAGTACTTTGTACGGAGGACTTCATGATCAGCTTTCGTTGATTCAGCGATCTATCATTTCATATCAGCGAATGATAGAGTTCAGCGATAGCTGAAGTCTTGTACTTGATACTTCACGTTGAGTGGACAAATCTGAGTCTTCGCTGATCCGCATCAGTTCATTAGGAGACTTGTCGCTGGTTCTTGAGCTTGATCTTCGACTTCAGCGTAGAACCTTTGTTGACGTGAAACTTGTCTTTAGGGATCATAAGTAAACAACTAACTTATCAGCGAACATCATAATGACTGAACAGACTCAGAGCATTTATGACGAACAGTGTTCGCTGAATGTTTAATTTAAAAGAGCGAGAGTTCCTATCAGCGGTACTGTAAGATCTTAGTACTTATCAGCGATAGTGAAACTCTGATACATATAGTTTACTTACAATTTTCACTAAGTATATAAGAGAGGGTCATTATCAAATCACTGAGGGTTTGGATCAACAGCCAGTTCTAAAGGGCAATCTTCCGCCTGTCTGGTATACCTTGTTCTCAGTGATCAACAGATTTTTGACCTCCAAGCATTCTGGGATGGATAATGCTAGTTCAGACATTCTCAAGCTGTTCCATGCTGTGATGTTGACTATTCAGTCATCTTCTGGAATGAGCTTCAAGAAAGAGGTGAGGCAAAGACCAACATCAAAGCAAAGACCTTTTTGTCTTATCAGAGATTTTTTCAGCTTATTGTGCACAGCATTTGTTCAAGAGAAATCCATGAAGTATCTTCAGAAGCAGAAGAAACAATTTTAGTATGAAATGCTTATTTCGGAAGCTCTTCTCCAATACGCTGATCCAAACGCTGAGTGTGTTAGGGAATACAGAGAGTCCATGGTTTAGCCAGAGCCGGAGGGACCTACTCAGGACTCAAACCCTAGAAGAGAGGAGTCAATGAGGGTTCAGGATGCAGTGGCTACTGTAATAACTGTGTTCCTTTTTGAATAAATGAATGTTTGGTGTGGAATGTGTGAAAAAGAGATAAGTTTGGTGTGTATGTGTAAAGGTATAAATGGGTGTAAAACCCTAGGGATTCACAAAAATTATCTAGAACACTGTGTGCGGCTGAGGTGTCAAATTTAGGTGTAAAGCAAGGAGATCAATTCAATGCAGAGTTCTTCAATTGAGTGTGTGGAAGCATCTTGCAAGGTAATTACTATCCTAGGTTTAATATTGTTATCTTGTTGAAATCAAGTTTATAATGTGGAGTCTGGTATTGTGTTATCCCCTGTTAAGAAAGAAGAAAAGAGTCTGGATAATTTCTAAGCGATAAAAGTTAAGAACCAATGATTAGCTAAATTAATTGGTTGGTAAAGTGATGTCCCCTTTAATCCTGATAATTTAATATCAATTTGGGACAGTGTGGAAGGACTGATTAGAGGTGTGAGGTTGCGTAGAAAACCCAGTAGTTCCGGAGTCGCCAAGTCCGGAACTGTTTGTAGAAAGTCCAGAACCCATAGTTCCGGAATCGGACTGAAAATAGATTCGGAACCTTAGTTCCGGAATTGGGCCTTGAAATTATGGATCCGGAGTCTGGTTGGATCCGAAATTTTTGTGTTTGTAGTTCCGGAATTTAAGTGGAAATCCCAGGATCCGGAATTTAATTAGAAGCTCGATCCGGAATTAAAAAGGAAATAGTGGATCCGGAATGCTTTCTAGGTGGACCCTTGGACCGACATTAACAAATCCGGAATTAAAGTTGATGGCATGTCCCGGTATTGTTTGTTTGGACCCGAAATTCTAGTGGGTGGCCCAAGTTTTGGTGTTGGTTATTTGAATTTAATTTAAAAGGAGGTGGGCTTCCAAATCAAGTGGACCCGGAATTCTTTTACAGATCCGGTATAGTTGGGCCTACATATGTGATCCAAAAATATAAATTAATCATGGATCCGGAGTTGTGTTATGAAATCGGAATCTGACTTTATCTTGGGCTGATCCGATGGGATGATTAATTTATATATCAGGGTTGATTGTGGGCTGGGCCTTATTTACAAAGGTTCAGTATTAATTAAATTGATCCGAAACCCATTTATTTTGAGACTAAGACTTAGGATCCAATATTTTTCGGCTGAGACTTTCCAGTTAGTAAAACTCACTGGAAACTAGTGTGTCTTACCTAGTATGGGTGTTGGGTAAATTGTAGGTGCGAGTAGAGACGATCGGTGCAAGTAAGAGTTCCTATTCAGGACTCCAGGTGAGTCTTTCTAAACCTAAATTTTATACAAGTGTTTGATGGTTATTATCTAACTGGTCGCTTTTCAACTGTATTTATTTTAAAGTGAAGAATAAGCGTGTTTGAAGGTTATTATCTAACTGTGTGCTTTTCAACTGATTCTATTTCAAAGCAAAGATAAATTGTGTGATTTATATGTGTGTGACCATGCTCTGGCTTTGGTGTGAAATGGGGGTGTGTCCCATAATAATTATATATATATATATATATATATATATATGAATTTGTTTCATATATGGGCGGTTGTGTGCCCTATTGCGCTGTCACGGTGTGTGTGACTATAGCGCGTGTGTGCCTTTTTGCGCTGTCACGGTGTGTGTGACTATAGCGTATGCCAGTAGCATGTGTCAATGTGTGCATATCATCTTAGTGTGCTTGTTATGATTGGTATAAATGCTTTCATAACTGATTTTATAAACTGTGATATTTCGGTGTGACTTGGTGTGGAGGGAACTCACTAGACCTCATGGTCTAACCCTCGCTTTTCAAAAATTAAACTCTTTCAGGTAAGCAGGTAGCCGAGAGCATTTTTAGAGGTTTGGCAAGACGTGGGTCGGAGCTTGTGTTTAGAAGGAGTAGAAGAACTTCCTTTTTATGTCTAGTTAGATTTCTCAGCTGTCTTTAGGGTTATTTCCGTGAACCCTGTGTTGTAAATCTTGATAGTGTGACCTTGTTGAGCCGTTTATGGCGTTAAGAATTAAAGAGGTATCTTCTAGCTTGTATGTTTTTGTTGGGTTGTTACAGTTGGTATCAGAGCTCTGGTTTAAGGGATTTAGGTGACCGGATGGGCCAAAACATAAACTATGGAGTAGGAGGACACAACTGAGATATAGGAAGCCTTTAGGGAAGACTTTAAACTCTGAGAATTTAGGATGATGGTAGTGTGGGCTCTCATGTAAGGTAAATTCAAATCACATCTGGCCAATGTCATTATGAATTTACAGGTGCATGGGTGTGCTTGATTACCGTTGTTCTGATTTTGTTAGTGTGTGGAGTGTGGTGGATTGAGTGTGAAGAGTAACAGTAGTGTGTGGAGTGTGGTGATTAATGTGTGGAGAGTAACAGTAGTGTGTAAAGTTTTAACCTTGTCATGATGGCAACGGTTAGTGTGTTGTGCAGATTATTCTTGGAGTGATTGATGACACTAGCTAGAAGGGTAGTGTTTGAATGTTTGGTGTGAATGTCCGTGTGAAGTAGAACCTTTAGGGCTCTTAAGAAAAATAATTGATTGGAGGTGAGCTCCTAATCTCTGATGAGTCTTTATTCTAGAAGTTCCCGATGTCGGTGAATTAAGATCTTGAGAGTTTCAACTTAAGGATCGGATAGTGGAGATGTGCTTTCTTACTCTCTAGTTAGTGGAAGAGTGACGAGAGTGGTGGAGAAATGATAGGCATACAGATTGGTAACACTAGTGTTGGTTAACCTATTTAGGGTCGAGGTGAAGCCGTATATTTTACGAGTTAGTAGTCAGGGGTAACTGTGAGGATTGAACCTCTAGTGTGTGGGGGTTGTGAGGAGTGTGGTGGATTGAGTGTGAAGAGTAACAGTAGTGTGTGGAGTGTGGTGATTAATGTGTGGAGACTAATAGTAGTGTGTGGAGTGTGGTGATTAATGTATGGAGAGTAACAGTTGTGTGTGAAGTCTTAACCTTGTCACGAAGGCAACGGTTTAGTATGTTGTATAGATTATTGATGATGCGATTGATGACACTATCTATAAGGTGTAGTGTTTGAACGTTTAGGGTGAGGACCCGTGTGAAGTAGAATCTTTAAGGTTCTTTAGGAAAATAATTGGTTGGAGGTGAGCTCTTAATCCCTGATGAGTCTTTATTCTAAGGGTTCCTGATGTCGGTGAATTGAGATCTTGAGAATTTCAGCTCATGGATCGGATGATAGAGATGTGCTTCCTTACTCTCTAGTCTCTAGTTAGTGGAAGAGTGACAAGGGTGGTCGAGAAATGATAGATGTATGGATTGGTAACACTGGTGTCGGTTAACCTATTTGGGATCGAGGTGAAGCCATATATTTTTACGAGTTAATGGTCAGGTGGTGACTGTGAGGTTGGAGCGTGTTTTGTGAGGACTCCGAAGAGCCGGATGGGGATAGCCTTATTTCTAATAGTTGTGTGATTGGCATGGAGAAGGCAAGGCCTAGTGTGCGTACAAGTAATCGAGGGGTTTGTACCTCTAGTGTGTAGTAGTCGTGTGAATAAGTTAGTGGTAACTTATACGAAGCGAGCATGCGAGTCGTTGATAGTAAAGAGTTGTTGTCAGGTTAAGTAATGGGATGAGCGTAAGTGGAAGCCTTTGCTCGGGAATTGCTAATAAATTATTCAAATGTGATAGATTATGTGTGCTGAGATGCATAGATGTTCGAGTGGCGTGTAGTTTTTTCAGCTGAGATTAAAGAATGAAGTGGAAGTTAGTGGCTAACTAAGGAGGAAATTGTTTACTCGTTGGTTGTAACGAGTTGTTGAGTAAGTTGCCTTGTGTCATTTTTATATTTGTGTGCCCTTGGACTGGGTTAGTCTATGATGTTTCGTAGTGGATATGAAATCTTTGGGAATGTGGAGCTAATCCTTGTATGTAAAGGAAATTCAAAAGAGTGGGTTATTATCGGTTGAGGACTGAGAGATGTGTGGTCACTACGAGCTTTTGGTGATATTTCGGATTGACTTAGTTGAAATTCTCGTATGAGGTGTGGTGAAACTGTTGGTTAGGCATAGTAATCATTGAAAATATGGGTATGAAGTGGCCAATGTTGGATGAGGAATATCCCATACTAGTCTCAGGTAAATGGGACGGTAGGTTGGAATAAGTGAGTAAACGAAAAGTAAAAAGTCGCAAGTGACACAGAAGGTGGGGAGCAATGTTTTTAGAACGTCACCATCAGGTGCATGAACTTCTAGTGGGAGTGTGAGAGAGAGGACTGGTGTATATGTGATTGGTTTAAGCGTTGAGGAAAACTAGCATGGGTGATTGGCCAAGAGCGTGCGCGTTCTAGTGAGCCGCTCTTTGGAAATGTGTTTATGTTTGAGAAGGAAGTGGGTGAAAGTAGTCGAATGTAGTGCTCGGGGTGAATGACCATTGGATTAGACTTGGTAGTAGTATGGGAGTGACGTTGTGGTAAAAGCGTGCGAATTGATTGATATCAATGGATTGTGATCAGTATAAGGAATGTTAGAAGGTGTTATCTGCCTTAGACGTATTTTGTGTTGGGAAAGTGATGGTAGAATTGTGTGTAATCCGTAGAAGAGAATCTTAAATGCGGGTTAAGGTGATATTCAAAGTTGATTTTGCGATCAGTTGACGAATTGAGGGTCGTTATTAATAAGGGATTCGTGTTGTTGTGACGACAACCTCGGTAGTATTCGTTCTTTTAAGAAAGTGAAATTGTGTGTGAAACCCTTAATTTGGCGCGTTTTAAAACCGTGAGTCTAGAGGTGTGGATGATATTGGTACGGTTGGCCTGGGGCGTTTTCTTATATTTTAATAATTATGGGATAAGAGTTGTAGATAACTGTAAGTGCTTTAAATCGTTGGCTTACGCCCTAATGTTGAAGGTTACGCATAGTGGAAGCTCATTCGACATCCCACGTGTCGAATCTTAGGAAGTGCTTGGCCGAGGAAGGCGTGGTCGTATTGTTCTAAGGCACTCGTGTGGACGAAAGTTGGATTATGTGGGGGAAACCGTTGGCGATTATAGATCGCAAGGTTAGAAAGCTGAGGAACCGTTTTCCTCGATTGTTCGAAAATGGAATTCCGGGGACGGAATTCTTTTGAGGGGAGGATGATGTAATAACCGTGTTCCTTTTTGAATAAATGAAAGTTTGGTGTGGAATGTGTGAAAAGGAGATAAGTTTGGTGTGTATGTGTAAAGGTATAAATGGGTGTAAAACCCTAGGGATTCGCAAAAATTATCTAGAACGTTGTGTGCGGCTGAGGTGTGAAATTTGGGTGCAAAGCAAGGCGATCAATTCAATCCACAGTTCTTCAATTGAGTGTGTGGAAGCATCTTGCAAGGTAATTACTATCCCTGGTTTAATATTGTTATCTTGTAGAAATCAAGTTTAGAATGTGGAGTTTGGTATTGTGTTATCTCCTGTTAAGAAGGAAGAAAAGAGTCTGGATAATTTCTAAGCGATAAAAGTTAAAAACCAATGATTAGCTAAATTAATTGGTTGGTATAGTGATGTCCCTTTTAATCCTGATAATTTAATATCAATTTGGGACTGTGTGGAAGGACTGATTAGAGGTGTGAGGTTGCGTAGAAAACCCAGTAGTACCGGAGTCGCCATGTCCGGAACTGTTTGTAGAAAGTCCGGAACCCATAGTTCCGAAATCGGACTGAAAATAGATCTGGAACCTTAGTTCCGGAATCGGGCCTTGGAATAATGGATCCGGAATTTTTGTGTGTGTGTAGTTCCGGAATTTAAGTGGGAAGCCCATGATACGGAATTTAATTAGAAGCACGATCCGGAATTTAAAAGGAAATAGTGGATCCGGAATGCTTTCCAGGTGGACCCTTGGACCGACATTAACAAATCCGGAATTAAAATTGATGGCATGTCCCAGTATTGTTTGTCTGGACCCGAAATTCTAGTGTGTGGCCCAAGTTTTGGTGTTGGTTATTTGAATTTAATTTAAAAGGAGATGGGCTTCCAAATCTAGTAGACCCGGAATTATTTTATAGATCCGGTATAGCTGGGCCTACATATGTGATCCAAAAATATAAATTAATCATGGATCCAGAGTTGTGTTATGTGTTAGCTCCAATCCTCTGCCGAGTCACCGGGAAGACCAAAGCATAGAAGTCTTCGACAGAGGCCCTGTCGAGTAACCGAGAAGACCGAAGATAAGGAATCGCACAGAAGACTCTTCAATACGGACAAGGGCACAGAGCCTCTGTCATACTTGACAGAGCCTCTGTGGTATAAAAGACCTGAGCTCTACACAAGGACAATCGTGCTTCTCACGATTTCTGCTGTATGAAGATCATGAAGATCAATAGTACAGGGCGTGACCTGACAACTCCATGTGTCAAACTCTGATGGGTCATAGCCTTAGTAGAAGCCGGCGCATTTAATTAATGTCGTACTTGTAACAGTACCTAAATAGTGCCTTTGTACCTTCAATCCTTTTTGTCTAGAGCTTTTCCCCTTTAGAAGTAGTATAAATAGAAGACTCATGTTGAGTTCTTCTAATCAAGCTTTGCACAACATACACACCTTTAGAGCAGATTCTTGTCAAACCTTTCGGTGTTCTTGGTGTTCTTATTATATCAAATACAGTGAATCATTGAGCTATTTATCTGTGTTATTTACACTTCATATATTTGATATTGTGTGTTATTCTACCTCATTATATCTGTTAGTTCGTTAAAACGCTTCCGCATTATATATTGTTTGAACTAATTAGTTAGAATCATCATTGTTAAGCAAAACAGGAACCAACAATTGGTATCAGAGAGGTTCTTGATTTTCTATATCAAGAGATCCTCACTTACAATGATTTTTGGTTGAAACTTGGACTTTTAACCTATTTTTCATATCTTTCAAAACAGCATCTGTTTTTCTGCCATTCTCGACCTGTTTCGACTTTGGTAAACTTACAAAATCTGTTTCTTCGGTTAAATCTCCATTTTAGTGCATTGTTCAAAGGTTTTAAAGCTTATAAAAACCAGTAGAAACATCTACTTCATTATTTGAAGGTTTACTGTTCATACCCTATTTTCTTGATTTCTCAAACCCTTTCAAAATGACAAACACAAACAACTTCTTCACCGCTGGTTCTTTAACCAAGCCACCCACACTACTCAGAGATGAGTACCCTCAATGGAAGATTCGAATGATTCACTTCTTCGAGGGTACTGACAAAGAACTCATGTACTATATCAACAATCCTCCTTTCGTACCAATGATCACAGTACCCCGAGTACCTGCCACAAACGACACTCCTAAAATCCATGAGCACACGAAACCAAAGACCAAGGACAAGTGGTCAGATCCTGATTGGGCAAAATATGAAGTTGCTCAGAAGACTAAGAGACTTCTGATAATGGCCATACCCAATGACCTTTTCCAATCCTTAGATGCGTGTGAATCTGCATACGATCTGTTGAAGGAACTGGAAAAACAACTGGAGGGTGGGGCCAAAACTAAGAAGAACTGAAGAGCCCAATGCATCAACGAGTACTGCGCATTCAAAGCTCTGCCGATAGAACCTCTACATAAAACATATGACCGGTTCAACTCTCTAATCAACAAGTGCAAGAAGTTCGGAATCCACAGAACTTCTGAGGAAAACAATGTCATGTTCCTAAAGAGTCTCAATGATGAATGGCTCCAGTTGTCTATGTCTCTGCAAACAAATCAAGACTTAGACTCCTGGACTATGTCAGATCTCTATGGACTGTTGGCAGCCCAAGAGCCTCAGATTGCACAAGCAAAAATTCAAATCAGTGCACCTCTTGCACTGGTTGGTAAGGCTACGAAAGATAAAGCGAAACCAAAAAAAGAGAAAGTTGTGGAAGAAAAGAAGAAAAAGAAGATCTTGATCGTTGATAGTGAAGAGGAGGAGGTGGTGGAAGAAGAGGAGGCAACTATGGCCTCGATAGCAAAATCGTTAGCTCTTTTGACCAGGGAATTCAGCAGAGGATACCAGAAGAAGTCTGGTAATGAACGCTACGGAAGAGATGATCGTGGAAGAGAAGGGTCAAATGACAAGAACGACAGAGGTGTCGACCAACAGAGGTCGAATGACAGAAATGACAGAGGTGGTAACCGACAGAGGTCGGACGACAGAGCTGGCAACGGTTCCCAGAACCAAGGATGTTTTAAGTGTGGCAAGCCATGCCATTATGCCGCTGACTGCAGGAGCAAACCAAACCGTCCACATAGGGACTTTGCTTACTACAAAAAGAAAGCGGAGTTTTATGCTCAGAAGTCGCTAATGGTGAATCAGGAGAACTGGCTGTCAGACGAATCATATGATGAAGGCGACAAAAACGCCTTGTTTTGTGGAATGGCAGAGGTCAGCTCATCCGACTCCGATAATGAGGTATCCACTTATGACTCTAACTCTAGTCAAGCAGAAGCTGATTTGCTTAAACTAAACATTGAATACTCAGAACTTAAAAATACCTGCGAAAGTGTTCAAAAGAAGCTTACCTTCTTTAAGAGAGAGCTAGACTTCTCACTCAAGAAAAGGCTAAAATCTTTCAAGAAAAGGCTAAAATCTTTCAAGAAAAGGAAGAAATTGAAACAAACTGGAACAAACACTTAAATCCTTTGAAAGAAAAGATTTCTGAACTTAACTCTGCATTAAAAACAAAATCTAAAGAACTTATGGACGTTGAGACCGACATAATGAACATTCTAGCTCTTAAACATTATTTTCAAAAGGAAAGAGAAGTCATATGTCAAGATTTACTCCGAAGAGATTTGTTAATAAAGAAATATCAAGATGCACAGAAGGTGTACGAGAAAATTAATACACAAATAGGGAGACGGGGAATTGGCTTCTGTGATATAGATCCATATACTGGAAACAAAAGAAACAAGTCTCTGTCCTCTCTATTTCATATTGGAAGTACAAGAAAACCCGGTTTTCCAAATTTACTCTCTGTAAGCAAAAGGCAAAAAGTCTCTGGTGAACCTCACAGAAGGAAACATCTGAAGATGGTGAACGTGTGGTTTGAAAACACAAATATACCATCATCAGCCTCTGTCAAAAGAGCGTCCAAACCTAAGAAATATCTGAAAACACAAGATCAGATAGGAATCTTTAAGTTTGGTAAACCCGAGACTCAATCACAGGTTGCCTTTGTCTGCACTATAGATTCTGAGAAGAAACTATCGACAGAGGCACCTGAGTTCTTGCCTGCTTCAACAGAAGAAAAACTGACTCATATTTCTGAATAGGAATTATTGGAAATCGGTGAAAACAACTTTTATGAATGCCCCAGTACTTTCAATAATGGCCAAAATCTCTCTGAGGAAACCTCAATGAAAACTTATGTTGACTTAGAAGATATCCCTGAAAGAAAAGAAGAAAGCGAGCATGGCACATGCTCTGAAAGTCCAGCCTCTGTCGAAAGAGAACTAAGTGACTCAACCTCTGTATATGAGGACGATTCATCCTCTGGCGACTCTGAGACTGACTCTAAGTCAGAGATAGTACCTTGTGACTTAGAGGATTTTAAACTACCCTCTGGAGTTCTTAACAGAACTATTCGTCCCAAGGAGAAAATCACAAGAGTTCCTATCTGTCCAAATTTTTTGGACATGTGTATACAAGCCAAAACTTCTCTTGAGCTTGAGAAAATAAAACAACAAAAGAAAACGTCCTCTCATAATCCAAAAAGTTCAAAAACTTCAAAACCCTTAAAGCCTACTAAAGAAAAACTAACATGGCAACAAAAGGGTAAATGGGCTGAAAATAACAAATCTTTTTCTTCTGTGACAGTGAAACCTGCAGAAGTTCACCACAGAAGGGGTCCACAGAAGGCTGCTCTCAACAAAGGATTTTGCAAACAACAATCCAGCCTACATAGGTCTTCTTGTAATAGGAAGTCAAATGTTAGGATATAGTGTAATGCCTTTGTGCCCCCATTTAATGTTTTCAATGAAAAGCTCAAGCAAATCTCTTCGCACATTCATTATTGTCATTGTTTTGATCTCATGTATCGATTAAATCAACACTTCTCAAGTCCACACTGTTTCCTCTCTATACCCAAAAAGAACACTAAATTTTAGGATAAGAAGAAACAAAATGGTTCTTCAAAAGAAGCTAAAACCAAACCCAAGAATGCTAAGGCAAACTTGAAGACCCCTAACAAAGCTGGACCCATTTGGATATGGGTACCTAAAACTCTCTGATTGTCTTGCAGAAGCAGTATGTGCCAATCTGGTATCTTGACTCCGGATGCTCGCGGCACATGACTGGCAACAGAGGTTTACTATCCTCCTACAAAGATAAACTCGATGGAGGATCTG
Organism: Saussurea involucrata; assembly: GCA_033807775.1. Lineage (NCBI taxonomy): Eukaryota > Viridiplantae > Streptophyta > Magnoliopsida > Asterales > Asteraceae > Saussurea > Saussurea involucrata. The sequence goes on along the minus strand of CM066320.1, from coordinate 40,061,998 downwards.
TGACCTTTGGTGACAACAAAAAGGGGTATATAAAAGGCCCCGGAGTCATCAAAAAAGAAAACATAACCGTATGCAAAGTTGCATATGTGGATGGCCTTAAACACAATCTTCTCAGTGTTAGCCAACTCTACGATACGGGTTTTGACATAATGTTCAAAAGAACCTTCTACTCTCTACAAGGTGAGGACACAGGAATCGAACTTCTGCGAGCCGAACGAAGAGGCGATCTTTACCTCATGAACTTCTGTGCCAAGAACAAGGAAGACAAGCTCTGCCTTGTTGCTTGTAAAAGTGAAGAAGCCTGGTTATGGCATAACAGGTTCTGCCACCTAAACTTTCATACTCTAGATAAGCTTGTTAAACTTGATCTAGTCAAAGGTCTGCCAAATGTTAAATTTAATAAAGATCATTTGTGCTCTGCTTGCGAAATGGGAAAACTCAAAAGAGCTTCTCATAAAGGCAAAACTGATGTATCTTGCCCTAGGCCTCTGTACATGCTTCATGTTGACCTCTGCGGTCCAATCGCTACACAGAGCCTAGGTGGTAAGAAATATATACTTGTTTTGATCGATGAATACTCAAGATTTACATGGGTTGAATTTGTCAGAAAGAAATCAGATGTTCCAAACATTCTGATAAATTTAATGAAAAGAATCCAAGTTCTGTATGAGTGCAGGATTCAGAAACTAAGAAGCGACAATGGCACAGAGTTCAAAAACTCTATCATTGAAACATATCTTACAGAAGAAGGCATATCACAGAACTTCGCTGCTGCACGCACCCCATAACAGAATGGCGTGGTTGAACGAAAGAACCGCACGCTTGTGGAGGCTGCAAGAACTATGCTGACAGCATCTGGATTACCAATGTCTTTTTGGGCAGAAGCAGTATCAACCGCATGCTACACCCAAAATCGATCAACCATTGTAAAGAGGCACATCAAGACACCATATCATTTGATCAACAAAAAGCGACCAAACATCAAATTCTTTCATGTATTTGGATGCAAGTGCTTCGTCTTAAATGATTGAGAAGCAAGAGGAAAGTTTGAGGTGAATGCAGATGAAGGAAGGTTCATAAGATACTCTGACACTTCAAAAGCTTACAGAGTTTATCTTTTGTTGTCACGAACCATTGTAGAAAGCATCAATGTATCTTTTGACGATTCCTTTCAAAAGACTTCTGAACAAATCAGTTCAGAACTCGGTCTAAAGAAGGAGTCCTCTGGCATCTCAAAGACAATAGAAGAAGACTTAAATCTTCTATTTGAAGAGATGTTCCATGATGATATTGATCCTTCTGCTGGAGCTGTCAGATCCTCTGGAGAAACATCTTCTGCAAACCAGACTGAGTCAGGTATATCTCTAACTGGTCCATTAAATACTTCATCCTTTTCTGTGAATCATACAGATGCACATGCTGAGGGGGAGCGAACAGAAGCTGAAGATAATACAACCAAGGACTCAACCACAGAGGCTCCTGAAATACCTACTCCAGCGACTACAGAGGAATCAATTCCAGAGGAAAACGAAGACTCAGTCTCTACTTCCTCAGAGGAACAAATTACAACTCTCATTCCAATCCTCCCACAAGCTGAAGAACCAAGCATAAGCACAGAAGTACCATCAACAACAGAGGTTGCACCAGAACCGCAGTGTGCAACCACAGAGGTTAATCTTGATGACTCAAATGACCATCTTCCAAGAACAACACAGCGGACGAAAAGCCATCCTCCAAGCCTTATAATCGGTGACCCTTCTGAAAAGGTCAAAACAAGACCAGCCACTGCTAATTTTTGTTTCTTTACAAATTTTATCAGTGTGATCGATCCAAAAAGAATCTCTGAAGCCCTAGATGATCCAAACTAGGTAAATGTTATGCAAGAAGAGCTTCTACAGTTTGAGAGAAACAAGGTATGGACCCTAGTACCTCTGCCATGAGGGAAACAAGCCATAGGGACAAAATGGGTCTTCAGAAACAAGAAGGACGAGGATGGGGTGGTCATTAGAAACAAAGCAAGATTAGTGGCCAAGGGATATCGCCAAGAAGAAGGCATTGATTACGATGAATCTTTTGCCCATGTCGCACGGCTTGAAGCAATAAGAATCTTCTTAGCCTTCGCAGCTCACAGAGGTTTCAAAGTCTTTCAAATGGATGTAAAATCTGCTTTTCCGAATGGTGAAATCCAAGAAGAAGTATATATCCAGCAGTCACCAGGGTTTGAAAGCTCCAAATAACCAAAATACGTGTACTACCTCGACAAAGCTCTGTATGGACTGAAACAGGCTCCAAGAGCATGGTACGAAAGACTTTCAACCTTTCTTCTCAATAATGATTACGACAGAGGTACGACAGATACTACTTTGTTTTACAAAAGAAAAGGTGATGAGATTCTGCTTGTACAGATTTATGTGGATGACATCATTTTTGGGTCTACAAATGCACAACAGTGCAAAGATTTTGAAAAACTCCTGCAGAGTGAATTTGAAATGAGTATGATGGGAGAATTAACCTTCTTCCTCGGACTCCAAGTAAAACAATCATCAGAGGGAATTTTTATAAATCAAGCTAAATATGTCTCTGACATACATTCGAATTACAGTCTCTCTGATACCTTTGTAATGAAGACCCCAATGGCAACTGGAAATAAATTATTCTCAGATCCAAATGGCACATATGTAGAGTGCAAGCTCAACAGAGGTATGATTGGGTCTCTGTTATACTTAACCGCAAGTAGGCCTGATATAATGTATGCCACATGCCTCTGTGCAAGATATCAAGCTAACCCAAAGGAATCCCACTATATTGCTGTAAAGAGAATCTTCAGACACCTAAAAGGGACCAAATATCTTGGGCTCTGGTATCCGAAGAACTCTGGTTTTGGTCTTAAGGCCGTGCGTACCGCCATCTGGTACTGTAACATCCCTTAATCCCAACATACAAGTTTCATATAATTCATCACAAAATAACATATCATAATCCAAATATGGTCCCTTAAATTCTACAATTAGGTCTTTCAGTACAAACTTTTTCGAATAAAGTAAAATACATAACAACTACTAATTATAACTGAAATCTTCATAATCATTCAACATCCACAAAAGCTAACATGATAAATCCTATCATTGTCTCTTGTTTGCTCCATGACGTCGTGCGTTATTACAAAAACTATTTCGAGGTAATTCACGTAAGTCGCTCCTTCACCGAATCTTGTTGTTTCAGATGAAATGAATCTCAAACTCAGCTGCAATAAATCAGATACTTCTTCTTCTTCCTTAGCTTCCTTCGATCTCTTCCTCTCTCTCCTTCCAAACCGAAAAACACACACTACACTAGGATATTTCTTGTTTTTGGCTAAAAGAAGACTTCATCTCCTATTTGGTATGCTAAAGGCGGTGAAGGTAGTGACTACTTTTAGTAATAAGACCAATTTAATCCTCAACTTCTCCTATATGGCAAAATGCACCCCTATACTTCCATATTAAAATTATAACTTACCCTTTAACTTCTAACTTCATAATATCAAATTTAAAATACTACTTATAAATAAACCAAATTAAATTTAGATAAAATACCTGGTTATTACAACATCTCCCCCTTAAAAGAATTCCGTCCCGGAATTCGATCAAACTAAAAGGTAAGAATACTTATGATTACTACTTCGAACTTCATCAAAACTATAGAAACTAACTGAATAGACACTCCGCCTCTATCTATACCTCTAACACCAATAAGTAACAAAAGCACAAAATACCAAGAACCACTTCGTATCGAAGTCATGTAACACTTTAGCACGTATAGAGTTTATAGAAATATACCTGTAACCTTATCAGGACTTTCTTCTACCTCTTGTTCCGTCATCTGAAAAACACGGCCTTGAACTCTCGGTGCTCCAGACCCTTGTACCTTTCCCGATTCAACTTCCGTTAATCTCGCTGTTGTACTACCCTGGCGTGCTTTCCACTGTGGACATTCTGACTGAATATGACCAGGGGAATTGCAAACAAAACAGAATCGATTTGCGCGACAATTCTTAGTGATGTGTCCCATCCTTCCACACTTGTAACAACTTCTAGCATCAACATAACAATTTCCTTGATGTATACGGTTGCATTTTAGACATAGTTTTTCATTTTATCTAAAAGGTATGCGACTATCGAACCTTTGAATTTCGTATTCCGTTGAATCATGCGTCATTTCTTCCGACTTTCTTTTCCCAGCACTCTTATCCCCAACATCCCTCTTATTGTCTCGCTCCACATTTTCCGCAGCATTTACCGCTTCTGAAAAAGTATTAGGTCTCGCTGCAGTCACTAACTTTCTAATCTCTGAGTTCAATCCGAATACATACCTTTCCATCTTCATCTTTTCTGTGGCAACATAATACTCCCCAAAACGCGACTTTTCTAAGAAACGGGCAGTGTAGTCTCTTATTGACAAATTTCCTTGTTGTAGACTCAGGAATTCCTCTTCCAACTGTCTAACTGCGGCTTGCGGACAAAACTGTTCCTTAAATGCTCTCGAGAATTCGCCCCAAGTAAAAGTTGAATATACATCAGGTCCTTCAGAGTCAATGAGGGCCTCCCACCAATACAAGGCATCCGCTTTCAACATTGCTGTTCCATATAACACTTTATCTTCTTCGGCGCATTTACTTGTTTTAAATACAGCTTCAACTTCCTTCAGCCATCGCATTGCTTTTACTGGATCTCTGTCCCCTCCATAGGTGGGTGGTTTACAGCTTAAAAACATTTTATAATCACACTTTCTTGGTGCTGATGTGACAATAGGTGCGATAGGCACCTCGTTTTCAAAGGTAGGGTCTGGTATTTCCGTTTCCGTATGGTGAGTCTGGTTAAACATAGCTTGGATATTTGCCTGAAGTCTTCCCATTTCAATCGCTAGGTCGTCTCTCGTAACAAACTCTGTGCCTCGCCCCTGTACTCTGCCCCCTGACCTACCTCTACCTCTTTCTCCCCCTCTTCCCCTTCCACCGGCTATTGGATTAGATCTATTCGGATTTCCTTCCCCTTCTCGGTTTGTTTGTCTCGTTCCACTTGCCATTCTGTGGATTCAACAAGGTTAATATACACAAAAGCACATACCCCATATAATAAAGTATTCTGGTTCAAACATGTACCTGTAAGATCATAATTACACTGGCCAGGTGTAATCTGAAATTACCTTACATGATGCTTCTTCTACCTTTTTATATTTATCATCCCAAGGTTCTATAATAACAAGGACATCCTACTTCGCATGCAGTTTAAGTCTAGGTACAGATACTAATACCTAAATCTCTTAAACTAAGGCTCTGATACCATTTGTAACATCCCTTAATCCCAACATACAAGTTTCATATAATTCATCACAAAATAACATATCATAATCCAAATATGGTCCCTTAAATTCTACAATTAGGTCTTTCAGTACAAACTTTTTCGAATAAAGTAAAATACATAACAACTACTAATTATAATTGAAATCTTCATAATCATTCAACATCCACAAAACCTAACATGATAAATCCTATCATTGTCTCTTGTTTGCTCCATGACCTCGTGCGTTATTACAAAAACTCTTTTGAGGTAATTCACGTAAGTCGCTCCTTCACCGAATCTTGTTGTTTCAGATGAAATGAATCTCAAACTCAGCTGCAATAAATCAGATACTTCTTCTTCTTCCATAGCTTCCTTCGATCTTTTCCTCTCTCTCCTTCTAAACCGAAAAACACACACTACACTAGGATATTTCTTGTTTTTGGCTAAAAGAATACTTCATCTCCTATTTGGTATGCTAAAGGCGGTGAAGGTAGTGACTAGTTTTAGTAATAAGACCAATTTAATCCTCAACTTCTCCTATATGGCAAAATGCACCTCTATACTTCCATATTAAAATTATAACTTACCCTTTAACTTCTAACTTCATAATATTAAATTTAAAATACTACTTATAAATAAACCAAATTAAATTTAGATAAAATACCTGGTTATTACAGGTACCACGGCCGGGTTCGAATGCGGGTAGCACCGGGTAGGATGGGTTCGTGGTACGGGGGTGGGCGGGTTCCGATCGGGTAGCGGGTAGCGGGTAGGGCGGGTTCGTGAACTAGATTAGCATCATTCGGGTTCATGGTTTTTGTTGCAGGTTTTGTTGCAGATTTATGGGTAGCGGGTAGGAGTGGGTTCGGTGGCTTCGTGGGTTGGCGGTACTCCACTTTAGGGTAAGGAGGGTAGGAAAGAGAAAAGTTGATGTGGCGCTGAGGTGGCATTCGGGTTCAGTGGGTTCGTGGGTAGGCGGTACTCATGGCCTAAGGCATACACAGATTCAAATTATGGAGGATGCAAGCTCGATCGAAAAAGTACCTATGGGAGTTGTCAATTCCTGGGAGGTAAACTAGTCAGCTAGACTTCGAAGAAGCAGAACTGTGTGTCTACATCTACAGCAGAAGCGGAATATGTTGTTGCTGCTAGTTGTTGCTCTCAAGTTCTGTGGATGAAAATTCAGCTCAAGGACTATGGGTACAACATATACAAGATTCTCATCCTCTGTGATTCCAAAAGTGCCATAGAAATCTCTGCCAATCCAGTATAGCAATAAAAAATAAAGCATATCGATATTCGTTATCACTTTCTGAAGCATCATGTTGAACATGGCACAATCGAAATGCACTTTGTGTCCACTGAATACCAGCTTGCAGACTCATTCACCAAGGCACTAGATGAGAAAAGATTCCTTTTCTTGGTGGGTAAGTTGGGAATGATTAACATGAGTTGAACCCTCTGTAAGTAAGATTTGATCCTCCTGTAAATATGTATATACTCAAACTTATGTATGTAAATTCTTAATCACCAAAAGTTCTATAACCAACAAGGCTTCTGTTGGATTGTTCATAGCCTCTGATAATTCTCAACAGAACCTCTGATAAGCTTGACCTATGTCCTGTGCAATACTTATCTCATTTGATCCAAGCATAGGTCAAGGGGGAGCAGAAGGAGACCTTGAACAGATCTACAGAGGTTGATCATTCAAGGGGAGCCAAAGAAGAGATGTGATAACCAAAATTCACAGAAGGGAAGATTTTTGCCGAACGAGGGAGAGCTCAAAGGTAAGTATCTCGTACAAATTCTTTCTGAAAACTATTTTCTAGGACACCAATTTCCAAATATGCCCTACAAACAATGTTTAAGACATTCCAAACAAGAAATGATCAAAAATCTTTTCAAGTCTTATGTTATGAGAAATTTAAGTTCATAGAGCTTCTGCTGAGTTCAACAGAGATTCTGTGAGCCGAATCTTCTATGACTGCAAATTGAATACGAAACTCTTTCGATCAACCTTAAATGTCTTCTGTAAAGATCCATACATACAAATGCCCACACAAAGATAATGGGAGAAAGCCTTTTGGTCGAAGAGTTCACTCCACCAAAGAGTCTTTGTCGCCCAAACTAGACACTCTAAGAGTATGTCTCGAACAAAATCCATTTCCAAAACAGTTTTCCAGGACACAAATTTCCAAATATGTCCTTAAAACAGTGTTTAACACAATGAAAACCTTGGATGATCAAAAAGTTTCATAAATCTTTAGTTATAAAAAATTCTCACTCTCAGAGCCTCTGCTGGCTCTGACAGAAGCCTCACAACCTCTGTGAATGAAAATTTTGTACTAAAAGTCTATCGATCCTCTCCAATGATTTTTTCAAGCGTTTTTGGAAAAGATACAAGCATCAGAAGATATAAAAGGCATATTTTATACTATAGAGCTCATTCCACTACAGAGCTTCTGTCATTTCTGATACTTGGCCTTTTATGGAAATTCTGTAAAGAACGGGTTATCTACTGCGAGTGACAGTCTTCTGAAAGTAGAAAAGCTCACGCGCCAAGCATTAATGGGCCGCACACGCCATCTAATCGTGATCTAACATCACTGACGTGTCATCTTTTGATTGGATGTACATGGCACACGTTCTCCTGGAAAGTTGAACCCAACTGTATGTACTCGATTGCGGGCCCCAAATATTATTCACTTTCACCTATTTACCTCTTCAGATTCTACCATTCTCTTCAGTCTAAAACCCAACTTACCACTACCTCTAAACGTTTACGAACTTACTCTCTTCATCTTCTCCGACGAACCTTGCAATAACCTGCAACTTCCATTTTCTACTCTCTTTCTTCAAGATTAATCCAATGACTTCAACCTCCAATGCTCCAGTGAACTCCCCATCTCATTCTGAGAACTCCCAAACCCAAGAACTCGCCAGAAACCTAGAACAAGACCACTCCGGCGATGAAGCAGATTGTGCTCCGACCACCCATCTTCTAAACTTCATCGCACATGAACACTTTGAACATGTTCTTCCTTTAAAACCAAATAACTACTACCTGGTTCCCTCAAAAACCGCTTTTGGGGAAGCACATGCCATCCTTCTTTACATTCTGGAAAACCACTATCTTTACCCCCTGTTATCCAAAACTGTCAATAAAATCCCTGCCAGATACCTAAATCAATTCTGGATGAGCAGCAGATTTTACCCCACAGATAGACAAATCATGGGCTACATCTCCAAACCGGACAAATCCGAGCACCTCGAACTCAAATTCAACAGAACCATGTTCTCACTGGAGTTCAGCCTACCAACCAGAGGACTACTAGGTATAAAGAAGTACGCAGAGGAACCCACAGACGAAGAGCTCTGCCGTTTTGTTGAAATGTTGGGGTACAACACAACCCTAAGGAAAATAAATGATTTTAGAAGAAATTGATTACCTCCTCTGTGGAATACGCTCTTCTCAATCCTAAATCGGTGCCTAACAGGGAAGGTGGGTAGTCCAGACAAAACTTCTCACCAAATCATGACCATAATGTACGGGGTATATTATGATCTACCTCTGGACTATTCCACCCTCATGATGCAGGAAATGGTTAACACCATTGATCGCAGAATCTCCTCCCAGAAGGCCAAGGGACGATCGAAAGATGCTCTACCTCCTCTGCAATATCAGCGTATTTTGGGTGTCCTTCTACAGCCTCTGCTCCGTCTAAAAAAATGGCCAATGGAGGGACCAACGGCTAGAATGTATCCCCTGAACAAAAACACCCCAACAAAGCACGAAGATGAATACCCATTCTGCAGACCTCTGCCAAAGAAACTTCTGGGATACGATATAGACAAGACCCTTAAGTTAGAATACATACGCGATCATAGGACTCCAGAACCGAGTCCTGTGACACCCCCGCGTCTACGAGCTCCCTTAGGATCTAGGCTTGTAGAAAGAATGTCTGACGAAGAATGGGCAGTGGCCATGGCTAAGCACGAACAGGTACAAGAAAACTTCTATGCTCTGCGAAACACAATCCCCTCTAATCCTAAAAGCAAAACCTCTGCCTCCACCCCCAAGAAAAAGAAGGCTCACAAGAAGAGGAAGACAACAGAGGGTACTTATACCAGTGCTGCACAAATCCAAAAATCCCCTCCTCTTGCAACAAAAGTTGGAGCTTCTGCACCTCCCTCTCCTCCAAGCGACAAAAGGAAGAGAAAACATAAGTCTTCTGAGGAAGGTGCCCCCAAACAAAAGAAAACGAGGAGCAAGAAGAAATCCAAGAAACCTCACACTCCAATGCAAACCATTGCAGAGGAAGGAGGAACAACAGAAGAAGCCCAAGAGCAACCTCGGCAATCCCCTTCACCCATCAATTATGCAGATGATCAGGGTGATTTTTCTGTCTTCATCCAACAACCCGGGATTGCATACTCTTTAGACCCTTCTGGATGGACTGCAGAAGCCCTATCTCATCATTCTACAGAAGCACCAGAATTCATAATCTCTTCGGACCTGGATGATGATGACCAAACCCCACAGAATAATCAGTCTAAGACTCCAGAAGTTCTACAGAACCCCTTCACCCAACGCGGATTTGATGTGCTCAAAGCAAGCCCAATGGATCTGGCTAAGGCTACCACCAAATCCCCACCAGTCATAGTCTCAGAGAATATGGTGGAAACTGATGAAGAGGAAGACGACCAAGTAAAAGAAGGTCTTTATCACCCTCACGTACAAGCTTTAAGTGGCTCTCATCCAATGTACGACTCCTTAATCACTGGGGTAGAAGCCACTACAGAAGTTAGGGTAGAAGCAGCGGGCCATGGAGTAGAGAAAGAGACTGAGACAATCGATGGCGAAGAAGTAGTTCGATGCTCCACAGAAGCAGAAGCTATAACTAATGCCTTGAATAGTAGAGGCACACATCCCTAACCACCTCCCAGTGCGACCCACACTTCTAACATCGCCAGTCTAGTGGCAGAAGATGTTATTGAAAAAGAGCAGCACGGCTCGACCCCAACCCAAACTGACCGGGCAGAGGTAACTCTTTCTACCTCTATGCCAATCTTAACCGGGGAAACCATTCCAGGGGAGTCCTCTCAAAAGGACTTACCCTTAGTTCGTGATCCATTGCCCCTGATCACAACAGAAATCCCTACAGAGGAATTCGTTTCCTCTGACACGCACATACACTTAGGTCCAACAGGCCCTTCAGAGGGGTCTAGAGTGCACGAAGACGAAGGGATTCTAGACAAATCCCCAAGTCAACTTAAGGATACTCCTGTACCCACCTTTGGAGTGGATCAGGACAATGTCCTTAACAGAACCTCTATAGAGTCTGAGGCTGATAAAGCCTCTGCTCGAGGATTAGAGGGAAATCCTTCCGTCCTCAACATTGAAACTGGGACGAAAGAAGGTGTCCAAGGAACAGGGACTAACTCTGGGGACGAATGTGTTCCCCCCAGAGGTTACACCAAGTCCACACGTATAAAGGGATGAGTTCCAAACCCTTGTCACCTCTGTGGACACCACATTGAAAGAGTTGAAAAACTCTTTTGATTCTTTTGCAGAAGTTACCACGAGGGCCATTACCAATATGAACACGAAAATGGACAACATGTCCACAGAGGTACAAAATGCTCTAGCCCAGATGAGAACAGCTGCGACAACCTCTGCCACTTCTGCTGCTGCTGACTTCAAGAAAGCTACTACCTCTGCCTTCCAAAGCTCTTTCAACGATCTGCTTGAAAAGCTGAAGAAAGAGCAATCCTCAAATTCTAAGAGCCTTACTCCAGAAGATCTATAGAAGGCCTTAAAATAAGTTAAAGAGCATACTACATAAGCAACTCTGGCCATGAAGCCCTCTGACTACATGACCAGAGCGCAGCTCACAGAACTTGGCCAAGGGATTCTCGATCAGATGACAGACTTCATCAAAGCCTTTACTATCACCAATCACTACTACGTAAAGGACTTTCAGAAGAGCATCGGCAGAATGCGCTTCAACACAGAGGCAGAGCTCGGAACTCTTTTTGGCCTCTGTGACGACCTGTGCGCAAAGTTTATAAGTGCTGGTGCCGTACCGCCCAAAAAGCCTGAAGCTTCATGCAGAGCAGAGGGTACTAAAGATAAGGATCATGATGACTCTGATGATGACTCTGATAGTCCATCGAATCATCCTGAGGGGGAGAAACAAAGGGAAGAAGCTGCAAACAGAGGTCTACCAGCTCCGCCGGTATCCGCAGAACCCATAAACCAAGTTCCCCCAACTCAAACCCAAGGAGGAAACCAACAACAGACCACAGAGGCAACAACCACCTCTATGGAAATACCCTCTGAAGAAACCCCAATCATAACCCAAGTACCTGAAACCAACCAAGATCAACAACAGAAGACCACAGAGGCAACACCCACCTCTGTGGAAACAACCTCTGTATTCGGAGCAGATGTCTCAACCCATGAAGAATTCCAAATTCTAACATCCTCCGAAGAAGATCAACCATCCCAATCACCAAAACCAAAATCACCACAAGAACTCCCCTCTCCAACACCAAAACCACCAGAAGCTGCAACAACAAAACCTCTATCTCCCACACCCAAAACCAGAACCAAGACCATTGCTCACAAAAGGAAACATCTGAGCAAAACCATAGAATCCTCACCAATAAAGCCCTCAGAAACACAAGTTCCAAAACCTACAGAGGCAACCCCCAAAACTACAGAGGCACCCTCAGAAATTCAAAAGATAAATCCCACAGAGACAACCCCATCTCTACAAGAAGATCTTCAGCCGAAGGCAAAAGACAAAGGCAAGGGGATAATGACAGAGGAACCCGAGAAGAAGAAGCTCAAGCAACAACCAGCAGAAAAATTGATGAAGAGCTCTTTCGATGCATATGTGACACCAAAGCCAGAACAAGAAGACTGGGCTTTCGGTGTTACCCCTCTGTCAAATATACCTGTTCTAGATCCGAAGGCAAAAGTCACAGAGGATCGAGTGGCCCAAATCGAGAAGCGAATGGATGCTCTACGCAGACCCATGCCTCCACCCGGTGCACCTCCACAACAAATGGAAGAAGTGGTGTACAGATATCTATACAACAGAAGTGCCAGAGATATTCTGCCCACAACCATTCAAGATCCCCACTTCCATGCTGACCTCGAGAACACCTTCACAAGAATAACAACCAAGCCAAAACATCAAGTCTTCTCAGAGTCCAAAATTGACAAGGTCTTATACTGTAAGTTTTCTCAAACCAGAACCACACCTAAGGTTTCCTATAACATCTATAAGGTCAAAAGGGAGGACAAAACCGTGACCCAATTCTCAGATGCTAATCTGAGAAATCTAAGTCCCTACGACCTACCCGGCCTTCTCAACTGGACGAAAGAGAACTTCACAACAGATGCACATCGAAGGGCATACAGGGTAATAAGGAAATCCATGTGTGAGAAACTTCTGCTATACATCCTTGTCGACTTCCAATTAGGACGAAATCTCAGAGTAAGAAACCTAAATCTCCAGCCACCAGAAAATGACTGCCCATCCTCTGCCATATCGAACTCGATTATTACATCTCCAAGAGTTGGGTTAGTCTATCAAGTTCCTGCTGGGAACTCAAGACTGTTCATAGAGATGGACTGTCAGAAGTACGCAACAAGTACTTTGACAGAGTTCAGAGCAAGCCTCGTGGAGCACAGAGGAACAGAGCAAATGAATCAGGCTCTCGCAGATAGACTGATAGAGGTCATCGACAAAGTAATCAACTTCAGAAACCTCTGCATCAGATTCTATCACGAGCTCAGAGAGTTAGGATTCTACAACAGAAGCTTCAACGACTTCAAAGACGCCAACGTCTGATATCCTCTACCAACCTCTGCAAATCTTTCCTTTCATAATGTAATCAAATGTAAGTGCCTCTGGCATAATTTTGTATGAAAGAAAAGTAAAATCTTTTGAGGTATTTTATTTCACCTCTTGTTATGTACTTAGCCTAGAAAACCTTGCACTTTTCAATTTTTTATTTTTCAATACTTAGGGGGAGATTGTTAGATCCAATCCTCTGTTTATAGAAGTATTGAAAAATAGGCTAAGTATACAAGTCTTCGACAGAGGCTCTGCCGAGTCACCGAGAAGACCAAAGCATAGAAGTCTTCGACAGAGGCTATGTCGAGTAACCGAGAAGACCGAAGATAAAGAATCGCACAGAAGACTCTTCAATACGGACAAGGCCACAGAGCCTCTGTCATACTTGACAGAGCCTCTGGGGTATAAAAGACCAGAGCTCTACACAAGGACAATCGTTCTTCTCACGATTTCTGTTGTACGAAGATCCTGAAGATCAATAGTACAAGGCGTGACCTGACAACTCCATGTTTCAAACTTTGATGGGTCATAGCCTTAGTAGAAGTCAGCGCTTTTAATTAACGTCGTACTTGTAACAGTACCTAAATAGTGCCTTTGTACCTTCAGTCCTTTTTGTCTAGAGCTTGTCCCCTTTAGAAGTAGTATAAATAGAAGACTCATGTTGAGTTCTTCTAATCAAGCTTTGCACAACATCTTTAGAGCAAATTCTTGTCAAACCTTTCGGTGTTCTTGGTGTTCTTATTATATCAAATACAGTGAACCATTGAGCTATTTATCTGTGTTATTTACCCTTCATATATTTGATATTGTGTGTTATTCTACCCCATTATATCTGTTAGTTCGTTAAAACGCTTCCGCATTATATATTGTTTGAACTAATTAGATAGAATCATAATTGTTAAGAAAAACAGGAACCAACATTATGAAATCGGAATCTGACTTTAGCTTGGGCTGATCCGATGGGATTATTAATTTATATATCAGAGTTGGTTGTGGGCTGGGCCTTATTTACAAAGGTTCAGTATTAATTAAATAGATCTGAAACCTATTTATTTTGAGACTAAGACTTAGAATCCAGTATTTTTCGGCTGAGACTTTCCAGTTAGTAAATCTCAGTGGAAACTAGTGTGTCTTACCTAGTATGTGTGTTGGGTAAATTGTAGGTGTGAGTAGAGACGGTCGGTGCAAGTAAGAGTTCCTATTCAGGACTCCAGGTGAGTCTTTCTAAACCTAAATTTTATACAAGTGTTTGATGGTTATTATCTAACTGTTCGCTTTTCAACTGTATTTATTTTAAAGCGAACAATAAGCGTGTTTGAAGGTTATCATCTAACTGTGTGCTTTTCAACTGATTCTATTTCAAAGCAAAGATAAATTGTGTGATTTATATGTGTGTGACCATGCTCTGGCTTTGGTGTGAAATGGGGGTGTGTCCGATAATAATTATATATATATGAATTTGTTTCATATATGGGCGGTGTGTGCCCTATTGCGTTGTCACGGTGGGTGTGACTATAGCGTATGCCAGTAGCATGTGTCAATGTGTGCATATCATCTTAGTGTGCTTGTTATGATTGGTATAAATGCTTTCAAAACTAATTTTATAAACTGTGATATTTCAGTGTGACTTGGTGTTGAGGGAACTCACTAGACCTCATGGTCTAATCCTCGCTTTTACAAACTAAAAACTTTTAAGGTAAGCAGGTAGCCGAGAGCACGTTTAGAGGTTTGGCAAGACGTGGGTCGGAGCTTGGGTTTAGAAGGAGTAGAAGAACTTCCTTTTTATGTCTAGTTAGATTTCTTAGCTGTATTTAGGGTTATTACCGCGAACCCTGTGTTGTAAATGTTGATAGTGTGACCTTGTTGAGCCGTTTATGGCGTTAAGAATTAAAGAGGTAGCTTCTAGCTTGTATGTTTTTGTTGGTTTGTTACAGCTACTAACGGGGAGAGCAGAGGGAAAATTCTGAGTGGGGAACTGGCAGGAGTCAGCGTTTAGAATCTGAACACATAGTGTCAACGTCTTCGGACATACATACAGACGACTCTATGGTTCAAGCCGACGAAGTACTTATTCCACGACACATTGGAACTGCTTGATGATTCTGAATCTGACAATGCGTCGGAATCAGCTGATGCTGTGAATATTGATGATCAGCATGATGATAATAATGATGACGATAATGATGATGATGATGCAGGAAATGACAACCAAGGTGGTGCATCTGCTTTCTGTGATATAAATGATTTTCCAGAGTTCACATCTGATGGATTAGATACAATTGTATCTAATATTATGGGAGATATAAAGAGAACCGAGGGAGAATTAGTTGAAAAGTTATGTGAGTCTGTGAGAGATGGGAAAGAAAAAAATGATGCGAGTGTGAGTGCTCCCTTAACCTACTACTCCAGAAGGGCAACCACATCCACTACCAGATTTCATCCGTTGCGATGAAGTATTGAAATAGACGTTAGTCGCCCACTAACGCACTTGCACACCGAAGCCACCCACTCAATTTCCTCTGAACATGAACTTGTCTCATTTTCTCACGGGGATGTAGCACATGATCTATCTTTCTCTCACTCGGAGAGTTTAGATAGTGAAATAGAAAGACATCTGCCCCAGTCTTCAACTTCTCTCTCCACACAATCGAGTCTAGATCCTATTGCAACTTTATTACATTCTTTGACTAAGATACTACCTATTTTTTATGCTAATGTCGGAAGTCTTAGTGGCCTGACCGGAACACTCCAAGTAGATCCTACTTCTGGACTACAAGGGCAGAGTGGAAGTCCTACCAACGTTAACGACATTCCAGTGTTGAACGTACGCCACACAACTGTTAATTCAACTGTAGTGTCAACAGGTGCTCTAAGTGACCCTTGTGTTACTTTACCCGACTTCGTCTCAAAGGAATTTGTCAATGGTTCCTTAAAGGCTGTTGAGGACCGAATGATGAAGGATATCGATGTGATTAAGAGGTTATTGAAAGGAAAAGATCCAGTTGTTGAAAGATTACATGAGCAAACACCACCACATGTCTCTGATCCTTCCATTGATGAGCTGAAGGGCATGCTCTTTGCCAAACTTCTTTCTATCTCACCTGATGATCCTCAAAACCAAACCCTGATTTCCCTATTATAAAACTTTCAACCTAAACGACCTGTTCAACCTCAACCATCAGCCTCTGCTACAGTCAGTTCTTCTGAGTTCTTTGAATTCAAGTCAGAGATTCTTTCAAGTCTTGCAGATATGAAGAGTTCAATTGACAGTCTTGCTGAAAGAGTTGGTGCTTTGGAGAATACTTGTAAGGATCAAGTTCATGGTGTCAATAGAAAGCATGATCATGATGATGATCACAATGATCATGAGTGGGAGATGAGTAAGAGATACAAGATTTTTGAAGCTCCTGAAGCTGAAAACTGAGTACTGATGAAGCAGTGCAGATGTATGAATCTGGTGCCCAAGGTGAAGAAAGTGGGAGACAGATTGTTTTGTATGTTGATCTTAATGCTGAACCGACGATTGAAAAGCCTGAGGTAAATTTGGAGGAGATAAGGGAGATTAATGATTTGTATGTGAAGATAGTGGTTGTAAGCTCAGATGATGATTATTATTTTGTTTAATTGTTGTTTTCCTTGTTGTGAAGATATTGTGTTAGAGTAGAAATTGATTGTAATCAAGTCTAGCAGTTAGTTTGGTCTGTTCTGCATCTTTTATCTAAGAAAGCTGAGTAGAGTCAAGGGTACGTCTTGACCTACTATATAAAGCTACTTTATTCCTTGTTTGTAACTTGATGACTTGTGCTTAATGAAATATAGATGACAAGTTTCTCTCTCTACATCTTTGAGTATCTTTGTACTTTCTCTCACTAGATTTTGGAGTAACATATATAGTGTATTACTACTTTGAAACATTTAATATACATTTTAATTAGATATAAAGTTAATGTGTACATTATTAAATATCTAATCTATTATACTAATATTAATATTTGAATTAGTGTCAAACTATAGTAAACAAACATATCACATATTTTTTATCACTTCTCGTCAACTTGTATGAACATGTGGACGAAGCTCTTCCTTTCGATGAGAAATTGGGGTCTAGTTCTTCAGAGGAAGGGGAGACTGATATAGAGAGATCGGCAAATGAAACCAAGGAAGAAATTGAATTGGAAAACAGAGCAAGCACTGGCACCTGCGACTTTCCCCGCGACCAAAGTTACCGCTAAGTTCACGCAACTCAGTAGAGTATAGACCAAAGGAACGCATGGGTTCTCTCGCGCGTTCAAACCACACCACCTCCTTCTTATTCTCGGGACTAAATTGTCGCCTGTGCCTTTTCATGCGGCCACACCTCCTTGTCGAGTATCAACTTTAACATCAAATTCTTTTAATAATTTATTTATTGCTTAGATAATTATTTACTTCCAAATAGTTCTAGATTTCCTTTGAATTCTTTTTTTTAAAACATTTACCAATTAATGTATTATTCACATAATCAATAATTAATAAAGTTTACTTCTTTGAGTATTATCAGAGTTTTCTTGAGTTTTACGCTCGCAATTCTAAATAATCAAAAGATTTAGACGCTTGTTAATCGTTTCGCACTTTCTACTACACGTCTGTTAGGGCCTAAATCCAGACTTCATGCTACAACAAAATCTAATTTATAAATCGTCTAAGAGTCCAAATATAATGTTTTATAGGTATTAGATTTATTGAACCAAACAACGTTGTGTCCTATGTAAAAGTGTTACAATAAGTTTATAATAAACCTTTGACCATCTTAATAAGTTATTTACAACAATCTTGAAATAAATCGTCCTATTTATTTAATATAGACAATACTAGAAAAAAATCTTCTATAAAAAGTATGTGTTCATTTTAAATATCTCAAAAGTGTCATGTAAAAAGTAATATCGCATTTTATTTTGAAAGTATTCTAAACAATTATTAAGACATGCAAAAAAGTTTTATTAACTTATTCCGACACTTTCACAGTTACGTGGTTTTATAATTATAACCCTCAGACATTTTAATGCCTATAAACCCAAATTTGTTATCTTATT
The DNA here is from genome assembly GCA_033807775.1 of Saussurea involucrata. Lineage (NCBI taxonomy): Eukaryota > Viridiplantae > Streptophyta > Magnoliopsida > Asterales > Asteraceae > Saussurea > Saussurea involucrata. The sequence goes on along the minus strand of CM066320.1, from coordinate 40,043,734 downwards.
ATGAAATGATGACTCACAGACTGAATCATAAGCATTTTTATATATATAACATTTGTTCAACAACAAAATGGACCAAACAACTTGCAAAACAGTATATTAATGATAATACTACATTATGCTCAATTTCGGCAGATGCTATGGTCACGGGAACTGTCAACATAATTCGATATGCAACTGAAACATTAGGATAACAATCTGCAATTTTGACAAACTCAATAATCTCAACCGCCGACATTGATTTACATGGTAAAGTCACTTGCAACACCTTTAACTAGTATTATACCCGTCCGTTGGTCGGGTACACGATATAACTTTAATATGGATTAAGTTATTTGAATGGTCCGTTTTTAACTAATACTATTAAAACAATTAAGACATTGCAAAACTAAAATATAACAATAATGCAAATATTCATTAAGTTCTCAAGTTATTTCTTAAGCAAAATAGATTACATAAACATTTATAAAAAGGAAAAGACGCAAAAGTATATTGATAAGCAGGGCCGTTTCTGAGATTTTTTGGGCCCTGGGCGACTCGTAAATTTTGGGTTCTCAATATGTACCTAAAGAAATTTCAAGTAGATGTTTTTTATAATTAAAAACAAACTTTCATACAATAAATACTAATAATTCCTACAAAACAATTTGTTCGCGCATTTTTAATACAAAATCATCAATAATAGCCTCTAATTCATACAAAACAACTTCTTTGGCCATTTTTAGATGCAAAATCATTAATAATAGCATCTAATTCATACAAAACAACTTCTTCGAGCATTTTTTGATGCAAAATCATCAATAATAACATCTAAATCAATACTATCTAGCATGTCTTTTTCAATGCATAATATTGTCAAACTTTTCGTTAGAGGAACCTACATTCTTAACAAATTTATCCATAGCTCCTTTTTGTGATTGTTTCAATTGCTCGTCTAACTTTCTTTTCTTTCTTTTCTCACTTCCAGACAAGTACTTATACTTTTTAGGCAACATGATTTATACACTATATTGAACTAGGTTACATGAACAAATAACAACTCAAAGTAAAATGGAACAAAAGCACCTGAATTGGAATCTGAATGATGGAATACGAGTGTCCGAGTCCAAAGAATTCATTATTCACTGTTCCCTCTGTTCACAAATCACAATTTGTCAAATTGAAAGTTTAAAATTAAAAATTGAAATAACTAATAAACCATAGCACATAACTGGTAACTACATAAGCCTTACTTGGTTGTTGTCTTGTTGAATTCAATGTATGTTCTAATGTTCACATAATCTGACAATCACATCACAAAGTCTGAAAATCACAGTCCACTGTTCACGGCTTCAGCCTTCTGCCTTCACGCACGCAGACGCAGCCAATCAAACAGTTGCACAAATGCTTCAATCAGAGTTCAGAGCATAAATTATCAGTTTATTACTTGTTCACTTATCAAGTTATCAAAAGTTCAGAACAAATTGGGTATTTCAGTATTTGGGTGAGATGTGAGAACTGAGAAATAAGAAGTTAAGAACATGGTAAGTGGTAACCCTAACCTTATACATTCTTCTCGGTGACGACCGTTGAGAAGGAAATCGTCGGCTCTGGCTCATCGAAATCATCATCGAACGTTTGAGGAAAACTGAATCGACAACTTTCTTGCTTCAATTTCACTTATCCAGCGCCAATTTCTTGCTTCTTGGTCACTCACGTCGAATTTGTTTCTGACTGAAATTTTTTCACGATTTGGGCCCTGCTCACGGGATAAGGTCTTCTCTTTTGAGGCATTTTGGGTCTTTCTATTTCTTTATAATTGGGCCTAAAAAGACTAATTGTTAATATTTTTCAAACTAATATATGAACTCAATTTTTCTTAAGGTAATATATAAACTAATTTTTTTTTTCGGGCCCCTAACTTTTTTGGGCCCTGGGCGAGTGCCCAGCCCGCCCTCCTCCAGGGACGGCCCTGCTCATATTGATGATGGAATCACCTTCATATTCTTAGTCCCACCATATCCGTTTTTGTTAAGCACGCGTAGCTGTTCGGCTTGCTTGCGCCTCAACTAATCCCAATATGCCTCGAAGATAAAAATATTTCATGCCTTAAAAAGTCTCGAACTAACGACGTATAGTGTGTTTAAACTAGACACTCGAAATCAATCCAAAATCAACAAATAGACTGTTTTATAGGACTTCGATTTCTGGAACCAAACAATTGTGTGTCCTATATAAAAGTGTTACAATAACTTTACATGACGTTTTTCGAGCGTCTAAATCTAATAAACTTATTCCAGCAATTTCAAACTTGTTTGACTACTTATGAACATAAATACTATAAGACCCTATTATGACCATTGGATATTTTATTGTCTATGAACATAATTTTATTATGAACATAAATACTATAAGACTATATTATAGTGTCAGTTAATTCAGAATATATATATCCAGAATTCAGTTCATTAAGCTAAATTTCTTCTACCCATTCATGAGTAAACATGAGGCAACAACTATGAAGAATGGTAGTACTAATCATCACCATTATGTTCACCCACACCATGAACAAACATAACTTGAGGGAAAGAATATTAGCCAAAAAGATTTATACATCCATCTTATAAAACACAAAGGATGTGCAACGTTCAAGAGTCACATATGATGTTGTTGGGCATCCACTTAGAAAATGTAAAGATTTCTTTTATCCTCTACTAGAGGAGGTTTCTTTAAAAAAAACAAAAGAAATTTAGCAACTACAATGGCAAGTATGGGTAGAATACGGTCTACAATGTCCGCCTTGATGGTTACTACAGCTTTGCCTACAAAAAATTGCAAAACCTATCACAGTTGGCCATTTCTGTTGGATTGTCCGGATGACAAGGCATATCAATTTCTTGAGAACACACACCTTCAGCCATAGATGATCTCCAACTCGGTGCTGCAATATAATAGTTTCAAAGTATCATAATCATGTGTCTATTTTATGCATATAATCGTTGATTCATAAGCATATAGGAAGGCGATTGAAATTCTCCAATTCATGTGAAGATTCAGCTAGCAGGTAATTCTCAATGCTTTCTCCTCTACATCCTATTTTAGGTCTAAGGTGAGGGAGAGTTTGGGGTGAGTTTTAATCTTGAAAAGAGAGAAATAAGGAGACTGTGTGTGTTCTCCTAGTGTGTGGGATTGAAATTGATGAGATGAAATATCAAGATAACTGCTAATAACTCTCCCCTATGCTTATGTTTAACATCGAAAAAGGATTTATGCATAAAAAGAAGTCAGGTTAAGTCGAAATCATTTCTGAGTTCGAAAAGATCCGGAATATATAAATATTTAACTGGATCCGGAATTTATAAAATGGGAATTGTTCCGGAATGTTAAATGGATCCGGAATGGTGTGAGTTTTAAGGTGGAGTCCGGAATTGGGTTTTAATTTTTTTAGGATCCGGAACGTGTTTTTATTTTGGATCCGGAACTGGTTTCTATATTGATCCGGAACTGGGCTTTAGTGTCGGATCCGAAATTATCACTTTGGGGCCTTATTTGCAACGAGCCAGAATCTGAATGAGTTTAGGTGGATCCGGAATCCCTTGGTGGATCCGGAATTCCTTTGTGGGTTATTTAATAAATTTTTGGGCCAAACCACGATCTGGTAGTATTATTAACTATAAATCCGATGTTAAATCAAGTGGTGGAATCCGGTTGGGGTTTGGGCTTCACATTTTGGACCCGAAATTCATTTTAGGTCCATGGGCCGTGTGATTTTCTTTAGTTTTTGCAGCTTTTCCTCTTTGTTTATTTGGGCCGTGGATAATTACTATAGTTTCGGTAGTATTTTTATTGAGTTCCGTTCTTGAGTTATGTGCATCCGGAATTCGTATTTGTTGGGCCATGATCCGGAAGTTACTTCTATGAACCGGAATACATAATTAATACGTAGGCTTCGGTATAAAATTGTTAAGTGGGCTTTGGCATTAATTATTTAAGTGTGGTCCGGTATTTAAGTGTTGGGTATTTGCGGCTGAGACTTTCCAATTAGTAAAATACAGTAGGATCTTGTGTGTCTTACCCGGTACGTGTGATGGGTTAAAATTGTAGGTGCGTGTAGGGACGATCGGTGCGACTAAGAATTTCTAAGCAGGAATTCAGGTGAGTGTTTCTAAACCTAAATTTTATTCAAGTGTGTTTAATGGTTCTTATCAAATTGTGCGCTTTTCAACTGTTTTTATTTCAAAAAAGGAATAAGTGTGTGGCATGGTTATTATCTAACGGTGTACTTTTCAACTGCTTCTATTTCAATGCAAAGATTAAATGTGTGTGACCATGCTCTGGATTTGGTGTGAAATGGGGGTGTGTCCCATAATAATTATATATATATATATATATGAATTTGTTTCATATATGGGCGGTGTGTGCCCTATTGCGCTGTCATGGTGTGTGTGACTATAGCGCGTGTGTGCCTTATTGCGATGTCACGGTGTGTGTGACTATAGCATATGCCAGTAGCATGTGTCAATGTGTGCATATCAACTTAGTGTGCTTGTTATGAATGGTATAAATGCTTTCATAACTGATTTTATAAACTCTGATATTTCGGTGTGACTTGGTGTGGAGGGAACTCACTAGACCTCATGGTCTAACCCTCGCTTTTCAAAACTAAAACCTTTTCAGGTAAGCAGGTAGCCGAGAGCATGTTTAGAGGTTTGGCAAGACGTGGGTCGGAGCTTGGGTTTAGAAGGAGTAGAAGAACTTCCTTTTTATGTCTAGTTAGATTTCTCAGCTATATTTAGGGTTATTTCTGCGAACCCTGTGTTGTAAATCTTGATAGTGTGACCTTGTTGAGCCGTTTATGGCGTTATGAATTAAAGCGGTAGCTTCTAGATTGTATGTTTTTGTTGGGTTGTTACAGTTGGTATCAGAGCTCTAGTTTAAGGGATTTAGGTGACCAGATGGGCCTAAACTTAAACTGTGGAGTAGGAGGACACAACTGAGATATAGGAAGCCTTTAGGGAAGACTTTAAACACTGAGAATTTAGGACGATGGTAGTGAGGACTCTCATGTAAGGTAAATTCAAATCACATATGGCCAATGTCATTATGAATTTACAGGTGCATGGGTGTGCTTGATTACCGTTATTCTAATTTTGTTAGTGTGTGGAGTGGGTGGATTGAGTGTGAAGAGTAATAGTAGTGTGGTGATTAATGTGTGGAGAGTAATAGTAGTGTGTGGAGTGTGGTGATTAGTGTGTGGAGAGTAACAGTAGTGTGTGAAGTCTTAACCTTGTCACGAAGGCAACGGTTTAGTGTGTTGTGTAGATTATTGATGATGCGATTGATGACACTATCTAGAAGGTGTAGTGTTTGAACGTTTGGGGTGAGGAACCGCGTGAAGTAGAATCTTTAAGGTTCTTTAGGAAAATAATTGGTTGGAGGTGAGCTCCTAATCCCTGATGAGTCTTTATTCTAGGGGTTCCCGATGTCGGTATATTGAGATTTTGAGAATTTCAACTCAAGGATCGGATGATAGAGATGTGCTTCCTTACTCTCTAGTCTCTGGTTAGTGGAAGAGTGACAAGGGTGGTCGAGAAATGATAGATGTATGGATTGGTAACACTGGTGTCGGTTAACCTATTTGGGATCGAGGTGAAGCCGTATATTTTTACGAGTTAATGGTCTGGTGGTGACTGTGAGGTTGGAGCGTGTTTTGTGAGGATTCCGAAGAGCCGGATAGGGATAGCCTTATTTCTAATAGTTGTGTGATTGGCATAGATATGGCAATGGCTAGTGTGCGTACAAGTAATCGAGGGGTTTGTACCTCTAGTGTGTAGTAGTCGTGTGAATAAGTTAGTGGTAACTGTTTGGGTAAAATTTCACCAGTCTCGACCACGACTATAAAAGGGAAAACATTTATTACACTTTTTCAGGATAAAGGTAAAATCATAAACATTTTATCATCTGACCAAAGTTTAAATCAAAAGTTACTCATGACACTCGACCATCGTAAGAGACCTTACGACCTCGACCGACTAACGTATAACAACTGTTGTGATCTCTATGTTTAATGCAGGGTCAACACCATTAATGGCCAACAGACATAACCGACAGGGTTAATTACGAGCATTAACCTCAGCGACCGTTACTCAAGGTTTTATGGAGCCATTTAAAGCCACGAAAGATATATAAACAAAGGCTCACACCTCATTTGCGCACAACTGAACTCTCAAGAACACTCTCAAAGTACTTACAGCCTACTGAAGCAAAAGAACATTCTCTCTCGAACAGACGACGCACGACGCTTAGTCCTTACGCTCGACGCACTCGTTTTTACATTCGATACACTTGTTTACTTTATATTTAAAGTCTTTCTTTCATTTGTATTGTAATCATTGTACTCTCAACACCTGAAACATAAGGACATCGCCCCTGTTTGGCGACCAAAGTGCAGCGACGACATCCACAGTCGTCTGCGGGTTTTCTTCTCGTTGAGGTTTTTCCCGCATCACCAAATCCCTTGCATCTCATTTACGTTTTTTGCCTTTGTCGAACGATTTCCATTCTTTAGTTGTTAAGCTCCACAATCAACCTGTAGTTATCCTTTTGGACGATTTTTGGCATTAACAGTTTGGCGCCCACCGTGGGGCCCCATCTAGAGAAAGTCTTCGACAAACGTACGTCTTACAAACGGTTTCTTGGAGTTTCCTCTTCTTTCTGTTTCAGGGAAATGGCAGCCCATGGAAATCAAGAGCAGCTCATTGCCCAGATGTATCAGGAGTTGGAAGTTGCGCGAAATCAAATCAACGTCCTTGCTGATCAAAGTCGAAGGGCAGCTGAGGAAATCGCGCGACTAAGGAATCAAAATCCGAATGGATCGTTCGGACCGCAGAACGGTCCAAGACCATTCGTTCACAATCCAGGTCCAGGACCATTCGGTCAGCAACAAAGTCCATTCATGCAGAATCAGCAGCAGGGATCGGTCATCCCAAATCCCCAGTTTGGGCCGACTCCTCAGCATTTGAAACCTCCGCCTCTGCACAACGGGGCTCTGCCATATTTCGTCCCTTTAAATGGGGACGCCAATGGCTCGTCGTACGGAAATGGCACAAGTTTAGGGGTTAACCCTCCAACGGGTGTAAATTTCGATCCTAACGACCCCGTCGCCCAACGGTTGAAGATGTTGGAAGACCAGAATGACCACGTCTTGTCTCTACTCGCTAAGCTGCCAGGGGCAGCCGTGCCCATCGATGTTGAGCCTTGCTCGGGATTTCAGGCGTCTCCTTTTGTCAACACGATAGCGACCATCGACGTCCCGAAGAAGTATAACATCCCCTCTTTCACGCCCAAGTATTCGGGAGTAACCTATCCAACGGAACACATTGCACAGTATAAGCAGTTAATATGGACGGTCTCGATCCCGCATATGTACCAGGAAGTTTGCATGTGTAAGAGTTTCGGGACAACCCTCACGAGTCCCGCCCACCAATGGTTGATTAACCTCAAACACAAATCCATCGGGTCGTTCGCCGAGTTAGTCAACCTGTTCTCCCAGCAATTCGCCAGTAGTCACAAGATGGAGAAGCAGACCAGCGACCTGTATTATGTCGTGCAGAAGGCCGGTGAATCTATCCGGAGTTATTTCAATAGATTCAACGCAGAGATGATCAGTGTCCGCAACTGTGACGTCAAGACCGCGATCGAAGCGTACAAGCGTGGTTTAGACGACAATCCGGGTCTATACACCGATCTGACCAAGTATCCCCCAGAGAATTTTGAGGATGTCCATCCAAGAACCCTTGCCTATATGAGGGTGGAAGACGATGCTGCCTTTCGACGTAAGCATTCAGACGACAAGAAGTCGTTGAGTGTAAAGAAGCCAGAGTTCAAGACGAAGGCGGTGTCCAAGTCAGAGCCTGCACGACAAATCTCGAACGTCCGATTCAAGACGAAAGCGGAGTTCAAGACCGCGACCGCGACCAAATTTCCTCAGTACCCTAAGATATCCTTATACGGATTCAATGGGACAACTAGAGACTTGGTCGAGGCCCTGAAGACCGTCCAGGCGACCATCCGGTGGCTGAAGAAGTCCGATAAAGACGACGGTAAGAAAGATAAATCAAAGTGGTGCGACTTCCATGTCGACCACGGTCACCTGACGGACGACTGTATAGCTCTAAAAAAGAAGCTTGCATACCACGTCCTGAAGGGCAATCTCAAGGATATCATCGACGACGTCGTTAATCCAGCTAACGACGCTCGACCCCCGACTCCCGATCATGCAAAGGTCGTCAACTGCATAACTGGTGGTTCCGACGTATTCGGTCTGACATATTATGCAGCCAAACATCATGCCAGCCAGGCACCTGACGATCGACCTACCCCTCGTTCATCAAGACCCAAAGGAGATCTGGAGTTAGAAGCCATGAAGATCACATTCGACCAAGACGACCTCGGCGACTCGTATCAGAAGCATCATGACGGGTTGATCATTCAACTCACGATTGGTAATTGTTTAACCCGACGAGTCTTGGTCGACGGAGGCAGTTCAGCGAACGTCATCTTCCTTGATACCATCAAGGCCATGGGAATCGATCGATCGGAAATCACTCAACGCTCGACAACCTTGGTCGGTTTCAATGGAGACGCGACGAGTAACTTTGGAGAGATCACCTTGCCTGTCTATGCCGGAGGAATCAACAAGCAGACCAAGTTCAACGTCATTGACTGTGCGTCGGCCTATAACATCATCTTAGGTCGACCATGGATCCATGATATGAAAGTTGTTCCCATGACATATCATCAGACCATGAAGTTCCCTACGCTGTGGGGAGTCCAGGAGATCAAAAGTGAGCCAGATGTCGCCCGCGACTGCTATAAGTCGACCCTAAAGCCGCAGAAGCAGGCCATCTAGCAAATACAGGTCCAGGATGCTCCTGGCACAACCGACGACTATCGCCTGGAGGAAGTCGTCCTAGACCAGAGCAAGTCTGACCGGAAGGTCTTTATAGGTTCGTCCCTTGATCCCTGCCTTAAAGACAAATTGATATCTTTCTTGCAGGAACACGTCGACTGTTTTGCCTGGTCGCACGAAGACATGGTTGGCATACACCCCAGCATAATTATCCATAAGCTCAATGTCGACCCATCATTTAAGCCTATCAAACAAAAGCGCCGGAAATTTGCTCCTGAAAGGAATAACGTGATAAATGACGAGGTCGACAACCTCCTCAAGACAGGGAAGATTCGAGAAATGAAGTACCCCGACTGGCTTGCCAATGTCGTGGTCGTGGAGAAGAAAAATGGCAAATGGAGGGTCTGTATCAATTTTACAGATCTCAACAAAGCTTGTCCAAAAGATCCTTTCCCATTGCCACATATCGATGCCATGGTCGACGCGACAGCAGGGCATGAACTATTGACGTTCATGGATGCTTATTCTGGATACAATCAGATCCTGATGCACGTCGAGGACCAAGAAAAGACTGCATTCATGACGGATCGAGGTATTTACGGTTATAAAGTTATGCCAGTCGGTTTAAAAAATTCAGGTTCTACTTACCAACGTCTGGTAAATAAGATGTTCAAATATCACCTTGGCGATAAGATAGAGGTGTATATCGACGACATGTTGGTCAAGTCAAAGCAAGCAATTGACCACGTCAATCATTTAAGGCAATCGTTCGACATCCTTCGGAAATATAGCATGAAGCTCAACCCGACGAAATGTTCCTTTGGCGTCAGTGCAGGAAAATTCCTGGGGTACATGGTCACTCGACGAGGAATCGAGGCCAACCCCGACCAGATCAAAGCCATTATCGAGATCAAATCTGCAAGATATTTCAAAAAACTCCAAAGGCTCATTGGTCGGGTGGCAGCCTTAAACAGGTTTATCTCTCGATCCTCAGATAAATGCCATCTATTTTACAATGTCCTCAGGAAAAATAGAGGCTTCGACTGGACCGACGATCATGAACAAGCATTACAAAAACTAAAGGAGTACATGACGTCGCCTCTTTTGCTGTCAAAGCCTCACGATCATGAGGTCTTGCAGCTATATTTGGTTGTTAGTCCTAATGCAGTAAGTGCCGTCCTGACACAAGAAGATGAAAAGCAGCAACTGCCGATCTACTATGTAAGTAAATCTCTCTTGGACGCCGAAACCAGGTATTCCTCTATGGAAAAGTTTCTTTTGTCGCTAGTCACAGCTGCTAAGAAATTGCCTCACTATTTTGAATCGCATCCTATTACTGTCGTGACTAACTTTCCTCTTAAGTCTGTCTTGAGGAAACCTGAGTTGACAGGTCGTTTGGCAAAATGGAGCATATATCTCAGCAGTTACGACATCGATTTCAAGCCCAGGACCGCGATCAAATCGCAAGCCTTGGAGGATTTCATTGCTGATTTCAGTCCTAAACTGGAAAAAGAAGCAGAGCTCGAAGTGTCTACTGTGGCGACTCACGACGACGTGCCCTGGATTTTACATGTCGACGGGTCGTCCAACGCTAGGGGTTCAGGACTAGGCGTCGTCTTAAAGTCGCCACAGGAGGGCAAGATGTTGTATTCTGTGCGATGCGACTTTAAAGCCACCAACAATGAAGCCAAGTACGAAGCCCTGATCGTGGGAATGAATATGGCCCAAGACTCGAGGGCAACCGCGCTGCATGTCATAAGCGATTCTCTCCTGGTCGTGAACTAGATGAATGGAGAATTCGCCGCCAAAGATTCTAAGATGACAGCGTACCTAAAGGTTGTTGGTCCCGAAGGCCTATACAAGTTTGTAGAAGGGGGGGGTTGAATACAAACACACAGATATTACTTTTATCATTAACAATTTACAGCTTGTTGCGGAAACAAGATTAAGGATAAACCTAAATCTAAACAAGTTGGAACACTAAGTTTCTTGCACTAAGAAAGAGAAGGAAATTACTAATAATAACCTATCTCAAGATAAGAAGGATGAACTTGTCCAGAGTTAGCAAGTTACTTCAAAATGAAGTGAGTTCTTCTTCTTATATACTGCATGCATTTAATGCATTGCAGTTTACACTTTACACGTGGCAGCTGCTCATTGGTTGTACGTCATTGACCTTTGTTGACAACGTTAGTAGCCACATGTTTGAACAGTGTAGTATCAGAGTGGTTGTACGATTTCAGACAATAAGGAGGTTCCTTTTCTGACATATCGTACGAAGACGTGCAAGAGTGGTTAAGACAAAAGTACTTTGTATGGAGGACTTTATGATCAGCTTTTCGTTGATTCAGCGATCTATCATTCTATATCAGCGAATGATAGAGTTCAGCGATAGCAAAAGTCTTGTACTTGATACTTCACGTTGAGTGGACAAATCTGAGTCTTCGCTGATCCGCATCAGTTCATTAGGAGACTTGTCGCTGGTTCTTGAGCTTGATCTTCGACTTCAGCGTAGAACCTATGTTAACGTGAAACTTGTCTTCAGGGATCATAAGTAAACAACTAACTTGTCAGCGATCACCATAAGTACTGAACAGACTCAGAGTATTATGGTGAACAGTGTTCGCTGAATGTTTAATCTAAAGAGCGAGAGTTCCTATCAGTGGTACTGTAAGATCTTAGTACTTATCAGCGATATTGAAACTCTGATACATATTGTTTACTTACAATTTTCACTAGGTATATAAGAGAGGGTCATTATCAAATCACTGAGGGTTTGGATCAATAATCTCCCCCTATTTGATTATGACATAGAAACAAAGAAAATTGCTATCTAATGAAAACATAAGGATAAAAAGAACTCATAAAATATTTGTCCCTTTTACTGTTTTCTGGGATCTTTTCTGTACTGATGGAGTAAAGTACGTTCGCTGAAATTTTTCTTTAAACTTTGTAAATATTACAGATGGAAGTGGAAAAATTACAAGTACAGCAAATAAAATTACAAGTACAAAAGATGTAGACAGATAATGATAGAAAGAATTACAAGCCGTTCCTATCCGTCAAAAGGTTCTTCCTTAATGAGAACTTAATCAAGGGTCTTTGATGTGGGAATCATCCAGTCAGGAACATCTACTCCTTGATTCTTTTTGTTCAGAGCTTCTTCAAAAATCAAGGGCTTTAGGTGTCTAGCTTTAATGTAGCGTCTGACTTCACACCAGTATATGAGATCTCTGAGTTGTTCGATGGGAGTGATGTGGAGCTCAGAGATACATTGAAAGTGATGGTTTCCTTCGTAGTCTAGAAAGAATATACCATAATGATCACTTACAACTGTGCCAGGAATGAAAGTTTCTCCAGGTGGTAGGGAGGTGTCAAGCACTGAGAGATCAGCATCAGGGCCAAGAACTTCAGCACGAGAGAAACCAATACATGTTTCATTCCGTATAGGAGGACCTGAGTCTGAGACTTTCTTTTCCTTTGCAGAGACTCTTCTTTGTTGAGGAGGAAGAAGAGTAGAAGGAGGAATATCCACAGCAGAAAAAACCAGGTCGATCTGTTTGTTTAAGATCTTCTCGACATGGCTCTTGAATTTTGAGCGCGATCCCTGAATGGCTAATTTCACTTCCATCCATTCAGAGAGACCAAACTTCAACAACAGGAACGTCTGAGTACAATCTTCCTCTGATGTTTACTTTGATGATTTTGGATGGTCGAGATCGATAGTTCAGCATTTCTTTACACCATTCCAAATTCGTATCAGAGACCTTAGTCTTTTCTCTAACGATCCTTTGAGCATCATCCCATAGCTGACGTTGAATGTCAATGGGAGCTCTTTTCAGCTTGGGGTCTTTTACTGATCGTTGAGTAAGCTGGATGGCGTATTCTCTGTCTTTTTCTTCAGCTTTCCTTCTTTTAGCGATTAGGTGTGTTAAGCTCTGAGGTGTTCCTTGTATTCCTTTTGGGAAATTCTGAACTTTGGAGGAACGAAAGGAAGTTGATCACGCTTCAGAATGATTCGCTGATCTTCGAGTCTCTTGATCATTTCATCTCTCTTTTCTTGATCCTCTTCACTTAGCTTTTGAGGAGCCAAGGAAGGTCTATTTTTCTGAGAGAGCATCTGTTCTTCAGGTTCATCTGTCTCAGAGATCAAATCCAAGACTTGGATTATTTCTTCAGCGGCAGCTGGTATTATTGTTGGTGAAGTCGCAGCCTTAGGAACTTTAGCGATATCCTCAAACAGGGGAGAGGACTAGCTGAAACACAGCGATCTTACGAGTAAGAACTTGGGGAGAACAGAGATAAAAAGAATGGGATAAAGTGTATGGAGGTTTTAGTAAGTGTAGAACTGATAGTGTATAGAGGAGGGATGTAGTGTAAGATTAGTGTACCTGATAAACCGGCTTTTTAAGCAAGATCGTCAGATTTTCATCATCTTCAGCGACACTTTTTCCTTTGCCCTTGTCAGCTTCAGATGTTGATGGCTTTGTCTTTGTCCGCTCCCCTGTAGGTTCATTTATCAGAATCCCTTTAAGAGCTTTAGTCCTCTGAGCAGGCTTGACTATAAAAGAGTCATCATCATCATCATCATCTTCATCATCATCATTCTTTGGAGAAGAGGATGGTTCATCATCAGACAAGTCGATGGCTTCTTCATCTTCAGCTTCAGACTCAGATTCTTCAGCTTCTTCTTCGAGTTGCTCCCCCTCTGATACAGAGGTAAGCTTCTCGGTTCCCTCAGGGTTTTCATCTCCCTGAGGTCCAGCGGCTGCTTCAATTGTCTTCTCACCCTCTTCAGTAAAGGTGAGGTCTTCAGTCTTCTCTCCCCTGATAGATTCATCATGGGAAAGGTCTTGGAAAGGTCTTCAGCGCTCTTCTCCCCCCCTTTTTCATGATGAGTGGGGGAGGAATGCGATGACTCAGCAGCTTTTGTTGGTTCCCTGTCTTCTTGGCCAGGGATCCCCACACAAATTTCAATCGCTGATAATTTGTTTTCTAGACCAGAAATACCAGGATTGATCTTCACGAGTTCAGCACGATCCGCCGGAGTAAAGTGCTCAGGTGCAGGAGCAGGGGCGGTGGTGTTGGTCAGGATCTGCTGCATCAGTGTCTTCATCTCACCGACGTCAGTCTTTACAGAACCAACGTCAGTCTTTACAGAGTTAAGGTCACTCTTTACAACAGACATATCACCTTCGAGTTTGCCAACCGATGTCTTCAGCGTTGTGACTTCGCTGGACATGGTGTCAACTAATTTTTTGATGTCGAGGTAGTCTGTGTAGATGTCAGAGAGAACTTTGGCAAAGTCGGTGAGTGATTTATCAACCTTCTCCAAGTCAGCTTTGGAGGCATTCTTTTCGACCACGGTTGTAAGCTTTGTGAGATTCTCTCCAGCGTTTGTTACAGCTGAAGAGTTGTCAGAAAGAGTAGTTTTGAGACCTGTCAGCGTCGACTCTATTTTGTTCAGAGAGGCGTTGATGTCTCCCAAATTAGGACCTGTAACATATAAGAACTTGTGAACAGAGGAAAGCTCAGAAGTTTGGGGTTCAGTTACAGTGTATAGGGAGTGTTGTATACCTGCAGGAGGATTGATGAAAGCATCAAAATCTCGGTGTCCTGAGAAATGTTCCATGTCGTCAGCTAAAGTGCGTGTGTGCATGGTCATCGCTGCAGGTCCTACGCCCATCATTCCTTGAGTGTCAGCTTTAGCTTCTAGAGGAATGACATGTGCTTCAGTGATAACTGGAGTAGAGTCCAATTGAGTAGAGGGAGAAGCAAAGGTTAAGACTGGAGGTTGGGTGCGGAGTTCAGCGTTGGATTCACTGAGAATCGCTTCGTCAGTCTTTTGAGAGACTGAAGGAGGTTGGGTAGATTACAAGTTTGTAACCTAAGCATTTAGAGACGCTGAAGTTGGGATAGAATGGGTTGCTTATTCAGCTGTGGCAGAGCGTACCACTGAACGTTCCTTCAACTCTTTGAGATGAGCTGAGGAGTGTTCAGCAAGAGATTGCTGGGGTTGCTCCTTGGTTTTCTTAGTTCTTTTGGAACTAAGTTGGGTTTCAGAGTGTTTCCTTTTAAGAGAAGGAATGGAGGTTGCAGCTGGGGTATCAGCGGTGGGTTTGTCCGCTGAAGGAGCTACAGAAGTAGAAGAAGTAGGGTTGAGAAGTGTTACAAGTGTAGAAAGATGTACCTCATTTGCCACTGGCTTGAAGTCGAGAACCTTAGGGCCGACCTGAGAGAGTTTCAGGTCACCCTCTTTTGGGTAGCTGTCCTTCAGGCCTGTTTGGAATACGGCGCTGATGAATCGAGGATAAGGAACCCATGGAGATCTGTCAGCGACGGAGTCTACTTTGAGTACCAGATCATCGTAGATTATCGATGCCCAGTCTATATGTAGACCTTTCAGCAAGGCATAACCCATTGCATGCTGAGACTGAGCGGCTTGATTAGAGGAGCCGGTCTTTGCAGTCACGCAGCTGATTAAATGAGCGAAGATGAAATTCATCTCGCTGGGCATTTTAGACTTCTTGATAAGGGTCAGCTTCTTCTCGGGCTTCATGTCCCTCCCAGTTTCCCATACATAGCCCATTGCATCAAGGAATGCAGTGATGGCTTCCCTGTCTGAGTTTTTCTTGTGGTCAGGGAGAGGAACAAAAGTTTTTTCTTTGGTGGCCAAGGGAAGGTTCAGGGCTTTGCGAATAATGGCAGGGGTGATCTTCATAGTGCCATAGTCAGTATCGCAGAGGATGCAGTCAATTGTTTTTTAGGGGTCTTTGGCTGATGGTAGCTGAGAGTGTCTGGCAGAGTACCAGAATTGGGATAGCAGTAGCTGATGTGCAGGAGGTGTTATGGTCAGGGCTGTGGAGATGGGACAATTCTTCAGGAAGTTCACAGCATCATCTAGGTGTGTGACTTGCTTTCGAGGAGGAAACTCGAGAAGCGCATAGAGGTTATTTGCCTTGGTCCAATCCAGTTTGTCAAGAGAGAACTTGACCTGAGGAGCCTTGATGATTTCCAATTCCTCAGTAGTATTATCAGCAGCAGTGTTCTCAGCGATGGTGTTCTTGGAAATGTCAGAAGATGCCATTCTCTGTATTATCAGTTCAACCAAAGATTAACAAATAAGAATAATCTTAATGTGGAAAGATTTTCCAATAAGACGGTTCGAATTTTGTCCATTTCATTCAGACAAAAAAATGTCTTAATGAAGATTAGGGTTTTTTTTTTTTTTTTAAAACGAAATGCAAACCCAGAGAATATCTTGTTTTCCAGTTTCTTTTGAGAAAAGATTCTGGAAAAACGAATGAAGAACAAGTTTAAGATTTTTTGTTTTAAACGTGAAGAACAACCATGAAAGGTTGTGTTCATAAAACCATGAAAGAAATGATTTTATTTTAAAAAGTTCTTTTGTTTGATCTTTTTAAAAACAAAGAGAAGATCATTAACAAGTTTGAAGAAACAGGTAAAATAAAAGAATTATTAACCTGGTTCGTTGAAGAAGATGAAGTTCTTAAGTTCTTGAAAACCTTGAGACCATAAATGCAACAGTAATTTTCTTTTTCTTGCTTGGAGGAGAAGTTTGCGTAAAAGAAAAATATAAACCCAGAAAGAGTTTATATAGTGAGATTAGAGAGAGAAAATCTTGAACGGGAAAAGATTTTCATCATGACACGGACACGTGTTTGCATTTGATTGGAAGGTAAACGAAACGTGCAAACGTGTGTCAGAAAAGAAGAACGTGCCAGGGCTTATCCGTTGCAATGATGTCACAACTGTCCTTTCATATTCTTGGATGTCTCCGAGGTTTTGAAAACTCAGGGACACTTTTGAAAACATGAAGCACTGAATAGAAATATCAGTGTTGGTTTTAGAAATTTCAAAGTATCGCTGATTAAGGAAGAGATATTCAGCGAGGCAATTTATTTTGAAATCTTGCATTCACATGCGATTGTCAGCGAGAAAAACATACATTGATATCAGCGAATCAAGTTTATTCAGAGAGAAGATGATAGAATGGGTTATACAAGCTGATTTTATCCTATTGCTGATCAAATGTGAATCGCTGAAGATTTTACTCTTCAAAGTTCAGCATTCCAAGCTCGCTGATGAGAAAGTTGAATCTTGTCTCATCAAGAGGTTTGGTGAACAGATCAGCTAACTGATAATCAGTTGGGATAAAGTGAAGTTCTTTATCACCATTCATCACATGATCTCTGATAAAATGATACCTGATTTCGATGTGTTTTGTCTTTGAGTGTAGTACTGGATTATTTGCTATAGCGATGGCACTTGTGCTGTCGCAATAGATTGGAATATTTGAGAGCTGAAGGTCATAGTCCAGTAGTTGATTTCTCATCCACAAGACCTGAGAACAACAGCTTCCATCGGCTACATACTCAGCTTCAGCTGTGGAGGTGGACATTGAGTTTTGCTTTTTGCTTGTCCAACTCACCAGCTTTCCACCCAGGAGCTGACATCCTCCTGTGGTGCTTTTCCTATCCAATTTACAACCTGCAAAATCACTATCTGAATAGGCGATTAGATCGAATCCTGAGTCTTTGGGATACCAAAGACCTAGATTCGCAGTACCCTTAAGGTATCGAAAAATTCGCGTTACAGCGGTCATATGAGATATCTTAGGTTCAGCTTGATATCGTGCACACAAACAGGTTGCGTACATAATATCGGGTCGGCTAGCTGTAAGATACAGGAGAGATCCGATCATCCCACGGTACAGCGTGATATTAACAGGAATACCCTTAGTATCCTAATCTAGTGTCAGCGGCGGTGCCATAGGGGTTTTCATAGCTGAGCTTTGAGTTAAGTCGAATTTCTTCAGCATATCTTTAACATACTTTCCCTGATTAATGAAAGTTCCCTTTTCATTTTGCTTTATCTGAAGACGAAGGAAATATGTTAGTTCACCCATCATGCTCATTTTATGCTCATCTTTCATTCTATCAGCGAAACGAGTACAAAGATCAGGGTTAGTAGAGCCAAATATAATGTCATCAACATATATCCGAACAAGAATGATATGACCTTTTACTTTCCTGAAAAATAGAGTTTTGTCGATTTTACCTCGCTCAAATTGTTCAATATGGAGATAAGTATATAGAGTGTCATACCAAGCACGTGGATCTTGCTTCAAGCCATAAAGTGTCTTATCCAGTTTATAAACATAACCTGGACGCTTAGGATCTGAGAACCCTGGAGGTTGTTCCACATAGACTTCTTCATTCAGCTTTCTATTTAGAAACACTGACTTAACATCCATTAGATATACTTTGAAGTCTTTGTGTACAGCGTATGCTAAGAATAGACAAATAGATTCAAGTCTTGCTACTGGAGCAAATGTTTCGTCGTAATCTATGCCTTCCTCTTGTTTGTATCCCTGAGCAACAAGACGAGCCTTGTTGCGGGTTACAATTCCATGTTCGTCCAACTTGTTTCGATAGACCCATTTAGTGCCTATCACTGTTTTGTCAGTTGGTCTTCGAACAAGATTCCAAACTTTGTTTCTTTCGAATTCAGTCAGCTCTTCTTGCATGGCGCTGACCCAGTTTGGATCTTTGAGGGCATCATCTACTTTCTTTGGTTCAGTTAGAGAAATAAAATTAACAAATAAAAAAATATTACCTGCACTTCGTCGAGTCTGAATACCAGCGTTTGGATCAACAAGAATTTGATCTATTGGGTGATTTACAGTCCATCGCTGAGCCAGAGCGTGAGACGTTGACTCAACCTGAACTGGAGGAGCTGAAGATGAAGCTTCAGCGACGTCTGGAATACCAGCCAAGAGAGGAATGGGTGCAGTTGTCATTATATTCACTGATTGCTGAGAAGTAGATGGAATGTCTGAGACATTGGGTTCAGAAGCAGGTATAGTGTTTAATGGAACAGCTGAGACACATGATGTTTCAGCTTCACTATTCTGCATGTTTGGAATGATAGTAGGACTACCATCTTCAACTGTATGAGCACGAGGAGTGGGAATGTCTTCTGAATCACCAAGATGAGAAAACATCCATTGATTCAGTTCTTCAGTATCAGCGGACGGTTTAGAGTTCGCTGAACGGGATTCGTCAAACGTGACGTGAATTGTTTCTTCCACAGTTTGTCTTCTACGATTGAAGACTCTAAAGGCTTTGGAGATTGAAGAATATCCAAGAAAGATTCCATCATCAGCCTTAGGATCGAACTTTCCTAGGGCATCTCTTTTGTTCAGTATGAAACGCTGACATCCAAAGATGTGAAGAAAGCTGATTGAAGGCTTTCTCCCATGAAAAAGTTCATAGGCTGTTTTATTGAATCTTTTGACTATCAGCGACCTGTTTTGCGTAAAACAAGCGGTGTTGACAGCTTCTGCCCAAAACTGAGTAGGCAGATAAGAATCGCTGAGCATTGAACGTGCAACTTCAATAATTGTTCTATTTCTTCTTTCAGCGACTCCATTTTGTTGCGGTGTTCTCACTGATGAAAAGTTGTGAGAAATACCCTTACTCTCAAAGAATGAATCAAGAGAACTATTTTTGAATTCAGTCCCATGATCACTCCTTATTGAGTGAACGGTCAAATTGTTCAGGGTTTCCATCTTCCGAACAAAGGTGATGAGTTCTTCAGGGGTGTCGCTCTTAGAACGGAGAAACATAACCCACGTATAACGAGAGAATTCATCAACTATGACCAGTGTATATTTTTTCCCAGCGATGGATTGTTTGTTAACAGGGCCAAACAAATCCATATGGAGTAGTTGTAGAGGAGTTGACACTGAGGGGATTCCTTTGACTTAAAGCTTGCTTTGGTCTGCTTCCCTTTCCCACACGTTGAACATAAAGACTCTTTGGCGTATGAGTGTTGAGGTAGACCAGTGACTAACTCTTTTGAAGAAAGAGTGTTCAGTGTCTTGAAATTCAGATGAGAGAGCCTCTTATGCCATAGCCAGCTAACATCAGATGAGGCTTTTGAGAAGAAACAGGAGTTCTCAGTGGTTGTTGAGTTCATGTTTATTACATAAACATTTTCCAAACGATAACCGCTGAGAGCTATCTTCTCCTTTTTGTCAGTGACAAAGCAGGATTCCTTAGTAAAGATTACTTTGTTATCCTTGTCGCAAAGCTGACTGATGCTTAAAAGATTATGCTTCAGCCCTTCAACATATGCGACTCTTCTGAAGGTGGTTGTACCATTAGAGAGTACACGAAACCCTCGAGTATGTCCTTTTCCATTTCCTCCAAAAGTCACAGAGGGACCCTTCTCTTCCTTGTATTCAGCGAGCAGGCTTTTCTTTCCAGTCATGTGTCTAGAGAATCCGCTATTGAGATACCAGATACCCTTCTTAACCTGCATCACAAAGGAAGATTAATTTTTCTTAGGTACCCATTTAACCATGTGTACACTTTTGTCAGTGGAAGTAGTTGGAATGGAAGGTTCAGCAATCTTCGCAGCATTTGAAGATTCAGCTTTGTCAGTCTTCACTTTGGTTAATTTCTTAACCTCAGTGGTCTTCTTTGCCTTGGGGGCAATCATCACCTTAGCTATCTTTTCAGCTTTGGTGGCTGAGGGACACTTACTAGCAATATGATCAGTAAGTCCACAATGATAACATTTCCTATAACTAAAAGTAGTTCTAGGACCATTTGAATGCTGAACTTTTAATTTTGAATTAGAAGGACCAGCACCAAATAAGCTTTTGGCTTTTGAAATGGGAGGAACATTTAGTTCTTCAGATTTCTTACCAAGGACATCCACTCTGAGTCTAGGAGTAGATCGCTGAATAGACCCACGCTGAGTAGATCTAGAGATCTGATTCCTTGATCCAGAGGAATAAATCGCTAAAGCTTTAGAAGCATTCAGTTTTGGTACTAAAGTACCCTTCTGAGGATTTTGGTTAAAAGCAATTCCTTTACCTTTATCTTTAAAGACAGAGGTAGGTTTTGGATAAACCATTTTCTCTTTACCTTTTGAAGAGGTAGAAATTTCCTCAGGGATAGGCGGTCTGGACGAGGAGCACTGGGAGGATGAAGTATCAGCGACTGAGGATACGAAAGTTCCAAATAAGAGCATGGAACGATCAGTGGTTGATTCTTGAGTTTCATATTTGTAACCGAGACCACGTTTATCACTCAGGGGTATCTGAGACTTAATTATCTCAGTGATCTTTGTTGAAGAATTACACCATCCTTCAACAGTAGCTTTTTCAGCTTTCAATGCAGCTATAGCTTCTGCTCGTTCGATTTTGACTAGCTGATTTAAATGCACTTGATCTTTAAAATCTTCTTCAATTTTAGAAAGCTTTTCTAGTTGAAGGTGATAGATTTTAAGCTGTTCAGCGAGATCAAGGTTTTGATTTTCAACTACAGTTTTGCCATTGATGGCTTCATATAAACTTCTAGTCAAAAGATCCATTTTACGCAGACTATCAGCTTCATCAATATTAGCAATATTTGTAAAGAAGGAAGGTGATACCTGAATTGCAGAGGTTGAAGTAGAGGGAATGTCTGAACTTTCTTCCTCATCTTCAATCTTTGCCATAAGACAGAGATTGGCTTCATCATCCTCAGAGTCAGATAATGATTCTTCTTCTTCAGAGAGCCCAATCATAAGCCATCAGGCCTTTGCCTTTCTTCTTAAAGCTTTTCAGCTTCACATACTTTTCTTTCAGCTTAGCATATTTGCCATCTTTATTCCTGGGAATAAAGGATTTCTTAGGAAACGCTGAGTTTCTCGAAACTGTCTTAGACCTGCACTCGTTAATGAAATGTCCAATCTTTTCGCAGTTAAAGCAAGTAGAAGTAGCCTTATCAACAAGAGCTTATGATATTGGCTTATCAGTAATAGAAAGAGGTTTGTTCTTTCTGAACATTTTCTTTTTGGCGAATCTCCTGAACTTTTTAGTTAGGAGAGCCAAAGATTCATCATCATCTGAAGAGTCAGAATCTGATGACCTTTCAGAGTTACTTTCTAACTCAGTGATAGTGACCACGGGTCGCTGAGTAGAAGGTTCCTCTGAGATTAAAGCAACAGGGGTGCTTTTGGAATCTTTTACAATATTCTTCTTAAGATGACTCGATTGCTCATGATTCAGCATCGTGCCATATAAGGTAGCAAGGGTCATTGATCTCAGATCCTTTGACATCTTGAGACACATAGAATAACTATCCCAGCTTTTAGGTAAACATTCTAGAAACTTTGTCAGCACTTCAAAGTTAGAATATTCCTTACCAACAGTTTTTAGATCTATTATTAAACAGTTAAAACGTTGGTGAACTTCAGAGAGAGTCTCATTCTTACCACAAATGAAACTTTCATACTGTCTTATCAGGTTGATCTTTCGAGAGTCCTGGACTTCAGCAGTACCTTCATACTGAACACATATTGTGTCCCACATGGCTTTTGAGGATTTTAGGTTCATGACGGAATGGTAGACTTCGTCAGGAAGAGCCATGGATAGTATGGATCTGGCTTTTGTGTCGATAGCCACTTTCTTCTTATCTTCGTCAGTCCACATATGAACTTCCTTAGGAACCAGCCTTTCTGGAATAGCAGGTCTATTCTCAGCGGCTGGAACTGCAACATCAATTCTTACAGGAATAAATGGGCCCTTTTCAAGATAATAAAGCATAGTAGGGTCTACACCTTCTAAGAAGAGAGTCATCCTATTTTTCCATAGATTAAAATTATCTCTGAGAATCTAGGGGGTTTAGCAAGAGAACCATTGTCAATATAATTTGTGTTTGTGTTGGTAGCCATTTTAGGAAATAGCAAGGAAGAGAAATCTTAGTATAGATTAGATCTTGTTTATGAGATTAAACAAATATGCTCTGATACCACTTGTTGGTCCCGAAGGGCTATACAAGTTTGTAGAAGGGGGGGGGGGTTGAATACAAACACACAGATTTTACTTTTCTAAATTGTTTATTGATAAATCATTAACAATTTACAGCTTGTTGCGGAAACAGGATTAAGGATAAACCTAAATCTAAACAAGTTGGAACACTAAGTTTCTTGCACTAAGAAAGAGAAGGAAATTACTAATAATAACCTATCTCAAGATAAGAAGGATGAACTTGTCCAGAGTTAGCAAGTTACATCAAAATGAAGTGAGTTCTTCTTCTTATATACTGCAAGCATTTAATGCTTTGCAGTTTACACTTTACACGTGGCAGCAGCTCATTGGTTGTACGTCATTGACCTTTGTTGACAACCTTAGTAGCTGCATGTTTGAACAGTGTAGTATCAGAGTGGTTGTACGATTTCAGACAATAAGGAGGTTCTTTTTCTGACAAAATTACTTTGTACGGAGGACTTTATGATCAGCTTTTCGTTGATTCAGCGATCTATCATTCTATATCAGTGAGTGATAGAGTTCAGCGATAGCTAAAGTCTTGTACTTGATACTTCACGTTGAGTGGACAAATCTGAGTCTTCGTTGATCCCCATCAGTTCATTAGGAGACTTGTCGCTGGTTCTTGAGCTTGATCTTCGACTTCAGCGTAGAACCTATGTTAACGTGAAACTTGTCTTCAGGGATCATAAGTAAACAACTAACTTGTCAGCGATCACCATAAGTACTGAACAAACTCAGAGTATTATGGTGAACAGTGTTCGCCGAATGTTTAATCTAAAGAGCGAGAGTTCCTATCAGCGGTACTGTAAGATCTTAGTACTTATCAGCGATAGTGAAACTCTGATACATATTGTTTACTTACAATTTTCACTAAGTATATAAGAGAGAGTCATTATCAAATCACTGAGGGTTTGGATCAACATATGTAGCTAAAGAAAAATCCGAAAAGTTTAAATCTTTTTCTATTGAACAAATTCCAAGGGACCAGAACACTCAAGCCGATGCTTTAGCAAACCTTGGGTCTGCTCTTGTCGAACCAATATTCAACAGTATTCCCATGATCCACTTGGTGACATCGTCCATCGAAAATGATGATGTCGTCCAGATCGAAGTCCAAGAAGATGATTGGTCGTGCGGCATCCGAAATTTTCTTATGCACGATCAACTCCCAGAAGACAAGATGGAAGCTCGGAAGATCAGATTCAAAGCATCCAGGTATGTCGTGATCAGAGATAGACTCTATCGATGATCATCGACAGGCTTAAACCTGAGATGCATCATCAGCAAAAGTGAAGTTCAGAAGATCCTTCAAGAGATGCACGATGGAGACTGTGGCAATCACTCAGAAGGTCGCAGTATGGCTAATCGTATCTCTCGACAAGGCTATTTTTGGCCAACACTGTGACAAGACGCCATCAGGTATGTCCAGAACTATGACCCCCGCCAACGACATTCAGGTACGTCCCATAAACCTTCTGAACCTTTACACTCGATACTGATCCCATTGCCTTTCATGAGATGGGGGATGGATATTGTCGGCAAGCTACCACCTGCCCCTGGGCAAAAGGTATTTCCCCTCGTACATACGGATTATTTTTCTAAGGGGGTAGAAGAAGCTGCCTTCTCCTAAGTTCGGGACAAGGAAGTCGTATCTTCTATCCAGACTAACATCATATGCAGGTTTGGGATTCCATCCGAAATTTTCTGCGACAATGGATCCCAATCCACAAGCATCAGGACTCGACAGTTCTGTGAAGACCGCAACATCAAGCTGACGACCTCGACACCCAGGTATCCCCAGGCAAATGGACTTGCTGAGTCGAGCAATAAAACCATAATTGCTTCGATCAAGAAAAGGTTAAAAGCTGTAAAAGGAAAGTGGGTCGAAGAACTCCCTTCAGTCCTGTGGGCGAATCACACGACGCCCCGCACGTCCACAGGACAAACCCCTTTCTCTTTGGTCTATGGTTGTGAAGTAGTTTTTCCGGTCGAGGTCCAGCTCCCAACCTCGAGGAATACTTCCATCGACCAAAACCTGGTTGATTTAAGTTATGACCTCGATTCCCTTGAAAAACTTAGAGAATCAGCATTGATTAGAATGGCGTCGCAGAAGCAAGCGGTCGAACGACATTTCGACAAGAATGTCAAAGCTAAATTCTTTCAAGAAGGCGACTACGTCCTCCGACGAGTGTTCCAGATCACTTAAGAGCTCAATGCGGGTAAGCTTTCCACCAAGTGGGAAGGGCCTTATCGTATCTCAGAAGTTGTGGGTAAAGGAGCCTATCGGCTCCAAACCCTCGACAATCAAGATATCCCATGTAGCTGGAATGCAACTCATTTTAAAAGGTATTTCTTCTAAACCCATTTTTCTTATACGATTTTTATTTATCACGACGAGTACTGACTTAAGCATCGGAGGGTCGTTGGCTAGCCAACGACCACCTCTGACCTTGTTTTATCGCAGGATAGCACGGCATAAGTTTCTAAGTCTATCGTACGACTTCAGTACGCTTTTGCAGGATCACACGACATAAGCAATTAGGTCTACTATATGACTTGACCACCTTATCGCAGGGACGCATAACTCAAGTTTATCGCACGACTTAACGATACGATCATAAGGTCTAATGATTTCACGATGTAAGTTTTTAACTTAGAAAACTTTTCATGTTTTGATAAGTGCCTAAGTCGCATGTACCTATGATTGCTTTACACAATTTAACGGTCTCACGATCTTACAATCCGCGTTTTAACTTAAGAGAATCGTTGTATTTCAATGAATGCCTATGTCGCATGTCGTGATGAATGTTTACTTGATGATATTATATAAACGTATAAGACAATGCAATACGTAAGAAAAATACTTTTCATTCATCAAAAAATCAATTACATCAGACAACTCGACCACTAACGGTCAAGCGATAAAAAACAAGAAATAAAAAAAGATTGTCTAAGGTTGAGGAGGATCGACAGCCGTATCCTTGCCAGAGGCCTCGTCCTTTTGAGCCCTCATCCACCTCCTCCTCATCGGCCTCCTTCTCATCGTTCGAGTCAAGATCTCTCTCGGTCCCGACGCTCGACAAAAAGAACGCTAACTCATCTGACGCAGAGGTGAGGGGATACTTGTCCGACAAGTGTTGTGGCATGATTGCCGCCCGAGCGGTCAGTCGGGTAAGGGCGAAGACAGACTTCACTTCACCTTCAGCTCTTTCACCTCTCCCTCCAGCTCCGCCACCCTGGACTTGGACTCCTCGGCTTCTTTTTCACTCGCAGCCAAAGACTCCTTAGTCTTGTCCAGCTCTGCCCTTTGTTCAGCGATAAGGGACAGGGACTGCTTTAGACGATCGTTCGCCTCGTCCCTCGCACGCCCAACGGCCTCTGACTCATTCAGGGCATCGTCAAGCCATACGGACATCTCCTCGGCACGTGCCAGAGCGGACTTCTCCCTTTCCAACGCTGTGGTCTCTCTCTCTCAAGAGCAGAAGACACTAGACCTTCTATCTTCGTTGTTTCGGTATGCAGGGCCAGGGAAGACTGGAACGCCTGTAAAACGCAAAAAAAATTATCAACGGACACTAGACAAAGTTAACAACGACAAAATATAACAAGTCTTGAAAGAAAGACTTACCAGGAACGCCAATCCGGCAACATGGGATCCTGTCTCCTCGATCGAGACTCCCCGGAAGCGCTCCCTGAAAGAGGGCAGCTGATACTTCCCCAAATGGAGAAACAGCGTCGTCCCGTATAGGACATTATCCATCATGAAATTTGATGGTAACGTAAAGTTGACCGTCATAACCTCAACCTCCCCCGTCGCGTGACCCTTGCCCTTGTCGGCCGACGAAGGGGTCGACGTGACAGTAGGAGACACAGTCGATTCCAATGGAGGCACAAAACTAACAGGTGTTGCGTCGATCACATCAAAAGACGTCCTCGTCTTCCCAGCGGATGCAATCGACACCTTCGCCTTCTCAGGCGTGACGACTCTCGACGAGCCGCCTGTCTTCGAAGATGGTTCCCTCGGGACTGACATCTTTGTCCTCTTCAGGACCCCCAACCCAGTTGTCGGGGCCTCTTTCCTCTTTTCTCTCGCCTTGCGAGCCATTTCAGCTTGAGCCGCCCTTTTGGCCATCACAGACGACGACTTGACATTGGATTCTTCTGGAAAACAAATAGAAAAGAGCTTTATGAGACAGATATAAGTAAAAGAGATCGGGGTCAAGCAGGAAAGAGTAAGGAACACTCACCAGTCATCACATATTCTTCTTCTTCTCTCGACTCCTCTTTTTCTTCTTCCTCCTCTTCTTCTTCTCGACTCCCTTGTTGATTTTCACCCAAGTAGACCAAATCGTCATCCTCGTCTATCAGATGTCGTGTGACGAACGATCGATCGTCGGTATTGATCTCCAGAAACTTATCGTTCTTAGCTTTGGAGTCGTCGTTGGGCTTCACCTCCTCGAATTTGATGTCTGAAGGCACATAAAGGAGAAGATCGAATTTGGAGTCGTCGTTGGGAGGATGATGTAATAACCGTGTTCCTTTTTGAATAAATGAAAGTTTGGTGTGGACATCTCCTCGGCACGTGCCAGAGCGGACTTCTCCCCTTCCAAAGCTGCGGTCTCTCTCTCTCTCAAGAGCAGAAGACACTAGACCTTCTATCTTCGTTGTTTCGGTATGCAGGGCCAGGGAAGACTGGAACGCCTGTAAAACGCAAAAAGAATTATCAATGGACACTAGAAAAAGTTAACAACGACAAAATATAACAAGTCTTGAAAGAAAGACTTACCAGGAACGCCAGTCCGGCAACATGGGATCCCGTTTCCTCGATCGAGACTCCCCGGAAGCGCTCCATGAAAGTGGGGAGCTGATACTTCCCCAAATGGGGAAACAGCGTCGCCCCGTCTAGGACATTATCCGTAATGAAGTTTGATGGTAACGTAAAGTTGACCGTCATAACCTCAACCTCCCCCATCGCGTGACCCTTGCCCTTGTCGGCCGACGAAGGGGTCGACGTGACAGTAGGAGACACAGCCGGTTCCACCGGAGGCACAAAACTAACAGGTGTTGCGTCGATGGCATCAGAAGACGTCCTCGTCTTCCCAGCGGATGCAATCGACACCTTCGCCTTCTCAGGCGTGACGACTCTCGACGAGCCGCCTGTCTTCGAAGATGGTTCCCTCGGGACTGACATCTTTGTCCCTTTCAGGACCCCCGACCCAGTTGTCGGGGCCTCTTTCCTCTTTTCTCTCGCCTTGCGAGCCATTTCAGCTTGAGCCGCCCTCTGGGCCATCACAGACGAGGACTTGACATTCGATTCTTCTGGAAAACAAATAGAAAAGAGCTTTACGAGACAGACATAAGTAAAAGAGATCGGGGTCAAGCAGGAAAGAGTAAGGAACACTCACCAGTCATCACATATTCTTCTTCTGCTCTCGACTCCTCTTTTTCTTCTTCCTCTGTCTTCTCTTCCTCCTCTTCTTCTTCTCGACTCCCTTGTTGATTTTCACCCAAGTAGACCAAATCGTCATCCTCGTCTATCAGATGTCGTGTGACGAACGATCGATCGTCGGTATTGATCTCCAGAAACTTATCGATCTTAGCTTTGGAGTCGTCGTTGGGCTTCACCTCCTCGAATTTGATGTCTGAAGGCACATAAAGGAGAAGATTAGTCGAAAAGCAAATAAATAAAAATGATAAAAACGCTCGACCAGAGCTACAGGCTCACCCGTCATGTTCCACCCGGACCTGATCCAATCGCTGTCGGGGTCCAGCATCGCTACCCGCACGAATGCGTACCTGGTCTTCCATTTGCGGTCGTTGACCGCATTTTTCAGATACAAGGTACGATCGCCCTTGGGTTTTGAGAACATGCTATAGCGACGGTACCCATCCATCTTGACCTGATAGGCTGTCAAGACGTCGTTCACATTCATCGGCGACTCCCAATTCGAAGTAAGTCGCTCGATGACCTGGATAACACGCCAAAACTGGGGCATTAGTTACCCCAACAAGAGGTCGAACTCGCACATGAAGGATTTGGCTAGAGGCGAATAGGGCCATTGGAAGCCTATCTTAAATGGATATTCGTATATCACGACATACCCATCGGGGCACATCTCCGGTCGAATCTGACCGGCCTTACTCAATGAAATCCCCACAGGGATTCTTGCTAATTTCCTAAGGGAATCTAGATCGTCTTGATCTCTACTGGAACTCTTTGGTTCAGTGGACATGGCTAACCCTGTTAGACAAATGTGCAGGTCTGAAAAACCCCAGATTTCCCAGTTTTTCCTAGGTTTTGTAGCGATGGACTTACGACGCATACAAATGAATGAGGAATCGTACCTTATATAGGAGCTCTAAAACCTCGAAAACTCTAAGTCTAATCAAGATTTTGCAGGTTTGGAAGCAATTCGCTAAAAGAAAGCAAGGATCGATGGAGGAAATCTCGCTCTAAAACTCTCATAAATCGTAAACTGTAAAAGATACTCGAAAGTTCTCTATTTATGCAATTGATCGTGTTAGGTAGAGTCATTCGATGATCGACACGTGGCCGCACCTTTTCGAAAGCTCGACAGATCGTCGACACCTGGCGTTTACAGCTGTTAAGCACGATCGCACGTCAGCATGACGTCACGATCTTATCGTCTTTTCAACTACCATAGTTCAAATCGAACCGATTTAGTTTAAAAAACTAACGACTTTCGACACGTGTCACGTCCCTCGACATTCCTTTAGATGATAATTTTAAAAGATTTTCTTCTGACAAAAATTCAAAATTCAAAGTTTGAAATTGCCTTTTCATTTTAAATTTTGGGGGCAAACTGTTTGGGTAAAATTTCACCAGTCTCGACCACGACTATAAAAGGGAAAAATATTTATTACACTTTTTCAGGATAAAGGTAAAATCATAAACATTTTGTCATCTGACCAAAGTTTAAATCAAAAGTTACTCACGAGACTCGACCGTCGTAAGAGACCTTACGACCTTGATCGACTAACGTATAACAACTGTTATGATCTCTATGTTTAATGCAGGGTCAACACCATTAATGGCCAACAGACATAACCGATAAGGTTAATTACGAGCATTAACCTCAGCGACCGTTACTCAAGGTTTTATGGAGCTATTTAAAGCCACGAAAGCTATATAAACAAAGGCTCACACCTCATTTGCGCACAACTGAACTCTCAAGAACACTCTCAAAGTACTTACAGCCTACTGAAGCAAAAGAACATTCTCTCTCGAACAGACGATGCACCACGCTTAGTCCTTACGCTCGACGCACTCGTTTTTACATTCGATACACTTGTTTACTTTATATTTAAAGTCTTTCTTTCATTTGTATTGTAATCATTGTACTCTCGACACCTGAAACAAAAGGACATCGCCCCTGTTTTGCCACCATAGTGTAGCGACGACATCCACAGTCGTCCGCGGGTTTTTTCCTCGTTGAGGTTTTTCCTGCGTCTCATTTACGTTTTTTGCCTTTGTCGTACTGTTTGTCGAATGATTTCCATTCTTTAGTTGTTAAGCTCCACAATCAACCTTAAGTTATCCTTCTGGACGATTTTTGGCATTAACAGTAACTTATACGAAGCTAGCATGCGAGTCGTTGATAGTAAAGAGTTGCTGTAAGGTTATGTAATGGGATGAGCGTAAGTGAAAGCCTTTGCTCGGGAATTGCTAATAAATTATTCAAATGTGATAGATTATGTGTGCTGAGATGCATAGATGTTCGAGTGACGTGTAGTTTTGTCAGCTGATATTAAAGAATGAGGTGGAAGTTAGTGGCTAGCTAAGGAGGAAATTGTGTACTCGTTGGTTGTAACGAGTTATTGAGTAAGTTGCCTTGTGTCATTTTTATATTTGTGTGCCCTTGGACTGGGTTAGTCTATGATGTTTCGTAGTGGATACGAAATCTTTGTGGTCACTACGAGCTTTTGGTGTTATTTCGGATTGACTTAGTTGAAATTCTCGTATGAGGTGTGGTCAAACTGTTGGTTAGGCATAGTAATCATTGAAAATGTGGGTATGAAGTGGCCAATGTTGGATGAGGAATATCCCATACTAGTCTGAGGTAATTGGGACGGTAGGTTGGAATAAGTGAGTAAACGAAAAGTAAAAAGTGTGGCAAGTGACACGGAAGGTGGGGAGCAATGTTTTTAGAACGTCACCGTCAGGTGCATGAACTTCTAGTGGGGGTGAGAGAGAGAGGACTGGTGTATATGTGATTGGTTTAAGCGTTGAGGAAAACTAGCATGGGTGATTGGCCAAGAGCGTGCGCCTTCTAGTGAGCCACTCTTTGGAAATGTGTTTAGGTTTGAGAAGGAAGTGGGAGAAAGTAGTCGAATGTAGTGCTCGGGGTGAATGACCATTGGATTAGACTTGGTAGTAGTATGGGAGTGACGTTGTGGTAAAGTGCGAATTGATTGATATCAATGGATTGTGACCAGTATAAGGAATGTGAGAAGGTGTTATCTGCCTTAGACGTATTTTGTGTTGGGAAAGTGATGGTAGAATTGTGTGTAATCCGTTGAAGAGAATCTTAAATGCGGGTTAAGGTGATATTCAAAGTTGATTTTGTGATCAGTTGACGAATTGAGCGACTTTATTAATAAGGGATTCGTGTTGTTGTGACGACAACCTCGGTAGTATTCGTTCTTTTAAGAAAGTGAAATTGTGTGTGAAACCATTAATTTGGCGCATTTTAAAACCGTGAGTCTAGAGGTGTAGATGATATTGGTACGGTTGGCCTGAGGCATTTTCTTATATTGCGAATAATTGTGGGATAAGATTTGTAGATAACTGTAAGTGCGTTAAATCGTTGGCATACGCCCTAATGTTGAAGGTTACGCATAGTGGAAGCTCATTCGACATCCCACGTGTCGAATCTTAGGAAGTGCTTGGCCGAGGAAGGCATGGTCGTATTGTTGTAAGGCACTCGTGTGGACGAAAGTTGGATTATGTAGGGGAAACCGTTGGCGATTATAGATCGCAAGGTTAGAAAGTTGGGGAACCGTTTTCCTCGATTGTTCGAAAATGGAATTCCGGGGACGGAATTCTTTTGAGGGGAGGATGATGTAATAACCGTGTTCCTTTTTGAATAAATGAAAGTTTGGTGTGGAATGTGTGAAAAAGAGATAAGTTTGGTGTGTATGTGTAAAGGTATAAATGGGTGTAAAACCCTTGGGATTCACAAAAATAATCTAGAATACTGTGTGCGGTTGAGGTGTGAAATTTGGGTGAAAATCAAGGCGATCAATTCAATCCAGAGTTCTTCAATTGAGTGTGTGGAAGCATCTTGCAAGGTAATTACTATCCCTGGTTTAATATTGTTATCTTGTTGAAATCAAGTTTAAAATGTGGAGTATGGTATTGTGTTATCTCCTGTTAAGAAGGAAGAAAAGAGTCTGGATAATTTCTAAGCGATAAAAGTTAAGAACCAATGATTAGCTAAATTAATTGGTTGGTAAAGTGATGTCCCCTTTAATCCTGATAATTTAATATCAATTTGGGACTATATGGAAGGACTGATTAGAGGTGCGAGGTTGCGTAGAAAACCAAGTAGTTCCGGAGTCGCCAAGTCCGTAACCCATAGTTCAGGAATCGGACTGAAAATAGATCCATAACCTTAGTTCCGGAATTGGGCCTTGGAATTATGGATCCGGAGTCATGTTGGATCCGGAATTTTTGTGTGTGTGTAGTTCCAGAATTTAAGTGGAAAGCCCAAGATCCGGAATTTATTTAGAAGCACGATCCGGAATTTAAAAGGAAATAGTGGATCCGGAATGCTTTCCAGGTGGACCCTTGGACCGACATTAACAAATCCGGAATTAAAATTGATGGCATGTCCTGGTATTGTTTGTTTGGACCCGAAATTCTAGTGTGTGGCCCAAGTTTTGGTGTTGGTTATTTGAATTTAATTTAAAAGGATGTGGGATTCCAAATCTAGTAGACCTAGAATTCTTTTATAGATCCGGTATAGTTGGGCCTACATATGTGATCCAAAAATATAAATTAATCATGGATCCGGAGTTGTGTTATGAAATCGGAATCTGACTTTAGCTTGCGCTGATCCGATGGGATTATTAATTTATATATCAGAGTTGGTTGTGGGTTGGGCCTTATTTACAAAGGTTCAGTATTAATTAAATAGATCTGAAACCCATTTATTTTGAGACTAAGACTTAGGATCCAGTATTTTTCGGTTGAGACTTTCCAGTTAGTAAAACTCAGTGGAAACTAGTGTGTGTTACCTAGTATGTGTGTTGGGTAAATTGTAGTGTGTCTTACCTAGTATGTGTGTTGGGTAAATTGTAAAGTAGAGACGATCGGTGCAAGTAAGAGTTCCTATTCAGGACTCCAGGTGAGTCTTTCTAAACCTAAATTTTATATAAGTGTTTGATGGTTATTATCTAACTGTTCGCTTTTCAACTGTATTTTTATTTTAAAGCGAAGAATAAGCGTGTTTGAAGGTTATTATCTAACCGTGTGCTTTTCAACTGATTCTATTTCAAAGCAAAGATAAATTGTGTGATTTATATGTGTAATTTATATGTGTGTGACCATGCTCTGGCTTTGGTGTGAAATGGGGGTGTGTCCTATAATAATTATATATATATATGAATTTGTTTCATATATGGGCGGTGTGTGCCCTATTGCGCTGTCACGGTGTGTGTGACTATAGCGTGTGTGTGCCTTATTACGCTGTCACGGTGTGTGTGACTATAGCGTATGCCAGTAGCATGTGTCAATGTGTGCATATCATCTTAGTGTGCTTGTTATGATTGGTATAAATGCTTTCATAACTGATTTTATAAACTGTGATATTTCAGTGTGACTTGGTGTGGAGGGAACTCACTAGACCTCATGGTCTAACCCTCCATTTTCAAAACTAAAACCTTTTCAGGTAAGCAGGTAGCCGAGAGCACGTTTAGAGGTTTGGCAAGACGTGGGTCGGAGCTTGGGTTTAGAAGGAGTAGATGAACTTCCTTTTTATGTCTAGTTAGATTTCTCAGCTGTATTTAGGGTTATTTCTGCGAACCCTGTGTTGTAAATCTTGATATTGTGACCTTGTTGAGCCGTTTATGGCATTATGAATTAAAGAGGTAGCTTCTAGCTTGTATGTTTTTGTTGGATTGTTACAGCTACTAACGGGGAGAGCAGAGGGAAAATTCTGAGTGGGGAACTGGTGGGGGTCAGCATTTAGAATCTGAGCACATAGTGTCATCGTCTTCGGACATACATACAGATGACTCTATGGTTCAAGTCGACGAAGCACTGATTCCATGACACGTTGGAACTGCTTGATGATTCTGAATCTTACAAAGCGTCGGAATCAGCTGATGATCAGCATGATGATAATAATGATGACGATAATGATGATGATGATGATGATGCACGAAATGACAACCAAGGTGGTGCATCTGCTTTCTGTGACATAAATGATTTTCCAGAGTTCACATCTGATGGATTAGATACAATTGTATCTAATATTATGGGAGATGTAAGGAGAACGGAGGGAGAATTAGTTTAAAACTTATGTGAGTCTATGAGAGATGGGAAAGAAAAAATGATGCAAGTGTGAGTGCTCCCTTAACCTACTACTCCAGAAGGGCAACCACATCCACTACCAGATCTCATCCGCTGGGATCAGGTATTGAAATAGACATTTGCCGCCCACTAACGCACTTGCACACCGAAGCCACCCACTCAATTTCCTCTGAACATGAATTTGTTTCATTTTCTCACGGGGATGTAGCACATGATCAATCTTTCTCTCACTCGGAGAGTTTAGATAGTGAAATAGAAAGACATCTGCCCCAGTCTTCAACTTCTTTCTCTGCACAATTGAGTCTAGATCCTATTGCAACTTTATTACATTCTTTGACTAGGACACTACCTATATTTTATGCTAATGTCGGAAGTCTTAGTGGCCCGACCAGAACATTCCGAGTAGATTCTACTTCTGGACTACAAGGACAAAGTGGATGTCCTACCAACGTTAACGACATTCCAGTGTTGAACGTACGCCACACAACTGTTAATTCAACTGTAGTGTCAACAGGTGCTCTAAGTGATCCTGGTGTTACTTTACCCGACTTCGTGTCAAAGGAATTTGTCAATGGCGCCTTAAAGGCTGTTGAGGACCGAATGATGAAGGATACGGATGTGATTAAGAGGTTATTGAAAGGAAAAGATCCAGTTGTTGAAAGAATACATGAGCAAACACCACCACCTGTCTTTGATCCTTCCATTGATGAGCTGAAGGACATGTTCTTTGCCAAACTTCTTTCTATCTCACATGATGATCCTCAAAACCAAATCCTGATTTCCCTATTACAAAACTTTCAACCTAAACGACCTGTTCAACCTCAACCATCAGCCTCTGCTTCAGTCAGTTCTTCTGAGTTCTTTGAATTCAAGTCAGAGATTCTTTCAAGTCTTGCAGATATGTAGAGTTCAATTGACAGTCTTGCTGAAATAGTTGGTGCTTTGGAGAATACTTGTAAGGATCAAGCTCATGGTGTTAATAAAAAGCATGATCATGATGATGATCACAATGATCATGAGTGGGAGATGAGTAAGAGATACAAGATTTTTGAAGCTCCTGAAGCTGAAAACTACTGAGTACTGATGAAGCAGTGCAGATGTATGAATCTGGTGCCCAAGGTGAAGAAAGTGGGAGACAAATTGTTTTGTATGTTGATCTTAATGCTGAACCGACGGTTGAAAAGCCTGAGGTAAATTTGGAGGAGATAAGGGAGATTAATGATTTGTATGTGAAGATAGTGGTTGTAAGCTCAGATGATGATTATTATTTTGTTTACTTGTCGTTTTCCTTGTTGTGAAGATATTGTGTTAAAGTAGAAATTGATTGTAATCAAGTCTAGCAGGTAGTTTGGTCTATTCTGCTACTTTATTCCTTGTTTATAACTTGATGACTTGTGCTTAATGAAATATAGATGACAAGTTTATCTCTCTACATCTTTGAGTATCTTTGTACTTTCTCTCACTAGATTTTGTGTAACAACCCAAAATGGACAAACATGATAAAAGCTACATCTTTAATTTAAAACGCCAGAATGGCTCAACGTGTTCACACTATTTAGATTACAACACAGGGTTTGCGGAAATAACCCTAAATACACCTGAGAAAGTCTAACTAGACATAAAGGAAGTTCTTCGATTTCCTCGAAACCAAGCTCCGACCCACATCCAGCCGAATCTCTAAACGTGCTCTCGACTACTGCCTTCCTGAAAAGGTTTTAGTTTTTGAAAAGCGAGGGTTAGACCATGACGTCTAGTGAGTTCCCTCCACACCAAGTCACACCAAAAATATCACAGTTTAAACTCAGTTATGAAAAGAGTTTGTATAGATCATAACCAGCACACAAAATTGAAATGCACACATTGACACATGCTACTGGAACGCGCTATAGTCACACACACCGTGACAGCGCAATCAGGCACACACACTAAAGTAACACACACCGTGACATCGTAAGAGAGCATACACGCTATAGTCACACACACCGTGACAGCGCACCGGGCACACACCGCCCATATACGAAACGAATTCATATATTAAATATATCATGGGACACACCCCTATTCCATAACAACGCCAGAGCATGGTCACACACATTTAAATCACACGTATAGTCACACAATTTGTCATCGCTTTAAAATAGTAATAGTTGAAAAGCACACCGTTAGGTAACATCCACACCACACACTTACTCGTCATTTTTTTCAGTAGAAGTAATTGAAAAGCACACAGTTAAATATTAACCATGCCACACACTAAGTCTTCAATTTGTAATAAAAGTAGTTGGAAAATGCACAATTTAACAATAATCTTCAACCACATACTTGAATAAAATTTAGGTTCAGAAAGACTCACCTGAAGTCTTGCTTAAAAGTCCTTACTCGCACCGATCATCTCTACCCGCACCGGATAAGACACACAGGATGTTACTGAATTTACTAACTTGAAACGTCCTGGCCGGATAAATACCGAGTCCTAAGTCTCGGTCTCAAAGTAAATGAATCCCGGATCTATATATATAAAACCGGACCTTAAATTAACTCACTTATACCCAAGCCCAAATTAAATAAATTAAATCGAAGTCCATCTTAAATTAATTAAATCAAGCCCGACTTAAATTTAATTGTTACCGGCACAAACTAATTAAATATGGTCCAATAAGAATATAATTACCACCGACCCAAAATGATTTCAGCCCACTCAACACTCTCAGGTTTTCGGTCCAAAAGCGAGTCCTACTTCCGGTAACATACGACTTCCGGTACACGACTTCCGGTACTTGCGACTTCCGGTACTCGACTTTTGGTACACGACTTCCGATACTCGACTTTCGGTACACGACTTCCGGTACTCGACTTCCGGTACACGACTTCCGGTACTCGACTTCCGGTAATCGGCGATTACGAACCTAACCTTAATACTCCATTTTAATCGGTCTAAACGATAAAATAATTTCTCTATCAATCTTTTACCAGGGTTAGCAAGCGATAAACTCAACCTCATACCTTCCATTTCATAACTAAATCATTTATCTAAGACATCAGATTAGGATTATCCCTATTTATCTCCTTTACTAGCCTTCACAACTTAAACATGGGGATTGAACATATATTGATTTACCAGATGACTCTAGTGCAGAAGAATAGCATACGAGGGATCATTACTTACCAATTTAGAGTTTCTCCACAAAGAATCGATGCCCAAGCTTTCTTTCATTGCTCCTCCCTAACACTTCTCAGCCTCCACAATACAGAATAAACAATAGCAGTGACAAACCTAGGGATTTGGTCCCTATTTATATCTTCCGGTAATTGCCAATGAGTCCTTATACATAAGTTTCATTTCTTAGACATTTGCCACTACTTACAAAACATACGAAATAAATTGGGTGGTTACAACACTCCCCCCTTAAAAGAATTCCGTCCCCGGATTTCCATCTTTGAACAAACTAAGAGATGGTTCCTCAGCTTTCTATCCTTGCGACCTATGATCGCCAACGCTTCCCCCACATCGTTCCATCTTTTATCCATTTCGGTGTCTTCTAACGGTCCAACCATGCTTTCTTCGGCTAAGCCCTTCCGCAGATTCGACACGGGAAAGGTCGAATGAACTCCCACTACGCGCAACCCTTCATCACTAAGGCGCATACAAACAAATTAACACCCTTCCGATTTACAACAACTCTTAACTCAGGAAGAAATGTCGCGTGATACAAAAAGATTATAACATCTCAAGACAACCATACCAATATCATTCACACATCTAGACCCCAGGTTTTAAATCATGCCAAACCAATGGTTTCGCACAAAATTTTACCATTCTTAAAAGAACGCATTCCACCGACGTTAACGTCCCGACAATCCAACACCCCTAAAAATAACGACGCTCTGTCCTCCAATAGATCACAGAATCAACCTTGAGTATCACCTTAACCCGCAGTTAAAATTTTCTTCCATAGACTATACACAACTCTACCGTCACTTTACTAACCCAAAAATACGTCTAAGGCAGACATCACTTTCTTGCATTAATTATACCGACCACGAACCATTGATAACAATTGATTCACACACTTGTACCACAACATCACTCTCGCACTACTACCAAGTCCTATCCAATGGTCCTTCACCCCGAGCATTACATTCGACTTCTTTCTTCCACTCTCTTCTCAACATAAAACACGTTTCCCCAAGGACAACTCACTAGGAGGTGCTCACTCTAGACCGATCACACAAGCTAGCTTTCTTCAACTCTTAAACCAATCACATACACACAATTTTCAATGATTACTATACCTAACCAACAATTTCACCACACCTCATACCATAAACTTAACCAAGTTAATCCGAAAGCACACTCAATGCTCGAAACAACCACACACTTCTCATTTCCCAAACGTTAATAATCTACTCCTTTGTATTTCCTTTACATACTAGGATTAGCTCAACATTCCCAAAGATTTCGCATCTCCTACGAAACATCATAAACAAATTGATCCAAGAGCACACAACTCCCTCCTTATCTAACCATCACTGCCACCCCATTCTTATATTCTCGGATAACAATACTACACACCACTTAGACATCCATGCATTCCCACACACCATTTTGACACATTCGAACAGCCTATGAACAAATCTCGAGAAAAGATTTCCACTTGTGCTCATCCTATACAAATTCATTTTCCTTAAGAACCTTACAATTTTATTTCACACGGACACCCACACCACACATTCAAACAATACCCTTATAGATGGTGTCATCGGTCGCATTATCAATACT
Organism: Saussurea involucrata; assembly: GCA_033807775.1. Classification (NCBI taxonomy): domain Eukaryota; kingdom Viridiplantae; phylum Streptophyta; class Magnoliopsida; order Asterales; family Asteraceae; genus Saussurea; species Saussurea involucrata. Next base: position 40,004,661 of record CM066320.1, on the reverse strand, counting down.
CTATACACACACTAAACCGCTGCCTTAGTGACAAGGTTAAGACTTCACCTACTACTGTTACTCTTCACACATTAATCATCACGCTCCACACACTACTATTATTCTTTACACTCAAGACACCACCCTCCACACACTATATAAATCAGAACAATGGTAATCAAGCACACCCATGCACCTGTAAATTCATAATTACATTGGCCAGATGTGATTTGAATTTACCTTACATGGGAGTCCTCACTACCATCGTCCTAAGTTCTCAGTGTTTAATGTCTTCCCTAGAGGCTTCCTATATCTCAGTTGTGTCCTCCTACTCCACAGTTTAAGTTTAGGCCCATCTGGTCACCTATATCCCTTAAACTAGGGCTCTGATACCATTTGTAACAACCCAAAATTGACAAACATGCTAAAAGCTACATCTTTAATTTAAAATGCCAGAATGGCTCAACGTGGTCACACTATTTAGATTACAACACAGGGTTTGCGGAAATAACCCTAAATACAACTGAGAAAGTCTAACTACACATAAAGGAAGTTCTTTGATTTCCTCAAAACGCAAGCTCCGACCCACATCCGGCCGAATCTCTAAACGTGCTCTCGACTACTGCCTACCTGAAAAGGTTTTAGTTTTTGAAAAGCGAGGGTTAGACCATGAGGTCTAGTGAGTTCCCTCCACACCAAGTCACACCAAAAATATCACAGTTTAAACTTAGTTATGAAAAGAGTTTGTATAGATCATAACCAGCACACAAAATTGATATACACACATTGACACATGCTACTGGTACGCGCTATAGTCACACATACCGTGACAGCGCAATCGGGCACACACACTAAAGTCACACACACCGTGACATCGTAAGAGAGCATACACGATATAGTCACACACACCGTGACAGCGCACCGGGCACACACCGCCCATATACGAAATGAATTCATATATAAAATATATCATGGGACACACCCCCATTCCATAACAACGCCAGAGCATGGTCACACACATTTAAATCACACGTATAGTCACACAATTTGTCATCGCTTTAAAATAGTAATAGTTGAAAAGCACACCGTTAGATAACATCCACACCACACACTTACTCGTCATTTTTTCCAGTAGAAGTAATTGAAAAGCACACAGTTAAATATTAACCATGCCACACACTAAGTCTTCAATTTGTAATAAAAGTAGTTGGAAAATCCACAATTTAACAATAATCTTCAACCACATACTTGAATAAAATTTAGATTCAGAAAGACTCACCTGAAGTCCTGCTTAAAAGTCCTTACTCGCACCGATCATCTCTACTCGCACCTACAATTTAACCCACACACGCACCGGATAAGACACACAGGATCTTACTGAATTTACTAACTTGAAACGTCCTGGCCGAATAAATACTGAGTCATAAGTCTCGGTCTCAAAGTAAATGAATCCCGGATCTATATATATAAAACCGGACCTTAAATTAACTCACTTATACCCAAGCTCAAATTAAATAAATTAAATCGAAGTCCATCTTAAATTAATTAAATCAAGCCCGACTTAAATATAATTGTTACCAGCCCAAACTAATTAAATATGGTCCAATAAGAATATAACTACCACCGACCCAAAATGATTTCAGCGCACTCAACACTCTCAGGTTTTCGGTCCGAAAGCGACTCCTACTTTCGGTAACATACGACTTCCGGTACACGACTTCCGGTACTTGCGACTTCCGCTACTCGAATTCATACAATTAGTATTCATACAATAAATACTAATAATTCCTACAAAACAATTTGTTCGCGCATTTTTAATACAAAATCATCAATAATAGCCTCTAATTCATACAAAACAACTTCTTTGGCCATTTTTAGATGTAAAATCATTAATAATAGAATCTAATTCATACAAAACAACTTCTTCGAGCATTTTTTGATGCAAAATCATCAATAATAACATCTAAATCAATACTATCTAGCATGTCTTTTTCAATGCATAATATTGTCAAACTTTTCGTTAGAGGAACCTACATTCTTAACAAATTTATCCATAGCTACTTTTTGTGATTGTTTCAATTGCTCGTCTAACTTTCTTTTCTTTCTTTTCTCCCTTCCAGACAAGTACTTATACTTTTTAGGCAACATGATTTATACACTATATTGAACTAGGTTACTTGAACAAGTAACAACTCAAAGTAAAATGGAACAAAAGCACCTGAATTGGAATCTGAATGATGGAATACGAGTGTCCGAGTCCAAAGAATTCATTATTCACTGTTCCCTCTGTTCACAAATCACAATTTGTCAAATTGAAAGTTTGAAATTAAAAATTGAAATAACTAATAAACCATAGCACATAACTGGTAACTACATAAGCCTTACTTACTTGGTTGTTGTCTTGTTGAATTCAATGTATGTTCTAATGTTCACATAATCTGACAATCACATCACAAAGTCTGAAAATCACAGTCCACTGTTCACGGCTTCAGCCTTCTGCCTTCACGCACGCAGACGCAGCCAATCACACAGTTGCACAAATGCTTCAATCAGAGTTCAGAGCATAAATTATCAGTTTATTACTTGTTCACTTATCAAGTTATCAAAAGTTCAGAACAAATTGGGTATTTCAGTATTTGGGTGAGATGTGAGAACTGAGAAATAAGAAGTTAAGAACATGGTAAGTGGTAACCCTAACCTTATACATTCTTCTCGGTGACGACCGTTGAGAAGGAAATCGTCGGCTCTGGCTCATCGAAATCATCATCGAACGTTTGAGGAAAACTGAATCGACAACTTTCTTGCTTCAATTTCACTTATCCAGCGCCAATTTCTTGCTTCTTGGTCGCTCACGTCGAATTTGTTTCTGACTGAAATTTTTTCACGATTTGGGCCCTGCTCACGGGATAAGGTCTTCTCTTTTGAGGCATTTTGGGTCTTTCTATTTCTTTATAATTGGGCCTAAAAAGACTAATTGTTAATATTTTTCAAACTAATATATGAACTCAATTTTTCTTAAGGTAATATATAAACTAATTTTTTTTTCGGGCCCCTAACTTTTTTGGGCCCTGGGCGAGTGCCCAGCCCGCCCTCCTCCAGGGACGGCCCTGCTCATATTGATGATGGAATCACCTTCATATTCTTAGTCCCACCATATCCGTTTTTGTTAAGCACGCGTAGCTGTTCGGCTTGCTTGCGCCTCAACTAATCCCAATATGCCTCGAAGATAAAAATATTTCACGCCTTAAAAAGTCTCGAACTAACGACGTATAGTGTGTTTAAACTAGACACTCGAAATCAATCCAAAATCAACAAATAGACTGTTTTATAGGACTTCGATTTCTGGAACCAAACAATTGTGTGTCCTATATAAAAGTGTTACAATAACTTTACATGACGCTTTTCGAGCGTCTAAATCTAATAAACTTATTCCAGCAATTTCAAACTTGTTTGACTACTTATGAACATAAATACTATAAGACCCTATTATGACCATTGGATATTTTATTGTCTATGAACATAATTTTATTATGAACATAAATACTATAAGACTATATTATAGTGTCAGTTAATTCAGAATATATATATCCAGAATTCAGTTCATTAAGCTAAATTTCTTCTACCCATTCATGAGTAAACATGAGGCAACAACTATGAAGAATGGTAGTACTAATCATCACCATTATGTTCACCCACACCATGAACAAACATAACTTGAGGGAAAGAATATTAGCCAAAAAGATTTATACATCCATCTTATAAAACACAAAGGATGTGCAACGTTCAAGAGTCACATATGATGTTGTTGGGCATCCACTTAGAAAATGTAAAGATTTCTTTTATCATCTACTAGAGGAGGTTTCTTTAAAAAAACAAAAGAAATTTAGCAACTACAATGGCAAGTATGGGTAGAATACGGTCTACAATGTCCGCCTTGATGGTTACTACAGCTTTGCCTGCAAAAAATTGCAAAACCTATCACAGTTGGCCATTTCTGTTGGATTGTCCGGATGACAAGGCATATCAATTTCTTGAGAACACACACCTTCAGCCATAGATGATCTCCAACTCGGTGCTGCAATATAATAGTTTCAAAGTATCATAATCATGTGTCTATTTTATGCATATAATCGTTGATTCATAAGCATATAGGAAACCTATGCTTTTTTAAAGAGGATGGACTGAAAAAGTAAATAAGTACGTAAGCATGATAATTTAATGGTAAAACTTGAATGAACTTGTGCCTGTAAAAGTTTACAATAAAAATTGATTTTGAAAATTCTGTAGTGGAACCAAATAATCAACACTCAAGGTGTAATAACCGTGTTCAGTTTTGAATAAATGTTAGTTTTAGTGTGAAAAGTGTGAAAAGGGGAACGTTTGGTGTGTTTGTGAGAGAGTATAAAATGGGGAATAAAACCCTAAAATTCTAATCTCTCAGGAAAAAATGTGTGTATGCGGCTGAGGTGTGTAGAGGGTGCGATTTCACCAAGAATGAAGGCGATTGAAATTCTCCAATTCATGTGAAGATTCAGCTAGCTGGTAATTCTCAATGCTTTCTCCTCTACATCCTATTTTAGGTCTAAGGTGAGGGAGAGTTTGGGGTGAGTTTTAATCTTGAAAAGAGAGAAATAAGGAGACTGTGTGTGTGTTCTGCTAGTGTGTGGGATTGAAATTGACGAGATGAAATATCAAGATAACTGCTAATAACTCTCCCTATGCTTATGTTTAACATCGAAAAAGGATTTATGCATAAAAAGAAGTCGGGTTAAGTCGAAATCATTTCTGAGTTCGAAAAGATCCGGAATATATAAATATTTAACTGGATCCGGAATTTATAAAATGGGAATTGTTCCGGAATGTTAAATGGATCCGGAATGGTGTGAGTTTTAAGGTGGAGTCCGGAATTGGGTTTTAATTTTTTTAGGATCCGGAACGTGTTTTTATTTTGGATCCGGAACTGGTTTCTATATTGATCCGGAACTGGGCTTTAGTGTCGGATCCGAAATTATCACTTTGGGGCCTTATTTGCAACGAGCCAGAATCTGAATGAGTTTAGGTGGATCCGGAATCCCTTGGTGTATCCGGAATTCCTTTGTGGGTTATTTAATAAATTTTTGGGCCAAACCACGATCTGGTAGTATTATTAACTATAAATCCGATGTTAAATCAAGTGGTGGAATCCGGTTGGGGTTTGGGCTTCACATTTTGGACCCGAAATTCATTTTAGGTCCATGGGTCGTGTGATTTTCTTTAGTTTTTGCAGCTTTTCCTCTTTGTTTATTTGGGCCGTGGATAATTACTATAGTTTCGGTAGTATTTTTATTGAGTTCCGTTCTTGAGTTATGTGCATCCGGAATTCGTATTTGTTGGGCCATGATCCGGAAGTTACTTCTATGAACCGGAATACATAATTAATACGTAGGCTTCGGTATAAAATTGTTAAGTGGGCTTTGGCATTAATTATTTAAGTGTGGTCCGGTATTTAAGTGTTGGGTATTTGCGGCTGAGACTTTCCAATTAGTAAAATACAGTAGGATCTTGTGTGTCTTACCCGGTACGTGTGATGGGTTAAAATTGTAGGTGCGTGTAGGGACGATCGGTGCGACTAAGAATTTCTAAGCAGGAATTCAGGTGAGTCTTTCTAAACCTAGATTTTATTCAAGTGTGTTTAATGGTTCTTATCAAATTGTGCGCTTTTCAACTGTTTTTATTTCAAAAAAGGAATAAGTGTGTGGCATGGTTATTATCTAACGGTGTACTTTTCAACCGCTTCTATTTCAAAGCAAAGATTAAATGTGTGTGACCATGCTCTGGATTTGGTGTGAAATGGGGGTGTGTCCCATAATAATTATATATATATATATATATGAATTTGTTTCATATATGGGCGGTGTGTGCCCTATTGCGCTGTCATGGTGTGTGTGACTATAGCATATGCCAGTAGAATGTGTCAATGTGTGCATATCAACTTAGTGTGCTTGTTATGAATGGTATAAATGCTTTCATAACTGATTTTATAAACTCTGATATTTCGGTGTGACTTGGTGTGGAGGGAACTCACTAGACCTCATGGTCTAACCCTCGGTTTTCAAAACTAAAACCTTTTCAGGTAAGCAGGTAGCCGAGAGCATGTTTAGAGGTTTGGCAAGACGTGGGTCGGAGCTTGGGTTTAGAAGGAGTAGAAGAACTTCCTTTTTATGTCTAGTTAGATTTCTCAGCTGTATTTATGGTTATTTCTGCGAACCCTGTGTTGTAAATCTTGATAGTGTGACCTTGTTGAGCCGTTTATGGCGTTATGAATTAAAGCGGTAGCTTCTAGATTGTATGTTTTTGTTGGGTTGTTACAGTTGGTATCAGAGCTCTAGTTTAAGGGATTTAGGTGACCAGATGGGCCTAAACTTAAACTGTGGAGTAGGAGGACACAACTGAGATATAGGAAGCCTTTAGGGAAGACTTTAAACACTGAGAATTTAGGACGATGGTAGTGAGGACTCTCATGTAAGGTAAATTCAAATCACATATGGCCAATGTCATTATGAATTTACAGGTGCATGGGTGTGCTTGATTACCGTTATTCTGATTTTGTTAGTGTGTGGAGTGGGTGGATTGAGTGTGAAGAGTAATAGTAGTGTGGTGATTAATGTGTGGAGAGTAATAGTAGTGTGTGGAGTGTGGTGATTAGTGTGTGGAGAGTAACAGTAGTGTGTGAAGTCTTAACCTTGTCACGAAGGCAACGGTTTAGTGTGTTGTGTAGATTATTGATGATGCGATTGATGACACTATCTAGAAGGTGTAGTGTTTGAACGTTTGGGGTGAGGAACCGCGTGAAGTAGAATCTTTAAGGTTCTTTAGGAAAATAATTGGTTGGAGGTGAGCTCCTAATCCCTGATGAGTCTTTATTCTAGGGGTTCCCGATGTCGGTGAATTGAGATTTTGAGAATTTCAACTCAAGGATCGGATGATAGAGATGTGCTTCCTTACTCTCTAGTCTCTGGTTAGTGGAAGAGTGACAAGGGTGGTCGAGAAATGATAGATGTATGGATTGGTAACACTGGTGTCGGTTAACCTATTTGGGATCGAGGTGAAGCCGTATATTTTTACGAGTTAATGGTTTGGTGGTGACTGTGAGGTTGGAGCGTGTTTTGTGAGGATTCCGAAGAGCCGGATAGGGATAGCCTTATTTCTAATAGTTGTGTGATTGGCATAGAGATGGCAATGGCTAGTGTGCGTACAAGTAATCGAGGGGTTTGTACCTCTAGTGTGTAGTAGTCGTGTGAATAAGTTAGTGGTAACTGTTTGGGTAAAATTTCACCAGTCTCGACCACGACTATAAAAGGGAAAACATTTATTACACTTATTCAGGATAAAGGTAAAATCATAAACATTTTATCATCTGACCAAAGTTTAAATCAAAAATTACTCATGACACTCGACCATCGTAAGAGACCTTACGACCTCGACCGACTAACGTATAACAACTGTTGTGATCTCTATGTTTAATGCAGGGTCAACACCATTAATGGCCAACAGACATAACCGACAGGGTTAATTACGAGCATTAACCTCAGCGACCGTTACTCAAGGTTTTATGGAGCCATTTAAAGCCACGAAAGATATATAAACAAAGGCTCACACCTCATTTGCGCACAACTGAACTCTCAAGAACACTCTCAAAGTACTTACAGCCTACTGAAGCAAAAGAACATTCTCTCTCGAACAGACGACGCACGACCCTTAGTCCTTACGCTCGACGCACTCGTTTTTACATTCGATACACTTGTTTACTTTATATTTAAAGTCTTTCTTTCATTTTTATTGTAATCATTGTACTCTCAACACCTGAAACATAAGGACATCGCCCCTGTTTGGCGACCAAAGTGCAGCGACGACATCCACAGTCGTCTGCGGGTTTTTTTCTCGTTGAGGTTTTTCCCGCATCACCAAATCCCTTGCATCTCATTTACGTTTTTTGCCTTTGTCGAACGATTTCCATTCTTTAGTTGTTAAGCTCCACAATCAACCTGTAGTTATCCTTTTGGACGATTTTTGGCATTAACAGTTTGGCGCCCACCGTGGGGCCCCATCTAGAGAAAGTCTTCGACAAACGTACGTCTTACAAACGGTTTCTTGGAGTTTCCTCTTCTTTCTGTTTCAGGGAAATGGCAGCCCATGGAAATCAAGAGCAGCTCATTGCCCAGATGTATCAGGAGTTGGAAGTTGCGCGAAATCAACTCAACGTCCTTGCTGATCAAAGTCGAAGGGCAGCTGAGGAAATCGCGCGACTAAGGAATCAAAATCCGAATGGATCATTCGGACCGCAGAACGGTCCAAGACCATTCGTTCAGAATCCAGGTCCAGGACCGTTCGGTCAGCAACAAAGTCCATTCATGCAGAATCAGCAGCAGGGATCGGTCATCCCAAATCCCCAGTTTGGGCCGACTCCTCAGCATTTGAGACCTCCGCCTCTGCACAACGGGGCTCTGCCATATTTCGTCCCTTTAAATGGGGACGCCAATGGCTCGTCGTACGGAAATGGCACCAGTTTAGAGGTTAACCCTCCAACGGGTGTAAATTTCGATCCTAACGACCCCGTCGCCCAACGGTTGAAGATGTTGGAAGACCAGAATGACCACGTCTTGTCTCTACTCGCTAAGCTGCCAGGGGCATCCGTGCCCATCGATGTTGAGCCTTGCTCGGGATTTCAGGCGTCGCCTTTTGTCAACACGATAGCGACCATCGACGTCCCGAAGAAGTATAACATCCCCTCTTTCACGCCCAAGTATTCGGGAGTAACCGATCCGACGGAACACATTGCACAGTATAAGCAGTTAATATGGACGGTCTCGATCCCGCATATGTACCAGGAAGTTTGCATGTGTAAGAGTTTCGGGACAACCCTCACGAGTCCCGCCCACCAATGGTTGATTAACCTCAAACACAAATCCATCGGGTCGTTCTCCGAGTTAGTCAACCTGTTCTCCCAGCAATTCGCCAGTAGTCACAAGATGGAGAAGCAGACCAGCGACCTGTATTATGTCGTGCAGAAGGCCGGTGAATCTATCCGGAGTTATTTCAATAGATTCAACGCAGATATGATCAGTGTCCGCAACTGTGACGTCAAGACCGCGATCGAAGCGTACAAGCGTGGTTTAGACGACAATCCGGGTCTATACACCGATCTGACCAAGTATCCCCCAGAGAATTTTGAGGATGTCCATCCAAGAACCCTTGCCTATATGAGGGTGGAAGACGATGCTGCCTTTCGACGTAAGCATTCAGACGACAAGAAGTCGTTGAGTGTAAAGAAGCCAGAGTTCAAGACGAAGGCGGTGTCCAAGTCATAGCCTGCACGACAAATCTCGAACGTCCGATTCAAGACGAAAGCGGAGTTCAAGACCGAGACCGCGACCAAATTTCCTCAGTACCCTAAGATATCCTTATACGGATTCAATGGGACAACTAGAGACTTGGTCGAGGCCCTGAAGACCGTCCAGGCGACCATCCGGTGGCAGAAGAAGTCCGATAAAGACGACGGTAAGAAAGATAAATCAAAGTGGTGCGACTTCCATGTCGACCACGGTCACCTGACGGACGACTGTATAGCTCTAAAAAAGAAGCTTGCATACCACGTCCTGAAGGGCAATCTCAAGGATATCATCGACGACGTCGTTAATCCAGCTAACGACGCTCGACCCCCGACTCCCGATCATGCAAAGGTCGTCAACTGCATAACTGGTGGTTCCGACGTATTCGGTCTGACATATTATGCAGCCAAACATCATGCCAGCCAGGCACCTGACGATCGACCTACCCCTCGTTCATCAAGACCCAAAGGAGATCTGGAGTTAGAAGCCATGAAGATCACATTCGACCAAGACGACCTCGGCGACTCGTATCAGAAGCATCATGACGGGTTGATCATTCAACTCACGATTGGTAATTGTTTAACCCGACGAGTCTTGGTCGACGGAGGCAGTTCAGCGAACGTCATCTTCCTTGATACCATCAAGGCCATGGGAATCGATCGATCGGAAATCACTCAACGCTCGACAACCTTGGTCGGTTTCAATGGAGATGCGACGAGGAACTTTGGAGAGATCACCTTGCCTGTCTATGCCGGAGGAATCAACAAGCAGACCATGTTCAACGTCATTGACTGTGCGTCGGCCTATAACATCATCTTAGGTCGACCATGGATCCATGATATGAAAGTTGTTCCCATGACATATCATCAGACCATGAAGTTCCCTACGCTGTGGGGAGTCCAGGAGATCAAAAGTGAGCCAGATGTCGCCCGCGACTACTATAAATCGACCCTAAAGCCGCAGAAGCAGGCCATCTAGCAAATACAGGTCCAGGATGCTTCTGGCACAACCGACGACTATCGCCTGGAGGAAGTCGTCCTAGACCAGAGCAAGTCTGACCGGAAGGTCTTTATAGGTTCGTCCCTTGATCCCTGCCTTAAAGACAAATTGATATCTTTCTTGCAGGAACACGTCGACTGTTTTGCCTGGTCGCACGAAGACATGGTCGGCATACACCCCAGCATAATTATCCATAAGCTCAATGTCGACCCATCATTTAAGCCTATCAAACAAAAGCGCCGGAAATTTGCTCCTGAAAGGAATAACGTGATAAATGACGAGGTCGACAACCTCCTCAAGACAGGGAAGATTCGAGAAATGAAGTACCCCGACTGGCTTGCCAATGTCGTGGTCGTGGAGAAGAAAAATGGCAAATGGAGGGTCTGTATCAATTTTACAGATCTCAACAAAGCTTGTCCAACAGATCCTTTCCCATTGCCACATATCGATGCCATGGTCGACGCGACAGCAGGGCATGAACTATTGACGTTCATGGATGCTTATTCTGGATACAATCAGATCCTGATGCACGTCGAGGACCTAGAAAAGACTGCATTCATGACGGATCGAGGTATTTACGGTTATAAAGTTATGCCAGTCGGTTTAAAAAATTCAGGTTCTACTTACCAACGTCTGGTAAATAAGATGTTCAAATATCACCTTGGCGATAAGATAGAGGTGTATATCGACGACATGTTGGTCAAGTCAAAGCAAGCAATCGACCACGTCAATCATTTAAGGCAATCGTTCGACATCCTTCGGAAATATAGCATGAAGCTCAACCCGACGAAATGTTCCTTTGGCGTCAGTGCAGAAAAATTCCTGGGGTACATGGTCACTCGACGAGGAATCGAGGCCAACCCCGACCAGATCAAAGCCATTATCGAGATCAAATCTCCAAGAAATTTCAAAAAACTCCAAAGGCTCATTGGTCGGGTGGCAGCCTTAAACAGGTTTATCTCTCGATCCTCAGATAAATGCCATCTATTTTACAATGTCCTCAGGAAAAATAGAGGCTTCGACTGGACCGACGATCATGAACAAGCATTACAAAAACTAAAGGAGTACATGACGTCGCCTCTTTTGTTGTCAAAGCCTCGCGATCATGAGGTCTTGCAGCTATATTTGGTTGTTAGTCCTAATGCAGTAAGTGCCGTCCTGACACAAGAAGATGAAAAGCAGCAACTGCCGATCTACTATGTAAGTAAATCTCTCTTGGACGCCGAAACCAGGTATTCCTCTATGGAAAAGTTTCTTTTGTCGCTAGTCACAGCTGCTAAGAAATTGCCTCACTATTTTGAATCGCATCCTATTACTGTCGTGACTAACTTTCCTCTTAAGTCTGTCTTGAGGAAACCTGAGTTGACAGGTCGTTTGGCAAAATGGAGCATATATCTCAGCAGTTACGACATCGATTTCAAGCCCAGGACCGCGATCAAATCGCAAGCCTTGGAGGATTTCATTGCTGATTTCAGTCCTAAACTGGAAAAAGAAGCAGAGCTCGAAGTGTCTACTGTGGCGACTCACGACGACGTGCCCTGGATTTTACATGTCGACGGATCGTCCAACGCTAGGGGTTCAGGACTAGGCGTCGTCTTAAAGTCGCCACAGGAGGGCAAGATGTTGTATTCTGTGCGATGCGACTTTAAAGCCACCAACAACGAAGCCAAGTACGAAGCCCTGATCGTGGGAATGAATATGGCCCACGACTCGAGGGCAACCGCGCTGCATGTCATAAGCGATTCTCTCCTGGTCGTGAACTAGATGAATGGAGAATTCACCGCCAAAGATTCTAAGATGACAGCGTACCTAAAGGTTGTTGGTCCCGAAGGCCTATACAAGTTTGTAGAAGGGGGGGTTGAATACAAACACACAGATATTACTTTTATCATTAACAATTTACAGCTTGTTGCGAAAACAAGATTAAGGATAAACCTAAATCTAAACAAGTTGGAACACTAAGTTTCTTGCACTAAGAAAGAGAAGGAAATTACTAATAATAACCTGTCTCAAGATAAGAAGGATGAACTTGTCCAGAGTTAGCAAGTTACTTCAAAATGAAGTGAGTTCTTCTTCTTATATACTGCATGCATTTAATGCATTGCAGTTTACACTTTACACGTGGCAGCTGCTCATTGGTTGTACGTCATTGACCTTTGTTGACAACGTTAGTAGCCACATGTTTGAACAGTATAGTATCAGAGTGGTTGTACGATTTCAGACAATAAGGAGGTTCCTTTTCTGACATATCGTACGGAGACGTGCAAGGGTGGTTAAGACAAAAGTACTTTGTATGGAGGACTTTATGATCATCTTTTCGTTGATTCAGCGATCTATCATTCTATATTAGCGAATGATAGAGTTCAACGATAGCAAAAGTCTTGTACTTGATACTTCACGTTGAGTGGACAAATCTGAGTCTTCGCTGATCCGCATCAGTTCATTAGGAGACTTGTCGCTGGTTCTTGAGCTTGATCTTCGACTTCAGCGTAGAACCTATGTTAACGTGAAACTTGTCTTCAGGGATCATAAGTAAACAACTAACTTGTCAGCGATCACCATAAGTACTGAACAGACTCAGAGTATTATGGTGAACAGTGTTCGCTGAATGTTTAATCTAAAGAGCGAGAGTTCCTATCAGTGGTACTGTAAGATCTTAGTACTTATCAGCGATAGTGAAACTCTGATACATATTGTTTACTTACAATTTTCACTAGGTATATAAGAGAGGGTCATTATCAAATCACTGAGGGTTTGGATCAATAATCTCCCCCTATTTGATTATGACATAGAAACAAAGAAAATTGCTATCTAATGAAAACATAAGGATAAAAAGAACTCATAAAATATTTGTCCCTTTTACTGTTTTCTGGGATCTTTTCTGTACTGATGGAGTAAAGTACGTTCGCTGAAATTTTTCTTTAAACTTTGTAAATATTACAGATGGAAGTTGAAAAATTACAAGTACAGCAAATAAAATTACAAGTACAAAAGATGTAGACAGATAATGATAGAAAGAATTACAAGCCGTTCCTATCCGTCAAAAGTTTCTTCCTTAATGAGAACTTAATCAAGGGTCTTTGATGTGGGAATCATCCAGTCAGGAACATCTACTCCTTGATTCTTTTTGTTCAGAGCTTCTTCAAAAATCAAGGGCTTCAGGTGTCTAGCTTTAATGTAGCGTCTGACTTCACACCAGTATATGAGATCTCTGAGTTGTTCGATGGGAGTGATGTGGAGCTCAGAGATACATTGAAAGTGATGGTTTCCTTCGTAGTCTAGAAAGAATATACCATAATGATCACTTACAACTGTGCCAGGAATGAAAGTTTCTCCAGGTGGTAGGGAGGTGTCAAGCACTGAGAGATCAGCATCAGGGCCAAGAACTTCAGCACGAGAGAAACCAATACATGTTTCATTCCGTATAGGAGGACCTGAGTCTGAGACTTTCTTTTCCTTTGCAGAGACTCTTCTTTGTTGAGGAGGAAGAAGAGTAGAAGGAGGAATATCCACAGCAGAAAAAACCAGGTCGATCTGTTTGTTTAAGATCTTCTCGACATGGCTCTTGAATTTTGAGCGCGATCCCTGAATGGCTAATTTCACTTCCATCCATTCAGAGAGACCAAACTTCAACAACAGGAACGTCTGAGTACAGTCTTCCTCTGATGTTTACTTTGATGATTTTGGATGGTCGAGATCGATAGTTCAGCATTTCTTTACACCATTCCAAAGTCGTATCAGAGACCTTAGTCTTTTCTCTAACGATCCTTTGAGCATCATCCCATAGCTGACGTTGAATGTCAATGGGAGCTCTTTTCAGCTTGGGGTCTTTTACTGATCGTTGAGTAAGCTGGATGGCGTATTCTTTGTCTTTTTCTTCAGCTTTCCTTCTTTTAGCGATTAGGTGTGTTAAGCTCTGAGGTGTTCCTTGTATTCCTTTTGGGAAATTCTGAACTTTGGAGGAACGAAAGGAAGTTGATCACGCTTCAGAATGATTCGCTGATCTTCGAGTCTCTTGATCATTTCATCTCTCTTTTCTTGATCCTCTTCACTTAGCTTTTGAGGAGCCAAGGAAGGTCTGTTTTTCTGAGAGAGCATCTGTTCTTCAGGTTCATCTGTCTCAGAGATCAAATCCAAGACTTGGATTATTTCTTCAGCGGCAGCTGGTATTATTGTTGGTGAAGTCGCAGCTTTAGGAACTTTAGCGATATCCTCAAACAGGGGAGAGGACTAGCTGAAACACAGCGATCTTACGAGTAAGAACTTGGGGAGAACAGAGATAGAAAGAATGGGATAAAGTGTATGGAGGTTTTAGTAAGTGTAGAACTGATAGTGTATAGAGGAGGGATGTAGTGTAAGATTAGTGTACCTGATAAACCGGCTTTTTAAGCAAGATCGTCAGATTTTCATCATCTTCAGCGACACTTTTTCCTTTGCCCTTGTCAGCTTCAGATGCTGATGGCTTTGTCTTTGTCCGCTCCCCTGTAGGTTCATTTATCAGAATCCCTTTAAGAGCTTTAGTCCTCTGAGCAGGCTTGACTATAAAAGAGTCATCATCATCATCATCATCTTCATCATTATCATTCTTTGGAGAAGAGGATGGTTCATCATCAGACAAGTCGATGGCTTCTTCATCTTCAGCTTCAGACTCAGATTCTTCAGCTTCTTCTTCGAGTTGCTCCCCCTCAGATACAGAGGTAAGCTTCTCGGTTCCCTCAGGGTTTTCATCTCCCTGAGGTCCAGCGGCTGCTTCAATTGTCTTCTCACCCTCTTCAGTAAAGGTGAGGTCTTCAGTCTTCTCTCCCCTGATAGATTCATCATGGGAAAGGTCTTGGAAAGGTCTTCAGCGCTCTTCTCCCCCCCTTTTTCATGATGAGTGGGGGAGGAATGCGATGACTCAACAGCTTTTGTTGGTTCCCTGTCTTCTTGGCCAGGGATCCCCACACAAATTTCAATCGCTGATAATTTGTTTTCTAGACCAGAAATACCATGATTGATCTTCACGAGTTCAGCACGATCCGCCGGAGTAAAGTGCTCAGGTGCAGGAGCAGGGGCGGTGGTGTTGGTCAGGATCTGCTGCATCAGTGTCTTCATCTCACCGACGTCAGTCTTTACAGAATTAAGGTCACTCTTTACAACAGACATATCACCTTCGAGTTTGCCAACCGATGTCTTCAGCGTTGTGACTTCGCTGGACATGGTGTCAACTAATTTTTTGATGTCGAGGTAGTCTGTGTAGATGTCAGAGAGAACTTTGGCAAAGTCGGTGAGTGATTTATCAACCTTCTCTAAGTCAGCTTTGGAGGCATTCTTTTCGACCACGGTTGTAAGCTTTCTGAGATTCTCTCCAGCGTTTGTTACAGCTGAAGAGTTGTCAGAAAGAGTAGTTTTGAGACCTGTCAGCGTCGACTCTATTTTGTTCAGAGAGGCGTTGATGTCTCCCAAATTAGGACCTGTAACATATAAGAACTTGTGAACATAGGAAAGCTCAGAAGTTTGGGGTTCAGTTACAGTGTATAGGGAGTGTTGTATACCTGCAGGAGGATTGATGAAAGCATCAAAATCTCGGTGTCCTGAGAAATGTTCCATGTCGTCAGCTAAAGTGCGTGTGTGCATGGTCATCGCTGCAGGTCCTACGCCCATCATTCCTTGAGTGTCAGCTTTAGCTTCTAGAGGAATGACAGGTGCTTCAGTGATAACTGGAGTAGAGTCCAATTGAGTAGAGGGAGAAGCGAAGGTTAAGACTGGAGGTTGGGTGCGGAGTTCAGCGTTGGATTCACTGAGAATCGCTTCGTCAGTCTTTTGAGAGACTGAAGGAGGTTGGGTAGATTACAAGTTTGTAACCTAAGCATTTAGAGACACTGAAGTTGGGATAGAATGGGTTGCTTATTCAGCTGTGGCAGAGCGTACCACTGAACGTTCCTTCAACTCTTTGAGATGAGCTGAGGAGTCTTCAGCAAGAGATTGCTGGGGTTGCTCCTTGGTTTTCTTAGTTCTTTTGGAACTAAGTTGGGTTTCAGAGTGTTTCCTTTTAAGAGAAGGAATGGAGGTTGCAGCTGGGGTATCAGCGGTGGGTTTGTCCGCTGAAGGAGCTACAGAAGTAGAAGAAGTAGGGTTGAGAAGTGTTACAAGTGTAGAAAGATGTACCTCATTTGCCACTGGCTTGAAGTCGAGAACCTTAGGGCTGACCTGAGAGAGTTTCAGGTCACCCTCTTTTGGGTAGCTGTCCTTCAGGCCTGTTTGGAATACGGCGCTGATGAATCGAGGATAAGGAACCCATGGAGATCTGTCAGCGACGGAGTCTACTTTGAGTACCAGATCATCGTAGATTATCGATGCCCAGTCTACATGTAGACCTTTCAGCAAGGCATAACCCATTGCATGCTGAGACTGAGCGGCTTGATTAGAGGAGCCGGTCTTTGCAGTCACGCAGCTGATTAAATGAGCGAAGATGAAATTCATCTCGCTGGGCATTTTAGACTTCTTGATAAGGGTCAGCTTCTTCTCGGGCTTCATGTCCCTCCCAGTTTCCCATACATAGCCCATTGCATCAAGGAATGCAATGATGGCTTCCCTGTCTGAGTTTTTCTTGTGGTCAGGGAGAGGAACAAAAGGTTTTTCTTTGGTGGCCAAGGGAAGGTTCAGGGCTTTGCGAATAATGGCAGGGGTGATCTTCATAGTGCCATAGTCAGTATCGCAGAGGATGCAATCAATTGTTTTTTAGGGGTCTTTGGCTGATGGTAGCTGAGAGTGTCTGGCAGAGTACCAGAATTGGGATAGCAGTAGCTGATGTGCAGGAGGTGTTATGGTCAGGGCTGTGGAGATGGGACAATTCTTCAGGAAGTTCACAGCATCATCTAGATGTGTGACTTGCTTTCGAGGAGGAAACTCGAGAAGCGCATAGAGGTTATTTGCCTTGGTCCAATCCAGTTTGTCAAGAGAGAACTTGACCTGAGGAGCCTTGATGATTTCCAATTCCTCAGTAGTATTATCAGCAGCAGTGTTCTCAGCAATGGTGTTCTTGGAAATGTCAGAAGATGCCATTTTCTGTATTATCAGTTCAACCAAAGATTAACAAATAAGAATAATCTTAATGTGGAAAGATTTTCCAATAAGACGGTTCGAATTTTGTCCATTTCATTCAGACAAAAAAAATGTCTTAATGAAGATTAGGGTTTTCTTTTTTTTTAAAACGAAATGCAAACCCAGAGAATATCTTGTTCTCCAGTTTCTTTTGAGAAAAGATTCTGGAAAAACGAATGAAGAACAAGT
Source organism: Saussurea involucrata (assembly GCA_033807775.1). Lineage (NCBI taxonomy): Eukaryota > Viridiplantae > Streptophyta > Magnoliopsida > Asterales > Asteraceae > Saussurea > Saussurea involucrata. The sequence continues at coordinate 39,987,043 of CM066320.1, read as the reverse complement.
TTAAGATTTTGCGTTTTAAACGTGAAGAACAACCATGAAAGGTTGTGTTCATAAAACCATGAAAGAAATGATTTTATTTTAAAAAGTTCTTTTGTTTGATCTTTTTTAAAACAAAGAGAAGATCATTAACAAGTTTGAAGAAACAAGTAAAATAAAAGAATTATTAACCTGGTTCGTTGAAGAAGATGAAGTTCTTAAGTTCTTGAAAACCTTGAGACCATAAATGCAACAGTAATTTTCTTTTTCTTGCTTGGAGGAGAAGTTTGCGTAAAAGAAAAATATAAACCCAGAAAGAGTTTATATAGTGAGATTAGAGAGAGAAAATCTTGAACGGGAAAAGATTTTCATCATGACACGGACACGTGTTTGCATTTGATTGGAAGGTAAACGAAACGTGCAAACGTGTGTCAGAAAAGAAGAACGTGCCAGGGCTTATCCGTTGCAATGATGTCACAACTGTCCTTTCATATTCTTGGATGTCTCCGAGGTTTTGAAAACTCAGGGACACTTTTGAAAACATGAAGCACTGAATAGAAATATCAGTGTTGGTTTTAGAAATTTCAAAGTATCGCTGATTAAGGAAGAGATATTCAGCGAGGCAATTTATTTTGAAATCTTGCATTCACATGCGATTGTCAGCGAGAAAAACATACATTGATATCAGCGAATCAAGTTTATTCAGAGAGAAGATGATAGAATGGGTTATACAAGCTGATTTTATCCTATTGCTGATCAAATGTGAATCGCTGAAGATTTTACTCTTCAAAGTTCAGCATTCCAAGCTCGCTGATGAGAAAGTTGAATCTTGTCTCATCAAGAGGTTTGGTGAACAGATCAGCTAACTGATAATCAGTTGGGATAAAGTGAAGTTCTTTATCACCATTCATCACATGATCTCTGATAAAATGATACCTGATTTCGATGTGTTTTGTCTTTGAGTGTAGTACTGGATTATTTGCTATAGCGATGGCACTTGTGCTGTCGCAATAGATTGGAATATTTGAGAGCTGAAGGTCATAGTCCAGTAGTTGATTTCTCATCCACAAGACCTGAGAACAACAGCTTCCATCGGCTACATACTCAGCTTCAGCTGTGGAGGTGGACATTGAGTTTTGCTTTTTGCTTGTCCAACTCACCAGCTTTCCACCCAGGAGCTGACATCCTCCTGTGGTGCTTTTCCTATCCAATTTACAACCTGCAAAATCACTATCTGAATATGCGATTAGATCGAATCCTGAGTCGTTGGGATACCAAAGACCTAGATTCGCAGTACCCTTAAGGTATCGAAAAATTCGCGTTACAGCGGTCATATGAGATATCTTAGGTTCAGCTTGATATCGTGCACACAAACAGGTTGCGTACATAATATCGGGTCGGCTAGCTGTATGATACAGGAGAGATCCGATCATCCCACGGTACAGCGTGACATTAACAGGAATACCCTTAGTATCCTAATCTAGTGTCAGCGGCGGTGCCATAGGGGTTTTCATAGCTGAGCTTTGAGTTAAGTCGAATTTCTTCAGCATATCTTTAACATACTTTCCCTGATTAATGAAAGTTCCCTTTTCATTTTGCTTTATCTGAAGACGAAGGAAATATGTTAGTTCACCCATCATGCTCATTTTATGCTCGTCTTTCATTCTATCAGCGAAACGAGTACAAAGATCAGGGTTAGTAGAGCCAAATATAATGTCATCAACATATATCTGAACAAGAATGATATGACCTTTTACTTTCCTGAAAAATAGAGTTTTGTCGATTTTACCTCGCTCAAATTGTTCAATATGGAGATAAGTAGATAGAGTGTCATACCAAGCACGTGGATCTTGCTTCAAGCCATAAAGTGTCTTATCCAGTTTATAAACATAACCTGGACGCTTAGGATCTGAGAACCCTGGAGGTTGTTCCACATAGACTTCTTCATTCAGCTTTCTATTTAGAAACACTGACTTAACATCCATTAGATATACTTTGAAGTCTTTGTGTACAGCGTATGCTAAGAATAGACAAATAGATTCAAGTCTTGCTACTGGAGCAAATGTTTCGTCGTAATCTATGCCTTCCTCTTGTTTGTATCCCTGAGCAACAAGACGAGCCTTGTTGCGGGTTACAATTCCATGTTCGTCCAACTTGTTTCGATAGACCCATTTATGCCTATCACTGTTTTGTCAGTTGGTCTTCGAACAAGATTCCAAACTTTGTTTCTTTCGAATTCAGTCAGCTCTTCTTGCATGGCGCTGACCCAGTTTGGATCTTTGAGGGCATCATCTACTTTCTTTGGTTCAGTTAGAGAAATAAAATTAACAAATAAAAAAATATTACCTGCACTTCGTCGAGTCTGAATACCAGCGTTTGGATCACCAAGAATTTGATCTATTGGGTGATTTACAGTCCATCGCTGAGCCAGAGCGTGAGACGTTGACTCAACCTGAACTGGAGGAGCTGAAGATGAAGCTTCAGCGACGTCTGGAATACCAGCCAAGAGAGGAATGGGTGCAGTTGTCATTATATTCACTGATTGCTGAGAAGTAGATGGAATGTCTGAGACATTGGGTTCAGAAGCAGGTATAGTGTTTAAAGGAACAGCTGAGACACATGATGTTTCAGCTTCACTATTCTGCATGTTTGGAATGATAGTAGGACTACCATCTTCAACTGTATGAGCACGAGGAGTGGGAATGTCTTCTGAATCACCAAGATGAGAAAACATCCATTGATTCAGTTCTTCAGTATCAGCGGACGGTTTAGAGTTCGCTGAACGGGATTCGTCAAACGTGACGTGAATTGTTTCTTCCACAGTTTGTCTTCTACGATTGAAGACTCTAAAGGCTTTGGAGATTGAAGAATATCCAAGAAAGATTCCATCATCAGCCTTAGGATCGAACTTTCCTAGGGCATCTCTATTGTTCAGTATGAAACGCTGACATCCAAAGATGTGAAGAAAGCTGATTGAAGGCTTTCTCCCATGAAAAAGTTCATAGGCTGTTTTATTGAATCTTTTGACTATCAGCGACCTGTTTTGCGTAAAACAAGCGGTGTTGACAGCTTCTGCCCAAAACTGAGTAGGCAGATGAGAATCGCTGAGCATTGAACGTGCAACTTCAATAATTGTTCTATTTCTTCTTTCAGCGACTCCATTTTGTTGCGGTGTTCTCACTGATGAAAAGTTGTGAGAAATACCCTTACTCTCAAAGAATGAATCAAGAGAACTATTTTTGAATTCAGTCCCATGATCACTCCTTATTGAGTGAACGGTCAAATTGTTCAGGGTTTCCATCTTCCGAACAAAGGTGATGAGTTCTTCAGGGGTGTCGCTCTTAGAACGGAGAAACATAACCCATGTATAACGAGAGAATTCATCAACTATGACCAGTGTATATTTTTTTTCAGCGATGGATTGTTTGTTAACAGGGCCAAACAAATCCATATGGAGTAGTTGTAGAGGAGATGACACTGAGGGGATTCCTTTGACTTAAAGCTTGCTTTGGTCTGCTTCCCTTTCTCACACGCTGAACATAAAGACTCTTTGGCGTATGAGTGTTGAGGTAGACCAGTGACTAACTCTTTTGAAGAAAGAGTGTTCAGTGTCTTGAAATTCAGATGAGAGAGCCTCTTATGCCATAGCCAGCTAACATCAGATGAGGCTTTTGAGAAGAAACAGGAGTTCTCAGTGGTTGTTGAGTTCATGTTTATTACATAAACATTTTCCAAACGATAACCGCTGAGAGCTATCTTCTCCTTTTTGTCAGTGACAAAGCAGGATTCCTTAGTAAAGATTACTTTGTTATCCTTGTCGCAAAGCTGACTGATGCTTAAAAGATTATGCTTCAGCCCTTCAACATATGCGACTCTTCTGAAGGTGGTTGTACCATTAGAGAGTACACGAAACCCTCGAGTATGTCCTTTTCCATTTCCTCCAAAAGTCACAGAGGGACCCTTCTCTTCCTTGTATTCAGCGAGCAGGCTTTTCTTTCCAGTCATGTGTCTAGAGAATCCGCTATTGAGATACCAGATACCCTTCTTAACCTGCATCACAAAGGAAGATTAGTTTTTCTTAGGTACCCACTTAACCATGTGTACACTTTTGTCAGTGGAAGTAGTTGGAATGGAAGGTTCAGCAATCTTCGCAGCATTTGAAGATTCAGCTTTGTCAGTCTTCACTTTGGTTAATTTCTTAACCTCAGTGGTCTTCTTTGCCTTGGGGGCAATCATCACCTTAGCTATCTTTTCAGCTTTGGTGGCTGAGGGACACTTACTAGCAATATGATCAGTAAGTCCACAATGATAACATTTCTTATAACTAAAAGTAGTTCTAGGACCATTTGAATGCTGAGCTTTTAATTTTGAATTAGAAGGACCAGCACCAAATAAGCTTTTGGCTTTTGAAATGGGGGGAACATTTAGTTCTTCAGATTTCTTACCAAGGACATCCACTCTGAGTCTAGGAGTAGATCGCTGAATAGACCCACGCTGAGTAGATCTAGAGATCTGATTCCTTGATCCAGAGGAATAAATCGCTAAAGCTTTAGAAGCATTCAGCTTTGGTACTAAAGTACCCTTCTGAGGATTTTGGTTAAAAGCAATTCCTTTACCTTTACCTTTATCTTTAAAGACAGAGGTAGGTTTTGGATAAACCATTTTCTCTTTACCTTTTGAAGAGGTAGAAATTTCCTCAGGGATAGGCGGTCTGGACGAGGAGCACTGAGAGGATGAAGTATCAGCGACTGAGGATACGAAAGTTCCAAATAAGAGCATGGAACGATCAGTGGTTGATTCTTGAGTTTCATATTTGTAACCGAGACCACGTTTATCACTCAGGGGTATCTGAGACTTAATTATCTCAGTGATCTTTGTTGAAGAATTACACCATCCTTCAACAGTAGCTTTTTCAGCTTTCAATGCAGCTATAGCTTCTGCTCGTTCGATTTTGACTAGCTGATTTAAATGCACTTGATCTTTAAAATCTTCTTCAATTTTAGAAAGCTTTTCTAGTTGAAGGTGATAGATTTTAAGCTGTTCAGCGAGATCAAGGTTTTGATTTTCAACTACAGTTTTGCCATTGATGGCTTCATATAAACTTCTAGTCAAAAGATCCATTTTACGCAGACTATCAGCTTCATCAATATTAGCAATATTTGTAAAGAAGGAAGGTGATACCTGAATTGCAGAGGTTGAAGTAGAGGGAATGTCTGAACTTTCTTCCTCATCTTCAATCTTTGCCATAAGACAGAGATTGGCTTCATCATCCTCAGAGTCAGATAATGATTCTTCTTCTTCAGAGAGCCCAATCATAAGCCATCAGGCCTTTGCCTTTCTTCTTAAAGCTTTTCAGCTTCACATACTTTTCTTTCAGCTTAGCATATTTGCCATCTTTATTCCTGGGAATAAAGGATTTCTTAGGAAACGCTGAGTTTCTCGAAACTGTCTTAGACCTGCACTCGTTAATGAAATGTCCAATCTTTTCGCAGTTAAAGCAAGTAGAAGTAGCCTTATCAACAAGAGCTTATGATCTTGGCTTATCAGTAATAGAAAGAGGTTTGTTCTTTCTGAGCATTTTCTTTTTGGCGAATCTCCTGAACTTTTTAGTTAGGAGAGCCAAAGATTCATCATCATCTGAAGAGTCAGAATCTGATGACCTTTCAGAGTTACTTTCTAACTCAGTGATAGTGACCACGGGTCGCTGAGTAGAAGGTTCCTCTGAGATTAAAGCAACAGGGGTGCTTTTGGAATCTTTTACAATATTCTTCTTAAGATGACTCGATTGCTCATGATTCAGCATCGTGCCATATAAGGTAGCAAGGGTCATTGATCTCAGATCCTTTGACAGCTTGAGACACATAGAATAACTATCCCAGCTTTTAGGTAAACATTCTAGAAACTTTGTCAGCACTTCAAAGTTAGAATATTCCTTACCAACAGTTTTTAGATCTACTATTAAACAGTTAAAATGTTGGTGAACTTCAGAGAGAGTCTCATTCTTACCACAAATGAAACTTTCATACTGTCTTATCAGGTTGATCTTTCGAGAGTCCTGGACTTCAGCAGTACCTTCATACTGAACACATATTGTGTCCCACATGGCTTTTGAGGATTTTAGGTTCATGACGGAATGGTAGACTTCGTCAGGAAGAGCCATGGATAGTATGGATCTGGCTTTTGTGTCGATAGCCACTTTCTTCTTATATTCGTCAGTCCACATATGAACTTCCTTAGGAACCAGCCTTTCTGGAATAGCAGGTCTATTCTCAGCGGCTGGAACTGCAACATCAATTCTTACAGGAATAAATGGGCAGTTTTCAAGATAATAAAGCATAGTAGGGTCTACACCTTCTAAGAAGAGAGTCATCCTATTTTTCCATAGATTAAAATTATCTCTGAGAATCTAGGGGGTTTAGCAAGAGAACCATTGTCAATATAATTTGTGTTTGTGTTGGTAGCCATTTTAGGAAATAGCAAGGAAGAGAAATCTTGGTATAGATTAGATCTTGTTTATGAGATTAAACAAATCTGCTCTGATACCACTTGTTGGTCCCGAAGGGCTATACAAGTTTGTAGAAGGGGGGGGGGGGGGGGTTGAATACAAACACACAGATTTTACTTTTCTAAATTGTTTATTGATAAATCATTAACAATTTACAGCTTGTTGCGGAAACAGGATTAAGGATAAACCTAAATCTAAACAAGTTGGAACACTAAGTTTCTTGCACTAAGAAAGAGAAGGAAATTACTAATAATAACCTATCTCAAGATAAGAAGGATGAACTTGTCCAGAGTTAGCAAGTTACTTCAAAATGAAGTGAGTTCTTCTTCTTATATACTGCAAGCATTTAATGCTTTGCAGTTTACACTTTACACGTGGCAGCAGCTCATTGGTTGTACGTCATTGACCTTTGTTGACAACCTTAGTAGCTGCATGTTTGAACAGTGTAGTATCAGAGTGGTTGTACGATTTCAGACAATGAGGAGGTTCTTTTTCTGACAAAATTACTTTGTACAGAGGACTTTATGATCAGCTTTTCGTTGATTCAGCGATCTATCATTCTATATCAGTGAGTGATAGAGTTCAGCGATAGCTAAAGTCTTGTACTTGATACTTCACGTTGAGTGGAAAAATCTGAGTCTTCGTTGATCCCCATCAGTTCATTAGGAGACTTGTCGCTGGTTCTTGAGCTTGATCTTCGACTTCAGCGTAGAACCTATGTTAACGTGAAACTTGTCTTCAGGGATCATAAGTAAACAACTAACTTGTCAGCAATCACCATAAGTACTGAACAAACTCAGAGTATTATGGTGAACAGTGTTCGCCGAATGTTTAATCTAAAGAGCGAGAGTTCCTATCAGCGGTACTGTAAGATCTTAGTACTTATCAGCGATAGTGAAACTCTGATACATATTGTTTACTTACAATTTTCACTAAGTATATAAGAGAGAGTCATTATCAAATCACTGAGGGTTTGGATCAACAAATGTAGCTAAAGAAAAATCCGAAAAGTTTAAATCTTTTTCTATTGAACAAATTCCAAGGGACCAGAACACACAAGCCGATGCTTTAGCAAACCTTGGGTCTGCTCTTGTCGAACCAATATTCAACAGTATTCCCATGATCCACTTGGTGACATCGTCCATCGAAAATGATGATGTCGTCCAGATCGAAGTCCAAGAAGATGATTGGTCGTGCGACATCCGAAATTTTCTTATGCACGATCAACTCCCAGAAGACAAGATGGAAGCTCGGAAGATCAGATTCAAAGCATCCAGGTATGTCGTGATTAGAGATAGACTCTATCGATGATCATCGACAGGCTTAAACCTGAGATGCATCATCAGCAAAAGTGAAGTTCAGAAGATCCTTCAAGAGATGCACGATGGAGAGTGTGGCAATCACTCAGAAGGTCGCAGTATGGCTAATCGTATCTCTCGACAAGGCTATTTTTGGCCAACACTGTGACAAGACGCCATCAGGTATGTCCATAACTATGACCCCCGCCAACGACATTCAGGTACGTCCCATAAACCTTCTGAACCTTTACACTCGACACTGATCCCATTGCCTTTCATGAGATGGGGGATGGATATTGTCGGCAAGCTACCACCTGCCCCTGGGCAAAAGGTATTTCCCCTCGTACATACGGATTATTTTTCTAAGGGGGTAGAAGAAGCTACCTTCTCCTAAGTTCGGGACAAGGAAGTCGTATCTTCTATCCAGACTAACATCATATGCAGGTTTGGGATTCCATCCGAAATTTTCTGCGACAATGGATCCCAATTCATAAGCATCAGGACTCGACAGTTCTGTGAAGACCGCAACATCAAGCTGACGACCTCGACACCCAGGTATCCCCATGCAAATGGACTTGCTGAGTCGAGCAATAAAACCATAATTGCTTCGATCAAGAAAAGGTTAAAAGCTGTAAAAGGAAAGTGGGTCGAAGAACTCCCTTCAGTCCTCTGGGCGAATCACACGACGCCCCGCACGTCCACAGGACAAACCACTTTCTCTTTGGTCTATGGTTGTGAAGTAGTTTTTCCGATCGAGGTCCAGCTCCCAACCTCGAGGAATACTTCCATCGACCAAAACCTGGTTGATTTAAGTTATGACCTCGATGCCCTTGAAAAACTTAGAGAATCAGCATTGATTAGAATGGCGTTGCAGAAGCAAGCGGTCGAACGACATTTCGACAAGAATGTCAAAGCTAAATTCTTTCAAGAAGGCGACTACGTCCTCCGACGAGTGTTCCAGATCACTTAAGAGCTCAATGCGGGTAAGCTTTCCACCAAGTGGGAAGGGCCTTATCGTATCTCAGAAGTTGTGGGTAAAGGAGCCTATCGGCTCCAAACCCTCGACAATCAAGATATCCCATGTAGCTGGAATGCAACTCATTTGAAAAGGTATTTCTTCTAAACCTATTTTTCTTATACGATTTTTATTTATCACGACGAGTACTGACTTAAGCATCGGAGGGTCGTTGGCTAGCCAACGACCACCTCTGACCTTGTTTTATCGCAGGATAGCACGGCATAAGTTTCTAAGTCTATCGTACGACTTCAGTACGCTTTTGCAGGATCACACGACATAAGCAATTAGGTCTACTATATGACTTGACCACCTTATCGCAGGGACGCATAACTCAAGTTTATCGCACGACTTAACGATACGATCATAAGGTCTAATGATTTCACGATCTAAGTTTTTAACATAGAAAAGTTTTCATGTTTTGATAAGTTCCTAAGTCGCATGTACTTATGATTGCTTTACACAATTTAAAGGTCTCACGATCTTACAATCCGCGTTTTAACTTAAGAGAATCGTTGTATTTCAATGAATGCCTATGTCGCATGTCGTGATGAATGTTTACTTGATGATATTATATAAACGTATAAGACAATGCAATACGTAAGAAAAATACTTTTCATTCATCAAAAAATCAATTACATCAGACAACTCGACCACTAACGGTCAAGCGATAAAAAACAAGAAATAAAAAAAGATTGTCTAAGGTTGAGGAGGATCGACAGCCGTATCCTTGCCAGAGGCCTCGTCCTTTTGAGCCCTCATCCAACTCCTCCTCATCGGCCTCCTTCTCATCGTTCGAGTCAAGATCTCTCTCGGTCCCGACGCTCGACAAAAAGAACGCCAACTCATCTGACGCAGAGGTGAGGGGATACTTGTCCGACAAGTGTTGTGGCATGATTGTCGCCCGAGCGGTCAGTCGGGTAAGGGCGAAGACAGACTTCACTTCACCTTCAGCTCTTTCACCTCTCCCTCCAGCTCCGCCACCCTGGACTTGGACTCCTCGGCTTCTTTTTCACTCGCAGCCAAAGACTCCTTAGTCTTGTCCAGCTCTGCCCTTTGTTCAGCGATAAGGGACAGGGACTGCTTTAGACGATCGTTCGCCTCGTCCCTCGCACGCCCAATGGCCTCTGACTCATTCAGGGCATCGTCAAGCCGTACGGACATCTCCTCGGCACGTGCCAGAGCGGACTTCTCCCTTTCCAACGCTGTGGTCTCTCTCTCTCAAGAGCAGAAGACACTAGACCTTCTATCTTCGTTGTTTCGGTATGCAGGGCCAGGGAAGACTGGAACGCCTGTAAAAGGAAAAAAAAATTATCAACGGACACTAGACAAAGTTAACAACGACAAAATATAACAAGTCATGAAAGAAAGACTTACCAGGAACGCCAATCCGGCAACATGGGATCCTGTCTCCTCGATCGAGACTCCCCGGAAGCGCTCCCTGAAAGAGGGGAGCTGATACTTCCCCAAATGGAGAAACAGCGTCGTCCCGTATAGGACATTATCCATCATGAAGTTTGATGGTAACGTAAAGTTGACCGTCATAACCTCAACCTCCCCCGTCGCGTGACCCTTACCCTTGTCGGCCGACGAAGGGGTCGACGTGACAGTAGGAGACACAGTCGGTTCCAATGGAGGCACAAAACTAACAGGTGTTGCGTCAATCGCATCAAAAGACGTCCTCGTCTTCCCAGCGGATGCAATCGACACCTTCGCCTTCTCAGGCGTGACGACTCTCGACGAGCCGCCTGTCTTCGAAGATGGTTCCCTCGGGACTGACATCTTTGTCCTCTTCAGGACCCCCAACCCAATTGTCGGGGCCTCTTTCCTCTTTTCTCTCGCCTTGCGAGCCATTTCAGCTTGAGCCGCCCTTTTGGCCATCACAGACGACGACTTGACATTGGATTCTTCTGGAAAACAAATAGAAAAGAGCTTTATGAGACAGATATAAGTAAAAGAGATCGGGGTCAAGCAGGAAAGAGTAAGGAACACTCACCAGTCATCACATATTCTTCTTCTTCTCTCGACTCCTCTTTTTCTTCTTCCTCCTCTTCTTCTTCTCGACTCCCTTGTTGATTTTCACCCAAGTAGACCAAATCGTCATCCTCGTCTATCAGATGTCGTGTGACGAACGATTGATCGTCGGTATTGATCTCCAGAAACTTATCGTTCTTAGCTTTGGAGTCGTCGTTGGGCTTCACCTCCTCGAATTTGATGTCTGAAGGCACATAAAGGAGAAGATCGAATTTGGAGTCGTCGTTGGGAGGATGATGTAATAACCGTGTTCCTTTTTGAATAAATTAAAGTTTGGTGTGGACATCTCCTCGGCACGTGCCAGAGTGGACTTCTCCCCTTCCAAAGCTGCGGTCTCTCTCTCTCTCAAGAGCAGAAGACACTAGACCTTCTATCTTCGTTGTTTCGGTATGCAGGGCCAGGGAAGACTGGAACGCCTGTAAAACGCAAAAAGAATTATTAATGGACACTAGAAAAAGTTAACAACGACAAAATATAACAAGTCTTGAAAGAAAGACTTACCAGGAACGCCACTCCGGCAACATGGGATCCCGTCTCCTCGATCGAGACTCCCCGGAAGCGCTCCCTGAAAGTGGGGAGCTGATACTTCCCCAAATGGGGAAACAGCGTCGTCCCGTCTAGGACATTATCCGTAATGAAGTTTGATGGTAACGTAAAGTTGACCGTCATAACCTCAACCTCCCCCATCGCGTGACCCTTGCCCTTGTCGGCCGACGAAGGGGTCGACGTGACAGTAGGAGACACAGCCGGTTCCACCGGAGGCACAAAACTAACAGGTGTTGCGTCGATGGCATCAGAAGACGTCATCGTCTTCCCAGCGGATGCAATCGACACCTTCGCCTTCTCAGGCGTGACGACTCTCGACGAGCTGCATGTCTTCGAAGATGGTTCCCTCGGGACTGACATCTTTGTCCTCTTCAGGACCCCCGACCCAGTTGTCGGGGCCTCTTTCCTCTTTTCTCTCGCCTTGCGAGCCATTTCAGCTTGAGCCGCCCTCTTGGCCATCACAGACGACGACTTGACATTGGATTCTTCTGGAAAACAAATAGAAAAGAGCTTTACGAGACAGACATAAGTAAAAGAGATCGGGGTCAAGCAGGAAAGAGTAAGGAACACTCACCAGTCATCACATATTCTTCTTCTGCTCTCGACTCCTCTTTTTCTTCTTCCTCTGTCTTCTCTTCCTCCTCTTCTTCTTCTCGACTCCCTTGTTGATTTTCACCCAAGTAGACCAAATCGTCATCCTCGTCTATCAGATGTCGTGTGACGAACGATCGATCGTCGGTATTGATCTCCAGAAACTTATCGATCTTAGCTTTGGAGTCGTCGTTGGGCTTCACCTCCTCGAATTTGATGTCTGAAGGCACATAAAGGAGAAGATTAGTCGAAAAGCAAATAAATAAAAACGATAAAAACGCTCGACCAGAGCTACAGGCTCACCCGTCATGTTCCACCCGGACCTGATCCAATCGCTGTCGGGGTCCAGCATCGCTACCCGCACGAATGCGTACCTGGTCTTCCATTTGCGGTCGTTGACCGCAGTTTTCAGATACAAGGTACGATCGCCCTTGTGTTTTGAGAACATGCTATAGCGACGGTACCCATCCATCTTGACCTGATAGGCTGTCAAGACGTCGTTCACATTCATCGGCGACTCCCAATTCGAAGTAAGTCGCTCGATGACCTTGATAACACGCCAAAACTGGGGCATTAGTTACCCCAACAAGAGGTCGAACTCGCACATGAAGGATTTGGCTAGAGGCGAATAGGGCCATTGGAAGCCTATCTTAAATGGATATTCGTATATCACGACATACCCATCGGGGCACATCTCCGGTCGAATCTGACCGGCCTTACTCAATGAAATCCCCACAGGGATTCTTGCTAATTTCCTAAGGGAATCTAGATCGTCTTGATCTCTACTGGAACTCTTTGGTTCAGTGGACATGGCTAACCCTGTTAACCAAATGTGCAGGTCTGAAAAACCCCAGATTTCCCAGTTTTTCCTAGGTTTTGTAGCGATGGACTTACGACGCATACAAATGAATGAGGAATCGTACCTTGTATAGGAGCTCTAAAACCTCGAAAACTCTAAGTCTAATCAAGATTTTGCAGGTTTGGAAGCAATTCGCTAAAAGAAAGCAAGGATCGATGGAGGAAATCTCGCTCTAAAACTCTCATAAATCGTAAACTGTAATAGATACTCGAAAGGTCTCTATTTATGCAATTGATCGTGTTAGGTAGAGTCATTCGATGATCGACACGTGGCCGCACCTTTTCGAAAGCTCGACAGATCGTCGACACCTGGCGTTTACAGCTGTTAAGCACGATCGCACGTCAGCATGACGTCACGATCTTATCGTCTTTTCAACTACCATAGTTCAAATCGAACCGATTTAGTTTAAAAAACTAACGACTTTCGACACGTGTCACGTCCCTCGACATTCCTTTAGATGATAATTTTAAAAGATTTTCTTCTGACAAAAATTCAAAATTCAAAGTTTGAAATTGCCTTTTCATTTTAAATTTTGGGGGCAAACTGTTTGGGTAAAATTTCAGCAGTCTCGACCACGACTATAAAAGGGAAAAATATTTATTACACTTTTTCAGGATAAAGGTAAAATCATAAACATTTTATCATCTGACCAAAGTTTAAATCAAAAGTTACTCACGAGACTCGACCGTCGTAAGAGACCTTACGACCTTGACCGACTAACGTATAACAACTGTTATGATCTCTATGTTTAATGCAGGGTCAACACCATTAATGGCCAACAGACATAACCGATAAGGTTAATTACGAGCATTAACCTCAGCGACCGTTACTCAAGGTTTTATGGAGCCATTTAAAGCCACGAAAGCTATATAAACAAAGGCTCACACCTCATTTGCGCACAACTGAACTCTCAAGAACACTCTCAAAGTACTTACAGCCTACTGAAGCAAAAGAACATTCTCTCTCGAACAGACGATGCACCACGCTTAGTCCTTACGCTCGACACACTCGTTTTTACATTCGATACACATGTTTACTTTATATTTAAAGTCTTTCTTTCATTTGTATTGTAATCATTGTACTCTCGACACCTGAAACAAAAGGACATCGCCCCTGTTTTGCCACCATAGTGCAGCGACGACATCCACAGTCGTCCGCGGGTTTTTTCCTCGTTGAGGTTTTTCCTGCGTCTCATTTACGTTTTTTGCCTTTGTCGTACTGTTTGTCGAATGATTTCCATTCTTTAGTTGTTAAGCTCCACAATCAACCTTAAGTTATCCTTCTGGACGATTTTTGGCATTAACAGTAACTTATACGAAGCTAGCATGCGAGTCGTTGATAGTAAAGAGTTGGTGTAAGGTTATGTAATGGGATGAGCGTAAGTGAAAGCCTTTGCTCGGGAATTGCTAATAAATTATTCAAATGTGATAGATTATGTGTGCTGAGATGCATAGATGTTCGAGTGACGTGTAGTTTTGTCAGCTGATATTAAAGAATGAGGTGGAAGTTAGTGGCTAACTAAGGAGGAAATTGTGTACTCGTTGGTTGTAACGAGTTATTGAGTAAGTTGCCTTGTGTCATTTTTATATTTGTGTGCCCTTGGACTGGGTTAGTCTATGATGTTTCGTAGTGGATACGAAATCTTTGTGGTCACTACGAGCTTTTGGTGTTATTTCGGATTGACTTAGTTGAAATTCTCGTATGAGGTGTGGTGAAACTGTTGGTTAGGCATAGTAATCATTGAAAATGTGGGTATGAAGTGGCCAATGTTGGATGAGGAATATCCCATACTAGTCTGAGGTAATTGGGACGGTAGGTTGGAATAAGTGAGTAAACGAAAAGTAAAAAGTGTGGCAAGTGACACGGAAGGTGGGGAGCAATGTTTTTAGAACGTCACCATCAGGTGCATGAACTTCTAGTGGGGGTGAGAGAGAGAGGACTGGTGTATATGTGATTGGTTTAAGCGTTGAGGAAAACTAGCATGGGTGATTGGCCAAGAGCGTGCGCCTTCTAGTGAGCCAATCTTTGGAAATGTGTTTATGTTTGAGAAGGAAGTGGGAGAAAGTAGTCGAATGTAGTGCTCGGGGTGAATGACCATTGGATTAGACTTGGTAGTAGTATGGGAGTGACGTTGTGGTAAAGTGAGAATTGATTGATATCAATGGATTGTGACCAGTATAAGGAATGTGAGAAGGTGTTATCTGCCTTAGACGTATTTTGTGTTGGGAAAGTGATGGTAGAATTGTGTGTAATCCGTTGAAGAGAATCTTAAATGCGGGTTAAGGTGATATTCAAAGTTGATTTTGTGATCAGTTGACGAATTGAGCGACTTTATTAATAAGGGATTCGTGTTGTTGTGACGACAACCTCGGTAGTATTCGTTCTTTTAAGAAAGTGAAATTGTGTGTGAAACCATTAATTTGGCGCATTTTAAAACCGTGAGTCTAGAGGTGTAGATGATATTGGTACGGTTGGCCTGAGGCGTTTTCTTATATTGCGAATAATTGTGGGATAAGAGTTGTAGATAACTGTAAGTGCGTTAAATCGTTGGCATACGCCCTAATGTTGAAGGTTACGCATAGTGGAAGCTCATTCGACATCCCACGTGTCGAATCTTAGGAAGTGCTTGGCCGAGGAAGGCATGGTCGTATTGTTGTAAGGCACTCGTGTGGACGAAAGTTGGATTATGTGGGGAAACCGTTGGCGATTATAGATCGCAAGGTTAGAAAGCTGGGGAACCGTTTTCCTCGATTGTTCGAAAATGGAATTCCGGGGACGGAATTCTTTTGAGGGGAGGATGATGTAATAACCGTGTTCCTTTTTGAATAAATGAAAGTTTGGTGTGGAATGTGTGAAAAAGAGATAAGTTTGGTGTGTATGTGTAAAGGTATAAATGGGTGTAAAACCCTTGGGATTCACAAAAATTATCTAGAATACTGTGTGCGGTTGAGGTGTGAAATTTGGGTGAAAATCAAGGCGATCAATTCAATCCAGAGTTCTTCAATTGAGTGTGTGGAAGCATCTTGCAAGGTAATTACTATCCCTGGTTTAATATTGTTATCTTGTTGAAATCAAGTTTAAAATGTGGAGTATGGTATTGTGTTATCTCCTGTTAAGAAGGAAGAAAAGAGTCTGGATAATTTCTAAGCGATAAAAGTTAAGAACCAATGATTAGCTAAATTAATTGGTTGGTAAAGTGATGTCCCCTTTAATCCTGATAATTTAATATCAATTTGGGACTGTATGGAAGGACTGATTAGAGGTGCGAGGTTGCGTAGAAAACCAAGTAGTTCTGGAGTCGCCAAGTCCGTAACCCATAGTTCCGGAATCGGACTGAAAATAGATCCATAACCTTAGTTCCGGAATTGGGCCTTGGAATTATGGATCCGGAGTCATGTTGGATCCGGAATTTTTGTGTGTGTGTAGTTCCAGAATTTAAGTGGAAAGCCCAAGATCCGGAATTTATTTAGAAGCACGATCCGGAATTTAAAAGGAAATAGTGGATCCGGAATGCTTTCCAGGTGGACCCTTGGACCGACATTAACAAATCCGGAATTAAAATTGATGGCATGTCCCGGTATTGTTTGTTTGGACCCGAAATTCTAGTGTGTGGCCCAAGTTTTGGTGTTGGTTATTTGAATTTAATTTAAAAGGATGTGGGATTCCAAATCTAGTAGACCTAGAATTCTTTTATAGATCCGGTATAGCTGGGCCTACATATGTGATCCAAAAATATAAATTAATCATGGATCCGGAGTTGTGTTATGAAATCGGAATCTGACTTTAGCTTGCGCTGATCCGATGGGATTATTAATTTATCTATCAGAGTTGGTTGTGGGTTGGGCCTTATTTACAAAGGTTCAGTATTAATTAAATAGATCTGAAACCCATTTATTTTGAGACTAAGACTTAGGATCCAGTATTTTTCGGTTGAGACTTTCCAGTTAGTAAAACTCAGTGGAAACTAGTGTGTGTTACCTAGTATGTGTGTTGGGTAAATTGTAGTGTGTCTTACCTAGTATGTGTGTTGGGTAAATTGTAAAGTAGAGATGATCGGTGCAAGTAAGAGTTCCTATTCAGGACTCCAGGTGAGTCTTTCTAAACCTAAATTTTATACAAGTGTTTGATGGTTATTATCTAACTGTTCGCTTTTCAACTGTATTTTTATTTTAAAGCGAAGAATAAGCGTGTTTGAAGGTTATTATCTAACCGTGTGCTTTTCAACTGATTCTATTTCAAAGCAAAGATAAATTGTGTGATTTATATGTGTAATTTATATGTGTGTGACCATGCTCTGGCTTTGGTGTGAAATGGGGGTGTGTCCTATAATAATTATATATATATATATATATATGAATTTGTTTCATATATGGGCGGTGTGTGCCCTATTGCGCTGTCACGGTGTGTGTGACTATAGCGTGTGTGTGCCTTATTGCGCTGTCACGGTGTGTGTGACTATAGCGTATGCCAGTAGCATGTGTCAATGTGTGCATATTATCTTAGTGTGCTTGTTATGATTGGTATAAATGCTTTCATAACTGATTTTATAAACTGTGATATTTCAGTGTGACTTGGTGTGGAGGGAACTCACTAGACCTCATGGTCTAACCCTCCATTTTCAAAACTAAAACCTTTTCAGGTAAGCAGGTAGCCGAGAGCACGTTTAGAGGTTTGGCAAGACGTGGGTCGGAGCTTGGGTTTAGAAGGAGTAGATGAACTTCCTTTTTATGTCTAGTTAGATTTCTCAGCTGTATTTAGGGTTATTTCTGCGAACCCTGTGTTGTAAATCTTGATATTGTGACCTTGTTGAGCCGTTTATGGCATTATGAATTAAAGAGGTAGCTTCTAGCTTGTATGTTTTTGTTGGATTGTTACAGCTACTAACAGGGAGAGTAGAGGGAAAATTCTGAGTGGGGAACTGGTGGGGGTCAGCATTTAGAATCTGAGCACATAGTGTCATCGTCTTCGGACATACATACAGATGACTCTATGGTTCAAGCCGACGAAGCACTGATTCCATGACACGTTGGAACTGCTTGATGATTCTGAATCTTACAAAGCGTCGGAATCAGCTGATGATTAGCATGATGATAATAATGATGACGATAATGATGATGATGATGATGATGCAGGAAATGACAACCAAGGTGGTGCGTCTGCTTTCTGTGACATAAATGATTTTCCAGAGTTCACATCTGATGGATTAGATACAATTGTATCTAATATTATGGGAGATGTAAGGAGAACGGAGGGAGAATTAGTTTAAAACTTATGTGAGTCTATGAGAGATGGGAAAGAAAAAATGATGCAAGTGTGAGTGCTCCCTTAACCTACTACTCCAGAAGGGCAACCACATCCACTACCAGATCTCATCCGTTGGGATCAGGTATTGAAATAGACATTTGCCGCCCACTAACGCACTTGCACACCGAAGCCACCCACTCAATTTCCTCTGAACATGAATTTGTTTCATTTTCTCACGGGTATGTAGCACATGATCAATCTTTCTCTCACTCGGAGAGTTTAGATAGTGAAATAGAAAGACATCTGCCCCAGTCTTCAACTTCTTTCTCTGCACAATTGAGTCTAGATCCTATTGCAACTTTATTACATTCTTTGACTAGGACACTACCTATATTTTATGCTAATGTTGGAAGTCTTAGTGGCCCGACCAGAACATTCCGAGTAGATTCTACTTCTGGACTACAAGGACAAAGTGGATGTCCTACCAACGTTAACGACATTCCAGTGTTGAACGTACGCCACACAACTGTTAATTCAACTGTAGTGTCAACAGGTGCTCTAAGTGATCCTGGTGTTACTTTACCCGACTTCGTGTCAAAGGAATTTGTCAATGGCGCCTTAAAGGCTGTTGAGGACCGAATGATGAAGGATACGGATGTGATTAAGAGGTTATTGAAAGGAAAAGATCCAGTTGTTGAAAGAATACATGAGCAAACACCACCACCTGTCTTTGATCCTTCCATTGATGAGCTGAAGGACATGTTCTTTGCCAAACTTCTTTCTATCTCACATGATGATCCTCAAAACCAAATCCTGATTTCCCTATTACAAAACTTTCAACCTAAACGACCTGTTCAACCTCAACCATCAGCCTCTGCTTCAGTCAGTTCTTCTGAGTTCTTTGAATTCAAGTCAGAGATTCTTTCAAGTCTTGCAGATATGAAGAGTTCAATTGACAGTCTTGCTGAAATAGTTGGTGCTTTGGAGAATACTTGTAAGGATCAAGCTCATGGTGTTAATAAAAAGCATGATCATGATGATGATCACAATGATCATGAGTGGGAGATGAGTAAGAGATACAAGATTTTTGAAGCTCCTGAAGCTGAAAACTACTGAGTACTGATGAAGCAGTGCAGATGTATGAATCTGGTGCCCAAGGTGAAGAAAGTGGGAGACAGATTGTTTTGTATGTTGATCTTAATGCTGAACCGACGGTTGAAAAGCCTGAGGTAAATTTGGAGGAGATAAGGGAGATTAATGATTTGTATGTGAAGATAGTGGTTGTAAGCTCAGATGATGATTATTATTTTGTTTACTTGTCGTTTTCCTTGTTGTGAAGATATTGTGTTAAAGTAGAAATTGATTGTAATCAAGTCTAGCAGGTAGTTTGGTCTATTCTGCTACTTTATTCCTTGTTTATAACTTGATGACTTGTGCTTAATGAAATATAGATGACAAGTTTATCTCTCTACATCTTTGAGTATCTTTGTACTTTCTCTCACTAGATTTTGTGTAACAACCCAAAATGGACAAACATGATAAAAGCTACATCTTTAATTTAAAACGCCAGAATGGCTCAACGTGTTCACACTATTTAGATTACAACACAGGGTTTGCGGAAATAACCCTAAATACACCTGAGAAAGTCTAACTAGACATAAAGGAAGTTCTTCGATTTCCTCGAAACCAAGCTCCGACCCACATCCAGCCGAATCTCTAAACGTGCTCTCGACTACTGCCTTCCTGAAAAGGTTTTAGTTTTTGAAAAGCGAGGGTTAGACCATGACGTCTAGTGAGTTCCCTCCACACCAAGTCACACCAAAAATATCACAGTTTAAACTCAGTTATGAAAAGAGTTTGTATAGATCATAACCAGCACACAAAATTGAAATGCACACATTAACACATGCTACTGGCACGCGCTATAGTCACACACACCGTGACAGCGCAATCAGGCACACACACTAAAGTAACACACACCGTGACATCGTAAGAGAGCATACACGCTATAGTCACACACACACCGTGACAGCGCACCGGGCACACACCGCCCATATACGAAACGAATTCATATATTAAATATATCATGGGACACACCCCTATTCCATAACAACGCCAGAGCATGGTCACACACATTTAAATCACACGTATAGTCACACAATTTGTCATCGCTTTAAAATAATAATAGTTGAAAAGCACACCGTTAGATAACATCCACACCACACACTTACTCGTCATTTTTTTCAGTAGAAGTAATTGAAAAGCACACAGTTAAATATTAACCATGCCACACACTAAGTCTTCAATTTGTAATAAAAGTAGTTGGAAAATGCACAATTTAACAATAATCTTCAACCACATACTTGAATAAAATTTAGGTTCAGAAAGACTCACCTGAAGTCTTGCTTAAAAGTCTTTACTCGCACCGATCATCTCTACCCGCACCGGATAAGACACACAGGATGTTACTGAATTTACTAACTTGAAACGTCCTGGCCGGATAAATACCGAGTCCTAAGTCTCGGTCTCAAAGTAAATGAATCCCGGATCTATATATATAAAACCGGACCTTAAATTAACTCACTTATACCCAAGCCCAAATTAAATAAATTAAATCGAAGTCCATCTTAAATTAATTAAATCAAGCCCGACTTAAATTTAATTGTTACCGGCACAAACTAATTAAATATGGTCCAATAAGAATATAATTACCACCGACCCAAAATGATTTCAGCCCACTCAACACTCTCAGGTTTTCGGTCCAAAAGCGAGTCCTACTTCCGGTAACATACGACTTCCGGTACAAGACTTCCGGTACTTGCGACTTCCGGTACTCGACTTTTGGTACACGACTTCCGATACTCGACTTTCGGTACACGACTTTCGGTACTCGACTTCCGGTACACGACTTCCGGTACTCGACTTCTGGTAATCGGCGATTACGAACCTAACCTTAATACTCCATTTTAATCGGTCTAAACGATAAAATAATTTCTCTATCAATCTTTTACCAGGGTTAGCAAACGATAAACTCAACCTCATACCTTCCATTTCATAACTAAATCATTTATCTAAGACATCAGATTAGGATTATCCCTATTTATCTCCTTTACTAGCCTTCACAACTTAAATATGGGGATTGAACATATATTGATTTACCAGATGACTCTAGTGCAGAAGAATAGCATACGAGGGATCATTACTTACCAATTTAGAGTTTCTCCACAAAGAATCGATGCCCAAGCTTTCTTTCATTGCTCCTCCCTAACACTTCTCAGCCTCCACAATACAGAATAAACAATAGCAGTGACAAACCTAGGGATTTGGTCCCTATTTATATCTTCCGGTAATTGCCAATGAGTCCTTATACATAAGTTTCATTTCTTAGACATTTGCCACTACTTACAAAACATACGAAATAAATTGGGTGGTTACAACACTCCCCCCTTAAAAGAATTCCGTCCCCGGATTTCCATCTTTGAACAAACTAAGAGATGGTTCCTCAGCTTTCTATCGTTGCGACCTATGATCGCCAACGCTTCCCCCACATCGTTCCATCTTTTATCCATTTCGGTGTCTTCTAACGGTCCAACCATGCTTTCTTCGGCTAAGCCCTTCCGCAGATTCGACACGGGAAAGGTCGAATGAACTCCCACTACGCGCAACCCTTCATCACTAAGGCGCATACAAACAAATTAACACCCTTCCGATTTACAACAACTCTTAACTCAGGAAGAAATGTCGCGTGATACAAAAAGATTATAACATCTCAAGACAACCATACCAATATCATTCACACATCTAGACCCCAGGTTTTAAATCATGCCAAACCAATGGTTTCGCACAAAATTTTACCATTCTTAAAAGAACGCATTCCACCGACGTTAACGTCCCGACAATCCAACACCCCTAAAAATAACGACGCTCTGTCCTCCAATAGATCACAGAATCAACCTTGAGTATCACCTTAACCCGCAGTTAAAATTTTCTTCCATAGACTATACACAACTCTACCGTCACTTTACTAACCCAAAAATACGTCTAAGGCAGACATCACTTTCTTGCATTAATTATACCGACCACGAACCATTGATAACAATTGATTCACACACTTGTACCACAACATCACTCTCGCACTACTACCAAGTCCTATCCAATGGTCCTTCACCCCGAGCATTAAATTCGACTTCTTTCTTCCACTCTCTTCTCAACATAAAACACGTTTCCCCAAGGACAACTCACTAGGAGGTGCTCACTCTAGACCGATCACACAAGCTAGCTTTCTTCAACTCTTAAACCAATCACATACACACAATTTTCAATGATTACTATACCTAACCAACAATTTCACCACACCTAATACCATAAACTTAACCAAGTTAATACGAAAGCACACTCAATGCTCGAAACAACCACACACTTCTCATTTCCCAAACGGTAATAATCTACTCCTTTGTATTTCCTTTACATAATAGGATTAGCTCAACATTCCCAAAGATTTCGCATCTCCTACGAAACATCATAAACAAATTGATCCAAGAGCACACAACTCCCTCCTTAGCTAACCATCACTGCCACCCCATTCTTATATTCTCGGATAACAATACTACACACCACTTAGACATCCATGCATTCCCACACACCATTTTGACACATTCGAACAGCCTATGAACAAATCTCGAGAAAAGATTTCCACTTGTGCTCATCCCATACAAATTTATTTTCCTTAAGAACCTTACAATTTTATTTCACACGGACACCCACACCACACATTCAAACAATACCCTTATAGATGGTGTCATCGGTCGCATTATCAATACTCTATACACACACTAAACCGCTGCCTTAGTGACAAGGTTAAGACTTCACCTACTACTGTTACTCTTCACACATTAATCATCACGCTCCACACACTACTATTATTCTTTACACTCAAGACACCACCCTCCACACACTATACAAATCAGAACAATGGTAATCAAGCACACCCATGCACCTGTAAATTCATAATTACATTGGCCAGATGTGATTTGAATTTACCTTACATGGGAGTCCTCACTACCATCGTCCTAAGTTCTCAGGGTTTAATGTCTTCCCTAGAGGCTTCCTATATCTCAGTTGTGTCCTCCTACTCCACAGTTTAAGTTTAGGCCCATCCGGTCACCTATATCCCTTAAACTAGGGCTCTGATACCATTTGTAACAACCCAAAATGGACAAACATGCTAAAAGATACATCTTTAATTTAAAATGCCAGAATGGCTCAACGTGGTCACACTATTTAGATTACAACACAGGGTTTGCGGAAATAACCCTAAATACACCTGAGAAAGTCTAACTAGACATAAAGGAAGTTCTTTGATTTCCTCAAAACGCAAGCTCCGACCCACATCCGGCCGAATCTCTAAACGTGCTCTCGACTACTGCCTACCTGAGGTCTAGCGAGGGTTAGACCATGAGGTCTAGTGAGTTCCCTCCACACCAAGTCACACCAAAAATATCACAGTTTAAACTTAGTTATGAAAAGAGTTTGTATAGATCATAACCAGCACACAAAATTGATATACACACATTGACACATGCTACTGGTACGCGCTATAGTCACACATACCGTGACAGCACAATCGGGCACACACACTAAAGTCACACACACCGTGACATCGTAAGAGAGCATACACGATATAGTCACACACACCGTGACAGCGCACCGGGCACACACCGCCCATATACGAAATGAATTCATATATAAAATATATCATGGGAAACACCCCCATTCCATAACAACGCCAGAGCATGGTCACACACATTTAAATCACACGTATAGTCACACAATTTGTCATCGCTTTAAAATAGTAATAGTTGAAAAGCACACCGTTAGATAACATCCACACCACACACTTACTCGTCATTTTTTCCAGTAGAAGTAATTGAAAAGAACACAGTTAAATATTAACCATGCCACACACTAAGTCTTCAATTTGTAATAAAAGTAGTTGGAAAATCCATAATTTAACAATAATCTTCAACCACTTACTTGAATAAAATTTAGATTCAGAAAGACTCACCTGAAGTCCTGCTTAAAAGTCCTTACTCGCACCGATCATCTCTACTCGCACCTACAATTTAACCCACACACGCACCGGATAAGACACACAGGATCTTACTGAATTTACTAACTTGAAACGTCCTGGCCGAATAAATACTGAGTCATAAGTCTCGGTCTCAAAGTAAATGAATCCCGGATCTATATATATAAAACCGGACCTTAAATTAACTCACTTATACCCAAGCTCAAATTAAATAAATTAAATCGAAGTCCATCTTAAATTAATTAAATCAAGCCCGACTTAAATATAATTGTTACCAGCCCAAACTAATTAAATATGGTCCAATAAGAATATAACTACCACCGACCCAAAATGATTTCAGCCCACTCAACACTCTCAGGTTTTCGGTCCGAAAGCGACTCCTACTTTCGGTAACATACGACTTCCGGTACACGACTTCCGGTACTTGCGACTTCCGCTACTCGACTTCCGGTACACGACTTCCGGTACTCGACTTCCGGTAATCGGCGATTACGAACCTAACCTTAATACTCCATTTTAATCGGTCTAAACGATAAAATAATTTCTCTATCAATCCTTTACCAAGGTTAGCAAGCGATAAACTCAACCTCATACCTTCCATTTCATAACTAAATCATTTATCTAAGACATCAGATTAGGATTATCCCGATTTATCTCCTTTACTAGCCTTCACAACTTAAACATGGGGATTGAACATATATTGATTTACCAGATGACTCTAGTGCAGAAGAATAGCATAAGAGACTTCATTACTTACCAATTTAGAGTTTCTCCAGAAAGAATCGATGCCGAAGCTTTCTATCATTGCTCCTCCCTAACACTTCTCAGCCGCCACAATGCAAAATAAACAATAGCAGTGACAAACCTAGGGATTTGGTCCCTATTTATATCTTCCAGTAATTGCCAATGAGTCCTTATACTTAAGTTTCATTTCTTAGACATTTGCCACTACTTACAAAACATACGAAATAAATTGGGTTGTTACAACACTCCCCCCTTAAAAGAATTCCGTCCCCGGAATTCCATCTTTGAACAAACTAAGAGATAGTTCCTTAGCTTTCTACCCTTGCGACCTATGATCGCCAATGCTTCCCCCACATCGTTCCATCTTTTATCCATTCCGGTGTCTTCTAACGGTATAACCATGCTTTCTTCGGTTAAGCCCTTCCGCAGATTCGACACGGGAAAGGTCGAATGAACTCCCATTACGCGCAACCCTTCATCACTATGGCGCATACAGACAACTTAACACCCTCCCGATTTACAACAACTCTTAACTCAGGAAGAAATCCCGCGTGATACAAAAAGATTATAACATCTCAAGACAACCATACCAATATCATTCACACATCTAGACCCCAGGTTTTAAATCATGCCAAACCAATGGTTTCGCACAAAATTTTACCATTCTTAAAAGAACGCATTCCACCGACGTTAATGTCCCGACAATCCAACACCCCTAGAAATAACGACGCTCTGTCCTCCAATAGATCACAGAATCAACCTTGAGTATCACCTTAACCCGCAGTTAAAATTTTCCTCCATAGACTATACACAACTCTACCGTCACTTTTCTAACCTAAAAATACGTCTAAGGCAGACATCACTTTCTTGCTTTAATTATACCGACCACGAACCATTGGTAACAATTGATTCACACACTTGTACCACAACATCACTCTCGCACTACTACCAAGTCCTATCCAATGGTCCTTCACCCCGAGCATTACATTCGACTACTTTCTTCCACTCTCTTCTCAACATAAAACACATTTCCCCAAGGACAACTCACTAGGAGGTGCTCACTCTAGACTGATCACACAAGCTAGCTTTCTTCAACTCTTAAACCAATCACATACACACAATTTTCAACGATTACTATACCTAACCAACAATTTCACCTCACCTCATACCATAAACTTAACCAAGTTAATCCGAAATCACACTCAATGCTCGAAACAACCACACACTTCTCATTTCCCAAACGGTAATAATCCACTCCTTTGTATTTCCTTTACATACCAGGATTAGCTCAACATTCCCAAAGATTTCGCATCTCCTACGAAACATCATAAACAAATTAATCCAAGAGCACACAACTCCCTCCTTAGCTAACCATCACCGCCACCCCATTCTTATATTCTCGGATAACAATACTACACACCACTTAGACATCCATGCATTCCCACACACCATTTTGACACATTCGAACAGCCTATGAACAAATCTCGAGCAAAGATTTCCACTTGTGCTCATCCCATACAAATTTATTTTACTTAAGAACCTTTATAATTTTATTTCACACGGACACCCACACCACACATTCAAACAATACCCTTATAGATGGTGTCATCAGTCGCATTATCAATACTCTATACACACACTAAACCGCTGCCTTAGTGACAAGGTTAAGACTTCACCTACTACTGTTACTCTTCACACATTAATCATCACGCTCCACACACTACTATTATTCTTTACACTCAAGACACCACCCTCCACACACTATACAAATCAGAACAACGGTAATCAAGCACACCCATGCACCTGTAAATTCATAATTACATTGGCCAGATGTGATTTGAATTTACCTTACATGGGAGTCCTCACTACCATCGTCCTAAGTTCTCAGTGTTTAATGTCTTCCCTAGAGGCTTCCTATATCTCAGTTGTGTCCTCCTACTCCACAGTTTAAGTTTAGGCCCATCCGGTCACCTAAATCCCTTAAACTACGGCTCTGATACCATTTGTAACAACCCAAAATGGACAAACATGCTAAAAGCTACATCTTTAATTTAAAATGCCAGAATGGCTCAACGTGGTCACACTATTTAGATTACAACACAGGGTTTGCGGAAATAACCCTAAATACACCTGAGAAAGTCTAACTAGACATAAAGGAAGTTCTTTGATTTCCTCGAAACGCAAGCTCCGACCCACATCCGGCCGAATCTCTAAACGTGCTCTCGACTACTTCCTACCTGAAAAGGTTTTAGTTTTTGAAAAGCGAGGGTTAGACCATGAGGTCTAGTGAGTTCCCTCCACACCAAGTCACACCAAAAATATCACAGTTTAAACTTAGTTATGAAAAGAGTTTGTATAGATCATAACCAGCACACAAAATTGATATGCACACATTGACACATGCTACTGGTACGCGCTATAGTCACACATACCGTGACAGCGCAATCGGGCACACACACTAAAGTCACACACACCGTGACATCGTAAGAAAGCATACACGATATAGTCACACACAACGTGACAGCTTACCGGGCACACACCGCCCATATACGAAATGAATTCATATATAAAATATATCATGGGACACACCCCCATTCCATAACAACGCCAGAGCATGGTCACACACATTTAAATCACACGTATAGTCACACAATTTGTCATCGCTTTAAAATAGTAATAGTTGAAAAGCACACCGTTAGATAACATCCACACCGCACACTTACTCGTCATTTTTTCCAGTAGAAGTAATTGAAAAGCACACAGTTAAATATTAACCATGCCACACACTAAGTCTTCAATTTGTAATAAAAGTAGTTGGAAAATCCACAATTTAACAATAATATTCAACCACATACTTGAATAAAATTTAGGTTCAGAAAGACTCACCTGAAGTCCTGATTAAAGGTCCTTACTTGCACCGATCATCTCTACTCGCACCTACAATTTAACCCACACACGCACCGGATAAGACACAGGATCTTACTGAATTTACTAACTTGAAACGTCCTGGCCGGATAAATACTGAGTCATAAGTCTCGGTCTCAAAGTAAATGAATCCCGGATCTATATATATAAAACCGGACCTTAAATTAACTCACTTATACCCAAGCCCAAATTAAATAAATTAAATCGAAGTCCATCTTAAATTAATTAAATCAAGCCCGACTTAAATTTAATTGTTACCGGCCCAAACTAATTAAATATGGTCCAATAAGAATATAACTACCACCGACCCAAAATGATTTCAGCCCACCAACACTCTCAGGTTTTCGGTCCGAAAGTGACTCCTACTTTCGGTAACATACGACTTCCGGTACACGACTTCCGGTACTTGCGACTTCCGGTACTCGACTTCCGGTACACGACTTCCGGTACTCGACTTCCGGTAATCGGCGATTACGAACCTACCCTTAATACTCCATTTTAATCGGTCTAAACGATAAAATAATTTCTCTATCAATCCTTTACCAGGGTTAGCAAGCGATAAACTCAACCTCATACCTTCCATTTCATAACTAAATCATTTATCTAAGACATCAGATTAGGATTATCCCGATTTATCTCCTTTACTAGCCTTCACAACTTAAACATGGGGATTGAACATATATTTATTTACCAGATGACTCTAGTGCAGAAGAATAGCATAAGAGACTTCATTACTTACCAATTTAGAGTTTCTCCAGAAAGAATCGATGCCGAAGCTTTCTTTCATTGCTCCTCCCTAACACTTCTCAGCCGCCACAATGCTGAATAAACAATAGCAGTGACAAGCCTAGGGATTTGGTCCCTATTTATATCTTCCAGTAATTGCCAATGAGTCCTTATACTTAAGTTTCATTTCTTAGACATTTGCCACTACTTACAAAACATACGAAATAAATTGGGTTGTTACAACACTCCCCCCTTAAAAGAATTCCGTCCCCGGAATTCCATCTTTGAACAAACTAAGAGATAGTTCCTCAGCTTTCTAGACTTGCGACCTATGATCGCCAACGCTTCCCCCACATCGTTCCATCTTTTATCCATTACGGTGTCTTCTAACGGTATAACCATGCTTTCTTCGGCTAAGCCCTTCCGCAGATTCGACACGGGAAAGGTCGAATGAACTCCCATTACGCGCAACCCTTCATCACTATGGCGCATACAGACAACTTAACACCCTCCCGATTTACAACAACTCTTAACTCAGGAAGAAATCCCACGTGATACAAAAAGATTATAACATCTCAAGACAACCATACCAATATCATTCACACATCTAGACCCCAGGTTTTAAATCATGCCAAACCAATGGTTTCGCACAAAATTTTACCATTCTTAAAAGAACGCATTCCACCGACGTTAACGCCCCGACAATCCAACACCCCTAGAAATAACGACGCTCTGTCCTCCAATAGATCACAAAATCAACCTTGAGTATCACCTTAACCCGCAGATAAAATTTTCCTCCATAGACTATACACAACTCTACCGTCACTTTTCTAACCTAAAAATACGTCTAAGGCAGACATCACTTTCTTGCTTTAATTATACCGACCACGAACCATTGATAACAATTGATTCACACACTTGTACCACAACATCACTCTCGCACTACTACCAATTCCTATCCAATGGTCCTTCACCCCGAGCATTACATTCGACTACTTTCTTCCACTCTCTTCTCAACATAAAACGCATTTCCCCAAGGACAACTCACTAGGAGGTGCTCACTCTAGACCGATCACACAAGCTAGCTTTCTTCAACTCTTAAACCAATCACATACACACAATTTTCAACGATTACTATACCTAACCAACAATTTCACCACACCTCATACCAGAAATTTCCCGGTGATCGAAACGCAAGCTCCGACCCACATCCGGCCGAATCTCTAAACGTGCTCATGACTACTGCCTACCTGAAAAGGTTTTAGTTTTTGAAAAGCGAGAGTTAGACCATGACGTCTAGTGAGTTCCCTCCACACCAAGTCACACCAAAAATATCACAGTTTAAACTCAGTTATGAAAAGAGTTTGTATAGATCATAACCAGCACACAAAATTGATATGCACACATTGACACATGCTACTGGCACGTGTTATAGTCACACACACCGTGACAGCGCAATCGGGCACACACACTAAAGTCACACACACCGTGACATCGTAAGAGAGCATACACGCTATAGTCACACACACCGTGACAGCGCACCGGGCACACACCGCCCATATACGAAACGAATTCATATATAAAATATATCATGGGACACACCCCCATTCCATAACAATGCCAGAGCATGGTCACACACATTTAAATCACACGTATAGTCACACAATTTGTCATCGCTTTAAAATAGTAATAGTTGAAAAGCACACCGTTAGATAACATCCACACCACACACTTACTCGTCATTTTTTCAGTAGAAGTAATTGAAAAGCACACAGTTAAATATTAACCATGCCACACACTAAGTCTTCAATTTGTAATAAAAGTAGTTGGAAAATCCACAATTTAACAATAATCTTCAACCACATACTTGAATAAAATTTAGGTTCAGAAAGACTCACCTGAAGTCCTGCTTAAAAGTCCTTACTCGCACCGATCATCTCTACCCGCACCGGATAAGACACACACGATGTTACTGAATTTACTAACTTGAAACGTCCTGGTCGGATAAATACTGAGTCCTAAGTCTCGGTCTCAAAGTAAATGAATCCCGGATCTATATATATAAAACCGGACCTTAAATTAACTCACTTATACCCAAGCCCAAATTAAATAAATTAAATCGAAGTCCATCTTAAATTAATTAAATCAAGCCCAACTTAAATTTAATTGTTACCGGCCCAAACTAATTAAATATGGTCCAATAAGAATATAATTACCACCGACCCAAAATGATATCAGCCCACTCAACACTCTAAGGTTTTCGGTCCAAAAGCGAGTCCTACTTCCGGTAACATACGACTTCCGGTACACGACTTCCGGTACTTGCGACTTCCGGTACTCGACTTTTGGTACACGACTTCCGGTACTCGACTTTCGGTACACGACTTCCGGTACTCGACTTCCGGTACTCGACTTCCGGTACTCGACTTCCGGTAATCGGCGATTACGAACCTAACCTTAATACTCCATTTTAATCGGTCTAAACGATAAAATAATTTCTCTATCAATCTTTTACCAGGGTTAGCACGCGATAAACTCAACCTCATACCTTCCATTTCATAACTAAATCATTTATCTAAGACATCAGATTAGGATTATCCCTATTTATCTCCTTTACTAGCCTTCACAACTTAAACATGGGGATTGAAGATATATTGATTTACCAGATGACTCTAGTGCAAAAGAATAGCATAAGAGAGATCATTACTTACCAATTTAGAGTTTCTCCACAAAGAATCGATGCCAATATTTCTTTCATTTCTCCTCCCTAACACTTCTCAGTCTCCACTATACGGAATAAACAATAGCAGTGACAAACCTAGGGATTTGGTCCCTATATATATCTTCCGGTAATTACCAATGAGTCCTTATACTTAAGTTTCATTTCTTAGACATTTGCCACTACTTACAAAACATACGAAATAAATTGGGTGGTTACAACACTACCCCCTTAAAAGAATTTCGTCCCCGGAATTCCATCTTTGAACAAACTAAGAGATGGTTCCTCAGCTTTCTAGCCTTGCGACCTATGATCGCCAACGCTTCCCCCACATCGTTCCATCTTTTATCCATTTCGGTGTCTTCTAACGGTCCAACCATGCTTTCTTCGGCTAAGCCCTTCCGCAGATTCGACACGGGAAAGGTCGAATGAACTCCCACTACGCGCAACCCTTCATCACTAAGGCGCATACAAACAAATTAACACCCTCCCGATTTACAACAACTCTTAACTCAGGAAGAAATCTCGCGTGATACAAAAAGATTATAACATCTCAAGACAACCATACCAATATCATTCACACATCTATACCCCAGGTTTTAAATCATGCCAAACCAATGGTTTCGCACAAAATTTTACCATTCTTAAAAGAACGCATTCCACCGACGTTAACGTCCCGACAATCCAACACCTCTAAAAATAACGACGCTCTGTCCTCCAATAGATCACAGAATCAACCTTGAGTATCACCTTAACCCGCAGTTAAAATTTTCCTCCATAGACTATACACAACTCTACCGTCACTTTTCTAACCCAAAAATACGTCTAAGGCAGACATCACTTTCTTGCATTAATTATACCGACCACGAACCATTGATAACAATTGATTCACACACTTGTACCACAACATCACTCTCGCACTACTACCAAGTCCTATCCAATGGTCCTTCACCCCGAGCATTACATTCGACTTCTTTCTTCCACTCTCTTCTCAACATAAAACACGTTTCCCCAAGGACAACTCACTAGGAGGTGCTCACTCTAGACCGATCACACAAGCTAACTTTCTTCACCTCTTAAACCAATCACATACACACAATTTTCAACGATTACTATACCTAACCAACAATTTCACCACACCTCATACCATAAACTTAACCAAGTTAATCCGAAATCACACTCAATGCTCGAAACAACCACACACT
The DNA here is from genome assembly GCA_033807775.1 of Saussurea involucrata. NCBI lineage: Eukaryota > Viridiplantae > Streptophyta > Magnoliopsida > Asterales > Asteraceae > Saussurea > Saussurea involucrata. The sequence continues at coordinate 39,954,568 of CM066320.1, read as the reverse complement.
TCTCATTTCCCAAACGGTAATAATCCACTCCTTTGTATTTCCTTTACATACCAGGATTAGATCAACATTCCCAAAGATTTCGCATCTCCTACGAAACATCATAAACAAATTGATCCAAGAGCACACAACTCCCTCCTTAGCTAACCATCACTGCCACCCCATTCTTATATTCTCGGATAACAATACTACACACCATTTAGACATCCATGCATTCCCACACACCATTTTGACACATTCGAACAGCCTATGAACAAATCTCGAGCAAAGATTTCCACTTGTGCTCATCCCATACAAATTCATTTTCCTTAAGAACCTTACAATTTTATTTCACAGGGACAACCACACCACACATTGAAACAATACCCTTATAGATGGTGTCATCAGTCGTATTATCAATACTCTATACACACACTAAACTGCTGCCTTCGTGACAAGGTTAAGACTTCACCTACTACTGTTACTCTTCACACATTAATCATTACGCTCCACACACTACTATTATTATTTATAGGGGTGTTATTCGGACGGTTAAATCGGTTTTTGGTTTATTCGGTTCGGTTAAATCGGTTTTCAAGTGTTTTTAAAATTAACCGATAACCAAACCAAATAAGGTTCGGTTTAATCGGTTTCAGTTTATTCGGTTTCGGGTTATTCGGTTCGGTAACCGGTTAAACCGAATAAGGATTTATATTTTTTCGTTGGACACTTGTTTAAATAATTTTCTCAAATTAATTGTTTGTTACTTTTAATATATAATTGTGTCATACAATAATACTCAACAATTAACTTGTATTAAGTAAAAAACACCATCTATCAACCAATATCTACCAAATGACAATATTTTTTTCAATGCACCATTGTAAATCAATAAAAAAACGTAATCTAATAAAAAAAACTTTATCTACCATCGATAAAAAATATTATTTAGCAATAAAATATGCACAATAATAATAGTATAACATGTATTTGGTTTATATTTTATGACCATGAAATATATAAAATATTAGTAGAATGTGTTATTCGGGTTATTCGGTTTAACCGAATTAGGAAAAAATTAACCGAAAACCGAACCGAATAAGGATTCTTATTCGGTTAACCGAACCGTTTAACCCGAAAACCGAATAACCTGAAACCGTTTAACCCATGTTTCATTTGGTTCGGGTGGGTTATTCGGTTTCGGTTATTTTTGACACCCCTAATTATTTACACTCAAGACACCACCTTCCACACACTATACAAATCAGAACAACGGTAATCAAGCACACCCATGCACCTGTAAATTCATAATTACATTGGCCAGATGTGATTTGAATTTACCTTACATGAGAGTCCTCACTACCATCGTCCTAAGTTCTCAGTGTTTAATGTCTTCCCTAGAGGCTTCCTATATCTCAGCTGTGTCCTCCTACTCCACAGTTTAAGTTTAGGCCCATCCGGTCACCTAAATCCCTTAAACTAGGGCTCTTATACCATTTGTAACAACCCAAAATGGACAAACATGCTAAAAGCTACATCTTTAATTTAAAATGCCAGAATGGCTCAACGTGTTCACACTATTTAGATTACAACACAGGGTTTATGGAAATAACCCTAAATACACCTGAGAAAGTCTAACTAGACATAAAGGAAGTTCTTCGATTTCCACGAAACGCAAGCTCCGACCCACATCCGGCCGAATCTCTAAACGTGCTCTCGACTACTGCCTACCTGAAAAGTTTTTAGTTTTTGAAAAGCGAGGGTTAGACCATGACGTCTAGTGAGTTCCCTCCACACCAAGTCACACCAAAAATATCACAGTTTAAACTCAGTTATGAAAAGAGTTTGTATAGATCATAACCAGCACACAAAATTGATATGCACACATTGACACATGCTACTGGCACGCGCTATAGTCACACACACTGTGACAGCGCAATCGGGCACACACACTAAAGTCACACACACCGTGACATCGTAAGAGAGCATACACGCTATAGTCACACACACCGTGACAGCGCATCGGGCACACACCGCCCATATACGAAACGAATTCATATATAAAATATATCATGGGACACACCCCCATTCCATAACAACGCCAGAGCATGGTCACACGCATTTAAATCACACGTATAGTCACACAATTTGTCATCGCTTTAAAATAGTAATAGTTGAAAAGCACACCGTTAGATAACGTCCACACCACACACTTACTCGTCATTTTTTTCAGTAGAAGTAATTGAAAAGCACACAGTTAAATATTAACCATGCCACACACTAAGTCTTCAATTTGTAATAAAAGTAGTTGGAAAATCCACAATTTAACAATAATCTTCAACCACATACTTGAATAAAATTTAGGTTCAGAAAGACTCACCTAAAGTCCTGCTTAAAAGTCCTTACTCGCACCGATCATCTCTACCCGCACCTACAATTTAACCCACACACGCACCGGATAAGACACACAGGATCTTACTGAATTTACTAACTTGAAACGTCCTGGCCGGATAAATACTGAGTCCTAAGTCTCGGTCTCAAAGTAAATGAATCCCGTATCTATATATATAAAACCGGACCTTAAATTAACTCACTTATACCCAAGCCCAAATTAAATAAATTAAATCGAAGTCCATCTTAAATTAATTAAATCAAGCCCGACTTAAATTTAATTGTTACCGGCCCAAACTAATTAAATATGGTCCCATAAGAATATAACTACTACCGACCCAAAATGATTTCAGCCCACTCAACACTCTCAGGTTTTCGGTCCAAAAGCGAGTCCTACTTCCGGTAACATACGACTTCTGGTACACGACTTCTGGTACTTGTCACTTCCGGTACTAGACTTCCGGTACACGACTTCCGGTACTTGACTTCCGGTACACGACTTCCGGTACTCGACTTCCGATACACTACTTCCGGTACTCGACTTCCGGTAATCGGCGATTACGAACCTAACCTTAATACTCCATTTTAATCGGTCTAAACGATAAAATAATTTCTCTGTCAATCTTTTACCAGGGTTATCAAGCGATAAACTCAACCTCATACCTTCCATTTCATAACTAAATCATTTATCTAAGACATCAGATTAGGATTATCCCTATTTATCTCCTTTACTAGCCTTCACAACTTAAACATGGGGATTGAACATATACTGATTTACCAGATGACTCTAGTGCAGAAGAATAGCATAAGAGAGATCATTACTTACCAATTTAGAGTTTCTCCACAAAGAATCGATTCCCAAGCTTTCTTTCATTGCTCCTCCCTAACACTTCTCAGCCGCCACAATGCAGAATAAACAATAGCAGTGACAAACCTAGGGATTTGGTCCCTATTTATATCTTCCAGTAATTTCCAATGAGTCCTTATACTTAAGTTTCATTTCTTAGACATTTGCCACTACTTACAAAACATACGAAATAAATTGGGTTGTTACATTTTGGACTAACATATATAGTGTATTACTACTTTGAAACATTTAATATACATTTTAATTAGATATAAAGTTAATGTGTACATTATTAAATATCTGATCTATTATACTAATATTAATATTTGAATTAGTGTCAAACTATAGTAAACAAACATATCACATATTTTTTATCACTTCTCGTCAACTTGTATGAACATGTGGACGAAGCTTTTCCTTTCGATGAGAAATTGGGGTCAAGTTCTTCAGAGGAAGGGGAGACTGATATAGAGAGATCGGCAAATGAAAACAAGGAAGAAATTGAATTGGAAAACAGAGCAAGCACTGGCACCTGCGACTTTCCCTGTGACCAAAGTTGCCGCTAAGTTCACGCAACTCAGTAGAGTATAGACCAAAGGAACGCATGGGTTCTCTCAGCGCATTCAAACCACACCACCTCCTTCTGTTTATTCTCAGAACTAAATTGTCGCCTGTGCCTTTTCATGAGGCCACACCTCCTTGTCGCGTATCAACTTTAACATCAAATTCTTTTAATAATTTATTTATTGCTTAGATAATTATTTACTTCCAAATAGTTCTAGATTTCCTTTGAATTCCTTTCCTTTAAAAACATTTACCAATTAATGTATTATTCACATAATCAATAATTAATAAAGTTTACTTCTTTGAGTATTATCAGAGTTTTCTTGAGTTTTACGCTCGCAATTCTAAATATTCAAAAGATTTAGACGCTTGTCAATCATTTCACACTTCCTACAACACGTCTGTTAGGGCCTAAATCCAGACTTCATGCTACAACAAAATCTAATTTATAAATCGTCTTAGAGTCCAAATATAATGTTTTATAGGTATTAGATTTATTGAACCAAACAACGTTGTCTCCTATGTAAAAGTGTTACAATAAGTTTATAATAAACCTTTGACCATCTTAATAAGTTATTTACAACAATGTTGAAATAAATCGTCCTATTTATTTAATATAGACAATACTAGAAAAAATCTTCTATAAAACGTATGTGTTCATTTTAAATATCTCAAAAGTGTCATGTAAAAAGTAATATCGCATTTTATTTTGAAAGTATTCTAAACAATTATTAAGACGTGCAAAAAAGTTTTATTAACTTATTCCGACACTTTCACAGTTATGTGGTTTTATAATTATAACCCTCAGACATTTTAATGCCTATAAACCCAAATATTTTTATAGTGTGAGTTACTTGAGAATATATATCAATTAAGTTCATCAAGCTTGCGTCATAGAAATCAATCTATTGAAACACATAGACATTTACGACATCTTATAAACCCAAATTTGTTATCTTATTATGAAATGATGACTCAGAGACTGAATCATAAGCATTTTTATATATAACATTTGTTCAACAACAAAATGGATCAAACAGCTTGCAAAACAGTATATTAATGATAATACTACATTATGCTCAATTTCAATTCACATTATAGCATGATTTTGCTTCATATGCCGTGTTGTTACATTACTTTGGTGACAAAATTCATGTTGTGGTTGCTCATATTGATGATGGAATCACCATCGTATTCTTAGTCCCACCATATCCGTTTTTGTTAAGCACGCGTGCCTGTTCGGCTTGCTTGCGCCTCAACTAATCCCATTGTGCCTCGAAGATAAAATTATTGCATGCCTTAAAAAGTCTCGAACTAACGACGTATAGTGTGTTTAAACTAGACAATCGAAATCAATCCAAAATCAACAAATAGACTGTTTTATAGGAATTCGATTTCTGGAACAAAACAATTGTGTGTCCTATATAAAAGTGTTACAATAAGTTTACATGACGCTTTTCGAGCGTCTAAATATGTTATTTACATCTAATAAACTTATTCCAGCAATTTCAAACTTGTTTGACTTCTTATGAACATAAATACTATAAGACCCTATTATGATCATTGGATATTTTATTGTCTATGAACATAATTTTATTATGAACATAAATATTATAAGACTATATTATAGTGTCAGTTAATTCAGAATATATATATCCAGAATTCAGTTCATTAAGCTAAATTTCTTCTACCCATTCATGAGTAAACATGAGGCAACAACTATGAAGAATGGTAGTACTAATCATCACCATTATGTTCACCCACACCATGAACAAACATAACTTGAGGGAAAGAATATTAGCCAAAAAGATTTATTCATCCATCTTATAAAATACAAAAGATGTGCAACGTTCAAGAGTCACATTTGATGTTGTTGGGCATCCACTTAGAAAATGTAAATATTTCTTTTATCCTCTACTAGAGGAAGTTTCTTTAAAAAAACAAAAGAAATTTAGCAACTACAATGGCAATATGGGTAGAATACGGTCTACAATGTCCGCCTTGATGGTTACTACAGCTTTGCCTGCAAAAAATTGCAAAACCTTTCACAGTTGGCCATTTCTGTTGGATTGTCCGGATGACAAGGCATATCAATTTCTTGACAACAGACACCTTCAGCCATAGATGATCTCCAACTCGGTGCTGCAATATAATAGTTGCAAAGTATCATAATCATGTGTCTATTTTATGCATATAATCGTTGATTCATAAGCATATAGGAAACCTATGCTTTTTTAAAGAGGATGGACTGAAAAAGTAAATAACTACGTAAGCATGATAATTTAATGGTAAAACTTGAATGAACTTGTGCCCGTAAAAGTTTACAATAAAAATTGATTTTGTAAATTGTGTAGTGGAACAAAATAATCAACACTCAATGTGTAATAACCGTGTTCAGTTTTGAATAAATGTTAGTTTTAGGGTGAAAAGTGTGAAAATGGGAAAGTTTGGTGTGTTTGTGAGAGAGTATAAAATGGGGAATAAAACCCTAAAATTCTAATCTCTCATGAAAAAATGTGTGTGTGCGGCTGAGGTGTGTAGATGGTGCGATTTCACCAAGAATGAAGTCGATTGAAATTCTCCAATTCTTGTGTAGATTCAGCTAGCAGGTAATTCTCAATGCTCTCTCCTCTACATCCTATTTTAGGTCTAAGGTGAGGGAGAGTCTGGGGTGAGTTTTCATCTTGAAAAGAGAGAAATAAGGAGACTGTGTGTGTGTTCTCCTAGTGTGTGGGATTGGAATTGATGAGATGAAATATTAAGATAACCGCTAATAACTCTCCCATATGCTTATGTTTAACATCGAAAAAGCATTTATGCATAAAAAGAAGTCGGGTTATGTCGAAATCATTTATGAGTTCGAAAAGATCCGGAATATATAAATATTTAACTGGATCCGGAATTTATAAAATGGGAATTGTTCCGGAATGTTAAATGGATCCGGAATGGTGTGAGTTTTAAGGTGGAGTCCGGAATTGGGTTTTAATTTTTTTAGGATCTGGAACTGGTTTTTATTTTGGATCCGGAACTGGTTTCTATATTGATCCGGAACTGGGCTTTAGTGTCGGATCAGAAATTATCACTTTGGGGCCTTATTTGCAAAGAGCCGGAATCAGAATGAGTTTAGGTGGATGCGGAATCCCTTGGTGGATCCGGAATTCCTTTCGGGGTGATTTAATAAATTTTTGGGCCAACCCACGATCCGGTAGTATTATTAATTATAAATCCGATGTTAAATCAAGTGGTGGAATCCGGTTGGGGTTTGGGCCTCACATTTTGGACCCGAAATTCATTTTAGGTCCATGGGTCGTGGGATTTCTTTTAGTTTTTGCAGCTTTTCCTCTTTGTTTATTTGGGTCGTGGATAATTACTATAGTTCCGGTAGTATTTTTATTGAGTTCCGGTTTTGAGTTATGTGGATCCGGAATTCGTATTTGTTGGGTCATGATCCAGAAGTTACTTCTATGAATCGGAATACATAATTAATAAGTAGGCTTCGGTATAAAATTGTTATGTGGGCTTCGGTATAAAATTGTTAAGTGGGCTTTGGCATTAATTATTTAAGTGTGATCCGGTATTTAAGTGTTGGGTATTTTCGGCTGAGACTTTCCAATTAGTAAAATACAGTAGGATCCTGTGTGTCTTACCCAGTACGTGTGATGGGTTAAAATTGTAGGTGCGTGTAGGGACGATCAGTGCGAGTAAGAACTTCTAAGCATGACTTCAGGTGAGTCTTTCTAAACCTAAATTTTATTCAAGTGTGTTTAATGGTTCTTATCAAACTCTGCGCTTTTCAACTGTTTTTATTTCAAATAAAGAATAAGTGTGTGGCATGGTTATTATCTAACAGTGTGCTTTTCAACTGCTTCTATTTCAAAGCAAAAATTAAATGTGTGATTTATATGTGTATGACCATGCTCTGGCTTTGGTGTGAAATGGGGGTGTGTCCCATAATAATTATATATATATATATATATATATATATGAATTTGTTTCATATATGGGCGGTGTGTGCCCTATTGCGCTATCACGGTGTGTGTGACTATAACGCGTGTGTGCCTTATTGCGCTGTCACGGTGTGTGTGACTATAGCGTATGCCAATAGCGTGTGTCAATGTGTGCATATCATCTTAGTGTGCTTGTTATGATTGGTATAAATGCTTTCATAACTGATTTTATAAACTGAAATATTTTGGTGTGACTTGGTGTGGAGGGAACTCACTAGACCTCATGGTCTAACCCTCGCTTTTCAAAACTAAAACTTTTTCAGGTAAGCAGGTAGCCGAGAGCACGTTAGAGGTTTGGCATGACGTGGGTCGGAGCTTGCGTTTAGAAGGAGTAGAAGAACTTCCTTTTTATGTCTAGTTAGATTTCTCAGTTGTATTTAGGGTTATTTCCGCGAACCCTGTGTTGTAAATCTGGATAGTGCGACCATGTTGAGCCGGTTATGGCGTTATGAATTAAAGAGGTAGCTTCTAGCTTGTATGTTTAGCTTTGGGTTGTTACACAAGGTATTAGACAATCGACATTTAATTGAGGAAAACGTAATGTGGAAAACTAACCGGTACAAAGAATAATGATTACATTGATTAGAACCCGGAACATTCTCCACACTTTTAAAATTTTAAATAGTCATGAATAGTAGTAATAAACAATAAATAGTCATGAATTAGATTGACATGCAATATTTCAATTATGACCGTAGTCTTTGCATTTAATTTTTCGGTTAGGTTTTCTTTTTTCCTATTCTTCTCAAGAAAAGAAAATTCCAAATGATTATGGATTGTAAAAACATAACCTAAAATACGCCCAAATGTTGACAACGTATCATTCTTTACACGATTTGCCTAATGATTTTTTTTAACTTTATAAAAAAAATTATTTCTACAAAACTTATAATTTCAAAATTGTGTCAAAAATTCTATTTGTAAACTTGAAAATTTATATTAAGATTTCTGGAAATTGCATGTGTATTATTTGATCACTCGGTAACTATCAAGCCATCATTATTGATAGTTACAAAAACTAATATCAACAAGATGCTTTTCTAACCTTAGATCGGAATACAATAAGATCTTATTATCATAGCATGAATAGGGTAATAAGTTATCACAAACAATGGTTTTCATTATAAGGACACTGAGTTAAAAGTTTAAAAAAAAAGTCCCTATAACACATATAAATAATCAACAACGACTAAAATAATTGTAAAATTCACTAAAAATACCCAGCAACAAGGTTATATATAACTTCTCCTTCCTCTCGGAAGAATCACCGCTAAGCCTCTTACGTGGAAATGATTTTATTTTTTGAAAAACGAGGGTTAGACCATGAGGTGTAGTGAATTCCCTCTCAACACGGCTTATACAAATCAATGCATAAAACATTGATTAAACCGCCAGAAGGACCAACACATACTCCAAACATCATACAAGGGTATTTGCACAGTGTTCAAAGACCACGCTCAACCATCGATAAAAATCGCGATCAGGGCCCAAGCAGATCTCCTTTCGCCTCTGGGCCAAGCAGACTACCCATTCCCGCGTGAGCAGGAAATAGATTCCATGCCTACGTAGTTTATAATTTAACTCCCAAAGGATTGTTAAAATCCCAAGGTACACTAATCCCACTGTGCAACCCGAATCCACAAAGGCATATCAACCAAGGCTAATAATCATGTAGCGATGCATGCATATTTAGAAAAGCAGTTCATAGCATGCGAGTATAACGTTCCCAAAATATTTAACTCATGTGAGAAATAATGATGAGTTTTGTAACAGCCTCATTTTTACCTTGAGTTGTGTCACATCAATCTCATTAAATAACAATAATTAACCCAAAACGCAATGTCTAAATAAGCCATGTTTCAGCGGAAGTCTTACAAAATTTAAATACAATTAATAACCCAATGCTAACCCGTCCCAAACTGGTTACATTACAAAATGCGTTCAAGTATAAAATCTAAACATCCCAAAATCTACAGGTATATAATTCTCCAAACGAGAACCTTGCCCTTATCCACCTTTGAACCTCTTGCTGCTGAGATGAATATTAATAGTTAGCTTTATAAAGTTCAGTGAGTTCATGGTTTTCGTGCATAAAACATACATGTCCCGTTAAGTAAATAAAATAACAATAATATGCACATTTATTCAAAACCCTTTAAATGATAACGAGATCTCTTAAATTAAACCGTCGGGTTAAGGTCTTACCGTCGTTGGTGTTTTCCCCGGGTTATACGACTTTCCTTGTCTGATCACCCATCCGTAGGAACTGCCATCCCTTACGACATATCGACTACAATAAAACCCATTCATGACATGCTAATTAATGTTTAAAAACACGTAAACAAATAGCATAAAACCCACAGTAATAATTCACATACATGTATCAAACCCATAAACATGTACATAAGAATAACATAATGCTCAAGTAATTTGTACGTAAGCATGCATCCCATTTAAAGTCTCATGAGGACTCACCTGTACATGTAGGTCGATTACAGTCAACACCTGATCGATAACCTACAATTCCATATCATAATATTTAGAGTAAATTACAAATTTCGTCCGTATGGTTACATGAAACTTTGGATTGGTTCCCTCAAACCAAATAAGTCCCTCTCTTTAAATCCACTAACTTAACTCTGTCAAGTAAGGGATCTTTTAGTCACTTTACATTTTCTTTAAAAAAATTAACAAATTATAAAATATATTACATAAATATATAATATAATATAATTATAGGAAAAAGATCTAGGGAGAACCTTGGAAAATAGAAGAACCCCGAGAACCAAGAAAAATCGGATGAAAAAGTATAGCAAAATGGATGTCAAATTAAAGATAATAATGTGATTATTTTTTTGGTGTAGTTTGTTTCGCTCCAATTTTTGTTGTTTTCGTTGAATTTCAATTTTAAAAACTAGAAGGAAATGGTTTTATTTTTTGAAAAACATAGTTATAACCACCATTTTAATCTCATTCGTTGGACCATCCCAATCTAACGGTTTAGATGAGTTCTTCGGTTCTTTTATTTTTTAGGGTTCTCTCCCGATCCCAACCGGTTACCTCCGGTCATCTTCTACCATCTCCCTCCATCCTGCCACATCACCGTCCCTTTTTTCCTACGATATCTCTCCCTATCTCATTTCACTACCACATTGTCTTCCCTTTGAAATATGCAACTCAAAGATTGAGGGAGGATAGGAGGAAACGTCTCTGTAAAAGTTCGAACGATGACCGGACCCATATTCCGCAATTTAGAGATGATGGTAGATCAACTTAGAATAATCACCGAGATGTTGTTGTGTGAAACGTTGAGCAGTTTTAGGCCTTTGAGATTGCCTACCAAAGCTGGAATTTTGCCGGATATTTTGTTGTTCGATAAGTCCAAGAAAGAGTAGATATCGAGGTTATGAATCGATACGCCTTGAAACGAGTTCTTCCAGTTCAGTATCAAGTCGAGAAACTCAATCAAAAAGTTGAAAATATCGGTGGTTGCTGATCTGTCTGGCGTTTTAATCTTTCTTGCAAGGCTTCCGATTTCCGGTGGGATACTTCCGGTTAAGTTGTTGCCAGAGAGATCAAGAATCTGGAGAGAAGTGAGGTTGGAGATCGTTCTCGAGATAAATCCTCCAAGAAATTGTTTCTTATGATTTGAAACAGAATATCCTGGAAATTTCCCATAATATCATTGTCATGAAGATCTTGCTGAGGTTGACCAAGTTAGTCAAATTCCGAGGCAAGTCGTCGGAGAACTTATTCCCACCCAAATAAATCATTTGGGTTTCATTAGAAAAATTCGTCTGAATCTTACCGGAGCACTCGTTAAAGGATAGGTCAATGTAAGGAAGAAGAGGACTGTCTCCAAAAACAGGGATATCGCCGGAAAATTTGTTTCTGGAGAAGTCCAAAAACAGTAGTCGGTAAATATTGGATATAGACTTTGGAATTTGTCCTGAAAACTTATTTCCCGACAACATAAAAATCATGATGGAATTGGCATTACCTATATTATATGGTGCCTCACAGACAGGACAAAGCAAGAGTCGATAAACTTTTACAGAGAGAGAGAGAGAAACTTTTACAGTGACCAGCTTCATGTTGGATGTAAGCTAAATCATCAAGATATGCAAACGGTTATAAATGTGTCTAGGTAGCTGATTGTAGTTTATGTCCAGCGGTTAATACCCAAATGGTACATTCGAATCCACCGGTTAATACCGAAACGTTGTGATGGTTTTCTGAACTGGCATGTTGATTTATTCTTTATATATATGTGTGTACCGTGTCTGTCATATGTAAGTAAATAGATAGAAAAGTGATTGTACCTTTATGTAAGTATCTAATGGATGTTAATGGTTTTATGTAATTAAGTTATGTGTATTGTCTGAGTTCTACCACAAATTGGTATCAGAGCCTGTAAGAACATGGCTACGAATCCTGTCAGTAACATACAAGCACAAACCCAACTTCCAAAACTAAATGGAAGAAACTACATCCTATGGAGTATTCAAATGAGAGTACTCTTTGAATCTCAGGATCTATGGAGTGTTATTGAAGAAGGAGTTTTTTACCTAGAGGATCCCACGGAAGATCAAACAAATAACTGGAAAGAAAATAGAAGAAGGGATAAGAAGGCCCTATATTTGATCTACCAAGAAGTAGATGAACACATCTTTGAGAGAATCTCCACTTCAGAAACGTCCAAGGAAGCATGGGAGATGTTGTACAAATCATACAAGGGAGAAGAAAAAGTAAAAATGGTGAGACTTCAAACTCTAAGGTGTGAGGATGATAATCTGAAAATGAAGGAAACTGAAAGTGTAGAATATTACAACAGGGTATTTGTCCTACTTAATCAACTCAGAGTAAATGGGGAAAGTATTGATGATAGAAGGGTAGTAGAGAAAATCTTAAGAAGCCTTACCAGGAAATTTGAATACATAGTTGTGGCCATTGAGGAATCAAAGGACCTGTCAGACTCTTCATTGGAAACATTGTTAGGGACTCTCCAATCACATGAGTTGAGGATGAAACAATTTGACTCTCCAACAGTGGATCATGCTTTCTTGACACAAGCCTTTTGGGAAGGAAGCACAAGCACAGGCCAGAAACAAAGGAACTTTGAATCAAATAAAGAAGATCAAGTTCAAGGAAACTTCAAAAGAAATCAAAAGGTAAACCTTTCTATCAAGTTAAATGTTTTTACTGTGATAAAATTAGACACACTGTCAATTTTTGTAGAAACCAGGATTCAATCTTACAATCAATTATGAACAATCAAACAGTAGATGATAGAGATTTGGATCAAACAAACTTGTATTCAATCAAGAACCGATTACAGATCTTAGAGAGAGAATCTCTCAAAGATTACAAAGTGAATACAAAGTTATGCGGGAAAGTTAGTTAGCCAAACATTGCTAACCACTATATATACTGTAAAGGAAACACTAAAGCTACAGTACATATATGAAAGACTAATAGAACTAATACACGTGTCCTAATTAGATAACAGAACATAAAGAAAAATATCATGTCAGAAGTTCTGAACATGTTGTTCAAAACTTCTGAACATTCTTCTGATAAATCTTCTCAGAACCTACACTTCAGCACTTGGACAATTTCATCTTCATCACCAGAAGTTCTGAGTCTTCTTCTCAGAACTCTGACCTTTCTATTCAGACTTTCACACTTGGTAATCTTTCGAAGATTCTTCAGTCAGAGCTTCTGAGTCTTCTTACCCAGAACTCTGAGTCTTCTATTCAGATCCAACACTTGTGTTTATTGACAAAACTTCAGATCTAACAATCTCCCCCTTTTTGTCAAATAAGCTGGTACTTTGCATCATCATGTTCTTTTAAAGCAGGAACAATCTTCAAAAGAAGTACATTTCTCAGAGTAAGCCTTCTATCAATCTTTTCTATGATTTCTTTTATCTCTTCAACTTGTTTTCCTCTTGATATCCTTTTCTCCAGACTGTGTTTGATAAACCTCAAAGTTCCAGAACAATATTTAGCCACTTCATCTGGTCTGAAGAAAATCTTTTCTTTTCTGTTGTTCCTCAGGAAAACTCCCAACTCTGGATATCTTACAATATTTCCACTCTTCAGAAGATTCAACTGTTCATGGTCATTGTTTGGCTTGGAGAGATATACACATGGTCTTTGTAAATACAGAGCAATTTGAAAATATGTATATCCATACCATCTCAAAATGTAAAACATAGCACTTCTTACCACAACCAATGCTCCTCTCTCCTTTTTGTATTTACTACAGTCTTTATTTGCCAAAAGACTATACAGCCTGTAGAAATCTGTTACTGAAATCTTGTCAAAATCATCCTTAGTGAAATAATAAACTTTTCCATCTTCTCTCAAAACCTCAAATTCATAATACTCATTCTTCTTGGAATTTCTTTACCATCAATTCTCTTATTCCAGTGGTTAAGAAATCTGAGTATACTGCTTCTTTTGGTTTTCTTATGCATCTTGACAATTCACCACGAAACACTTGAGAGATTTCTGGCTTATCATGATACACACTCAGAAAGTTGACTTCTCTTTGTTGAAAGAAGTTTGGTAGATCATACTCCAGAAAATAACCATTAACATCAACAGGTATTACTTCTTAATTAGCCTCAGATTTTTCTAGTTGATCTGCATCTTTCATTTGAACATCTTGTGAAGACACATCTGGAATTTCTTCTTCAACTCTTTCTGAATAAACTCCATTTACTTCATATTCAGCAGGAAATACAAAGTCTTTGTGTAGCAACTTCTTTGGGTTTTCTTCTGAGAGCATCCATTCACTGCAATCTTTGACTCTTTTTCTGAGATCCAATCTTTCTTTGATGTGTCTTTTGCATTTTCCTTTTAGAATTGCCTCTTCACCTTCAGTATTTACTGCCATTTCTACCAACAGCCATTGTAAAGTAGCATTACTATACTTTACCAGATCATTTAATCTGAAGAACTCTCTTACTCCAGAAACTATATATAAAAATCCTTCATTCTCAACTCCTTCAGTAATAAATCCATGACCTCCGATTTCATGAATAGGGTTTTTGATTGGATGACTCAAGTTACACTTCTCTTTCCATGTTTCAATTGCTAACTGAAAATCATAGAAGTACATATTTCTTACATAAATCCCCAGAATTCTTCTGCATTCAAGTTCTATCCAAGATTCTTCAGTACAAGCAAAGAACTTCACCAGAAACACTTGATCATTTAGAAACAATCTATGGAAGTCAAAACTGGTCATACTGACTTTCAGATTCCTTTCCTTATGAACTGTTAAGCTCACATATTTCAGTCCATCAAATTCATTAATCTGAAACTCCAGTACTTTCACAATTGCTTTCAGAACATGTAGTCTTTCATCAGGTTTTCTGAATCTGTTAGAAGCTTCCACATAAATCATCTGAACTCTTTCATCCAAGAACCCATCAACAAAGTTCTTAATAATCACTGAGTCATCTCCTGTGCAGTAAAGATATTCATACGTTTCTTCTGGAAAAACATCTTTGAAAAAATGATTGACAAGTGGAGTGTCACTCATTTCAAGTTCTTTCAGAATTGGTAACTCAGACTTTGGAATTTCAATAGGCTTTCTGAATACATACTCCTCAGGCATAAAATAATCCTCAATTCTGTCAAACTCCCTTTTATTTGCTCCCGGTTCCTCACTAAAATGTAGTTGAAACTCATTTTGAAACTTCTGTGAATAATCAACTGAGTGATCCTCTTCTCCCAACAAATCAATAGGCCTCACAGTTCTGATAACTCTTTGAACTTTCTGAACATTAAGAGCTCTGACCAACTCACTATGCATTATCCTTATCATAAACTCATTCAACCTTCTTTCTTCCATCTCAGAGTTAAGAAGTTCAACTCTGGTATAAGGAACAATTTCTGTACAAGTATTCACTTCAGAACTTTCAATCAAACTTTCTTCAAAAGAATCTTTCAAGTTTACTTCAACACTATCTTCAGAAGAGTCTGACATCACTTCTTCTGTAATAACATTCTGATTTGTCATTATAACATCATCTGATCCAAAAATGCTCTTTTCCTTTTTAGCCTCAATATTCTGATCTGTCATGATTACATCATCTGTCACAAGTACTTCAGTTTCATCAGAATTCACCTCCAACTCAGTATTCAATTCTAATTCCTCTGTTTTGTCAGTACCTCCTTCAGAAGACTTTTCATGTACCACTTTATCAGTTTCCATGTCATCCTCAGTGTCTGAACTTATTGTCTGAACCTTCACTAACTTCTCAACATCTGTTGATTCACCAACCATCTTTTCAATATCTTGTGAATTCTAAACATTCTCTGAATTCTGAACCTCTGCATCTACTAACTGCATATCTGCTAATTCAAAATCTGCTAACTTAATATATGTTGACTTTTCAACCTTTTCTAACTCATCAGTGCTTTGTTTATCAACCTCAGTACTTTGCTTTTGCCTTTTCTCCCCCTTTTGATGATCATGAGGATCATTATCATCAAATTTTCTTTTTAAGGACTGAGTTGATTCTGATTCAGGTTCAGCTACAGATACAGGCATAATGGCTAATGGCTTTGAAACACTAGACAAAGTTGAACTGACAGCTTGTAACAATGAAGATTTCAAATCCTCCATATTCTTGAAAAGTTCCCTTTGAAATTCTGACATTTCATCCTTGATCTCCTTTTTGTGAGCATCCAAGGATTCTTTCATTTTATCCACTTTTGACTCAATAGAGTTTGCTTTCCCTTCCAACATAATCTTGAGCTCCTTCACCTCATTTTTCAAAGAGTCAACAGTATTCTCCAATTTTTCAACTTTCTCACCCAACATCTGATTTTGTTTCTGAATCTTTTCAAATTCAGAATTTTCTAACAGTGAACCTGGAACAACAGATGGTCCAGTTTTCATGTGCTCAGGGAGCTCATGGCCTGTAGATGCCACAAAGACATCATGTACAACATATGCACTGTGTAAGGAGGCTTTTAGGATGTTCACCTCCCCAGGACTTCCATCCAATCCTTGACAACCAATATTAGGAGTGTCTATGGATGTTGTTATAGGAATACGAAATTCATGTGATGTGCTAGTGTTGAAAGGATTTTCAGGCTCAAATTGAATTTTACTGTGCAATTCAGACTCTGTGTGTTGAATAAAATCTTGGGATTTATCACCTTCCTCCAAATGACTTTGGGATGGTTCCCCTGTCTGTTTTGAAACAGTAGCATGTTGAAATGCTTCTGAGTGGCTAGGGATGGGTTGTTCAAGTTCCACCACGGGCTTCATGGTGTTTTCTTCAATGTTGATCACCAAGGGTTGTGAACCAACATTGGATGTGGTTGCCCGGATTAATTTGGCTGGATCAGAATTATCTCTTTCTGTTTCTAATTCGGTTAACATTCTCTCATCCTCACCTCTCTCTTTCTGTTTTTCACTTTCCATGCTAACCAATCTCTCTGAATTTTCCCTCCCAATTCTCTCAGAATGTTCTCCCACTTGAACATTCTCCCCCTCTTTATTTTGATTAGACCCCTCACCTCTCATCTCAGGTTGTTCCTCATGGGTAGGGGCTTGAGGCTGATCAAGTCCCATTGAGGTGCAATATGCTTTTAATATCTCACTTTCCCTTGGAATATATTGCCTAAGAGACCTTGGAAGAGGTCTATGATTTGGAAAATTTTCAAGTTTAAGAGCAGAAATCATTTTACCCATGTAGAAGATTGGCCCATGCTCCTCATTTGATCTTCTTGGAATATTTCTGTCTTGATCCATTGCATACCAGATCACCAACTGCCGATACCTCTGATAAGGTATATAAGTGAGTATCTTATCCTTTGTTCTTCGTTCTTTTCCCTTCTGATTCCTTTCAAACGTATTCTTCATAACCCATGAAAGATCTGCAAATTTGCCTTGAACCTTGATCTAAAGAACTGTTCTTCCCAGATAGACACTTGTTGATTATATTGAAGAAACATGCCCAGATTGGTGGAAATTTGTTTCTTCTGAATAAGCTTAGAGTCTTCAATTCTTCATTATACCCTAATCTTCTAACTTCAGCTATTAATTCCTCTGTTAATGGAGAACCTTCAAAATCTGATCTCCCCTGTAAATCATCATTTTCTGGTAGCCTCAACATTGTTCTCATAAACTGTATATTCAAAGTTACAGTGACTCCCCGTATTTCAGATACAAAATTGTTACTTTGTAACTCCAAATGCTTCCACCACTGCTGAATATACTAAACAGGAACCGATTCCTTCATTGTAAACCATTTCTTAAAAGGATGGTACTTCAACAATTCTATGATTATCCTATGTTCTTTCTTGAATCTAGTTTCATCAAGTAGTAACACACAGTTGTTTTCAATCAACTCCAAATACTCACTCTCAGGAACAATCCTCTCACCAGAATTAGATCTTCCAGACATTACTGACCTAACCGCACTTTGTTCATGTTGAATGTTTTCATTTCCCCCATCTATATCTCCTTCAGATTCAACCATATGTTCATCCCCTGCTTCTCCTTCATCATTTCCTAGCACAATGTTTTCTCCTATTGCCCCTTCTTCTACGGCTCTATTCTCAGGCCTCTGTACTTCATCCTCCTCTGAATCTGACGAGGATTCCATCAATGATTTTGCAGAGTGTAATGAAACTGGTCGACTTCTAGTACCAGACATGATTGTGATATAGAATATCGAAAGAAAACAAGATCAAAGAACTCTGGATTTATGCGTATCTCACTTTTCGCTCTTGGAATTCAAATAAATTTGAAAGAGGGATTTTAAGGTCTATTTAAAATCCGCGAAGCTGAAAGGTTTCAAACGGTGAAAAGTTACTTTTTGTCAGAGTTTTAACGGATTCGAACACTGTGAAGTACCACAAAAGATATTAAATGAAACGTGGCATCATCAATTGAATAAGAAGTTGACACGTGTTATTTGATAGAAATTAACACAAGTTAAAAGTTCTGAATAACACGCTCAGAAGTCTGAGAATGCATACTCAGAAGTTCTGAGTATACAGTTCAGAAGAAATTCCCTTAGAATCAAAATTCATTTAAAATCAACTTCTAATTAATATTAAGCATTTAATCATCCAGAAGTAGTTTTGAACAGGTAGAAAACTATTTTATCATCAAAATTATGTCCTTCTTTTGATGATTTGTAATTTCAGGAAATCATTTAAAATCTAACATCTGACCTTGAAAACCATTTTAAGGATTCAGAAGTAGATTGAACAAGTGAAAAAAAATTATCATTGAAAGATTGTTCTCCTTTGAATGATCAGAGATGAGAAAAGAATATACAAACCTTATAAGCACCTCAGAATGATATCTGAAAGATTTCAATGCTCCCCCTTGACTTTAGCATATACTCAAACACATATTAGACATAAGGAATATGAAAAAAAAAATTAAAACAGAAAGAACTTAACAACATATTGAAACATTTGTAATTCTCAGAAATGTGTTTTGAAAGGTAGTAAGAAGTTATGATTAACCAATTGAGAAGTAAAGAATTTGAAGAGAGATTTCTGAAGTATTGACTCAGAAGTTCTGAACTCAAGACTCAGAAGTTATGAACTCAAGAGTCAGAATTCTAAACAAGAGAGTCAGAGTTCTGAGTACATTACTCAGAAAATCATACTTAGTAAAATTTTCATTTCTGAAAAATGACAAATATACTCAATTAGTTAGATTAAGCATTCCTATTTTACATATGAGAAAAGTAAACCTTTTGTGATCAAGAGACTTTGTGAACAAGTCAGCCAATTGATACTTTGTATGCACAAAGTGCATTTCTATTGTTCCCTTTTCCACATAATTCTTAATAAAATGATACCTTACATCAATATGCTTGGTCTTTGAGTGCTGAACAGGATTTTGAGTAATTGCAATAGCACTTTTTGAATCACAATATATGGGAATTTTGTTGAGTTGATATCCATAATCCATAAGTTGTGTTCTCATCCACAAGGTTTGAGAACAACAAGCAGCAGCAGCTACATACTCTGCTTCAGCAGTGGATGTGGATACACAGTTTGCTTCTTTGAAGCCCAACTCACTATTTTGTCTCCCAAAAAGTGACAAGCCCCAGAAGTACTCTTCCTGTCCAATCTACTTCCTGCATGATCAGCATCAGTAAAAGCAGTCAGTTTAAAATCAGTTTCTTTTGGATACCAAAGGCCCAAATCAGGTAAACCTTTAAGATAACTTAAGATCCTTTTAACAGTTAGAAAATGAGATTCTTTTGGATTAGATTGAAATCTAGCACAGAAAGATGTAGCAAACATGATATCTGGTCTACTTGCAGTCAGATAAAGCAAAGATCCAATCATGCCTCTATAAAGCTTGTTATCTACTGAAACTCCAGAGAGATCAGCATCTAACTTGACATTTGTTGCCATTGGTGTTCTCATAGCAGCACAATCAGACATCTTAAACTTTTTCAAGATATCTTTTACATATTTTCCTTGATTTATGAAAATTCCATTTGACAATTGTTTTACTTGAAGACCAAGGAAAAAATTCAATTCTCCCATCATGCTCATTTGAAATTCTGATTCCATGACTTTTGAGAATTCATTACATAACTCTGCACTTGTAGAACCAAATATGATATCATCTACATATATCTGAATTAAAATTAAATCATCACCTTTTTTCTTTAGAAACATAGTAGTATCAATTTTACCTTTCTTGAAGCCAAATTTTAATAAATGTTGAGTTAGAGTGTCATACCAGGCTCTTGGTGCTTGTTTCAGACCATACAATGCTTTATCTAAAACATAAACATGATCTGGAAATTCAGGATCAACAAAACCTTCTGGTTGATAGACATAAACCTCTTCATTAAGTATACCATTCAGAAAAGCTGATTTGATATCCATTTGGTACACTTTGAAGTTCTTGTGTGCAGCATATGCCAAGAATATTCTAATTGCTTCTATTCTTGCTACAGGTGCAAATGTCTCATCATAGTCTATTCCTTCTTGTTGATAATTCCCTTTGCAACCAAGCTAGCCTTATTTCTGACTACAACACCTGACTCATCTTTCTTGTTTCTGAATACCCATTTTGTTCCAATAATAGATTTTCCTTCAGGTTTTGGAACAAGTCTCCAGACTTTGTTTCTTTCAAACTGTAGCAATTCATCTTGCATTGCTAAAATCCAATCTGGATCCTCCAGGGCTTCATTTGCTTTCTTAGGTTCAATCACACTTAAAAATCCTGCAAACATTGCTTCATTTGCTGTTGCTGATCTAGTCTGCACTCCCACTGATGGATCTCCTATCACTTGATGAATAGGATGGTCTTTTGTCCATTTGTTTGAACTAGGAAGCACATCAATCTCTGAAAAATTGTTGTTTGTATCATTCTCATCAATAATGGCTTGTAATTCTGAACTATCCCTTTGTTCTGAGACTTGTTGAGGTGTAACATCTAAGTTTGGATTCTGAGTAGTAGAGTCAGAATTCTGAATGACTTGTTCAGAGTTCTGAGTATCCTGACCAGAAGTCTGAGTACCTTATCCAGAAGTCTGAGTACATTGTCTAGAATTCTGATTGACTTGTCCAGAATTCTGAGTACCATGCCCAGAATTCTGATTACTAGGCTCAGAAGTTTCATCACTTGTATTGATCAACGTTGGACATTCCTCAGATGGACCAGTATCAGAAATTACAGTTGTTTGAACCACTTCTGAAGTTCCCTTTTTCATTTCTTGAATCATTTTAGGATTCTCAAAATCTGCATAAGATTCAGAAGTTAGTTCCAGAAATGCATCCTTAAACAATGAATTGAGTTATGAACAGTTAGGATTAGAATCTGATTCAGAAGTCATTTTTGTCTTATCCTGTTTGAGTTCTGAACTGCGTTGTTCAGAAGTCTTCATTCTTGATTCATCAAATGTGACATTGATGGTTTCCATTATCCTCTTGGTTCTTCTGTTGTAGAGTCTGAATGCTTTGGAAGTTAGTGAGTAACCAACAAAGTATCATTCATCTGCCTTTTTATCAAATTTACCAAGATTTTCCCTGTCTTTGAGAACATAGCATCTGCAACCAAAAACATGAAAATATTTAATCAGTGGTTTTCTTTTGTTAATCAGTTCATAAGCAGTTTTATTTAATCTCTTATTGATCAAAGTTCTATTCTGTGTGAAACAAGCAGTAGCAATTGCTTCAGCCCATAAGAAGGTTGGAAGGTTTGAATAGGCCAACATAGTTCTTGCAGCTTCAACTAGAGTCCTGTTCTTTCTTTCAACAACACCATTTTGTTGAGGAGTTTTAACAGCAGAAAAGTTATGAGAAATTCCAAAACTTTGCAAAAAGTTCTGAAGAGTCTCATTTCTAAACTCTGTTCCATTGTCACTCCTTATTTTCCTTATTGGAAGTTGTAAAAAAACTTGAATTCTTTTGATGAAATTAATCAGTGTTTCTGCAGGCTCAGATTTTGCTCTTAAGAATTCAACCCATGTGTATCTTGAATACTCATCAACAATGACAAGTATATACTTCTTTCCTCCCATTGATTGAACTGAAATAGGACCACACAAATCTGTATGTAGCATCTCTAATGGTGACATGCATGAAGAATCCATTTTCAACTTGTGAGAACTCTTCTTCATCTTGCCCATTTTACATGCTGAACATAATGATTCCTTCTCAAATTTGATCTTTGGAAGTCCTTTGACCAATTGCTTGCCAACAAGATTGTTCAGATCATTGAAATTCAAATGAGAACATCTTCTGTGTCATAGCCAACATTCATTTGCAGTTGCATTTGAAAGTAGACAAACTGGAGTTAATGCCACAATTTTAGAAAAATTGACTACAAACAAATCCATATGTCTTTTAGCCCAGAACACTTTTATATCCTTCTCAGTCAGAATTAGGCAACCTGTTATGCTGAACTTGATCTGGCAGAAACTATCTAAAAATTGACTTATGCTGAACAAATTATGTTGTAAGCCTTCCACATAGAAAACTTTCTGAATGGTCAGATCTCGTTTTGTTAAATCCCCATAACCTCTAACTTGTCCTTTACTGTTATTGCCAAAGTTTACTGCTCCTTCAGCCTTTTCTGTGAAATTTGTTAGATAAGACTTATGACTTGTCATGTGTCTTGAAGCTCCAGAATCTAAAAACCACACATGACAGCCCTGCAAAAACAGTTAGTTAGATTTAGGTACCCATTCTGGAATGGGTCCTTCTTTGTTAGCTTTAATATCTGATTTAACATGTGTTCCTTTGACTTTCCATTCAAAGTCTTCTTTTAAACACCATTTTCCTTGAACTTTTATGAAATTAGAACATTTTCTGTTCACAAAGTTGTTTCTTTTCTTCTTGAAAACTTTAGGTTAAGACTGAGAAACATCTTCAGTCTTCTTTTCTTTAGTTTGAAACATGTTTTCATTCTTATTTCTTTTTGATTTAGATTGAGAAATGTTTTCAATCTTCTTTCCTTTTATCTGAGTTTGAGGAACAGAAACAATCTTCTTTTCTGAATTCTGAGTTGCTTTGTTTATATAAGAAACAGATGTTATTATAATTTGATTTTTTTGAGAGGATTGAAATGAATGACTACCACATTGAACACATTTGAGATTCTTTCTTGCAAGTGACAATAGATCTGAAACATAAGTCTTTTCGCTTTTATTGATAGTATTCAGATTACAGTTGCATTTAATACAAGAACTACTGTCTTTAGGTTCAAAAGTAGTATTCAACCCAATCTCCTCAGAAACTCTTTTCAGATCATCTTTCATTTTGCTTTCCTCTTTTTCTGAAACATTCAACTTTTCAGAATTAGCATATGATTTGGATGATTCACCATTTTCAAATGTACTTGATTCATCAAAGAATTTCTTATCTTCTTTTAAAACATTAATCTTGAAAAGGTCATACTCAGCCTTTTACTTCTCAAGCTCTGTTATTTTCTGGACATAAGTGTTGTTTTCCTTTCAAACTTGGTCCAGTTTAAAATCAACATCACAGTAATCATTTTCAAGCTCATCAAAAGTTTTCCTCAAGTCCTCAAGTTCTTGATTAATCAATTTAAACCTCTTTTCAAGTTCTAAGAAACTTTCTGAATTATATTGAGAAATTTCAGTTGGTTCAGAATTTTTGCCAACAGTCTCAGAGTTCTGACCTTCAGACTCAGACTTCTGACTTATGGAGTCAGAATTCTGACTAGAAGACTCAGACTTCTGACTGACTGTTTCAGAAACTTTGCTTGCATCAAATATACTTTCAATGTCAGGATAAGAAAATTTTGGTTGTTTATTTTTGTAACTGACATTCAGAGAGTCATATTTGAATTTGGCATTATTATATCTTGGTTTCTCTTCTGTTGGTTTTGAAATTTCTTTCTTAACCTTGTCTTTTGAAACATCTGACTTCTTAATTTTTGGTTCAGAAATTGTTTCCTTTTCTTTTACAGGACTTGATTTTTGTAAATTATCTGAACTTGTTATAGAACTAGCATGTCTCACAAAAACTTCAACAATTTCTGGGATTTGTGATTTAGGAACTTGTAGTTTATCAAAATCATAAAGATTTGTTGGTGCCCTTTTCAAAACTACATTTTCCTCCAAACCTAATCCCATTTTGTGATTATAAAGTATTGTGTCTTTAACATTGCTTGTGAGAAGATTTAAGGTTTGTTGAGTTTGACCTCTTTTCAAATTAAGGTCTTCCAACTCTTTGATTTTTGTGTACAAATTCTTTCCTTCCTCAAATAACATATCAAATTTAATTTGTAAATCACCCTTTCCATCTTTAACTTCTGAGAGTTCACTTTTCAATTCAGAAATCTTTTTCAAAAGATCAGAATTCTCTTTTCTGACTTTTTGTTTCTCAACCTCAGATTCTTCAAATTGTTTTTTAATTATTTCCTTTTCTGTTCAGCATTCATATTGCCAATCTGAGTCATTAAATCAATTTCAAGGGCAGAATGTACCTTATTCAGAACCTGCATCCTCATAGTCAGAATCATCTTCAGTTTTCATCTTAGCCATATAGCTTTGCATCTGAGAGAAATGAATGCAGTCCTCTTCATCAGAAGTATAGTATAACCAATTTTCTTGTTCTGCAAGCATTGCAATACCACTGTCTTTGGTTTTGGCTAGTTGAGGCTTCTTTGTATAGTATTCATAGTCCTTTACCACTTTCACTCTGCAGTCCCTTGCATAATGACCAGATTTTCCACACTTAAAACAAATATCTTTTTCTTTTCTTTCTTCCTTTTCCTCTTTCTTCTCATTCTTACTTTCTTCTCTATCTTCCTTCTTCTTGTATTTCTCTTCTGAACTCCCCTGTTCTCTTCTGTACTTACCTTGAAACTTATTTTTCCCATATCTCTTATTGAAAGTATTGGTCAATAAGGCCAGTTTCTCAGCAATCAGCTTGATATCAGCATCTTCATCAGATTCCTCTTCCTTAGCAGACTCTTCCTCTATCTTTGGAATTTCAGACAAATACACAGATTTCTTGGATGTTTTGGATGATTTGGTGATTTTGGATTTTGAAAGCAAAGCTAATTGATCAGAAACACTCTTCTTTTCCTCAACCACTTGCTTAACAGAATCCTCATGTTGATTTAGAATACAAAATAGATCATTCAGATCTTCTTCACACATATCCTTGTTCATCTGAAGGCTAATTGCAAAAGATGACCATTCTGAATTAAGACAATTCAGAAATTTATAATTGATCTCTGACTTTGTTTTCTTCAGTCCATTCCTCCTAAGGTCATTCAAAATTGTGCAAAATTTACTGTATGTCTGGGTTAAACTTTCTGATTCCTTTGCTTTGAATCTTTCATAAGCATTGATGCTTTGATTCAATTTTTCTTGAATAGATTTGAGTGTACCCAGCATCTGCTTTTCCAATTCATCCCACATTTCCTTTGCAGATGTTCCACTGTCAATTCTATTGAAAACCTCATTTGGAACTGCCAAAGTCATCAAAGTAATAGCTCTTTTGTCTATTGCATGTCTCTGTTTCTGAGCTTCTGTATATTGTGAAAAACTCTTCTTCACTCTGGTAGCAGGAATCTCAGGTGTAGTATCTGTTGCAGGTGTAGCAGCATCATCTACATAGACTTCAATAGGACCTTCGCGAATAGAGATCATTAAGTTCTCATCAATATTATCTAGGAATTGAATCATTCGGATTATCCATTGCTGATACTCTTCAGGAATAAGAACAGGAGGCTTCGTTTCAGATCCCATCGAGAGAAATTCTTTCGAAGACATGATTGTAAGATGATTCAACAGAAAGACAAATTCGAATTTCTTGATCGAAAAACAGAACAAATTCAAGAATTACTTAAGAATTCAAGAATTTCGAGTAGCAGCGGAATCAATTGACGAATTGATCAAGAAATCTTCAAGAACACGATCAAGAACCTTCACGATCACGATCTTGAACAAATTTGTTTGTTGATTTGCTCTGATACCAATTGTAGAAACCAGGATTCAATCTTACAATCAATTATGAACAATCAAACAGTAGATGATAGAGATTTGGATCAAACAAACTTGTATTCAGTCAAGAACAGATTACAGATCTTAGAGAGAGAATCTCTCAAAGATTACAAAGTGAATACAAAGTTATGCGGGAAAGTTAGTTAGCCAAACAGTGCTAACAACTATATATACTGTAAAGGAAACACTAAAGCTACAGTACATATATGAAAGACTAATAGAACTAATACACGTGTCCTAATTAGATAACAAAATATAAAGGAAAATATCCTGTCATAAGTTCTGAACATGTTGTTCAGAACTTCTGAACATTCTTCTGATAAAGCTTCTCAGAACATACACTTCAGCACTTGGACAATTTCATCTTCATCATCAGAAGTTATGAGTCTTCTTCTCAGAACTCTGACCTTTCTATTCAGACTTTCACACTTGGTAATCTTTCGAAGATTCTTCAGTCAGAGCTTCTGAGTCTTCTTACTCATAACTCTGAGTCTTCTATTCAGATCCAACACTTGTGTTTATTTACAAAACTTCAGATCTAACAATTTTGTAGAAAGAGCCTTGCAGAAGAAAATAAAGCATCATGTTTTATACACAAAGAAGAGAGTAAAGAGGATGATTCAATGTTCATGATGTTAAGTGTTCAAAGTAAGCCTCAAAGTGATCTGTGGTATTTAGACAGTGGATGCAGTAATCATATGACAGGGATAAAGATTTGTTCATTAACCTTAAAGAATATGATAAAAAAGATGTAAGGACAGGAGATGATAAAGTCCTTTCTGTTTTAGGATCTGGTGATATAAGTAAAAGTATAAACAACAAGGAAAAGAAAATCTCAAATGTATTTTATGTTTCTGAATTAAAGCATAATTTGCTAAGTGTTGGGCAACTTATTCTAAAAGGATACTCCCTTACATTCAAAGATGGAATGTGTGAGATAAAGGACCTAACTAGCACCTTGATAGGCAGAGTGATAATGACCTCAAATAAAATGTTTCCTATAAAGTTTGAGGACACCAGATTCTTCTCTCTTAGCATAAACTCTAATGATGTCTCCCTGTTATGGCACAATAGATTTGGTCATGTCTCTTTAAACTCTCTTACCCATATATACAAAAGTGATATGGTAAAAGGCCTTCCTGCAGTAAACAGTCTAGAGAAACTATGTGAGGGTTGTGCATTAGGGAAACACAGCAGAGAATGATTCTCAAACAATGACACTTGGAGGGCTTCAAACCCTTTGGAACTTATCCACTCTGACATTTGTGGACCTATGAGAACCCTGTCAATAGGTGGAAGCAAGTATTTTCTAACATTTATAGATGATTGCACTAGAAAGATATGGATATACTTTCTTAAAGAATAATCCGAGACTTACAATCATTTTGTAGTATTCAAAGCAATGGTAGAGAAGCAAAGTGAATACAAAATTAAGTGTTTAAGGTCTGACAGGGGGGTGAGTACTTATTACAAGATTTGAAAGAATTCTTAAAATTAAATGGTATACACCATCAACTTACTGCTAGCTATTCTCCCCAACATAATGGAGTAGCAGAAAGAAAAAATAGGACTTTAGTGGAAATGGCAAGGTGCATGTTGAAAAGTAAATCCTTACCTGATATTTTTTGGGCTGAAGCCGTAGCTTGTGCTGCATATATCTCTAATAGGACACTGACAAAAAGTGTAGAAAATAAGACCCCACAGGAAGCATGGAGTGGTTTCAAGCCTAGTGTAAACCACCTAAGAACCTTTGGTTGTGTTGCCTATGCCTATATTCCTAAACAAAGAAGAAGCAAACTGGATAAGAAATCTGAAAAAGTTATTTTTGTAGGATACAACTATAATACTAAAGCCTACAAACTCTATGATCCTGATACTAGAAAAGTTATTGTTAGCAGAGATGTTTTATTTGATGAAAATAAAGCTTGGAAAGGCCTGTCAAGTAATGAAGACGGTACCTGTGTTATGACTGAAGATGATCAAGAACAAATTGTCTATCATGAAGACGTAAGTGATTCTGAACCTTCCTCTCCAAATGAGACTATAGGAAACAGTCAAGAACCTAAACCAACATCCCCTATTGAAACAGATTAAGGAAATACCTCCTCTTCATCAAATATACAAGGCATAAAAACAAGAAGTTTGAGGGATCTTTATGAAAGTACTCAAACTCTGAATATTGATGATCTTGCTGATTTTGCCTTGTTTTCGGATGCAGATCCAATAAATAATGAAGAAGCATGCTTAGATGAAAAGTGGAGGGAAGTAATGGACAAAGAGATGAATTCTATACTAAAGAATAATACTTGGGAACTTGTGGATCTTCCTAAAGGTCAGAAATCCATAGGGGTTAGATGGATCTACAAAACCAAATTAAATAAAACAGGGGAAGTGGACAAACATAAAGCTAGATTGGTGGTAAAGGGGTACAAGCAACAGTTTGGCATCAATTATCAGGAGGTATTTGCCCCTGTCATCATATTAGAGACTATAAGGTTGGTATTAGCATTGGCAGCACAGAATAACTGGAAAGGTCAAGAAGAAAAGGTGTGCCATTTGAAGAAAGCCTTGTATGGGTTGATTGGGGCCTGGTACAGTAGAATAGAAGGCTACTTCGTTAAATATGGATTCAAAAATGCAATTATGAGCATACTCTTTTTATCAAGAAAGAAAATGACAAACTTTTGATGGTCTGTGTTTATGTGGATGACCTAGACTTTACAGGTAATTCTATAGAATTGATTGCTGATTTCAAGGAATGTATGAAGTCTGAGTTTGAGATGACAGACCTTGGACTCCTGCATTACTTCCTAGGGATTGAGGCTAAACAAGATGACTACTTGATAACCATCTCACAAAAAAATATGCTATGGAACTGTTAGTAAAGTTTAACATGGGTGAGTCCATTTCTGCTGCAACTCCCATGGAGGTTGGACTAAAGTTGACCAAGAATGCACATGAAGAAAGTATAGATCCAACACTTTACAGAAGCCTGGTGGGTTGTCTCATGTACCTTACTGCTACAAGACCATATATAATGTTTCCTGTAAGCTTGGTAAGCAGATTTATGGAAGAACCTAAGAGAAGCCATTGGGAAGCAACCAAAAGAATATTGAGCTATGTCAAAGGAACTATCAACCATGGTATAAAATTTACTCATGTACAAACTCCAAAATTATTTGGCTACAGTGATAGTGACTTTGGAGGTAGTGTGGTAGACAACAAAAGTACTACATGTTATATTTTTAATTTGGGGTCAGGAGCTGTATCATGGTAGTCCAAGAAGCAAAAGGTGGTTGCCTTATCTTCCACTAAAGCAGAGTATATGGTACTATCCTCAACAAGATGCCATGCCCTTTGGCTTAGAGGTATATTGGAACAGATTGGATTACCTATATCAGAGCCTACTCAAATCCTGTGTGATAGCAAATCTGCCATAGCACTTACAAGGAACCCAGTGTATTATGGGAAAAGCAAGCATATCAGGATCAAATTCCATTTTATCAGAGAACTTATACAAAATCAGGAAGTTGAACTTCAGTTCTGTTGGACTAAGGACTAGGTAGCAGATGTGTTTACAAAAGCATTACAAAGAGGTAACATCATAAGGATGAAGAAAGCACTTGGGGTAGATGATGTTTAGCTTAAGGGGGAATGTTGGATGTAAGCTAAATCATCAATACATGCAAACGGTTATAAATGTCTCTAGGTAGCTGATTGCAATTTCTGTCCAGCGGTTAATACCCAAACGATACTTTAGAATCCACCGGTTAATACCCAAATGTTGTGATGGTTTGCTGAACTGACATGTTTCTTTATTCTTTATATATATGTGTGTACCGTGTCTGTCATATGTAAATAGATAGAAAAGTAATTGTACCTTTATGTAAGTATCTAATGGATGTTAATGGTTTTATGTAATTGACTTGTCTGTATTGTCTGAGTTCTACAACACTTCAAATCTGAACGGTGTGATCTGGAGAAGTGGTGAATCAACCCTCTCTGTAAAAACATTTAAGGATGACCAGATGGTGCATAGAATGGCAGATTAAACCTTCCCTGTAAAACTTCGACGAGCAAACGAACCCAGCCGAAGAAAGTAGTTTTTGATGTACTTCTTTTACGTTTATGCTCATGTTAAACTCATTGGTATGCTTATTATAGATGATGATGTTGTATAAAAAAACCATCGTCATTGTGTTTTTCGTAAGCGTGTGTTCTTGTTTATCTATTATTATGCATTAGGTGTTACAGTTGTTGTATGTTCCGATGAAGTGCTTCCGGAGGTCTTGATAATTTTACAAGGTTCGACCGGAGAAGATGAAAATGTGAAGGGAGAGGATTCATTAAGGGCATCTCCAATGTATTTCTCTATTTTACTCCCTATTATAGAGAGTAAAATAGAGAATGTGTTTTATTCTATCCAATGTATTACTCTATTTTACACTCTAAACGAGAATATTTCAAGTATATTTTCTTTTATTTTAATTACATATATTTTCAATAATACCCTTATATTTATTAACTTTATAAATTGCTTCCTGTAAAGCCCGTATCCCAGTACGTTTTAATTCTTTTTTTAGCTAAATCTTTTTCTTAGCGTTGCTTGTTAACGGGGTTAGGCGGCTAGGACCTTAATTGTTAAAGGTTTGGATTATGAGGTTTAATATGAAAAACTTCAAACTGCAGGGACCGTTGTTGTATTTTTTCGTAAATGGCTGCTTGGGGTTCGGCCCTTATAGAACCAACCCCCTATTTCTTCTTTCTCGTTTCCTTCACGTCACACACACAAAAGAACACCCCAAAAACCCTAAACCCCCTGCTGCCGTCACCAAGAGAGAGAGAGAGAGAGAGTTCGCCGGAGAGAGAGAGAGACGCCGGGAAGAGGAGGAGCGCCGTCGTTTGCTGCCGGAAACGGGGAGAAGGAGGAGTCGCATCGAGGTAGTCGTTCGTTTTCTTTCCGTTGTCTTTTTGTATTGTTTCGCCGCGAGAATACCGTAAACCGCCACCACCGCCGCCGCAACCATGGCTGCCGGCAGTGTGGCCACCGCCGTACGCCGCCGCTGTGGTGGCCGTGCGTGGGCGGTCGTGGTTATACGCGTTCGGGTGTGTGCGCGTTAGAGCGATCGAGAGTGAAGAGCGGTGGTGTGAGGGTGGTGTGTATGTGTGTGTGTGTGTGTGCGAGATCGCCGCCGACTACCACCGCCGTCGGAGGCGGCAAGGGGGTGGTGCACGGCTGTTGTTACGCCTTGGTATAATCTGTTCCAGTAAGTTTTAGGCTTCCCGGGGCTGTTTGGATTAAGCATTGACTTAATGGGATTATAACCTTTAGTTATCGTTTTATGTGAAAAAGTTGTCTGCCACTGTTTTGCGACGGCCATAACGTTTCCGTCGTAGCTCGGATTGAGGCGAATACGGTGCCCACGGTTCACATTCTGTGCCGGGCACACTTTTCGTGTTTTAGCGGAAGTCTGGTTCGGCCTCTAGCTAGGCGTAATTTGGCTGTTTATACAGCAGGTCCGGATGTGGCAGATCGCGTTCCGTTTTAAAAGTCTCAGTTTCTGCCACTGTTTTGGGAAAGCCATAACTTCTACTAGGAATATCGGATTGGGATGAAACCAGTGCCAAAAGTTCCCATTCTGAGTCTAGTAAGTTTCTTATGTTTTGCGGAAAAATCAGTTCGGACCGTAGCTAGTGTCAAACTGCTGTTTTATAACGAAAGGTGCTGTTTTTCGCTGTGCAGTTAATCAATTTTGTAAAATCTGTATTAAATTGTAGAAAAATCGTTAGGAGGTGTATAATATGTCCTTGGAACCCTAACTCTGAGCACTTTCTGGTTATGTAATTTAATTGAGGATTTTCTGGGTTTATGGAGGTCGGAACAGGTCCCGAACAGACCTGTTTGGTTAGGCCGAAAAGTCGTTTTAGTGACGATTTAAGGGTGCGTCGTGTTTTAGGGTCCGGGTCTCGTGTTAATACATTGTAACGATTGTTTAGGTGTCGGGAAGTGATCTTGGATTTGTGAAGCTTGAATTATTGTTTGCGAGCTAGGCGCGCTTACGAGGTGAGTTCTCTCACTATAACTAATGTCGGTTATTTTTACATTACGATTTGTACGTGTGTGGTAGTTTTAATTGTTTGTGATGCGGGACTAGCTAGTGGGGTGTCTAGTCGGACCTTTATTGTTATGACTACGCGGGTGGCGTAGGAGTTCGGTGGGGCCGAGGTTTATATACGCGGGTGGCGTAGTAACTCGGTGGGGCCGAGGTTTATATACGCGGGTGGCGTAGTAACTCGGTGGGACCGAAGGTTGTATACGCGGGTGGCGTAGGAACCCGGGGGAGCCGGGTAATGCTTGCACGGTTATCGTGTGGTCGGGTGGACCAGCTTATGCCTTTGGGTGGGACGGTGTAGGTATGCATGTTTATGATTTGTTCGTAGACATGTATGCTGTTTATGTGCAATTATCTGTTTTGAGGTGGTGTGGGAATAACTGTGTTATTTATGGTGTCTGAATTCACTAAGCTTCGTGCTTACCCTTTCCCAATAAATTGTGGTTTCAGGAACGAGTGGCTCCAAGGCGTGACGAGTACACACTTGCGCGTGGGAAGAGTTGATTACTTTTATGATTTGAATTTTAGACATTTATTCCGCTGTTTATTGTTCGTGAGAATATTAATTATGAGTTTGCAAATGAAATGATTGAATTATTAAATGAGTTTTTATTAATGAAATGTTATTTTAAAAATTTTAAATTCCTTGTAATTTTTGGGACGTTACACTTCCTTATATTTTTTATTTTTACAATACTCTTATATTTATTAATTTTATATTATTATTTTAACGACATTATAATTCATATTTAATTTCGCATTAAATTATCAAAAACCAGATTTCATTAAATAAAAATGTTACATTTTCAACAAGATCAAAGAAGAAAATATACAACTTTTAGAGCAATTAAAAAAGACATTTAACAGAGACAAAGTTACGTCGATGCAATAACACGCAAGGAGGAAAACATAATATTTTTTCGGGACTTGAATGCAATACAAGATCCCCAATATATGAGCATACGTTCAAGCCTATTCGATAGAAGAGGACTGAACAACAACAATATCAACAAGCTCCTCATGCATTTACGCCGTTTGGAGAATATTTTAATGATCTTGGAGGATCTGGATCCGTTTCTCCCGACTATTAAATTAGTATCAATGTTATTCAAAAATCAATTTCCGCTTACGTATGCTTTTATTACGGACGTCGTTACGTACTTTTATCTTTATCATTTGTAATACTTTTATGTTAAAATATTTGTTAATGGAGTGTTTTAATTAAATATGTTATGTTGTAAATTGTAACGTCCCAAAAACATAGCATGCAATAACATAGGATTAAATCATAACATATAATAAATTCGGGTCCCAAAAATTTTCTTTACATCAATCTCAAACTATGGTTGGCAGAAACAACCTATACACAACTGAGAATATTCTAGCTTCTATGGGTAGCACTTGCACTGTCTCTAGCTGCATCTGTACTCTATCTTGCTCTTGCTCACTTACTTGAGCCTCTTACTACTTGCTTACCTGAAAATAGTTTAGTTTGGAAAAGCGAGGGTTAGACCAAAAGGTCTAGTGAATTCCCTCCGAAAACAGCATATATATACAGTGGGAAAATCGTTTATAAAATTCATCATCAAACTTCACATAACGTCAAACATGGTACTGCACCGTGTAATGGATCACATAAACATTCTGCGATCGGGGCCCCCAGCAGACTCCCCTCTCGCCTCGTATCTGTAACGACCCGTCCCAACATACATCATATAACATACTTTACATGCCAAACATTTTCAATAAAATATACATATTATTCACATAAAGTCCAAAAGTCTTAAAACTGTACATTACATAATGCGGTCCAAACTTTTCGCTAGCATATTTTACAGTACTATCCATACAAAATGATTAAGGAAAAACTTATAAATCCCAAACAGCCTTCAAAAGCACGTTACACTTTATCCTTGCCTTTATACCTTCCTTGACCTGGAATACATATTTTTGAAAATAAAACGAGGGTTAGACCAAACGGTCTAGTGAGATAATCCCTGTCAGTTTAGTAATCATTTTGTAAAACAAAAATATACAACAAGTATTTAAATACCAAGCAAGACTCGTGCACTGTGTACAACTCCTCCTTCACATGGCCATATTAGTTGCGAACCAACTAATTAATTTACTCCGCTGCACTAACATACAGCCAACTCCGCTGCCCCTCCGTACAGCCAATACTCCGCCGGCCCTCAGTCCGGCCAAGGTGCACTCGTGTAGTGTAATGTTTGTATAAATACAACATATATCTCAATATATCATATTTCAATAATAAGCATATCATCACACTACCTACCACATATTTATTAATTCCACATATATATGTATTCCAGTTTGAAAACATTTTAAAGTAAAACTCACATTGTTAATAGTTTGAAGCCACACACGCGCAAACGATACAACCGAACACCACTATCAAACTTCACTAACGAGGGGCAACCGAGCCTGGAGATGAATTAGCTTCAAATACTTACATAAATATTCAATAAACATGAGAAACTTTGTTCTTCCTTTTCTCTTTATCTCATAACCCTTTCTCTCTTCTCCCTTGTTCTTCTTCCTCTTTTCTTCCTTCTTTTCTCTATTCTTTTTTCCCCCCTCTCTCATACGTATAACACCCACACAAACACAAAATATCTAGATATTAATTGAATTAAAATGAGGTGGAGGCTATGACTCATTATGTACTATGGTTGCTAGGACCATTTGCCCCCTTGACTAACAAAAATGACACTTTAACCCTCAAACTTATAATAAGACTTATACAAATAACACAATATTCCCCTAGACTTATATGATCACTTAAAAATACTGAGGTTACTTACTACGGGTTATTACAATATCTCCCCCTTAAAGGAATTCCGTCCCGAAATTCAATCGGGCAAAAAGGTACGAATACTTAGTTTTCACTACTACATCAAACTCAATCAAGGCCAAAGGAAATAACTTAATAGGAATCCCATACCCATCAATATCTATAACACAACTATCAAATACCTTTTTAATGCAGATAAGCAACAAAAGAATGGAGACACAAATGATCGGTTAGCACCGAAGTCAAATAACACTTTAGCACGTGTAGAGTTTATTAGAATTGTACATGTAACAACATTAGGACTTTCCTCTACCTCTTGTTCTGTCATTTGAAAAACACGACCCTGGGCTCTTGGTAGTTCGGGCCTTTGCACTCCTCCCGGCCTAACACCCGTTGGTCTCACTGGCATACTACCCTGTTGTGCCCTCCACTATGGACAATCAGACTGAACATGATCAGGGGAATTGCAAGAGAAACAGAATTGAGTTACCAAAAAATATTTAACGATATGACCAGTCTTTCCACACTTGTAACAAATTCGAGGATCAACATAACAATTTCCCTGATGAATATGGTTGCATTTTGGACATGGTCTTTCAGCTGGTCTGAAAGGTGGATGACTATCAAACCTCCAAGATCTGTACTCCTTCGAATCGTACGCCGTTTCCTCCAATTTTATTTTCCCAAAACTTTTCTCATTAAGATCTCTTCCTTTATCTCTTTCAACATTTTCTGCAGCATCCACTGCAGCTGAGAATGTATCTGGTCCCTTTGCAATTACCAAACTTCTGATTTCTGAATTTAACCCAAAAATGAACCTTTCCATTTTGAGGGCTTGCGTAGCAACATAGTATTCGGCAAAGCGGGACTTCTCTAGAAAACGAGAAGTATAATCCCGAACTGATAAACTTCCTTATTGCAGATTCATGAACTCTTCTTCTAGTTGTCTAACGGCAGCTTGGGGACAAAACTGCCTTTTAAAGGCTATGGCGAATTCTTCCCAAGAGAAAGTAGAATACACTTCTGGTCCTTTAGAGGTAATAAGAGCTTCCCACCAATATAGAGCATCGGCTTTCAGCATTGCTGTTAGCTTTATTTAGCCCCCAAATTTATATGAATGTTTTATAAAGAAACACTTTAAAGTAGTGTAAGGGTTTATTTGTATTTGTTTAGTGTCAAGGGCTAAAATTGTAAATAACCAATTGTTGTATTGGTTATAAAGTCTTGTTTTAGAGATATTTTAGGTTAAGCCTCAAAAATCTCCTAGCCTCAATTTGAAAGAGTCAGACGTATAGAGAGAGAGAGAGAGAGAGAGAGAGCTTCAATTGTAAGAGAGAGTGTTCATCAATCCTATCTTGTAAACTCCTCTTTATCAGTCAATACAAAGATTATTGCTATTATTATTGTTACTTGTTGTATCTGGGATCCTACAATTTAGTGCTGATGCTGATGCTCATTATTATTCTAAACTCAGTACTAATTTTCGCAAAATTATTCCTAATCTTGAGAAAGAGTTGGAGGAAAAGAACAAAAGCAGTCTGATTGATTCAGAAAAAATTGCTAAGCTTGAAGAATCAGGGAAACTCCTAAACTGTGAAAATCTTGAGCTGAAAAGGAATTTATTTGAGTCTGAATAAGAGAAGAAAAGACTTGAACTTAAATGTTTATGTTTTTCTAATCTAATTTCTAATTTTGAAAAGCTTGTAATTTGTGAAAAAGAGAACTTTGAAAATGAAAGAAAAACTTTTGAAACAAAGTTTGTTAAACTTTCTAACAAATTATCTGATTTAGAAAAAACTCTTGAAAAAGAGAGGAAAGAGTCTAATCTTGAAAGAAAAGAGTTTGAGAAGAAGAAGATTGAAGGATTTCAAACAAAATGTTTGAAAGATGATTTTGAGAGAGAAAGAAATGTTTTTAAAGCTGAAATGTCCAAATTGACAAAAAGACTATCTGATCTGTCAACCAAGATTATGTTGGAGAAGATGTATAAATCAGATCTTCTAAAGAAGTTTGATTTAAATCTTAAAGAAAAAGATGTTTTAGCTAAAAGGCTTAAGGAATTTGACTTAGCAAACTCTTGTGTTGATAATACAGATAACCTTGTTTTCAAAAGAGTGAAAATGGTTTGGAAAGTCAAAAGCTCTACTCCTGTCAAAAATGCTCCAAAGCCATCTGTTTCTGTTAAACATTCATCTCTTCATTCTCATAATTGTAAATGCTTTGATCTTCTGTTTAAATTAAAGAACCATTTCTGTAGTTCTAACTGTGTTCCTAATGGGTCATTTCATAAGAAAAATTCAAAGACCCAATATAAGAAAAAGCATAGAAAGGAACCTGGCAAACCAGCAAAAACTGGCAAACCAGAGGACCTGAAGACAGTTCCAAATCCTAACAAAATAGGATCCATTTGGAAATGGGTACCAAAATGTCTTTAATCTGTCTTGCAGGTACATGGACTCCTTAATACATCTGTTAAGGACTCAAACTTCAGTGGATAATGGACTCTTAAACACTCAGTTTAAGACTCATCCTTCAAAGGCAATTAATTTCTGTGTACAACAGTACAGAACTAAAGTAATATGACAGCATGCTGACAGATTTGCGATGCTGTAGTAAATTGATCATATCTCACTGATCAAGACACCAATAATGCGATTCAAAAGGCCCTGGATTTAAAACACATTGATGAACAGCTTTCGTGTTTTGAGAATTCAGAGATTCGAAATTTAGAAGGGTCATATGCATCGTTGAAGTAGACAAAAGTGTGCTGATACAAAGCTGTTGGACAGATCTGCGCGACTATGGTACATCAACCATATCTTATTCTTCCGAGCTCCAAAAGAGGTGATTCCAGATGCTCTGAAAAGATAACAAACCAATGCATACTCTTTATGTTTTGAGTTTTTGGAAACTCCAGAGCTATCATGGTGTAAAGTAGTGTCGAAGTTAGTGTAAAACTGTTGGCAGATGACTTAGAAGAAATCAGCAAGAGCTCACCAGAGCTCTGTTAGACCTCATCAGAGCTCTGTCAGAAACTTCTGTTCCACCAGAGATAACCAACAGAGCAGAGGTACCTCAACAGAGCAGAGGTACACCAACAGAGCAGAGGTACAACAGAGCAGAGGTACAACAGAGCAGAGGTACTTGATGTCAGCTTTACGCACCTGTCGTATTTTCAACAGAACTCCCTCCTCGAAGCTCCAAATTTAATGAGTCCAGATGCGTTGGATTCTTAAGACAAAGATGAACAATTTTCGTGTTCTGATCTTGGTCTGAATCAGTGATCTTCTTTGTCAGAATCTCTGTTAAAGTCAGTATATATCTGCTGGACAGAGTTGTACTTTTCTGAACACATCTACCAGAGCTCTGTTAATTTTATTTTGACATCTACCAGAGCTCTGTTGATTTGTCAGAGGTTGTCCAAAAGTATTAAGCCATCAAAACAAGCCAAAAGCCCAGAGCCCAAAAAATTTCAGTTTGTTTGACAGCTTTGCGCTGCTTCAAAAACATGCGCATAACTTTTGACTCGGCGCTCCAAATTACATGAGTCCAGTTGCATTGGAAAGATAATTCACAGACGCACGACTTTGATGTTCTGAGGTTTCTCAAATTATGTGTGCTGCTATGCCAAAATCAGGTTCAAAGTATGTTGTAAGGTGCTGGACCGAAAGCATGGCATTTAATTCATGCTCCTTCCGCTTTCAAGAACGGTGTTCTCTCGACGTTTCTACATCCAAAGTGTAGAACCAGTACCTCATCAGAATTATTGCTTCTACATAACTCAGTGTAGGACCAGTACCTCAGATATATTCAGTTCAGAGTTTTTACTGGTATTTCTAAACTCTGACCCCCTGCATTTTTTTTAAAATTTGAATTATTAGTGCTTTTGGATATTCCTAACAAATGAGGAATAATCAAAGATGATTACCAACACCTTTTGATTTTTACAGGATATCTGATTTCAAATTGAGCTTAAATGACAATTAATGCTCAATTTGAGGGGGAGAATGCCAATCTGACCATGTACATCCAAAGGTAAATTTCTAAATCTTTAGACTCATCATTTTTAAAGAAGGCTAACTTTAAAATGATAAAACCTTTCTAAAATGGTCAAACCACTTCTAGATGTTAAATGCATTTTCTGATATAGAAGTTGGATTTTAAATGCTTTTCTGAGACAAAAATAGTCAGTGTGTGGAACAATACAATCTTTAGGACAACAATTTCATGGGATCAACGTGTGAGCTTTATACTACTTCTATGGATCACTTAAACCTGTGTTTCCTACCTAAGAAGTAAACCTTGAGTGTTTGAGAGGTGAAGGGTCTAAATCAAATAGTGGGGGAGATAACTCATCTGAGTTTTTCTCATTGTGCTTAAGAGGTAAAAATTGAAAAGAGAGTTTGGTTAGATGTGGGCTACATGATAAAAAGAAAGAGGGTGTGAGAACAGAGTCAAAAGAATTATACAACCCTGCACTAACTTTTTCTGAGCCGGGCAAGCCACATTACTGATTTATCACGATTCTTTGGTGATTATCATTGAAACAGGCAGTGAGCCCATGCCAACTCTTGACTTAACCCCACCAGCTACTTATTTCCTTCTCAACAGGGAAATGCTTCACTTTTCCACGGGGAAGCAGCATATATGCTATCTGATCTTTATTTGGAAGGTTGGATATTGAAAAGAAGGAAATTTGCCCCACCTTCACACTTCATTCATGCACATTGAGTCTGTGGATACCTGTTTTGTCCAAACAGTTTACACACTTTTGAGCCTAATAGATAATATTCTATTTTTCTTCCACACAATATCATGAATCTTTGTGATTCCACATGCATATCTATGTGATATTTCCAAGAACAGTTTGAGAAGTTTATTTTTTAATTTACTTCAATGATAACTGGAAGTCCTGTCAGAGCTTCATCATTGCCAACTCTGAGCATAGGCCACACAATTTTTTATAAATTGTTGTGATAATAGTTGCTATTGTGCTTCTATGTTAGATGATTACCCCTGGTTACTTATTCTTTAATGCAGATTCTCATGAGCAGAATGCATTTGCTACTCTTCATCTCCTAGCTGTTTATCTACTATCGGTTACTACTCAAACTGGTTATACAAGCTTCCGCACATCAAATCGTTCTCTGATTGTTTGAGAGATAACTGAGACCAGAAAAGTAATGCAACAGTCAAGGGGGAGTACGCAAAGATCAAGGAGGAGTATGCAACGATCAAGGGGGAGTTAAAGAAGGAATTGAAGCAGCTGACATTGTGGAAGATCAGGAAAAGAAGACTCTCACAAGACATGAAGATTGACACTCCAACGCCTCTAAAGAAAGCAAGAGGGAAACTACAAGATGATGCTTTCTTTATAAAACATTAGGGGGAGATTGTTAGCTTTATTTAGCCCCCAAATTTATATGAATGTTTTATAAAGAAACATTTTAAAGTAGTGTAAGGGTTTATTTGTATTTGTTTAGTGTCAAGGGCTAAAATTGTAAATAACCAATTGTTGTATTGGTTATAAAGTCTTGTTTTAGAGATATTTTAGGTTAAGCCTCAAAAATCTCCTAGCCTCAATTTGAAAGAGTCAGACGTATAGAGAGAGAGAGTGCTTCAATTGTAAGAGAGAGTGTTCATCAATCCTATCTTGTAAACTTCTCTTTATCAGTCAATACAAAGATTATTGCTATTATTATTGTTACTTGTTGTATCTGGGATCCTACAATTGCAGTTCCATACAACACTCGATCTTCATTAGCACACTTGCTGGTTTTGAAAATAGCTTCAATCTCTTTTAACCACCGAATAGCTTTTACTGGATCTCTTTCACCCGAATAAGTCGATGGTTTGCAGCTCAGAAACATCTTGTAGTCACATTTCTTTGGTACAGGTATAACAACAGGTGTAACAGGCATCTCGTCTTCCAAAGTAGGATCAGGTACTTCAGTTTCATTGTGATGACGACGGTCAAACATAGCTTGTATGTTTGCTTGTAGTCTTCCCATTTCAGTGGCCAAATCATCTCTTGAAACAAATTCAGTGCCTTGGGGTTGAACCCTACCTCCAAATCTGCCCCTACCTCGTTCTCCACCTCTTCCCCTTGTCCCGATTGTCCTTTCCTGTATATTTCTGGTTGTTGGATTTGTTCTATCAGGATTTCCTTCTTCATCTCTATTCATACGTCGAGTACCACTTGCCATTCTGTTGATTTTCACAGGGTTAATATACATATAAGCACATACCCCATATAATAAGGTATTCCAGTTCAAACATGTACCTGTAAGTTCATAATTACACTGGCCAGATGTAATTTGAAATTACCTTACATGATGTTCCTTCTACCTTTTATATTTAACATCCCAAAGGTTCCAAAATATCAAGGACATCCTACTTCGCATGAAGTTTAAGTCTAGGTATGGATCCGAATACCTAAATCCCTTAAACTAGGGCTCTGATACCATCTGTAATGACCCGTCCCAACATACATCATATAACATACTTTACATGCCAAACATTTTCAATAAAATATACATATTATTCACATAAGGTCCGAAAGTCTTAAAACTGTACATTACATAATGCGGTCCAAACTTTTCGCTAGCATATTTTACAATACTATTCGTACAAAATGATTAAGGAAAAACTTATAAATCCCAAACAGCCTTCAAAAGCACGTTACACTTTATCCTTGCCTTTATACCTTCCTTGACCTGGAATACATATTTTTGAAAAGAAAATGAGGGTTAGACCAAACGGTCTAGTGAGATAATCCCTGTCAGTTTAGTAATCCTTTTATAAAACACAAATATACAACAAGTATTTAAATACCAAGCAAGACTCATGCACTGTGTACAACTCCTCCTTCACATGGCCATATT
This sequence comes from Saussurea involucrata, assembly GCA_033807775.1. Classification (NCBI taxonomy): domain Eukaryota; kingdom Viridiplantae; phylum Streptophyta; class Magnoliopsida; order Asterales; family Asteraceae; genus Saussurea; species Saussurea involucrata. Next base: position 39,912,472 of record CM066320.1, on the reverse strand, counting down.
AGTTGGTTGCGAACCAACTAATCAATTTACTCCGCTGCACTAACATACAGCCAACTCCGCTACCCCTCCGTACAACCAATACTCCGTCGGTCCTCAGTCCGGCCAAGGTGCACTCGTGTAGTGTAATGTTTATATAAATACAACATATATCTCAATATATCATATTTCAATAATAAGCATATCATCACACTACCTACCACATATTTATTCCACATATATATGTATTCCAGTTTGAAAACATTTTAAAGTAAAACTCACCTTGTTAATAGTTTGAAGCCACACACGCGCAAACGATGCAACCGAACACCACTATCAAACTTCACTAACGAGGGGCAACCGAGCCTGAAGATGAATTAGCTTCAAATACTAACATGAATCTTCAATAAACATGAGAAACTTTGTTCTTCATTTTCTCTTTATCTCATAACCCTTTCTCTCTTCTCCCTTGTTCTTCTTCCTCTTTTCTTCCTTCTTTTTCTCTATTCTTTCTTTCCCCCTCTCTCATATGTATAACACACACACAAACACAAAATATCTAGATATTAATTGAATTAAAAGGGGGTGGAGGCTATGACTCATGATGTACTATGGTCACTAGGACCATTTTCCCCCTTGACTAACAAAAATGACACTTTAACCCTCAAACTTATAATAAGACTTATACAAATAACACAATATTCCCCTAGAATTATATGATCACTTAAAAATACTGAGGTTACTTACTACGGGTTATTACAGTATCGGGGCCCAAGCAGACTCCCCTCTACACGAATAGGAGGGAAACAAATTCCAACCTACCGGTCTGTCATACTCATCCAAGGGATCATCGGATCCCGAGGCTCTCTGATCCCACTGTGCAGACCGACTCCACATAGCATACTCATTCCTTTCATAAAACATGCAACTTAGAATCTTTGTCAATCATAATTCTCATTTCATCATGCCAAATATTCTTTTAGATAAAATAAGTATTTCATGGGAAACATGCACATCAGTTCGTAAATATTTCATTCTCGTAAAGAACCATATTCAGTTAAAAGCATTTATCAGCTTACGTCGTAAAAAGGTTTTAGGGAACTCACCTGATACTATCGTTGAACGTACTCTTGCTATACCTTCGAGCTAAATGAACCAGACACCTAAGGATATTAGAAAGGCATCAGATTAGACTGTCCGATGCTACTGTCCAGTTACTGAACTTTCCGGGCACTATGACCTTTCCGGACACCATAGACTTTCCGGACACTAGTCCTTTCCGGACACAATTATCCGGACAATGGTCCGGACACTTCACACTTTCTGGATACTCATCCGGGACTAGAACTTACCAGGAAACTCCTTACATCCGAAGAATATGAACAACACCCGAAAACCCCCACTGTCCGGACACTACTGTCCGGATGGGACGACGTCCGGAAACTACGGGCTGAACGAAAAACCATAATCCAAAAGTGATTAAAAACCTGTTTTCTGCTAAAGGCTCGATTAGACAAACATAAGGGTTCATCCACCAGTCATAAACACTCATTTAATCCATTCCTTTACCCCTAAATCGATACTTACAACTCAAAAACCCAAAATCCCCTTTTTGAACAATAAGGTGGAGAACACATTGAACTTAAGGTTTTTCATTCCAAAATCTTAGACAAAACAGAAGAGATGACCACAAGAAACAAGGAGAAGAGTTTAGATGAAATTACCTTCAATGCTTTCTTCCCCAATTCATATTTTTCCAAAGTTTCCTCTTCTCTTCTCTTTTCTTCTTCTAGCCGCCAAACACTCCCACCCAAGAAATAATACTTATAATTAATTAAGGGATGCCCTAGGGATTTGGGCCATTTTATACTTCCCACAAATTGCACAAAGGCCCCTTAACTAAACTTTCATTCTTTTAACTTTAACCACCAAACTTCCAAAACCTATTAGAATTTGGGTTGTTACAACACTCCCCCCTTAAAGGAATTCTGTCCCCGGAATTCCTCATTGGAAAAGATGCGGGTATCTTGCCTTCTCCAAAATTGACACTTCCCCAAAGTAATGCCACTTCTGACTCAGTCAACCACCTCATTAAAATTGAAACATGGAACATTGGGTGCATTCCCTTCAGTTCTTACGGTACTCTAACTCGTAGGCTACTGTTCCTACTCGATCGATCTTGACAATAGAAGATTAAATAAGGCTTCTCATGCATCTTTACTTCCTTTAACGAGGAACTTGACGGAATCCCCCGCCACAACACGAGGTTCTCTTACCAGAAACAATCACTCACTTGACATCTTGGCACAAGGCCAACCCTGTACATCCCGACAACTTACAATCCAGAGTTCCTTCATCGTATTACAAGCAATTCTAGATTACTTCTCCCAACCAACAATCGTCTATGAAAATAACATTTCCCTTTCTCGGACCATCTCGACCACAGTTCGTCAACCATCACTCGCATCTTCACCACTTCACCACTCCATACTTATACGTAACTAAGAGTAAGAACCTCCAAACCCATCGTTGAAGTGTTCACCTACTCGAATTAAACTTATCCTGAAGCACATCAATTCTTCGCTGATTGCCACATTCATCCAGTCATGTAAAACATAACTCCGGTTATCCTCACTCCACTGGGAGGAGTAACCCTGGTCACACCATGCTATTCTCACTAGCTTAATCACTGCACGACCAAATCATTCAAACATTTCTCACAAATTCAGTAACTTAACTCATTCAGTTGTCTTATCCACTTCTTTCCTGCACAAAATCATACACAATTTCCTTTCTCAATACTCTTTCCAAAAGTTCGCACACTTATCAATGACAATCTACACAACACTGCACCTACCGGCATTACTGCCAAGTTTACTACTTCCGATTAATTTACTTATTCCGACATACTATCTTCACCTCCCCAAGTTAGCGTAGAGCACTGCCCACCAACATTACTCTCCCCTCTGTTCCGAAAATTCCCAAGCTGAAAATACTTTCTCATTACTATACATAACCAAACGGTTGCACTAGAATTCTAACTTAAGGCTTTCGACCAAATCACCTCGAACTGACACCAGTGTTCGACGTCACTATACATTCTTTAATCTCCAACTTTTACTTTCTCAGACAATTCGCTCACACATAAGCAACAACTCACATTCTTTAAGGGTTTCGCATCTACTACACCACATTTTGACTAACACACCCATCATCTTCTTTAAACTCCCAAATGATCCCAAAATATACCTACTTAACGACTCTTACAACCAAAAACGCTTGGTTTCTCCCTTGGGTAACTACCCACAACCACTCCATCATACTATCCCGAACATAATCATGTCACATCGTCAACTTACACCCTACGTGCTCCAACAACCTAGTTAACAAATCGTACATCTCATCCGAAACTCCCAAAAAGGCTTCTATCTGAGGCTTTCTCTCTCTCTCTAACTTCACATCACTACGACACTGGTTGGAACATTGAGCTTGACCATTACTGTCACTACACATCCGTATACTCCTCGCCCAAAACGTCACACTGCAGACCAGATCTCTCATGGTCATTCACACAATTCAAACTTGCCTTCATATCCTCCCGTATATATAACTGAGTCTATCTCGCTACTTAGTCCTCTCCCGACTTGTTGAACTATAACTCATGAGTTCTCAATTAGCTCAAACACAAACATTCTAGCTAGCTCTTTACGATCCGAGTCCTTACAAAAACAAGGCATAGTCCCTCACTGAACGATAAAATCTACACACTCGCTTCGTTCGTGCTATATACCTTATCCTTCTACGAACCCTCCATACCTCGCGAATAGAACGCTTACCCAAAACAGCAGTCTCTCACTAACTTAACACCCCTACAATGGTGTTCTATCAACTTTCACTCTTCTGGTTCAATCCTTCGGCCTCAACCATCTTTCCCAGCTGTCGACTTCAACATCAAAATCCAACCTGTATCTGCTTTCTTAACCTATTCTTTAACCTGGGTTCCTTACGGAACCTAATCCTTCCAACCTATCATAATCAACTTCGTAGTCCGTCTCCCTCATTTCAAAACCTACTCATGTAACATCAATATTACAAGTTCACCTCTAAACCCATATCCCACGCCGTGGACATTTCATTTCTGCCTCGCAACACTGCTCACAATGAGTTGCTAAAACTAACACATTGATGACTTCTAGTCCTTCCTCCGGACACCATCGTCCCTCGGCAACTGTATTTCCAGTCACTGCACAAGGGTACAGACCTTCACCCAACCGGTACAAAGGTCCACTTCCGATTTTCCCATTGTTCACATTTCCTCTTGAACACAATTACTAAAGCTACAACATTCTTTCCTGGTTTGTTCGACACTTTTCCACTCTTGAAGTTCTTCCTTAGCTTAACATATAATATCTTACGACCTAGTGAGTTCATAGCCTTCATGCATGACCACGCAGTAAATAAATCATTCCACACATTTTATCATTTTAAATAAACAACATTTGGAAACAACTTGGGTACCCACGACCCCATTACTATTATAACTTCTATGCCCTATACAACGATTCGAGAATCGCTTGCATGCATCTTCCCGTGAACCTTAATCTTACTCAATCCGAACGATGTTATTACGACAGTGATATATTGAATGAAAATCTTTTCATACGACACAATTCTGAAGAAATTACCGACACCAAGTAAACCAGTCGGTTCTCTCACTCATTTATAAGATATCAACAGGTTAAAACTCATTTTGATTGTAAAAGTTTTGCTGACAAACGTTTTCTCGACCTTTTTGTATCAATTTAACTTATCATGAAAATTGTGAAATAGTTTGCAAATCGTTAAGCTCAAAATTTCATTGTGCAATGTGTATGAAATCACCTTTTCTTTAAACATGTGCTTGCACATTCTGACTCATTTTCGATCAAAATTGACATTTACACATTTAACTTAAATTGTGAAATTTCATGTTACATCTAAGAACGCTATGCATGAAACTCTACTTGCAATTGAAGGCTACTCATCCTAACAAGGTCAACCGTTTTACTCATGCAACTTATCCTTGACACTCTACCTTCGACCAATGGTCGCCCTCTCGGTCATGCAATGACTTGCTGTACATACATTCCACGGTCCACTTACTCAACCCTTTCATACTATTTTCATTTTGATCAACTATCTCACTTTCTATTTCTACCTGCTTTCACTTCACTATAGGTATCTTGTTTCATTTACCCTGCCATCGAAAAGCATAACTAAGAAGTCAGAGCTCCATTGACAATTCAAGATTTCAACACAGACCTTCCTTACCATCCCGACTGATCTATCCCATGATTTCTATAACTAGGACTCTCCCGAAACCGGAGTCTTACTCAAAATCAAACATTCATCATCTCCGAATTCACGAAGAGCTACCTCTAGACGACTCATAACATTCTTTACAACATTTCTTCTCTACGATGTATACATACATCACATCATAAATGATCTTTCACAATACTTCCCAATCATGGGTCTCACTCTACCCCATCAGGGATCTTGCTAACATTCTAGATTACTGGAACACGACGTATAAACTAGCTTAAGACTACAACTTCAGAATAATAAGGCAGGTCAAGCACATACATGTACCTGTAAGTTCGCAATTACACTGGCCAGGTGAAATCCCAAACTTACCTTACATGACTGTCCTCGGTACCCTACTAGTCCTATATCTGCCATAGTGCCTTCCTGACGCATTTCTTATATATACAATAGTTCCCTCCTAACGCATTCCCTGATTCTCAGTTGTGATTTCTACTCCAAAGTTTAAGTTTAGGCCCATCCGGTCACCTAAATCCCTTAAACTATGGCTCTGATACCATTTGTAACGTCCCAAAAACATAGCATGCAATAACATAGGATTAAATCATAACATTTAATAAAATCGGGTCCCAAAAACTTTCTTTACATCAATCTCAAACTATGGTTGGCGGAAACAACCTATACACAACTGAGAATATTCTAGCTTCTATGGGTAGCACTTGCACTGTCTCTAGCTGCATCTGTACTCTATCTTTCTCTTGCTCACTTACTTGAGCCTCTTACTACGTGCTTACCTAAAAATGGTTTAGTTTTAAAAAGCGAGGGTTAGACCAAAAGGTCTAGTGAATTACCTCCGAAAACAACATATATACACAGTGGGAAAATCGTTTATAAAATTCATCATCAAACTTCACATAACGTCAAACATGGTACTGCACCGTGTAATGGATCACATAAACATTCCGCGATCGGGGCCCCAGCAGACTCCCCTCTGGCCTCGTATCGGGGCCCAAGCAGACTCCCCTCTACCCGAATAGGAGGGAAACGAATTCCAGCCTACCGGTCTGTCATACTCATCCAAGGGATCATCGGATCCCGAGGCTCTCTGATCCCATAGTGCAGACCGACTCCACATAGCATACTCATTCCTTTCATAAAACATGCAACTTAGAATCTTTGTCAATCATAATTCTCATTTCATCATGCCAAATATTCTTTTAGATAAAATAAGTATTTCATGGGAAACATGCACATCAGTTCGTAAATATTTCATGCTCGTAAAGAACCATATTCAGTTAAAAGCATTTATCAGCTTACGTCGTAAAAAGGTTTTAGGGAACTCACCTGATACTAGCGTTGAACGTACTCTTGCTATACCTTCGAGCTAAACGAACCGGACACCTAAGGATATTAGAAAGGCATCAGATTAGACTGTCCGATGCTACTGTCCAGTTACTGAACATTGCGGGCACTATGACCTTTCCGGACACCATAGACTTTCCGGACACTAGTCCTTTCCGGACACAATTATCTGGACAATGGTCCGGACACTTCACACTTTCCGGATACTCATCCGGGACTAGAACTTACCCGTAAACTCCTTACATCCGGACACTATGAACAACACCCGGAAACCCCCACTGTCCGGACACTACTGTCCGGACGGGGCGACGTCCGAAAACTACGGGGTGAACGAAAAACCATAATCCAAAAGTGATTAAAAACCTGTTTTCTGCTAAAGGCTCGGTTAGACAAACATAAGGGTTCATCCACCAGTCATAAACACTCATTTAATCCATTCCTTTACCTCTAAATCGATACTTACAACTCAAAAACCCAAAATCCCTTTTTGAACAATAAGGTGGAGAACACATTGAACTTAAGGTTTTTCATTCCAAAATCTTAGATAAAACAGAAGAGATGACCACAAGAAACAAGGAGAAGAGTTTAGATGAAATTACCTTCAATGCTTTCTTCCCTAATTCAGATTTTTCCAAAGTTTCCTCTTCTCTTCTCTTTTCTTCTTCTAGCCGCCAAACACTCCCACCCAAGAAATAATACTGATAATTAATTAAGGGATGCCCTAGGGATTTGGGCCATTTTATACTTCCCACAAATTGCACAAAGACCCGTTAACTAAACTATCATTCTTTTCACTTTAACCACCAAACTCCCAAAACCTATTAGAATTTGGGTTGTTACATAAATTGTTAAAGTTTATTAGTTTTTAAGATTACTTGGATAAATTTAAATTGAATTTAAAACTTAAAGATAAATATATAGAGTGTTACTATTCATCGAAGAAGATTTAAATAGAGGGTTCATCGAAGAAGATTTAAAGAGTAAAATAGAGATAGAAAATAAAATAGAGAGTTCAAGAGGTCTAAGTCTTTGTTTATTTTCTTTAAAGAAATGCTCCTCACACGTGTACATAGCCCTTAAAAAGTTTGACTTAAAATGACATAAATGGCCATCATGTGAGAGGCATGTGGGAAAAGTTAACGGTACAAAGTTAAAGAGAGTTAGGTCAGGGACGTGATCCATAATAAAGTAGAAACCATGGTGACCATTCTTGTACTTATTTCATTTGAGGGACCCAATCCTAAATTTCATGTGACCATAGGGACGAAATTTGTAATTTTCTCTAATATTTAATTAATGGTTTAATCTCCTAAAAGTCAACTAAAAGTTAACTTACGGTCAACTTTAGTCAACCTTAAAGTACTAAATTCTATATATTATCCCATAACATCTAATTATTAATCTTTATAATTAGACAACCTCATTGTCCCAACTAAAAACATCCCGAATAATTCAAATATCCCAAAAGACGTCACTAAAAATGATTATTAAATCATCTACTATAAACCAAACAATTTAATTAACTTCCTTTAGGAAATAATTAATTAAAAAATATTAATTGTCTAAAATAAGTTAACATATTAGTTAAATAAGAATTTAACTTAATATACTAATTAAATTTGAAATTAAATTATTTACTTAAATATAGCCTACTAAAAAATTCTCCACTTAATAAAAACCCCTTTAATATAATTAAAGCCAATCATGAAACCCAAAATACATTGAAGAGCACCATCCAATCCATAGCGTAATGTCGGTCCCCGGACTCCGTTGTTCGCCGGAAAAACGCGAATTCGTCCCTTTCACGTGTTTCATTCGTTTTCTCTCATTTGTTAATCTTTTTCTAAGATTCCGTTTGCAATATAACACCACAATAATATTCCCCAACTCCATAACAAAGATCATGAATTTTCATGAATCATAACCTTCCAATTTCGAGTTTAAAGTCTCGGTTTTAAGCGCTTTCGAGACTAAAACTTACCCGGCTAAATCAACCCGTTTTAACATTGTTTTCCATTATTTCGTTTGCATTAAATCATGATGTTAGTCATGGTTCTAAATAACTCGTTATGGCCTCGTTATGGCGCGTTATGGCATCAAGGCTTGGGGTCGCCGCCACGTTAACCCCTGTGTCTCTACCTTAAGGCTTGGCTTGCATTGTAACGCGTTATGGCACGTTATGGCGCGTTACGATGTGTTACAAAGCGTTACGACACATCATTTTGTAAGATGTGAGATTATTTTTAATATATAAACAAATGATAATTGTTTATGCAACCTAAGACTTAAATACACATTTAAAGAAAACTTGAAACTAAAAACCCAAAATTGGTAAATACTTACTTCCATTCTCGTACACGAAGAGTCGAACGTGAATTCTTTGAAAATTGAAGAAGGTAGTGAGTAGAGATTCAAGAAATTACCTCCGATTTTACACTCTTGATATAATTTTTCATAAGCTCTATACATTTGGTATAAATTGTCTTTTTTTATTACTTTACATGAATTTATTTTGTTTAACGTTATTATTCTATACACTAGCACACAAGTGTGTATCTATGTGTATACATATGTATATTCCGCCTTAAGACACGCCTTGAAAAACGCCGTGGCCTCGCCGTAACTTGTAAGGCTTGACCTCACCGCCACGCTACGCCTCACGTCATTTAGAACCTTGATGTTAGTTACAACTAATTTATAATATGATTTCCAGCCCTTATAAACTAAATAAACAACTCGAATTTCGAGTTTTACACAACCCCGCCATCGAGACCATCGCCACAACGGTGTTTTACACGAAATACATGACGCACAACCATCGTTAGCCCTCAAAACTTGTATCATTCTAAAGGTAATACAAAGATGAATCCAACCACATAAAGAACAACGAATTTGGTTAAAAATATACCTTCAGTTGCGTTTTTCATTTAAAGAAACCGTAACCAGTTCGACCATCGATTTCTCACACATTTCTCCATGACTTCTCAAATCATAAAAAAAGTTTGTTCCCTCTTATAATCTATATATCTATATATATATATATATATATATATATATATATATATAAGCAAAATATGGATTTGCTTATGTGGCATCATGAGAAGCCTTCTTTCACATTTCTTTATTTTCTCATAGTTTTGATTTTTTTTTAAATAAATAACTTCTCATAAATGACCATTCTACCCCTAAATGAAGATTGTGTATTTCATTATATGAATGTTTCTTTGGTAATTTTCTCTTCGACTTTAATTAGCTTTAATTTCCTCTATATCAATCAATCAATCAATATATATCTATAAATGAAAACCTAAGCATGATGACATGACACAATGAGAGTATTTCATTGATATTTTTCTAATTTATCCTAATTTTGAGTTTTTTTATAAATATTAGCCTTGATGAAGAGATGTAAGATTAGTATTGTTTAGGTTATCCCACATTGATAGAAAGATGGAACAATAGTTGATGAAGATGTGTATATAAAGGGTTGGTTGATGTTGTTGAAAAATGTGAAATGGTGTTTGGCTTAATATAGCTAAATCCAAGAAAACCTAAGCATAATGACATGGCACAATGAGAGCCTTTCATTGCTATTTTTTTATTTTATCCTATTTTTAAGTTTTTTTTAAATATTAGCCTTGATGAAGAGATGTAAGATTAGTATTGTTTAGGTTATCCCACATTCGTAGAAAGATGGAACAATAGTTGATGAAGATGTGTATATAAATGGTTGGTTTATGTTGTTGAAAAATGTGAAATGGTGTTTGGCTTAATATAACTAAATCCAAGAAAACCTAAGCATAATGACATTGCACAATGAGAGACTTTCATTGCTATTTTTCTAATTTATCCTAATTTTGAGTGTTTTTTTTAAATATTAGCCTTGATGAAGAGATGTACGATTAATATTGTTTAGGTTATCCCACATTGGTAGAAAGATGGAAAAATAATTAATGAAAATGTGTATATAAAAGGTTGGTTGATGTTGTTGAAAAATGTGAAATGGTGTTTCGCTTAATATAAGCTAAACCCAAGTTTAACGATTAAATTAAATTTTTATTATACTTTTTTATATTTTGAGAAGGATCTCAAGTGAAGATTGATGGTTTGAACATCAAGAAATACATTAAAGAATTAAAGAATCTAATTTTTTCATTGTTTTTTTGTAAATAACATCAATATATATCTATAAAGGAAAACCTAAGCATGATGACTTGACACAATGAGAGCCTTTTATTGCTATTTTTCTAATTTATCCTAATTTTGATTTTTTTAAATATTAGCCTTGATGAAGAGATGTAAGATTAGTATTGTTTACGTTATCCCACATTGATAGAAAGATGGAAAAATAGTTAATGAAAATGTGTATATAAAGGGTTGGTTGATGTTGTTGAAAAATGTGAAATGATGTTTGGCTTAATATAAGCTAAACCCAAGTTTAACGATTAAATTAAATTTTTATTATACTTTTTTATTTTTTGAGAAGGATCTCAAGTGAAACTTGATGGTTTGAACATCAAGAAATACATTAAAGAATTAAAAAATCTAATTTTTTCATTGTTTTGTTTTTGTAAATAACAATGCTTATAAATCAAAAAAATATATATTATATGAGTTTATAATTACTTTTCTTATTTTTTGTATTTTTTTAGTTAGGTAACAAATGTTTATAAATCAATACTTTTTATTTTTATTTATTTAATTTTTCACCATACGTGTAGCGGAAACTGATAGAAAGGGGCGATAAGCTCAACAGATGAGAGGTCGTCCTAATGAAATAGAAAGCTCTAGCTATGAGTGACTCAAATCTAAACGTGATGCGCGAGGGCCAATATTCAAATGAAAGCAAGGGGCTGATTGCCCTCATGAAGGAAGGATGAATACATGCGGTCGAAAGAGTAGCTCTCTCGAAAGCAACTTGTTAGCTTCAATCTTCCTAATCATAGAAGTATTTAGAAGTAGTGAAAAATAGGCTAAGTGAAGAAAGCCTCTTACAGAGGCTCTGCCGACCTTACCGAGAGATCAAGGTCAAGAAGCTACAGAAGCTAAAGAGGCGCCCTACAGAAGCTCTGCCATACGCGCAAAGAAGACCAAAGACTCGGAATCCGGTGAAGACTGCTCTTCTAAGGAGCAAACCACAGAACCTCTGTGGCACTTCACAGAGCCTCTGCGGTCTTCAACAAAGACTTGAAAGATATTTATAATATCTTGCTACTGTTACAGGACCTGTTCATCAACTTGCATGGTAGCATGCCCTGTCCAACTGCAACGTGTCAAACTCTGGTTGGATCCAATAGGGCTTAGTACATAATAGACGTCTGCTGCATTAAATGCAATACAACACGTCCAACTGTTCATGCCATCCGTCCAACTATTCATACCGTCCTTTGTGAATAGTAACATATGCTTTATGGTCCCCTTAGAGTAGTATATAAGGAAGACTCTTGTTGAGTTCTTCCTATTAATCTATCAATCCGTCGATCGATCAATCGAACACTTTGAGAGAAAAACATCACAAGAACACACAGCTTAAACACCTTGAGAGTCAGATCTGTTTTAAAGCTTTGCTTACTCACTGTTCTTGAATTTGTTCTTAATACATATATTCAGTAAACTTTGAGATATTATTTCCTGTTCACTGATTACTTATATTGTGTTCTAAATCTATCAAACATATCTGTTAGTTCTTCAAATACGCTTCCGCATCAAACTCAAACTTGAACTAATAAATCTGATAATCTTGTTTAAACAAAAGAGGGAACCAACACAACTGATCCAAGAATTGATGGATTTGGTAGAGTGTCAGTCACAACACTAGAACCAAGTTAAAGTAAATAAAAAAATGTGCTAATTTTATGAATGAAAAATAAATTTCGTTTATTTATGACCTTTTAAATCAACAAAATCATGAATAAAAAGCCTAATATATTTCATATTAAAAAATCTAATCAACAATTCTAACTTTTTTTTAATACATCCATTGTTTTATATTATATTAGTTAATTAACACATTATATTTTTCTTATATTATAACTTAACATGTTTCATGATAAAAAAAATCGTTACCGCGCAACGCACGGTGGATACACTAGTCTTTTTATGTATAAAAGTAGAAACCATAATAATGACGTGGCACAATAGTTTCGCAAGAAATCTGTATAAAATTTTTCTGGATTTTTGTTTTTTTATAAAACCTCTGAAATGTCTAAGACCCTTCTACCCCTAAACATAAAATGAAAGCTCCACTATGAGTTGGGTATTTTTGTAATTTACATATATAATGAACTCCAAAGCATCTTCTCCTATAGCCCTAGAACTATCGATCCATCTCCCATTCTCTTCCACTCTATCTTGATGATCTCTCAAAATTTTCCAGTCCATCGCCATCTCTTGCTTTGTTTTTTTTATCGATCCTCATTTCACGAGTCGTTCTTCATCCATAAATCCTTTTTGCGTATGTTTTATGTTTGGGATTTTCAATTTGTTATCCTTATATATTTCTTTTAGATTTTTTTGGCAAAACCATAGGGTTGATTACGTGGCATCATCACAAGTGAGAATTTGAAGCTCTCTGTTGATTTCTTCGGAACCGCAGGTATTTCCTCGCATCCATTTCTAATCTCCTGCTTCGTTTTCTTATTAATTTAATCGAATGTTGCAATCAAATGTTGGAGTTTGTTGATTACTATTGTAGTCGAAAGATAGAATGCAATTCATTAACTTCACACTTCACAGTGCCATGTGGTGTTGAAATCGGCTCGAATCCCTCTCCTTGCAACCGTCTGTTTTACCAGAAACTTGATCACTCTTTCTATTTTTGTTACCAAAGGAACACAACAACAACAACCTCCGTTCTCGATGTTGTCAAACAGACCCAGTCGAGTCCCCCAACCGTGGCTTCGAACACGTTGTTCTCAACACCTTCTTTTACTAAGGCAAGAAAGAAAGACATTTTTTTTAAATTTGCAATCAAATGCTTGAGTTTGTTGGAACTTTATTGGTTTCTCTGCTAGCACCACATTCCTGTCAAACATTTCACGCCAACAACCAAGGATATAAACGTCCTTGGTGATAAATTAACATCGACACCATTGAGGTTATTTGTGAAAACATAGGTATTTGTTTATTTTTGGGTTTCTATCACTCAAGTGTGTTATAAATTAGCTCTTTGTTTTTTTTATGGTATTCGTCTTTGTTCATTGTTATGTATTTCTTCTTTATTGTTCAATTATAAATTTGTTCTTAAATTGATTTTATATGCTTTAATTGTTGTAGAAAAAGGAAAGATTGCACTAGCTACTCTCACCAGGTAATGCATCACCTTGACAATTTAATTTTATATGTTCATTTCCTGGCCTTGTGTATTGATATGATAGCTTTTGGTTGTAATTTTCGAGCGTTCGGGATCATCTCTTCTGTGTTGTTTTCTTCTGGTCCTTTTTATTCTATTCAAAATATGTTTATGAAGTTTACTAATGCCGATTAGAATGAAGTGATCTTATAATAGATTAATAGTTGACCTTTTCAAGAATCTTTGTTACCTCAAGATGAGTGTATTTAGAGTGACACAAGACTTGATTAGAGACTGAACGAAGATCCCATATAGCGTGTTATACAAACAGACGAGCCTTATGCATACCGGTTAGGAGCATGTGTTAAAGACAAGTCATAATATTTAATTTCTTTTACTTAGTAGTAATCAGTTAGTTTACCATCCTCATCTCCCAAGAATACTTACCCATTGGCTGAAAAAAGTAACGATGTCATAGAAGTAAATTAACATCTATGTTTTCTAAGCATGTTTCCACTTATATGAAAAACACTATTCAATTTTCTTCCGTTGAAAAGTAGGTAAACATATTTGATTATATTGTTTTTGCTACCCTTTGCCTAGAAATATCCACTTTGTTCCACAAATAATTGAATTGATGAATGGGATTGAAATAACCAAAGATTTGTAGAAGAATCAAACTGGGTGTGAAACAAGTTATACATAATAAATCTCTTTTATTTCTAAAGTGAAGTGAAAGATAGATAAATATAAAAACCAAAAAAAGCTTGCCTACGATGATTTATGCTTATTTCCTTCTTTAAATTGTGATCTCTTGTGGAGCTATTTTTGTGGTTACCTCCATTTTAATTTTTCAGGTGGTCTATTGCTTTAGAGGTACTTGGCATTTTTGGGGTAATGTGCTAAACAACCTTAGTGTACTTGACATTATTGGGGTAATGTGCTTAAACAACGTATATTTGTAAGTCCGTCAAAAGATAGTTTTTTTTTCAAGTTTGATTTATGTATGCATTTTGGTGTTTTTTCTTTATCTTTGTGTACAATCTTTTTCCAATGATTGTTTTAATTTCTTTGCATTTATATAGGTTAAGTTTTAGGGCAGAAACACAAATGAGTTTGAATGTTTACGGAGTTTCAGGTTGCAAAAAAAGGCCCTCAACATCTTAGTGAAATCAGGCCAATTCTTCCATAACTAATTGATGGTATGTATTTTGAATAAGTTCTATTGATTCATGTCACGAATTTGGTTTTTCCTTCACATTGGTTTGCTTTCAGATTTTTTCAAGCTAATGGATGAAGTTGAAAATGACAATCTGGCCAAGTTCTTTTCTTCCATACCCTTGAGACTATTGTTGACAAGTTTAGAGAGGTTATGGCACCTAGGTGATATTTTACTTATCAATAAAAAATGTGAAATGCACTTGCTACTATCTTTTTCCCATTCTAACTTCCACTGTTGATGTGATATAGGTTGATACAGCTTAGAGGTCTATCAATGCCCCTAAAGCAGACAATCAAGACAATCCTGGTGCTTTTGGCAGTTGGTCGTTGTTTACGTGCTATTAGTACGATACTTGAATAATGTATATATATAAAAGGTATTGTCTAATCTTCATTTCCTATAAAAAATTGGAAGTCAAGAAATGGTACTCATCCAATTTCTAAACATATATGCTATTTTGTCTCAGACATACTTGGTGCAAGCTCTAATTTGGAGGTGGGCAATGACAATTTAAAAGATGATAATAAATCAAGGGAACCCGAATAAAAAACAATAAATGAAAGGCAATCTGGAAAACTATGATTGAAGGAATTGGATTTTCTATTAACTCTTCGAGTTGGTGCTTCATGTGTTTTAACTTCCCGTTCATTGTTATTGTTTTTGCTTCCTTCTGACATAGATTGTGTTATTGTTTATGTCTTACATCGGACAACTTTTTCATGTTTAATGGATACTACATTCTTAATCTTATGTCATTTCACATTGTTTATTTTTTTATTTACACCGGACATGTTATTGCAACTGTGGCTATATGGTCATAAATTTATAAACAAAACTTTCTAATAATATATCGTCTATTATCTTTAATTTTTGTCACAGTTTTTTCTAATCACTTAAGTTTTGTATGATGTTAATTTTATTACGTATCAAAGATTTTTATAATTATTTTAATTAATTAGGTTGTAAAAGGGCGTGACTACTTTGCTCAAATACAAGACATGTAAGGTCTCAACCTTTGAGTAAGTTAAAAAAGTGTCTCCATAACATGAGTTGTCAATTAACAAATTACATTTGATTCTAACTTAGTTACGTATTTTCTAACGAATATATTTTTGTCACCGCGCAACGCACGGTGTCGAACACTAGTATATATAAAAGAAAAATGTGAAGTTGCTTATGTGACATCATGAGAAGCCTTCTTTCACATTTCTTTATTTTCTCATAGTTTGTATTTTTATTAAATAAATAGCTTCTCATAAATGACCATTATACCCCTAAATGAAGATTGTGTATTTCATTATATGAATGTTTCTTTGGTAGTTTTCTCTTCGACTTTAATTAGCTTTAATTTCCAAACTATTTAACTTCTTAGAGACATTAATTTTAGTCTTTTCATTTTTCCATTTATTAATTAGAGAAACCTACAACAAAATTATATATAAACTACAACCTAATGCTCCATAACATGGAATTAACAACTTTTATGTTCTATATTATGTTGTCTTAGGTTTGTATGTTTGTTTGTTGTTTGTTCTTTGTAAAATTACTTTCTGTCTATCTAACTTCTTAGAGACATTAATTTTAGTCTTTTCATCTTTCCATTTATTAATTAGAGTAACCTGCAACAAAAATATATATAAACTGCAACCTAATGCTCCATAACATGGAATTAACAACTTTCATGTTCTATATTATATTGTCTTAGGTTTGTATGTGTGTTTGTTGTTTGTTGTTTGTAGAATTACTTTCCGTATATCTAACTTCTTAGAGACATTAATTTTAGTGTTTTCATCTTTCCATTTATTAATTAGAGAAACCTACAACAAAATTATATATAAACTACAACCTAATGCTCCCTAACATGGAATTAACAACTTTTATGTTCTATATTATGTTGTCTTAGGTTTGTATGTTTGTTTGTTGTTTGTTCTTTGTAGAATTACTTTCCGTCGATATTGTTGTTCATCCTCCATAAAATTTCCAGGTAATAATTTATGTGAGTTATAGTGTTTATATATGTATATGTGCGTGTATTCTCAATCAATATCATTGTTTTTTTTAATAAAAAAATAGCGTATATTTTTTTATGTTTTGTGAGTTTTACATTTTTTTGTTAAATAAGTTTTTGGTTTTTCATTCGATTTATTTATAATTGTTACCTTGGGTTTTGTTGTGGATTTTTTTCTCATTCTTTTATGTCTACACAGTTTCTTAATTTTCAATTTGTAATTTTATAAGAAAAACGACATGAGATGACATTTTCTAAGCATCTCAATCCCAAATTTCATTATTTTTTCCCCTCAAATTTTGCATTTTCTTAATGTTTTGTAAGTTTTTGGTTTTTCATTCAATTTATTAACAATTGTTACCTTTGTTTTTGTTGTGGTTTTTTCTTCTCAATCTTCTATGTCTACATAGTTTCTTAATTTTCAATTTGTAATTTTATAAGAAAAACCACATGAGATGGCATTTTCTAAGCATCTCAATCCCGAATTTCTTCTTTTTTCCCTCGAATTTTGCATTTTCTTAATGTTTTGTAAGTTTTTGTTTTTTCATTCAATTAATTAACAAATGTTACCTTGATTTTTGTTGTGAATTTTTCTTCTCATTCTTTTATGTCTACATACTTTCTTATATTCCAATTTGTAATTTTATAAGAAAAACCACACGAGATGACATTTTCTAGGCATCTCAATCCCAAAAAAAAATTCCTCAAATTTTGCATTTTTTGATGTAGTTATTAGCAAAATGTTTAATTAATTAATCTATTCATTTTCTTTGTTTACACCTAAATTTGTTTATTTAATTTATTTCACATTATTCTATTTTTTCCACATAACATTCAAGGAACATATATATAATCAACATATTTAAGAACCCATTATATATTGATTATATAAATGAAATTACGGTCAATATGTATACTTCTATTTAGATGAAAATTGAATATAATAATATGTGTATTTTTAATAATAAAATGTTTATAATTAATAAAAAAATTGAAGACGACTATTATTCACATCAATATAATAACTTATGATCATTGTCAGTTATATTATTTTATATAACAATCTTTATATATATTATTTAAAAACAATATATATGAATAAAATTAGAATCAATATATAATTAAATACTTATTATTAACCCCTTATTTAATAAATGAAATATACTTATTACATTTAATATCATTAAATAAATTTAATATATAATCAAATACTTATTATTAAGTCTCTCATTGATAAATAATACGCTTATTACATTTAGTTTCACTAATTAAATCAATACTTTATACATTTAATATGACTACAAAAATCAATACATAAAATAAAAAATTATTATGAATCAATATATATAGTTAAATGTAACAACCGAGTTTCGTTTGCATGTATGCATAAGATTTGTGTCTATTGTGAAAGAAATGGAAGTTAAGTTGAGGGACTATTTAGCAATTAGTGAAATGTATATAAAGACTCCAATCCCTAAGGCTGCCTCTATATACTGCAATTCAGTATTTTGGTGTTGGTGTTTGGCGGCTAAGAGAGGGAGCAAAAGAAAGAAAGAGAGAGAGAAGGGTTTGAGAAGAAATCAAGAGAAAAGAGAAATCAAGCTAGAGTCTGCAAGGTAATACTTCCTAATTCGTTCTTCTGTTTAGTGTGGTGCTTCTCCTTCTTATTGTTTTGGATTCTTAAGACAGATGTTGATGATTCTTGAGTTTTCACCTTATTTTCTTGAAAATGAGTCTTATGGGTTTTTGTCCCTATAAACCGATTTAAGGGAGTAATTATGGTTTAAATTGGGTATTTGGAGTTAGTGGATGAACCCTTGTAGTTATCTAATCAAACTAATGGCAAAAATCGGGTTAATGATCACTTTTATTAAGTCTGGGTTCGAACAACCGTAGTGTCCGGACACTAATGTTCAGTAGTGTCCGGACGTGGTTGCAAGTGTCCGGGTGAGTATCCCTTGAGAGTGTCCGGGTGGTTTTGGGTATCCGAGTGGCTGAGGTCTCCGGATAGGTTTAGTGTCCGGGTGGGTTGCCCGGATAGGTCTAGTGTCCGGATTTCTCGTCCGGAAAGATGTTACGTCCGGACAATGCTGTATCCGGAAAATAGCTGTATCCGGAAAATAGCTGTGTCCGGATTGAGTTCTCCGGACAGAAGGGTGAACTGTTTTCTGATGTGAAACTGTTACCTTAGGTGTTCGTGTGGTTTAGCTTGGAGGTATTTAAGAAGTGCGTTGTACGTCAAGCAAGGTGAGTTCCCTAAACCTCTTTTACGACGTAAATGTTATATGATTCTTTTACTGATTATGGTTTTAACAAACATGAAATATTTATGAACTGTTATGCATGAAAGGAAAGGAATGTTTGATGTGATGAAATGATGCGCATGATTTATAAAGAGCCAAATGTTTTATGAAACGTATGTGTATGCTATGTGGTGTCGGTCTGTATTGTGGGATCAACGAGCCTCGGGATCTGATGATCCCATGGATATGTATGACGAGACGGTAGGTTGGTATTCGTTTCCCCCTAGGCGGGTATCGGGGAGTCTGCTTGGGCCCCGATCGCGAATGGTTAAGTGATCCATTACACAGTGCAGTACCTTATGTGATGAGTTACGATGTTATCATCAAAATGATTTTTACTGTTGATACATGTAGTTTTCGGAGGGAATTCACTAGACCTTTTGGTCTAACCCTCGCTTTTAAAACTAAACCATTTTCAGGTAAGCATGTTAAGGGTTCTTCCAGTAAGAACTAGGAGGCGATAAGAAGAACTTGAAGCTTAGAGTAACTTCAAGTTTTGGCTATGATGACTATAGAATAGCTCTCGGCTGTGGATTTAGAGACTTTCGCTGTCAATTTTGTTTAGTATGAATTATTGATGATGTAAAGACAAGGTTTTATGTAATTCGAATGCTTATTTATGGTTGTTTGCCTGTTATGAAATTTGGGATGTTACAAATGGTATCAGAGCCTTAGTTTAAGGGATTTAGGTGACCATTCGGGCCTAAACTTAAACTGTAAGATGAGGAACACAGCCGAGACATAGGATTGCCTCTAGGAACGATCACTATAAATGCGCTTAGGAATAAGATGCCAAGGACAAATGTGTAAGGTAAGTTTGGGATTACACCTGTCTAGTGTAATTACGAACTTACAGGTACATGTGCGTGCTTACAATACCTTACTTATAGCAAATTTGTTGTGTCACGTCTAGCAAGGATTAACTATTGGTTTCTTTCAGTTTAGCGCTATGGCTGGGAGAACGTGGAGGAATAGGTCAGCAAGATCCCTGAGGGATAGACCGAGCTCCATTGCTTGGGGAAGTGTCGTGTAGGAGTCATTATGATGTGATGTATGTAGACATCGTAGAGAAGAAACGTTGTAAAGAATGTTATGAGTCGTCTAGAGGTAGCTCTTCGTGGATTCGGAGAGGATGAATGTTTGAGTTTGAGTAAGACTCCAGTTTCGGGAGAGTCCTAGTTATGGAAATCACGGGATAGATCAGTTGGGATGGTAAGATAGAACAGTGTCAAAACCTTGAAAGTATCAATGGATCCCTGACTTTTTAGTCGAGCTTTTCATTGGCAGGACAATTGGGATAAGATACTTATAGTGAATTGAAAGCATGTAGAAGTAGAAAGTGAGGTAGTCGATCAAAGCGAAAATAGTGTGAAATGGTTGAGTAAGTGAGATGTGGAACGCATGTACATCAAGTTAGTGCTAGACCGAGAGGGCGACCCTTGGTCGTAAGTGGAGTATCAAGGATAAGCTGCGTAAGTAAAGCAGTTGACCTCGTTGAGTGAGTAGCCTTCTATTGCAAATAGAGTCTCATGCATGGCGTTCTTTTATGTAACATGAAATTTTCACGATTTAAAATAAAAATGTAAATGTCAACTTTGGACAAAATGAGTCAGCTTGTACGAGTGCACGTTTAAAGAAAAAGCGATTTCAGTACGTCGCACATTGAAATTTTGAGGTTAACGATTTGCAAAGTATTCCACACTTTTAATGACAAGTTAAATTGTTACAAAAATGGTCAAGAAAATGGTTACCTGCATTTCACTTATAACCAAAATGCTTATTGACCTTTCGATATCATACAATTGAGTGTGAGAACCGACTGGTTTACCTTGTGTCGGTAATTCTTTCAGAATTGTCTCATACGAAAAGATTTTCATGCAATATAGTATTCTCGTAATAACATTGTTCGGATTGAGCAAGATTGAGGTTCACAGGAAGATGCATGCCAACGATTCTCGAATCGTTGTGCATGGTTTTGAAGTTATAAGAGTGATGGGGTCACGGGTACCCGAGTTGTTTCTAAATGTTGTTTATTTAAAATGATAAAATGGGTAAAAGGAATTATTTATTGTATTGTCATGCATGAAGGCTATGAACCCACTAGGTCGTAGAGTATTACGTCTTAAGCTAAGGAAGAACTCCGAGAACGGAGAGGCGTTGGTCAAGTCAAGGGAGAACATATGTAGTTTTGGTATTTGTGTTTAAGGAGGGAGTTGGACCTTGGAAGAGTCGGGAATGGATTTTAGTGTCAGGTGTATGAGGGTCTGTACCTTTGCTCGGTGACTGAGAACACAGTTGCCGAGGGGCGATGGTGTCCGGAGGAAGGACTAGGAGTCATCAAGGTATTGGTCTTAACAACTCTTTATGAGTAGTGTTGTGAGGCAGGAATGAAAGGTCCACGGTGTGGGCCATGAGTTTCGAAGGGAGCTTGTAATATTGATGTTACCTGAGTAAGTTTCGAAATAGGGGCGACGGATTATAAAGTTAACTATGACGTGTAGGGAGGAATAGGTCCCGTAAGGAACTCATGTTAAAGGATATGATAAGGAAGTAGTTAAGAGTGTCTTTTGTTGTTGAGGTCGGCAACGGTGTATGTTGGCCGAGGCCAAAGCCTCAAACCAGATGAGTGTAAGTTGATAGAACATATTGTAGAGGTGTTAAATTAGTAAGAGACTATTGTTGTTGAATAGGCGTTCTATTTACGAGGTGAGGAGGGTCCGTAGAAGGACAAGGTGTGTAACACAAGCGGAGTGAGTGTAGACTATACCAGTCAGTAAGAAAATGTGCCGTGTTTAAGAAAGGACTCAGATCATAAAGAGCTAGCTAGGATGTTCGTGTTTGAGCTAAGTGCGAACTCGTGAGTCATAGTTCAACATGTTGGGAGAGAACTAAGTAGCGAGACAAACTCGTTTGTAGTATACGGGAGAATATGAAGAAAAGGGTGAATTGTGTACGAATGACCATGGGAGACTTGGTCGGTAGTGTGATGATAGGAGTGGTGGATGTACGAACGAATAGTAGCTTCAATTGCCAAGATATCTGTGTCATCCGGTGATGTAGTAAGGCGATGTTAGAAAGATGAAGGATTAGAAGGAAGTCCTTTTAGGATTTCGGGTAGAGTGTACGTTTTTCAATCCCAGTTGTTGAAGTACGTGGTTTGTAAGTTGGTGTTATTTTGACTGTTATCGGAATGGAAGGTCGGGGCAGAATTGGGTGATTGCCCAGCTGTGAGACCAAGCTTTGTGGTTATGTATGTTGTTAAGTATATTCTTGAAGGCAGAGTAAGTTTAAAGAAGATTGTGAATAGATTAGTCAAGTTGTAGTATAGTAGATGAGAAATCGTTAAAGAATGAAAATTGTTCCTTATGCGTGAGGGAATGATCCTAGAAGGAAATAGTTGGAAATTTTGGTTATGTTTAAGGAATGACATGATGATGATTGTGGGTCGGAGTGGTAGTATGATCATTAGTTGATTTGAAATGTCATAATAGAGGTATAAGCCTTTGGTTGGTTGATTAAAATTTTATAGATTTGTTAAGTAATGACGTTCATTTGTTCTTACAGGATGTGTTACAATTCTTGGGAAAGTGTTATTGAGATTAACACACTGATTATTAAAGAATTATATAAGGTAAATCTAAGTAAGAAAGTCGGGATGACGGTATATATACATCTGTCTGATTTTATGATCATGGTGGTTAATCGAAATAATTGTGGAACCCGAGTTTCGGGGTGTTCCTGAGTTAACAGATCCGTTTGTAATAGGGAATCCAAGGGGGTAGATTATTAGAATGAATAGGGGACGTTACTAAGAAACACACTTTGGGGTCATTGGAAGTTTAAAGAGGACGAGGGTTGTGTTAGTCAAAATGTGGTGGGATAGATGTGAAATCCTTAAAGAATGTGAATTGTTGCTTATGTGTGAAAGAAATGTCTGAGAAGGTAAAAGTTGGAGATTAAAGAATGTGTAGTGACGTCGAACAATGGCCTTGTTTCAAGACGGCTTGGTTGAATTCCTTAAGATAAGATCTTGGTGCAACTGTTTGGTTGTGTGAGTAATGAGAAAGCGATACAGCATATGGAAAGGTCGGGAGAGAGGGGAAAGTAATGTTCGGTGGGCAATGCTCCACGCTAACGTGGAGAGGTGAAGATAGCATGTCGGAATAAGTGAGTAATTTGGAAGTAGTAAACTTGTCAGTAACGCCGAAAGGTGCAGTGTTGTGTAGATTGTCATTGATAAGTGTGCGGACCGTTGGAAAGAGCATTGAGGAGGGGAATTGGATACGAGGTTGTGCAAAAAAAGGAGTGGATAAGACAATCAAATGAGTTAAGTTAGTGACTTTGTGAGAAATGTTTAAACGAATTGGTTGTGCAGTGATTAAACTAGTGAGAATAGTATGGTGTGACCATGGTTACTCCTCCCAGTGGAGTGAGGATAACCGGAGTTACGCTTTATAAGAATGAACGAACGTGGCAATCCGGGAGGAATTGATGTGTTTCAGGATAAGCTTAAATTGAGTAGGTGAACATTTCAACGATGGGTTGGAGGTTCCTACTCTTAGTTATGTTTAAGTATGAGGTGGTGAAGTAGTGAGGATAGGAGAGGTGATTGTCGAACTGCGGTCTATGTGGTCCGAGATAAAGGAAATGTATCTGCATAGACGATTGTTGGGTGGTGCAAGGTAGTGAGTTGTGATACGATGAAGGAACTCGGGGTTGTGAGTTGTCGGGATGTACAGGGTTGGCCCTGTGCCAAACTGTCAAGTGAGTGACTGTTTCTTAGTAGATGAATCTCGTGTGGTAGTGGAGGATTCCGCCAGGTTCCTCCTTTTGGGAAATAAAGGTGTTTGAGAAGCCTTATTTATTCTTCTATGGTTAAGACCGATTGAATAGGAACAGTAGTCTGCGAGATAGAGTACCGTAAGATCTGAAGGGAATGCATCCAATGTTCCATGTTTTGAAACTATTGAGGTGGTTGACTGAGTCAGAAGCGGCTTTACCTTGGGGAAGTGTCAATTGTGGTGTGGGCATGATACCCACATCTTTTCCAATAAGGAATTCCGGGGACGGAATTCTTTTAAGGAGGGAGTGTTGTAACAACCGGGTTTCGTTTGCAAGTATGCATAAGATTTGTGTCTGTTGTGAAAGAAATGAAAGTTAAGTTGAGGGACTATTTAGCAATTAGTGAAATGTATATAAAGACTCCAATCCCTAGGGCAACCTCTATTTACTGCAATTCAGTATTTTGGTGTTGGTGTTTGGCGGCTAAGAGAGGGAGCAAAAGAAAGAAAGAGAGAAAGAAGGGTTTGAGAAGAAATCAAGAGAAAAGAGAAATCAAGCTAGAGTCTGCAAGGTAATACTTCCTAATTCGTTCTTCTGTTTTGTGTGGTGCTTCTCCTTCTTATTGTTTTGGATTCTAAAGACAGATGTTGATGATTCTTGAGTTTTCACCATATTTTCTTGAAAATGAGTCTTATGGGTTTTGTCCCTATAAACCGATTTAAGGGAGTAATTATGGTTTAAATTGGGCATTTGGAGTTAGTGGATGAACCCTTGTAGTTATCTAATCAAACTAATGGCAAAAATCGGGTTAATGATCACTTTTATTAAGTCTGGGTTCGAACAACCGTAGTGTCCGGACACTAATGTTCAGTAGTGTCCGGACGTGGTTGCAAGTGTCCGGGTGAGTATCCCTTGAGAGTGTCCGGGTGTTTTCGGGAATCCGGGTGGCTGAGGTCTCCGGATAGGTTTAGTGTCCGGGTGGGTTGCCCGGATAGGTCTAGTGTCCGGATTTCTCGTCCGGAAAGATGTTACGTCCGGACAATGCTGTATCCGGAAAATTGCTTTATCCGGAAAATAGCTGTGTCCGGATTGAGTTCTCCGGACAGAAGGGTGAACTGTTTTCTGATGCGAAACTGTTACCTTAGGTGTTCAGGTGGTTTATCTTGGAGGTATTTAAGAAGTGCGTTGTACGTCAAGCAAGGTGAGTTCCCTAAACCTCTTTTACGACGTAAATGTTATATGATTCTTTTACTGATTATGGTTTTAAGAAACATGAAATATTTATGAACTGTTATGCATGAAAGTAAAGGAATGTTTGATGTGATGAAATGATGCGCATGATTTATAAAGAGCCAAATGTTTTATGAAACGTATGTGTATGCTATGTGGTGTCGGTCTGTATTGTGGGATCAATGAGCCTCGGGATCTGATGATTCCTTGGATATGTATGACGAGACGGTAGGTTGGAATTCGTTTCCTCCTAGGCGGGTATCGGGGAGTCTGCTTGGGCCCCGATACGAGAGGGCGAAAGGGGAGTCTGCTTGGGCCCCTATCGCGAATGGTTAAGTGATCCATTACACAGTGCAGTACCTTATGTGATGAGTTACGATGTTATCATCAAAATGATTTTTACTGTTGATACATGTAGTTTTCGGAGGGAATTCGCTAGACCTTTTGGTCTAACCCTTGCTTTCAAAACTAAACCATTTTCAGGTAAGCATGTTAAGGGTTCTTCCAGTAAGAACTAGGAGGCGATAAGAAGAACTTGAAGCTTAGAGTAACTTCAAGTTTTGGCTATGATGACTATAGAATAGCTCTCGGATGTGGATTTAGAGACTTCCGCTGTCAATTTTGTTTAGTATGAATTATTGATGATGTAAAGACAAGGTTTTATGTAATTCGAATGCTTATTTATGGTTGTTTGCCTGTTATGAAATTTGGGATGTTACATTAAAATTATAATCAAAACCAAAACTTATTATTATCAATATAGTAATATGTACAAAAACGATAGAAACATATATATATATATATATATATATATATATATAATTAGATTAACCAAATATATAAAATTAGAAAGAACAACTTTTTACAATCATCAATATATAATTATTTCAATTGCATTTGTTTTGTAATAACCGTGTTTAAATTGAGAATAGAGATCAGTTTGGGGTGAAAAGTGTGAAGCCTAAAGTTGAGGGTCGGATTTGTAAATTTGATGAAAGGTATTTAAACTCTTAAATTAGGCTCAAAACCCTAGAAAACTATTCTTGTTGTGTGTGTGGCGGCTTAGAGAGAGAGATCAGAAAAAGGAAAATGTTACTGCCATGGCGATTAGAGAAGGGAAGATGTATCAAATTGGGAGATTGAACCAAATCCTCCATCGATTCCTCCAGGTAAACTCATTTATCCCTGTCCTTGTTTACCTTGAGAAGGTCAGAATAATGGATATTGTTGTTAATGGGTTTTAGAGTAAACATAAATCAATCGACTGTAAGATGTGTGAAAGAAATAAGATTAAGTGGATTAGAAGAGTTACGGTGACCATTTTGTTGGGTTTGGACTTATTAATTAATGTAATATGGAAATGATTGTGCTATATTAATCTGTATCATCGTCGAGAGTCCGGAATTTGATTAATAACTAGCATCCGGAGTTCAAGAAAAGGGATCCGGAACTGCTATTTCTTTTGGGTCCGGAACTGTTTTTATGGGGGATCCAGAACGTGCTTTTATTGGATCCGGAAGTCGAATATAACATCCGGAATTATATATGCCCATGTGATCCGGAATTAGACCCACATAACCCATAATCCGGAATTTGCATAGAAGATCTGGATCCCAATTGCACAAAGATCCGGAACCCAATATTTTATGATCCGGAAGTGTGTTGGTCTTGGGCCGTGGGCTCGGTGTGTGGTTTGAATCGAAATCAGTTGGTGGGATAATTAAATAAATGAAATTGGTTGTTCCTTGTCTTGGGCCGTGTGTAAAATTTGTTAATGGACCTGAAATCCATTCATTTTCTTGGGCGTGAGTTAGGATTTGCTTAGTGGACCGATTCCATTTAATTAATTGGACCGAATTGCTAGGAGTAGTTAGTGAATCTGAAATCCAATTTATTTCTTGGACCGATTTGAGCAAATTGTTAGTGGATCCAAATTCCACTTAGTGCGTGGGCCAATAATTTAATTGAGTGATTGCCAAAGCTTCACCTGGAATTCAAATAATAAACCATAGTGGACCTAATCTAATTAAGATCCGGTAGTTCATGTAAATTGGGGTTCCGGTAGTCTAATTAAATTTGAGTTTCGACAGTTTATTTTTGGGCTTCGGTAACTAATTTATTTTGGGTATCCTATATGGATTTGGAGTGGGATTTTAATTTGAGACCAAGACTTAGGATCCAGTGATTATTCGATTGAGACTTTTCAAGGTAGTAAAATTTAGCAGAATCCAGGGTGTCTTACCTGGTATGTGTGTTGGGTTAAATTGTAGGTGCGAGTAGAGACGATCGGTGCGAGTAAGCATTTCTAATCAGGACGCCAGGTGAGTCTTTCTAAACCTAAATTTTAAACAAGTGCGTTTAATGGTTATTTTCAAACTGTATTTATTTCAAAATGAAGAATAAATGTGTTTGAAGATTATTATGTAACTGTGTGCTTTTCAACTGCTTCTATTTCAAAGAGAAGATAAATTGTGTGACAATATGTGTGACTTATACGTGTGTGACCATGCTCTGGTTTTGGTGTGAAATGGGGGTGTGTCCCATAATAATTATATATATGAATTTGTTTCATATATGGGCGGTGTGTGCCCAATTGCGCTGTCACGGTGTGTGTGACCATAGCTTGTGTGTGCCTTATTGCGCTGTCACGGTGTGTGTGACTATAGCGTATGTCAGTAGCATGTGTCAATGTGTGCATATCATCTTAGTGTGCTTGTTATGATTGGTATAAACGCTTTCATAACTGATTTATAAAAATTATAATGTTTTATGGTGTGACTTGGTGTGGAGGGAACTCACTAGACCTCATGGTCTAACTTTCGCTTTTCAAAACTAAAACCTTTTCACGTAAGCAGTAGTCGAGAGCACGCTTAGAGATTTGGCAAGACGTGGGTCGGAGCTTGCGTTTAGAAGGAATAGAAGAACTTCTTTTTATGTCTAGTTAGATTTCCCAGCTGTATTTATGGTTATTTCCACGAACCCTGTGTTGTAAATCTTGATATTGTGACCACGTTGAGCCGTTTATTGGCGTTATGATTTAGAGATGTATCTTCTAGTAAGATAGTTTGGATTGGGTTGTTACAGATGGTATCAGAGCCCTAGTTTTAGGGATTTAGGTGACCGGATGGGCCTAAACTTAAACTGTGGAGTAGGAGGACACAACTGAGATATAGGAAGCCTCTAGGGAAGACCGTAATCATCGATAATTTAGGATGATGGTGGTAAGAACTTTCATGTAAGGTAAATTCAAATCACATATGGCCAATGTCATTATGAATTTACAGGTGCATGGGTGTGCTTGATCACTGTTGTTCTGATAGTCGATGGAGGTGTAAGTGTGTGGAAAGTGGTGGTTAGTGTGTGGAGAGTAACGGTAGTGTGTGGAGGGTGGTGGATAGTGTGTGGAGAGTAATGGTAATGTGTGGAGTTCTAACCTTGTGATGATGACAACAATTTAGGGTGTAGTGTGAAATTATTCTTGATGTGATTGTTGACGCTATCTTGAAGGGTATTGTTTGAGTGTGCGGGGTGAGTGTCCGTGCAAAGTAGAATCTTTAGGGATCTTCAAGGAAATAATTTATTGGAGGTGAGTTCCTAGTCTCTGAGGAGTCTTTATTCTTGGAGTTCCCGATGTCGGGAATTGAGATCTTGAGGGTTTCAGCTCAAGGATCGGATGGTAGAGATGTACTTTCTTACTCCCTAGTTAGTGGATGAGTGACAAGTGTGGTTGGGAAATGACAGACGTATGGATTGGTAACACCAGTATTGGTTAACCTATTTGGGATCGAGGTGAAGTCGTGTATTTCACAAATTAGTAGTTAGGTGGTAACTGTGAGGTTGGAGCATCCAAGTGTGTGGGGTTGTGTGGATAAGATGTCGGTAGCTTATAATTAGTGAGCATACGAGACATGGTGGTAATGAGTTGCTGTTAGGTTACGTGATGGACTAGTGTGGATATGGGGTGAGCGTAAGTGGAGAACTTTGCTCAGGACTTGCTTATAAGTTGTTCAAAGGTGGCAAAATTATATGTGGAGAGGCATGGATGTCTAAGTGACGTGTGGTGTTGTTATGCAAGGGTAAAAGGATGGAGTGGTAGTTGGTGGCTAGCTAAGAAGGGAATTGTGTGCTCTTGGATTTGTTAGTTTATGATGTTTCGTAGTAGATATGAAAACTTTGAGAATGATAAGCTAATCCTTGTGTGTAAGGGAAATGCAAGCGAGTGAGTTAATATCGTTTGAGAAATGAGAAGTGTTGGGTCGCTTCGAGCATTGAGTGTTATTACGGATTGATTTGGTAGAAATTCTCGTATGAGATGTGGTGAAATGGTGGGTTAGGTATAGTAACCGTTGAGATTGTATGTAGGTGACTGGTTTAAGCGTTGGAGAAAGCTGGCTGTGTGATTGGTCACGAGTGTATATCTTCTAGTGAGCCGTTCTTTGGAGTCGTGCTTTATTGGTTGAGAAGGAAGTAGAAGAAAGTAGTCAAATGTAGTCCTCGGGGTGAAGGACCGTTAGGTTGGACTTGGTAGTAGTAAAGGAGTGATGTTGTGGTAAAAGCGTGTGATTGTTATCCTTGGATTGTGGTCTGTATAATTAATGACAGAAAATAATTAGACGTTTTGTGTGAGGAAAGTGATTGTAGAATTGTGTGTAACATGTTGAAGAGAATTCTTAACTGCGAGTTAAGGTGTTATTCAAGGTCGATCTTGTGTTCGGTTGGCAAATTGAGTGTAGTTATTTTAGTAAGGGATTCATGTTGTTGTGACCTTAACTTCGGTGAAATCCGTTCTTTTAAGAAGGTGAATTTGTGTGTGTGAACCCTTGGTTGGACGCGTTTTAAAACCGTGAGTCTAGATGTGTGGGTGATATTGGTATGGTTGACCTGAGACGTTCTTTGTATATTACGCGAACTTTCTAGGGTAGGAGTTGTAGTAAATCAGAAGTGTGATGTTTAAAGTTTCGTTGTGGAAAGGCGTGTGTTTGGAAGGAAAGGGGAACTAAGACCCGGGCATGTCGAGTCATTCGTCATCGCCAAGCGTGAAAATGAGGTGGCATATAAGCTGAAGTTCCCGAGGAACTTCGGGGAGTTCATTCGATATTCCCACGTGTCGAATCTTATGAGGTGTTTGGCCGAAGAAAGCATGGTCGTACTGTTAGAAGACACTGGAATGGGTGAAAGTTGGATTATGTGGGGGAACTGTTGGCGATTGTAGATCGCAAGGATTGAAAGCTGAGGAACCATTCCTAGATTGTCCGAAGATGGAATTCCGGGGACGGAATTCTTTTGAGGGGAGGATATTGTAATAACCGTGTTCAAATTGAGAATAGAGATCAGTTTGGGGTGACAAGTGTGAAGCCTAAAGTTGAGGGTCTGTAACATCCCAGACCAACCGTACCAAATATTGTCCGCTTTGTCCGCACACCTGGACTCACGGTTTTAAAACGCGTCTGGTAGGGGAGGTATCAAGTTCCAATTATAAGGCAACATTTGTTCCCCTCCCCAACCAATGTGGGATCTTACAATCCACCCCCCCTTGGGAGCCCAGCGTCCTCGATGGCACACCAGTCCGGTTCCCGGCTCTGATACCATATGTAACATCCCAGGCCAATCGTACCAGATATTGTCCGCTTTGTCCGCACACCTGGACTCACGGTTTTAAAACGCGTCTGGTAGGGGAGGTATCAAGTTCCTCTTATAAGGCAACATTTGTTCCCCTCCCCAACCAATGTGGGATTTTACAGGGTCAGATTTGTAAATTTGATGAAAGGTATTTAAACTCTTAAATTAGGCTCAAAACCCTAGGAAACTATTCTTGTTATGGGTGTGGCGGCTTAGAGAGAGAGATCAGAGAAAGGAAAATGTTACTGCCATGGCGATTAGAGAAGGGAAGATGTATCAAATTGGGAGAAGAATTGAGAGATTGAACCAAATCCTCCATCGATTCCTCCAGGTAAACTCATTTTATCCCTGTCCTTGTTTACCTTGAGAAGGTCAAAATAATGTATATTGTTGTTAATAGGTTTTAGAGTAAACATAAATCAATCGACTGTAAGATGTGTGAAAGAAATAAGATTAAGTGGATTAGAAGAGTTACAGTGACCATTTTGTTGGGTTTGGACTTATTAATTAATGTAATATGGAAACGATTGTGCTATATTAATCTGTATCATCGCCAAGAGTCCGGAATTTGATTAATAATTAGGATCCAGAGTTCAAGTAAAGGGATCCGGAACTGCTATTTCTTTTGGGTCTGAAACTGTTTTTAGGGGGATCCGGAACTTGCTTTTATTGGATCCGGAAGTCGAATATAACATCCGGAATTATATATGCCTATGTGATCCAGAATTAGACCCACATAACCCATGATCCGGAATTTGTATAGAAGATCCGGAACCCAATTGCACAAGATCCGGAACCCAATATTTTATGATCCGGAAGTGTGTTGGTCTTGGGCCGTGGGCTCGGTGTGTGGTTTGAATCGAAATCAGTTGGTGGGATATTAAATAAATGAAATTGGTTGTTCCTTGTCTTGGGCCGTGTGTAAAATTTGTTAATGGACCTGAAATCCATTCATTTTCTTGGGCGTGAGTTAGGATTTGCTTAGTGGACCGATTCCATTTAATTAATTGGACTGAATTGTTAGGAGTAGTTAGTGGATCTAAATCCAATTTATTTCTTGGACCGATTTGAGCAAATTGTTAGTGGATCCAAATTCCACTTAGTGCGTGGGCCAATAATTTAATTGAGTGATTGCCAAAGCTTGGCCCAGAATTCAAATAAAGAACCATAGTGGACCTAATCTAATTAAGATCTGGTAGTTCATGTAAATTGGGGTTCCGGTAGTCTAATTAAATTTGAGTTTCGACAGTTTATTTTTGGGCTTCGGTAACTAATTTTTTTTGGGTATCCGATATGGATTTGGAGTGTTATTTTAATTTGAGACCGAGACTTAGGATCCAGTGATTATCCGGTTGAGACTTTTCAAGGTAGTAAAATTTAGCAGAATCCAGGGTGTCTTACCTGGTATGTGTGTTGGGTTAAATTGTTGGTGCGAGTAGAGACGATTGGTGCGAGTAAGCATTTCTAATCAGGACGCCAAGTGAGTCTTTCTAAACCTAAATTTTAAACAAGTGTGTTTAATGGTTATTTTCTAACTGTTCGCATTTCGACTGTATTTATTTCAAAATGAAGAATAAATGTGTTTGAAGATTATTATGTAACTGTGTGCTTTTCAACTGCTTCTATTTCAAAGAGAAGATAAATTGTGTGACAATATGTGTAACGTCCCAAAAAAAACATAACATACGATAACATAGAATAAGCATTCGCATTACAATTTAAAACTTGTCTTTAGACCTTTATTAGTCTATACTAAACAAAATTTGACAGCGGATGTTTCTAATCCACAACCGAGATCTGTTAGGACTAAAAGTCCTATAAAATAGAAAGTGATATAAAGAAATAATTAGTGTTATTTATTGGTTTGTAAAGCCTCTCAAGATAATGGGCTTTATGGATAATGGGCTTGGGCCTGTCAAGCCCTTGGTATTTAATGTGTGATTAGAGTGGTAATTAGGTTAGAGAAGGAGTGGTGAGATTAGCCGTGCGCTTAACAGAGTTTAGAGAGAGAGTTTGTTCATCATTCTAATCTTGTAACTCTCTGCATTCAATCACAAAAGGATTAATCGCTTCAAATTCATTGTTACTTGTTAATCTGGGATCCACAATTGGTATCAGAGCAGAGGGACAAAGCTATCGATTCAAAGGTATTCTTTTTGATTTTTCTTGATCATTCATCGCACGCACTGTGTTCATATCAAGAATTTGATTTCTTTGATTTTGGTGATAAAACCCAAAATTGAGGCTTGATAAATTCTTCTCATTCGTTTTCTAAGATATATCTGCGTTTTTCAAATCGTTTGGTTGAGTAAAAATCCCTGATTTTTAAAATTCTTGATTTGGTTTTTTTTTGCTCCCTGTTCGTGAAAATTATCAATTTTTCTTGTCAAAAGTACTAGTTGATTCGATTTAGTATTGTTTTCGTGTATTTTTGGGCTAGTTTTCTTGTTAGTACTAAGTTCTTGCATATTATTTCTCATCAAGACTGCAGAAATTCATCGAACCGGGTAAGTTTTTCTTGTATCTGATTTGTTTTCGAAGTCCCGGTATTGATATCTCCCGGTAGTGATAACTCCCGGTGCTGATATCTCCCGGTAGTGAATAACTCCCGGTATAGTTATCTCCCGGTAGTGATAACTCCCGGTGCTGATATCTCCCGGTAGTGATTACTCCTGGTGCTGATATCTCCCGGTAGTGTCTATTCCGATATCTCCCGGTAGTGATAACTCCCGGTGCTGATATCTCCCGGTAGTGAATAACTCCCGGTATAGTTATATCCCGGTAGTGATAACTCTCGGTGCTAATATCTCCCGGTAGTGTCTATTCCGATATCTCCCGGTAGTGATAACTCCCGGTATAGGTATCTCCCGGTAGT
Source organism: Saussurea involucrata (assembly GCA_033807775.1). Lineage (NCBI taxonomy): Eukaryota > Viridiplantae > Streptophyta > Magnoliopsida > Asterales > Asteraceae > Saussurea > Saussurea involucrata. The sequence goes on along the minus strand of CM066320.1, from coordinate 39,878,500 downwards.
GATAACTCCCGGTACAGTAATAACTCCCGGTAGTAATAACTCCCGGTAGTAATAACTCCCGGTAGTAATAACTCCCGGTATTGTCATCTCCCGGTACTTCAACTCCCGGTAGTAATAATTCCCGGTACTTCAACTCCCGGTACTTCAATTCCCGGTACTTCAACTCCCGGTATAATTATCTCCCGGTAGTGAACATCTCACGGTATTCCATCTCCCGGTACTCCATCTCCCGGTATTACATCTCCCGGTACCTAACTTAGTCCCAGTATTACTCAGTTGCGGGACTCGGTTTGCCAGTCCCGGTATCACAACTCCCGGTATTTCTCTGTGACTTCTCAGTTGCGGGACTTCCCAGTTGCGGGACTTCTCAATTGCGGGACTTTCCATTTGCGGGACTTGCTTCTAATACCGGAAGCTGTAAATTTCGGATTTTTAGGTTTTGTGATTTTTGAACTTTCATAACTTCAAATCATCATAACTCGCTCAAAAATCAGTATTTTGCAATGAAATTTTACAGGGTTACTCAAAATGTGATTTTGAACATATTCTCTAGGGATGTTTTCTGCTAAAAACACCTACAACTATGAGTTCTATCACACCACAGTAAACTGAACAGGCTTTTAATTCCGGACCAGTAAACCCTGTCTGCTTTTGATCGATATCTTGAATTGTCTCACGATCACTTCTGTCAAGTAACAATGTCTTATCCGACTTACTCTGAGCTCAAAGAGAAAGTTTCTCTTTTAGAAGCGCATATCTCTAAGCTAGAAGCCGAGGCTAAGATCAAATATGATGCCATAGGCAGGCTAGCGATTGAAAAGGCTGAGGACAAATGTGTGATAGAAAACTATCAAACTGAGTGCTCGGTCTATTCAGAAAGAGCTAAACTCCTCGAGACCCAAATATCTGAATATTCTCAAAAGTTAGAGAAGTCTCAAGAGGAGTATTCTAAAAGCATCTTAGTTCAAGAAAATGTTTTAAAAGAAAATGAAAAGTTAACCACTAAGCTTAAGGAGTTTGAATCCAAACTTTACAAACTTGGTCAATCTGAACAAACCATCCACTTGAACAAGCCTAAGGAGTTCAAATATTACAACTCGCTTTGGGGACTCGGATACGATAATCCGTGCTACCTAAAGAAAGTCTTGTCGAAGGTCCCCACTCTTTATGAATTTGATTTCATGGGCTTAGACAAGATTTATCCCGAGTACAAAATTAAGTGGACTAAGGCATCTCCGGAAGATGAGGAGTTTGAGGATTTTAAAAGACAAACAGCCATACCTCTACCACCAATAGAGGCAAAACCTAAATCTGAAAATCCTACTTCTGAAAATGACACGAAATCGGATGATGCGCCTCCTAGGAAGAACATAAATGTACAAATTCCCTTCGTGTACGAAACGCTTAATTCATCGTATTTAAATAGCAAAATTCCTTATCTCCCCAATAACTATTTTGACATCTGTTCTCTTGCCAAAACGGTTGAGACTCCGCCTTTTGTTCTGGCAACCGCAGATGAAGACTCTAATGATCAAACAGAGTTGAAACGTTATGTTCCACCTCTGATTTTGGAAAACATTATTTTTAAACTGGAAGAGTCAATTGCGAGAGATAAGGTCATTTATGAAACCGAAAGGATTGTACTTTTAGATTCTATTGAAAAGCTCAAACAGACTAAACCCGACACACTACCCGAATCTGAAAGAGAGTCCTATCGAACCGAGATTGATAAGTTGACGTCTCAACTGGCTGTTTTGGCATCTGAAGCCTTAACGCTGAGAATGGCTAAGGGGAATTCTGTGGATACCCCAATGACGCCGGTCACTTCTGAAACAATCTCGTTTGATGATGCTCAGATCTTTTCGGATAGTTCGTCGTGCAAAGCCTTTATGGGAGTGTCTGATGACACCACTACTAAAGATTTGATCTTTAAGGATAAAGGCAAGGCCATCGAACCCGATTCTGTTCAAAAGAATCTTTTTCCGGTTTTTGATAATCCCTTTGCGAATGACTCCTCGTCTGACTCTGATGGCGACACTCCACCTGATTCTGCAAGAAGATTTTCTAAGATTGATGTTGCTCCTACACTTGCAAGTCACATTCAACTTCTTGAGAAAATGCCTTCACCGGTTAATTTTAAAAAGGGAGAATGTTCCAACTCCAAATATGTTTCTAAGACCAATTCTTCAAATTCAAAATCTAAAAGACGGTCAAAGAAACGCCCGAAAACCGGTAAGTCTCACAAAAGACAATCTTATTACTCTAGTTCTTCTAACAGTGAGCTTCATGATTCTTCAGATAATCATGTTCTTAGAAAAGTAAAAATGGTTTGGAGAAAGAAATCAACTACAGAAGACAGTGATGGAAACAAGTCTCATAATTCTCCTGTAGTTGATACAAAGTCATTTACTTCCAAGACTGGCTCACGTGCTCATGTTTGCCCTATAGCTAAGCTAATCAGTCTAAACCGAGCAAAGATCTGCTGCACTTATTGTGGAAAAAGTGACTTTGTACACCCAAGGTATGTGAACAACTGGTATGGTACCTATAGCATCCCCAATCCCCATATTAAAGTCAAGACATCTAACCACCAAGGATCCATCAAAGCATGGATACCAAAATCTTTTTGATCTATTTTTGCAGGGATTTCATATGTGATAATATACAGAGTTTTATTTTCACATGACTGCGTTCGAAGGTTGTGCCACATTTGAGGGGGAGCATCAGGTATTTGACATATACATGGATTTTTTGTGAATTCAAAGAACCGTGGCAATTCATCCTGAAAAACTTACTTGAGTTTGTTTTTCTCCGTTTTTTAAATTCCAGAATTGCCATGTGTTATATTTTCTTTGATTTAGTTATTTCCATGTCTCACATATTTTGTTGATTTTTCGATGGAAATACACCCGCTTGAATTCCAATTTTGTTCTCATAGTACGTCCTTACTTACTAATGATTCAGTTCTTCTCTGGTAAATTAATTGTGACTTGTTCTTCACAATTAAACTTTCTGATCAATTGTTTCATTTGTTGCAAACACTGTGCTTACTGAGTCATCCTAGTCGCGCTTGAACTTGTTCTTTGATCTTCATTCACATTTTATAATGACTTCTGATCAACTCAGATCAGGACTCGTTCTTAAAAGATTGATTTCTAAACATGCCAATTTAGAACTCGTACTTCAATGTGTGCTTAATGTTTTATTGGTTCATTCAAAGAGTGTTAGGAATTGCATCGTTTCTATGGTCTATCCAGAACCGGAAGGACCTACCCAAGAAACACATCCTTTTTAGATAACAGTGAGGGGTCTAGATGTATAGACGAGTTTGGAGTGAAAAAAAAAGGTGAGGATGTGACATGACCTAAAAGACATATTGGTCCTTACCAAACCGAGTCAGTTAGCCGGGTAACCACACAATCTATTCATTCTCGTTCTTTGGAGATAAATATTGAAACAGACATGGACCCAATGTCGAAAACTCGTGTCACCCCACCTAGCCACTCAAGCATCTCACAAAAGATGCTTGTTTCATAAATGCACGGAGATTTAGCACATAATCTATCTATTCCTCACTCGGAGGTCTTAGATATTGAAAAAGGAAGACATCAGCTCCGGTCTCCGAACTTCCGATTCTATTCACTGTGTCAATTGATTTTTAACTTGAGTCCCAGGTTAAATCAATTTTTGAGCCAAATCGATATAATTTATTTCTTTCACACATGCACGAGTCTTTGTGATTCCCATTGCATATCTTCGTGATATTGCCGAAACAGTTTGAGAGGTAATTTTTAATATTTTACTTCAGTGATAACTGGAAGTCCTATCAGAGATACCCCGATGCCAACTCTGAACATAGGCCACACAATTATTTTAATTGTTGTGATAACAGTTACTAATGGGTTTCTGTGTTAGATGATTACCCTATTTTGGTTACTTACCGTTTTATCTGGTACTTTTGCTACTCATCAGTGTTGTCTTTGAAGTTACATGATGCTCAGGATGCTCCTAATCATCATGAGGGGGAGAACTGATACAAATTCAAAGACAAAGATCATCATCATGAGGGGGAAAAACGTTATAAAAGTTCAAAGACCCAGACTATCAAGTTGAGGGGGAGTAAGCAAAAGTTGAGGGGGAGTAACTGTTATAACCTGTGCTGAAAATATTACAACGTGCATGGTTCTTCTATCCGTTTAACAAAGTGCTGAAGTTTTCAAAGCTAATTCAACTCGTGGTTCAACTCGTGATACTAAGAAGACCAAGAGCATATTTCAAGGGGGGGCGTGAAAGATATGAAGACAAGCAACACTAAAGTGCTTCAAAGATTCAAGACGAAGAGAAGATCAAGATCGGAAGAGTTCAAGTTCGTATTTTTTCTTTATATAACTTTAGGGGGAGATTGTTAGGACTAAAAGTCCTATAAAATAGAAAGTGATATAAAGAAATAATTAGTGTTATTTATTGGTTTGTAAAGCCTCTCAAGATAATGGGCTCTATGGATAATGGGCTTGGGCCTGTCAAGCCCTTGGTATTTAATGTGTAATTAGAGTGGTAATTAGGTTAGAGAAGGAGTGGTGAGATTAGCCGTGCGCTTAACAGAGTTTAGAGAGAGAGTTTGTTCATCATTCTAATCTTGTAACTCTCTGCATTCAATCACAAAAGGATTAATCGCTTCAAATTCATTGTTACTTGTTAATCTGGGATCCACAAGATCTCCTATCTATAAGTAATAGTCAAAATCTTGGAGTGGCTCTAAGCTCCAAGTCCTTCTTGCATTATCTCCTAGTTCTTACTAGAAGAACCAATGCTACGCTTACCTGAAAATGGTTTAGTTTTGAAAAGCGAGGGTTAGACCAAAAGGTCTAGTGAATTTCCCCCGAAAACAACATATATAAACAGTAGGAAAATCATTTATATATTTCATCATTGACCTTCACATAACGTCAAACATGGTACTGCACCGTGATGAGGATCGCATAAACTAACCACGATCGGGGCCCAAGCAGACTCCCCTCTACCCGAATAGGAGGGAAACGGATTCCAACCTATCGGCTCATCACTCATATCCAAGGGATCATCGGATCCCAAGGCATATCGATCCCACAGTACAAACCGACTCCACATAGCATACACATAACATGTCATACATCATACAACTCGGAATCTTGTAAACCTTAGAATCATTTCATCATGCTAAATATTCTTTGAATAAAGTATGAGCTTTCATGTAAAAACATGCATATCGATTTGGTAAACATTTCGTGCTCAAATTAAACCATTATTAGTTAAAAGAACAATTAACACATTGCGTCATAAAAAGGTTTAGGGAAACTCACCTTGCGATGGATTTGAACGCACTCTTGTTCTACTCTTGAGTTAACCAAGCTTGGCACCTAAGAGATCAGACATTTCTCAATCAGCTAGAAATCCGGAAATTACTATCTTGACACAAGACTTACCGGGTACACCCTACTTACCGGTTACCGGAACTTACCGGGTATACCCTACTTACCGGTTACAATGGACTTTCCGGACTGTTGATCCAAACCCTCAGTGATTTGATAATGACCCTCTCTTATATACTTAGTGAAAATTGTAAGTAAACAATATGTATCAGAGTTTCACTATCGCTGATAAGCACTAAGATCTTCCAGTACCGTTGATAGGAACTCTCGCTCTTTAAGTTAAACATTCAGCGAAACTGTTCACCATAAATGCTCTGAGTCTGTTCAGTCATTATGATGATCGCTGATAAGTTAGTTGTTTACTTATGATCCCTGAAGACAAGTTTCACGTCAACAAAGGTTCTACGCTGAAGTCGAAGATCAAGCTCAAGAACCAGCGACAAGTCTCCTAATGAACTGATGCGGATCAGCGAAGACTCAGATTTGTCCACTCAACATGAAGTATCAAGTACAAGACTTCAGCTATCGCTGAACTCTATCATTCGCTGATATGAAATGATAGATCGCTGAATCAACGAAAGCTGATCATGAAGTCCTCCGTACAAAGTACTTTTGTCTTAACCACCCTTGCACGACTCCGTACGAAATGTCAGAAAAGAACCTCCGAATATCTGAAATCGTACAACCACTCTGATACTACACTGTTCATCCATGCGGCTACTAAGGTTGTCAACAAAGGTCAATGACATGCAACCAACCAGCTGATGACACGTGTAAAGTATATACTGACTTGCATTAAATGCATGCAGTATATAAAGAGATGAACTCACTTCATTTTGAAGTAACTTGCTAACTCTGGACAAGTTCAATCTCTTATCTCAAGATAGGTTATTATTAGTAATTTCCTTATCTCTCTTAGTGCAAGAAACCTTAGTGTTCCAACTTGTTTAGATTTAGGTTTATCCTTAATCTTGTTTCCGCAACAAGCTGTAAATTGTTAATGATTTATCAATAAACAATTTAGAAAAGTAAAATCTGTGTGTTTGTATTCAACCCCCCCTTCTACAAACTTGTATAGGCCTTCGGGACCAACAAGTGGTATCAGAGCAGATTTGTTTAATCTCATAAACAAGATCTAATCTAAGATATTTCTCTTCCTTGCTATTATCTGAAAATGGCCACCAACACAAACACAAATTATATAGACAATGGTTCTCTTGCTAAACCTCCCAGATTTTCCAAAGATAACTTCAACTTATGGAAAAATAGGATGACACTCTTCTTAGAAGGTTTAGACCCTACTATGCCTTACTATCTCAAGAATGGTCCATTCATCCTTGTAAGAATTGATGCTGCAGTTCCAGGCGCTGAGAATAGACCTGCTATTCCAGAAAGGCTGGTACCTAAGGAAATCCTTCAATGGACTGACGAAGATAAGAAGAAAGTGGCTATAGATACAAAAGCCAGATCCATACTATCCATGGCTCTTCCTGACGAAGTCTACCATTCCGTCATGAATCTGAAAACATCAAAGGCCATGTGGGACACAATATGTGTTCAGTATGAAGGAACGTCTGAAGTCCAGGATTCAAGAAAGATCAACCTGGTAAGACAATACGAAAGCTTCATTTCTGGTAAGAATGAATCTCTCTCTGAAGTTCACCAACGTTTTAATTGTTTAATTATAGATATGAAAACTGTTGGTAAGGAATATTCCAACTTTGAAGTACTGACAAAGTTTCTAGAATGTTTACCTGAAAGCTGGGACAATTATGCTATGTGTCTCAAGCTATCAAAGGATCTAAAATCAATGACCCTTTCAACCTTATATGGCACGTTGCTGAATCATGAGCAATTGAGCCATCTTAATAAGAATCTTGTAAAAGATTCCAAAAGCACCCCTGTTGCTTTAATCTCAGAGGAACCTTCTACTCAGCGACCCTCGGTCACTATCACTGAGTTAGAAAGTAACTCTGAAAGGTCATCAGATTCTGATTATTCAGATAATGATGAATCTTTGGCTCTCCTAACTAAGAAGTTCAGGAGATTTGCCAAAAAGAAAATGTTTAGAAAGAACAAACCTCTTTCCATAACTGACAAGCCTAGATCATCAGCGTTTGTTGATAAGGCTACTGCTACTTGTTGTAACTGCGAAAAGACAGGACATTTCGCTAACGAGTGCAGGTCAAAGAAAGTTTCTAGACCCTCAGCTTTTACAAAGAAACCCTTTGCTCTAAGAAATAAAGATGACAAATATTCAAAGCTGAAAGAAAAATATGCAAAGCTGAAAAGCTTTAAGAAGAAGAATAAAGGCCTGATGGCTGACTATGATTGGGCTGCTTCTGATGAAGAAGCATCATCATCTGACTCTGAAGATGATGAAGCAAATCTATGTCTTATGACCAAGATTGAAGAAGAGGAAGAAAGTTCAGACATTCCCTTCACTTCAACATCTGCTATTCAGGTATCACCTTCTTTCTTTACCAATATTGCAAATATTGATGAAGCTGATAGTCTCCGTAAGATCGATCTCTTGACTAGAAGTTTATACGAAGCCATGAACGGCAAAACTGTGGCTGAAAACCAAAATCTTGATCTCGCTGAAAAGCTTAAAAACTGACACCTTTAAATAGAAAAGCTTTCTAAAATTGAAGAAGATTTTAAAGATCAAGTATATTTAAATCAGCTAGTCAAAATCGAACGAGCAGAAGCTATCGCTGCATTAAAGGCTGAAAAAGCTACTGTTGAAGGATGGTGTAATTCTTCAACAAAGATCACTGAGATAATAAAGTCTCAGATTCCCATGAGTGATAAACGTGGTTTGGGTTACAAATATGAAACTCCAAAACCAACCACTGAGCGTTCAATGCTTAAATTTGGAACGTTCGTATCCTCAGTCGCTGATACTTCATCTTCTCAGTGCTCCTCGTCCGTTACACCAATCCCTGAGGAAACTCCTACCTCCTCAAAAGGCAAGGAGAAAATGGTTTATTCAAAACCTACCTCTGTCTTTAAAGACAAAGGTAAAGGAATTGTTATTTACCAGAATCCTCAGAAGGGTACCTTAGTACCAAAACTGAATGCTTCTAAAGCTTCAGTGGCTCATCCCTCTGGATCAAGGAAGTAGATATCTGGATTTATTCAGCGATCTACTCCTAGACTCAGATTGGATGTCCTTGGTAAGAAATCTGAAGAACTGAATGTTCGTCCCATTTCTAAAGCCAATAGTTTACTTGGTGCTGGCACTTCTAATTTGAAATTAAAAGCTCAGCATTCAAATGGTCCTAGAACTACTTTTAGTTATAGGAAATGTTATCACTGTGGACTTACCGATCATATTGCTAGTAAGTGCCCCACAGCCACCAAAGCTGAAAAGATAGCTAAGGTAAAGATTGCCCCCAAGGCAAAGAAGACCAACCCTGGTGCAAATCAGGTCAAGGTGAATTCTACCACTGAGGTTAAGAAATTAACCAAAGTGAAGAAAGACAAAGCTGAATCTTCAAATGCTGCAAAGACTGCTGAACCTTCCATTCCAACTACTTCCACTGACAAACGTGTATACATGGTTAAGTGGGTACCCAAGAAAAACTAATCTTCCTTTGTATTGCAGGTTAAGAAGGGTATCTGGTATCTTGATAGTGGATGCTCTAGACACATGACTGGAAAGAAAAGCCTGCTCGCTGAATACAAAGAAGAGAAGGGTCCCTCTGTGACTTTCGGTGGAAATGGAAAAGGACATACCCGAGGGTATGGTGTACTTTCAAATGGTACAACCTCCTTCAGAAGAGTCGCATATGTTGAAGGGATGAAGCATAATCTTCTAAGCATCAGTCAGCTTTGCGACATGGATAACAAAGTAATCTTTACTAAGGAATCCTGCTTTGTCTCTGACAAAAAGGAGAAGATAGCTCTCAGCGGTTATCGTTTGGAAAATGTTTATGTAATAAACATGGACTCAACAACCACTGAGAACTCCTGTTTCTTCTCAAAGGCCTCATCTGATGTCAACTGGCTATGGCATAAGAGGCTATCTCATCTAAATTTCAAGACACTGAACACTCTTTCTTCAAAAGAGTTAGTCACTGGTCTACCTCAGCATTCATACGCCAAAGAGTCTTTATGTTCAACGTGTGAAAAAGGGAAGCAGACCAAAGCAAGCTTTAAATCAAAGCAAGTTTCTTCAGTGTCATCCCCTCTACAACTACTCCATATGGATTTGTTTGGCCCTGTTAACAAACAATCTATCGCTGGAAAGAAATATACGCTGGTCATAGTTGATGAATTCTCTCGCTTCACTTGGCTAATGTTTCTCCGTTCTAAGAGTGACACCCCTGAAGAACTCATAAATTTTGTTCGGAAGATGGAAACCCTGAACAATCTGACCGTTCGCTCAATAAGGAGTGATCATGGGACTGAATTAAAAACAGTTCTCTTGATTCCTTCCTTGAGAGTAAGGGTATTTCTCATAACTTTTCTTCAGTGAGAACACCGCAACAAAATGGAGTCGCTGAAAGAAGAAATAGAACAATTATTGAAGCTGCACGTTCAATGCTCAGCGATTCTCACCTGCCTACTCAGTTTTGGGCAGAAGCTGTCAACACTGCTTGTTTTACGCAAAACAGGTCGCTGATAGTCAAAAGATTAAAAAAGACAGCCTATGAACTCTTTCATGGGAGAAAGCCATCAATTAGCTTTCTTCACATCTTTGGATGTTAGTGTTTTATACTGAACAACAGAGATGCACTTGGAAAGTTTGATCTTAAGGCTGATGATGGAATCTTTCTTGGATACTCCTCAGTTTCCAAAGCCTTCAGAGTCTTCAATCGTAGAAGACAAACTGTAGAAGAAACTATTCACGTCACGTTTGACGAATCCCGTTCAGCGAACTCTAAACCTTCCGCTGATATTGAAGAACTGAATCAATGGATGTTTTCTCATCTTGGTGATTCAGAAGATATTCCCACTAATGCTCATCCAGTAGAAGATGATAGTCCTATCATTCCAAATATGCAGAACAGTGAAACTGAAACTTCTTGGGTCTCAGCTGTTCCTATAAACACTATACCTAACGCTGAACCAAATGTCTCAGACATTCCATCTACTTCTCAGCAATCAGTGAATATAATGACAACTGCATCCATTCCTCTCTTGGCTGATACTCCTGACGTCGCTGAAGCTTCATCTTCAGCTCCTCCAGTTCAAGTTGAGTCAACGTCTCACGCTCCGGCTCAACGATGGACTATAAATCATCCAATTGAGCAAATTCTTGGTGATCCAAACGCTGGGATTCAGACTCGACGAAGTGCAGGTAATATTTGTTTATTTGTAAATTTTATTTCACTAACTGAACCAAAGAAAGTAGATGATGCCCTCAAAGATCCAAACTGGGTCAACACCATGCAAGAAGAGCTGACTGAATTCGAAAGAAACAAAGTTTGGAAACTTGTTCAGATACCAACTGATAAAACAGTAATAGGCACTAAATGGGTCTATCGAAATAAGTTGGACGAACATGGTACTGTAACCCGCAACAAAGCTCGACTTGTTGCTCAGGGATACAGACAAGAGGAAGGTATAGATTATGATGAAACATTTGCTCCAGTAGCAAGACTTGAATCTATTCGTCTATTCTTAGCATATGCTGTACACAAAAACTTCAAAGTACATCAGATGGATGTTAAGTCAGCGTTTCTAAATGGAAAGCTGAATGAAGAAGTGTATGTGGAACAACCTCCAGGATTCTCAGATTCTAAGCGTCCAAGTTATGTTTATAAACTGGACAAGGCACTTTATGGTTTGAAGCAAGCTCCTCGTGCATGGTATGACACTCTTTCTACTTATCTCCATATTGAAAAATTTGAGCGAGGTAAGATTGACAAAACTCTATTTTTTAGAAAAGTGAAAGGTCATATAATTTTAGTTCAAATATATGTTGATGACATTATATTTGGTTCTACTAACCCTGAGCTTTGTACTCGTTTCGCTGATAGAATGAAAGATGAGTATAAAATGAGCATGATGGGTGAACTAACATATTTCCTTGGTCTTCAGATTAAGCAAACTGAGAAAGGAACTTTCATAAATCAGGGAAAATATGTTAAAGATATGCTGAAGAAATTCGACTTAACTGAAAGTTCAGCTATGAAAACCCCTATGGCACCACCGCTGACACTTGATAAGGACACTAAGGGTGTTCCTGTCAATGTCACGCTGTACCGTGGGATGATCGGCTCTCTATTGTATCTAACAGCTAGCCGACCCGATATTATGTTTGCAACATGCTTGTGTGCACGATATCAAGCTGAACCTAAGATATCTCATATGAAAGCTGTAAAGCGAATCTTTCGATATCTTAAGGGTACAGCGAATCTAGGTCTTTGGTATCCCAAAGATTCAGGATTCGATCTAATCGCCTATTCAGATAGTGATTTTGCAGGTTGCAAAATGGATTGGAAAAGCACCACAGGAGGATGTCAGCTCCTGGGTGGAAAGCTGGTAAGTTGGACAAGTAAAAAGCAAAATTCAGTGTCCACTTCCACAGCTGAAGCTGAATATGTAGTTGCTGGAAGCTGTTGTTCTCAAGTCTTGTGGATGAGAAATCAGCTACTAGACTATGATCTTCAGCTCTCCAAAATTCCAATCTATTGCGACAGCACAAGTTCCATCGCTATAGCCAATAATCCAGTACTACACTCAAAGACAAAACACATCGAAATCAGGTATCATTTTATCAGAGATCATGTGATGAATGGTAATATAGAACTTCATTTTATTCCAACTGATTATCAGTTAGCTGATCTATTCACCAAACCTCTTGATGAGACAAGATTCAACTTTCTCATCAGCGAGCTTGGAATGCTGAACTTTGAAGGATAAAATCTTCAGCGATTCACATTAAGATCAGCGACACTACTACTTTGGATAAAATCAACTTGTATAACCCATTCTATCATTCTCTCTCTGAATAAACTTGATTCGCTGATATCAAGGTATGTTTTGTTTCTCCCTGACAATCGCATGAAAATGCAAGATTTCAAAACAAAATGCATCGCTGAATATCTTTTCCTTAACAGCGATATTTTGAAATTTCTTAAAACCTTCACTGAATATTTTCATTCAGTGCTTCATGTTTTCAAAAGTATCTCTGAGTTTTTCAAAACCTCAGAGACAACCAAGAATATGAAAGGACAGTTGTGACGTCATTGCAACGGATAAAACCCCGACACGTTTTCTCTTCCTGACACACGTTTGCACGTCTCGTTCAAACTTCCAATCAAATGCAAACACGTGTCCGTGTCATGATGAAAATCCTTTCCCGCTCAAGATTTTTTCTTTCTAAAATTTCTATATAAACAAATTCTTTGTTTATATTTTTCTTTTACGCGATCAATCTTCCTCCGCAAGAAAGAATTCACTGTTGCATTTGTTATTTCAAAAACTTCAAGAACTGTTCATCATCTTCTTCATCAAACATCAAGGTTAATATGTTCTTATTTATTACCGAATGCGTATAACTTGTTTCCGATCTTCGTAAAATGAAATCATTTTCTTTCGTGGTTTTATGAACACAACCATTTCATGGTTGTTCTTCAAGTTTAAATGCAAAATCTTAAACTTGTTCTTCATTCGTTTCCAGAATCTATTTCTGAGAAAACTGGAAAACAAGAAAATGGGTTTAACATTTCGTTTCAAAAATCAAGAAAAACCTTAATCTTCATTAAGACATTTTGTCTGAATGAAATGAACAAAATTTGAACCATCTTAATGGAAAATCTTTCCACATTAAGATTATTCTTATTTGTTAATCTTTGGTTGAACTGATAATACAGGAAATGGCAACATCTAACATTCCTACTACCGCTGAGAACTTCTCTACTGACTCTGAGGAAGTGGAAATCATCAAGGCTCCTCAGGTTAAGTTCAATCTTGATCAACTAGACTGGACTAAGATAAACAACCTTTCTGCGCTTCTCGAGTTTCCTCCTCGAAAGCAAGTCACACATCTGACAGATGCTGTGAATTTCTTGAAGAATTGCTGCATTTCAACAGCCCTGACCATTTCACCCCCTGCAAGTCAGCTGCTACTATCTCAGTTCTGGTACTCTGCCAGACACTCTCAGCTACCATCCGCCAATGATCCCTCCAAAACAGTTGATTGTATCCTCTGCGATACTGAATATGGCATGATAAAGATCACACCTGCCATCATTCGGAAAGCTCTGAACTTTCCCATCGCTACAAAGGAAAAACCTTTTGTTCCTTTCCCTGACCATAAGAAGATCGCTGACAAAGAAGCTCTTATTGCAATTTTTGATGCAATGGGCTATGTATGGGAAATGGGCAGAGACAAGAAGCCTGAGAAGAAGCTAACACTGCTGAAGAAATCAAAAATGCCCAGCGAGATGAACTTCATCTTCGCTCACCTTATCAGCTGCATGACTGCCAAGACCGACTCTTCTGATCAAGCCGCTCAACCTCAGCAAGCTATGGGATACGCTCTGCTGAAAGGTCTACACATTGATTGGGCATCTCTCATCTATGATGACTTGCTGCAAAGAGTAGACTTTGCCGCTGACAGGCCTGCTTGGGTTCCCTACCCCCGATTCATTAGCGCTATATTTCAATATGGCCTGAAGGAAAGCTACCCGCAAGAGGGCAATCTAAAACTCTCTCAGATTGGCCCTAAGGTACTCGACTTCAAACCTGTTGAAAATGAAGTACGTCTTTCTACCCTCTTAACTCTTCTCAACTCTTCTTCTACTTCTGTGGCTCCTTCAGCGACAATACCCATCGCTGATACACTGGCCACAAAATCCTCTCCTAAGAAAAGGAAACATTCATCTACCCCACTTGATTCTAAAAGGATCAAGAAAACAAAGGAGCAACCCCAGCAATCTCATGCTGAAGACTCCTCAGCTCTTTCTGCAGAGCTGAAGGAACGTTCAGTGGTACGCTCTGCCACACCTGAACAAGCCATCCCTTTTATCCAAACTTCAGCGTCTTTAAACGCTGAGGTTACAAACTTGGAACCGACCCATCCTCCTTCAGTCTCTCAAAAGACTGATGAAGTGATTGTCAGCGAATCCAACGCTGAACTCATAACCCAACCTCCATTCTTATCCTTCGCTCCTCCCTCCACTCATTTGGTCTCTACTCCAGATCTAACTGGAGCTGCCATCATTTCCTCGGAACATAAAGCTGATTCTCCAGGAATGATGAAGACAGGACCTGCAGAAAAATCCATGGGCACTTTTGAAGATGACATGGAACTTTACTCAGGAACCCGTGATTTCGATGAATTCACCAATCCTCCTGCAGGTAAACAACAACCCATAAACACTGTGACTAAATCCCAAACTTCTGAGCTTTCCTCTGTTCACAAGTTTTTATATGTTACAGGTCCTAATTTGGGAGATATCAACGCCTCTCTGAAGTCCGTGGAGACAAAGCTGACAGGTCTCACCACTACTCTCTCCAATAACTCTACAGCTGTAACAAACACTAGAGAGAATCTGAACAAGCTGACAACAGTGGTGGAGAAGAAGGATTCCACAGATGACATGAAGCAAGTTGATAAAACTCTCAGCGAATTCGCCAAGGTGCTCGCTGATATCTACACAGACTACACCTCTCTCAAAAACTCAGTTTCGTCCATGTCCAGCGAATTTACAACGCTAAAGACATCGGTTGGAACACTAGAGGGAGATATGTCTGCTGTGAAGACAAATGTCAACACTCTGACGACTGACTTAAGGTCTGTAAAGACTGACGTTGGTTCGATGAAGACTATGATCGAACAGCTGCTGCACAAGGCGAATACTCCTGCTCTTGCCCCTGTCCCTGAATCTGAACATTTTACAGCGGCAGATCGCATTGAGCTCGGGAAGATCAATCCTGCTATTTCTGGCCTTGAAGACAGATTAGCAAAGATTGAAGTTTGTGTAGGTCTCTCTGGCCAAGAAGACAGAGAACCTACCAACGCTGCTGAATCTAGCCATTCCTCCCCCAGTCATCATGAAAAAGAGGGGGAGAAGAGCGCTGAAGATCTCTCCAAGAGCGCTGAAGACCTTTCCCATGATGAATCTATCAGGGGAGAAAAGAAGGATGCTGAAGAAACCACCGCTGGACCTCAGGGAGACGAAAACCCTGAGGAAACCGAGAAGCTCGCCTCTGTATCTGAGGGGGAGCAACTCGAAGAAGAAGCTGAGAAAACTGAATCCGAAGCAGAAGATGATGAAGCCGTCGACATCCCTGATGATGAACCATCTTCTTCTCCAAAGAATGATGATGATGATGACGAAGATGACGATGACTTCTTTATCGTCAAACCTGCTCAAAAGATCAAAGCTCTTAAGGGAATCTCGATAAATGAACCTTCAGGGGAGCGGACAAAGACAAAGCCCTCAGCCTCTGGAGCTGAGAAAGGCAAAGGCAAAAGCGTCGCTGAAGATGACAATCTGATGATCTTGCTTGAAAAGCCGGTTTGTCAGGTATGCTAAACATCTCTCACTCCATCCCTCCTCTATCATACCTATCAGTTCTACTACCCAAGCCTATACACTTGAACCAATTCTCTCTATCTGATTCTACCCAAGTTCTTACTCGTAAGATCGCTGTGTTTCAGCTAGTCTTCTCCCCTGTTTGAGGATATCGCTGAAGGCTCCACAACTGCGACTTGACCAAAAATACCAGCTGCTGCTGAAGAAATAATCTCAGTCTTAGATTTAATCTCTGAGACTGATGAACCAGAAGAACAGCTACTCTCGCACAGAGGCAGGCCTTCCTTAGCTCCTCAAAAGCTAAGTGAAGAGGATCAGAAAAGAAGAGAGGAGATAATAAAGTGATTCGAGGATCAGCGAATCATTCTGAGGCGTGATCAACTTCCTTCAGTTCCTCCAAAGTTCAGAATTTCCAAAAAGGAATACAAGGAACATCTCAGAGCTGAACGTCTAATAGCTGAAAGAAAAGAAGCTGAAGAAAAAGACAGAGAATACGCCATCCAACTTTCTAAACGTTCAATAAAAGACCCCAAGATGAAAAGAGTTCCCATTGATGTTTAACGTCAGCTCTGGGAAAATGCCAAGAAGATAACTGAAGAAAAGAGAACTGTGTCTCAGTCAACTTTAGCCTGGTGCAAAGAAAAGGTCAACTACAGAGACTCTCCTGCCAAAATCAACAAGGTATTCATCTCTGGAAGAACAACCCTTGTTTCAATCGCTGAAATCGAGATATTCAGAGAAGATAAGAAGTCCGAAAAATTCTATGCTGAAGCCATAATGAAGTACGGTCTCTCTGAATGGTTGGAGATCAGGTTAGCCATCCAGAAGTCCAAGTCGAAATACAAGGAACATGTTGAAAAGCTGATCAACAAACAAATCGACTTAGTCTACTCCTGTGTGGATATTCCTCCTCCTCCTCCTCTCGAAAGTCAGAAAAGAAAGGCCTCAGCGAAGAAGAAGAAGAAATCTATATCTTCAATTGATGGCCCTGTCATTTGAAATGAAACAGGTATTGTTTTTTCATGTGCTGAAGTCCTTGGTCCTGATCCTGATCTTTCCATGCTTGACACATCTCTTCCTCCTGGTGAGACTTTCATCCCTGGCAAAGTCATAAGCGAACCCTACGGGATATTTTTTCATGACTACGATGGTGGAAAGCGTTTTCAACGGATCGCTGAGCTTCCAATCACTCCAATCGAACAACTCAGAGATCTCATCTACTGGTGTGACTTCAGAAATGACCCTCAAGTACGACATCTGAAACCCTTGATTTTTGAAGAAGCGCTGATCAAAAGAAAACAAGGTGTAACCGTTCCTGACTGGATGATTCCCACCACATCAATGACCCTTGATGAACTTCTCATTAAGGAAGAACCTTTGTAAGCTGATAGGATCGCCTCTTTCATCTATTTTATCAGTTATCCTTTTGTACTTGTAATTTATTTCGCTTGTACTTGTAATCTTTTCATTTCTCTTTGTATCTTGATTCAAAGTTTTAAAGAAAGATTTCAGCGAATGTACTTTACTCCATCAGTACTGAAAAGATCCCAGAAAACAGTAAAAGGGACAAATATTTTATGAGTTCTTTTTATCCTTATGTTTTCATTTAATAGCAATTTTCTTTGTTGCTATGTCATAATCAAATAGGGGGAGATTGTTGATCCAAACCCTCAGTGATTTGATAATGACCCTCTCTTATATACTTAGTGAAAATTGTAAGTAAACAATATGTATCAGAGTTTCACTATCGCTGATAAGCACTAAGATCTTCCAGTACCGCTGATAGGAACTGTCGCTCTTTAAGTTAAACATTCAGCGAAACTGTTCACCATAAATGCTCTGAGTCTGTTCAGTCATTATGATGATCGCTGATAAGTTAGTTGTTTACTTATGATCCCTGAAGACAAGTTTCACGTCAACAAAGGTTCTACGCTGAAGTCGAAGATCAAGCTCAAGAACCAGCGACAAGTCTCCTAATGAACTGATGCGGATCAGCGAAGACTCAGATTTGTCCACTCAACGTGAAGTATCAAGTACAAGACTTCAGCTATCACTGAACTCTATCATTCGCTGATATGAAATGATAGATCGCTGAATCAACGAAAGCTGATCATGAAGTCCTCCGTACAAAGTACTTTTGTCTTAACCACCCTTGCACGACTCCGTACGAAATGTCAGAAAAGAACCTCCGAATATCTGAAATCGTACAACCACTCTGATACTACACTGTTCATCCATGCGGCTACTAAGGTTGTCAACAAAGGTCAATGACATGCAACCAACTAGCTGATGACACGTGTAAAGTATATACTGACTTGCATTAAATGCATGCAGTAATAAAGAGATGAACTCACTTCATTTTGAAGTAACTTGCTAACTCTGGACAAGTTCAATCTCTTATCTCAAGATAGGTTATTATTAGTAATTTCCTTATCTCTCTTAGTGCAAGAAACCTTAGTGTTCCAACTTGTTTAGATTTAGGTTTATCCTTAATCTTGTTTCCGCAACAAGCTGTAAATTGTTAATGATTTATCAATAAACAATTTAGAAAAGTAAAATCTGTGTGTTTGTATTCAACCCCCCCTTCTACAAACTTGTATAGGCCTTCCGGACCAACACGGACACCACACACCTTACTGGGTACTAAGCACCCGGTAACCCAAACTATCCGGTAAGACTATCTGTCCGGTAACTTCACTAGGCTTCCTACCCGAGAACATACATCTTACCCGGTAACTATTGCAACATCCGGTAACTACGGGCTGGACGAAAACCCACATCTCTAAATGGTAAAAATCTGATTTCCTAATCAAGGGTTTGTTTAGACAATCATCTGGTTTCATTCCCTAATCATAAAACATCCACTTAATCCATTTTTAATCCGTAAAATCGAAACATTACAACCAAAACCCAAAATACTCCTTTAAAGACATTTAGGTGAAGAACACACAGATTCATAATGTTTTCTCACCCCAAATCCTTAGACTAAACAGAAGGGATACATTAAAATAGCAAGGAGAAGGTTTGGATGAGATTACCTTTACTGATTCTCTTCTACAAATCTGATTTCTCCAATTGTTTCTCCTTTTCTTCCTTTCTCTTCTTCTAGCCGTCAAACACCCCAAACAAGAGAACAATACTGATTAATGGATGATGCCCTAGGGATTTGGACCAATTTATACTTCCTACAAATTGCACAAAGGCCCCTTAACTAAACTTTCAATCTTTTCACTTTAACCACCAAACTTCCAAAACCTACTAGAATTTGGGTTGTTACAACACTCCCCCCTTAAAAGAATTCCGTCCCCGGAATTCCTCATTGGAAAAGATGCGGGTATCTTGTCTTCATTTCCGATTCCAATTCCCACGTAGCCTCCGGGCCTTTGTGATGCAGCCATTGTACCTTCACTAGTCTAGTCTTCTTGTTTCGTGATTTCCTCACTTTAAAATCCGTGATGGCTTCGGGTTCCTCTACAAAATTCAGTTTCTTATCCACCTTTATGTCATTTAACGGCACCGCTTTGGTCACGTCGGCTAGACACTTCCTCAAGTTGGACACATGAAACGCATTGTGAATGCCTTGCAATTCTTCAGGTAGATTCAACCTATAACCTACTTCTCCAATCCGTTCCGTGATCTCAAACGGTCCGATGTAACGTGGGCTTATCTTCCCACATTTTCCAAATCGTACGACTCCCTTCCAAGGGGATACCTTGAGTAAGACATTATCCCCGACATGGAATTCGATATCTTTTCTTCTCTTGTCCGCATAACTCTTCTGTCGGTCGCGACCGGCCTTCAGCCTTTCGCGCACTTGAACTATCTTGTCCGAAGTCAGTTGCACTATTTCTGGTCCGGCTAACTGTCTTTCTCCGACCTCATTCCAACACAAGGGTGTCCGACATTTCCTACCATAAAGTGCCTCAAATGGCGCTGCCTTGATGCTCGAGTGATAGCTGTTATTGTAAGCGAACTCGATTAGTGGTAAGTGCTTTTCCCAAGAGCCCTAAAAATCTAGAGCACAAGCCCTTAGCATGTCTTCCAACGTCTGGATTGTTGGCTCACTCTGACCGTCGGTCTGAGGATGGTAAGCGGTACTCATCTTAATCTGTGAACCCATTTCTCTTTGGAAGCTCCTACAAAACGTGGAAGTAAACCTGCTATCTCAGTCAGATACTATTGACGATGGCACACCATGGCGGGTTACGATTTCGTCGATATACAGCTTTGCTAACCGCTCTAACGAGTAAGACTCTCGTATTGGTAAGAAATGTGCTGATTTCATGAGTCGATCCACGATCACCCATATAGCATCGTAACCTTTTGGGGTCTTAGGAAGATGGGTTACGAAGTCCATCATAATCTGATCCCACTTCCACAACGGTATCTCTAACGACTGAAGCTTCCCGTACGGTCTTTGATGTTCGATCTTTACATGCGAACACGTCAGATAGGTCTCTACAAAATGAGCTACGTCCTTTTTCATTCCAGGCCACCAGTAGATCTCTGTACATGTTGTTAGTTCCAGGGTGAATCGTGTACTTTGATTTTTGGGCTTCTTCTAGAATCACCTTCCTGAGTTCCCCGAGTTTCGGGACCCTGATTCTCCCACTAAGACACTTCACCCCTCGACTGCCTTGCACTAACGAGCACGTTTGTCCTACAATTCTTTCTTTCTTGAGATTTCCAGCTTCGAATGTCTCGGCCTGACATTTCTTTATTTTGGCTAGCAAATTGAACGTCACCTCAGCCTCATAGCTACGATACTGGGGGTCTCACTCCTTTCCTTACGGCTCAAAGCGTCCGCCACTACGTTTGCCTTACCAAGATGATATTTGATCTTACAGTCGTAGTCAGTCAACAATTCAATCCATCTTCTTTGGCGCATATTCAACTCTTTTTGGTCAAAGAGATGACATAAACTTTTGTGGTCCGTGAAGATCTGACACTTCGTCCCATACAGGTAATGTCGCCTAATCTTCAGAGCAAAAACCACGGCCGCCAATTCTAAATCATGAGTAGGGTACCAAACCTCGTGATCCTTTAACTGCCGGGAGGCATAAACGATCACCTTTCCTCGTTGCATGAGTACGCAACCCAATCCGAGCTTCGATGCGTCACTGAAAACCACGAAATCATCAAACCCGTCCGGTAACGACAACACCGGAGTGCTGCTCAACATATCTTTCAGCTTTTGAAAGGCTTCTTCTTGCTTCTATGACCAGGCGAACTTGACATTCTTCTTGGTTAAAGAGGTTAATGGTGTGGCAATACGCGAAAAGTCCTTGATGAACTTCCGGTAGTATCCAGCCAGTCCGAGGAAACTTCGAACTTCTGACGGGTTCTTAGGTTGCTCCCAATCTCGGATGGCTTCAATCTTAGTCGGATCTACCATGATTCCCTTCTCAGACACCACGTGACCGAGAAACTGCACGTCTCTCAACCAAAACTTGCACTTAGAAAACTTCGCATACAGCTTCTCTTGCTTTAGTAGCTCGAGAATCGTCCGAAGGTGACTTTCGTGCTCCTCTTCCGATCTTGAAAATATCAAGATATCGTCGATGAACACTATCACGAACTGGTCTAAATAAGGTTGCACACCCTATTCATTAGGTCTATGAATGCTGTCGAGGCGTTGGTTAGCCCAAACGGCATCACCAAGAATTCGTAGTGTCCATACCTGGTTCTAAAAGAAGTATTTGGCATGTCCTCTTCTCTTACCTTGAGTTGGTGATAACCCGACCTAAAGTCTATCTTCGAGAAGTAACTGGCTCCTTGCAATTGGTCGAACAGGTCATCGATTCTCGGTATAGGGTACTTGTTCTTGATCGTGACCTTGTTGAGTTCTTGGTAGTCTATACACATCCGCATGGTACCTTCCTTCTTCTTCACGAAGAGTACAGGTGCTCCCCACGGAGACGTACTAGGTCTAACGAACCCCTTGTCTAACAACTCCTGCAATTGAGTCATCATCTCCTTCATTTCGGACGGCGCCAATCTATAGGGTGCGCGGGCTATTGGTGCAGCTCCAGGCATCAGATCAATTATGAACTCGATCTGACGATCCGGGGATAGACTTGTTAAGTCATCCGGATATACTTCCAGGTACTCACTTACTACCCGTACGTCATCCACCCCACGCTTCTCTTTCTTGGCGTACAACACGTACGCCAAGAATCCTTGACACCCCTTCCTCAAACACTTAGTAGCCCTAATCATAGAGAGAAGGCTAGTCTTTCTATCACGGCGATTCCCATACATCACTACGGAATCCCCAACAGGTAACCGAATCCTGACCAACTTTTTGTTGCAAACGATATTCGCATCATTCGCAGCTAACCAGTCCATAACCAACACCACGTCAAACTCTCCCATTGCCATGGGATATAGTTGCATAGGTACCAACCTCCCTTCTATATCTATGACACAATCTTCTACCAACTCCTTAACGAAAACATGATCATCATTGGCAGTTTTCACCTCTAGTGCTCTCTCCAAACGTCTAGGCCTCACCCCCAAACATTTCATAAAAGTATGCGATACAAAAGAGTGATTCGCTTCCGAATCAAATAACACCTTGGCACATAGAGAGTTCACTAGAAACGTACCTGCCACAACATCTGGAACTTCCTCCGCCTCTTCTGCGGTCATACGGAACGCACGTCCCTTCGGACGCGCCGATTCTGTTCCCTTATCGCTGCCTTTTCCCCCTGCCATTCTCCATACTGAGCTGATCCACCCCTTTTTAACTGCGGACAGTCATACCGCACATGACCCGTAGCCCCACATTGAAAGCATGATTTCCCCTTGGGACACTTTCTTGACACATGACCGGGCAACCCACACCGGTAGCATGAATTTGAACCTGCCATACATTCTCCCCGATGTGTTTTGTTACACTTATAACACGGTTTGCCAGCCGAATCCTTGCTAGCACGATTTTCTGTTCGGAACACCTTCCCTTTCCTTGAGTCATTTCCCGGTCCATCCCACTTACGCTTCTCACCACCTTTCTCAGATGTCTGACGATTCTTTTCCTTCTCAATTAACTCAGCCGTATTGATGGCCGCCTAAAAGGTAGTGGGATTTCTTGCCAAGACCAACTCCCGGATGCTACTTTTCAGCCCATAGATGAAACGTTCCACTCGACGTTCCTCCGTCGGCACATACAAATCAACGAAGCGAGACTTATCAATAAACTTAGAAGTATACTCCCGCACCGACATTTCCCTATGTTCCAAACCCATGAACTATTCTTCCAACTTTTTCACTGCCGCGAGTGGACAAAACTGCGCTTTAAATCTTTCCACAAACGTCTCCCACATCATTCCCTTAGCCATTGCCGAACCCTTTCCCCCAGTTTCGGCATCCCACCAGTAAACTGCATCAGACTTCAGCATGGATAGGGCAAACATCACCCTATCCCCATCAGCACACTTACACGTATCAAAAACCAGTTCCATCTCCTTCACCCATTTCATTGCCAAAACGGGATCACACTCACCCTTGAAAGTAGGGGGCTTGCATGAGGCAATGGCCTTGTAACTGCATCCCTTAGCTGCTGACTCATTCACCACCGAAGGGGTCGACTTCGAGTGACTTCCAGTACTGGTCTCCAGTGGATTTGACAGCTCCACACTCTCCCGGTTCTCGCTTGCTTCTTTGCTCCCCGATACCGACTGATCTTGCTTGGTAAGGAGAGCTTGCAGAGTCTCCTGAATTTTACCTAGCTCAGCAGCCAGATTCTCTGGGTCGGGTTTCCCCCATTCCCGGCCTCGACCACGTCCCCTAGGATGATTTACCCTCCTCGCCCTTCTAGTCACACGAGTCGTCCTTTGGGTCGGGTTTCCCCCATTCCCGGCCACTTGGGTGGCGGCTCGGCGGGGCGTTCTTCTTCGACCCCTACCACGACCCCTACCCCTACCCCTTCCATGGGTAACAGTCGCCCTCGTAGGTTCCAGCGGTTTATTGACTAAGACCTCCTCATCTTGATTCCTTGGAACAGCAGGTACTGACCTACTCCTCAGCGTCCTCCCAGCCAAAGCTCTAAACTGAAAGAAACTGTTAGAACCAGATTCGTGCAAAAATATAGAAATCGAATAGATGAATCACTAAGAACAATGATTTCCAATGGTCATCCCTTTCATTAATCTTTCAGAGATAATTTACAATAAGAGTTTAGAAAGCTAAAGAGATGATTAGCTTGTTTTTCCAAGCTAATCTTACATTAAATACTATGGGCCCGTGGTTAACAAGCCTATGACCCGTTCACTAATTAGGCTCAAATTAAACTATTACAATTCAGCCCTTGAACTTTAAATCAACTATAAAACCTGCCCTAACAATCTCCCCCTTTGATTTGAAGTTCGAGTTGGCGTTCTAGATCTCTCCAGTTGAAGACATATCTTTTGCGAAGCGCGAAGTGTACCTCGAACCATTTGATTGCACGACGGTAGTCGATGCGATCTTCAATCATTTCCAACGCATTCCGAGCAATAGTTTCATTCTGATTCGGAACATAAGAATACCTTGGATTTTCAGACTCGTGTGTAATGATCTTTCGAAGAGCATCTCAAACTTTGAGGAGTGTGCCGTCGCAGAATCTTTCCACCTGACTGAAGCGCATTAATTTTTCCTCTTTTTGCTCATTGAGGTAAACAATCCCGAATTCTGGTTCCAGAAGCATAGCGTTCTCGGGATACATGTTTAACTCAGGTGCTTTCAGATTCAGCTTGATCAGATTTACCTTTTTCGCCTTGTTCTCGATAGCCATTTGGAAGTCTGTTAGATAAGACATCATGATGGTGCGGACCAGGTATCGACGAACAGCTACGAGCGCCTTTATAATCTCTAGCGGTCGGATGGTTCTTGTACGTAAGTCTTTCAAAATAACTAGAAAGTCGAGCGGTCGGAGGTTCTTGAAGTCAGCTTCTGAAAATTTCCATTCGTTCCTATCTTCACGTCGAACAATGAAAACTGGGTAGACGATCCTCATAATGCGTCTTGAATAGATACTGATTACCTCTGTGATCCGAAGTTTGGTTATGACTTGGTTGACTGGAAGACACCGCTGCACTGCTAGTATATACCGGCGTTGAAATTCTGGGCTAAAGTTGTAAATACCCAGACAAAAGGTTGGCTCGATCGGGCGAAGCTTGTGGACGAACAACTTCTTCAAAGATTCCTCCAAGTGAGGGATAAGTACCAAGATCTTCTCCCAACGGATTTGTTGCTGTTGAGGAGGGGGAGGAAGATCAGAAGCTGTCATGGGAGGAGCAGTTGTCGGAAGATCGGAAGTAGTAGACTCGGGTCTTGTTGATGATGTTCCGGCGGGTTGAGCATAGTGAACGGGGGATGTTCCATACAAATTTTGGAGCAGGAACTGATCATAATCAATATTGTCGTCCTCATCAGTGGGGAAGACCAAATTTACCTGGGGATTTACGGCACTGGCGGCTTTTTCGTACCATGCATCTTCGGTCTCCGGGTTGGCTTCACAGTCTGGATCTATCATGTCCAGAATCGGTATGTCTGATGAGTCAAAATCAATCAGTTCCTATGTTGAACCCTCGGGCTTTTCAACCGTCGGGTCTTCTTCATCTGATATCTCCATGTCTATTACCATGTATGCTAAAGGCACCTCGGCTTCTGGTGCTTCTGTTGTAGCTGCCGCAGTTGGGGGTTCCTGATGAACCACAATTCTAGCTTCAGTCTGGATCAGGGAGGCGGTCTCGGTCAGACGTTGTCTTTTCTCCCCCTCATGGTGATCAGGATCATCCTGGTCATCGTGTTTCCGCTTCAGACCGCCTGCTTGACTCTTGCAGGTATCTTCGAGTGAGCGGACTCTCTCGGATAGCGTTGTGAGCGATAGGTTGTAGTCCTTGAGAGTCGAGTCAATGGCGTCTAAGCGAGTGGTAATAGATGAAGATGGAGCAGTGACCTGTGATCGGAGAACTGAGATCAGGTCTGCTTCAGTAGAGGCGGTTGTATCTGATTCCTGGAGCAGTTGGGCCAATAGCATCGTCTTCAGGGTGTCTACCGAATAGATAGGTTGCGGTTGAATTGGTGGAGGTACAGGGGCGGTTTTAGTTTCGACGAGGTGGCCTTTACCTTTGATAGCGCGCATAGCTTTGGCAAGTTCAGCGGCTACATGTTGCTGCATCTGTTGCTCCATATCCTGGCGGACAGCCTTAAGGGTGCTGTCCAGGGACCCTGGTGACACAAAGTATGGGTGAGTAACTCCGGGTTCACTTAGATTACCCGTTGAGGCATCTACCACGGGGGTAGAGCCACCTACGTTCACAGTTGGCGTGATGATAGTCGATGTAGGATTTCCCGCCGATCCTTGTGTTCCACCTGGAGGTGAAGACACTACGGTGGTTTCGGTCGAGTCACGAAGAGTCTCGACTTGGTGTTGCTCCGCTTCGAGTGTCCTAGCCGAAGGATGTTCAATAACGAAAGGCGCTAGACTCGATTGTGCACGAAATGAAGGCGAGACCGAGGGTGGCTGGTCTCTTGTTTCAACACTAGAACCCTCCAAATGAGGGACCAGTGGAAGTTGTGCTATATCCCCGTGTAAGACTGAAACATCAGTCTTTTGAGAGACGGATGAGTGGCTGAGGGGTCGTGCAATTGCTCCGCTGGGTCTACGGAGGCTTCTTCATTACCCCAACCCAACGTATGAGACGGGATAGCAGATGTGGCAACCCGGATATCACGTGGCTGGGTTCGCTCGGGAGCCTCGTTATCTTTACGGATCAATCTTTCTTGGTTCTCTTTCGACCTTAACTCCCTCCTTATCACATGATCTATGTCCCGGGGAAGGTCCCTCCGGTGCTGGCTGGACCATGGGATTCCCTAACCCTCGTCTATATGCTATCACAGGTAGGGCTTTAGGTATGGGCATAGCTGGGGTATTATCCTGCTCCCCCTCAAAACATACATGGGGATTGACTTGCTCCCCCTCGAAGTGAGAGGTTGTTGATCTGCCATGGAATATCTGTAAGAGACCCAAAGTTAGTAAACAAGATGAATAAACAAGTTCTGGCGCGTACCTTTGCATTTAATGGCTCAATCTGAGATAGATTGAGGACTGGCAGTGAGAAGATAGGTACAGAACTGAAAAACTCAGAGGTGTCCGGACAACATATTGGAAAACAACAGTTTCCGGACAAACCATTGTATCCGGACAACAGGTGTCCGGACAGCAACAGTTTCCGGATGGCAAGATAGTTTCCGGATAAAGTTGAGTATTCCGGACAAGTTAGGACTGTCCAGATACTCTAGGATTTTCACAAAAATTGCTCTGGCCTTGTACATTTTGCCAAAATAGGACTGTTTGGAATTAAAAATGAGCCTTCTCTCGCTCCCCCTCGAATTGAGCTTGGGAAGAAACTTGCTCCCCCTTGGATGATGCAGAGTTGTGCAATGGAGAGTTCGACACACAAAAAGCTTGTTGACACTTAAAGAGAAAAAGATGTGTCGCTCCCCCTCAAATGATGAACATGACTTAAAAAACACACGGGAGTATCCACACACAAAAAAAACTTTTCAGCAGATAAAAAATTGTGTGTGACGCTCCCCCTCAACAGTAGAATGTACTTAGCTGATGGCTTTTCATGCTCCCCCTAAACACATGAGCAGTTGTGAAAGCACAGGTAGAGACAAACCTCACGTCTTCTTAATATTGTTCCTTGTAGATCGTGAGCAGCTCCCTCCTTGCGGTCATGTGTGTGGAGCATCCAGTGTCTAAGGACCACACACGACCGTCCTACAAAATAAGTTTAGCGGACCTTCGGTACCCAGATTTGCCTGGGTCCGGGAGGGTTAGGTTTGGCACCGTTTGGGGAAGCTTGCTTTGTCCCAGCTTTCCCTTTAGGTGTAGGATTTACACCGGTGGAGGGAACTGGTTTTGGCACTTGTTTCCTCTTCGGTGCAGAATTTACACCTTTAGGAGGAACAGATTTTGTAGCAGCTTTCCACCTGGGTGCCGGTCTAACCTCAGTAGGAGCAACCCATCTAGGAGCGGATTTGGTCTCCCGCTGTGGTTTAACCTCAGATTGGAAACCCGTTGTTTATTGTATTTCTGTTTATTATTACGGGGTTTATTTTTGGGTTTATGATTCTACATGTGATATGACCCAAACCAATCATTATTAGTAATGTCATCAAAATCAGTCCATCCACAACTAGAACAACACAAACGATCGTGTGATAATTGAATCAATTGCTGAATGGAATAAATTTTCATCGGAAAATTAACATCTCTTTTAACAAAATTATTCCTATGATTTCAGGCACAATCGTTTTTGTTCATCCTAGGGTAAAAGACGGTATTGAAAGACTTTGATGCTACATCTTTGACAGATTCCTTGGCTAGCCACTTTGGTTTTTCTTGTTTAGCGCGACCGTTTTTATCCGAAACAACAGGGATAGTGCGGTCAGTGACTTTTGAGGAAATAGGAATCTTAGCAGGTGATTGGCCGGTCTTTTGCCTCGACTGTGATTGTTTTTGTGAAACAAGATTTGATTTTGAAATCTTAATCACAACTGGGTCCTTTGTTTTAGAACAGTCACCCTTTAAAAAATTGACCGGCCGATTGACTACTGTTGACAGAAAATCAGTATGACTCGGAAGAGGTTTGTCGAAGGGGAACGACTCAAAACCTTCTTCAGAATTGCCTTCGAAGTTCATATATTCAGAAAAATTGACATCCGGAATTGCAGGACTTGGATTGGTCGAGAAAGGCGAGGAACTTGTTGTGTTCGTGTGTTTCGGGGAACTTGGTGCGGAAGCTAGGAAAAAATCAGAGTTCAAGTTCCGTGTAACACTCTTATCTTGAGATTCTAAATCGTCTTGTGTTGAAAAGGTTTTGTTAATAAAAGCTTTACACGAAGACGTGTCATATGAGTTTGAGGAAAGTTCATGTGAAATCTACTTTTCAGTTTGGAGATGGTCAATCTGCTCTTGGAGTTGACCATTTTTTGTGTGCTCCTTAATCGCATCTGTTTCCAAGGCAGCCAGTTTAGATGTGAGCATTTTGATTTCACTCCGAAGGATTTCCTGTCCTTCATCAGACACATTGTCGGTTTTGACCGATTTTAGATTCTCAATTTCCTGAATAAGTGCTTTCTTCACGTTTTGAAAAACAGAACTTTCTTTCTCAAGTGACTCCTCCAATTCGACTATCTTTGCTTCCATGATGAGAGAGGGAACATAGAGTTTAAACTCGCCCGTCTCAGTCTTGGTTGCGGTCGCTTGGTCCTCATCCTTTTTTGGAGAAATCCTTGGGCGTAGCAACCTTGTAGCTGTCGAAGTAGTCATTTGAGAGATACTTTTTGTTCTTTTGATATGAATAATTTAAAGGTTCATAACAAAACGGAAGTTGTATTCCTCGTTTGTGTTTTCGCTTATATTCCTCGGTTTCCTCTTCCTTTTCAGGTTTAAGAGGACCAGTCCACTGAATTACATACTCTGGATACTTTTTATCTAACCCATAACACGCAAAATCATACGGAATGGGAACTTGATATCTTCCCTTTTTCAGATAGTGTGGGTTATCATATCCGATTCCCCATTCTTTGTTAACGTACGTGAACTCTTTGGGTTTATTCAAATAAATGGTTTGATCAGTTTGACCCCTTTTGTGGAGTTTGTTTTCAAGATCAAGGATTTTAGTCACAAACTCCTTGTGTTGAATTTGAAGAGAAGAACATTGATAAACAATTTCTTCTTTCTCATTCAAGCACTTATCAAACTGAGACTGAAGATCAGATAACTTGGCCCTTAAGTCCTTAGGTGCTAATGAAAGATTTTTGCATTTGTCTTTTAGATTAGCATTTTCAGACTTGTATTTTTCAGTTACTCTCCTTTGAACATCTAGCTTTTCAGATAGTGATCTAATCTCAAGCAGTTCTTCATTAGAGGTGGCCTTAAAGGAATCTACCCGTTCAGCAAGAGGTTTCATTCGGTCATAAAGTTCTGAAAAGATAGGTTCACATACCTGACACGGCTTTGTCATGTCTTTTTCAGCATGAGACATCTTCAGTTGCACTGGAGTGATCGTCAGACGATTTTTAGATTCAAAGTGGAATAGTATCAAGGATACTTAAATGTCCCCCTCCTGCGACTTAGCACGGGGGTCCCGCGATAAAGAATCTTGAAAATTGAAGTTACCGACGATAAGAACTTACCGGGTGCAAAAGGTTCCGGATAAGAGGAAGAATCCGGATAACTTGAGTTGTCCGGATAACCAAGGTTACCGGATGGCTTAAGTTACCGAATAGAAAAACTGAAACAAGATGTTTCCGGATACACTGATGTTTCCGGGTACAATGGATTGTCCGGATAAGATATGTCCGGAAACACTGGGTTTCCGGATACAAATGTTACCCGGATAGTATAAGGAATAGTGACTTACCCGAATTGCAGAACTTACCCGGAAAAATGAGGAGTCCGGAGGGAATTGGAATTGCCCGGATGGAAATCACACAAACGTCCGGACACTTTGAAGTTATCCGAAAACGTCGGCTGATTTATCCGGAAAAATCGATTGTTTGCTCAAATCGATCGAATTTTCGATTAAGGTTGCCCAAAATCGATCCTGGAAGATTAGTAACAATGCCAAACACAAAAGTAACACCAATCCAATCGATTTCAATGCAAAAACAACAAGTTTTGATGGTTAAAAATCGGATTTTTTTGTCAAGAACACTACCAAAACTTTTGATCTTAATTTGCTTAATAAACCACTCAAACGATCGAATAAAGATATGAAAATTTGCAGAATCACTATTAGTAATGATGCTAACAATACCCAATGAGCAAAATCGATCAATTTAATCAGAATCAAGATTTCAAAAATTCAAGATGAACACATACGTGAAAAGTCAAAATCTTACCAGAAATCACTAGAGAGGCTTTGAATCGAATCCGTCCGTCTGCTCTGATACCAATTGTTAGAACCAGATACGTGCAACAATATAGAAATCGAATAGATGAATCACTAATAAAAATGATTCCAATGGTCATCCCTTTCATTAATCTTTCAGAGAGAATTTACAATAAGAGTTTAGAAAGCTAAAGAGATGATTAGCTTGTTTTTCCAAGCTAATCTTACATTAAATACTATGGGCCCGTGGTTAACAAGCCCACGACCCGTTCACTAATCAAGCTCAAATTAAACTATTACAATTCAGCCCTTGAACTTTAAATCAACTATAAAACCTGCCCTACCAGAAACCAACAATTAAATTTTTCTAGACATGACACCACAAGTTTTGCTATATAAGGTAATTTAAGCACGCACATGTACCTGTAAGTTCGTAATTACATTGGCCAGGTGTGATCCCGAACTTACCTTACACGTTTGTCCTTGGCACCTTATTCCTAAGCGACTTCATAGTGATCGTTCCTAGAGGCAATCCTATGTCTCGGCTGTGTTCCTCATCTTACAGTTTAAGTTTAGGCCCGACTGGTTTTCTAAATCCCTTAAACTAAGGCTCTGATACCATTTGTAACGTCCCAAAAAAAACATAACATACGATAACATAGAATAAGCATTCGCATTACAATTTAAAACTTGTCTTTAGACATTCATTAGTCTATACTAAATAAAATTTGACAGCGGAAGTTTCTAACCCACAACCGAGATCTCCTATCTATAAGTAATAGTCAAAATCTTGGAGTGGCTCTAAGCTCCAAGTCCTTCTTGCATCATCTCCTAGTTCTTACTAGAAGAACGAATTCTACGCTTACCTGAAAATAATTTAGTTTTGAAAAGCGAGGGTTAGACCAAAAGGTCTAGTGAATTTCCCCCGAAAACAACATATATAAACAGTAGGAAAATCATTTATAAATTTCATCATTGACCTTCACATAGCGTCAAACATGGTACTGCACCGTGATGAGGATCGCATAAACTAACCACGATCGGGGCCCAAGCAGACTCCCCTCTCGCCTCGTATCGGGGCCCAAGCAGACTCCCCTCTACCCGAATAGGAGGGAAACGGATTCCAACCTATCGACTCATCACTCATATCCAAGGGATCATCAGATCCCAACGCATACCGATCCCATGGTACAGACCGACTCCACATAGCATACACATAACATATCATACATCATACAACTCGGAATCTTGTAAACCATAGAATCATTTCAACATGCTAAATATTCTTTGAATAAAGTATGAGGTTTCATGTGAAAACATGCATATCGATTTGGTAAACATTTCGTGCTCAAAGTGAACCAGTATCAGTTTAAAGAACAATTAACACATTGCGTCGTAAAAAGGTTTAGGGAAACTCACCTTGCGATGGATTTGAACGCACTCTTGTTCTTCTCTCGAGTTAACCAAGCTTGGCACCTAAGAGATCAGACATTTCTCAATCAGCTAGAAATCCGGACATTACTATCTGGACACAAGACTTACCGGGTACACCCTACTTACCGGTTACCGGAACTTACCGGGTACAATGGACTTTCCGGACACCACACACCTTACCGGGTACTAAGCACCTGGTAACCAAAACTATTCGGTAAGACTATCTGTCCGGTAACTTCACTAGGCTTCCTACCCGGGAACATAAATCTTACCCGATAACTACTGCAACATCCAGTAACTACGGGCTGGACGAAAACCCACTTCTCTAAATGGTAAAAATCCGATTTTCTAATCAAGGGTTTGTTTAGACAATCATCTGGTTTCATTCCCTAATCATAAAACACCCACTTAATCCATTTTTAATCCGTAAAATCGAAACATTACAACCAAAACCCAAAATACTCCTTTAAAGACATTTAGGTGAAGAACACACGGATTAATAATGTTTTCTCACCCCAAATCCTTAGACTAAACAGAAGGGATACATTAAAACAGCAAGGAGAAGGGTTGGATGAGAATACCTTTACTGATTCTCTTCTACAAATCTGATTTCTCCAATTGTTTCTCTTTTTCTTCCATTCTCTTCTTCTAGCCGTCAAACACCCCAAACAAGAGAACAATACTGATTAATGGATGATGCCCTAGGGATTTGGACCAATTTATACTTCCCACAAATTGCACAAAGGCCCCTTAACTAAACTTTCATTCTTTTCACTTTAACCACCAAACTTCCAAAACCTACTAGAATTTGGGTTGTTATAATATGTGTGACTTATACGTGTGTGACCATGCTCTGGCTTTGGTGTGAAATGGGGGTGTGTCCCATAATAATTATATATATGAATTTGTTTCATATATGGGCGGTGTGTGCCCAATTGCGCTGTCACGGTGTGTGTGACTATAGCGTATGCCAGTAGCATGTGTCAATGTGTGCATATCATCTTAGTATGCTTGTTATGATTGGTATAAACGCTTTCATAACTGATTTATAAAAATTATAATGTTTTATGGTGTGAGTTGGTGTGGAGGGAACTCACTAGACCTCATGGTCTAACCCTCGCTTTTCAAAAACTAAAACCTCTTCAGGTATGCAGTAGTCGAGAGCACGCTTAGAGATTTGGCAAGACGTGGGTCGGAGCTTGCATTTAGAAGGAATAGAAGAACTTCTTTTTATGTCTAGTTAGATTTCTCAGCTGTATTTAGGGTTATTTCCACAAACCCTGTGTTGTAAATCTTGATTTTGTGACCACGTTGAGCCGTTTATTGGCGTTATGATTTATAGATGTATCTTCTAGTAAGATAGTTTGGATTGGGTTGTTACATTTTTAATTTAAATTCAAATCCAAGTACGTATAAAAGTGAAATTAGAATTGATATAATATGACTAAAATCTTTTTTTCAAGATTTTCTACTAAAAAAACTAAGCTTTGAAAAACAGTCTCAAGCAAATAAAAAAAACTCGAACATTTATAAATAATTGAAGATGACTATTATTCACATCAATATAATAACTTATGAGCATTGTCAGTTATATTATTTTATATAACACTCTTTATATATATTATTTAAAAAACAATATATATGAATAAAATTAGAATCAATATATAATTAAATACTTATTATTAACCCATTCTTTAATATGGAAATATACTTGTTACATTTAATATCATTAAATAAATTTAATATATAATAAAATACTTATTACTAACTCTCTCATTGATAAATAATACGCTTATTACATTTAATTACACTAATTAAATCAATACTTATTACATTTACTATGACTACTAAAATCAATACATAAAATAAACAATTATTATGAATCAATAAATATAGTTAAAATTATAATCAAAACTAAAACTTATTATTATCAATATAGTAATATGTACAAAAACGATAGAAACATATATATATATATATATATATATATATATATATATATATATATATATATATATATATATGTGTGTGTGTGTGTGTAAAACGTGGAGTTTCTAATATGGCATCATGAGAAGCCTTCTTTCACATTTCTTTATTTTCTCATAGTTTTGATTTTTTTTAAAATAAATAGCTTCTCATAAATGGCCATTCTACCCCTAAATGAAGATTGTCTATTTCATTATATGAATGTTTCTTTGGTAATTTCTCTTCCACTTTAATTAGCTTTAATTTCCAAACTATCTAACTTCTTAGAGACATTAATTTTAGTCTTTTCATCTTTCCATTTATTAATTAGAGAAACCTACAACAAAATTATATATAAACTACAACCTAATGCTCCATAACATCCATAACATGGAATTAACAACTTTTATGTTCTATATTATGTTGTCATAGGTTTGTAGGTTTGTTTGTTGTTTGTTCTTTGTAAAATTACTTTCCGTCTATCTAACTTCTTAGAGACATTAATTTTAGTATTTTCATCTTTGCATTTATTAATTAGAGAAACCTGCAACAAAAATATATATAAACTACAACCTAATGCTGCATAACATGGAATTAATAACATTTATGTTCTATATTATATTGTCTTAGGTTTGTATGTTTGTTGTTTGTTGTTTGTTGTTTGTAGAATTACTTTCCGTCTATCCAACTTCTTAGAGACATTAATTTTAGTGTTTTCATCTTTCCATTTATTAATTAGAGAAACCTACAACAAAATTATATATAAACTACAACCTAATGCTCCCTAACATGGAATTAACAACTTTTATGTTATATATTATGTTGTCTTAGGTTTGTATGTTTGTTTGTTGTTTGTTCTTTGTAAAATTACTTTCCGTCGATATTGTTGTTCATCCTCCATCAGGTAATAATTTATGTGAGTTATATAGTGTTGATATATGTATATGTGTGTGCATTCTCAATCAATATCATTGTTTTTTTCAATAAAAAAATAGCTTATATTTTTTTATGTTTTGTGAGTTTTACATATTTTTGTTAAATAAGTTTTTGGTTTTTCATTCGATTTATTTACAATTGTTACCTTGGTTTTTGTTGTGGATTTTTCTTCTCATTCTTTTATGTCTACATAGTTTCTTAATTTTCAATTTTTAATTTTATAAGAAAAACCACATGAGATGGCATTTTCTAAGCATCTCAATCCCAAATTTCTTCTTTTTTTCCCCACAAATTTTGCATTTTCTTAATGTTTTGTAAGTTTTTGGTTTTTCATTCAATTTATTAACAATTGTTACCGTAATAACCCGAATTTTAAGTGTATGAAAAGTTAAGTGTCTAAAGTCTAAGAATTTAGAAGTTAAGTTAAGGGGCCTTTGTGCTATTTGTGAAAGATACAAATAGGGCTCAAAACCCTATTTTCACTATCATTTTGGTGATGGTGGCGGCTGGAAGGAAATGGAGAAAAGGAAAAAGGGGTTTTGGAGTTTCAAGTGATATTGAAGAGAAGAAATCATCCAGCAACAAAATTTGGAAGAGGATGGGGATCTGGAATTCGATTCTACAAGTGATCGTAGCAGGTAATCTTCTATTTCATTTCTTGTCTGGAAATTCTGCTGAGATTTGGTGGGTTTTGAGAGTTCATGGTGAGAAAGTGCAAATGAGGCCTAGAGAGAGAGATTAAGCAAACCATTTATGTTTGGGTGGTATAGAATGATAAGAAATGGATATTTAATGTTCATTAAGTCATTTAACGCTTTATCGTACGAATTAAGGGGATGTGAACGGGATTTGGTTTCTGGAAAACATTCCAGCGCCGCGTCCGGAAAGTCCCTCGGACGAATGTTACCGGGTGAGAACCCGGATGGTACCCTGTGGTGTCCGGGTGAATTAGTTCCCGGATAGGCGTCCGGTAAGTATGGTTGTCCGATAAGTATGATCGTCCGATAAGTATGGTTGTCCGGTAAGGAGAAGTTGTCCGGGAAATGTGGTTGTCCGGTAAGTATGAGTTGTCCGGTAAGTAGTATCCGGAAAGTAGCAGGTATCCGGTAAGTGAACCCGGGTGGTGTCTGGACTGTTGGTTTAGGCATCTGAGTAGTTTATATCTCATCTATTTCTCAGGTAAATCGACAGTAAGCCAGAAGTAAAGTAGGAAAAGACTTTATAAGCATCTGGTGAGTTCCCTAAACCCTTTTTACGACGTAAAGTGTTAAATGTTTTAACTGATTATGGTTTTATTTACGAGCATGAACTGTTTGTAACTATCACGAATGTTTTTCTATGAACTACACATTTTACTTGAGAAGGCTTACTTGACATGATGAAATGGAAATGATGATTTTACAAAGATGTAAAGTGCATGTTTTATGAAATGAATTATGTGTTATGTGGAGTCGGTCTGCACTGTGGGATCAGAAAGGATCCTCGGGGTCGGAAGATCCCTTGGATATGTATGACAGACCGGTAGGTTGGAATTTTTTTCCTCCTACTCGGGTAGAGGGGAGTCTGCGTAGGCTCCGGAAGAGGCGAGAGAGGTTCTGCTGGGCCCCGATTGCGGAATGTTTATGTGATCCATTACACAGTGTAGTACCATACTTGATGATGTGTTTCAGAGTCTTTATAAATCTCTTATAAATGTTTTCATACTGTTGCATGTTATGTTCGGAGGGAATTCACTAGGCCTTTTGGTCTAACCCTCGCTTTTCAAAAACTAAACCATTTTCAGGTAAGCCTGTTACGAGTTCTTCTAGTAAGAACTAGGAGATGGCAAGAAGGATTGGAGCTTAGAGCTACTCCAAGAGTTGATTTTGATGACTATAAATATAGTACTCGGCTGTGGATTTAGAGACTTCCGCTGTCATTTTGTTTAGTCTAGAGTTAAAGGGATGATAATTGAACAAGTTTATTATTGTAATTCAAATGCTTATGCTATGTATTATATGTTATGTTTTTGGGACGTTACAAATGGTATCAGAGCCTTAGTTTAAGGGATTTAGGTGACCAGTCGGGCCTAAACTTAAACTGTAAGAGGAGGAACACAGTCGCGACATAGGATTGCCTCTAGGAACGATCACTATAAATGCGCTTAGGAATAAGGTGCCAAGGACAAACGTGTAAGGTAAGTTTGGGATTACACCTGGCCAGTGTAATTACGAACCTACAGGTACATGTGCGTGCTTACAATACCTTACTATAGCAAATTTGTTGTGTTAGGTCTAACAATGTTCTAGTAATCTAGATGGTCAGCAAGATCCCTGAGGGATAGACCGAGCTCTCCTGCTTTGAAAGTATCATGAGAAATCATTTATGATGTGATGTATGTATACATCGAAGAGAAGAAATGTTGTATAGAATGTTATGAGTCGTCTAGAGGTAGCTCTTCGTGAATTCGAAGAGGTTGAATGTTGAGTTGAGTAGGACTCCGTTTCGGGAGAGTCCCAGTTGTATGAATCATGGGTTAGACCAGTCAGGATGGTAAGGAAGGACAGTGTTGAAATCTTGAAAGTGTCAATGGAGCCCTGACTTCTTAGTCGAGCTTTTCAATGACAGGATAAATGAAATAAGATACCTATAGTAAATTGAAAGCATGTAGAAGTAGAAAGTGAGATAGTTGATCAAAACGAAAATAGTATAAAATGATTGAGTAAGTGAGATATGGAACGCATGTACAGGAAGTTATTGCATGACCGAGAGGGCGGCCTTTGGTCGAAGACAAGGTGTCAAGGATAAGTTGCGTGTGAAACGGTTGACCTTGTTAGGGTGAGTAGCCTTCAATTGCAAGTAGAGTTTCATGCATAGCTTTCCTAAATGTAACATGAAAATTTTCACGATTTAAGTTAAAGGTGTAAATATCAATTTTGATCGAAAATCAGTCCGGATGTGCAAGCGTATGTTTAAAGAAAAGGTGATTTCATTCACATTGCACACTGAAGTTTTGAGCCTAACGATTTGCAAAGTATTTCACACTTTTCATGATAAGTTAAATTGTTACAAAAAGGTCGAGAAAACGTTTGCCAGCAAAACGTTTACAATCAAATGATTTTTAACCTGTTGATATCATGTCAAAGAGTATGAGAACCAACGGGTTTACTTGGTGTCGGTAATTTCTTTCAAAATTATGTCGTATGAAAGGACTTTCATTCAACGTATTACTGTCGTAATAACATCGTTTGGAATTGAATAAGATTAAGGTTCACGAAAAGATGCATGCAAACGATTCTCGAATCGTTGTGCA
Organism: Saussurea involucrata; assembly: GCA_033807775.1. Taxonomy (NCBI): domain Eukaryota; kingdom Viridiplantae; phylum Streptophyta; class Magnoliopsida; order Asterales; family Asteraceae; genus Saussurea; species Saussurea involucrata. Next base: position 39,840,075 of record CM066320.1, on the reverse strand, counting down.
GGGCGTTGAAGTTATAAGAGTGATGGGGTCATGTGTACCCAAATGTTTTCCAAACGTTGTTTATTTAAAATGATGAAATGTGCGAAAAGATTTATTTATTGTATTGTCATGCATGAAGGCTATGAACCCACTAGGTCGTAAGATATTACATGTTAAGCTAAGGAAGAACTCCAAGAGTGGAAAAGTGTCGGACAGATCAGGAAAGAATGTTGTAGCTTTAGTATTTGTGTTCAAGGGGAAAGGTGAACAGTGGTAGAGTCAGAAGTGGATTATAGTATCGGTTGTATGAGGGTTTTCACCCTTGTTCGGTAACTGGAAATGCGGTTGTTGAGGGACGGATTGGGCCCAGGGGAAGGAGTAGAAGTCATCGAGGTGTTGGTATTAGCAACTCGTTGAGTAGTGTTGAGAGGCAGAAGCGAAATGTCCACGGTGTTGGATATGAGTTTTAAGGTGAGCTTGTAATATTGATGTTACAGGAGTATGTTCAGAAAAGAGGGAGACGTATTATGAAGTGATTATGATATGTTGGTAGGATTAGGTTCCGTAAGGAACCCTGTTAAAGAATAAGTTAAGAAAGTAGTTACAGGTTATCTGTTGTTGTAGAAGCCGACAGTTGTGTAAGGTTGTCGAGGCCAAAGTCTTGAACCAGAAGGTTGGAAGTTGATAGAACACCTTGTAGGGGTGTTAAGATGATGAGAAGTTATTGTTTTGAATAAGCGTTCTATTTACGATGTATGGAGGGTTCGTAGAATGATGAAGTAAGTAGCACGAGCGAAGCGAGTGTGTAGACTTTATCGCTTAGTGAGGGACTGTGTCCAGCTTACGTAAGAGCTCGGATCGTAAAGGGCTAGCTAGAATGTCTGTGTTGGAGCTAATTGAGAACTCGTGAGTTATAGTTCAGCAAGTTGAGAAAGGACTAAGTAGCGAGATAGGCTCGATTTTATGCGGGTAATTTTTGAGGGCGAGTTTAAATTGTGTATGGATGATCATGAGAGATCTGGTCTACAGTGTGATGTTATGGGCAAAGAGTGTAAGGATGTGTAGTGACAGTATTTGTCAAGCTAAATGTGCCAGCTAGTGTCGTGGTAATGTGGTGTTAGAGAGAGAGGAAACATCAGATAGAAGCCTTTTGGGTGTTTCGGATGAGGTGTGCGACTTGTTAACCAGGTTGTTGGAGCACGTATGGTGTAAGTTGACGTTGTAACATGACTAAGTTCGGGATAGAATGACGGAGTGATGGTGAGTAGTTATTCAAATAAGAAACCAATTGTTTTGTGGTTGTAAGAGTCGCTAAGTAAGCATATTTTGGGATCATTGGAAGTTTAAAGAAGATGATGGGTGTATTAGTCAAAATGTGGTGGAATAGATGTGAAATCCTTAAAGAGTGTGAGTTGTTGCTTATGGGTGAAAGAATTGTCCGAGAAAGTAAAAGTTGGAGATTAAAGAATGAGTAGTGACGTCGAACACTGGTGTCGTTTCAAGATGACTTGGTTGAATGCCTTAAGTTAGGACCTTGGTGCAACTGTGTGGCTATGTAAGTAATGAGAAAGTGATATCAGCATGTGGAAAGGTCGGGAGAGAGGGGCAAATAACGTTTGGTGAGCAGTGCTCCACACTAACGTGGGGAGGTGAGGATAGTATGTCGGATTAAATGAGTAAATTGGAAGTTGTAAACGTGACAGTAATTCCAAAAGGTGCGGTGTTGTGTAGATTGTCATTAATAAGTGTGTAAACTTTTGGAAAGAGTGTTGAGGAAGGGAATTGTGTATGGTTTTGTGCAGGAAAGAAGTGGATGAGACAACTGAATGAGTAAGTTAGTAACTTTATGAGAAAGGTTTAATCGAAGTGGTCGTGCAGTGATTAAGCTAGTGAGAATAGTATGGTGTGACCATGGTTACTCCTCCCAGTTGGGCGAGGATAACCGGAGTTATGTTTTTATGATTGATCGAGCGTGGCAAGCAGCGAGGAATGGTTGTGTTTCAGGATAAGTTTAACTCGAATAGGTGGACACTTCAGCATTGGGTTGGAGGTTCCTACTCTTAGTTACGTATAAGTATGAAGTGGTGAAGTGGTGAGGATATGACAGATGGTTGACGAACTGTGGTATAGGTGGTCCGAGAAAGTGAAATGTTATCTGCATAGACGATTGTTGGGTGGTACAGGGTTGAGAGTGGTGATACGATGAAGGAACTCTGGGTTGTGAGTTGTCGAAGTGTTCAGGGTTGGCCTTGTGCCAAGCTGTCAAGGGAGTGATTGTTTCTTAGTAAATGAATCTTGTGTTGCAACGTGGGATTCCGCCAAGTTCCTCCTTATAGGAAGTATAGATGCATGAGAAACCTTAGTTAATCTTATGTTGTCAAGTCCGATCGAGTAGAGAACCGTAAGAAATGAAGGGGATGCACCCAATGTTTCATGTTTCGAATTGATGGGGTGGTTGACTGAGTCAAGAGTGGCTTTGCCTTGGGGAAGTGTCAGTTCTGGAGTGGGCAAGATACCCGTATCTTTTCCCAATAAGGAATTCCGAGGACGGAATTCTTTTAAGGGGGGAGTGTTGTAATAACCCGAATTTCAAGTGTATGGAAAGTTAAGTGTCTAAAGTCTAAGAATTTAGAAGTTAAGTTAAGGGGCCTTTGTGCTATTTGTGAAAGATACAAATAGGGCTCAAAACCCTATTTTCCCTATCATTTTGGTGATGGTGGCGGCTGGAAGGAATTGGAGAGAAGGAAAAAGGGGTTTTGGAGTTTCAAGTGATATTGAAGAGAAGAAATCATCCAGCAACAAAATTTGGAGGAGGATGGGGATCTGGAATTCGATTCTACAAGTGATCGTAGCAGGTAATCTTCTATTTCATTTCTTGTCTTGAAATTCTGCTGAGATTTGGTGGGTTTTGAGAGTTCTTGGTGAGAAAGTGCAAATGAGGCCTAGAGAGAGAGATTAAGAAAACCATTTGTGTTTGGGTGGTATAGAATGATAAGAAATGGATATTTAATGTTCATTAAGTCATTTAACGCTTTATCGTATGGATTAAGGGGATGCGAACAGGATTTGGTTTCTGGAAAACATTCCAGCGCCGCGTTCGAAAAGTCCCTCGAACGAATGTTACCGGGTGAGAACCCGGATGGTACCCTGTGGTGTCCGGGTGAATTAGTTCCCGGATAGGCGTCCGGTAAGTATGATTGTCCGGTAAGTATGATCGTTCGGTAAGTATGGTTGTCTGGTAAGGAGAAGTTGTCCGGGAAATGTGGTTGTCCGGTAAGTATGAGTTGTCCGGTAAGTAGTATCCGGAAAGTAGCAGGTATCCAGTAAGTGAACCCGGGTGATGTCTGGACTGTTGGTTTAGGCATCTGAGTAGTTTATATCTCATCTATTTCTCAGGTAAATAGACAGTAAGCCAGAAGTAAAGTAGGAAAAGACTTTATAAGCATCAGGTGAGTTCCCTAAACCCTTTTTTTGACGTAAAGTGTTAAATGTTTTAACTGATTATGGTTTTATTTACGAGCATGAACTGTTTGTAACTATCACGAATGTTTTTCTATGAACTACACGTTTTACTTGAGAAGGCTTACTTGACATGATGAAATGGAAATGATGATTTTACAAAGATGTAAAGTGCATGATTTATGAAATGAATTAAGTGCTATGTGGAGTCGGTCTGCACTGTGGGATCAGAGAGATATCCTCGGGGTCGGAAGATCCCTTGGATATGTATGACAGACCGGTAGGTTGGAATTTGTTTCCTCCTACTCGGGTAGAGGGGAGTCTGCGTAGGCTCCGGGAAGGGGAGTCTGCGTAGGCTCCGGAAGAAGCGAGAGGGGTTCTGCTGGGGCCCCGATTGCGGAATATTTATGTGACTCATTACACAGTGTAGTACCATACTTGATGATGTGTTACGGTGTCTTTATAAATCTTTTATAAATGTTTTCATACTGTTGCATGTTGTGTTCGGAGGGAATTCACTAGGCCTTTTGGTCTAACCCTCGCTTTTCAAAAACTAAACCATTTTCAGGTAAGCGTGTTACGAGTTCTTCTAGTAAGAAATAGGAGATGGAAAGAAGGATTGGAGCTTAGAGCTACTCCAAGAGTTGATTTTGATGACTATAGATATAGTACTCGGTTGTGGATTTAGAGACTTCCGCTGTCATTTTGTTTAGTCTAGAGTTATAGGGATGATAATTGAACAAGTTTATTATTGTAATTCGAATGCTTATGCTATGTATTATATGTTATGTTTTTGGTACGTTACAGTTACCTTGGTTTTTGTTGTGGAATTTTCTTCTCATTCTTCTATGTCTACATAGTTTCTTAATTTTCAATTTGTAACTTTATAAGAAAAACCACATGAGATGGCCTTTTCTAAGCATCTCAATCCCGAATTTCTTCTTTTTATCCCCTCGAATTTTGCATTTTCTTAATGTGTAACATCTCATATATTCCTTCTTCTTGCAAATTTTAGAATAAATGGAATTTTGGGGTAAAAGTGTGAAATTGGAAACTTAAGTGCTCAAGTGTGTGAAATCAGGAAAGTTAATAAGCTGAAAAACCCTTATTTCCTCATTGTGTCGGCTGAGAGCTAGAGGAGAAGGGAGATTTGGGTAGAAGCTTCTCTTGAGAGATTTAAGAAGGAGAATTTCATCTAGTAGCTAGAAGATTCATCCACCAGGTATGGTATCCTTCTAATCTCCATCATTTTGCTTGTATTGAGAAAGAATGTGGGTGAAGCTCATTGTTTCTTCCTTTTGATTTCAAGTTTTGGGCTAAAAACCATTGGAGAGGGTGGGATTAATGAATCCCACCAGCTGGTTGTGAGCTATTCTTGAAGAGCTTGCACCACTCCAATGGAGGTTTTGGATTTTGAACAAATTTGGGAATTAGGTGATGAAAGGGATGATTCATTGGTTAGATTTGGTGGGAAATTATATGTTTAAAGGTTTGAGATTCACCCTTTATAGTGTATTCAACTCAAACTATTGATTTTGAGGGGTTTTCTTCAATTGGAATCGATTTGGGAGAGTTTGGAGAGATGGTTCGAAGTGCAGGTTTTTGGGAACCTATAGGACATACATAGCATTAGAATCAAACTCTTTTCAATAAAACTGGGTCCCAACATTATGTTACATCATTCATAAGCTAAGGTTGGCGGAAACAACCTATACACAACTGAGAATATTCTAACTCCTATGGATGGCACTTGCACTGTCTCTAGATGCGCCTGTACTCTATCTTGCTCTTGCTCACTTACTTGAGCCTCTTACTACTTGATTACCTGAAAATGGTTTAGTTTTGAAAAGCGAGGGCTAGACCATAAGTTCTAGTGAATTCACTCCGTAAAACAACATGTATAAACCACGTGAAATCATTTTAAAATAATTCATGAACTATCGCACATATGGTACTGCACTGTATGGGGAATCACATAAACATCCGCGATCGGGGCCCAAGCAGGCTCCCCTTTCGCCCTCTCGTATCGGGGCCCAAGCAGACTCCCCGAGACCCGCCCAGGAGGGAAACAAATTCCAACCTATCGTCTCGTCATACGCATCCAAGGGATCATCGGATCCCGAGGCTCTCTGACCCCGCAGTGCAGACCTACATCACATAACATGCACATACGTTCCATAGGCATGAAAAATAGAATCTTTACAAATCATGCTATCTCATTTCATCATGTCAAGCTTTCTTTAAGCATAAATAAGCACGTACGTTAGGAACATGCATTTCAGTTGTAAACATTTCATGCGCTTTAACATTTTAAGGCGTAGAAAGGGTTTAGGGAACTCACCTTGATTGACGTACAATGCACTTCCTAAACACCTTCAAGCTACACCCACGGAACACCTAAGGCAAAAGATCCACATCAGATAAATAGCTCGGCCCTACTGTCCGGATACCCCTTCCCGGACACAACACTTTTCCGGACACAACACTTTTCCGGACACAATACTTTTCCGGACACATCACTTTTCAGGACACAAGACTTATCCGGACACAATACTTTTCTGGTCGCATCACTTTTCCGGACACAAGACTTATCCGGATACTAAGAAACACTCGGACACCCTCACGGGGCACTTACCCGGACACTCGCAACATATCCGGACACCACCGAACACTGGTGTCCGGAAAACACGGCTGTTCGAACTTAATAAGTCTAAAACTGATTTATACTCCGATTTTTGCCATTAAGTCGATTAGATATATACAAGGGTTCATCCACCAACCCCAAATACTCACTTAATCCATTTATAAACTTCTAAATCGGTTTAACAAGACAAAAACCCTTAAAACCCATTTTAAAGGAAAAGAGGTGAAAACTCAAAGAATCACCACAATAAATCTCAAGAATCCAAACCAGTAGAGATCGAACACAAGAATTAACAAGGAATAAGTGTTACCTTACTGATTTATTCTTTGATTCTTCTCTTCTTTGATCTCTTCCCATAACTCTTCTCTTTTTCCTTTTTCTCTCTTAGCCACCAACCACAAAACCCAAATACTGATTTTTGGAATAATAGAGGCTGCCCTAGGGTATTGAGTCCATAAATACCTTTCATAAATTGCAGAATAGTCCCTTGCCTTAACTTTCATACTTAGCACAATGAACACTAAACTTTCATACTTGCACAAGAAACTCGGTTGTTACAACACTCCCCCCTTAAAAGAATTCCGTCCCCGGAATTCCTCATTGGAAAAGATGCGGGTGTCTTGCCCATACCAAAACTGACACTTCCCCAAGGTGATGCCACTTCTGGCTCAGTCCATCACCTCAATAATTTCGAAACATGGAACCTTGGGTGCATTTCCTTCAGTTCTTACGGTACTCTAACTCGTAGGCTACTGTTCCTACTCGGTCGATTTTGACTACAGAAGATTTACTAAGGCTTCTCATGCATCAACACTTCCTTTAAGGAGGAACCTGGCTAAATCCTCTGCCACAACACGAGATTCATTTACCAAGAGACAGACACACACTTGACCACTTGACACAAATCCAAACCTGAACGTCCCGACAACTCACAACCTAGAGTTCCTTCATCGAAATACAAGCAATCCTAGATCACTTCTCCCAATCCAACAATCGCCTATGCTGGAAACATTTCCCTTTTTCCGACCACCTCGACCACAGCTCATCAACCATTTCTTACATCCTCACCACTTCATCACTCCATCCTTGTACGTAACCAAGGGTAGGAACCTTCAAACCTAGCGTTGAAGTGTTCACCTACTCGCATTAAACTTATCCTGAAATACATCAAATCCTCGCTGATTACCACGTTCGTTCGGTCATAAAACATAGCTCCGGTTACCCTCACACAACTGGGAGGAATAACCATGGTCACACCATACCATTCTCACTAGCTTAAACACTGCACGACCAAATCGTTTAAACATTTCTTACAAAGTCACTAGCTTAACTCATTTAGTTGTCTCATCCACTTCTTCCCTGCACAAAACATACACAATCTCCTTCCTCAATAATCGATCCAACGGTTCGCATACTTATCAAAGGCAATCTACACCACACTGCACCTTTCGGCATTACTGTCAAGTTTGCTACTTCCAATTTACTCGTTTAATCCGGCATACTATCTTCATCTCCCACTTAGCGTGGAGCACTGCCCTCCTAACATTACTTGCCCCTCTCTCTCCCGGCCTTTCCACATGCCGATAACACTTTCCCAAAACTTACATAACTACACAGTTGCATCAATATCCTATCTTTAGGCATTCAACCAAGTCATCTTGAAACGAAACTAGTTTGACGTCGCTTCTCATTCTTTGATCTCTAACCTTTAGTTCCTCGGGCAATTCTTTCACACATAAGAGACAACTCACATTCTTTAAGGATTTCACATCTATTCATCAACAATTTGACTAACACACTCATCATCTTCTTTAAGCTTCCACTGATTCCACAATATGCTTACTTAGCGACTCTTACAACTAAATCACTTGGTTTCTCCTTTGGATAATCACCCACCACCACTTTGTCATTCTGTCCCGAACATAATCATACCACAACGTCAACTTACACCCTATGTGCTCCAACAATCTGGTTAACAAACCGTACCCTCATCCGAAACCCTCAAAAGGCTTCTACCTAACGCTTCCTCTCTCTTTAACATCATTTCACTACGACACTAGCTGGCACCATAAGCTTTACAGTTACTGTCACTACACAATCGTACACTCTTTGCCCGTGACATCATACTGCAGACCAGATCTCTCATGATCATTCACACAATTCGAGCTTGCCTTCATATCCTCCCGCATACATACCCGGGTCTACCTCGCTACTCAGTCTTTTCCCAACTTGTTGAACAATAACTTACGAGTTCTCAATTAGCTCAAACGCGAACATGCTAGCTAGCTCCTTACGATCTGAGCCCTTACGTAGACAGGGCACAGTCCCATGCTGAACGATACGATCTACACATCCGCTTCGTTCGTATTACATACCTTATCCAAAACAGCAGTCTCTCACCAACTTGACACCCCTACAAGGTGCTCTATTCGCTTTCAACATCTTGGTTCAAGTCTTCGGCCTCTGCCCCCTTACAAAGCTGGCGACTTCCAAAATCAGAAGTCAACCCGTTGATACTTTCTTAATCTATCCTTTACCATGGGATTCTTACGGATCCTGATCCTTCTAACATATCACACTCAACTTCATACTCTGCTTCCCTCATTTCAAAACCTTCTCATGTATCATCAAAGAGTACAAGATCACCTTATGACTCTTATTCGGCATCGAGGACGCCTCATTCCTGCCTCCACACACTACTCATAACGAGTTGCTAATACCACACCTTGAAGGCCTCAAGTCCTTCCTTCGAACGCAACCGTCCCTTGACACTCATGCTTTCAGTTTCCGAACAAGGGTGCAGACCCTCATACACCCGATACCAAGGTCTACTCCCGAATCTACCACTGTTCGTCCTTTCTCTTGAACATAATACTAATGCTACAACATTCTTTCCGGATTTTCCCGACCCTTTTCCACTCTTAGAGTTCTTCCTTATCTTAACGTGTAATATCTTACGACCTACTGAGTTCATAGCCTCCATGCATGTCATGCAGTAATTAAATCATTTTTATAAAACAGTTCACATTCTTCACATAAGCGTAAAACATGGTACTGCACTGTGTTAAGGATCACATCGCTAACCGCGATTGGGGCCCCAACAGACTCCCCTTTCGCCTCTTCCGGAGCCTACGCAGACTCCCCTTCCCAGAGCCTATGCAGACTCCCTCTACTCGAAATAGGAGGAAACGAATTCCAACCTACCAGTCTGTCATACATATCCAAGGGGTCATTAGAACCCGAGGATCTATCTCTGATCCCACAGCACAGACCGACTCCACATAGCATACACATAGTTCACCGTAAACATAAAACATGAACTCCGTATAATGTTTTACAATCCATATCATATTACTGGACAATCTTTTCAGTAGAACATTCTTTTCATGGGAAAACATTCGTGACAGCTTGTAAATAAATCATGCTCATAAACCTACTCTGATCAGTAAAATATTAACTTTCGTTTACGTAAAAGTCAGGTAAAATAACGGCGCATATTCATAAAAATCATTTTCCTGGGAAAACACGTAAGAGCACGTATTTTAGTTAGAAAGACTCACATACGATATTTTAATTAAATCATTTCGTACGTTCTATCAATTTAAATACACAACATTTGGAAACAACTCGGGTGCACATGACCCCATCACTCTTATAACTTCAATACCCTGCACAATGATTCGAGAATCGTTTGCATGTTTCTTCCTGTGAACCTCAATCTTGCTCAAACCAAACAATGTTATTACGACAGTAATACATTGCATGTAAATCTTTTCGTATGACACAAGTCTGAAAGAAATTACCGACACCAAGTAAACCAGTCGGTCCTCACACTCATTTGTATGATATCAACAAACCAATACTCATTTGATTGTAAAAGTTTTACTGGCAGACGTTTTCTTGACCTTTTTGTAACAATTTAACTTATCATGAAAAGTGTGAAATATTTTGTAAATCGCTAAGCTCGAAATCTCAACATACAATGTAACCAAACAAACAGTTACTTGAGTCCCGACTTCCAATGTGCAGATAGACGTTACAATTCCGTACTAGCACTAGTACTAGTACTAGTACTTGATTGATTGATGCCGCCCGTGTGCCTGCTCCCTTCCGCCGTATTTAAACATGCACTCGTACAAGTTGACTCATTTTTTTTGTTCAAAATTGACATTTACGTGTTTATTTTAAATCGTGAAAATTTCATGTTACACAAAAGAACGCCATGCACGAGACTCTACTTGCAATTGAAGGCTACTCACTCTAACAAGGCCGACCGCTTTACTTACGCCACTTATCCTTGACACTCCACCTACGACCAATGGTCGTCCTTTCAGTCACGCAACAACTTATTGAACACACTTTCTACATCTCAATTACTCAACCCTTTCATACTATTTCGTTTTGAACAACTATCTCACTTTCCACTTGTATATGCTTTCACTTCACTATAGGTATCTTATTTCATTTGCCATATCCTTGAAAAGCTCGAATAAGAATTCAAAGCTCCATTGACACTTTCAAGACTTCGACATCGTCCTTTCTTACCATCCCGACCGAACTATCCCATGATTTCTAGAACTGGGACCCTCCCAAAACAGGAGTCTTACTCAAACTCAACATCCATCCTCTTCAAATCCATGAAGAGTTACCTCTAGCCGACTCATAACGTTCTATACAAAGTTTCCTCTCTTCGATGTATACATACATCACCTCATATACGACTTCTCATGAACCTCCTCAACAAGGGTTTCACCCTGCCCCTCGAGGACCTTGCTGACATTCTAACGTGCTGGAACACGACATAACACTAGGCAGGTTAATAAGGTAGGTTAAGCACATACATGTACCTGTAAGTTCGCAATTACACTGGCCAGGTGAAATCCCAAACTTACCTTACATGATAGTCCTCAGTACCCTATTAGTCCTATCTCTATATTAGTGTCCTCCTAACGTATTCCCTGTATCTACAATAGTGCCCTCCTAACGCATTTTCTGATTCTCAGTTGTGAATTCTACTCCAAAGTTTAAGTTTAGGCCCATCCGGTCACCTAAATCCCTTAAACTATGGCTCTGATACCATTTGTAACAACCCGAAAACACTATAGGACATACATAGCATTAGAATCAAACTCTTTTCAATAAAACTGGGTCCCAACATTACGTTACATCATTCATAAGCTAAGGTTGGCGGAAACAACCTATACACAACTTAGAATATTCTAACTCCTATGGATGGCACTTGCACAGTCTCTAGTTGCGCCTGTACTCTATCTTGCTCTTGCTCACTTACTTGAGCCTCTTACTACTTGCTTACCTGAAAATGGTTTAGTTTTGAAAAGCGAGGGTTAGACCATAGAGTCTAGTGGATTACCTCTGTAAAACAACATGTATAAACCACGTGAAATCATTTTAAAATAATTCATGAACTATCACACATATGGTACTGCACTGTATGGGGAATCACATAAACATCCGCGATCGGGGCCCAAGCAGACTCCCCTTTCGCCCTCTCGTATCGGGGCCCAAACAGACTCCCCGATACCCGCCTAGGAGGGAAACAAATTCCAACCTACCGTCTCGTCATACGCATCCAAGGGATCATCGGATCCCGAGGCTCTCTGACCCCGCAGTGCAGACCGACATCACATAACATGCACATACGTTCCATAGGCATGAAAAATAGAATCTTTACAAATCATGCTATCTCATTTCATCATGTCAAGCTTTCTTTAAGCATAAATAAGCACGTACGTTAGGAACATGCATTTCAGTTGTAAACATTTCATGCGCTTTAAGAACCATAATCAGTAAAGAAAACGTTTAACATTTTAAGCCGTAGAAAGGGTTTAGGGAACTCACCTTGATTGACGTACAATGCACTTCCTAAACACCTTCAAGCTACACCCACATAACACCTAAGGCAAAAGATCCACATCAGATAAATAGATCGACCCTACTGTCCGGATACCCCTTCCCGGACACAACACTTTTCCGGACACAACACTTTTCCGGACACAATACTTTACCGGACACATCACTTTTTCGGACACACGACTTATCCGGACACAATACTTTTCCGGACGCATCACTTTTCCGGACACAAGACTTATCCGGATACTAAGAAACACCCGGACACCCTCACGGGGCACTTACCCGGACACTCGCAACATATCCGGACACCACCGAACACTAGTGTCCGGAAAACACGGCTGTTCGATCTTAATAAGTCTAAAACTGATTTATACTCCGATTTTTGCCATTAAGTCGATTAGATATATACAAGGGTTCATCCACCAACCCCAAATACTCACTTAATCCATTTATAAACTTCTAAATCGGTTTAACAAGACAAAAACCCTTAAAACCCATTTTAAAGGAAAAGAGGTGAAAACTCAAAGAATCACCACAATAAATCTCAAGAATCCAAACCAGTAGAGATCGAACAAAAGAATTAACAAGGAATAAGAGTTACTTTACTGATTTCTTCTTTGATTCTTCTCTTATTTGATCTCTTCCCAAAACTCTTCTCTTTTTCCTTTTTCTCTCTTAGCCACCAACCACAAAACCCAAATACTGATTTTTGGAATAATAGAGGCTGCCCTAGGGTATTGAGTCCATAAATACCTTTCATAAATTGCAGAATAGTCCCTTGCCTTAACTTTCATACTTAGCACAATGAACACTAAACTTTCATACTTGCACAAGAAACTCGGTTGTTACAGCGCGACCTGGGCCGCGACCTCAGGCCGCGTGGCAGGTGGCGCAAGTCCCTGCTTGGGCATTCCCCGTTTCGCGTCGTTTTTCGTTCGGGCCTAGAATTGAGGCATTGTTTAAGGGCTTATCTTAGGAGTTTATTAAGGATGTTTTGGGGCATAGTTAGGGAGTTTTACATCACTTTTATTAACCACAATTCAGGTATTCGGTTTGGACTAAAGTGGGTTTCGGAGCGGGTGTCGATGTGTTAATGCTAAGGTGAGTTCCCTTAACTCTTTTATGTGCAAATGAAACGTTTTGCTAAAGTTTTCATAACTTAATATGGTGTTGAGCATGATGGCATGATTAAATATTTTGAAAGGATTTATTATTATATGATGTGGAAACGTTTATTAACACATGTAGGTTGTCTATACGTTCTTTTCTACGTAAGTGTGGATTGCATGTTCTTGTGATGGACGTGGAGACCACTGTGCTACACCCTTGCTTGGTTTCATGTCTTTGAAATGTTACTGTTACATGTGGAACGACATTGTATTTTTAAATGGCTTGTGTGAAAACGCTTTTCAAGGGGAATTCACTAGACCTCATGGTCTAACCCTCGCTTTTCAAAAATTAAACCATTTTCAGGTTGGAGTTTTGCATGGGATTCCATCTGGTGAGGTTGGAAAGATGTGGTGCTATAGAAGAGGCATCGCCTAGTGAAGACTTGTAGGTTACCGTCGGGCTTCCTTAGAGTTAGAATCGATGTAATGTGTACAATTTTGGGACCGTTTTGGTTGTATTTCTTGTAATTATGTTTTATGGAATTTGGGTTGTTACATAATGTTTTGTAAGTTTTTGGTTTTTCATTCAATTTATTAACAATTGTTACCTTGGTTTTTGTTGTGGAATTTTCTTCTCATTCTTTTATGTCTACATACTTTCTTACATTCCAATTTGTAATTTTATAAGAAAAACCACATGAGATGACATTTTCTAGGTATCCCAATCACAAAAAAAAATCATCAAATTTTGCATTTTTTGATGTAGTTATTAGCAAGATGTTTAATTAATTAATCTATTCATTTTCTTTGTTTATACCTAAATTTTATTATTTAATTTATTTCACATTATTCTATTTTTTCCACATAACATTCAAGGAATATATATATTTACATATAATCAACATATTTAAGAACTCATTATATAAATGAAATTACGATCAATATGTATACTTCTATTTAGATGACAATTGAATATAATAATATGTGTATTTTTAATAATAAAATGTTTATAATTAATATAAAAAATTGAAGATGACTATTATTCACATCAATATAATAACTTATTATCATTGTTAGTTATATTATTTTATATAACAATCTTTATATATATTATTTAAAAACAATATATATGAATAAAATTAGAATCAATATATAATTAAATACTTATTATTAACCCCTTATTTAATAAATGAAATATACTTATTACATTTAATATCATTAAATAAATTTAATATATAATCAAATACTTATTACTAACTCTCTCATTGATAAATAATACGCTTATTACATTTAGTTTCACTAATTAAATCAATACTTATTACATTTAATATGACTATTAAAATCAATACATAAAATAAAAAATTATTATGAATCAATATATATAATTAAAATTATAATCAAAATCAAAACGTATTATTATCAATATAGTAATATGTACAAAAACGATAGAAACATATATATATATATAACAAAATATATAAAATTTGAAAGAACAACTTATTACAATCATCAATATATAATTATTTCAACTGCATTTGTTTTAATGTAAATTCAAATCCAAGTATGTATAAAAATGAAATTAGAATTGATATAATATGACTAAAACCTTTTTTTTCAAGATTTTCTACTAAAAAAACAAAGCTTTGAAGAAACAGTTTTAAGCAAATAAAAAAAACTCAAACATTTTTAAATAATTGAAGATGACTATTGTTCACATCAATATAATAACTTTTGATCATTGTCAGTTATATTATTTTATATAACACTCTTTATATATATTATTTAAAAAACAATATATATGAATAAAATTAGAATCCATATATAATTAAATACTTATTATTAACCCATTCTTTAATAAAAGAAATATACTTATTACATTTAATATCATTAAATAAATTTAATATATAATCAAATATTTCTTACTAACTCTCTCATTGATAAATAATACGCTTATTACATTTAATTACACTAATTAAATCAATACTTATTACATTTACTATGACTACTAAAATCAATACATAAAATAAACAATTATTATGAATCAATATATACAGTTAAAATTATAATCAAAACTAAAACTTATTATTATCAATATAGTAATATGTACAAAAACGATAGAAACACACACACACACACACAAACACACACACATATATATATATATATATATATATATAAATTAAATTAGAATAACCAAATATATAAAATTAGAAAAAACAACTTATTAAAATCAACAATATATAATTATTTCAATTGCATTTGTTTTAATTTAAATTGAAATCCAAGTATGTATAAAAATGAAATTAGAATTGATATAATATGACTAAAACCTCATTTTTCAAGATTTTCTACTAAGAAACTAAGCTTTGAAGAAACAGTTTCAAGCAAATAAAAAAAACTCGAACATGGAAAAATTAACAATTTCAATCAGGCTCGCGTATACTCGAAGTAGTCACAATACTGACGACTTTTGTTACTCTTTCGTCTAACCGTAGGTTGGGAACGGGGACTTAATGGAGAACTTTTAGCCGAAGTTGCAACGATTACATTATAACAAATGTAAGAAATTTACCAAAATTCCCCACAATTAAACAAACTAGGTAGCAATATTATGGTTGCATGGTGAATATAATAATTTTATTGGATTATATGTTAGGGATAAATCGTTATATTACGAGTTATGACTAACAATACTATTTATACACCTCATTATTATAATCAATAGTCCCACTCAATTTGTTTTTATCATTTTGAGTCAATTTCAAAGTTTGATGATGTAGAAATTCTTAGCTATTATTTAATTATATATATCAAAAGAAACAACTAAGAATTATAAACAACTTCATATCAAGTGTAATATTGATTCTTATTATTTTGAAATATATATATGATCATCGACCCATTTAAATTCGATATTTTTTGAAGAATTTTATCACCACTGCGCAACGCGTGGTACCGAAACCTAATTGCGTCTTAAATACTAAATTATTCTAAAGACAAAAAGAATGTAATTAAAGGCCATTAAAAGCCTTTACAAAAATATAACGTTTCCTTTTTTTTTACTTCAAAAATTTGCCAAAATGGCATAATAAGCCCCTCTACATTTGGGTAGATACATTTCGTCTTCTAGTTTCCTACTTTCAAGAGTTATCAACAATTCCCCTTCCATTTTCTCTTTTTTCCATTTTGGCCCAATGAAAATTCATCGTTTGTTTTCATTTTTTTCTCTTTCCCTTTATTTTTACTTACCCCATTTTTGGGGTGTCACAAATCTCTCATCCTTTAAGAAATTCCGCCCTGGGAATTATTTTGGCTGAATGGTTGAAGATTTTTAGTCCTCCTCTATTCTCTGACTTACATGTCATCTCTGAACATTTAAGAAACTTTACATTTGGCTAACATCATGACATGCACATAGAGTAAACTTATACGCTTTAATCGATTGTTTCGTTGTCTAACACATGAGCTGATTCTTTCAAAATAACTAGCTTATTATTAAGCTCAATATCCACAGGTTCTCCATTGTGGAAATGTTACTAAACCCTTCATCAATTTTTTTTTGACATGTAATAAATGCCATTTATACCACTTGGATCTTCTACTAGCTTTAATGTAACATCCCGATTTCACACATACAAGCTAGAAGCTGCCTCTATAATTCATAACGCCATAAACGACTCAACATGGTCACACTATCTAGATTACAATACAGGGTCCGCGGAAATAACCCTAAATACAGCTGGGAAATCTACTGGACATAAAAAGAAAGTTCTCCTACTCCTTCTAGATGCAAGCTCCGACCCACGTCTTGCCAAACCTTTAACGTGCTCACGGCTACCTGCTTACCTGAAAAAGTTTTAGTTTTGAAAAGCGAGGGTTAGACCATGAGGTCTAGTGAGTTCCCTCCACACCAAATCACACCAAAGTATTTTAGTTTATAAAATAAGTTATGAAAGCATTTATATCAATCATAACAAGCACACTAAGATGATATGCACACATTGACACATGCTACTAGCGTACGCTATAGTCACACACACCATGACAACATAATAGAGCACACACGCTATAGTCACACACACCATGACAGCGCAATAGAGCACACACGCTATAGTCACACACACCGTGACAGCGCAATAGAGCACACACGCTATAGTCACACACACCGTGATAACGCAATTGGGCACACACCGCCCATATATGAAACAAATTCATATATATAATTATTATGGGACACACCCCCATTTCACACCAAAGCCAGAGCATGGTCACACACATTTTAATCACACATATTGTAACACACTTACTACTCGCCTTGAAACAAAAGTAGTTGGAAAGCACATAGTTAGATAACGATCATGCCACACACTTACTCTTTGCCTTGAAATAAAAGCAGTTTGTCTCCACACAATTAAATCACACTTTTCATGCATGGTTTAAAGAAAACATACGAGCATTTGTTGTAACGTCCCAAATTCTTAAACATGCAGTAACATAAAATGAGCATTCGAAATACATAATTAAGCTTGTCTTTACATCATTACTAAAACATACTAAGCAAACAATGACAGCGGAAGTCTCTAAATCCACAACCGAGTACTAACTATAGGCATCATAAACAAAATCTGGAGTTGCTCTAATCTCCAAGTCCCTCTTGTCGTCTTTCCTAGTTCTTACTAGAAGAACCGATTGTGCGCTTACCTGAAAATGGTTTAGTTTTGAAAGCGAGGGTTAGACCAAAAGGTCTAGTGAATTCCCTCCGAAAACAACATGTAAAACAGTTGGAAAACATTTATCAATAAACTATAATGCATCATCATTCATGGTACTGCACTGTGTGTGGATCACATAAACATTCCGCAATCAGGGTTCCATTAGGTTCCCTTCTCGCCCTCCTTGGAGCCCACTCGGACTCCCCTCTACCGGATAGGAGGGAAACGTATTCCAACCTACCGGCTTGTCATACATATCCAAGGGATCCTCAGATCCCGAGAACCTCTCTCTGACCCCACAGTGCAGACCGACACCACATAGGATACAAGTACGTTCATGAAAACATGTAGTTGAAATATTCATACGTCATGCCTTTCATTTCTTCATGCCAAACATTTCATTTAATAAAACAGATACGTTCGTGCAAATCATGCAATCAGTTCATAACATTTCATGCTCGGTAAAACCATAATCAGTTAAAACATTTATCACTTTGCGTCGTAAAAGGGTTTTAGGGAACTCACCTGATTGCAATTTCTTTCCTACCTTCGAGTCTCGTTACGTCCGATCACCTAATAATTAATTTACAAATTAATTAGATGCAACTCGATTCCTGACCCTAAGTTCTCCTCTTAACCCGACCTTACCCAGGTAATACCGATTACAACTAGGCCCTTAACATGGTTTAGACTTTAAATCCCTAAGCCCAAAATAATGCTAAGTCCAAATGAGCTTAAAGTATTTCTCGGCCCAGCAAACAAATCGGCCCAACCAATACTTAGTCCAACACCGAATTGGGTCCAGGTCACAGGTGGTTTGCGCCACCTGTGCTTTGCGCCACCTGGGTTTCGCGCAAACAGGGCTTTGCGCCACCTGAGCTTCGCGCAAACCGAGATTTGCGCCACCAGGGCTTCGCGCAAATGGAGCTTTGTGCCAACTGGGCCTTCTTCTTGATGCGTACTTGCACGTTTTTAACAACAGTAAAAAGCTCTGATACACTTGATCCAAATGCCAAATAATTTCTTAATCAAACCTTTACCCAGATGAACTAACGTTAAACTCAACTTAGTTTCTTCCATAACATTTCTAAACAGCTATTTGATACAACAGACTAGGATTTTACCCATTTGTTATTTAAATAACTTAAATAGCTTGAACAAGGAGAAAGGAATGGAAGTTCATTACCCAGTATTCATACAGATAATATAACTACATAAGGGAGAGATCGATATCTTACCAGCTAGAAAACTCAATTGGAAAATAATACTGAATCCCTATTCTTTCTCGCTCCTTCTTCCTCCAGCCGCCAACCACAAGAACACACCAACACTGATGTTTGGAAAATGAGGGCTGCCCTAGGGATTTGTGTCGTTATATATGTTTCATAAATTGCAAAACAGTCCCTCAATACCAACTTTCCTTTCTTACATATTTGCCACCAATCTTTTCCCTTTCTTCTAGAAACTAGGGTTGTTACAACACTCCCCCCTTAAAAGAATTCCGTCCCCAGAATTCCTTATTGGAAAAGACGCGGGTATCAAGCCCACACCCCAACTGACACCTCTCCAAGGTAATGCCACTTATGACTCAGTCAACCACCTCATTACAATCGAAACATGGAACATTGGATGCATTCCCTTCAGTTCTTACGTTACTCTAACTCGTAGGCTACTGCTCCTATTCGATCGGTCTTAACAATAGTAGATTAAATACGGCTTCTCATGCATCTTTACTTCCTTTAAGGAGGAACTTGGCAGAATCCCCCGCCACCACACGAGATTCACTTACCAAGAGACCGACACACACTTGACAACTCGACACCTGGCCGACCCTTTACACCTCGACAACTCACAACTTAGAATTCCTTCATCGTATCACAACTCTCATCTCTGTACCACCCGACAATAGTCTATGCAGATAACACTTCCCATTCTCGGACCACCTAGACCATAGTTCGTCAACCATCTCTCATATCCTCACCACTTCACCACTCCATACTTATACGCAACTAAGAGTAGGAACCTCCAACCCATTGCTGAAGTGTCCACCTACTCAAATTAAACTTATCCTGAAACACATCAATTCCTCCCGGATTGCCACATTCGTTCATTCTTATAAAACGTAACTCCGGTTATCCTCACTCCACTGGGAGGAGTAACCATGGTCACACCATACTATTCTTACTAGCTTAATGACTGCATGACCAATTCGTTTAAACATTCTCACAAAGTCACTAACTTAACTCATTCGACTGTCTTATCCACTTTTTTTTTTTTGCACAACCTCGTACCCAATTCCCCTCCTCAATACTCTTTCCAACGGTTCGCACACTTATCAATGGCAATCTACACAACACTGCACCTTTTGGTGTTTCTGACAAGTTTACTACTTCTAATTTACTAACTTATTCCAACATGCTATCTTCACCTCCACACATTTGCCCACCGAACATTACTTGCCCCTCTCTCCCGACCTTTCCACATGCTGGTATCGCTTTCTCATTACTCACATAACCAAACAGTTGCACCAAGATCTTATCTTAAGGCATTCAACCAAGCCGTCTTGAAACAAGACCAGTGTTCAACGTCACTACACATTCTTTAATCTCCCACTTTTACCTTCTCAGACATTTCTTTCACACATAACCAACAATTCACATTCTTTAAGGATTTCACATCTATCCCACCATATTTTGACTAACACAACCCTCATCCTCTTTAAACTTCCAATGACCCCAAAGTGTGTTTCTTAGTAACGTCCCCTATTCACTCTAATAATCCACCCCCTTTGGATTCTCTATTACAAACGGATCTATTAACTCAGGAACACCTCGAAACTCAGGTTCCACAATTCTTTCAATTAACCACCATGATCATAAAATCAGAAGATATATATATACCGTCATCTCGGCTTTCTTACTTAGATTTACCTTAAATAATTCTTTAACAATCGGTGTGTTAATCTCAATAACACTTCCCCAAGAATTGTAACACATCATGTAATAACAAATGAACGTCATTACTTAACAAATCTACAAAATTTTAATCAACCAACTAAAGGCTTATACCTCTATCATGACATTTCAAATCAACTAATGATCATACTACCACTCCGACCCGCAATCATCATCATGTCATTCCTTAAACATAACCAAAATTTCCAACTATTTCCTTCTAGGATCATTCCCTCATGCATAAGGAACAATTTTCATTCTTTAACGATTTCTCATCTACTATACTACAACTTGATTAATCTATTCATCATCTTCTTTAAACTTACTCTGCCTTCAAGAATATACTTAGCAACATACATAACCACAAAGCTTGGTCTCACAGCTGGGCAATCACCCAATTCTGCCCCGACATTCCATTCCGATAACAGTCAAAATAAGCACCAACTTACAAACCACGTACTTCAACAACTGGGATTGCAAAACGTACACTCTACCCGAAATCCCAAAAGGACTTCCTCTTAATCCTTCATCTTTCTAACATCGCCTTACTACATCACCGGCTGATACAGATATCTTGGCAATTGAAGCTACTATTCGTTCGTACATCCACCACTCCTATCATCACACTACCGACCAAGTCTCTCATGGTCAGTCGTACACAATTCACCCTTTCCGTCATATTCTCCCGTATACTACAATCGAGTCTGTCTTGCTACTTAGTTCTCTCCCAACTTGTTGAACTATGACTTACGAGTTCACACTTAGCTCAAACACAAACATCCTAGCTAGCTCTTTATGATCCGAGTCCTTTCTTAGACACGGCACATTTTCTTACTGCCTGGTATAGTCTACACTCACTCCGCTTGTGTTACACACCTTGTCCTTCTACGGACCCTCCTCACCTCGTAAATAGAACGCCTATTCAACAACAACAGTCTCTTACTAATTTAACACCTCTACAAGATATTCTATCAACTTACACTCATCTGGTTTGAGTCTTCGGCCTCGGCCCACATACACCGTTGCCGACTTCAACAACAAAAGACAACTCTTAACTACTTCCTTAACCTATCCTTTAACATGAGTTCCTTACGGGACCTATTCCTCCCTACACATCATAGTTAACTTTATAATTCGTTGCCCCTACTTCAAAACTTACTCATGTAACATCAATATTACAAGCTCCCTTCGAAACTCATGGCCCACACTGTAAGATCCCAAGTTTCCATATATACAAATAACATACATTTCACAACATACTTTCATCAAAAGATACATCATATTTCATATTCGGTCCCATAGTCTTACTAGACATAATAAGTAATTCAGTACAAACTTTTTGACTAAATAATTTACATTATGACTAACAACAAAGCCATAAGTACAAAAACACTTCATGATCTTCATAACACAAGTCTTCCCAAAAGCTAGGCAACGACTATCCTTCCTATTTGCTCTTACTTGATCCTCGACCTGGAATACATATTTAAAACAAAAAAGAGGGTTAGACCTAATGGTCTAAGTGAGAAAATCCCTATTTCTTTGAAAATCCTTTGCACACCAACATTCACATAATACAAACACAATCATCAATCATACTCACTCATCTCGTAATTCTCTGTCTCCTTCCAATGGCCATATTAGTTGGTTGCAACAACTAATAAACAACGATGTACAACAACTACAACCAATCAACACTGTACAACAACTACAGCCAACACACCGGTCCTATACCCGGCCAACGTATTATAACATAATATAATACTCACGTAATTACAATATCTCAACATATTATAAATCAAATATAAACATAATCACACCATTTATCACATATCCAATACACCATCTATGTATTCCAGTTTCAAAACGATTTAAAGTAAAACTCACCTGATTGTTTATCAACACGTTTCCAAGTCTTCTAAACAGGTTCAGTCCTTTACCCAGAATTCACAGGATCTGTAACAAATAGATACAGATATCTCTTTACCACATAAAACACATAAGTCTTACTAAGGCTAAGAACTCTAAAGAACTAAAATCCTCAAATGTTGCCCCCAAACCCGTACTCAAGTCAAGACCATAGAATAGTCAGTTCTCATTCATTCCCTATCTAATGGTTAACAAAATACAGGTTACTGGATACTCGACCACATCTAAACTATCAATATTGGCCAAACAACAAAAGTATCCGGATACCATAAGTTATCCGGACAACACAACTTTTCCGGACAACGTGACTTTTCCGTTCAACTTAAACAGTCCGGACAACGTTCAGACATCAGGGTAATCCGGATGCTATCCGGTATCCAAATCTATCCGGAAAACATAAGAAAAATAAACTTACCCGGATAAAGAACCCGGTCGTACACCACCAGCTAATTTACCCGGACACTATCAACAAACCACCCGGACACATTCATGGTGTCTGGAAACCTCTGTCGGTTTGGTGTTTTTTTACCCAAAAAACCGACTGAATTATCCCCAGAAGTGAAATCGTTTATTCTACTCCGAAAGAAACTACCTAATAGCAATTACACACATAAATTGTAAAGGATACATACATGCAATCACTTCCAAGTACCCAATTGATGCCTTAACCTAGCTTCCTCTTCTTTTCTCCTTCTTGCTCTCAAAACACACACTACACACTGAATTTTTCTGGATAATACTGAATTAAGAAATATCTAAATCCATTAAGGGTAATATCTAATCCAATTTACCACTTTAGTCCTTAAGTTATTCATTAATGACCAAATAAACCCTTTACTTATAAATCTACCCAAACTTACCTTTAACTTCATATTTTAAAGTTAACAAAATTTAACGGAACTAATATTTAACTAACGAACTTACCCGGGGTATTACACACACCATGGACCTTTCATTCCTGCCTCACAACACTACTCATAAAGAGTTGCTAAAACCAATACCTTGATGACTCATAGTCCTTCCTCCGGACACCATCGCCCCTCGGCAACTGTGTTCTCAGTGACCGAGCAAAGGTACAGACCCTCATACACCTGACACTAAAATCCATTCCCGACTCTTCCAAGGTCCAACTCTCCCCTTAAACACATATACCAAAACTACATACCATCTCCCTTGACTTGACTAACTCCTCTCCGCTCTCGGAGTTCTTCCTTAGCTTAAGACGTAATACTCTACGACCTAGTGGGTTCATAGCCTTCATGCATGACAATACAATAAATAAATCCTTTTACACATTTTATCATTTTAAATAAACAACATTTAGAAACAACTCGGGTACCCGTGACCCCATCACTCTTATAACTTCAAAACCCTGCACAACGATTCGAGAATCGTTGGCATGCATCTTCCGGTGAACCTCAATCTTGCTCAATCCGAACAATGTTATTGTCAGGATCGAATCTTAACAAGACAATAAACACTTAGAATTCAGAATTAAAGAATCTGCGGAAAAGAACTTTAATTCTCACAATCAAGAACAATGTAACAGAAAATTCACAATTTTGTATTCACTGTTTTGAATCACAATATTAACAACCAAACCTCAATCTTGTTGAACATGCTCAACAAGACGACTTCTACTTCTCTAGAAATAGGGTTCTTAAAACCTTGAGGTTAATTCTCTCTTCTATCAATATAGAATTCTATTTCACACGTATATTAACTCGTCTATCATCTATTTTCTAATAGCTATCTATCAATACTATTTATAACAGAATAAGTACAAGATAACTACTAAGAATAAAACAATCTTCAAAATATACTTCCATGCTTATCTTCAGCTTTCCTTCTTTATCTTCTCATACCATACATATCTACTCAGCAGTATTAACAATGATTTGACTTAGCAGCATTAACAACCTTTAGCAGTATTAACCTTCACAGTCTTCTAGCAGTAGTATCTCAGCTCAGCAGTACTAACCATGTCTTGCAGTAGTAATTTGGTCTAGCAGTACTAACCATGTCTTGCAGTAGTAATTTGGTCTAGCAGTATTAACTTTACTATCCATACTTAGCTCATTTTCAGTTCCCAACAGTCTCCCCCTAACTTGACTTTTAAGAAAAGAAGTCAAGTTCTTCAAATGATGCTGCCAAAACTTAGTCATCATATAAACA
Organism: Saussurea involucrata; assembly: GCA_033807775.1. Classification (NCBI taxonomy): domain Eukaryota; kingdom Viridiplantae; phylum Streptophyta; class Magnoliopsida; order Asterales; family Asteraceae; genus Saussurea; species Saussurea involucrata. The sequence goes on along the minus strand of CM066320.1, from coordinate 39,815,243 downwards.
TAGATCAGGACTTAAACCTAGACTCTGATTTACAATCCTTCTTACCAAGAATCTTCCCATAGCAGAGTCTTTGTTGCAGACCAATTTTACATGTAACATCCCTTTCAGTCTTTTCATGCAGTGTTTGTAGATTTCATCCACCAGATAATACTCCTGATATGTGTTGTCAATTGATATAACATACACTCCACAATTTTCATAGAGCATCCAGTGGGTTACTGCTTGAAAAGGTCTTGCTGTTATGTGCTGAACTACTTCTGGTCTGAACATTAGGCATAGGTATTCTAACACCATCTTTGTGATAGACATACCTCTTTCTGTCAACATGTTACCATAGATCTGCATGCCTACTTTGAACATCTCTTCCAAGTCAGATCTTGAGCATCTTCTTATAAATTGTCCCCATGTTCTGTAGACTTCAAACTGCCCATCAGCTCTCTTGAGTCTGATATACTCCTTTCTTCCATCTATCAAAGTATCCCAGTGACTGATTTCAGGAGGTTTTGAATCTAATGGAGTCACTTTGATTGGTTCAGTATCAACCATAGTGATGTACAAGTCACATTGTTCATTGCTAAGTGATTGTGCATTACTGGATTGACCTGTCTTTCTATCTCCTTGTCCTTCATCCTGGGCAACTTCTTCCTTTTCTTTCTCTTCTACCACTGGTTTCTCAACAGGTTCTACCCTTTGCTTCTTTACACACTTCTTTTTAGTAGCCACAGACTTTGCTCTCTTTCTGCTGAAAACCATCTTTGCATCCTTAGTTTCTTCCTGTTTCTTGGCAGTTGGAGGTGTATCATGTTTGGCTTTGATTAAAGCCTCTGCAACCTCCACTTCTTCTACTGTAAGCTTCTCTGTTACTGTTTCAGCTTCTGTTTCTGTTACTGCTTTCTTTGTAGATTGAGCAGCATTAACTGTTTCTGCTGCTTGCTTAGAGTCAGCAGCATTAACAGTTTCTGTTGCTACTTCAGTTTCAGGCTCTTTCTCTGTTACTGCTGCTTTCAAGATTTCTGTTACTACTTCTTGTATGATTTCTGCTGCTTCATGAACATTTGCAGCATTAACAGTTTCTGCTTCTTTAACAAGCTCTTCCACCTTTTCTGTCTCCCCCTTATTCTGTGCACTGGACTCCCTCTTAAACTGTGCATTATCAATTTCCATCTCAGTCTCCATCTGAACTGTCTCCCCCTCAACTTGTAGACCCTTCATATTCAGTTCTGCTTCTGACTCTGACTCCCCCTTTTTGGGAGCATCATCAGTTGGAATTCTTCTTCTCAGCACAAATCTTTCCTTTTTCTTTCTGTGCAACAACTTGGTGACCATCTTCTTGAGCTTCTCAATTTGAGACTGTTGGTAGGTGACCACAGTCTTCAGTTGCTCAATCTCCTTCTTCTGTGCCATAACATCCAAGTTGACATTTCCAATGGTTTCCATCAATTCATCATAGTTATATCTATCCTCACCTTGTTTAGAAGTGTTTACCTTCTTTAAAGGATCACTGGAAGTTTTAGTATAAGCCTTCTGCCTAGCAGAAGCACTAACTGCCCCCTTGGTTTCTTGGCACCTGGGTCCTCCTAATGATTTCTCATTTAGAGTTGCCATGGGGAAGGTCTTATTTATGTTACCACTGTCCTTCTCTGTGCTAGCAGAAGTAGTGGCAGCCTTAGCACCCATATGCTCATCCTTCTCCTTAGAGAGCACCTTCTTGGGGTTGGGAGACACCCCTGTGGTTTCCCTGTTGATATTCTCAATTGGAGAATGCTCCAACTGAGGGCTTAAAGGCTTAGGGCTCTGAGTAGGTACATCAAGGGAAGGAACCTTGTGCACCTTTCTTCTTTGAATCTTGTTGGATAAAACAGGAGTGGGCTTTTGAAGTATGTGCTGAGGGATATTTATAGTGAGTGAAGGTGGGGTTTGGCCATCAGTGGGATGATCTAATGAGGGCCTTGATCCTGATGCCATACCTTCAGAGGGGTGGGACACAACCATCATTGTAGAGAACAATGGTGTGTCAACTCCTTCCGAGTCCCTAGGAAGTCTTTTCATATTTGAAAAAACCTTCCCTTTAGGGGATTTTGGTACATATACCTCATCAAATTGAGGTAAGTCCGTCAATTCCTTATTAATAACTTCTTGCACAAACCTTGGATACATGTAAAAGCTCTTTTTGGATTCCAAGTTTGACACAAGATCAGATAAAATCATTTGGGAGAAATTGAACTTTCTGGAAGTGGCCAAACATACCAGAGCATAAGCAGTGGTACTGCTGAACTCACTCCATCCAGTTGTTTTCTTTGAGATGCAGTGCATAAGGGTATGAACAAGAAATCTCCATTGGGAAAAGAATTTTGACTTGAAAAATTTGAAAATACCAATAGATCCTTCATACCCCATTCTTTGTATGGTAGAAAAGAGTTCTTCATTAGAAATAGAAGATTTACCTGAAGCATCATTCAACTGAAGATGTATGCGAATAATCTCCTCTGTTACTGTCAAGGGTCTATCACAAACCCTGGTTCGAATTTCCGTTTGCCCGTTTTCTGTCACCACAGTAGCATTATCCCAAAATTGTTTTTGATGATTAATGAATATCTTGGGAGCCACTGTTAGTGCATAGGAGATATGCGAAGACTTGAGAAAATCGACAATTTCATGGAATCCTGCAGATTGCTTCGGCTTCTGAAGCATTGCAATCTCATTGTGTTCAGCAACAAACTCTCTTTGAGCCATTGTATCTGAAAATCCTTGAGCAAACACAGAACTTCTTGGGAGAATAGGTTAGAAAGAGAGTGAGAGAGAATCGAGTTCAAAGAGACGTTATGAGCGAAGACGGGCTTACAGGGTATTTATACGCAGTATTAACCCTAGAATTTCAAAAGCAGTATTAACGACATAAGCAGTATTAACTACTGAGCAGTATTAACTGCAAGGCAGTATTAACTACACAGCAGTATTAACTACCGAGCAGTATTAACTACCAAGCAGTATTAACTACCAAGCAGTATTAACTACCTAGCAGTATTAACTACCTAGCAGCATTAACTACACAAGCAGTATTAACTACACAAGCAGTATTAACTACTTGGACACTGGCAGTATTAACTGTGCACTAGCAGTAGAAACTCTGCACTGGCAGTAGTAACTCTGCACTAGCAGTAGTAACTCTGCATTAGCAGTAGAAACTCTGCACTGGCAGTAGTAACTCTGCACTGGCAGTAGTGACTCTGCAGTAGTAACTACACTTACATTTTTCTGCACTTGGTAATCTGAGGGAAACAGAGGATCCTGAGAAAGAGAGTTAGTAGCACCAAATATATGAAGAAATACAGGTATAAAAACAGAAAGTCATGAATTTATTCTAGGTTGATCATGCCCACACTTGTTACCAAAAAGGTGAATCTACCCACATCAAAAGCTTTTGTGAATAGATCAGCAAACTGGTCATTTGTATGAACTTTAGCAACCTGAATTAATTTCTTTTCATTGCAATCTCTTATAAAGTGATACCTTATCTCTATATGCTTTGTTTTTGAGTGTTTGACTGGATTATTAACAATGCTAATAGCACTGTTGTTATCAATGAAGATTGGAGTGTGAAGAAATGTTACCCCATAGTCCAACATCTGATTCTGAATCCATAGAACCTGAGAGCAGCAGCTTGCAGCAGCTATGTACTCAGCCTCTGTGGTAGATAAGGACACTGTGGTTTGTTTCTTACACTGCCAAGATACTAGTCTTGTACCCAAAAACTGACATCCACCTGAAGTAGACTTCCTATCCATGTTAGCTCCACCCAAGTCACTATCTGAGTATGCAAGCAAGTCAAAAGATGATTCATAAGGATACCAGAGACCTAGTCTAGGTTGCCCTCTTAGGTATCTGAAAATTCTCTTGACTGCATGAAGATGAGATTGCTTTGGTGTAACTTGAAATCTGGCACAAACACAGACTGAAAACATAATATCTGGTCTAGAGGCTGTGAGATACATGAGAGATCCAATCATTGATCTGTAATGATGGACATCCACATCCTCCCCCTCAAGATCAGCAGTGAGCTGTTTGTGTGTCTCCATAGGTGTGCTTGCTGGCTTTGAGTCTGATAAACCAAACTTGTCCAGGATGTCTTTCACATACTTGGATTGGCTAATAAAAATCCCATCTTTCCTTTGTTTTACCTGAAGCCCAAGAAAGAATGTAAGTTCTCCCATGGAACTCATCTTGAAGCTTTTGTGCATCAATTCTTCAAACTCTTTACACATTTGATCATTGGTGGATCCAAAGATGATGTCATCCACATAGATCTGAACAAGTAATGTACCTCTCTTTCTCCTCTTGATAAACAGGGTCTTGTCAATTACTCCTCTTTCAAAGTCATTTTTCAAGAGATAGGTAGACAGAGTGTCATACCATGCTCTTGGGGCTTGATGCAAGCCATAAAGAGCCTTCTTCAGCTTGTATACTCTGTCAGGGTGCAATGGATTCTCAAATCCAGGAGGTTGACAGACATATACTTCTTCCTCAATACTTCCATACAGAAATGCACTTTTGACATCCATTTGGTACACTTTGAACTTCATGTATGAGGCATAGGCTAGAAATAACCTGATTGCTTCAATCCTTGCCACAGGAGCAAAGACTTCCTCATAATCTATTCCTTCTTCCTGAGTGTACCCTTGTGCAACCAGTCTAGCTTTGTTTCTGATCACAATCCCTCTGTCATCCTTCTTGTTCCTGAAAATCCACTTGGTGCCAATTGCTCTATGACCTTTTGGAAGGTCTACCAAGTCCCAAACATCCTGTAATTTGAACTGTAGCAGCTCCTCTTGCATTGCCTCTATCCATCTTGGGTCTTTCATAGCATCATAAGCCTTTTTGGGCTCAATTTGGGACAGAAAGCAAGTAAGAACAGTGTTAACTGTATTTTGCTGCTCTTGCAACTCTTGGAGTCTGCTTTGCTTTCTAGTCATCATGGGAGATGCAATATCTCCAATCACCAACTCAGGAGGATGATTTTTCTGAGTTCTTGTTGGATGACCAGCTTCCTCTTGTATGTTCTCATCCAGATTTGACTCATTTAATTCTGGATTTGTTTCTACTTCTTCAGTCACCTCAGATTCTATGTAATTTGGACCTGAAGACTGATTTTCCTCTGCTCTCCTCTCTTCTTCATTCTGAATAGGTTCAGTCTCCTCTTGGTGTTCACAGAATTCAACAGGATCAATGGAAGGGAGTGGAAATATCACAGATTGAATTCTGTGTTCTGATGATGGTGTATCCCTTTGTCCTGCATATACATCACTACTGAAACCCAAAGAATTAGTGAGTGAATCAATGTCAAATAGCCAATTAGGACCTGACCCAATAGGATTTGGTGTGTTCTCATTGCATTTGACATTGTCACTTTCTTCAATTATTCTAGAAGAGGTATTAAAAACTCTGTAGGCCTTACTCTGAGATGAATACCCAACAAGAAAACCATCATCTGCTTTGCTATCAAACTTACCTAAGTGAGATTTGGTATTGAGAATAGTACAAGGACATCCAAATGGTTTGAAAAATCCAATATATGGTTTCTTTTTATGGAAAAGCTCATAAGGTGTCTTGTTTTTAGGCTTTACAACTAAAACTCTGTTTTGAACATAGCAGGCAGTATTAACTGCTTCTGCCCAAAAAGTAATTGGTAACTTTGAATCAGCTAACAGAGATATAGCAGCCTCAATCAGTGTCCTATTCCTTCTCTCAGCAACACCATTTTGTTGTGGAGTCCTAGGAGCACTGTATTGTCTCTCAATTCCTTTTTCTTCACAAAAGGTGTTTAGATCAAAATTTTTAAACTCAGTTCCATTATCTGATCTAATGACTTTCACTCTTTGATTTGATTGGTTTTCAATTTTGAGAATAAAAGATTTGATCAGTCCACTTGTCTCATCTTTAGTTCTCAGAAAATATACCCAAGTAAATCTAGAATAATCATCAACAATAACTAAGCAGTATGATTTCTTGCCAATACTCATCACATTAGTAGGACCAAACAGATCCATATGTAACAGTTGAAGAGGATTTGAGATAGTGTTTATCTCTTTGGACTTATGAGAAGTTTTGTGTTGTTTGCCTTTGAGACAAGCAACACAATGATCATCGCATGAATAGACTTTGGATGGCAAACCTCTTACAAGGTTATTCTTAACAAGTTTATTCATTGTTTTAGAGTTCATGTGACACATCCTTCTGTGCCAAAGTGATGATTCATCCAAAGAAGCTTTTGAAACTAAACAATTTAGGGATGAATCAGATGATACACTTTCCAAATCTAAACAATAAACATTATCCTTCCTAGGAGTTCTCAGAAGTATCATGTTTTCATCAACCACTTTGTGTCCAGGAGCAAGGATAATACATTCAGAATCAGTAAACAATATGCTATGCTTCTTGTCACAAACCTGTGATACACTTAACAGGTTGTATCTCAATTGTTCAACATAGTACACATCTTCAAAGGTCATCTTACCCTTTGAAACATCACCCTTACCACTTATCTTTCCACCAGCAGGATTATCCCCAAATGCAACATGTCCTCCATCAATCTTTTTGAAATTTTTGAGGCAGGCCATGTTACCTGTCATGTGCCTGGAGCAACCACTATCAACATGCCAAATGCTCTTCCCCTTGAGCTGTTGGTTACCCTGCACATTAAGATAAATCAGTTAGTTTTGTTGGGAACCCAAGCCGAAGTGGTCTTGGGTCTCCCTTGCTCATCAAAGTACTTGCACTTGGTTTTGATGAGATTTTCAAATTTAGGTACTGCAGTACTGGAGTACTTTGTCAAAATTATTGGTGTAGCAGCACTAGAAGCAGTATTAACCTCAGAAGTACTAACAGTGCTAGCAGTACTATTACTGGGAGCAGCAGTATCAGCAGTACTAACAGAGGTAGCAGTATTAACAGAGTTAACACTGTTAGAAGCAGTATTAACAGAGTTAACACTGCTAGCAGCAGTACTATCTGAAGAAGAAGCACTAAAAGTGTTAGCAGTACTAACATTGCTAGCAGCACTAACTTTGGAATGATTACTAGCAGTATTAACACTGCTAGCAGCACCAACTTTTGAAGCAGTACTAACAGTGTTAGCAGTACTAACACTGCTAGCAGCAGTATTGTTTTTAGTGCCTTTTGGAACCCACATAGTACCACATTCCTTTTCAGTCGTTTTCTTTATGTGGCTTTTGGGTTTATCTTGTTTCTTGGCCACATTTTTCTTTGCAGGCTTTTTATAGCCACCATTCTTTCTGTAACCACCAGGTTTTTGAAAAGATCTTTGAGCATTAAACCTTTGGTTAACAGGATTGAAATAACAGTGTTTGGCTAAATGATTTAGCTTACCACAGATGAAACAAGGTTTTGGCCTGTTAATTCTGTTCAGATCAACTCCTTGTCTCATAGCCCACTGGTTATTCCAATTTCTTTGATTACCCCTTTTGTTATCATGTTTTTGGGGCTTAAGCTCTTGAGATTTCTTACAAGAACAATGTTTACAGGTATTGGGAGCCACAACTGTGGTCTGTGTGTAATGGACTCCCTTTTCTGTTTCAGTCCTTTTTATCTCATTGTTCTTTCCCCAAGGATGTCCATCTTTCTCATTGGTCACAATTTCATTGTCTAAGGGAACCTTACTACTAACACTCTTATTCTTCTTAGATTCTTCCTTCTCTGTTTTATCCTTAACTACTACTTCTTCTTCACAAGGATCTATATTAATCTTTAATTCAGGATCCTTCCTATCCTTGGTCTCTAACAAATCAGACTTAGGAGGTATGTAGTTGTTATTATAGGGTGGAGGTGTGGCATTGTACCCTATCCCTACTTTCATCTTGTCATGGATTTGAGCCTTAATGATGGTATCCATGGTTTTAGAAGCACAGGTAAACTTTTCAACATCAAGTTTAACCTTCTTAAGCTCTTCTTTTAATTTCTCATTCTCCTCCCCAGACACTTTCAGCTTAATCTCATACTCATTCTTCTCCCACTTCCAATAGTTAGTATCATAGGAGTGTTGAAGTTCATTAGCTTGAAAAGCTCTAATCTGTTCCTCAAACCTTTCTACAATTCTAACATAATCTTTCACATCTTTCTCTAGCCTCTTAAGGTTATCACACATACCCTGATTGTGATCCCTATATCTTTTAACAGCATCAATGCAAGCTTGAGAACAGAGTTTAGATTGTACCTCAGTGGGAATATCAGATACTTCTGCCATAAGAGCTTGATTCTGACAGGCTTCCTCAGCTTGATCACTCCAATCAAATCCCATTCCTTGTTGAGAAACAAGGGCTTGAGAGGAGCTTCTGTTTTGGTTTCCATTTTGAGCCTGTTGATGTGATCCTCCACTTCTGCATTCTCTGGCAAAGTATCCCATCTTGTGACACTTATAACACTCAACCTTGGACTTGTCAAAGCCTGCACCATCTTCTCTTCTCTGGGAAAAGTTGTTTCTCCCAGTCCTTTTGATGAATTTCTTCACCCTCATTGATAGCATAGCCATCTGCCACTTGATGTCCATCTCTTCCAGATCATCAGCATTAATTTGCTCTAAATCATCATTGATTAGAGAAGAGTGAACATGACTAGAAAAGAATGCTTCTAGTACAGAATCTGTAGTCTTTTCTTGATTAGTTCCACCAGCAGCATTAACAGAACCTGCAGTATTAACAGAATCAGGGTTAGCAGCATTATCAGAGGATGAAGATAATAAAGCGGCATTATAAACAAATCCAGATGGCCTTTTCTTGGCTTCAACTTCAGCCTCAAATACTCTCAGATCATTGTAGAGGTCATCTAGCTCTTTGTCCTCCAATTGGTCATTCTGTCTGAATGAGACTGTGTACATGGTCCATTCTTCTCCCAATGATCTAAGGAACTTTCTATTGACATCATCAGCATCCATGTGTACACCCACAGTAGCTAATTCTCCAATCAACTTGTTAAATCTGTCAAAAGTTTGAGTCATAGACTCATTCTTTGCAGACATGAAGTTCTCATATTGTTGCCTGAGAATAGCCTTTTGATTTCTCTTTGTGCTCTTTGTGCCAGTAAATCTTTTCTCCAGAGCATTCCACAACATCTGTGCATCTGTGCAGTGTTGGAATTGATGTTGGTACTCATTAGGAATAGCCAAAAGCAGAGTGCTTAAGGCCTTCATCTCTGTTTGTCTGACTTTCTTTTCAGCATCTGTCTTGGGTGGGGGTCTTTTGCCATCTGCTCCTACTCTTCCTTCAGCACATGGACCATTCTCAATGATGTCCCATATTGCATAATCAGTAAGAAGAATGTACTGCTTGATTCTCAGTTTCCACATGTCAAATTCATTGGGTTTGAGCATGGGAACCTTTGAAACAAGAGTACTGTTTGATTCAAAAGAATTTTCCATACTGACTGTAGAATTCTAAGAAACACAAGCTCTGATACCACTTGTCAGGATCGAATCTTAACAAGACAATAAACACTTAGAATTCAGAATTAAAGAATCTGCGGAAAAGAACTTTAATTCTCACAATCAAGAACAATGTAACAGAAAATTCACAATTTTGTATTCACTGTTTTGAATCACAATATTAACAACCAAACCTCAATCTTGTTGAACATGCTCAACAAGACGACTTCTACTTCTCTAGAAATAGGGTTCTTAAAACCTTGAGGTTAATTCTCTCTTCTATCAATATAGAATTCTCTTTCACACGTATATTAACTCGTCTATCATCTATTTTCTAATAGCTATCTATCAATACTATTTATAACAGAATAAGTACAAGATAACTACTAAGAATAAAACAATCTTCAAAATATACTTCCATGCTTATCTTCAGCTTTCCTTCTTTATCTTCTCATACCATACATATCTACTCAGCAGTATTAACAATGATTTGACTTAGCAGCATTAACAACCTTTAGCAGTATTAACTTTCACAGTCTTCTAGCAGTAGTATCTCAGCTCAGCAGTACTAACCATGTCTTGCAGTAGTAATTTGGTCTAGCAGTACTAACCATGTCTTGCAGTAGTAATTTGGTCTAGCAGTATTAACTTTCTTCTGGCAGTATTAATGTAGACTTAGCAGTAGAATCCATGGACTAGCAGCACTATCCATACTTAGCTCATTTTCAGTTCCCAACAGTTATTACGAGAGTAATATATTGCATGAGAATCTTTTCGTATGAGACAATTCTGAAAGAATTACCGACACAAAGTAAAGCAGTCGGTTCTCACACTCAATTGTATGATATCAAAAGGTCAATAAGCATTTTGGTTATAAGTGAATTGCAGGTAACCATTTTCATGACCATTTTTGTAACAATTTAACTTATCATTAAAAGTGTGGAATACTTTGCAAATCGTTAACCTCAAAATTTCAATGTACGACGTACTGAAATCGCTTTTTCTTTAAACGTGCACTCATACAAGCAGACTCATTTTGTTCAAAGTTGACATTTGCATTTTTATTTTAAATCGTGAAAATTTCAAGTTACATAAAAGAACGCCATGCATGAGACTCTATTTGCAATAGAAGGCTACTCACTCAACGAGGTCAACCGCTTTACTCACGTAGCTTATCCTTGATACTCCACTTACGACCAAGGGTCGCCCTCCCGGTCAAGCACTAACTTGATGTACATGCGTTCTACATCTCACTTACTCAACCATTTCACACTATTTTCGCTTTGATCGACTACCTCACTTTCTACTTCTGCATGCTTTCAATTCACTATAAGTATCTTATTCCATTTGTCCGGCCAATGAAAAGCTTGACTAAAAAGTCAGGGCTCCATTGATACTTTCAAGGTTTTGACACTGTTCTATCTTACCATCCCAACTGATCTATCCCATGATTCCCATAACTAGGACTCTCCCAAAACTGGAGTCTTACTCAAACTCAAACATTCATCCTCTCCAAATCCACGAAGAGCTACCTCTAGACGACTCACAACATTCTTTACAATGTTTCTTCTCTACGATGTCTACCTACATCACATCATAATGACTCTTACACGACACTTCCCCAAGCAATGGAGCTCGGTCTATCCCTTAGGGATCTTGCTGACCTATTCCTCAACGTTCTCCCAGCCATAGCGCTAAACTGAAATAAACCGATAGTTAATCCTTGCTAGACGTGACACAACAAATTTGCTATAAGTAAGGTATTGTAAGCACGCACATGTACGTGTAAGTTCGTAATTACACTGGCCAGGTGTAATCCCAAACTTACCTTACACGTTTGTCCTTGACACCTTATTCCTAAGCGCAATTATAGTGATCGTTCCTAGAGGCAATCCTATGTCTCGGCTGTGTTCCTCATCTTACAGTTTAAGTTTAGGCCCGAATGGTCACCTAAATCCTTTAAACTAAGGCTCTGATACCATTTGTAACGTCCCAAATTCTTAAACATGCAGTAACATAAAATGAGCATTCGAAATACATAATTAAGCTTGTCTTTACATCATTACTAAAACATACTAAGCAAACAATGACAGCGGAAGTCTCTAAATCCATAGTCGAGTACTAACTATAGGCATCATAAACATAATCTGGAGTTGCTCTAATCTCCAAGTCCTTCTTGTCGTCTTTCCTAATTCTTACTAGAAGAACCAAATGTGCGCTTACCTGAAAATGGTTTAGTTTTGAAAGCGAGGGTTAGACCAAAAGGTCTAGTGAATTCCCTCCGAAAACAACATGTAAAACAGTTGGAAAACATTTATCAATAAACTATAATGGATCATCATTCATGGTACTGCACTGTGTGTGGATCACATAAACATTCCGCGATCAGGGTTCCATTAGGTTCCCTTCTCGCCCTCCTTGGAGCCCACTCGGACTCCCCTCTACCGGATAGGAGGGAAACGTAATCCAACCTACCGGCCTGTCATACATATCCAAGGGATCCTCAGATCCCGAGAACCTCTCTCTGACCCCACAGTGTAGACCGACACCACATAGCATACAAGTACGTTCATTCAAACTTGTAGTTGAAATATTCATACGTCATGCCTTTCATTTCTTCATGCCAAACATTTCATTTAATAAAACAGATACATTCGTGCAAATCATGCAATCAGTTCATACAATTTCATGCTCGGTAAAACCATAATCAGTTAAAACATTTATCACTTTGCGTCGTAAAAGGGTTTTAGGGAACTCACCTGATTGCAAATTCTTTCCTGGCTTCGAGTCTCGTTACGTCCGATCACCTAATAATTAATTTACAAATTAATTAGATGCAACTCGATTCCTGACCCTAAGTTCTCCTCTTAACCCGACCTTACCCAGGTAATACCGATTACAACTAGGCCCTTAACATGGTTTAGACTTTAAATCCCTAAGCCTAAAATAATGCTAAGTCCAAATGAGCTTAAGGTATTTCTCGGCCCAGCAAACAAATCGGCCCAACCAATACTTAGTCCAACACCGAATTGGGTCCAGGTCACAGGTGGTTAGCGCCACCTGAGCTTTGCGCCACCTGGGTTTCACGCAAAAAAGGTTTTGCGCCACCTGAGCTTCGCGCAAATTGAGATTTGCGCCACCAGGGCTTCGCGTAAACGGAGCTTTGTGCCAACTGGGCCTTCTTCTTCATGCGTACTTGCAGGTTTTTAACAACAGTAAAAAGCTCTGATACACTTGATCCAAATGCCAAATAATTTCTTAATCAAACCTTTACCCAGATGAAATAACGTTAAACTCAACTTAGTTTCTTCCATAACATTTCTAAACAGCTATTTGAGACAACAGACTAGGATTTTACCCGTTTGCTCTTTAAAAAACTTAAACAGCTTAAACAAGGAGAAAGGAATGGAAGTTCATTACCCCGTATTCATACAGATAATATAACTACATAAGGTAGAGATCGATATCATACCAGCTAGAAAACTCAATTGGAAAATAATACTGAATCCCTCTTCTTTCTCGCTCCTTCTTCCTCCAGCCGCCAACCACAAGAACACACCAACACTGATGTTTGGAAAATGAGGGCTGCCCTAGGGATTTGTGTCCTCATATATGTTTCATAAATTGCAAAACAGTCCCTCAATACCAACTTTCCTTTCTTACATATTTGCCACCAATCTTTTCCCTTTCTTCTAGAAAATAGGGTTGTTACACCCTTAAACTACAATAGAATAAACATAGTACTTAAACATAAAATTTACGGAGCTGGGTCCCAAAATTTCTCATTACATCCATCTACACTTAGGTTGGCGGAAACAACCTATACACCGCTGAGAACAATCTAACTGCTGCCAGTGGCACTTACACTGACTCTAGCTGCATCTGTTCCCTATCTTGCTCTTGCTCACTTATCTGAGTCTCCTACTACTTGCATACCTGAAAAAGTTTTATTTTTGAAAAGCGAGGGTTAGACCATGAGGTCTAGTGAGTTCCCTCCATGAACATTGTACATCAAGATTATAAAAATCATTTATAAAGCACTTCACATAAACATCAATCATGGTACTGCACTATGTAATGGATCACATAAACATTCCACGATCGGGGCCCAAGCAGACTCCCCTCTCGCCTCCTCCGGAGCCTACACAGACTCCCCTTCCCGGAGCCTACGAAGACTCCCTTCTACTCGAAATAGGAGGAAACGAATTCCAACCTACCAGTCTGTCATACATATCCAAGGGATCATCAGAACTCGAGGATCTATCTCTGATCCCACAGTGCAGACCGACTCCACATAGCATTCACATAAACCATCATAGCTTGCAAATAAATCATGCTCATAAAGCATACCCTGATAGTAAAATATAAAGCTTTCATTTACATAAAATTCATGTGAAATAACAGGGCATTTCCACGTAATCGCTTTCTTTGTAAAATGCGTAAGATCACGTATTTTAGTTAGAAAAACTCACCTGGCTTGCTCGCTCCAAAGCTCCCTTCTTAAACTTCTGATCTCTAGGTGTAACACCTATTATGTAAATAAACGTGCGTCACAAATCTCTTCTTAACCTCCCGTCTCGTTCCGTCCGTAAACCTAATAATTAATTTATAAAATAATTAGGTTTAACTCAATTTCTGATCCTAAGTTCTCCTCTTAATCCATCCTTACCTAGATAATTAATATTATCGAAAACAACTAGGCCCTTAATATGGTTTAGACTTAAATCCCTAAGCCCAAAAATAATGTGAAGTCCAAATGGACTTAAAGCACTTCTCGGCCCGACAAACTATTCGGCCCAACCAAATACTTGATCCAACACCAAATCGGGTCCAGGTCACGGTATGGATTGCGCAAAGCAAGGATTGCGCCACATGAGGGTTTGTGTCACCTGCAGGTTTGCGCCAACCTGGCTTTTCCTTCCTCAATTCGATATCCATCTAACCTAGGCGATAAATGGGGTTTTGACACACATATCCTTACCACTTGTTTCTCATTACTCTTTACCAGTTAAAACCTTAATTGCTTACTCCTTTGCTTCCTTAGAAAAAGAAACCCAATTAATAGATTAAAAATCCTCCATGGTGTTCTTATTCCAAAACCCAGCAAAATCACGATGAACATCGAGAATTTAATCTATCTAATTAATAAACAATAGTTAACATTAACTGAAAGTTTTTCTTACCAAAATAAGCTTGATGCCAAAACTTCTCTTTTCCCTGCTTCTCTTCTCGATGTGCAGCACCTCACATACACCCATAGCTCATCAATTAATTCCCTCATTTTCCCTCTTTTCTCTCAAAATGCAGCAGGTCATACACCCACATAGAACTCTTCTTTTAATCTTCTTTCTTTTCTCTTCTCGGTATGGAGCACACACACACACAGCAGGTCACGCACACACACACACACAGGACCTCACTTGAATTCTTTTTCTTTGCTTTCCCTTTCTCTATGTCTAGTATACCCTCACAGCCCTAACAATTAAAAAGAAAAGCTTTCCCAAACTTTCCAGACAAATGCGGCGCACGAGATAGGGTATTAAATTTTCAATTTTTCAATTGTTACCCAAAACTTTTCATAATAGACACTTTCACACTTGAATTTTTTATTTAAAACAAAATGCTCAAATTGGGTTGTTACAATCTCCCGTCCTTGACAGAATTCCGTCCCGGAATTCACTCCCAAGTAACCGATGAAACTGATTAACAAAGTTTAAATTTCAACTCTGGAAAAGATCTTATAACAACAAGACAATACCAACATATTTACATGCTTTTGCTGCTCATCTCTGTTTAACCCATAATCTCTGATTAAAACAGGATAATCCAATCATCTTATATTTCATCTTCCAATCAAGTCTATTAATTCAGGGGCCTTACGAACCTCGGGTTCCAATATTCTTTCGATTAATTACAAAGACCAAACAATCGGATATCTTTGTATAAAGTCATCCCGACTTTCTTACTTAGATTCGCCCTAACAATGACTTTAACGGTCCGCGTTTCATGCTCGATAACACTTCCTCAAGAATTCTCGTATCCAAATTATAAATCATAATAAGCAATCAGAGGTTGTAGGCATCTCCAGGTTTACCACCCCCTAATTATCCTTAACTGATTTATGACCACAGTAACAGTCTCCGCTCTCAACTGCATTTACCGAATAGTGCGACCTATAACCACCGACTCTTACCGCATAAAACAAAACAATTCATTCTCTTTATCACAAGCAGCTATAACTTGACCAACTCGTCTCAAATATAATTATCGGAAAATCCCAATTGAAACGCTCCAATTGAGATGCAGTTCATTTCTTCCTATCGACCACAATTTATCAAAATTAATCACTTAATATCGACATTTTGCTATTTTAGAATTCACACATTCATTAGTCAAGACTGGTTTCGCAATTAGCAACTCCCACCGAGTACCCAACTTGCACTGACTCTAGCTGCATATGTTCCCAATCATGCTCTTGCTCACTTATCTGAGTCTCCTACTAATTGCATACCTGAAAAAGTTTAAGTTTTGAAAAGCGAGGGTTAGACCATGAGGTCTAGTGAGTTCCATCCATGAACAGTGTACATCAACATTATAAAAATCATTTATAAAGTAGTTCACATTCTTCACATAAACATCAATCATGGTACTGCACCGTGTAATGGATCACATAAACATTCCACGATCGGGGCCCAAGCAGACTCCCCTCTCGCCTCCTCCGGAGCCTACGCAGACTCCCCTTCCCGGAGCCTACGCAGACTCCCTTCTACTCGAAATAGGAGGAAACGAATTCCAACCTACCAGTCCGTCATACATATCCAAGGGATCATCAGAACCCGATGATCTATCTCTGATCCCACAGTGCAGACCGATTCCACATAGCATTCACATAAACCATCATAGTCATAAAACATGAGATTTATAATACACTTTACAGTTTGTTTCATTGCCGAATAATCTTTTCAGTAGAGCATACTTATCATGAGAAAGTGTTCGTAAAAGCTGGCAAATAAATCATGCTCATAAAGCATACCCTGATAGTAAAATATAAAGCTTTCATTTACATAAAATTCATGTGAAATAACAGGGCATTTCCACGTATTCGCTTTCTTTGTAAAATGCGTAAGATCACGTATTTTAGTTAGAAAAACTCACCTGGATTTCTCGCTCCAACGCTCCCTTATTAAACTTCTGATCTCTTGGTGAAACACCTATTATGTAAATAAACGTGCGTCACAAATCTCTTCTTAACCTCCTGTCTCGTTCCGTCCGTAAACCTAATAATTAATTTATAAAATAATTAGGTTTAACTCAATTTCTGATCCTAAGTTCTCCTCTTAATCCATCCTTACCTAGATAATTAAAATTATCGAAAACAACTAGGCCCTTAATATGGTTTAGACTTAAATCCCTAAGCCCAAAAATAATGTGAAGTCCAAATGGGCTTAAAGCACTTCTCGGCCCGGCAAACTATTCGGCCCAACCAAATACTCGGTCCAACACCAAATCGGGTCCATGTCACGGTATGGATTGCTCCAAGCAAGGCTTGCGCCACATGAGGGTTTGCGCCACCTGCAGGTTTGCGCCAACCTGGCTTCTCCTTCCTCAGTTCGATTTCCATCTAAACTAGGCGATAAATGGGGTTTTGACACACATATCCTTACCACTTGTTTCTCATTACTCTTTACCAGTCAAAACCTTAATTGCTTACTCCTTTGCTTACTTAGAAAAAGAAACCCAATTAATAGATTAAAAATCCTCCATGGTGTTCTTATTCCAAAACCCAGCAAAATCACGATGAACATCTAGAATTTAATCTATCTAATTAATAAACAATAGTTAACATTAACTGAAAGTTTTTCTTACCAAAATAAGCTTGATGCCCAAACTGCTCTTTTCCCTGCTTCTCTTCTCGATGTGCAACACCTCATATACACCCATAGCTCATCAATTAATTCCCTCATTTTCCCTCTTTTCTCTCAAAATGCAGCAGGTCATACACCCACATAGAACTCTTCTTTTAATCTTCTTTCTTTTCTCTTCTCGGTATGGAGCACACACACACACAGCAGGTCACGCACACACACACACAGGACCTCACTTGAATTCTTTTTCTTTGCTTTCCCTTTCTCTATGTCTAGCATACCCTCATAACTATAACAATTAAAAAGAAAATCTTTCCCAAACTTTGCAGCCAAATGCGGCGCACGAGATAGGGTATTAAATTTTCAAATTTTCTATTTTTACCCTCAACTTTTCATAATAGACACTTTCATACTTGAATTTTTTATTTAAAACAAAATGCTCATATTGGGTTGTTACATTTGTCAATAAGAACATGCATAAAGTTTCACACTTACAACAGTTTTAGGATCAGAAAAACTCACCTGTCGTCCTGCTTAATCCTCTTACTAGATTGATTTTCTCTTCAACTGCACCAATAAGGATACACACTACAGTGATAAGTCACTTGATTGGACTACAGACTCACACGGATAACACCTCGGACTAACAGACCACACTACAGGGTCACACAGGCATTATCCGGAAGGCTTACCCGGACACCCAAAACTATCCGGACGGTCTGAACTATCCGGACGTTCTACCTGGATACAAGACATTATCGGTCAGACGAACTTTCCGGATGGACATTCCAGATACTCCCGGGTTCCTAAGGGTTTCCGGTCAAACTACCGGAAACTATCACTACAACTACCCGGACAATAGATTTATCCGGACACCCCGAACCGTTCGTACACTAACATGACGAAGGAGGTTTCCGGACGCGGCGATTTTTGCAATAATCGCAGAGGGTTACACACTTTCGCTCTAATTCCCACCATTTCTTCCAGATATCAGAAATAGGTCGACTACTAACACAATAACCCATTCTTAACCTTTCTTAAACAAGTTAATGAGGAAAACACAAAGAAACCCATAACATTCAAGTTTCCCCTCACAACCCACACATTTCACAAAACTTAAAGGTGAGGACAGATTGATAGTTACCTGAAGATTCCCACTGAATAACTCAAAGATTCAGCTGCCCAAGACTCCTTCCTCTTGTTCAATTGCCAACACCTCCTTCTCTTGCACTCTCTCTTAGCCGCACACACACATACACACTAGAACAATATGCTTAAATGACTGTATTAGGGTTTTCTCATACCTTTTATACTTTTCTCACTAGACACCACACTTTTAATTTCTTCACACTTAGACTACACAACTTTCTTAAATTCGAATTTCTTCCAAAAAAATTTATTTACCGACTAAATTAAATCTCGGTTATTACAACATCCCCCCCTCAAAAGAATTCCGTCCCCGGAATTCCATCTTTAAACAATCGAGGAAACGGTTCCTCAGCTTCCTAACCTTGCGATCTACAATCACTTCCCTAACACCAAGTACGTCTAAGGCAGTTACCACTTTCTCACATTAATTAGACTGACCACAATCCAATAATAGGAACAAGTCACACGCTTATACCACAACGTCACTCCCATACTATTACCTAGGCTAAAAGTCCTTCACCCTAAGCACTACGTTCAATTATTCCTTTCGTTTACTTCTCAAACATAAAATACGCTTCCAAGGAACGACTCCCTATCATGTACACACTCTTGATCAAACACATACACACAAATCCTCTTTCTCATACTCCCACTAGAAATTCATACAACCGATGACTACGTTCTGAAGACATTGTCTCTCACTTTTTGTGCCAGATGCCACTCTTTCTACTACCCGTTTCTCACTTTCCTAACCTACCGTCTCGATTATCTCAGGCTAGAATGGAACATTGCTCATCCAACATTGACCACTTCATACACACTATTTCAATGGTTACTATGCTTAATCAACAGCTTCCCGACATCTCATACGAGAAATTCAACCAAGTCAATCCGAAATCACACTCAATACTCGAAGCGACCACACAATCCTCATCCCAAACAATATTAACCCACTCCTTTGCATTTCCTTTACGTACAACTACTAGCTAAACATTCCCAAAGATTTCGTATCTCTTACGACACCCTAACCAACCAATCCAAGAGCACACAATTCCCTCTTAGCTAGCCATCCACTGCCACCCTATTCCTTTATTCTCGGATACAATCCACACGCCACATAAACACTCACGCATCACCACACACAATTTTTTTACCACCTTTGGAACAACTTATAAACAATTCCCGAGCAACGATCTCCACTTACGCTCTCCCCATACCAACACTAATCCAACACTTTCCCTCACAACAACTTATCATCATTGTGCCTCGCATGCTTACTAAGTATAAGTGACCACCAACTTATCCACACCACTCCCACGCACTAGAGGTTCAATCCTCACAGTTACCACCTGCCTACTAATTTGTAAAATTTACAGCTTCACCTCGATCCCACATAGGTTAACCAACATTAGTGTTACCAATCCATACATCTATCACTTCTCGACTATCCTTGTCACTCTTCCACTAACTAGAGAGTAATAACGTACACCTCTACCCTTTGATTCTTGAACTGAAATTCTCAAGATCTCAATTCACCGACATCGGAACTCCTAGAATAAAGACTCAACAGGGATTAGGAGCTCACCTCCAATCAATTATTTTCCTTAAGAACCCTAAAGATTCTACTTCACTTAGGCACTTATCCCACACCTTACAACCACACCCTTCGAGATAGGGTCAACAATCACACCAAGAATAATTTCACACTACACACTAACCGTTGTCATCATGACAAGGTTAAAACTCCACACATACCATTACTCTCCACACACTATCCACCACACGCCACACACTACTGTTACTCTCCATACACTAATACCTCCATCGACTATCAGAACAATAGTGAGCAAGCACACCCATGCACCTGTAAATTCAAAATGACATTGGCTAGATGTGATTTGAATTTACCTTACATGAAAGTCCTCACCACCATCATCCTAGATCCTCGATGATTACGGTCCTCACTAAAGGCTTCCTATATCTCAGCTGTGTCCTTCTACTCCACAGTTTAAATTTAGGCCCATCCGGTCACCTAAATCCCTTAAACTAGGGCTCTAATACCATTTGTAACATCCCGATTTCACACATATAAGCTAGAAGCTGCCTCTATAATTCATAACGCCATAAATGGCTCAACATGGTAACACTATCTAGATTACAATACAGAGTTCGCGGAAATAACCCTAAATACAGCTGAGAAATCTACTGGACATAAAAAGAAAGTTCTCCTACTCCTTCTAGACGCAAGCTTCGCTCACGGCTACCTGCTTACCTTAAAAAGTTTTAGTTTTGAAAAGCGAGGGTTAGACCATGAGGTCTAGTGAGTTCCCTCCACACCAAGTCACACTAAAGTATTTAAGTTTTTAAAATCAGTTATGAAAGCATTTATATCAATCATAACAAGCACACTAAGATGATATGCACACATTGACACATGCTACTGGCGTACGCTATAGTCACAAACACCGTGACAGCGCAATAGAGCACACACGCTATAGTCACACACACCGTGACAGCACAATAGAGCACACACGCTATAGTCACACACACTGTGACAGCGCAATCGGGCACACACCGCCCATATATGAAACAAATTCATATATATAATTATTATGGGACACACCCCCATTTCACACCAAAGCCAGAGCATGGTCACACACATTTTAATCACGCATATTGTCACACACTTACTACTCGTCTTGAAATAAAAGCAGTTGGAAAGCATACAGTTAGATAACGATCATGCCACACACTTACTCTTTGCCTTGAAATAAAAGCAGTTTGTATCCACACAATTAAATCACACTTTTCATGCATGGTTTAAAGAAAACATACGAGCATTTGTCAATAAGAACATGCTTAAAGTTTCACATTTACAACAGTTTTAGGATCAGAAAAACTCACCGGTCGTCCTGCTAAATCCTCTTACTAGATTGATTCTTCCTTCAACTGCACCAATAAGGATACCCACTACAGTGATAAGTCACTTGATTGGACTGCACACTCACACGGATAACACCTCGGACTAACAGACCACACTACAGGGTCACACAGGCATTATCCGGAAGGCTTACCCGGACACCCAAAACTATCCGGACGGTCTGAACTATCCGGACGTTCTACCCGGATACAAGAAATTATCGGTCAGACGAACTTTCCGGATGGACATTCCGGATACTCCCGGATTCCTAAGGGTTTTCGGTCAAACTACCGGAAACTATTACTACAACTACCCGGACAATAGATTTATCCGGACACCCCGAATCGTCCGGACACTAACATGACGAAGGAGGTTTCCGGACGCGGCGATTTTTGCAATAATCGCAGAGGGTTACACACTTTCGCTCTAATTCCCACCATTTCTTCCAGATATCAGAAATAGGTCGACTACTAACACAATAACCCATTCTTAACCTTTCTTAAACAAGTTAATGAGGAAAACACAAAGAAACCCATAACATTCAAGTTTCCCCTCACAACCCACACATTTCACAAAACTTAAAGGTGAGGACAGATTGATAGTTACCTGAAGATTCCCACTGAATAACTCAAAGATTCAATTGCCAACACCTCCTTCATTTGCACTCTCTCTTAGCCGCACACACATACACACTAGAACAATATGCTAAAATGAGTGTATTAGGGTTTTCTCATCCCTTTTATACTTTTCTCACTAGACACCACACTTTTAATTTCTTCACACTTAGACCACACAACTTTCTTAAATTCGAATTTCTTCCAAAAATTTTATTTACCGACTAAATTAAATCTCGGTTATTACATTTAATCAGTAAGCTCCTTGTAAAAATCTCTAACATACCTTAGATCCATATTGCCTCTCTTTCTAAACCTCATGGTTCCTTTTCCATGGTTATATTTCTAACATCACTTTATCTGCTAATTCAAACTTCAAAGGTCATTTCATTTTATTCGCAAAACCTTGTTGTTATACCGTGTGGCCTTTTAACTTTTCCCTTACTATCACTATTTTATCTGTTGATTAATGAACTAAGTCGAGCTTAATCATCTATATTTCTCTGCCGTTAGTCCCACATACTGGCGTTTTACATTTGCAACCATAATCTACCAATAGGAATTGTTTATCCCAACTGCTTCTAAACTCAAATGTGTAACCTCTCAACATATAGCCCAAAATTGTATAATCCCTCAATTTGACTACTAGTTTGAGGATGATATGCAATCTCCACTTGAGTTCCTTATCTCCTTCTGAACGATTATCCCAATATGAAATAATACTTATTTGTCATTATCCCTTTTTCCTGTCCCATAATAAGGCAATTAGCCCAAATTCCCTTCTTACATTCCCTATACGTCACAATGATGTTATTTAGGGACTTACACAACTTTTTGTTAACCATCACACTCGTAATTACTGAAACAATTTTATATCCTCGGTTGTCCAATTCATCAAGGCAATTATTCTAACTTGATTTTCTTAACATTTGTATAGGTGAAATTGACCCTTCCCTCTAGGAATCTTGATGGAATAATCATATCCTTATTAGTTCACATCCCATAAAGTACTCTTATTGACTCTCATGGTCTTTCCCCTAATATTGTATTTCTCACTAACAAAGTACACCTCGCTTACATGTATAACACATTTTTTTAGCTAACATCTTCCTTAACAATGCTCTACGGTTTTGGCCCACACCATGAGGCCTATTGTGACTTTCATCAGCCACTGTAAGACTAATTTGTTCACCACTAAGCCACACATATTCCCCATAGTTGACCTTCCTCTTGGTCATGGCCCTTATCGTGACCTCTATCGATGCATTAGGCAAACTGCCATATGTGTATCCCTTAGCTCCTCAGAGTGGTCCCGACTGATCCCCTAGTATTTACACTAACATAGAGATATATGATATTTCCCCAAGAAAGTTTCTAAGCATAGAACTTACTATAAACATTATTGTCATTAGTATTAATAATAATTTATTCGATTGTTAACCAACCGCATCTTTTATACTTTACATTACGATGACTTCATTGCTTCCGATCTCAGTATGTCTAATGTTTAATTAGTCCTTATATGGTTTAGACAATGACACAAAGTTTAACAAGTTTGTGGTCATTTCCCGGTACCACTTCTTGCACTATCTTCAGTACTATGTTCCCCAATAGTACTTACATATTATGCTTTTATGGAATTCCCCCTTGTTCCATAGTCTCATGCCTTAGTTATATGCCCGACTGTACACCATACATGTGTCCTTCGTGGTGATGTCAACATCGACGTGATGCTTAATCTATCAATTAGTATCTGAAACACCCGTTTATGGTTTTAACCAATTTAAACTTATGTGACTCCCAGTCAAAGGCCCCATTCCCATTGGTGTAGCTATCAAGAAAGTTTGATCGAAATTTATATTAGTTTATTAAAAATTTAAGCTTTAAATCTATAATCCCCCCTTTGGCGTAATCAACTACATTATTGTCGTAGACTTGATTGAAATCAATCAAATCCCATTTTCGTAACCCATAAAATATGTTTCACGCAACTAAATTCACACTTATCAAACTAGTGCAAGGTTCCATTCACACTAACTTTATGTGTTACTCATGTTTCCCTTTGCATGTTTGAGGTCGAGTGAACCCATCGTCGCCACTATACTGACCTGTCTGTCGAACACAACCCTTGTCGCGACCTCCTGATGTATTAAGCAACGATGCCGACGTATGAAGCAACGATGCCATACATATGTCCCCTTAGCTCCCTGGATCTCCTAGTATTCGTACAATAATGGGGATAAATGACATATTCATAGTAATTTTTTGGATAAAGAACTTACTCTAAGTATTCGTATCATTAATATTAATAATGATTAGTTCACTGTTAGCCCATTCTATATTTTTTTGCCATGATCTCAATCATTACTTTCCTCATTATGGAAATATTTGGCTTCTACTTAGTCCTTATATAACTTGGATATTAACACCAAGTCTGGCGAGTTTGTGGCCATTCCTGTACCACTCCCTCAAATGTCTCTAGTACCATGTTCCTGAATCATAGTACCATTCTATTGTGTTTCTATGAAACTCCTATACGTCCCATAGTATCACGCCCAAACGTCTAATAGCGATTACATATACTCTTCTTAAAATGGCCAATTAATTTTGTGACCTAGTCACCAACCCCATACACATCACATTATTATGCGACTCCTCGTTGTCACTTAGATTGTTTTTCATCATGAGTACACCCTTAATGCCATATTGTCCTTCGTAGGTCTTGACTTCTAATTCCCATCAAATATTGAACCTGGTGGTAACCATCCTGGACAATGCCTTCGTTAATCATATTGACCTCCACCTCTCCCTTTCTACTAGATAAATCATCCATGAAACATTCAGATCTTATTAGTGTCATTAGTATCGTCACCTTTAAGGTTGTCATCACATAATTATCTGATTTGATATTGCTTAATTTCACCCCATGTAACAACTCATACTCTTTTAAATGTACTGAACATCTTGAAATTTTTTGTCTCTAAGAACCATAACACTCTTAACACCCAATTGGCCCTGGCCTCATGGCATGTCATAGACTCATCTTTAAGATGCGTGTGTCTGTCCCAAGAACATCATTTTAATTGTGGATGTCATTCTCAACCCTACATGTGGTCCCTTTACAAACCCCATTGCTTTCCTATTACACATATGTTGGTTGTCACCTAAACTAACTTAAGATCCGGCATTTTGATTGTGTATCGATCAAAAGAATGATCCCCTATCCCAACATATCTTACACGAAACATCTATTGCCATCCCATTTCCTAAAAAAAAATGCAATACATCACAATAACTCGGTCGTGAGTTTATATAATAGTAGATATCACCCATTAGAATCTTATATGGCAATCATATCCTCAATCCCAAGATTCAAGCTTAGGTTTTCACTGTACGTATCGTAATTTGCTAAAACCATTTTATCTCTCTTCATAAAACAAACAAACTTGAATACCCTTTGACCCATTTACTTAATCCATGTCTAGGCTAATAGTAACCTAGCTCACCTAATCTATGTCCCCTTTATACACTCCCCCGTTTAAGCTTAGGCTATCATCATAACCTAATTCCCTTAGACTAAAGCTCTGATACCAACTTGTAACACCCTCATTTTCACCTTGAGTTGTGTGTTAGAAAACTAGATCTATTAGGTAATCAATACGTCATAATCTTGAATTACATAAGAGTTGATAACTTTCTCTCTCTAGATTCTCTCTCTAAGATATTACAATATTAGCTCTCTTGTTACTACTTGCTTAACAACAAAGCCAACTAATCCTATTTATACCTAGACAATTACAAGACATTAAGGCTAGACTAGCTTGACTTTCACTTAAACTACTTTGTCTTTGACTTTTCTATTATATTGACTTTTACATAAATCTTGAATTCAATATAATGCGCTAACATTCTCCCCCTTTAGATTCAAGTCTTCAGCTCTTGATCTTCAAAACTTTAACTCCGACTACTTTAAACATTTAACAACTTTATAATCTTCAAACTCTCAACTATGAAGTCTTCTATCAAACTTGAAAAGTCTTCGTCTTCTTTTTGAAAAGTCAATCTTCATGAATATAATCTTCAACAAATTTTCTTCAAGTCTTGAACACGAATTTCAGATCATTGCAGCTTTGATCGTTGTTGCTTTGAACTTTAAAGTAGGGGTGTGCAGAAAGTCAACCGATCCAATCAGAACCAACTGATCCAATTAGAACCGACCGACCTTGATTGGATATCCATTTGTAATTGGATCGGATCGGATCAAAATTTTCAACATCCAATTTTGATCGGTCGGTTCTTGGATGACAGTCCAGAACCGACCAAAACCGAAGTGAACCGAACCGATTCACCATCCAACCATCCATCCAATTATCATCCAACCACTCATCCGGTTATCATCCAACCACCCATACGGTTATCATCCAACAACCATCCAATACATTATAATTCAAAGTTTCAAAAGTAAAAAGTTTTTATTTTTAAAACATAATAATTTAAAAACATTTGTAAAAAATAAAAATTTAGAATGAATCATAAAAACATTGGATGGATCCGATCCGATCCAATGGATATCCAATGAGAATATCCAATGGATGGAACCGAACTGATCCAATCATCCATTGGATTGGAAAAATCCAACATCCAATGGATGATTGGATCGGTTTGGTTGGAAAAATCGGACATCCTACGAATGATTCGATCGGTTCGGTTACCCTCACATCCATTGGATGTCAACCGATGAACACCCCTACTTTGAAGCTGTGAACTTTATAACTTTGAAATTTTTGAGGCTTTGCACTCAAACTCTTTAAACAATTTCTTGAACTTTGTATCTTCATCGCTTTGAACTATGTCTCCCCCTTGAACAAACTTTGAACATTGATCTCTCTTGAATCATCTCGAACCATCTTTGTTAGCTTTAATTAGCTCCTAATTAAATGAATGTTTTATAAAGATATTTTAATGTTTTAGATATTTTCTTATAGATATTTACTTAGATATTTTATATAGATATTTTAGATATTGTCTAGATTTTAGATATCTTAAATATCTAATGTGTAAACGGCCCTATATAAGAGGTGTCCATAGTCTTATTTCAAGGAGTGAGAGATATGGAAAGCACACAAAAACACACATAGACTAGTTTCTTATGAGAGTCGTTTCATGTTTAGTGTGGTGTTCTTCAACATTTCTCCTCTCCATATTTAATCATCAATGAATATGAGATAAGTTTCTTTATGATTGTTCTTCATGTATATCTTATCTCTATATTTAAATATGGACTTTATATTTCTTCTATTGTTGCTCAAAAATGGGATCAACAATTGGTATCAGAGCCGATTGAAGAAACTTTTCTTCAAAATCGATCATCTATGCAACAATGGAAGTTTTAGATGGTTTAGTTTCTGATATACTTCATGTGTGTGTTTTTGATTCTTTCTCATTCATTGGTTTTATTTGATAAGCACTAAGTAGATGGTTGATCTATGATCTCATCCTTGTGTGTGTTTAAGTCCATAGCAATTCTTTTTGCATCTTGGTAGTAAGGTTGTTGATCTTTGTTTGATCTGACCTTTATTTTCAAGATTGGACTATCTTTGATCCAGATTTTGTTTGTCTTCCGCTGCTCATAAACATTTATATATGGATAACAAAATCATTTGGGTCTTGAGAAAGTTGTTTGAGAAAGATTTGATGTTTTGTTAAATGTTCAAAGTCTGATCTGAAACGTTTTTTTTAACTTTGAGTTCTTCTAATTAGTTTTCTGACTTGATCAATTAGAGATCGAATTATTTGCACTCACGGTTTTAAAAATTATATGAAGATCGTCTTATCTTTTACATCAAATCAGATTTAATGACAGATTTGCGCTGTTGTATTAAACTGATCATATCTCACTCATACAAACACCGATTGATGCGATTCAAAAAGACCTGGATTGAAAACACATTGATGAACATCTTTCGTGTTTTGAGAATTCAGAGATTCGAAATTTATAAGGGTCATATGCATCGTTGAAGTAGACAACAGTGTGCTGATGGAAAGCTGATGGACAGATCTGCGCGACTGTGGTAAATCAACCATATCTTTGTCGTACGAGCTCGAAAAGAGGTGATTCAAGATGATCTGAACAGATAACAAACTAATGAAAGTTGTTTGTGTTTTGAGTTTTTGCAAACTCCAGAGGTAAAATGGTCTAAATCAGTGTCAAAGTAAGTGTAACACTTATGTTAAGCTTCTGCCGCACGCGACCAAACCTCTGTCGCACGCGACCAACCTCTGTGTTACTGTTCACCACAGAACCTCTGTGAAACCCGACAGAGCCTCTGTGGACTGAACCTCTGCGACTCAACCTCAGAGCCTGATTTTTGTTTACTTGCTGTCAGCTTTGCACTATTTCAGAAACACGCGCATAACTTCCTACTCGGTGCTCCGATTCGCATGAGTCCAATTGCGTTGAATTCCTAAGACACAGGTGAAACTTTTTCATGTTTTGATTTTGGTCTGAATCAGTGTGCTTAATGGTCAGAATCTGTGTCAAAGTCAATGGACTCTTGCTGCACCGAAAGCATCGCATTTCACTCATTCTCTTTCCGCTTTCAAGAACGGTGTTCTCTCAACGTTTCTTCATGGTGTCAAGCTACATTTGTCTAATTTTAAATATCACTCCATCCTATGTTATTCACGTTTAAAGCTAGGTGGATGAGCCTACATTTGAGGGGGAGCACATGATGCTTTGAAGACTTGAAGAACGGAACATCAAAGGTTCTAAAGGGGAGACTATAAGATGATGCTTTCTTTATAAAACATTAGGGGGAGATTGTTAGCTTTAATTAGCTCCTAATTAAATGAATGTTTTATAAAGATATTTTAATGTTTTAGATATTTTCTTATAGATATTTACTTAGATATTTTATATAGATATTTTAGATATTGTCTAGATTTTAGATATCTTAAATATCTAATGTGTAAACGGCCCTATATAAGAGGTGTCCATAGTCTTATTTCAAGGAGTGAGAGATATGGAAAGCACATAAAAACACACATGGACTAGTTTCTTATGAGAGTCGTTTCATGTTTAGTGTGGTGTTCTTCAACATTTCTCCTCTCCATATTTAATCATCAATGAATATGAGATAAGTTTCTTTATGATTGTTCTTCATGTATATCTTATCTCTATATTTAAATATGGACTTTATATTTCTTCTATTGTTGCTCAAAAATGGGATCAACAATCTTTTTGACTTTGACAAATCTTTATGCTATTTCTTCCCCGTTATCTTTCATTGGTGTATCTCTCCTTTTTCTTCAGTAGGTTATTTCTCCCCCTTTTTGATGATTGTGAGCATCATGATCATCAAAATTTTCATCAATTTCAGCACTGTCTTTGTTCACCACTAACATTCTCCTCCTTTTGATATGATATAGCCGTCAATTCCAAAAAAAATATATATCCAAATCTTTTCAAATTCAGATAGATTGAATGTGGTAACCCTAAAACAACAGATGAATCAGTTGAAATGCATATAAGTAGCACAAAGCCACTTAGTACAACGGATGTACTTTGGAAATGAAATTTTTGATGTTCACTCCCCCAGGGCTTCCATTCAATCATTGAAAAACACAATGGAATTTCTATGAACGTTATGACAAGAAAACATATTCCTTATGTGTAATTGCTTGTGTAGAAATGATTGAAGCAACTTATGCATTTTCAGGCTCAAATTGTGTAAACTGTTGAGACAGCAACAAGTATTCAACGGACTCGATGTGCATGATCGAAGTGCGAGGGTGGGCCAAACTTCCTTCTTTTTCAATATCCAAATCTTCCGAGTGAAGATCATATAGATTATATGTTGCGTCCCCAAGATAAATTGAAACATTTCTTTGTTGAGAAAGAAATGAGTAGCTGGTGGGGTTAAATGCAAGAGTTGGCATGGGCTAACTGCCTGTTTCAATGATGGTCACCAAAGAATGTGAACCAATCAGTAATGTGGTTTCCTGGCTTAGAAAATGGTTGGCGCAGAGTTCTCTTATTCTTTTAACTATGTTCTCACACCCTCTTTCTGTTTTTAATCCACTCACTTCTACCCAAACTCTCATTTACATTTTACCGCTCAGCACAATGAGATTACTCAACTGGATGATGTAGACCCCTCACCCCTCAATCACTCAAGGATAACTTCTTGGGTAGGTAACACTAGTTAACGTGAATCCATAGAAGTTTAATAATCTCACACTGATCCCATGAAATTTTGTCCTAAAAATTTGCGTTGATGAACAGTTTAGTTTGAACAAATAAATCTCAGCATTTGAAAGACATTGTCATCAACATGTATGCTCCTCAATAATATCAGGAAATATTTGAGCATTTGAACTTTGAAGATTTCTGAAAACAAGGATAAAGAATGAATGAAATGAACTCGAAGGAGTTGTTTGAGAATCTGACAATGTATCAATATGATCAAATATCTTGAATGATAATCATAAATGGATAAGGTATCAAAGAATTGGATTTTGATTATATGAACAAATATAAACAATCTTTGAAATAAACGTTTATGTTTTTACGCTGAAAGAATGTATGATGCTCAACAAAAATGAAGTACAAACGGGAGTATTACCATCGAAAATTGTTTCATTTTGAGACATGGTAATAACAAAATCAATATGAAGTTGTATCGGTGTGTATGAATACTTGAAAGTATAGAAAAGATAATACAAAAGTATTAATCTTTGGAAACACACGGTAAGAAATGATGTTGTAATAATTCGAGATCTCTAGGAAAAACATTTAAAATCGCACTTCTAAATTCATAAAATATGTTTGAGAATAGATAAGTGGTTTGAACTTTTAAGGAAAATTATTTTTCATGTTCAAAAGTCGTTCTTCTTTCAAACAATCTGAGATTAAGGTCAGAAGATACTTACATTTAGCAATGTTTGAGCTCCCCCTCAAATCATGAAAAAATTATTTAAGATCATATAAGCTCCCCCTTAACATGTGCAAAAGATCTTTATCTGATCAAATCTGCACAAATTACAAGACTTGGATCAAAATATCCTTAATCATGAAAACGAGTTCTGAATTATCAGGATTGAAAGTAAACTCAGAAATCATAGTCATTGAAGACCAAGTCCTGTTCTGATATGATCAGAAGTCAAAATCTCTGAAGTACGAGTCCTAAACTGATATGTTTAGAAGTCAAAGTATCTTTGAAATACGAGTCCTGAGCTGATTTACTCGGAAGTCTTGTACTCCCCTTAAAAGTAAGTACAGGTACTTTTCTTCAAAATTTCGCAAAACTTCTTTTCTGTTTTCTAGTCATGTGTTTGTTATACTTAAAACATACATCACTACACATGATGAACCTACAAAACAGATTAAGTAGATTTTGGTACCCAACGAAACTTGGGTCCTGGCTTGTTAGGTGCTGTTTTATTAGAAGAAACTCTATATGTACCATACCAGTATTGAGCATAATCTTTATGAACAAAATCATTAGTTCCACAGTAAGAAAAAGAAATTTTCTTTTGGGCTAACCTGATTAATTGATTTACAGAATAAACTAAATCAGGGTTGACAAAAGATTTACCTTTATATGCATTGCTCTTCTTGGCATTTGGAGTATGAACCGTTGACTTTGGCTCATCTTTCTCGGGGGTTGTGCGTTTAACTCTCCATACCATCTTAACCTTGTTAAAAACCTGATTACCTTTAGACTTAGAGGAAGTACTATCTTTAGGCACATTCAAATTATTACGTGAATTATCAAACAGATGATTATAAAAGAGATTGGAAGGATGAATATGATCCTTTGAGAAACCATTTGATCTGTCAAATCCTTTTGAAAAAATGTCTTTATTGATTGAACTTAAAGCCGTCTTAAACGAACATTCAGAATCAGTTGAGTCTACAAGTGGAGTCTGAACAATCGTATCAGGACTAACTTGTTTTGAAACCTCAACCTTAAAAACGATGTCTTCAAGTTCTTTAACTTTGTTGATTAATACATTTCTCTCTTAAAAAATTAGATCATATTTCCTTTGAAGATCAGATTTTACCTTTTGCTCCTTCATAATATCTGTTGATACACCAGATAACTTCATTGTCAGCTTCTTTATTTCACTTTGGAAAATCTTTCTTTCATCTGAAAAAATATCTTTCACACTTTTTGCTTGAAAGTTTTCAACTTTCATCTTTTCAAAGTCTTTTCTTTCCATATCTAGTTCTTTTTCCAAATCAGATATTTTTTGTGAAAGCTCAGCACTTTTTGTTTCTGTAACAACCGGGTTTTCTATGGCAAGTATGGAAGTTTAGTGTTTAAGGTGCAAGAATTGAAAGTTAAGTTGAGGGGCTCATGTGCAATTTGTGAAAGGTATTTAATGGCTCTAATTCTTAGGGAAAATGGGAATTGGGAGAAATCAGTATTGGTGTGCTCTTTGTGTTTGGCGGCTAAGAAGAGAAAGAAAGGAGAAGAAGCTAAAGGTTGGGGAATTCTCGATTGTGCAAGGGATTTGTTAAGGTAATCATCCATTATGTTTCTTCTGTTTAATTCCAGACCATTGCTCTCATTTTTTCAAGATTTGGGGAGGAAATCGTGAGGGATTGTTATGTTTTCACCTAAACATCTCCTTAAAGTGTATTTTGGGGTTTTATGGCTAATATGTCGAATTGGTGGTTTAAAATGAAATTAATTGAGTGTTTATGACTAGTGGATGAACCCCTAGGTTAGTCTAATCGAGCTGATATCGGAACACGTGTTTTTAATCATTTTTGGATGTGAGTTGTTCGTCCAGTCAGAGGTTTCCGGACGTCGCTCCGTCCGGATAGTAGTGTCCGGACAGAGGGGTTTCCGGGTATTATCTATGGTTTTCGAGTAGTAGTCTCCGGGTATGTGCTAGTGTCCGGGTATTAGTATCCAGAAAGTTCTAGGTGTCCGGATTGACGTCCGGAGAGTAGTGTGTCCGTGTAATAACCAGGTAATTTATCTAAGTTAAATTTGGAATTTTATAAGTCTTTATGTTAGTGTTTTGTGAAATTAAAAGTTTAGAGATAAGTTTTAATTTTAATAGGAAGTTTGGGGGTGTGTTTTGCCAATTGAGAGAAGATTAGGGTTAGTTTGGTCATTTCAATCAAACCACACATCACCACCGCCACTAACACTTCTAGTTTAAGATGAAGTCTTCTTTGTAGCATAAGAAAACAATATTGAGAGTGTGAGTGTGTGTGTTTTGTGGAGAAGAGAAGAGAAAGAGATAGAGCCGTGAGAAGGATTTTTACTGCTGTGGATTAAGAACCAAACTGAATCAAACAAGGTAACAAATCCATACCTTATGCGTGTTTTAATTCTTCAAAGTGTTCTTGAGTTGGTTAGTTGAGTTTTAGAAGTGGGTTTTGGTGATTTTAGAAAGATATGATAATTTTGGGTTTGGAATAGTTTTCTAATGGTAGTATAAAACATATCTGCAAAGTTACATAAACATGCATAGCTTAAAAGTACAAAATCTGGGTTTTAGGATGAACAGAGTGGACTGAGACTTGGATGAACATCATCGAAGTCGCAACCTTGGGTTGCGACATTCATGATTGTCGCAATAGGCAATTGTGACTCTGAAGTGAAGTCGCAGTAGACCGTTGCGACTTAGAGTTGGAGTCGCAACAGTGGATTGCGACTTGGCATTGGAGTCGCAACCGTTGATTGCGACTTGGTGTTGAGATCGCAATAGAAGATTGCGATTTGGGGTTGGGATTGCAGTAGTGGATTGCGACTTAGGATTGGAGTCGCAATAGTGGGTTGCGATTTCGGGGTGAAGTCGCAGTAGATGGTTGCGACTTGGCACTGTGCATTGCGATTCTAATGTACTTTTTAGTAGATTGCAACTTGAGTCGAGGATTTCATAAGTTTAGTTTTAAAAAGAGATATTTGGTATTTTGTGTGATTTCAGATTCGGTGAAGGCTGATCATACGTGATAATTGTCTTGGAAAAGCTTTTGTGATAAACATATCAGGTGAGTTTTACTTTATAAAGTAATTTACTGGAATACATTATGTGAATAGTTAATGTTTGACAAAGTGTATGAATATGTCATACGTGAGTGATTATAATATATTAAGATATTATAATTACGTGAGTATTATATGAAAATATAATACGTGGCCGGGCTTTGGACCGGTGTGTTAAATTCGCTCGCAACCAATTGATATTGGCCATGGGTGGAGGGATAAGGTGGGATGAGACAGGTATGTTGTGTAAATTTTAATTGGTATTGATTTACGTGTGAAGTATGTGTATTTATATAAAGAGTGTTTTATATAAATGAATTTTTAAAGATTTACAAATGTCAGGGATTTACTCACTAGACCTTTAGGTCTAACCCTCATTTTCTGTTTTAAAAATATGTATTCCAGGTGGTGGATCCAGTAATACCAAGTGATTAGAACACTTGTTGGATAGCTTTTGAGGAGACGATCGAAAAGAGAAATGTGGATGCTTTTGTACTTATAAAGTTGTTGTTAGCTATTATGTTATCTAAATAGAATCAAGTTTGTACAGTATTTTGATATTGATTAGTTAGACTTTGGGGACCGAATGTGAAATATGAACTTCTTTTGTTGAAAACACGTTATGAATTATATGTTATATGTATATTTGGAAGTTGGGTTGTTACAGTCCGGATTGACGTCCGGAGAGTAGTGTGTCCTGATTGGTGTCCGGAAAGTAGCAGTGTCCGGAAAATGGTTTATCCGGAAAGAGATATACGGACAGTAGGGTTGGACTGTTTAAACTGATACGAATCTAATGCACTTAGGTGTTCGATTGGATTAGCTAGGAGATATTTAAGGAGTGCATTCAGCGCTAGCGAATGGTGAGTTCTCTCAACCCTTTTTATGACGTACTATGTTTTACTGATTATGGTTCTTTTACGAGCATGTATTGTTTTATAAATGTCATGTACGTTTTCCATGAAATGCATGTTTACTCAGCAAATGAAATGATGCTTAACGTTTTCATAAATGTGATTTCGAAATGTTATGTGTATGCTATGTGGGGTCGGTCTGCACAGTAGGATCAGGGCAGCTTGTAGGAGGGAATTCGTTTCCTTCCTACTCGGATATGTGACTAGTTATGTGATCCTTAACACTGTGCAGTACCATAGTTGAATGATGTTTATGTGAAGAATGTGAACTGTTTCAATGAAATGACTTTATACTGTGATAAATGTTTTACAGAGGGAATTCAATAGACCTTTTGGTCTAACCCTCGCTTTTCAAAAACTAAACCATTTTTAGGTAAGCGTGTTATGGGTTCTTCTAGTAAGAACTAAGAGATGGCAAGAAGGATTTGGAGCCTAGAGCGACTCCAATATTTTGTCTATGATAGCTATAGATAGAGATCTCGGCTGTGGATTAGAGACTTCCGCTGTCAAGTTTTGTCTAGTACAGATTGTTGATGTTTTAAAGACAAGTATTTATGTAATTCGAATGCTTATTCTATATTAATGCATGTTAAGATTTTTGGGACGTTACAGTTTCAAAAGATTTTCGTTCAGTATCAAACTCAGATCTCTCTTTCTCAAGCTTTTCTTTTTCTAAAAATAAAACTTTTCCAAAATCAGAGTTTTGTTTTGAAAGTTTTACATTTCTAGTTTCACACGAGGAAAATTTTCTTTTAAAATCATTCCTTTCAGATTCTAAAGATCTTGTTCCCAAACAAATTGTTTCTTTCAGCTCGACATTTTCTCTTTCAAAAGATGTTGCCTTCCCTTGAAGCTTCTTGATTTCATCGTGAAGAGTTGAGTTGTCTCTCTTTGTTTCAAGATCTGCAATATGAAATTCAAGATCAGTAGTTCTTTTTGAAAGTTTAATATTACATTCTTCTGAAAGAAACATTTCGTTTGAGAATGATATCTCGTAAATCTCTTTCTTCATATCAGCATTTTCATTTTCCAATGCTTTCATGTTCCCTTGAAGCTTATGCATATCAGAAAGTTGTTGCTCGAGAGCTAGATTTTTATCTCTATATTCGAGAAAAAGATTAATGTACTGAATTTTCACTGGATCAGTAATCACCTCCATTGACATCTTGATTTAATCCTGTAAAAATGAAACACAAACAAAATTAGACGTAAAATACCAAAAACATTACCTAATAGAGTGATCGTCAAAATAAACATCGCTTAGAATTTTAATTTGTGCACATGTGAATAATATGAAAATTAACAGAATATATGAAATATGAGTAACAAATATTTTAAGCCCTTTGATCTTCACAGTTGAACTTTTCAAGCTTTTAAGTCCCCCTCCTGAGACTTAGCACGGGGGTTCCGCTTGAAGAATCACTTTTCGCAGCCCAAAGAAGAACTTTTCGCAACTCGAAGAACCAACTTTTTGCAGGCTGAATGATGAACTTTTCGCAGCCAACTCTATGCGAAAACAAAAGTTTAAGGTTTTTGTATCCTCCTTATGCGAAAACAAATGTTTTCGTATCCTCCTTATGTGAAAACAAAATTTTTCGTATCAAACTATTACGAAAACCAAAAGTTTTCGTATTGCGAAAAGAAAACTTTTCGTATAAGACCCTTGCGAAAACAATTTGTTTTCTTAACCAACTATTGCGAAAACTATAAGTTTTCGTATATGCCCCTTGCGAAAACTTTTCTTCAGATAGCCTTTGCAATGAGAAAACGTTTCTCATATGAACCTTGCGAAAACTTTGCGAAAACAATGAAGAACTTGAGAAAACTTCAGATCTTGCGAAAAGTCGAACTAGAAAACTTCAATCTGCCATAACTTTCTCAATTCTTCGAATTTTTTGATGAAATATTGTAGGGTTGCTCGAAATTCAATTCTGAACAACTTTGTAGTTGAATAAAAATCACAGAACTGATAACTTTTTGAACAAAAATCTCACACATCAGTCAAATTCTCTTAATCTAACATGAATTAGATCAAGTCACCTAAATGAATTATGTTCCAAATCACAAAAGGAATCTGACCTAATAAAATTTGAATCCAAATATCCTCAAATCAGCAGAATTCAAAATCTACACAGAAACCTTTCTACAAATGGTAAAAATCTTCAAAATTTGATCAAATCATGTTGAATTTTTGACGAATTTGTGCACAAATCTTTCTCCTAAAGCTCTGATACCAACTGTTAGAACACCAGATCTATTAGGTAATCAATACGTCATCCATTGATTTTGAGAATCTTGAAAGTTCCCCTCTTCTTATGCAGTTAGCTCGACTCCAGGTATAGCTCTTAATGGGCATGTAGCCGTAGGCGGGAACTCTTCTTTTTATCTTATTCTTTGGTCAGGCAAGTCGGCTGGTAATCCCAACCGAATAAGGAATCGAAATCGCTACAAGCAACCTATTTCATACCCTTTTCACAAGCAACCTATTTCATACCCTTTTTGTCGTACTTCCTCTTCTCCTTCTCTTCTTTCTCTCCCTGCTGAGCTTGTTGGAGTTTGCCAAGATCTAGTGTAATTCCTTTTCCCCGGGAGCCAGTCTCACTATCAATAGGAAGATCTTTATTGCTTAGGAGATTTCTTGTTTTATCCCCTTAAAAGTCTTTGGCATAAAGAGCCCTCAATAACTTGCTTGTCCTGTACGCAATAACAGAGGATAGAGGGAGTTTCAACTCTGCCTTCTACTAAGAGTGTTGCACTAATTCCCTTTCTTATCCCTTCTAGTTTAACCCTTTCCTTCCTATGTAACCAAGTCCTCCTATGAACCTATCCCCGCATAAAGGATAGGATAGATTACAACTATAAAGTAAAGGCAGTCTTCGAGCAAGCTCTTAGCTTTCATCGTGAGTGAGAGAGGAATTGAGGCTGATTCAACTCAAGCAGCTTGCACATGATTGTCTTGTGTAGTGTGTGATATCTTTCCTTTGTTAAGTGGAAGTGGGAACTATATAAGATCTATTATCCATCCCTTTTCTTGGGCACAGTTAAAGACCTAGCAACTAAGGGCTTCAACCGATGCCTTCAAGCTCACCTAACTAGGTTCTAGTGTTGTGACTGGCACTCTACCAAATCCATCAATTCTTGGATTGCTTGCTTCTGAGAGAGCTGCTCTTCCGACTGCTCGTATTCATCCCTTCCCCATGAGGGCAATCAGCCCCTTGCTTTCATTTGAATATTAGCCCTCGCGCATCACAAAAAACTTATAGAAAACCTGCGAAGGATACCCACTTCCCACTTATCCTTCCCCGCCCCTGAAATGGGGCGGGCCTCGTTCTTTTTTTGTGTACCACCACCAAAAAAAAGACTACAATCCAAAAAAAAAATCAATATAATATCGAGAGAGGCCTTCACAAAATGGTACAAAAAAGAAGAAAATCGTACAAAAAAGAATATAGTAGGGTACTTTAATCATGGATCGCTTCCATGATTTTTTTAAAAAAGGTACTTTCTTCCCCCTCCGTTTGTATATTTTTAAAAATTTTTTAAGAGTTGAGAACTTTCTCTCTCTAGATTCTCTTTCTAAGATATTACAATATTAGCTCTCTTCTTACTACTTGCTTAACAAAAAAGCTAACTAATCCTATTTATACCTAGACAATTACAAGACATTAAGGTTAGACTAGTTTTACTTTCACTTAAACTACTTTGACTTTGACTTTTCTATTATATTGACTTTTACATAAATCTTGAATACAATATAATGCGCTAACATTGTGTCACATGAATCTCATTAAATAACAATAATTAACCCAAAACATAACGGCTAAATAAGCCATCTTACAGCGGAGGTCTTACAAAATTTAAATATAATTAATAACCCAATGCTAACCCGTCTCATACCGGTTACATTACAAAATGCGTTCAAGTATAAAATCTAAACATCCCAAAATCTACCGGTATATAATTCTCTAAACGAGAACCTCTTGCTCCTGAGATGCATAGTAACAGTCAACTTTATAAAGCTCAGTGAGTTCATGGTTTTCGTCCACAAACATACATGTCCCGTTATGTAAATAAAATAACAATAATATGAACATTTATTTAAAACCCCTTAAATAATAACGAGACCTCTTAAATTAAACCTTCGTGAAGAAGAAGAATCTTCAGCCCATCCTGATCCCAAGGATGATGAAGATGATGATGAAGACGACGGCTACTAGTTCCTGCCAACGGCCATCAAGGTCCCTGCTCAGAAGGGGATCTCAATAAATGAAGCAGGGGAGACGACATGCAAGTCTCCTGCAAAGATGGCAAGCAAAAGGGCCTTGCCGCTGAAGGCAACTTGACAATTCTCCTCAAGAAGCCAACTTGCCAGGTATGCTACCTTTTCTTTCCATACACTGCTTCTATCCTCTACCCCTTCTCCATGTCTATCCTTCATCTCCTAAAACCTCTAAACACTTAGCCAAATTCTTTATCTATCTCTTTCTCCCTCAAAAGATCTAAATCAAGTGATCTTTTTGTTTCAGCTAGTCCTTTCCCCTGCTTGAGGATACCGCTGAAGCTCCCTCACTGCAAATAATCCCAGCTCTCCAAGCTGATGAACAAAGAATCCCGGTCTCTGTGAATGAGACCGATGAACAAGAAGAAGAACAAACATTGCTCGCTCGTCCTTCCAGACCTTCTCTACCACTTCAACGGCAAGAAGAAGAATAAATCAGAAGAAAAGCAGCCCTGATACCACTTGTTGGTCCCGAAGGTTATATAAGTTTGTTGAAGGGGGGGGGGGGGGGGGGTGAATACAAACACAAGATTTTTATCCTTAAAATTGTTTGTTGATATAATCAAACAATTTACAGTTTGTTGTGGAATAAGATAAAGTGTAAAACCTAACCTAAACAAACTATGAGAATCACACAGATTTCTTGCACTAGAAAACGTAGAAAGAATTTAAGAAAACTAAGAGTATTTTTCTTAAGGAACTGAGAGATCAGAGATAGAAGAGCGCTAGCTTTTAGAGTGAAGGCTAAACTTCTATTTATACTGGATGCATTAAATGCATGTCAGTACAACTTTACACGTGGTAGCGTCTGATTGGTTGCATGAATTTGACTTTAGCAAACATGCTATTGGCCACATGATAAACAATGTAGTTGGCAGAGTGGTTTGTACTATCCTGGACAAAGGTATGTCCTTCTGACAATTCGTACAAAAGCGTGCAAGGGGATAAGACAAAAGTTTCTTGAAGAACAAGCTTCATGATCAGCGATCGCTGAGTTGATCTTTATCAGGGAATAATAAAGTTCAGCTCTCGCTGAAGTCTTCTACTTGAAACTTCGCATGAAATGGACAAGTCTTGGGTTCGCTGATATCCGCATCAGGTCACTAGTAGATTTAGTCACTCGTTCGTCAGCTTAGTCTTCGATTTCAGCTTTGAACTCTGTTGTCGCGAATCTTGTCTTCAGGGATCATAAGCAAACAATTACATGATGAGTATTCAGCGATCATCAGCGAGACTGAACATGCTCAGGTCTCACTGATGTACATTCATCGCTGAAGTAAATTGAAGAACACATGTTTTCCATCAGCGATACTAAACAGACTTAGTATATTTTTCATAGATGGCAAAACATTAATACATATTGTTTACATACAATTTTCACTAAGTGATTCTAAGGGCATCATCAAATCACTGAAGGGGTTGGATCAACATTTCGGGTTAAGGTCTTACCATCATCGGCATTTTCCCCGGGTTATACGGATCTCCCTTGTCCGATCACCCATCCTAGAAACTTCCATCCCTTACGACATATCGACCCGTTCCCATACCCGACTAAAATCAAACCCATTCATGACATGCTAATTATTGTTTAAAAACACGTAAACAAATAGCATAAAACCCATAGTAATAATTCACATACATGTATCAAAGCCATAAACATGTACATAAGAATAACATACTGCTCACGTAATTTCTATGTAAGCAAGCATCCCAGTTAAAGTCTCATGAGGACTCACCTGTGCGTGTAGGTCTATTACTGTTGTTAGGGCTAAATATGTATTGAATAGAAGCTCAAGGGTGAAATATGTAAATACCTCTAAAGGGTATAAATACTTTGTTTTAGCATTAGTTTTTGGAAAATCATTCTTATTCCTTTGATACGTATTGTAAAAACACTCTGAATGGTTTATGAATGATAGATCAATGACAACTTGAAATCAATCCGTAGTATTGCTTATTGATCGTTGTTTTACTGTTATTGCACTAATCTGGGATCCACAATTGGTATCAGAGCAGACAGAAAATTCGATTCAAGGTATCCTGGTAAGTTTCTGTCGACTGCCTTTGAGTTCTAAAATCTCATTCTTGTGATTTTGTCAAAATCGTTTGATTCCACTCGTCACAATCGTTTCATAATAGCGTTATTAGCGTTTCTGCATGTTTTTAGAACTTAATTTGATCGATTGAGTGATTTTTTAAGCAATTGTTTTTTCATATTTTTGGTCTCTGTTCTGGAAAAGGTTCAAATTTTTTCATCAAAATCTTGGTATTTTGCTTAGAAATCGATTTGGGTATGTTTTTTTGCGTTTTGGTCGAAATCTAACCTTACAGGAGTAAAATCGAGCAACCCTGATCCGATTTTATCGAACAGCCACAGTGTCCGGAAGTTCCTTATTTTTCCGGGTAAGTTTTCTATTTCTCGTTACTATCCGGACGCATCTATCCGGATTGTTTCTTGTTCCCGGTAAATTTCCAGTATCCGGACGCTCACTCTATCCGGAGTCCCATCTGAATTGATCTTGTATCCGGACGACCACGGTTCCCGGGTAAGTTGATCAGACACTCCCACTTCCCAAACACCCTATCCGATAAGTCTTCTTATTCGGTAACTTGTTTCATTCGGTAACCATGTTTTATCCGGTAACTCTATTTCATTCGGTAACTTGCTTATTCGGACACTTCATGCACCCTAACCGAACCGGACACTTCTATCCGGATCCCTATCCGAGTAATTTCTGTTGTGTTAGTTAATCTTACGTGTTAGTTCAAATCACTCATAGAACTTGCATTAGGACTTTCACTCTTAGTTCCTTGCGTTAAGTATCAACCTTGAATCGAACCTACACTGTCTGAAGATCACCTTAGTGCATTTCACCATATCTCGCGACGCTCTAGCTATCGGTACCGACTCCAAGCCTCCGATTCTCTATCGAGGCGAATACGCACAATGGCGAGACAAATTTCTGATCTTTATCGTGTCCAAAGACAACTTCGAGTACATCTGGTAAGCACCCACCACAGGCCCACAGGAGACCCCAATACAAACTGTTCCAGCTCAAGCTGATGGCACAAACGCACGACCAACACCCAAGTCTTACGACCAGATGACTGATGATGAGAAGAACAGACACAACGGGGAAAAGCATGCCAAGAGATATATGGTTCAGAGTCTGCCAAACGAGATATACACTGCAATTGATTGATACAAAGACACTTTGAAAGGCATGTGGGATCAAGTTGCAAATATGACGAGCGGCATCAAAGTTGGAAATCAGTTGAAGGTGAACAGTTGCATCACTCGATATGATGGCTTCAAGCAGCGAAAAGGTCAATCGTTGACTCAGGCATACGAACGATTATGCCTTCTACTGAACGATCTCCAAAAGAACAAGATCACGCGATCCAACACTGAGAATGGCCTCAAGTTCCGGAATAATCTTCTGTCAGAATGGAGAACCTTTCCTTCCCACATCAGACACAACCATCTAATCGAGAACGTTCCAATCATAGGCCATTACCTTGAATTGGTTGGATTAAGAGTCTCCTCCTTTTCTTCTCAAATGCAGAGTGTAGTTGATCCCTTTTCTTTCTCTGCTCTCTCTCTCTTTTTTCAACCGAAAACAAGAACGAATTATGAGACCTAGGGTTTTGAGCCTCAAAATGAGAGTTTTTATACTCTCATATAATATGTACCAAACAACCCCTGAACTTACAATATTTACCAAAATTCCCACAAAGGCTTAGATTTTTACAATTTGGACCTGGTCATTACAACACTCCCCCCTCAAAAGAATTCCGTCCCCGGAATTCCATTGCCAAAGAGATGAGGGTACATGGACCTCATGTCCGCTTCTACCTCCCAAGTTACTTCTCGCCCCTTATGGTAGCGCCATTGAACTTTCACTAACGAGATTTACTTATTCCTCGTCTTCTGGAGTCTGCGATCTTCGATTGCAATTGGTTCCCTTACGTAGTTTAACTTCTCGCGAACCTGGTTGACTTAACAATGGTCGACCAAGCGACCTCCGGTCTCACCTAACGCCTCTTTTCGCGATACACATTCACCCCAGGGATATTCACAGATAACTGCACATACCAACCTCTTGGCTTCTATAAGTATTCTCTTGCTTCCACTTAGCATGACCCTTCTATAACAGAGCGTATGCCAACCACCTTTCACACTTTCGGTTAACTACAACTCTTACTCCAGGTAACTCGCGTACCATAACCATGACGCCTCAGGCCAACTGTACACAATACCAACCACACACCTAGACGCACAACTTGAAACGAATTAAGGTTTTCACTCACAACTTCACTTCCGTGACAGAACCAGTTTACACAGGTTAACGTCACGACAACGTGAATCTCTTACTAGAATAACGAACATTCAAATCACCGACTTAACACAAGGTCAATCCTGAGTATCATCTTAATTCATAGTTACGATCCTCTTCAACGGATAGCACAAAATTCTACAATCCCTTTCTCAACACAATTCACGTCTAAACCAACTAACATTTTCTTGCATGAATTACATTGATTACGATCCATCAATGATAATCAATTCACACATTGTTACCATGCCATTGATAATGTCGGTTTTCGACATTATTTTAACTCTCGAATCGAGTGATTGTTGGGTGTTTTCAAGTAAGATAGTGACGTTTACTGATGAGTTTCATGAGATGTACAATTATTCAGCCTGGAAGGGAAATGAAGAGGATTGCGAGTATTTTCCGAATAATGAGCTTGAAATCTGGAAAAAGACGAAAAGTGAGTCTGGCGCGACCTATGGCGCCACCTAGACGGCGTCGTGTTGCGCGCAGAAAGTTGAGAAGTGGTTTCCAGAGGACGGCGCGCATTATGAGGCTACCGAACTAGCGGCGTGAGGCGCGTGGGTTTTAAAGATCATGTGGTCCATAGGATGGCGCGCTTTATGGCGCGACCCAAGTAGCGCCATAACTAGCGCCACGTATCAGATACGTTTTAAAGACCTATTTTCTCATTTTAGGGTTATTAGTCAGACTAGGGGAGCGGCTGCAGGTGAGAGGCAATTTTTGGGAGCAGATTGAGAGCACAAATACAGAGGTGACGAGAGATCGATTGGAAGACAACAACGATTGAGTACGTGATCGTGGAAGGGATTCTTCTCAGGGAGTTATTTATATTTTTCTGCAGAACTTTTCAAACATGGTTTCTTCTACTTCGTCTGTAATCTTTCAGTTTTCTTTACACACCCCCAACATGAGCTAAACTCCATGTTGGGGGGTTGGATGATGGATGATTCATAGATGTAGGCTTTGAATGATTTGTATTTCGGTTTTAATAGATGGATGATGTCTTTGAATTCATGCTTAATGCTTTTAATAAACTGATCACTTGTTAAATGATTTAATAACTCTTGAGTGTTCGATGGAAATCTCAAGATTTAGTTCAAAATTCAATGGCCACCGAAGGGAATTAGTTAGAGATAAGCCAATTCCTTCGGTGTTGCATTCTAAACCAGTCACTTTAACTTAATTCAACTGTACGATTGAAAGATAAGCAACTTCAATT
Source organism: Saussurea involucrata (assembly GCA_033807775.1). Classification (NCBI taxonomy): domain Eukaryota; kingdom Viridiplantae; phylum Streptophyta; class Magnoliopsida; order Asterales; family Asteraceae; genus Saussurea; species Saussurea involucrata. The sequence continues at coordinate 39,770,505 of CM066320.1, read as the reverse complement.
AAGTTAAATCTCGGTGCAGCTTGAAGAAGTGTAACGAGTTCAGGTTTTACAAGTCATTAATGGTTTTAATCATGTATAAATCGCTTTGAAATCTCGTTAATTGAACTCATTCGGATTCCAACCCTCCATCCTCTCTCTTTTAATACTACTACCAAGTACTTTCCTCACTTTCATACGTTTTCGCTAGTCTAGATATTTCAACAATCAAACAAAACCATTTTTCAACCGTTCAGTTAGTAGTCACTACAGTCATTGCGGTAATTAACACCTGGTTCCTTTAGGTTCGATACTCGTACTTCCGTACGTATTACTTGAGACGACACCGTACACTTGCGGTTAGTCAAAGGGGGGGGGGGGGGGGGGGGGGGCAAACCTGCCTATCAAGTTTTTGGCGCCGTTGCCGGGGAACTTGTTTTGTGTTAATATCACTACCCACTTTAGGAATTATTATATTGAGCATTTTTCTTTTAATTGCAATTTTATTTATGTTTTAATTTCCTTATTCACAATTTTTATCCATGTTTCTTGCTACTGCACCGTTACGAGAGCTAACTTGTACTCTATTCTTTGTTGCAGATCACTTCTAGTTTATGCTAAGGAGGAGTTCCTCTGGTGAACTCATACCATTTGATCTTGAGATCGAGAGAACTGCAAGGAGACTAAGTAGACAGCTTAGACACAGACATCAGCAAAAAAAGGCAGAAGTGAATTGGCAGATGCCAATCAACAATGAAAACCCTGGTAATAACTAGATTCCAGTGAACAATAACGAAATACCAGTTAACGAGAATCTCAACAACGAGATCCCGGTTAATAACAACGAGATTCCGGTTAATAACAATGAAATTCACATCAACCGGAATCTCAACAACCGAGTTCAGCCACCAAGGGTTCCTATGAGGAATTTTGCCAACCCGAACATGGGGGCCGCACAAAGAGGGCCATATGTTCCTCCGATAGATGCAAACAACATCGAAATCAAGACTGGCACCATTCAATTGGTGCAAGCAAACATGTTCGGAGGAGCATCAACTGAAGACCCTCACAGCCACATGAGAACATTTGAGATGATATGTAACACCTTCAAGATGAATGGAGTTGACCGGGATGCAATCAAACTCCGGCTTTTTCCATTTTCACTGAGGGGTCGGGCTATTGAATGGGAAGAGGGTCTGCCAATCGGGTAGATTCGTACATGGAACGACATGGTGACAGCTTTCCTGAATAAATTCTTTCCACCGGGGTGAACGGCCCAACTGCTGTCAGATATCACTCCTTTCTCCCAATGGGATCACGAGTCATTGTACGAAGCATGGGAGCGGTACAAGGGGATACTTAAAAAATGCCCCCATCATGGTTTACAAGAATGGATGGTCATGCAAACGTTCTTTGGAGGACTGCTTCCACAATTTAAGAATGACCTCACAGCCGCTGCGGGTGGTGCATTCTTGAATAAGTCATATGAAGATGCGTATGAGCTGATTGAGAATCTCGCGGAACATAGCTATGCCACGCCTCGGTGGCGAGTGTGCAAGAGAATGATGAGCTGAAACCTATTCAAGCTCAGTTGGCGGCTATTACAAATCAGCTGAAAGGGATAGCAATTCAACCAACTTTCCAAGGAGACATGTGCTACCAAGATCTAATGGGTTCATCTCAAGAGTTTCCACCACCGAAGCAAGTGCAGTTCCTTCAAAATCGCAACAACCGGCCGAGGAACAACCCGTTCGTGAATACTTACAATGAAGGATGAAAACGACATCCTAATTTCTCGTGGAGCCAACCTCAGAATGCACAGAAAGAAACCATGTTCCAGCAGCAACAGAACCAATTCGGTAATAATTCTAACTCTTCTACCCAATCTACTAACGTTTATCGTCCTCCAGGTTACAATCAAAGGAGGCAAGAAGAAGGACAAGGAGGGGAGAAGAAGTCCAGATTAGAGGAGATGTTAATGAAGTTTGTTTCAAAGATGGACAATGCGGTTGGGGAGTTGACATCATCCGTTAGGACACTGACAAGCTCGGTCGGAACGATAAGAGCTGCGACGGATCAGAACACCGCATCGATCCAGATTCTTGAGGGACAAATGGGACAGATGGCAGATGCGTTAGCCATTCGGAGTCAAGGCACATTCCCTAGCCAAACCGAGAAGAAGACAAGAGAAGATTGTAAGGCAATTCAGCTGAGGAGTGGGAAAGAGTTAGTCAAGGACCCACGTCTTGAGGCGAGAGGGGTGGAAAAAGAAACTCATGAGCATACGACGGAAGAAGAAGACGAAGAGAAGATGGATGAGGAGCTTAAAATGGAAGATAAGAGAGCTTCCAGCGTTGAGGTGCCAAAATCTACACCGAAGGCAACTATACCACCAGTAGCACCGAAAATTCCATATCCGAACCGGTTGAATGTACAAAGGGACGAGGTTCAGTTTTTTAAATTTTTAGAAGTCTTTAAAAAGTTACACATTAACATTCCCTTTGCAGATGCGTTAGCTCAGATGCCGTCATATGTGAAGTTCCTAAAGGATATCCTCTCTAACAAGAGGAAGATTGAGGAACACGCAACCGTAGCACTTACTGAAGAGTGCAGTGCAATAATCCAGCACAAACTTCCTCAAAAATTGAAAGATCCACAGAGTTTTACGATTCCTGTTAAAATAGGAGGTTCTGATTTTGGTAAGGCACTTTGTGATTTAGGTGCAAGTATTAACTTGATGCCTTTGTCCATTTTCAAGAAGCTTAGATTGGGAGATGTGCAGCCGACGAACGTGACACTCCAACTGGCGGATAGATCCATCAAATATCCGTACGGCGTTATCGAAGATGTTTTGGTGAAGGTGGACAAATTCTACTTTCCAGTGGATTTTGTCATCTTAGACATGGACGAAGATAAGGAGGTTCCTCTCATTTTGGGCTGACCATTTTTGGCCACCAGAGGGGCACTAATCGATGTGCAAGGAGGAAAGCTTACTCTCCATGTTGGTGAAGAAACAGTCGTGTTCAATGTCTTTCCAACAACACGAGTCGGGGTGGAAAGAGGTACTTGCTATCGAGTTGATGTATTAGAAGAGATTGCTGAAGAGACTTCCAAAGTGAATCACAGTGATGATCCCTTGGGGAATGCACGAACCGGAATATGCACTGATAGCGAGAACGAGAGTGTGATGCAACTGAATGCGTTGCCCGAGTATCGGGGTCTAAGAATACCAATGAAAGAAGATTTGGGTGAACCAATTGCCAAATCACAGCCGTCATCGAAAGTGCCGCCATAGCTAGAACTCAAATAATTGTCGGTTCACTTAAAATATGCTTTCTTGGTAGAAAATCAAACACTACCGGTAATCATTGCTGCCGGTCTTGCCCCGTTAGAGAAAGAGAAGCTATTACGAGTATTGAGAGCCCATCAAACAGCGATTGGGTGGACTATTGCGTACTTGAAATGGTTAAGTCCTACGTTTTGCATGCATAGAATCAACATGGAAGAAGGGCATAAACTGACAGTTCAACATCAACGTCGGTTGAACCCAAACATGAAGGAAGTAGTTCGCAAAGAGGTGCTGAAACTCTTGGATGCGGGAATCATATACGCAGCAGACGACAGCCCGTGGGTTAGTCCGATGCAAGTGGTACCAAAGAAAGGGGGATCGCGGTGATCAAGAACAACAACAATGAGTTGATACCATCCCGAACAGTTACCGGGTGGAGAGTTTGTATAGATTACCGAAAGTTAAACGATGCGACAAAAAAGGACCACTTCCCGCTTCCTTTTATTGATCAAATGTTGGAGCGTTTGTCCGGGCATGCTTACTATTGTTTTCTTGACGGTTATTCGGGATACAATCAGATCCCTATAGTACCCGAGGATCAAGAGAAAAAAACGTTTACCTGTCCGTATGGAACGTTTGCATACCGACGAATGCCTTTTGGGTTATGCAACGCTCCCGCTACGTTCTAGCGGTCCATGATGGCGATCTTCTCTGACATGATCGAGAAGACGATAGAAGTATTTATGGATGACTTCTCGGTGTTTGGAGATTCATTCGACGCATGTCTCGATCATCTGGAAGCAGTTTTAAAGCGGTGTCAAGAAACGAGCCTAGTACTCAACTGGGAGAAGTGCCATTTTATGGTAACCAAAGGCATCGTGCTTGGACACAAGATTTCGAGGGAAGGCATAGAGGTGGATAAGGCGAAAGTAGTTGTGATAGAAAATCTACCATATCCAACAACAGTGAAGGGAGTGAGAAGCTTCTTGGGACACGCAGGGTTTTACCGGCGTTTCATCAAGGACTTCTCTAGAATTGCTAAACCTTTATGTTTTTTGCTGTTAAAAGATGCTAAGTTTGATTTTTATAATGAGTGTATTTTGGCTTTTGACAGATTGAAGAGGGAGCTGATCTCGGCACCAATACTTACCGCACCCGATTGGAGTCTTCCGTTCGAGCTCATGTGCGATGCAAGCGACACAACTGTGGGAGCTGTCTTGGGCCAACGAAAGGAGAAAAAAAATGCATGTGATCTATTATGCCCGCAAAACGCTAGATGAGGCACAGATCAATTATGCAACCACCGAGAAAGAGTTGTTGGCAGTGGTGTACGCTTGTGAGAAGTTCCGATCATACTTAGTCGGATCCAAGATCATTATCTACACTGATCACTCGGCGTTTAAGTACCTAATGGCGAAGAAAGACGCAAAGCCGAGGTTGATTCGATGGGTGCTGCTGTTGCAAGAGTTCGATATCGAGATACAGGACAAGAAAGGGTCCGAGAATTCAGTGCCGGACCATTTATCTAGAATCGGAGAGGAGCCATCGGAAACAATTGAAATTATTCCTATAAATGATTCTTTTCCAGATGAGCAGTTATTTTCTGTTAAGTCTTCTATTGACCCATGGTATGCTGACTTGGTTAATTTTCTTGCAGGTAATGTGAAACCATTTGGATTGAACTCACATCAACGGAAGAAGTTCTATGAGGATGCTAAACGGTACTATTGGGATGAGTCGTTCTTGTACAAAAGATGTGGAGATGGAATGATTAGACGCTGTATGCTCGATGAAGATAAAGAGAGTATCTTCACATTTTGCCATACTTTGGAATGTGGAAGTCATTTCAGTACGGATCGAACGGTTGCGAAAATGCTACAGTCGGGATTTTTCTGGCCGACGATGTTCAAGGATATTGAAGTCGAAGTGGTCGGGTCCATTCACGGTGATCGAAGTGTACCCTTATGGAACAGTGGAGCTAGAAAGCAAGGATGGACATAAATTTAAAGTGAACGGACAGAGGGTGAAGCCGTACCTGGGCGATGAAGTTGTGACCACATCAAGCATCTATTTGGACAAGCCCAAGGAGTGATTGCGTAAGAAGTCGTGCCCTGACACTACATAAGGCGCTTGGTGGGAGGCAACCCACCGTAGGTTAGTTTTTCATTTTAATTGTTTTTGGTTCTTTTAATTTATGTGTGTTTTTCCCTGTGGAGTAACCCTTCAAGATTGAGCATCGTCGGAAGGAGCGAGAACGGAACGAAAAGCTGAAAGAGAAATAAGAAGTGGGTAGCGCGCTTTCTGGCGCCACCTCACTGGCATGAAACTAGCGCGGAGGAACTGAATGCAAGGATTCTAGAGGGCCGCGCGCCTTGTGGCGCTACTCCACTAGCGCGGAAAAGAGTGCCGAGAGAAAAATCTTAAAACAAACAGAAACTCGTGCGCCTGGTGGCGCTACTTCACTAGCACGAAACTCGCGCCGACACCCTGACAGGTATAAAAACCCCCTTTTCGCAAATGTCAGCCAATTTTCAGAAACCCTAGCTCCTTTCATTGCCGCTTTACTCCCTTTCTCCACCATTTTTGACCTCAAGAGCAAGTGCAAGAGTCTTTCAAGTTTTCTTTTCAAATTATCTGTTCCAAAAAGCATCAAATGTATACTTCTTACCCTAATTTGTCTGTTGGTTGAAGAGTTCAAGCAAAACCGAAGGTACTATGATTTTCTTCCATTGTTCTTCATGTTCAAGTGGGTATGTACGATTTTAGGATGAGTGAAGCTATGAGACTGTTACACCACGTTATTTCCTGAGTTCTTTCACCTAGGGTTTATTTTCTTTTGGGACTTTCATGATGATTGTGAATAATGCTCAACCTTTATGATGAACCCTTGATTGTGTACATGCTAGGAACATATCGTCTTCAATTGTCAAGTATGTTGATGTTAGGTTGTAAGGAATAAGATTTATCACATGTGTTCTTTGTTGGTAAAGATGACCAACCTTAGTGTTGTCATGTGAATCTCCTTATATGCTTGAGTGTGCTGAACTAGAATAGATGAGTCGGATAACAGTGCTTAATGATTAAGCCGCTGAGTGTTTTTGGTGTTATGAATCTCCAAGTTGATAAAGCAGATGTTTGTGGTTTATGTGCTTGTGTGTGATATTGAGTTATGTTTTCACTAGACAAAAAGACCAAACAAACCTAAGTTCCACTTAGGCTTGGGGTGGCCAATTTCGGTGCTATTGTCACACACATCACCCCATTGCAAACCTCGGTTTTACCGAGGTTTGGGGTGTCCTTTACGGTTCTGGTAAGTGTTTGCTATTTGTACAACAAACCTAATCCAAGGCTTAGGTTTGGGGTGGATACAATATGAGGTGAATTACTAATAGCTGCCTTCTTTTGTAGAAAAACGGTTCACACAGATTCCAACGTTGCAGGGTGATTCTTCCACTATTACAACCTCAGCCAAGAGGAGAGAATAGGATGGAGTCAAAGACGAAGCCCTTCATATTAGTCGCGGAGGCCAGCATTCACGCATCGATCAATTTTAGCAAGGGGCTGGCAGACCTACATTAGGAGCCCCGAGTCTTATAATCCGGCACTGGTGCTGGAATTCTACGCAGCAATGGTTCCGCCTTCATTCGAAGAATTTTCTACAGTGATCATTCAAGGCCGACCCATTCGGACGATAAACGATGATATCTGCGATTTTTATGGCGTTCCGAGGCCCCAAGATCTTGATGATACCTTTAGGATTCCGCCTATTCCTGGGGTGGGACAAGATGAGACGCACAGTCCGATTATTGCTTCTTCTCTCCACCGAAGTGGCCGAGAACGGTGGGTGGTGCGCACCGCAGAAATCAAGAAGAGTGAAATGGAGCCAGAACTGGGTTTATGGCTGTTGTTCGTGAAAGGGAGTTTGGCGCCTTCATCCCACTATACAACTCTGAATCCATATGTGGCGCGAATCATGTACTGTATTCAGCACAGCATGCCATTAGACATCGGATACATTATCCGATTGCATATGATAGACGCGGCTGCTGAGAACTGCACAGGTGTACTCCCTTTCCCATGTTTGATCACACAGTTTTGAAGGAATATAGGGATTGCTACTGATAGAACAATTCCACCATTTACGCCATATGACCGAACTGCATACCGCGCACAAGTGACAGCTGTACAGAGGTTGGACGGGCAAGCGGCGGTTGCGAACGAGCGGATGAACATCCCCCAAGGGGTTGATGATGTGGACGCCGATGATGTGGACTATGATGTCGCGGCAGATGAGGGCCACCAACCTGCTGGTTTTGACCCACGGTTGCATACGCGCTTGGATGAGGTCGTACGGGAGATGCGGTCAGGATTCGCGAGAATGGACAGGAGGTTCGACGCCATGGAAAGTAAGAATGCCGGTGAGGAGAACCCGGATGAAGCAGGACCATCGAATCCACCACCGGCACAACGACCAAGGAGGCGTCCAAATGGGACGAGCTCATCTTCGAGGAGACGGAACCGCGATTAGGGAAGGCGGTTTGATTTCTTTTTCCTTTCATGATCTTTGATTATATTTGGGATGACTGTAATTAATTCGCACAAATATTTGGGATGACTGTAATCAACATTATCACACATTGGGGACAATGTGTATTTTGGTTTGGGGTGGAAGTAAGTTGGTAGTGTCATTTTGATCTTTACAATATCTTAGGCAAGTAACAGAATTGTGGTCATTATGATTGAATTTTTTGTTCTGATTCACCGTTAGTAGTAAGTAGAACACTTCTTTCTGAGGAATGAACTGTGAAGGATAATATAACATCGAGTGAGACCTGACAGATTGCATGTATTAGGGACATTAGTGGAGACCACCCGATAGTGAGATTCGAGCCTAAAATAACATACTTTCATTGCGAGGAAATTAAGCTTAAAATCTGATACACTTTTTCCTTGTCGTGAGTATAGATTGATCTCGCTGTACTGTTGCATTGAGTAGCAAAGATGACCATCGGGATAGTAGGTAAAGGTACACTAAACCATTTCGTGTGGACCTTAAGAGATAATTTCAGGCATTATGTGCGTGTTAAACCAGTTTAGCTATCGTTCCTTTTTAACCCAATATGTGTGTACCCCAAAGCCCTTTGCAGCCAAACACTCACCGAAGTTTTCAGTTCAAAACCCGCCATCAAACTGTAGCCAAAAGCTTTAGCCAACCCTGATCCGAAAGTCTGTCAATCATAAGCAGTAATGAACAGTCGAGGAGAGAGCAGAAAAGAGAAATACAGGCCAGTCATAAAGAAAAAAAAAGGTGGCCAATGTAGTCCCAAGTGAATAAAGAGGGCCAATGATGCCATAAGAAAAAAAGAGAAGAATAAAACAAGAAAACAAATAAATTATTGTCTAGATAGAATAATTACAAATAAATAAGATGGTCAAGCAACCATAGTGATGACAAAAGGGCCAAGTGATAGAAGAAAAAGTCAGAAAGTTCAGACCTGCTTTAGGATTGACATATTCATGATTTTTGATCCGTTTTACCCTTCATTTCCTAACCATAACCCTAGCCCCGTTACAACCCCTGTTAAAGACCTGAATGATCTTTTGGAAAATGTGATGACAGTTTACGACCACCTTTACCGATAGTCCTTATCTTGTTACTCGATTCTTTCTGAGATCACTTTCTTGTACATGTGTGCATCTTTCATGATTAAGTTGTTCATGCATAGATCTAGTGAATTCTTGTACATAAACTCCAAAGCATGAACAACATGTGCGACAGCCTACGTTCGAGTGAATTGAGAGCATCCCGTAAGGTAGGGTCGAGGCGAAATCCTCCCTGATCATGCATGATTTTAGGTGGAATTTGATGTAGTATAGTCCCGACCAGTTCTATTCTCAAAGAGCTAGTGTTTCGACCTTTGCAAACTAGGGGTGTTTCGGAAAAGGATTCTAAGTAATATGTTAATTCTGTTTGTTGAATAAGATGTGTAAAGATTCATAATGACACCACCGACTTCACATTTGTGCGAATTCTGCTATAACTCTGGTTTTTGATTATTTTTATCGCTATTTTGCTTGAGGACAAGCAACGCTTGGTTTGGGGTTGTGATAATGTCGGTTTTCGACATTATTTTAACTGTCGAATCGAGTGATTGTTGGGTGTTTTCAAGTAAGATAGTGACGTTTACTGATGAGTTTAATGAGATGTACAGTTATTCATCCTGGAAGGGAAATGAAGAGGATCGCGAGTATTTTCCGAATAATGAGCTTGAAATCTGGAAAAAGACGAAAAGTGAGTCTGACGCGACCTAGATGGCGCCGTGTTGCGTGCGAAAAGTTGAGAAGTGGTTTTCAGAGGACGGCGCGCATTATGGCGCTACCCAACTAGCGGCGTGTGGCGCGCGGGTTTTAAAGATCACGTGGTCCAGAGGATGGCGCGCTTTGTGGCGCGACCCAAGTATCGCCGAAACTAGCGCCACGTATCAGATGCGTTTTAAAGCCCTATTTTCTCATTTTAGGGTTATCAGTCAGACTAGGGGTGCGGCTGCAGGTGAGAGGCGATTTTTGGGAGCCGATTGAGAGCTCGAATACAGAGGTGACGAGAGATCGATTGGAAGACAACAACGATTGAGTACGTGTTAGGGTAGAATTTATGTGTTGATTTAAAGTTCAAGGGTTAATTTGTAATAGATTAATCTTAGTCCATTGTGAACGGGCCGTGGGCTTGTTACCACGGGACCAGCGTATTTAAAGTGCAATTAGCTTAGAAAATTAGCTAGTTGTCTCATTTGCTTTCTTTCTAAACTCATTGTAATATTATCTCTGAAAGCATAATACAGGGATGACCAGTTGAAATCATTCTCTTTCATTGTTTGATATTTTCGATTTCATTATTGTTGCACGGATCTGGATTCTACAATTGGTATCAGAGCAGACAGACGAATTTGATTCAAAGCCTCATTCATCAATTTCTGGTTTGTTTGACTTTTACTCGTCTGACTATTCTTGAATTCTTGACTTTTTGATTCAGTCGAAATTGGTTGTTTTTGCTTATTGGGTTGTGTTAGCATTATCGTTATAAGTGTTTCTGCAAATTTTCACATCCTAATTCATTCGTTTGATTGGTCAATTCATCAATTTAAGATCAAAGTTTTTTTGGTAGTGTTCTTTAACAAAAATCAAATTTTTACCATCAAAACGTGTTCTTTTTGCTTAGAAATCGACTGGGTTAGTGTTATTTTTGTGTTTGGCATTGTTACTAATCTTCCAGGATCGATTTTGGGCAACCCTAATCGAAAATTCGATCGATTTGAGCAAACAACCGACTTTTCCGGATAAACCAGCCGTCGTTTCCGGATACCTTCAAGGTGTCCGGACGTTTTTGTTATTCCATCCGGATTCGTCACTTTTTCGGGTAAGTCGTCCGGATAAGTATTCCATCCGGGTACCTGCAATTCCATCCGGACTCCTCATTTTTCCGGGTAAGTCACAGATTCCGGGTAAGTCACTTTTCCTTATACAATCCGGGTAACATTTGTATCCGGAAACCCAGTGTTTCCGGACATATCTTATCCGGACAATCCATTGTACCCGGAAACTTCATTGTATCCGGACAACTCAAGTTATCCGGACAACTCAAGTTATCCGGACCCGGTAACTTGCTCTTCACCCGGTAAGCTTATTTTTTTCCCGGATTCTTTATCCGGAAACCACCCGTGCTAAGTCGCAGGAGGGGGACATTTAAGTATCTTTGATACTATTCCACTTTGAATCGAACAATCGTCTGACGATCACTCCAGTGCAACTGAAGATGTCTCCTGCTGAAGAAGACATGACAAAGCCGTGTCAGGTATGTGAACCTATCTTTTCAGAACTTTATGACCGAATGAAACCTCTTGCTGAACGGGCAAATTCCTTTAAGGCCACTTCTAAAGAACAACTGCTTGAGATTAGATCTCTAACCGAAAAGCTTGATGTTCAAAAGAAAATATCTGAAAAATATAAGTCTGAAAATGCTATTTTAAAGGAGAAATGCAAAAATCTTTCTATAGCACCTAAAGACTTACGGGCCAAATTATCTGAACTTCAGTCACAGTTTGATCAATGCTTGAATGAAAAAGCAGAAATTGTTTATCAATGCTCTGCTCTTCAAATTCAGCACAAGGAGTTTGTAAATAAAATCACTGATCTTGAAACAAAACTCCACAAAAGGGGTCAAACTGATCAAACCATCTTTCTAAATAAACCTAAAGAGTTCACGTACTTTAACAAAGAGTGGGGAATCGGTTGTGATAACCCACATTATTTGAAAAAAGGAAGATGGCATACACCCACTTTGTATGATTTTGCTTGTTTTGGGTTAGATAAAAAGTATCATGAATATGGAATTCAATGGACTAGTCCTCTTGAACCTGAAAAGGAAGAGGAAACCGAGGAATATAAGCGCACACACAAACGAGGAATACAACTTCCATTTTGTTATTAGCCTTTAAATTATTCTTATAAGAAAAATCCAAAGAAGTACCTCTCGAATGACTACTTCGACCCCTACAAGGTTGCTAAGCCCAAGGATTCCTCCCAAAAGGATGAGGACCAAGCACCAGCACCCAAGAATGAGACGGACGAGTTTAAACTCTATGTTCCCCCTCTCATCTTGGAAGCAAAAATTGTCGAGTTGGAGGAGTCGTTTGAGAAAGAAAGGTCTATTTTTTAAAACGAAAAGAAAGTGCTCATCTCTGAGATTGAGAAACTCAAATCTGAGAAAACCGACGGTGTGTCAAGTGAGGAAAAGGAAAAATTTCAGTGGGAAATCAATACGCTCTCATCAAAACTGTCTGAAATGACAAGAGAAACGATGAAAGAGCACCTGAGAAATGGTCAACTCCAAGAACAGATTGACCTTCTCCAGGCTCAAAAGCAGATTTCACCTGATCTTTCCTCCAACTCATCTGACACATCCTCGTGTAAAGCTTTCATAGGAAATATCTCGTCTCAAGAAAGTCAAGTTTCTCAAGATGAATGTGTTACAAGGAATTTAAACTCTGATTTTTCAAACGCTTCCGCACCAAATTCCTCAAAGCACACTACAGAAAGCACAAAGTGTTCCTCGCCTTCCTCGACCGATTCAAGTCCAGTAATTCCGGATGTCGATTTTTCAGAACTCATGAACTATGAAGGTAACTCTGATGGAGAGTTTGAGTCGTTTCCTTTCGACAAACCTCTCCCGAGTCATACTGATTTTTTGACTCCAGTAGTCAATCGCCCGGTCAACTTCCTAAAGGGTACCTGTTCTACCACTAAGGCCCAAGCTGTGATTGAGATTCCCAAATCTAAACCTGTTTCTCAAAACCAATCACAGCCAAGGCAAAAGAACGAGCGATTGCCTGCCAAAAATCTTGTTCCTTCAAAAGTCACTGATCGCACTGTCCCTGTTGTTTCGGATAAAACCGGTCGCGCTAAACAAGAAAAACCAAAGTGGCTAAAGAAGGAATCTGTCAAGGATGAAGCATCAAAGTCGTTCAGTACTGTCTTTCATCCTAGGATGAACAAAAACAATTGTGCCTAGAATCATAGGAATAATTTTGTTAATAGAGATGTTAATTTTCCGATGAAAATTTACTCCATTTAGCAATTGATTCAATTATCACACGATCGTTTGTGTTGTTCTAGTTGTGGTTGGAATGCTTTTGATGACATTACTAATAATGATTGGTTTGGGTCATATCAAAGGTTTAATCATACACCCAAACGCAAACCCCGTAATAACCAGCAAAGACACTATCAAAAATGGGGTTACCAATCAGCGGTTAAACCACAGCGGGAGACAAAACCTGCTCCTAGATGGGTTGCTCCTACTGAGGTTAAACCGGCACCAAAGAGGAAACCTGTTGCCAAACCTGCTCCTCCAAACGGTGTAAAATCTACACCTAGGAGGCAACATGTGCCTAAACCAGTTCCCACAAACGGTGTAAAACCTACACCTAAGGGGAAAGCTGTGTCAAAGCAAGTTCCTCAAAGAGGTGCCAAACCTAACCCTCCTGGACCCAGGCAAATCTGGGTACCGAAGGTCCGCTAAATTTGTTTTGCAGGACGGTCATGTGTGGTCCTTAGACACTGGATGCTCCACACACATGACCGAAAGGAGGGAGCAGCTCACGATCTACAAGGAACAATATTAAGAAGACGTGAGGTTTGTCTATACATGTGCTTTAACAAGTTGCTCATGTGTTTAGGGGGAGCATGATCAGCTATCAGGTATATTACTCTACTGTTGAAGGGGAGCGTCACACACATTTTTTCCTAAATATGTTAACAAGTTTTTTGTGTGTGTGTGGATACTCCCGTGTGCACTTCACTCTACGCGCACATTCTGAGGGGGAGCATGTCATCTAATGCTCATCATTTGAGGGGGAGCGACACAAATTTTTCTTTAAATGTCTAAAGTTTTTGTGTGTCAGACTCTCCATTGCACATCCCTATACACTATCCAAGGGGGAGCAAGTTTTTTCTCCATTCTCGGTTTGAGGGGGAGCGAGAGATCCATTTTTTTCAAAACTCTACAGGTTTTATCTCTTTGAAAAATGGAATTATTCTTTAAAGTGCAAAAGTGTCCGGACACCCATCAGTCAAGATGACTTTCCGGACCGGATGGGTATCCGGGTAGGACGATCCGGAATCCCTACTCTGTCCGGAAACACCCTTTGTCCGAATACTTTGTTTTGACCGGAAAGGTTTGCCATTCCATGCTCCTTCATCCGGATACCTTCTATCCGGAAAATTTGATTTGTCCGGATATTATGGTTGTCCGGAAAGTCTGGTTATTTCAAACCATTGGTTCGGAAACCCCTATGTGGTATATCAAGTACCTGTTTTGACACTGCCAGTCCTCAATTTGTCCCAGATTGAGCCACTTAATGCAAAAGGTACGCACCGGAACTTGTTTATCCGCCTCAGTTTCTAACTTTGGGTTTTTTTTTACAGATATTCCATGGCGGATCAACAACCTTAATCCGAGGGGAAGAGTCACACTATTTTTCTTACAAAGTCTAAATATTTTTTCTTGTGTTGATATCACTCTCACTCCGAGGGGGAGCAAGTCAATCCCTATGTATGTTTTGAGGGGGAGCAGGATAATATCCGTGCTATGCATATGCCTGAAACCCTACCTGTGATAACATACAGACGAGAGTTAGGGAATCCCATGGTCCAGCCAGAGCCGGAGGGACCTTCCCCGGGACATAGAATATGTGAAAAGGAGGGTGTTAAGGTCAAACGCGAACCAAGAAAGATTGAGCCGTAAAGATAACGAGGCTCCTGAGCGAAACCAGCCACGTCATATCAGGGTACCCACATCTGCTATACTGTCTCATGAGTTGGGACAGGGTATTGAAGAAGACTCTGTGGACCCAGCGGAGCAATTGCACGACCCCCCTCATCCACTCATCCGTCTCACGACAGACGGATGTTTCAATATTACACGGGGAACAATCACAACTTTCACCGGCCTCTCATTCGGAGAGTGTTGGTGTTGAAATAAGAGACCAGCAGCCCCCGGTCTCGACTTCTTTGCGTGCACCATCGAGTCTAGAGCCTATTGTTACTGAACATTATTCGCCTTGGAAACTTGATGCGGAACAACACCAAGTCGCGGCTCTTAGTGACCCGACCGGAACGTCTATAGTGTCTCCGACTTCCGGAACACGAGGATTGGACGGAAATCCTACCACAGTTAATATCACGCCCGCTGTGAACGTAGGTGGCTCTACCTCTGCGGTAGATGTCTTAACGGGTAATCTAAGTGAACCCGGAGTTATTCACCCCGACTTTGTGTAGCAAGGGTCCCTGGACAGCACCCTCAAGGTTGTCCGCGAGGCACTGGAACAGCATGTCACCGACGAGATCGCCAAAGCCATCAAAGGTAAAGAAAAATTCGTTGAAGCCGAAACCGCACCACCACATCCACCGACATTTGCTCAACCTATTTATTCGATGGATACCTTAAAGACGATGCTCTTAGCCCAACTGATCCAGGAATCCGACACAATCGCATCTACCGAAGCAGACCTGATCTCAGTTCTTCGATCCCATGTCACTGCTCCATCTTCGTCCATCACCTCACGCCTTGACGCCATTGACTCGACCTTCAACGACTACAACAAAGCGCTTGCCACGCTGTCTGAGAGGGTCCGCTCACTAGAAGACACTTGTAAGAGTCAAGCCGGCGGTCTCAAACGCAAGCACGATGACCAAGATGATCCTGATCACCGTGAGGGGGAGAAGCGTGTACGCCAAACCGAGACCATCCAGATCGTGACTGCCGAAACTACAACAGTGGTTCAACAGGAACACCCAACTGCGGCAACTTCAACAGCAACACCCGAAGCCGAGTTGCCATTAGCACAGATGGTCATCGACATGGATATTTCAGATGACGAAGCCCCAACGGTTGAAAATCCTGAGGGTACAACACAGGAATTGGTCGCACAAGAACTATCAGACATGCCAATGCTCACCATGATTGATCCAGCATGTGAAACCAACCCGGAAACCAAAGACGCATGGTACGAAAAAGCTGCCAGAGCCGTAAACTTCGAGGTAAACTTGGTGTTTCCCACTGATGAAGACGACAACGTTGATTACGACCAGTTTCTGCTTCAGAATTTCTATGGTACGCCTCCCGTTCACTCGACTCAACCCGCTACGACTTCAGATCAACCTGAAAGCTCAAATGCAGAAATCCCGACATCTCCTCAGCAAACGACAGCTCCTGATCTTCCTCTCCCTCCTCAGCAACAAAACCGTTGGGAGAAGATCAAGGTCCTCATTCCTCATCTGTAGGAATCCCTGAAGAAGCTGTTTGTTCACCGAATTCGCCCGATCGAGCCGACCTTCTGTCTTGGCATCTATAGTCCTGATCCAGCACGCCAACTCCGATACGTAGAAGCCATGAAGCGGTGTCTCCCGATTGACCAGGTACGAACTAAGCATAAAATTTCAGAGGTGCTAAAGATTTAGTCAAACAAAATTATGAAGATCGTCTTTCCCGTATTCACTGTTCGACGTGAAGACGGAAAAGAATGGATTTTTTCTGAAGCTGAATTTAAGCATCTCCATCCGTTCGACCTCCTGGTTATTCTGAGAGACCTTCGCACCAGAACCATCCGACCGCTTGCTGTAACAAAGGCGCTCGAAGCGGTTCGTCGATTCCTCGTCCGTTCTATTATGATCTCTTATCTTACGGACTTTCAAATGGCAATCGAGAACCGAGCGAAGAAGGTAAATCTGCTCAAACCGAATTTGAAAGCTCCTGAACTGTCAATGTATCCCGAGAATGCAATGCTGCTTCAACCCGAATTTGGGATCGTCTTCCTCAACGCTCAGAAAGAAAAGAAGTTTATGAGGTTCAGTCAGGTAGATCGATTTTGCGACGGCACACTGCTCAAAGTTCAAGACGCTCTTCGGAAGATCATCAAGCACGAATCCGAAAATCCAAAGGTATCTTATGTGCCCAATCTGAATGAGAGAACTGCTCAGACTGCTTTGGATATGGTTGAAGAACGTCTCGACTACCGTCGCGCCATCAGATTCTTTGAGGTTCACTTCGCGTTACGCAAACGATACGTATTCAACTGGCAAGAGATCGAGCGCGAACTCGAACTTCAAATCAAAGGGGGAGATTGTTAGGGTATAATTTATGTGTTGATTTAAAGTTCAAGGGTTAATTTGTAATAGATTAATCTTTGTCCATTGTGAACGGGCCGTGGGCTTGTTGCCACGGTGTGACAACTGTCAAATTCACATCTCAGGTTAGAACTGTTTTGGATACCTCTTTCTTTTTATGGCATAGTTTACACAGTGCAATTTTAGCAGTAAACCCGGTACAATAGGAAAAATTGAGAAATTTTGCCTAAGAAATCCTTGAATTAGGAAATTATCCATAAATCTCATAAAATGCCAACCTAAAATATTTATATACTACAAGTATTTATGTAATTGATAATTTATATATTTCAATCATATTATATATGAAAGTACTTTGTTTTATAATTACTTGGTATTTTAAGTTTAGGAGAATACAAGTATTTTTATATTTAACCAATAATACAACATTTATCTTTAGTATTTATATTTTTTTTATTAATAACCCCCCCCCCCATGTGAAATCCGCCCCCCCCCCCCCTCTCTCCCTATTTCTATAAAATAAACCTTACATTTCATTTTTGAATCATTTCTTTTACTTGCATTTTCTCTCAAGTATCATCCCTCTCTCTCTCCACCTTCAAATCTTCATATCTTCATCTTCAAACCTTCAAACCTTCATCACAACTCCAGCCCCTAAACTCTTATACTACAAGAGTCCAAGGCAATCTAAGGTAAACATAAGTGTGTTGGGTAAAATCCACACACATTCTTTTAAGTCTTTTTCATATTCTTGCATTTTTAAAAGTATGATCTTCATCTTTTTGTTTCACTTTCTTCACATCTTTTAAAATCATCTTTATGGGTCTTAATGTTTGTAGATTTACCATCATAACATCTTTTGTTAGTAAAAGATGGCGAATCCAAAATCAAACCAAAGTTAAGATCAAAGATGAACATTTTAAACACATGCATGTAGTGATCTTGAGAGATCCATCATTTTTGTTCAAGAGTCTTATGAATGTACCTTTGAAAATCATTAAAAACACATTTAAACCCACATGCATGAGCTCAAAATACTGAATTTTTAGTTGCATGTTGATGTTCTTGGCAAGAACATCAACAATCTTCAAATTGGGCCTTTTGCAAAAGTGTTCAAAGTTTGAGTTGATGGTTGTTTTGCATGCATTTTAAATGGATCATAAATATGTTTGGGAACTGAAACTATTTGTATGGATGAGAGTCAAATCGGATTTTGCATGCAAATGAATAAGAATTTTGGTTTAAAAGTCTAGTTGGGTGCACATGCACAAGGTGTTGATTGGACAGCTTGCTGCCAGAAATTACACCCCACTTCAAAGAGTCATATCTCACCCATTTTAACTCCAAATGGAGTGATTATTTTTCTGGAATTCATTTTAGTGTGTTAAGATTCAAACCCAAGTGGTTTCATTTAAAAACTCAAAGATTTCATTTATCAAACAGTCCTCACAAAATCCGGATGCAAACAGCAAAGTATTCTGTCGGATTTTACGTTGTGTATTATTTCATGTACTTATACTTGTCCAAAAATTATGAAACTGGTGTCAAAAGTTTCCTAACTCATTGAACTTAATGGACATAGAATTTCATGATTTAATTATACATGGAAGCTACCAAAAGTTGAACACAAAGTGACATCAAATTCTGGACAGTGAAGGACAAATTATTACTATTATTAAGGACTATATCTAATCCCATTTCATCATTTTATGACGAATTAGTGGAATATATAAGTATATCTTATATTATTTATGCATTTTATTTATGTCTTTTATTTATGCATTTTATTTATTCTTTATCCCTTTTCATCTTTTATGATGAAATTGTGAAATGTTCATATATATAATATATTTATATACATTGATGCATTTTATTCTTGATCCCATTTCATCATTTTATGATGAAGTAGTGGAGTATAAATATATGTTATGTTTATATATTTATACATTTAAATATTTGTCATTTCGTTTACGACCTCTAATTTTATCGTTGTTACGATAAAATTTCGGTTTATACATATATACGTACTATATATGTTTATGTTCTTTAAAACCCTTTTCGTTACTTATTGGGACGAATTTGTAGAAACTTTAATCTAAGAGAACAATGTATACGTTTATTTCGTTATAATATTAAAACACAACAAGGCATTTTATGATGATTTGGATAATTAGTACCGAACCTTCGAGATTGAGAACTCACTAGTGACCTTACGTTCATAGGTTTGAAGTAGGATCATCTCGGAGTATTTGTGGGAGATTCCTGGATTCTGTCACGTATCAAGTGAGTACTCACAGCCCCTTTTTCAATGTTTTACATATTTTGGGGTGAAAAGCATGTGGTTACTACAACTATTTTACACACCGATTATTTCGTTTTCTTGAAAATACGAAGCTTGCTTATTTATGCTCTATGGTATCTATGTTGTTGCAAATGTTGTAAGTTTGAGTTTCTTTTGCTATCATGTATAAAGTCCCCGTTCACGTATACGTTACCCGTTTAACTCACGAGTGTGAGCCGTTGGTAATTATGAATAACGTTATTTGGGTTGACACCCCCACTCACAAGTAGCGCTTGTTTGAGTGCATAATTATTGTTGTATTGCGTAATGTTGGTGATAGAACATGCGCGTATGTGGAATGATTCCACCGTTGTGGTAGGGGCAAATTATGTCGGTATAGGTCGGGTAACGGGCTCAATAACTTAGCATTTTTACATATGATTACCTCGAGCAAGTGGTTTTATAACCGTATTATTTTATCCCATGTGTGGATTTAAACTATTTTGTGATGGCAAGCAATGTTATACTCATTAAACCTGTGATCTCACCAACTAGTGCATTAGTTGACACTCTCATTTACATGCTTTTCAGGAGAACGTCTTTAAGGTTGGAACTAAGGAAGGCTACACGTGATGAAGCTTTTCTTTAGTATCTTTAAATTTCATGTTCATTTCCCTTCCATAAAAACAATTGTAAAAGACAAGGTTTGACCTTTGAACGTATTTCGATGGTTGTTGTGATCTTGTAACTTTTGCTATGAAACTTGAGCTGCACATTCCGTGTTTCCGCTTTAGCGGGGTGTGACAGATTTGGTATCAGAGCTAAAGGTTATAGAGAATACCGGTTTTCCTTTGGAAAACTGCAACTATAACCAAAAACGGGAATGAACATTTAAATTGCTAAACATGTTGCTAGTATAACTGGTTCGGGTATTGCATCATCGGTCTTTAATTAAACAAAGCCTGATCACCTATGTTTAATTAAAGAAAGAGTAATGCGAGACCGGAAATGGATATACTAGGAATATGTGTGTTTTCACACTTGATGCTTCACGTTGTATGCCTAGTAGGAGCGTAGTTATTTCCTATAGTGTGCAATAGTTTAGTACGCTTAGTCTTTATCTTTCGCGGTAGTAATGTTATACACTCTTACTTCAGTATCACTATGTCAACATCCTCATCACACTCTTACATCAGCAATACTATGTCGTCGTCATCATCATCAAGCTGACAACCTTCCTATACGCCATCAAGTGAGCGTACGTCTGACGAGGAACGAGACCCTTATGATGAGCCGAGGATGCCTCCGGTTGTGGCTCCTCCACAACCTATCCCGGTAGTGATGCCACCTAGGGGTCCACGTACGAGGCAAACCGCTAGGAAGAGCGTGCCCATACCTAGACGAGTGTCTTTTAGGTCTGATCAGCGAGACGCACCGGAACCCTCACGGGTGATCGAGGGAGTGCCGATTAGTCGAGCGCCTGGCATGACTTGGACCGAAGAGCAACGCTTTAGGGCCGTGACAATAGACTTGCACGGATGTCAAACAAGAGTCAGTCATCAGAGTCAAGTGATAACCGAGCTAGTGGAATTAAGCCACCTTTTGACCAACATGTCATCCGAAGCCGTGAGCGGAGCGAAAATAGCTCGGAGGATAGCTTTACGAGCCGAGATAATGAGCATAGTAGTAGTGATGTTGTTGACGCTATTGGTGTTATGGGTTTCGATTGAAGTGTATCGGGCGGATATTGACGTGGACGGTGGAAAAATTTCGGAAATGAAACTTTTTAATTTCTAGTTGTTTCAATCTTAAATTTCAGTTTGTAATTCTATACTGATGTGCGATACACATCAGAAATTTTGTAAGTAATCGGCTATTATTAATGACTTCAATGAAAAGGCATTTTTATGTTTTAATTATATATGTGGAACGTGCAATACTTATTCAATTATTTTCCCAACACTTCGAAACTTCAAATGTATTCTTTACAAAACATCCGACGTTAATTACTCAAATTTTTAATCAACTCGATTTTTGCAATTGTGTTTTAGAAAAATGCCACCACGAAGATCCACACGGCACACGGGAGGAAATCTTGATCCGAACCCCGATGTCGCCCAACTCATAGCTCAAGGTATCCAAGAGGCGATACCTAACATCATAGCTCAAGTTACCGCGGGTATTAATGAGAGTCAAAGAAATGTTAATGTAGGAGGAGGAACTCCTAATAACACTCAAGACAATAGGGGATGTAGCTACAAGACGTTCATGACTTGCAAACCCAAGGAGTTTCATGGAACGAAAGGTGCCATAGGATTACTCTCATGGTTTGATAGTATGGAGTCAGTACTTCATATATGTAAGTGTTCGGAGGATCGCATGGTAGAGTATGCGGCCTGTCAGTTGCAAAAGCGAGCTCTAACTTGGTGGAATATTCAAGTGCAGACCCGTGGAAGGGAAGATGCGTACAAACTGACCTGGACTGAGTTTAAGGAATTGCTCATGGAGGAATACTGTCCCAAAAGCGAGGTTCGGAAATTAGAGACTGAACTTTGGGATCTTACTATGGTTGGTTCGGGCATAGATCGCTACACCGCTCGTTTTCATGAACTTGCGAAGCTAGTACCTCACATGGTTACCCCGGAGAGCAAACGGATTGACCGATATTTGTACGGATTAACCCCAGAGATTCGAGGAATGGTTAAGTCATCAAGTCCGACCATGATCCAAGCCGCCGTAGCCTTAGCAACTAGTTTGACCCATGACGCGGTCAGAGCAGGAACTCTAACTCAGAAAGGAGTCGGTATTAAGAGAAGGCCGGAAAATCAGTCAGGAAAAGCAATTGGAGGTAGTTCAAGTGGGAACAAGAAAGTAGTGGGAAATTTTGGGATGACTGCTAAGGAAGTAGGACGTTACAATAGGCCTCAACCAAAGTGTAACCAATGTAGTTCACATCACGAGGGAGCCTGTCTCATTTGTAGCAATTGTAAGCAAAAAGGTCATTTAGCCCGATTTTGTAAGACGGTGAAGAATGTGAAGGAAGAAGGACGGGTATGCTTTGAGTGCAGAAGTCCGGATCACTTCCGAAATGTGTGCCCAAGGCTGAAAAGAGGACCAAACAATAACAACGCTGGGTATCAAGCAAGGCAAGCCAATCAGGGAAACCAAGGAGGACAAGCTCGAGGAAGGGCATTTGTCATAGGAGCAGAAGAAGCACGTCGAGACCCTAATGTAGTGACAGGTACGTTTCTTCTAAACGATTATTATGCATCCGTATTATTCGACACTGGTGCCGATAAGAGTTTTGTTTCGTTAGATTTTAGGCCTTTGATCAATCTAGAATCTAAGAAAATGCCGAATGCTTATATTGTTGAGGTTGCTAATGGATTTGAATTAGAAGCTAAGGATGTAATCTTAGGTTGTACTTTGAATTTAGCGGATAAACTGTTTAGTGTTGATCTTATTCCAATTGAATTAGGGAGTTTCGATGTAGTAATAGGTATGGATTGGTTATCTAAGCACCGAGCAGAGGTTAGTTGTTTTGAAAATACGGTTAGGTTACCATTACAAGGCGGAGAAACCCTAGTTGTCCAAGGAGATAAAGCTGGAAGGAGTCTGAAGATAGTATCATGTATGAAGGTCCATAAGTATTTGAGGAAGAAGTATGTTGCGTTCTTGGCGCAAGTAATTGAGAAGAAGCCTGAGGAGAAGCGAGTTCAAGATATTCCTGTGGTGAAGGATCACCCAGAAGTATTTCCAAACGATTTGCCTGGACTTCCACCGTTTAGATAAGTCGAATTTCAGATCGATCTTGTACCTGGAGCAGCGCCTGTAGCTAAGGCCCCGTATCGCCTAGCACCTGCGGAAATGCAAGAGTTATCGAATCAACTTCAAGAACTTTTGGATAAAGGATTCATTCGACCAAGTTCATCACCCTGGGGAGCACCGATTCTTTTTGTCAAGAAAAAGGATGGAGCATTCCGAATGTGTATCGATTATAGGGAGCTTAATAAGTTAACAATCAAGAATCGATATCCTCTCCCTCGAATAGACGATTTGTTCGACCAGTTGCAAGGTGCAACTTACTTTTCAAAATTTGATCTTCGATCGGGATATCATCAGTTGAGAGTCCGAGAGGAAGATATTCCTAAAACAACTTTTAGAACTCGCTATGGACACTACGAGTTTTTAGTTATGCCTTATGGATTGACGAACGCGCCAGCTGTGTTTATGGATCTAATGAATAGAGTATGTAGGCCATACCTTGATAAGTTTGTGATTGTGTTCATCGATGACATATTAATCTATTCTCGGAGTAAGAAGGATCACGAGCAGCATCTAAAAGTGATTTTAGAGCTCCTTAAGGAACAGAAGTTATATGCCAAATTCTCTAAGTGCGAATTTTGGATTCGGGAAGTACATTTCTTAGGTCATGTAATCGGAGAGAAAGGGATTCACGTGGACCCGGCTAAAGTGGAAGCCATTAAGAAATGGGAAGCCCCAAGGACTCCAACGGAAATTCGCCAATTTCTAGGCTTGGCAGGGTATTATCGACGTTTTATCGAGAATTTCTCTAAGATCGCTAAACCCCTTACCACGTTAACTCAAAAGGAGAAGGAATTCGTCTGGGGAGTTCCACAAGAAGAAGCATTTCAACTTCTGAAGAAAAAGTTATGCAACGCACCGATTTTAGCTTTACCGGAAGGAACGGAAAATTTTGTAGTGTATTGTGACGCATCACATCAAGGATTGGGTTGCGTGTTGATGCAAAATGATAAGGTGATAGCTTATGCCTCGAGACAATTAAAAGTTCATGAGAAGAACTACACCACACACGATTTGGAACTCGGAGCTGTGGTATTTGCTCTGAAGATATGGAGACATTATCTATATGGTACCAAGTGTACTATTTTCACCGATCATAAAAGTCTTCAACACATCTTTGATCAAAAGATGCTGAACATGAGGCAAAGAAGATGGGTAGAACTGCTCAGCGATTACGATTGTGAGATACGTTACCACCCAGGTAAGGCCAACGTGGTAGCCGATGCCCTGAGTAGGAAAGAAAGGGTAAAACCTTCACGAGTCCGAGCATTAGGAGCACTGGTTCAAACAAGTTTGAAAACCCGAATTTTTGAAGCTCAGATCGAAGCATTGAAATCTGAAAACCTGAAGGAAGAGACTCTTCATGGTTTTGAGTCTAGTTTTGAAACTAAGATTGATGGAGTACGTTACTTTAAAGGCAGAGTATGGATCCCAAAGGCTGATAACCTACGGGAAATGATTTTAGAGGAGGCTCATAAATCGAGGTATTCAATTCACCCAGGAGCGGACAAGATGTATAAGGATTTAAGGGAATACTATTGGTGGCCAGGAATGAAGAAGGATATTGCCATATATGTAGGAAAATGCATAACGTGTGCAAAGGTCAAGGCTGTATATCAAAATCCATCGGGACTGTTACAACAACCGAAGATTCCCAGTGGAAATGGGAACAAATAACTATGGATTTCATAACCAAACTCCCAAGAACTGCCAAAGGGCGTGACACGATTTGGGTTATAGTAGATCGATTTACGAAGTCCGCACATTTCTTACCTATTCGGGAAGAGTATAAGATGGAAAAGCTTGCCCAAATCTATATCAAGGAGATCGTTACGCGGCATGGAGTTCCAATTTCCATTATATCGGATAGAGATAGTCGTTTTACATCTCGATTTTGGCAATCACTCCAAAAAGCATTAGGAACGCAGTTAAACTTAAGCACGGCTTATCATCCTCAAACGGATGGTCAGAGTGAACGGACCATTCAGACGTTGGAGGACATGCTTCGGGCATGTGTAATAGATTTTGGAGGAAGTTGGGATGACCATTTGCCATTAGTTGAGTTTTCCTACAACAATAGCTATCATACTAGTATTCAGTGTGCACCATATGAGGCTCTATACGGTCGCAAGTGTCGATCACCTCTTTGTTGGTTGGAAATTGGGGATAGACAACTATCTAGTCCGGACATTGTTCAAGAAACCACCGACAAGATTGCAATCATCAGATATAGGCTTAAAGCAGCTCAAGATCCTCAGAAGAGCTATGCGGATAATCGAAGAAAGCCTTTAGAATTCCAAGTGGGTGACCGAGTCTTTTTAAAAGTATCCCCTTGGAAGGGAACAATTCGTTTTGGGAAAAGAGGAAAGTTGAGTCCAAGGTATGTTGGACCATTTAAGATCACGGAAAGAATTGGACCGGTAGCTTATAAACTGGAATTGCCAATGGAGTTAAGTGCTATTCACAACACGTTTCACGTATCGAACCTTAAAAAGTGTTTAGCTGATGAAGCAGTAACCGTGCCTTTGGAAGATGTCCAAATCAACAATAAACTGCACATCGTAGAGGAACCAATGGAAATACTCGATAGGGAAGTCAAGCGTCTTAAGAGGAGCAAAATCCCGATAGTAAAAGTCCATTGGAACACAAGGCGTGGGCCTGAATATACTTGGGAGCGGGAGGATTACATGTTACAAAAGTATCCTCACCTCTTCGCAAGCAAACCTGTTAACGCTAGTAACACTTGAATTTCGGGACGAAATTCTTCTAACCGGGGGAGACTGTGACAACTGTCAAATTCACATCTCAGGTTAGAACTGTTTTGGATACCTCTTTCATTTTATGGCATAGTTTACACAGTGCAATTTTAGCAGTAAACCCGGTACAATAGGAAAAATTGAGAAATTTTGCCTAAGAAATCCTTGAATTAGGAAATTATCCATAAATCTCATAAAATGCCAACCTAAAATATTTATATACTACAAGCTACAAGTATTTATGTAATTGATAATTTATATATTTCAATCAGATTATATATGAAAGTACTTTGTTTTATAATTACTTGGTATTTTAAGTTTAGGAGAATACAAGTATTTTTATATTTAACCAATAATACAACATTTATCTTTAGTATTTATATTTTTTTTATTAATAAACCCCCCCCCCCCCCATGTGAAATCCCCCCCCCCCCCCCTCTCTCCCTATTTCTATTAAGTCTTTTTCATATTCTTGCATTTTTAAAAGTATGATCTTCATCTTTTTGTTTCACTTTCTTCACATCTTTTAAAATCATCTTTATGGGTCTTAATGTTTGTAGATTTACCATCATAACATCTTTTGTTAGTAAAAGATGGCGAATCCAAAATCAAACCAAAGTTAAGATCAAAGATGAACATTTTAAACACATGCATGTAGTGATCTTGAGAGATCCATCATTTTTGTTCAAGAGTCTTATGAATGTACCTTTGAAAATCATTAAAAACACATTTAAACCCACATGCATGAGCTCAAAATACTGAATTTTTAGTTTCATGTTGATGTTCTTGGCAAGAACATCAACAATCTTCAAATTGGGCCTTTTGCAAAAGTGTTCAAAGTTTGAGTTGATGGTTGTTTTGCATGCTTTTTAAATGGATCATAAATATGTTTGGGAACTGAAAATATTTGTATGGATGAGAGTCAAATCGGATTTTGCATGCAAAAGAATAAGAATTTTGGTTTAAAAGTCTAGTTGGGTGCACATGCACAAGGTGTTGATTGGACAGCTTGCTGCCAGAAATTACACCCCACTTCAAAGAGTCATATCTCACTCATTTTAACTCCAAATGGAGTGATTATTTTTATGGAATTCATTTTAGTGTGTTAAGATTCAAACCCAAGTGGTTTCATTTAAAAACTCAAAGATTTCATTTATCAAACAGTCCTCACAAAATCCGGATGCAAACAGCAAAGTTTCTGTCGGATTTTACGTCGTGTATTATTTCATGTACTTATACTTCTCCAAAAATTATGAAACTGGTCTCAAAAGTTTCCTAACTCATTTAACTTAATGGACATAGAATTTCATGATTTAATTATACCTGGAAGCTACCAAAAGTTGAACACAAAGTGACATCAAATTCTGGACAGTGAAGGACAAATTATTACTATTATTAAGGACTATATCTAATCCCATTTCATCATTTTATGACGAATTAGTGGAATATATAAGTATATCTTATATTATTTATGCATTTTATTTATGTCTTTTATTTATGCATTTTATTTATTCTTTATCCCTTTTCATCTTTTATGATGAAATTGTGAAATGTTCATATATATAATATATTTATATACATTGATGCATTTTATTCTTGATCCCATTTCATCATTTTATGATGAAGTAGTGGAGTATAAATATATGTTATGTTTATATATTTATACATTTAAATATTTGTCATTTCGTTTACGACCTCTAATTTTATCGTTGTTACGATAAAATTTCGGTTTATACATATATACGTACTATATATGTTTATGTTCTTTAAAACCCTTTTCGTTAATTATTGGGACGAATTTGTAGAAACTTTAATCTAAGAGAACAATGTATACGTTTATTACGTTATAATATTAAAACACAACAAGGCATTTTATGATGATTTGGATAATTAGTACCGAACCTTCGAGATTGATAACTCACTAGTGACCTTACGTTCATAGGTTTGAAGTAGGATCATCTCGGAGTATTTGTGGGAGATTCCTGGATTCTGTCACGTATCAAGTGAGTACTCACAGCCCCTTTTTCAATGTTTTACATATTTTGGGGTGAAAAGCATGTGGTTACTACAACTATTTTACACACCGATTATTTCGTTTTTTTGAAAATACGAAGCTTGCTTATTTATGCTCTATGGTATCTATGTTGTTGCAAATGTTGTAAGTTTGAGTTTCTTTTGCTATCATGTATAAAGTCCCCGTTCACGTATACGTTACCCGTTTAACTCACGAGTGTGAGCCGTTGGTAATTATGAATAACGTTATTTGGGTTGACACCCCCACTCACAAGTAGCGCTTGTTTGAGTGCATAATTATTGTTGTATTGCGTAATGTTGGTGATAGAACATGCGCGTATGTGGAATGATTCCACCGTTGTGGTAGGGGCAAATTATGTCGGTATAGGTCGGGTAACGGGCTCAATAACTTAGCATTTTTACATATGATTACCTCGAGCAAGTGGTTTTATAACCGTATTATTTTATCCCATGTGTGGATTTAAACTATTTTGTGATGGAAAACAATGTTATACTCATTAAACCTGTGATCTCACCAACTAGTGCATTAGTTGACACTCTCATTTACATGCTTTTCAGGAGAACGTCTTTAAGGTTGGAACTTAGGAAGGCTACACGTGATGAAGCTTTTCTTTACTATCTTTAAATTTCATGTTCATTTCCCTTCCATAAAAACAATTGTAAAAGACAAGGTTTGACCTTTGAACGTATTTCGATGGTTGTTGTGATCTTGTAACTTTTGCTATGAAACTTGAGCTGCACATTCCGTGTTTCCGCTTTAGCGGGGTGTGACACACGGGCCCAGCGTATTTAAAGTGTAATTAGCTTAGAAAATTAGCTAGTTGTCTCATTTGCTTTCTTTCTAAACACATTGTAATATTCTCTCTGAAAGCATAATACAGGGATGACCAGTTGAAATCATTCTCTTTCATTGTTTGATATTTTCGATTTCATTATTGTTGCATGGATCTGGATTCTACAGTACGTGATCGTGGAAGGGATTCTTCTCAGGGAGTTATTTATATTTTTCTGCAGAACTTTTCAAACATGGTTTCTTCTACTTCGTCTGTAATCTTTCAGGTTTCTTTACACACCCCCCAACATGAGCTAAACTCCATGTTGGGGGGTTGGATGATGGATGATTCCTAGATGTAGGCTTTGAACGATTTGTATTTCGGTTTTAATAGATGGATGACGTCTTTGAATTCATGCTTAATGCTTTTAATAAACTGATCACTTGTTAAATGATTTAATAACTCTTGAGTGTTCGATGGAAATCTCAATATTTAGTTCGAATTCAATGGCCTCCGAAGGGAATTAGTTAGAGATAAGCCAATTCCTTCGGTGTTGCATTCTAAACCAGTCACTTTAACTCAATTCAACTGTAAGATTGAAAGATAAGCAACTTCAATTAAGCAAATTCAATGGCCTCCGAAGGGAATCGTTTTAATCATGTATAAATCGCTTTGAAGTCTCGTTAATTGAACTCATTCGGATTCCAACCCTCCATCCTCTCTCTTTTAATACTAATACCAAATACTTTCCTCACTTTCATACGTTTTTGCTAGTCTAGATATTTCAACAATCAAACCAAACCAGTTCTCAACCGTTCAGTTAATAGTCACTACAGTCATTGCGGTAATTAACACTTGGTTCCTTTGGGTTCGATACTCGTACTTCCGTACGTATTACTTGAGACGACATCGTACACTTGCGGTTAGTCAAAGGGGGGTGAAAACCCGCCTATCAGCCATCACTCCCACACTAAACAGAGCTAATAGCAGGAAACCTCCACACTCTATCATCTGAAGCAGTCGCCAACCAAATCGAACCAATCATGAAGACACACACATTCAGATTCTCACTGCATCCAACAATCGTCCAACCACATATGAAATAACTTCAAATTCTACCCACTCCCCAGGAAGGTGTGTCCACGCTCGCACAAACTATTCCCATCGGCTTAACTCCGAACGACAAGCTCACTTGGATTATTTCCTACACTACTACCAAGTCTAATCCGATGATCCTTCACTCCAAGCACTCCATTCAACTTCCTTCTTCCACTTCCTTCTCAAGGCATAGAACATGTTTCCAAAGAATGGCTCATCATACGGTGCACACTTTAGACCGACCACACAAGCTAATTTTCTTCGACCCTTAAACCAATAACATACAAGTAAATTCTCTTTCTCATACTCCCACTAGGAGATCATGTACTCGACGATGACCTTCTGAAAACATTGCTTCTCAATTTCCGTGTCACTTGCCACACTTTCTACCTCCAGTTTACTCACTTATTTCAACATGCCATCCCCATATCTCCAGGTTAGTATAGAACAATGCTCATTGCATTCAATCTAAATGCGTTGAAAACACCTTTGTCTTACTAGGTCCAACCGATCGGTTTAACCACAAGACTCACTCGAGGTTCCAATCATGTCATCCTGGAATAACAATCAGTACTCGAATCCACCACACACATCTTGTTTCCCCGAACGGGTTCTCCCACTCAATAGGGATCCCTTACACACCAGGAATAATTCAACATTCCCAAAGATTTCGTATCTACGACGACTAATCATAACCCAACCAATCCAACATCTTCGCAACCATGTCAATGACACCAGACAACTCACCCATCCATGCATCGCAACCTATGAGCACACGGTTTCTCTCTCTTAGGTAGCCACCAACTACCTCTCTATTCTTTTATCCTCGCATCAGCAATACTACAACACTCACCAAACACCCATTCATCTCAACATACATAAAATGGTCATCAAAGCATAACTTATCAGCACACTCCGAGAGAGGATTTCCACTTACGCTCAACTCGTATTACAACACTAGTCCACTACCTATCTTCACAACAACTTGTTATCATACCAAAGACTGGCACGTCTACCTTGCATAGGTTACCACCAACTTATCTACACAATCCTCACACCATAACATCACACTAAAGGCCAAATCCCCACGATCATTGCTACACACCATAGGCCTTGCTTCTTCATGCCAATCACACAAACAATTGAAATAAAGCTATCCCACGACCTGGTCCTTCCTCAAAATCAGATGGACCACAACTTAAGATTGTCTACTTCACTTCGGTCAAGTCTTTATCCCCATCCGACTCTTCGGAATCCACACAAAACACGCTCCAATAAACCAAACGATAAAACGTTCCCTCGTAAACCAACATAATCCACGGGTCTTACCAGAGTTGTGCTAACTACTTCATTCATAATCGAAACATCAACCACATAGGAAAATCACCTACTCGACTAGTGATCTTCCACCCCCATAACGCTCGTACAGGACAGTTCAACATCCTGGAAGGTACACACCTTTCTTTGTACGACATTTTACATCTTTGCATACACCCAACAACGATAATTTCCCGCCATGATCGGCTCCTCGCACATCGTAACTAACCTCGTGCCCTACAGTCCTCACTCGATTGAAATACAACACTTACACGCCAAATAGCCTAAATACAAGGGCACCTCAAACTCCGGCTCCATGCCGATACCATTTCATCAACATGCTCCTACGCTACCTTTCGAAGTATCTTGCCTACTTCGAAATCACCCGGGACACCCCCGCCGTCAGCCACACACCAAATTACCAAATAAGAGCAAAGGCTACTATCATACAAACATTTCTAAAGTCAAGGACATAGATTGCAGTTATTCGTCGCCCTCCCTAAAAGGAAACACCAAGGTTACGAATCGACCTTCGATGACTTACCCACATATTTCCACTCTCGAAACATTCCTCATCCTTAAGTGCGATACCTCTCACTACCTAGCGAGTTCATAGCCTTCATACATGACGACACCATGATTTAAAAGTTTTACACACTTGCGATACACCGCGAAACAAGGTTTGATATGCATGACACGACACCTCCATAAAAAACAACCACACACACACACCGATCTCAAGGATCGCTCACACGAAACCCATGATATCTCACAACCTTGTCCATCAATCGAAAGTGCATTCGTTGAAACTCTTTCCGTGCAACATTTTAAAATATGGTAAAATCACCCACACCGGGAGAGTCGGTTGACTCTCACACTCGTTGATATGACAACAACGTGTCCACACTGACTCTGCTTATAAAACCATGTGATCAAACGTTTTTATGATTTCCACAACAAAGGTTAACTCATTCGTAAAAGAGGTGAAATAATTCATTATTTTCCAAGTTTGAAATTTATCACACAGCGTAAATAAATTGGTCCTTTCCTTCAAACACACACTTGCACGCGCCCACTCATTTTAAAAACCTGAAATTTACAAGACACACACACACACACACATATTTTGACATAAGGGACTCACGTAATTTGTTTGGAAACACAATGCATGACTCACTTTACATTGAAGGCTTTCGTTCTAGCTAGGTCAACCTGTGACCTTCACAACAACTCAACACCGGTGCCATACTTCCGACCAAACCATCTGGTTTCTCATAATTTCACAACCTTGGTACCGGTGCTTCCCTACACACTTGTCACTACTTGACTACTGATTTGTAAAATATGCAGTTTCTCTTCGACCCCAAGTAGGTTAACCAACAATAGCCCCTCTTCCTCCTATCCTCGCCTCATAATACCTACCAGTGTGCCTATCATTTCTCAACCACCCTTGCCACTCTTCCATTGACTAGAGAGTAAAAAGGCATGTCTCTACTACCCGGTCCTTGGGTTGAAATTCTCAAGATTCCAATTCATCGATATCGGAACTCCCAGAATGAAGAATTCATCAGAAATTAGGAGTTCACCTCCAAAAATTATTTTTCTTAAGAACCCTAAAGATTCTACCTCACACGGACACACACACCAAACATTCAAACAATACTCCTTCAAGATATCAATCACACCAAGAATAATCTGCACAACACACTAAACCGTTGTCATCATGACAAGGTTAAAACTTTACACACTACCGCCAATCTATACACTACCACCGCTTTCCACACACTACCATTACTTTCCACTCACTAACTACCACACTCCACACTCCACACACTACCATTATTCTCCACACACTAACCACTATCAGAACAACGGTAATCAAGCACACCATGCACCTGTAAATTCATAATGACATTGGCCAGATGTGATTTGAACTTACCTTACATGAGAGTCCTCACTACCATCGTCCTAAATTCTTGGTGATTAAGGTCTTCCCTAGAGGCTTCCTATGTCTCCGCTGTATCTTCCTACTCCACAGTTTAAGTTTAGGCCCGTCCGGTCACCTACATCTCTTAAACTAAGGCTCTGATACCAACTTTAACAACCAAACCAATAGTCTCCAAATGATTTCAATAGATAATAATCAAAACTGCCAAAACTAGGCTCACATCAAACATTTAATAGAATTCAACAACGGGTTTGTGGAAAACCACCCTAATTACAGCTGAGACTATAAGTCTATAATAAACAAAACGGAAGTCTTCTAATCCTTAAGACGCAAGCTCCAGCTCACATCTTCCCTTTCCTCTTAAGAGAGCTTTCTATCACCTTCTTACCTAAAAAGGTTTTTAATTTTGAAAGGGAGGGTTAGACCATGAGGTCTAGTGAGTTCCCTCAAAAGCCACACCACAAAATATATAAGTTTATATAAATTTTGCAGTAAGAAATGTTTATACAAAACTTTCCACAAAGCACACGTATTTAATCAGCACACCATGACATGCTAATGGCACACGCTATGGTCACACACACCGTGACAGCGTAAAAGGGCACACACCGCCCATATATGAAACAAATTCATATATTTAATAATATGGGACACACCCCCATCACACACCAATGCCATAGCATGTCCACACGTAAGCAATTTATATCCACTTAATTAAATCACACTTTTCATGCATAGTTTAAAATAGTACGAGCATTTGCCAATATGAACATGCATAAGGTTCCACACTTAAAAGGTTTTAGGATCAGAAAAACTCACCTGGCACTTTAGCAAATTTCTTCTCACAAAACTTCGGATTTAAAAGGGAACACCTATGATGTTAAAGATAAGAATAGTGAGTCCCGAATAAATCTTAACCCAACCTGAGCAAATTTTCTACCTAACCCGACTCCTAACTAACTCTGGAATCCGGACCCGAGGCTTCGGACTATTTTCCAATTTGGGCTAAGTCCGGTTTCGGCTCACTTGTACATAAACGAGATTCCGGATCCTAGTGGATTCCGGATCCGCTAACAACCCACCACCATTTTCGGATCCACATGGATTCCGGATTTTAAACATTGAATTAAACCTATTCAGGATTCATAGGGATTCCGGGTCTAGGCCCAAGCCCAATTTCGTTTCTAAATAACTCTGGATCCCCCTTCGGCCTGATCACAGTTCCGGATCCATTTGAGGATTCTGGATCTTCTACGGCCAATCCTAAGTTCCGGTTCTCCTTTCCTTTGGATTCCGGAATTCCTTCGGCCAAAGCCATTCCGGACTAATTCCGGATCCTATCCTCTGGACTCAAAATTACGAAGTCTCGACTTACGGTTTAGCTTCGATTGACCAAACTAGAAGTAATCATCTCCTAAATGGAGCAACACAAGAAAGATCTCTTAGGAAATGATAGCTTTACATAATAAACAAAATGTAACAGAAAAGTGCAGCAATCCTTCCAATAATCCCCAAAATCCCAAAGTTTCCACCGAAACTTAATTATCCAGTACTTGAGTTGATAAAAGATAAGAATAGATGGGATTAGGCCATTACCTTGAATTGGTTGGATTAAGAGTCTCCTCCTTTTCTTCTCAAATGCAGAGTGTAGTTGATCCCTTTTCTTTCTCTGCTCACTCTCTCTTTTTCAGCCGACAACAGGAACGAATTATGAGACCTAGGGTTTTGAGCCTCAAAATGAGAGTTTTTATACTCTCATATAATATGTACCAAACAACCCCCGAACTTACAATTTTTACCAAAATTCCCACAAAGGCTTAGATTTTTACAATTTGGACCTGGTCATTACATAATGACAAGCAAGATAAGGAGGTAGGGAATTCTTTGTTGAGCCATTTTTGTCTTATTTTGAGAAATAGATATTGTATTTATTAATCCCTCAAGGTATATATACGTAGGGTGAATGGTTAAATATGAAAATACAATTACTAGTGCAACTAAAAACATATCCAACATGTTAAATGACAATCCATACAAATCTTTTATATATATATCCAAATCAAGCAACTTGTTTTAAAAGAGCTACTTTGATTGCAACCCTGAATATTTTGATCATACTTACATATATTAAATAGTCATCAATTGGAAAAATATATGATAACTGATTTAAAATACTCATCAGTTTGATTACTATACAATATTTCAATTACCATCATCATCATCGTCTTTTGTTATCCTAATTAGGTTTATTTTCATGTTTTTTTGTAACAACCCAAATTAATAAAATAAAATTCGTAACATTACAACCAAGAACGGTCCCAAATTACATAAAAATACATCGCTCTCTACTCTAAGTATGCAGCGGATAGACACCTTCACAACTGAGATGCTACAGGAAGCCCAAGGGTAAGCTACAAGCCTCTAATAAGCTATGCCTCTTATACAGCGCCACATCTTTCCATCATCACCAGATGAAACCCCAAGTACGACTCTAACCTGAAAATGGTTTTAATTTTTGAAAAGCAAGGGTTCGACCATGAGGTCTAGTGAATTCCCTCTTTAAAACAGTTCCACACAAACAGTAGTTTAAAACAATCAACCGTTATAATAATAAACGGAAATCCAGTTTAAATGCTCGACTCCACATAAAGGTATTGCACAGTGGTCTAAACTCCCATCACCTCATGTGAGGTCAACACTCGGGGCCCCCACAGTAGATCCCCTCGGCACTCGATCGATGTCGTATCCGTGTGCACGCGAAATGAATTCGAGGCACACGGTCTAACTCATTCACCGAAGATTCTCAACAATCCATGGTCCAACACACCACTGTGCAACCCGACTCCACACATAGCAACAACATCACAAAAGCATGCAATCAACACTTACGTAGAAAAGAACGTATAAACAACTTATATGCTTTATTAAACTTTTCCACATCATGTAATAATAAAACCTCTCAAAATGTTTAATCATGTCATCATGCTCAAAACCATAATCAGTTATGAAAACTTTATCAAAACATTTCATTTGCACAAAGGAGTTAAGGGAACTCACCTGAGCTTTAGCAACTCGACACACGCTCCGAGACACACTTTAGCTCAAACCGAACACCTGAATTGGACGTCATAATAGTGATGTTAACCCATCTAATTACACCCCAAAACATCCTTAATAAACCCCAAAACAACCCTTAGATGATACCACAAACATATCCTCAAACAGTACGCGAAACGAAACCCGAAAACGCGAAACAGTGCCCGACTCTACTGCCCGCGCTAGCCAACTCATGCCATAAAGGGCGCGGGGCACTGGACAGATTCTGGCACCACTTCCCGCGCTAACCAACTAGCGCGGAGCACCTGCACCCGAATTTCAGCCGAAATCTCACCCTTTCTCAATCCCAACTCATCCCAAATCGATTTTAAGCCTCCAACTTGAGGTAATCGATGTTCTAAACCTTTCCCCACAACTCCCAAACACCAAAACATCATTTAATATAACAAAATCCATCCAAAACCCAACCATTGATTCATGATTTAAAACCCAAAAGCTCAAAACTCAATCCATAGAAAGAATGGAGATTACCAAGCAAAAAGGATGAAGTTTCTTAATGATTTGATCAAAACTCATAGGGAAATCGATCCCAAAATCATTTGTTTCCTTTTTCTTTTGATTAGAACTCAAAATCTCATGGTTTTCAAAACCCCAAGCTACAAATCAAACACACCCAACTATGAAGAAGAAGGAACAGAGTTCATACCTTGAAGAAGATGAAGTTGTAGCTCCTCTTGATGGTATGGATTCACCAATCTTCCAACTAGGGTTTTTGATCCCAGCATTCTCCTCTCAAGCCAAAAACTTATAGAATGCTTAAATGACAAGGGATTAGGGTCTTACCCCTTTTTATTTTCAGCTATTGCCACTAAGTCCTGGAAATTATACACTTCCCACTTTAGCCCCCCACCATTTCCAAAATATTCTGACTTTATGGACATGATGTGTTACAATATCTCCCCCTCAAAAGAATTCTGTCCTCGGAATTCCATTACTGAATCATGTATGTATTTGGAATTGGTTTCTGATTCCAAACCAACGCCTTTGTATTTCAAATTCTCGACCATTCAGTCTGATGATCGTTTCCAACGATGCCACAAAATCCAACTCCTCATCCAATCGCATTGTTTGCAAAGATAACGCCGTACTGCCTCCCAACCAACACCCTCTAAGATGGAGATATGAAACATGCTATCAATTTTCCATAACTTCATTGAGTTCATGTAATTCATACATTATCCCTCCAACTCCTTCGATAACTGACGTTGATCCAACAAAATGTAGCCCAACTTCCATTTCCTCTCGGAACACGCTACTCCGCTCTACGGAGATGTCTTTCGCATCCAAGCTCCCCCAATTCAAGATTCAACGGCTCATGTTTTCAATCTAAACAACTTAGTTCCATTAAATAATTCAAACATTTCCGATCGAATCATATGCGTACGGCATCTTTCAAAATCGTCTTCCGACTAACCACGACTTTCTTATGTCGGTACATTGCCAAATATAAACACCCGATCAACCATACCAACGTACCAAGTATCAACTGATTGTCGACGCCTAGACCCACAGTTTTTAAAACGCGTCTAAATTAAGGGCTCCACGTACCCAATTAATTCTCTAACAACTCTGATCCCCATCCAAAGACTGCCCACTCGATCCACCACCATCATCCTTGGATAGTCACTTACTAACCTTTCTAGTTTCGCTTTACCCACTTATCCAGACATACTGTCTTCACCTCCTTATGCTATCATAAAACATCATCCAACCATCAAGACCCACTCCTTTTCCGACCATTACAAGCCTGCTTATAGTACGTTTACATTACTATGCCTAACCAATTGGTTGTACCACAATTCTCACCCGCGACAATCAGATAGTCATCCTTGAAACAACACTCGCTTCTCGAAAGCACCACGCGTTTCCCGTTCTCCAAACAGAGTTAACCTACTCAATATAATATCTTATACCCAGGAATATTTCAACCTTCCCAAAGAATTTTAATTCAACAACACAACACCATAAACTAATCGAATATGGCATCCTCATCGATACCCACTCAACATTAGATGAGCTCACCAAAAAAAAAATCAAACAGAACCGCGAAGAATACATGCTCTTCTTTTAGGTAGTCGTCAAATACCGCTCTCTCTTTTGTTCTTAAACTCCAAAAACACAATACCAACTACAATTCCACACTTCAATCAAGCATACTTGCCATTCTTGATTACCTCCCATAAATCTTCAAATCAGGATTCACACATAAACTTATCCCACATTACAACGTAAGTCCACCACCCAACACAACGGCAACCCATTGTCACAATAAAGACTTACACAACTCCATTAGAATAAAATGCCACCAACTTGCCCACGCAACTATCGCACTACAACAAATTTTTCATGATGCCTTTACACACACAAAAGATATTACTTCCTTCATGCCACCCATAACACAAATACATTTGAAATAAAGCCATACCGTGATTTTGTCTTTCTCTGATTCAGATGAATCATAAAATCATGATTGTCCAATACACTCACACAAGGCGGTCCATCATCAGACCAGGTGCACACACGTTTATCTTGATGGATCACTTACACCCTTGTACAACCTTAAAAACTTGACCACGCTAGAGTTACTTCTCCAATTCCAACCTTTTGATAACGGCCTCAACAATGGTCGTTGATTTCAAACATCGACAATCGACAGTCTAATGCCCAACCACCTCACGACAGGCAGGGATTCCCAAAGGAATCTACTCCTCTTAACTCCTCAAACAAGTTCTCATTTCTCATCAACTCCCGCGATCTATCTCTGCTGTGCTAAACGCTTCACGCATAAATGAATCACCAAGACTTCATTGGAAATCACATCCATATTGGTGATCATTCGTTCCCTAACGCCCACACTATGTGGTCTAA
This sequence comes from Saussurea involucrata, assembly GCA_033807775.1. Classification (NCBI taxonomy): domain Eukaryota; kingdom Viridiplantae; phylum Streptophyta; class Magnoliopsida; order Asterales; family Asteraceae; genus Saussurea; species Saussurea involucrata. The sequence goes on along the minus strand of CM066320.1, from coordinate 39,731,543 downwards.
CACCATTTTATTTACACCTGCTCAAACGACCTCACACGTTCACACGCAACCGATTTATTTCTCGAGTTCAATCTCTTGGCAATACCTCCAACTTGGGATATATTAAACGTCGCAACTTCTATATCAATAGACAACATGATGATGATTCCATGATTTCCCGACAAACCAGGATTCCTAAGGGAACCCGCTTCGACCAACGCATCATAACCAACTTTACACTCCACCGTCCTCACTTGGGGAAAACAAAACACTTTCATAGCGCAAGGTATAATTTCAAGACCATCTCAGCCCTCAGGCTCAAAGCCGATAACCTTTCATCAAGTACCGTAACGTTACTTATTACTACACTACCAACGAAAACACTTTGACCATTTTGAATTTTACCGCAATTATAACCATTCTCACATAACCGGACAAAGGTTTAAACTACAATCATTTCAACCTTTTCGAGTTCATTGTCCGAGACTTCTACTATTCACCACCCTCTTTTAACAGAAACACGAAGATAATAATACGACCACAAATTGGCTAAATTGACATATTCAACTCCCTACGCCTTTCCTTAACCTCAATCGTAATACCCTCCCCGACCTAGCGAGTTCATAGCCTTCATGCACGATGACACAATGATTGAAATCATTTTGCATATTTTTAAAAACGCAATAGATACAAAATCATAAAACAAGCTTGAGTATGCATGATACAACACCACTCAAGATGAATAGTAAAACACAACGACCGCAATGATCACTCACAGGCAACCCTACGATAATTCACAACCTTGTCCAACCAAATCGATGTCGGCACAACGGTTGTCTGCAATGGAACCCTTTCAAATACGACTAGAAACGTTCCGAACGGAACCACTTACACATGGTGGGTCAGTCAACTCCAACACTCGTTAATATGTTAATAGCGTGCCAATACTCATTTTAGTCATAAAAACTTTACAATTAGGCGTTTCCTCGATTTTCCTCAATGAAGATTCTCTCAACATGAAAAAGCGTGAAATGACTCAAAATCACCAAGTTTAAAAATTATCATGCAACATAAACAAGTTTGCCTCCTTCTTTAAACACACGCTTGTACACATTGTCTTATTTCCAAAATAATGAATTTGTTATGAGCGTACGTACTTTGAACATAAAAGAATCCATGTAACGCATTTACTGACATAATGCATGAAACTCAATGTTCAGTTGAAGGCTATTCGCTCTATCAAGGTCGACCGTTGAACTCACATCAACTTATCATTGACACCCTACTATAACCAATGGTCAGTTTCTCACTCTTGCAGCAACTTGTTGTACAAGTGCTTCACAACCCACTTGATCAACCACTCCACGTGGTTTCCCAATTGTCCAACTATCTCACCTTCTGCTCTTATGCATACTTCAATACAACACTGATGTCTTCCATTTATTATCCTTGCCACTAAACCGCTTGACTAAGGAGTCAAAGACTAGACCCCCCTCACTCGATCTTGAATTGGAGCTTTCAAGATTCCAACATAATTCTCACTTCCTATCCCAACTGATCGACGCATCAATTCTAAGAGTGGGGACTAACTAGCAACTAGGAGTTTGCCCCCAACCAACCATTCATTCATTTTGAATCCCAGAAAATATACCTCTAGTCGACACATTAATATTTTAAACAACAAGTCTTCTAGAAGGTATAGACATCACATCACAAGTGATCTCCCAAGACACATCAACCCTTTGCTATCAATTACAAGGTTAGAACTTTCTACATATTGTCACTCCCGACAATCATCCCAACAATAGAGATCGAGTACACCCATGCACCTGTAAATTCATGATAGCATTGGCCAGATGCGATCTTGAATTTACCTTACATGAGGGTCCTCCCTCCCATTGTTAAGATTCTCTAAGCTTAAGGTCTTTCCTATTGGCTTCCTATATCTCAGTTGTGTCTCACTCTACTCCACAGTTCAAGTTTAGGCCCATCCGGTAACCTAAATCCCTTAAACTATGGCTTTGATACCATTTGTAACAACCCAAATTAATAAAATAAAATTCGTAGCATTACAACCAAGAACAGTCCCAAATTACATGAAAATACATCGCTCTCTACTCTAAGTATGCAGCGGATAGACACCTTCACAACTGAGATGCTACAGGAAGCCCAACAGTAAGCTACAAGCCTCTAATAAGCTATGCCTCTTCTACAGCGCCACATTTTTCCATCATCACCAGATGAAACCCCAAGTACGACTCTAACCTGAAAATGGTTTTAATTTTTGAAAAGCGATGGTTAGACCATGAGGTCTAGTGAATTCCCTCTTTAAAACAGTTCCACACAATAGTAGTTTAAAACAATCAACCGTTATAATAATAAACAGAAATCCAGTTTAAATGCTCGACTCCACATAAGGGTATTGCACTGTGGTCTCAACTCCCATCACCTCATGTGAGGTCAACACTCGGGGCCCCCAAAGTAGATCCCCTTGGCACTCGGTCGATGCTGTATCCGTGTGCACGCGAAACGAATTCGAGGCACATGGTCTAACTCATTCATCGAAGATTCTCAACAATCCATGGTCCAACACACCACTGTGCAACCCGACTCCACACATAGCAACAACATCACAAGAGCATGCAATCAACACTTACGTAGAAAATAACGTATAAACAACTTATATGCTTTAATAAACGTTTCCATATCATGTAATAATAAAACCTTTCAAAATATTTAATCATGTCATCATGCTCAAAACCATAATCAGTTATGAAAACTTTTGCAAAACATCTCATTTGCACAAAGGAGTTAAGGGAACTCATCTGAGCTTTAGCAACTCGACACACGCTCCGAGACACACTTTAGCTCAAACCGAACAATTGAATTGGACATCATAATAGTGATGTTAACCCATCTAATTACACCCCAAAACAACCCTTAGATGATACCACAAACATATCCTCAAACAGTACACGAAACGAAACTCGAAAACACGAAACAGCGCCCGGCACTACTGCCTGCGCTAGCCAACTCGCGCCACAAAGGGCGCGGGGCACTGGACTGATTCTGGCGCCACTTCTCGCGCCAGCCAACTAGCGCGGAGCACCTGCACCCGAATTTCAGCCAAAATCTCACCCTTTCTCAATCCCAACTCATCCCAAATCGATTTTAAGCCTCCAACTTGAGGTAATCGATGTTCTAAACCTTTCCCCACAATTCCCAAACACCAAAACATCATTTAATTTAACAAAATCCATCCAAAACCCAACCATTGATTTATGATGTAAAACCCAAAAGCTCAAAACTCAATCCATAGAAAGAATGGAGATTACCAAGCAAAAAAGATGAAGTTTCTTAATGATTTGGTCAAAACTCATAGGGAAATCGATCCTAAAATCATTTGTTTACTTTTTCTATTGATTAGAACTCAAAATCTCATGGTTTACAAAACCCCAAGTTACAAATCAAACACACCCAACTATGAAGAAGAATGAATAGAGTTCATACCTTGAAGAAGATGAAGTTGTAGCTCCTCTTGATGGTATGGATTCACCACTCTTCCAAATAGGGTTTTTGCTCCCAACATTCTCCTCTCAAGCCAAAAACGTATAGAATGCTTAAATGACAAGGGTTTAGGGTTTTACCCCTTTTTATTTTCAGCTATTGCCACTAAGTCCTGGAAATTCTACACTTCCCACTTTAGCCCCCCACCATTTCCAAAATATTCAGACTTTATGGACCTGAGGTGTTACATTTTTCTTATCTAGCAAAAAGTCCAAATATTTGTGATTGTAAAAAACAACTCATAGTAAACCACAAACAGTTACTTGTGATACCCCCAATGTAGTTACTTATGACTTTTGGCTCTCTTAAATACGTTTTGTATGATGTGCTATGTGTTACACTAGGGCAATTTGATATGTCGTTAATCGGAACTCGAGCTTTAAATCCTAAGAGAATCCCAAACGTTTTTTGGATGTAACATTATGTATCTTTATGCACACATAGTTAGCTAATGCGCACCTATGCTAGTTCCCCATGGTTGAAATGTTAATAGTCATACAAACCTTGTTCTGGACCTAAGGGTCTTGAAATGATAATCTTTATGTAGCAAACCGAATGTCATATATTAAAATACCTCTCAGAATTACGAACCCAAACTTGTAGATGCAGTCTCCCTTTGATATATTTTATGAAGGTTAATATGTTAAATTTTCAATAAGGGACATTGTAACAACCCAAAACATAAACGTGCGTACATATAGAATAAGCATCCCAAAACGGGTCCCATATTACGTCATAAACTTGTCTTTAATCAAACATAAGTCCGAAACTAAACAAAACTTGGACAGCGGAAACTTCAAGTCCACAACCGAGAGCTTCTATCTATAATCATACTAGCCAAAACTATGGAGTCACTCTAAGCTCCATCTCAATCCTCAAGCCATCTCTTTGTTCTTACTTGAAGAACTAGTACATCGCTTACCTGAAAATGGTTTAGTTTTGAAAAGCGAGGGTTAGACCAAAAAGGTCTAGTGAATTCCCTCCGAAAACAGCTTTTAACAACAGTATAAACATCTTTGCATAAATTTATCAACAAACACCACATAAAGCATCAATCATGGTACTGCACAGTGTTCAAGGGTCTTACAAGCTAACCACGATCGGGGGCCAAGCAGCCTTCCCTCTCGCCTCATATCGGGGCCCAAGCAGACTCCTCTCTATCCGAGTAGGAAGGAAACGAATTCCGTCCTACTGGCTCATCACAATTGCCCAAGGGATCATCGGATCCCGAGGTATTCTGACCCCACTGTGCAGACCGACTCCACATATCATACATATAGCTTATCATAAGTCACGAGTTGTGAAATCTTTATAAATCATTCGTCAAGCTAAATAATCTTTTTAAACAAAACATACATTTCATGGGAAAGCATACGTAACAGTTGGTAAACAATTCATGCTCATAAATAGACCATAATCATTAAAATAATTTTAGCATCTTATTTCATGAAAAAGGGTTTAGGGAACTCACGTGATAGTAGTGACTTTGCTAACCACGCGTCTCGTCCCGAACTGATCTTACACCTAAAGCATATCATATACTTTAATTAGCTGCTACCCAACTACTGACCTTAGATCTTACTCAGAAACTGAAACCCACATTCTGATACCCGCGCTTCCGGAACCCCATACGGGATCCTGTATCTCACTTCCGGAATTCCTCACTAGTTCCGGTTCTTCTCGCTTCTGGGATCCTTATTGGATCCGGTACTTCCACATTTTGGAACTCCCTAATGGATCCGGTGTCTCTACAATTCTGGAACTCCCTAATGGGATCCGGTGTCTCTAAAATTCCAGACATCCTTCAGCTCCGGAATCCCTTATGGGATCTGGTGTTAAGAAGTCCTGGAAATCCCTTTGGGATTCGGTGTTAGCAATTCCAGAAATCCCTTATGGGATCTGGAGTCGGCGATTGCCGATTTGACGAACCAAAAATCCGAAACTCTTCCTAATTAGCCTAACACCGACATTTTACCACCACATCCTTTATCATAAATTGATTTGTGCTAATCCCCAATCCTCCTATACTCGCATAAACCTTTAATTAGACTATACAACAGTCTGAACTTGAGCTAAACCCTCATTTTGTTCTTACATTGAGTGCACAACTCCAACATTAAGGAAAACATCAGAAAATGATTACCAATATATCAACTAGGCAAGAATAAAATAGTGAAGATCATTTGCTTACCAATTTGAAGTTCTTCATGTAGAAAATCGATGCCAAACAGTTCTCTCTTCCTTTTCTGCTTCTCTTTTACGCCGCCAACACCAATAGGATAATGAAATCAATTTTGAAAACCTAGGGATCTGCACCCTATATATATCTTTCATAATTTGCAAGAAGGCCCCTTTCCAAAACTTTTCTTATTTAGACATTGGCCACCAAACTCTCAAATCTTAGCTAGAAATCCGGTTGTTACAACACTCCCCCCTTAAAAGAATTCCGTCCCCGGAATTCCTTATTAGAAAAGATGTGGGAACTTCGCCCTCATATCCGATTCCAACTCCCAAGTCGCCTCTGGACCCTTATGATGTCGCCATTGTACCTTTACAAGACTGATCTCCTTGTTTCTCGATTTCCTCACTTTCCAATCCGAAATGGCTTCGGGCTCTTCTACAAAACTCAACTTCTCATCTACCCTTATATCCTTTAACGGCACCGTTTAGCCACGTCTGATAGACATTTCCTCAGATTAGACACATGAAACGCATTATGAATGCCTTGCAATTCTTCGGGTAGGTCCAACCTATACGCTACTTCCCTAAATCGTTCTGTGATCTCAAACGGTCCGATGTAGCATGGACTTAGTTTCCCACGCTTCCTAAATCTTACCACTCCCTTCCAAGAGGATACCTTTAATAATACATTATCTCCGACTTGGAATTCGATGTCTTTCCGTCTCTTATCTGCGTAACTCTTCTGTCGGTCGCGAGCGACCTTCAGCCTTTCTCGCACTTGAACTATCTTGTCTGAGGTCAGTTGCACAATTTCTGGCCCTGATATTTGTCTTTCCCCGACCTCGTTCCAACACAAGGGTGTTCAACATTTCCTACCGTAAAGTGCTTCATACGGCGCTGCCTTGATGCTCGAGAGATAGCTGTTGTTGTAAGCGAACTCGATTAGCGGTAGATGCTTTTCTCAAGAGCCTTGAAAATCCAGGGCGCAAGCCCTAAACATATCTTTCAACGTTTGGATTGTCCGCTCGCTCTGACCGTCAGTCTGAGGATGATAAGCGGTACTCATGTTGATCTGCGACCCCATTTCCCTTTGGAAGCTCCTCCAAAATGCAGAGGTAAACCTGCTATCTCGGTTCGACACTATCGACGATGGCACACCATGACGGGTCACAATCTCGTCGATATATAACTTTGCTAAACGTTCCAACAAGTAAGACTCTCTTATAGGCAAGAAATGCGCTGATTTCGTGAGTTGATCCACGATCACCCATATGGTGTCATAGCCCTTTGGGGTTTTAGGCAGATGGGTTACGAAGTCCATCGTAATCTGATCCCACTTCCACATAGGTATCTCTAAGGACTGAAGCTTCCCGTACGGTCGCTGATGTTCGATCGTTACCCGCGAACACGTCATACAGGTTTCTACAAAATAAGCTATGTCCTTCTTCATTCCGGGCCACCAGTAGTCCCGACACAGATCTCCGTACATTTTGTTAGTTCTTGGATGAATTGAATACTTCGATTTGTGGGCTTCCTCTAAAATCACCTTCCTGAGCTCTCCAACTTTCGGGACCCAAATCCTCCCGCTAAGACATTTCATCCCTCGACTATCTTCTACTAGCGAGGTTGTTTGCCCTACCATTCTTTATTTCTTGAGATATTCAGTAGAGAGTGCTTTGACTTGACATTTCTTTATCTCGGCCATCAAGTTAAACGTCACTTCGGCCCTCATGGCCACAATACTGGGGGTCTCATTCCTTTCCTTTCGGCTCAAAGCGTCCGCCACCACGTTTGCCTTTCCTGGGTGATACTCAATCTTGCAGGTGTAATCTGTCAACAACTCAATCCACCTTCTTTGGTGCATATTCAATTCTTTTTGATCGAAGAGGTGACATAGGCTTTATGATCCGTGAAGATCTGACATTTCGTCCCATAGAGATAATGCCGCCAAATCTTCTGAGTTAAAACCACGGATGCTAATTCTAAATCATGAGTGGGGTATTGAACCTCGTGATCCTTCAACTGCCGGGAGGCATAAGCGATCACCTTTTAACGTTGCATGAGTACGCAACCCAATCCTAGCTTCGACGCATCGCTAAATACCACGAAATCGTCAGAACCGTCCGGTAATGACAACACTGGCGCGCTGCTCAACATATCCATCAACTTCTGAAAGGCTTCTTCTTGTGCCTCTAACCAAGCGAACTTGACATTCTTCTTGGTTAAAGAAGTCCATGTCGTGGCGATACGCAAAAAGTCCTTTATGAACTTTCGATAGTATCCCGCCAATCCGAGGAAGCTTCGAACTTCTGACGGATTCTTAGGTTGCTCCCAATCTCGGATGGCCTCAATCTTAAACGGATCTACCATTATTCCTTTCCTAGACACCACGTGTCCGAGAAACTGCACTTCTCTCAACCAGAATTCGCACTTACAAAACTTCGCATAGAGTTTTTCTAGCTTCAACAACTCGAGGATCGTCCGAAGGTGGCCTTCGTGCTCCTCCTCTGACCTTGAGAACACTAAAATATCGTCTATGGACACGATCACGAACTTGTTTAAATAAGGTTGGCACACCCTATTCATCAGGTCCATAAAAGCTGTCGTGGCATTGGTTAGTCCGAATGGCATCACCAAGAACTCGTAGTGTACATACCGGGTCCGAAAAGCGGTTTTCAGTACGTCCTATTCTCTTACCTTGAGTTGGTGATAACCCGACCTCAAGTCTATCTTAGAAAAGTAACTGGCTCCTTGCAACTGATCGAACAGGTCGTCGATCCTTGGTATAGGATACTTGTTCTTGATCGTAACCTTGTTAAGCTCACGGTAGTCTATGCACATTCGCATAGTACAATCCTTCTTTTTCACGAAGAGTACTGGCGCTCCCCACAGTGACGTACTCAGTCTAACGAATCCCTTATCAAGCAACTCCTGCAATTGAGTCATCATTTCTTTCATTTCGGACGACGCTAACCTATAAGGTGCGCGGGCGATTGGTGCAGCTCCAGGCACCAAGTGAATTCTGAACTCAATCTGACGATCCGAGGGTAGACTTGTCAAGTCATCCGAAAATACCTCAGGGTATTCACTTACTACTCACACGTCATCCACCCCACGTTTCTCTTTATTGGCGTCCACCACGTATGCCAAGAATCCCCGACAACCCTTCCTCAAACACTTAGTAGCCTTAATCATTGAGATAAGACTATTCTTTCTATCACGGCGATTCCCATAAATCACTATGGAACCCCTATCAGGTAACTGAACTTGAAGTAGCTTTTTGTTGCAAACAATGTTGGCATCATTCTTAGCTAACCAATCCATACCCAACACCACATCAAACGCTCCCATTGCCATGGGATAAAATTGCATAGCCACCAAACTCCCTTCTATGTCTATGACACAATCCTCTACCACATTCCTAATGTACACACGATTATCATCAACAGTTTCTACCTCTAATGCTCTCTCCAAACGTCTAGGCCTTACCCCCAAACATTTCATAAAAGCATGCGATACAAATGAGCGATTTGCTCTCGAGTCACACAACACATTGGCACACAGAGAGTTTACCAGAAACGTACCGGCCACAACATCTGGAACTTCTTCCGCCTCCTTTGCGGTCATATGGAACGACGTCCCTTCGGACGCGCCGACTCCACTCTCTTGTCATTTCCTTTACCCCATACTGAGCTGATCCTCCCTTTTTCAACTGTGGACAATCATACCACATGTGACCAGTTGCCCCACATTGGAAGCATGACTTCCCACTGGGACAATCCTTCAACAAGTGACCGGGCAGCCCCCACTGATAACACGAATTTGAATCTGCCATACACTCTCCCCGGTGCACCTTGTTACACTTCCTACATGGTCTGCCGGCTGTATCTCTTTTCCCACCGTTTTTTGGTTGAAACACTTTCCCTTTCCTCGCATCGTTTCCTTGCCCATCCCACTTGCGTTTCTCACCACTTTTCTCAGACATCTGACGGTTCTTTTCCTTTTCGGTCAACTCGGCCGCATTGATGGCCGCCTGAAAGGTAGTTGGATTCCTTGTCAATACTAGCTCCCTGATGCTACTCTTCAGCCCATAAATGTAACGTTCCACTCGACGTTCCTCTGTCGGCACGTACAGATCAGCGAAATGAGATTTCTCAATAAACTTTGAGGTATATTCCTGCATGGACAACTCTCTCTAAGCCCAGATACTCTTCCTCCAATTTCTTTACTGCTATGAGCGGGCAAAACTGCGCTTTAAACCTTTCCATAAAAGTTCCCCACTTCATTTCCTTAGCCGCTGCCGAACCTTTCCCTTCGGTCTCAGCATCCCACCAGTACATTGCGTCACACTTCAGCATGGATAAGGCAAACATCAACCTATCCCCATCAGCACACTTGCATGTATCAAATACCAGTTCCATCTCTCTAACCCATTTCATTGCCAAAACTGCGTCACACTCTCCTTTAAAAGTAGGAGGCTTACAAGAGGCAAAGGCCTTGTAGTTGCATCCTTTAGCTACAGACTCATTCACCACTAGAGGGGTCGATTTCGAGTGACTCCCAGTATCTGTCCCTGACGGGCTTGCCAATTCCACACTTTCTCTATTCTCACTCGCCTCTTTGCTTCTTGATGCGGACTGATCCTGCTTAGTAAGGAGAGCTTGTAGAGTCTCCTGAATTTTACCTAACTCAGAAGCCAGATTCTCTTGAGTCACAAACACAGATCTGCGGCCTCAACCACGTCCCCTCGGTTGATTACCCCTTCTCACAGTAGCCGAACTCTCCTTCTGAGATTCTTCCTGGTGGACTGGAATCCCCACACTTCTCGCCCTTTGGGTTACCCGCGTGGTCCTCCGAATTGGATTTCCCCCATCCCCTGCTACTTGAGTGGCGACTCAGCGGGGCGCTATTCCCCGACCCCTACCACGACCCGTACCCCTTCTACGGGTGGCAGTCGGCCTTGTGGGCTCCAATGGCCCGTTAGCTAGGACTTCATCATTCGGAGTCCTTGGATTAGCAGGTACGGACCTGCTCCTCAGCGTTCTTCCAGCCATTTCGAGAAACTGAAAGAAACAAACGATTAACCTGTAATAACCGATATTTTTAATTGGAAAGATTAAGTTTCGTGGAGAAATTGTAAAGTCGAAAGTTTTGGGGTCAGAGTTTTAAATATAGCAAGAGGGTATAAGAACCCCATGTGTGGGCTCAAAACCCTAGAAATCATTCATTGTTGGCGGCTTAGAGAAATAGAGAGAGCAGAGAAAGGAATCGATCAAGTGCAAGAGGAAGATTTTCTTCAATCTGCAAATTTAGAAGGAGTGGAAGTTTGGAGACCTTTCTACATTAAGCATTTTCAGGTAACCTTATCTTTTAATCCATGTTCTTGTTTATTTTGAGGAAGTCAGAATAATGGATTTAGGTTAATGAGTTTGAGTGTACACAGAATCAATCGGTTACAAGTTGGGCAAATTAAGATTAAATGGGTATTAAGAATCATTACAACCATTCTCGATAAATTTAAATCGTTATGCAACCTTAGAATCGGAAATCTGTTCGAATCCGGAATATGAACGAGAGAACCGGAATCCAATAGTGGATCCGGTATCATGTGGGATTTAAATAAAAGAACCGGAATTAAATCCAAGATAATGGATCCGGTATTTGGTTAGTGTTGGGCTGCGGATCCGGAAGTGCAAAGCAGATCCGAAATTGTTTTTACACAAGATCCGGAAGTATTTTGTGGACAAGCCCGGAGTCAAATTAGTGGATTCGGTATGTGGGATCCGGAGTCCATTAATGCGGTTCCGGAATCTGGGCCTTATCAATTATTAGGATCTAGAATTAATTGTTAATACCGGAAGTTGGGCCGCATGATTAATAGGATCCGGAAATTTTTTTGTAGGTTTCGGTATTGTTATTTAATGGGTTCCGGTAATCCGGTATTGCTAGGTGGACCGGAATTTAATTAAAAGCTTTTGGGCCTTAATATTAAAGAACCGGAACATGGGCTTAAATTGGTAACAGATCCGGTATTTATGTCTTGCGCCGGTAAGCAGAGTCCAATAATTATATTTTGTATTAGAAGAGTGTCTTATCAATTAGATAAATTTGGGTTAAGTTCGGAAGCAAGCTCGAGTAATAAATTAAAGATTTATGACGTGCGTTTATTAAAATGATAAGTGTCCCATCTAGAGATCGGAAGCCTAAGTAAGAAGTCTTGGAGCGAGAAGAACACGTGAGTTCCCTTAATCCTTTTTACGTGGAATGAAAGTTAAATGTTTTACTGGTTATGGCATGTTTTACGAGTAAACCTGTTTACACATTTTATAAGTTATCACATGAAAGAACGTTTTGAAAGGCTTATTTGCATGAATGAATGATGTTTAAAGATTTCACATTCCGTGATTTATTATGAGCTATGTATATGTTATGTGGAGTCGGTCTGCACAGTGGGATCAGATTACTTCGGGATCTGACGGTCCCTTAGGCATGTGAGGTGAGCCTGTAGGATGGAATTCGTTTCCTTCCTATTCGGATAAAGGGGATTCTGCTTGGGCCCCGATATAAGGCGAGAGGGGAGTCTGCTTGGGCCCCGATCGTGGTTAATGTGTAAGATCCTCGAACACTGTGCAGAACCATGTTTGATGCATTATGTGGAGACTGTTGATGAATTTATGAAATGACTTTTATACTGTTGTTAAAAGCTGTTTTCGGAGGGAATTCACTAGACCTTTTGGTCTAACCCTCGCTTTTCAAAAAACTAAACCATTTTCAGGTAAGCGAGTAGTAGGAGGCTCTGGCAAGTGAGCAGGGCAGGACTTGAGATTAATACAGATAGAAGCAGGGTCACTCATGTTGTTAGTAGTTAGATATTCTCAGTTGTGTATAGGTTGTTTCCGCCAGCCTAAATTTTGAGACAGATGTAAGAAATTTTTGGGACCCAGTTTTGTAATGTTTATGATTTAATGTTATGCATGTCCTGTTTTAGAATTGGGTTGTTACAAATTGTATCAGAGCCATAGTTTAAGGGATTTAGGTGACCGGACGGGCCTAAACTTAAACTTTGGAAGTAGAAATCACATTGAGAATCAGGAAATGCGTTAGGAGGGCACTATTGTAGGGATAGGACTAATAGGGTACCGAGGACAGTCATGTAAAGTAAGTTTGGGATTACACCTGGCCAGTGTAATTGCGAACTTACATGTATATTTTGTGCTTAATCTGCCTTATTATTCCGAAGTTGTTGTCTTAAGCTAGTTATATGTCGTGTTCCAGTAATCTAGAATGTCAGCAAGATCGCTGAGGAATGGATCGAGACCAGTTGTTGAGGAAGTATCGTGAGAGATCATCTATGATGTGACGTATGTATACGTTGTAGATAAGAAATGTTGTTTGGAATGTTATGAGCCGTCTTGAGGTGGATTAGTTGGGATTATAGGGAAGGACAATGTCGGGATCTAGAAAGTGTCAATTCAAAAGCGAGAGGAGGATTAGAGCCCTGACTATTTTAGTCGCGCTATTCCTTAACAGGATCAGTGAATGGAGATACCAGTAGAGGATTGAAACGTGTAGAGGTAGAATGTGAGATAATTGATCAAGACGAAAATAGTATGAATGGTTGAGTAAGTGGGCCGTGGAACGCATGTGCAACAAGTTGTTGCATGGTCGAGAGGGCGACCACTGGTCGAAGGTAGAATGTTAATGATAAGTTGCGTGAGTAAGGCGGTTGACCTTGTTAGAGTGAGTAGCCTTCAATTGCAAGTAGAAGTTTCATGCATTGCATTCTTACATGTGTTATATGAAAATTTTCACGATTAAAGTAAATGTGTAAATATCAATTTTGGTCGGGAATGAGTCAGCATGTGTTTAAATAAAAAGACATATCCATTTACGTCGCACACTGAAATTTTGACCTTAGCGATTTGCAAAATATTCCACTCTTTTCATGATAAGTTAAATTGTTGCAAAAAGTCAAGAAAACGTTTGCCTACAAAACGTTTATAACCAAAATGAGTATTGACACGTTGATGTCATATTAAATGAGTGTGAGATTCGACTGGTTTACTACGTGTTGGTAAATTCTTTTAGAATTTTTTCGTATGAAAAGATATTTAATCAATATATTACTGTCGTAACAACATCGTTTTGGTTGAGTAAAATTAAGTTTTACTGAAAGGTTGCGTGCGAACGATTCTCGAGAATAGTTGTGCAGGGCATTGGAGTTATGAGAGTCTTGGGGTCATGTGTACCCAAATTGTTTCCAAGTATTGCTTCTTTCAAATGATAAAATCTGCGAAATGATTTATTTATCGCGTTGTCATGCATGAAGGATATGAACTCACTAGGTCGTAGAGTTATTACATTTTAAGATAAGGAAGGATTCCGAGAGTGGAGAGCAGTTGGACAAACCAGGGGAGAATGTTTGTAATTTCGGTATCTTGTGTTCAAGAAGAGAGGTGGATAGTGTAAGATTTGGGAATGGACTTTGGTGTCGATGGGGTGGTAGTTTGTACCCTCGTTCGATGACTTGAGATACAGTTGTCGAGGGACGGTTGTGTCCGGAGGAAGTATTGGAAGTCATCAAGGTGTTAGTGCTAGCAACTTGTTATCAGTAGTGTTGTGAGGCAGAAACGAGATGCCTTCGATGTCGGATTTGATTTTTGAGGTAGTTAGCACAAACTAAGTGAGTATATAGACTATATCGGTCTGTGGGGGATTATGCCCTGTCTATGTAATGGTTAGGATCGCAAAGAGCTAGCGAGAAACGAGTATGTTCGAGACAATTGTAAACTCGTGAGTTGTAATTCAACCAGGGTTGGGTAAAGACAAAGGGGCGAGGTAGACTCGGTTATTTTATGCAGGAGAATATGAGGGCAACTTTGAGTTATGTACGAATGACCATGAGAGACCTGGTCTGCAGTGTGATTTTATGGGTGGAAAATGTACGGATGAGTAGTGGCAGCAATTGCCAAAATAAATGTGCCAGGCAATGTTGTAGTAATGTGATGTTAGAAAGAGGAAGAATCAGATGGAAGTATTTTCGGGGATTTCGAATGAGGTGCGAATTGTTAATCAAGTTGTGGGAGCACGTGGGTTGTAAGTTGGCGTTGTAGTATGGCTATTATCAGAATAGCATGTCGGAGCGATAGTGGGTGGTTACCCAAATGAAAAACCAAGTGTTTTTGGTTGTGTGAGTCGCTAAGTAAGTATATTTTGGGATCATTATAAGTTTAAATTAGATGTTGGATAGGTTGGTCGAACAATGTGGTGTAGTAGATGCTAAATCTTTAAAGAATGTGAATTGTTTCTTATGTGTGAAGGAATGATCCGAGAAGGAAATAGTTGGAGATCAAAGAACGTGTAGTGTTATCCCAGATCTAATCAAGTAACAATGATGAATACACTTAGATCTTCATTAGAATAGAGAAATGTACAAGAATGGAAGTGAGATCCACTTTCTCTCTCTAAACTCCCTCTCTAAGATGTCATCCCTCTCTTACAATTATGAATTAAACGTTTGAGACTCTTTTCTAATTCTATTACAACTTCCAATTTATACACATTGACTTTCCACACTAATTGCCTTGACTTTGACCCTTTAACACCCTTACTTTGACTATTGACTATTGTATTTGACTGTTTACATTTACACAAATACACATTAAATCTTGAATATATTTTATGCACTAACAATCTCCCCCTATGGATTCAAGATTTAAAAATTGATGACGATAGTCTTCAGCTCTTTGTGATCTTCAAATCTTCAACACTTTAAGCACTTTGAACAATCTCCCTCTTCGCTTTGAAGGAATATCAATCTTCGAAAAATAACTCTGAAGAATCTTCAAGTAGGCGTTGTCTTTAGAAATACAATTTGAATGCTTTAGTCTTCAACTAGATCTTCAAAATCAAGTAGTCACCAAAGTCTGGAAACACAAACTTCATACTTTGTGGTGTTGGTCAAAGTCTTCAAACAAAATTTTCATCTTCTTGAATCTTCACATCACTGATCATTGAATCGTTGTAGCACAGATCTTTGCATCTTTGAGCTTTGAAATATATCTTTGGTCTTTGAATATGAAATGGCTTTTGAGCTTTAACGGGGTTTTGAGCTTTTCGAATATCTTTAACTGCGTATCTTCATCTCTTGAACAATGAACAATCTTTGAACTTTAAACCTTTGTCGAATCATCTCGAAACATCTTGACTTTTTATCTCGAACTCCTTTGACTTTAACAAAACTTCACCTTATTCTGAAATTGAAACTTTCATATCTTCTCCCCCTTTTTGATGATTGTGAGCATCATGATATATCAAAATTCTTTTCAATTTCAGCAGTCTTTGAATACACCAATAACAATCTCCTCCTTCTGATCTGAATATCCGTCAATTCCAAAAATATTTATCCGAATCTTTTCAAATTCAGACAAAATAAAGTGGTAACCCTGAAACAACGAATGAATCAGTTATAATGCTTGTAAGTTGCACGGAGCCACTTAGTACAACGAATGCACTTTGGAAAGGAGCTTTTTGATGTTCACTCCTCCAGGGCTTCCATTCAATCATCGAAAAACCACAAAGGAAATTCTATGAACGTTATGACAAGAAAACATATTCCTTGTGTGTACGTGCATGTGTAGAAACGATTGAAGCAACTTATTCTTGAAAATTAGGCTCAAATTGTGTAAACTGTTGAGACAGCAACAAGTTTTCCACGGACTCAATGTGCATGAATGAAGAGCGAAGGTGGGGCAAACTTCCTTCTTTTTCAATATCTACGCCTTCCGAGTGAAGGTCAGATAGATAATATGTTGTGTCCCCAAGAAAAATGAAACATTCCTTTGTTAAGAAAGAAATGAGTGGCTGGTGGGGTTAAATTCAAGAGTTGGCATGGGCTAGTTGCCTGTTTCAATGATGGTCACGAAAGAATGTGAACCAATCAGTAATATGGCTGCCCGACTCAGAAAGTGGTTGGGGCAGAGTTCTCTTATTCTTTTAACTCTGTTCTCACACCCTCTTTCTATTTTTAATCCGCTCACTTCTAACCAAACTCTCATTTTCATTTTACCTCAGCTCAATGAGATACTCAACTGTATGAGTAATCTCCCCCACTCTTTGATTTCGACCCCTCACCCCTCAATCACTCAAGGATAACTTCTTTGGTAGGAAACACTGGTTAACGTGGATCCATAGAAGTTCTATAATATCTCACACTGATTCCCATGAAATTTTGTCCTAAAATGTTGCGTTGTTCAACAGTTTATATTGAACAATTAAGAATATCGGCATTTGATTTACATTGCCATCAGAAAGTATGCTCTTTAATAATATCATGAAGATTTGAGCATTTGATCTTTGAAGATTTCTCAAAACAAGAATATTGAAAGAATGAAATGAATTCGAAAGACTTGTTTGAGAATTTGACAATGTATCAATCAGATCAAATCATATGAATGATAATCATGTAAGGTTTAGGGTATCAAAGAATTGAAATTTGTTTATATGAACAAATATAAACAATCTTTGAATAAAACGGTTAAGCTCTTACGCTGAAATGAATATGATGATCAACAAAATTTGAAATCAAGCGGGAGTATTACCATCGAAAAATGTTTCGTTTTGAGACATGGTAATAAAAAAGTCAATGTGAAGCTAAACCGGTGTGTGTGAATACTTGAAAGTATAGAAAAGATAATACGCAAGTATTAATCTTTAGAAACACACAGTCAGAAATGATGATGTAACAATCTGAGATCTATATATATATATATATATATATATATATATATATAGGAAAAACCTTTAAAATCACACTTCTAAATTCATAAAATCTGTTTGAGAATCGAGAAGTGGTTTGAACATTTAAGAAAATGTTTTCATGCTTGAAAGTCGTTCTTCTTTCAAACAATCTCAGATTAAGTTCAGAAGATACGTACAGTTAAACGTTTAAGCTCCCCCTCAAATCATGATAGACTGATTTACAATCAGATAAGCTCCCCTCAAAATCTGCAAAAGATCTTAATGAAACACAATTAGTATATGAAACAATCAAAGTATAAAACAATGAAGTACGTGTTCTAAACTGATGTTTTTAGAAGTCAAACTCATTGAAGTACGGGTTCTAAACTGATATGTTTAGAAACCATAATCTCTTTTATGTTCGGGTTCTAAACTGAAGTGTTTAGAAACCATAAATCTTTTGCTCCCCTTTAATGGTACATATACTCTTAAAAAATTTGCATCGCTTCTCTTCTGTTTTCAGTCATATGTGTGATATATATGTAACATTCAACACAACACATGATGAACCTGCAAAACAAATTAAACAGATTTTGGTACCCAATGGGACTTGGGTCCTGGTTTGTTATGTGCTTTTCTTTTTGAAGGAATATTGTAAGTACCGTACCAATAAGAAGTATAATCTTTATGCACAAAATCATTTGATCCACAGTAGGAACAACAAATTTTCTTATGTGCCAACCTAATCAGATGATTTGTAGAATGAATAGGATTAGGTTTAGTAGAAGACTTACCTTTTGGAGCATTGTTCTTCTTGGCATTTGATGTGGAAGCAGATGATTTTGGTACATCATTCTTTGAAGGTGTTGTGCCTTTAACTCTCCATTCCATTTTCACTTTCTTGAAGACCGGAACGTCTTTAAAATTGGAAGTATTAACTTTAGGCACTTTTGGTTTATTATCTGATTTATCAAGCAGAGGATTATAGAAGAGATTTGTAGACCGAATCTGATCTTTAAAGAAATCATTTGATCTATTACATTGTTTAGAAGAAATGTTTTTAAAAATCGAACTTGAAGCAGTTTTAAAAGAGCATTCAGAATCATTTGAATCAACAAATGGAGTCTGAATGATAGTTTCAGGACTCATCTGCTTTGAAACATCAATTTTAAAAATGATGTGTTCAAGTTCTTTAACTTTGTTTATCAAAACATTTTTCTCTTTAAAAATTAGATCAAATTTCTTTTGGAGATCAGATTTGATCATTTGATCCTTCATAATGTCAGCTGATAAAGCAGATAATCTTTTGGTAAGATTAAGAATCGAATCTTCAAAATATTTGCGTTCCGATTCAAAATCGTTTTTCCAAGTCAGATGTTTTCTTTGAAAGCTCGGCATTGTTTGATTCAAAAGCTTTTCTTTCTATATCAAAATCAGCTCTTTCCTTCTCAAGCTTTTCCTTTTCAAGAAATAAAACTTTCTCAAAATAATAGATTTGTTTTGAAAGTTTTATGCATTTAAGTTCAAGAGCTTTCTTTTCCGTCTCAAAATTAACTCTCATTTCATCAATCAAAGCATTATGGTCAGGAAGCTTCTTTGAGACATCAATATCACAAGTTGTTCCTTTGTCACAAACTTCAGGCTTTGAATTCTCTTTACAAACGGGGGTAGGTTGAACTTTGAAATCCTTTTCAAAAGATGAGCATTCAAGATTAAACCACTTTCTCAGAGTAAATTCTTTTCTTTCATTTTCCAAAACAATCTCTAAATCAATTACTGTCTTTGAAAGTTCACTCATCTTCTCTTCAAAAGAATGTCTTTCATTTTCAAATACAACTTTCTCGTTTTCAAATTGTTCGCGTTCAAGATTTAAAACTTTCTCAATATCAGATATTTTCTTTCTTCATTTGAAGAATTTCTTTCATTTTCCAATTCAGATTCTAATATCGTGATCTTTTGAGAGAGTTTACGAATCTTTTTTCTTCGAAACAATTTGTTTCATTCATGAAATTGACCTTTTCATTCTCAAATTGTGTATGCTCGGAGACAAGAATATTCTCAAGATCCACCACTTTCTTAGAAAGTTTGAGACATTTTTGATCAATCTTTTGTTTAGCATCAAAGATGCTCTTTGTTGATTCAGAAAACTTTTTGATCAAAGAATGTTCAATTTTAACAGTTTCCTTTTTCACCTCGTCTTTGAAACTAGATGATATTTCCTTAAAACTTTTTGAATAAACTTCGAACTCTGGTGTCATTACGAGATAACTTGGTTGGATACCTCAAGTTAGAATCTTGGGTGCAACCGTTTGGTTAGATATAATATTGAGAAAGTGTTATCAACATGTGGAAAGGTCAGAAGAACGGGGCAAGTAATGGTTGGTGGGCGGTGCTCCACGCTAACGTGGGGAGGTGAAGATAGTATGTCGGACTAAGTGAGTAGGTTAGAAGTTGTAAGCTTGGCAGTAACACCGAAAAGGTGGAGAAGTGTGTGTAGATTGATATCGGTGGGTGTGCAAACTCTTGAAAAGAGTATGGAGGAAGGGGATTTGCGCATGTTTAAAGTGCAGGAAAGAAGTGGAAAAAGGCAGTTGAATGGGTTTGAGTTGGTGAGGTTACGAGAAATGCTCAAACGAACTGGTCGTTCAGTGATAAGCTATTGAGAATAGTTTTGTGTAACCATGGTTACTCCTCCTAGTGGAGTGAGGGTAACCGAAGTTATGTTATTTGTGACTGGACGCTTGTGGCAAATAGTGAGAAATTGTTGTGTCTTCAGGATAAATTCGATTCGGATAGGTGAACACTCCAATGAGGGATTTTAGAGGTTTTTGCTATTAGCTACGTATAAGTGTGAGTGATGAAGTGGTGAGAACGTATGAATTGGTTGATGAGTCGTAATCCAATGAAGGAACTCTTGGGTGTTAGTTTGTTGGGATGTACAAGGTTGGCCTTGTGCCAAGTTGTCGAGAGAGTGATTGTTTCCTGGTAAAAGATTCTCGTTGTTGTGGCAGGAAAATTCGGCAAAGTGCCTTCTTTTAAGGAAGTAAAGATTTATGAGAGACCGTTATTAGGCGCGTTTTAGAACCGTGAGTCCACGTGTGTGTGGACGAAAGCAGGTATAGTGTTCAGACAGGTTACAAGTATATGGTGCGAGATGGCACGACATAGCAAAGTGGTGACTCACCGATGGCGGTTCTGAAGTATGGAGTACAGTTATGTTTTCCAACATAACGGTTTGGGAGAAAAGTGAAGTGGACCACGTTTTGGGAAGCGTTGAAGTTTTGGAAGTTGTGTACGTAGTGTGCGATCTTGTGGTGCCCGATGAGATTTTAGAAATATCCATAGTGCGATGCACGTCTTTATTTTGGAGAATAAATGTTGGAAGTTGAGATGATTTTAACCTTGCAAGAAATACTGACGATAAGGAGTTGACTTTCTCCATTATTGATCGAGTTGGAGCCGTGGCATGCAAGTTAGACTTGTCTGAATAATTAAAAGGAGTTCATCCAACGTTTCATGTCCCGAACCTAAAGAAGTGTTTGGCAGAAGCGGATGTGGATGTTCCTTTGGGGGATATCAGCGTTGATGAGAAGTTGATTTGTGTCAAGGAACCGATAGAAATCATGGACATTAAGATTCGCAAAGCGAGGAACAAAGAGGTCCGGTTAGTAAAGGTCAGTGGAGGCATACTAAGGGACGAGAGGCAACATGAGAAGTAGAAGCGGACATGAGGTCCAATTATCCTCGTCTCTTCGATAATGGAATTACGAGGACGGAATTCTTTTGAGGGGGGAGTGTTGTAATAACCGAGATTTTTAATTGGAAAGATTAAGTTTCGTGGAGAAATTGTAAAGTCGAAAGTTTTGGCGTCAGAGTTGTAAATATAGAAAAAGGGTATAAGAACCCCAAGTGTGGGCTCAAAACCCTAGAAATCATTCATTGTTGGTGGCTTAGAGAAATAGAGAGAGAGCAGAGAAAGGAATCGATCAAGTTCAAGAGGAAGATTTTCTTCAATCTGCAAATTGAGAAGGAGTGGAAGTTTAGAGACCTTTCCGCATTAAGCATTTTCAGGTAATCTCATCTTTTAATCTATGTTCTTTTTTATTTTGAGGAAGTCAGAATAATGGATTTAGGTTAATGAGTTTGAGTGTACATAGAATTAATCGGTTACAAGCTGTGCAAAATAAGATTAAGTGGGTATTAAGAATCATTACAACCATTCTCGATAAATTTAAATCGTTATGCAACCTTAGAATCGAAAATATGTTCGAATCCGGAATATGAACGAGAGATCCGGAATCCTATAGCGGATCCGGAATCCAATAGCGGATCCGGTATCGTGTGGGATTTAAATAAAAGAACCGGAATTAAATCCAAGATAATGGATCTGGTATTTGGTTAGTGTTGGGCTGCGGATCCGGAAGTGCAAAGTAGATCCGGAATTGTTTTTACACAAGATCCGGAAGTATTTTGTGGACAAGCCCGGAGTCAAATTAGTGGATCCGGTATGTGGGATCCGGAGTCCATTAATGCGGTTCTGGAATCTGGGCCTTATCAATTATTAGGATCCAAAATTAATTGTTAATACCGGAAGTTGGGCCGCATGATTAATAGGATCCGGAAATTCTTTTGTAGGTTCCGGTATTGTTATTTAATAGGTTCCGGTAATCCGGTATTGCTAGGTGGACCGGAATTTAATTAAAATCTTTTGGGCCTTAATGTTAAAGAACCGGAACATGGGCTTAAATTGGTAACAGATCCGGTATTTATGTCTTGGGCCGGTAAGTAGAGTCCAATAATTATATTTTGGATTAGAAGAGTGTCTTATCAATTAGATAAATTTAGGTTAAGTTCGGAAGCAAGCTCGAGTAATAAATTAAAGATTTATGACGTGCGTTTATTAAAATGATAGGTGTCCCATCTAGAGATCGGAAGCCTAAGTAAGAAGTCGTGGAGCGAGAAGAACAAGTGAGTTCCCTTAATCCTTTTTACGTGGAATGAAAGTTAAATGTTTTATTGATTATGGCATGTTTTACGAGTAAACCTGTTTACACGTTTATAAAGTTATCACATGAAAGAACGTTTCGAAAGGCTTATTTGCATGAATGAATGATGTTTAAAGATTTCACATTCCGTGATTTATTATGAGCTATGTGTATGTTATGTGGAGTTGGTCTGCACAGTGGGATCAGAGTACTTCGGGACCTGATGATCCCTTGGGCATGTGAGATGAGCCGGTAGGATGGAATTCGTTTCCTTCCTATTCGAATAAAGGGGAGTTTGCTTGGGCCCCGATATGAGGCGAGAGGGGATTCTGCTTGGGCCCCAATCGTGGTTAATGTGTAATGTAATAACCGGGAATATTATTGGTTTATTTTTTTTTTCATTTTGATTTTTAAGATACGTTTGAGATTAGTTTTATGGAGTTATAAGTTAAAAGGTGAACTTTAATTTTTTATTGGAAGATGGAGGGTAGATTGTGCCATATAAGAGAAGTTTGGGGTTTGTTTGGTAAATGTGATTATAATAATTAGAGAAATGAGATATTTATCTCATTTGTGTGTGCTGAAGTCGGTAAAGGAAAGAAGAAGAAAGGGTGAGGTGTTTCTTTTGTGGGTGAGTCACCATAAGAGAACTAGAGGAAGAAAGTTAGATATTTATATATAAGTGAAAGTGTGTGTGTGTGTGTGTTATCTTGTTCACGGCAGAAAGAGAGAAGAGAGACTGGAGAGTGAATTTGGAAAAGGGTCAAGAAGAAGAAGGATTATTGCAGCTTGGTTTAGGATTCAAATCAAGAAGAACTAAGGTGTTCGGGTTGAGCTAAAGTGTGTCCCGGAGCGTGTATCAATATGCTAAGATCAAGGTGAGTTTTACTTTAAAAACGTTTTCAACTGGGATACATATATATATCTATATATATATGAGATGGATATGTATGGATTGAGAATGTGATATATGGTGTGATTATGTGTTTACGTTAAGAGATATATATCTATACTACATATATAAGCATTTAAGCAAAAGTCTTAAATGCAAGTGTCTAAGCATAATGTACAATAAAATAAAGCATAAAACTAAAAAACTCTTAATTACATGTGGTTGTGCATGATGTACAAACTTTCAAAGCATTTCCTGATAAAGAACAACCCAACCGTACACTTTCTTCACCACAAAACCATACCCGGTACCCAATCATCTACCTATTCACGTCAAATATCACCACAACACCATACCCAACACCCTTTCTTCACCAGAGTACCATACCCACCACAGCATCGTACTTCTTCTTCTTCTTGCACGCTATGTTTCATATATATCAAGATCATATGGATTCAGAGATAAATCACTTCTCCATCTTGTTATTTGGTTTTGATCGTGTCCAGGAAGCCAACAGTTAACGCTAATCAGGTACAACTCCTTTCCATCTTGTAACATTAGGTCTAAACTTTAGTTCGATTTAGTTTCTTGGATGTGATACAGGTTGATGTTCTTGATTTTGATTTTGGTGTTTTGCTGCCAATCGATACATTAGGTTGGTGTTCTTGATTTTGATTTTAGTGGGTTTGTTACCTATCGATACATTAGGTTTGTGTTCTTGATTTTGATTTTGGTGGTTTTTTGAAGTACAAACTTGGAGACCTAAAATCACATTATATGTCACATGCTAATGTGCGTATACGTAGAGGAAGGTAACTCATCTAAAGAATCAGAATGCTTGTTTTGCTATTGTGGAGCTTTATTTCCAGCAGTTAATTATGTGGTGGTATGATATGATCTTATTTGGATATGGGTTTTTATGGCGGAATTTACTGCTTGTCTATTCTCTTGGTTGACCCATATATGGTTATTGATGTGTTTGGCTATGAGGTTTCCTTTTTGGAGAATTGGGATATTCTTAATCCATGTGTTTTGTGTGTGTTTTTTGTTCTCTCCCCTCCTTGGTCTGTTTAAAGGGTTGTATTATGGTGGTTGATCACTGATCCTTCAGCACTCCCAGTAAGAAAGTAGAACACTTGTGTGATATTCTGTGTTATATGTACGTGCTGGTGTTTATTTTTTCTTTAATAACTAAAATTTGATCTTTAATAATCCTCTAAAAACACCAAAACTGATTACAATCCAGAATTCGTATTTAGAAACAATAGGCACCCAAAAATTTGAGAACTCTGGGACCAAGTCTGATAATAACACATGAGCCAATTCTGAGAACAAATTGAGAAATTATGAAACCAAAGAAAGCCAATAAACATACCACAAACATGAAGTTGAGGTTATTGTGGCTCTATGATGCTCTCTGGGTCATCCGGATTGCTGAAAAACTTTCAACCACTTGTTTGTGTTTTATATTGAATAGAAATTGAGATATGATTTATTTTATGGCAATTACAAACATACCAACCTATGACTCGGTTTGCAGCAAATTCCATTAATTGTAAGGTTGGTTTCTTTAACCTTTACTTTACATAATAAATCACCAAATTTTCGGGGTCTTTGTGGAAACAATTGTTCTACTCTTTTGAGGTAGAGGTTACGTCTACATACACCTAGCATCTTACCCGGTAAGAGCGAAGTAAGGACCAAGAGTCTTACCCGGTACGTGAGGGCGAAAACTCTTACCATGGTTAGTACTTACCCGGTAAATTGTTGCATACAATGCCATTTTGGTGGACTAAAATCATACCGGTTAAGTAAATCATAATGTTGAATGTTAACGGGTAAGTAAGCGCTTACTGGGTAAGTGTTTTCTAAACGTCCCCTGAACTATACACGATAGATGGGGATGGTCCTAGAAATTGATTCACTATGACTCTAAGCTCACACAATTTGATTTCCATATTTTATTTTGTATGACTTTTGCTTCCCATTACTCAACATCATATATCCTCATATTATAATGTGTTTAAAACTCCAGCATTCTATTCTTTCAAATAGATGTAAACAGAACCAAGGGGAAGGTGCCACAAACAGAAGTCAGTGAAGACCCTTACAATATTTTATGGCCAAGATAAAAACATCTATGGTCTAATCCATTATCTCCATATGATTCTTTGCAAATACACTAGAAAATGTTAGCTTGAGCCACAACATTCTAGCAGAGTTTACAAAGTATGATTCAAGTTTGCTAGGGACATATTTATCAGAGAAGGCCATTAAAGACATTGATGACAAGTCCCTATTTTGTGTATTTGACTACTAAACCAAATGAGACGAATCTCAAAGGAACGAGACCTTAGAATTATAATGTGGCTGCTACTTAATTTTTGGTACTTCAGTTTAGTGGCTAAGATATTGAAGCTTGATGATACAAAACACATTTTTATGTAAGATGACAAAACATTAATTTAAAAGTTGATTTCTAAACACTAACCTTGATTTAGTGGCTAAGATATTGAAGCTTTTTGAAATAATTTGGTCAATCAACTATATTAACCTTGATTTTATATATCAACGCATTCATAAATTAAAACAACACAAAACCATCAAATAAAGTCAAGGGACATGATAAACGACACAAACAATAAAATCGAGGGTTTGAATCTCGGCTTCAAATCGAAATGGGCCCTACCGCCCGCTGCAATGCGCGGGTACACAACTAGTGTATTTATATATATATATATATATATATATATATATATATATATATATATATATATATATATATATATATACGGTTGGAATGTGATGAAAGGTTTATAAATGAAAATATAATATATTGAGATATGTATTTTATTTATAAGAGCATACACTACACGAGAGCACGTGAGTCGGGTTTCGGACCGGCGGAGTTGTTGGTTGTACGGAG
Organism: Saussurea involucrata; assembly: GCA_033807775.1. Lineage (NCBI taxonomy): Eukaryota > Viridiplantae > Streptophyta > Magnoliopsida > Asterales > Asteraceae > Saussurea > Saussurea involucrata. The sequence goes on along the minus strand of CM066320.1, from coordinate 39,705,274 downwards.
GGACAGCGGTGTTGGCTGTATGTAAGTGCAGTGGAGTAAATTGATTTGTTGACTTGCTACCAACTAATTTGGCCATGGGAATGAGGATGAGTTGTACACGATGCACAAGTCTTGTTTGGTATTTAGTTATGTGTGATATATGTGTGTTTATATAAAGGATTTTATATAAATTGGTTTTATAACGATTTTGAAATGACAGAGATTATCTCACTAGACCGTTTGGTCTAACCCTCATTTTGTTTTCAAAAATATGTATTCCAGGTTGAAGAATTTATAGCGGCAAAGGAAAGGATAAGATGTAGGATGCTTTTTGACGATTAGGAAGTTCGTATGTATTTTGTAGTTTTGAGACTAAAAGGACCGTACGTGATTTATTATGTATTTTCTTTTATGAATGTAACGATGTTATGCAATTTATGTTATTTGATGCATGTTTGGGAAACCAGGTTGTTACAGATGGTATCAGAGCCCTAGTTTAAGAGATTTAGGTATACGGATCTATACCTAGACTTAAACTGCATGTGAAGTAGGATGTCCCTATTATTTTTAGAACCTTGGGATGTTAAGTATAAAAAGGTAGAAGGAACATCATGTAAGGTAATTTCGAATTACACCTGGCCAGTGTAATTGTGAACTTACAGTTACATGTTTGGACTGGAGTACCTTATTACATTGGGTATGTGCTTACGTGTATATTAACCTTGGTGAAATCAACAGAGTGGCAAGTCGGTCGTGACATATGGATAGAGACGAAGACAGGTATATTTCTATAAACTCTATACGTGCTAAAGTGCTAATTGACTCCGATGCAATTGATTAAGTTTGACTCCTTAATTGCCGTTTATCTGCATTAGAAAAATATTTGATAATTGTGTTAGAGTTATAGAGGGGTATGGAGTATATATTAAGTTAATTTCGATAGTCTTGTTGGAGTTTGATGTAGTAAGTAAGAACAAAGCAACCGTATCTTTTCGCTTCACCGAATTCCGGGACGGAATTCTTTTAAGGGGGGGATGTTGTAATAACCGGGTATATTATTGGTTTATTTTTATTTTATCATTTTGATTTTTAAGATACGTTTGAGATTAGTTTTATGGAGTTATAAGTTAAAATGTGAACTTTAATTTTTAATTGGAAGTTGGAGGGTAGATTGTGCCATATAAGAGAAGTTTGGGGTTTGTTTGGTAAATGTGATTATAATAATTAGAGAAATGAGATATTTATCTCATTTGTGTGTGCTGAAGTCGGTAAAGGAAAGAAGAAGAAACGGTGAGGTGTTTCTTTTGTGGGTGAGTCACCATAAGAGAACTAGAGGAAGAAAGTTAGATATTTATATATAAGTGAAAGTGTGTGTGTGTTATCTTGTTCACGGCAGAAAGAGAGAAGAGAGACTAGAGAGTGAATTTGGAAAAGGGTCAAGAAGAAGAAGGATTATTGGAGCTTGGTTTAGGATTCAAATCAAGAAGAACTAAGGTGTTCGGGTTGAGCTAAAGTGTGTCCCGGAGCGTGTATCAATGTGCTAAGATCAAGGTGAGTTTTACTTTAAAAACGTTTTCAATTGGGATACATATATATATATATATATATATATATATATATATATATATATATATATATATATATATATATATATATATATATATATATATATATCAGATGGATATGTATGGATTGAGAATATGATATATGGTGTGATTATGTGTTTACGTTAAGAGATATATATGTATTTATATATATATAAGGTTGGAATGTGATGAAAGGTTTATAAATGAAAATATAATATATTGAGATATGTATTTTATTTATAAGAGCATACACTACACGAGAGCACGTGAGCCGGGTTACGGACCGGCGGAGTTGTTGGCTGTACGGAGGGACAGCGGTGTTGGCTGTATGTAAGTGCAGTGGAGTAAATTGATTAGTTGGCTTGCTACAAACTAATTTGGCCATGGGAATGAGGATGAGTTGTACACGATGCATGAGTCTTGTTTGGTATTTAGTTATGTGTGATATATGTGTGTTTATATAAAGGATTTTATATAAATTGGTTTTATAACGATTTTGAAATGATAGGGATTATCTCACTAGACCGTTTGGTCTAACCCTCATTTTGTTTTCAAAAATATGTATTCCAGGTTGAAGAATTTATAGCGGCAAAGGAAAGGATATGATGTAGGATGCTTTTTGACGATTAGGAAGTTCGTATGTATTTTGTAGTTTTGAGACTAAAGGGACCATACGTGATTTATTATGTATTTTCTTTTATGAATGTAACGATGTTATGCAATTTATGTTATTTGATGCATGTTTGGGAAACCGGGTTGTTACATGTAAGATCCTCGAACACTGTGAAGTACCATGTTTGATGCATTATGTGGAGACTGTTGATGAATTTATGAAATGACTTTTATATTGTTGTTAAAAGCTATTTTCGGAGGGAATTCACTAGACCTTTTGGTCTAACCCTCGCTTTTCAAAAACTAAACCATTTTCAGGTAAGCGAGTAGTAGGAGACTTGGCAAGTGAGTACGGCAGGACTTGAGATTAATGCAGATAGAAGCAGGGTCACTCATGCTGTTAGTAGTTAGATATTCTCAGTTGTGTATAGGTTGTTTCCGCCAGCCTAAATTTTTAGACAGATGAAAGAAATTTTTGGGACCCAGTTTTGTAATGTTTATGATTTAATGCTATGCATGTCCTGTTTTAGAATTGGGTTTTTACATAGCGTTTGCTAGACACGACACAACAAGTTGCTATATAAGGCAATTTAAGCACGTACATGTACCAGTAAATTCGTAATTACGCTAGCCAGGTGTAATCCCAAACTTACCTTACATGTTTATCCTCGGTACCATATTCCTAAGCGCGTTTAGAGTGATTTGTCTTAGAGGCAATCCTATGTCTCGGCTGTGTCCCTCATCCTACGGTTTAAGTTTAGGCCCGACCGGTCACCTAAATCCCTTAAACTAAGGCTCTGATAGCATTGGTAACAACCCAAAACATAAACGTGCGTACATATAGAATAAGCATCCCAAAACGGGTCCCATATTACATCATAAACTTGTCTTTAATCAAACATAAGTCCGAAGCTAAACAAAACTTGGACAGCGGAAACTTCAAGTCCACAGCCGAGAGCTTCTATCTATAATCATACTAGCGAAAACTGTGGAGTCAATCTAAGCTCCATCTCAATCCTCAAGCCATCTCTTAGTTCTTACTTGAAGAACTAGTACATCGCTTACCTGAAAATGGTTTAGTTTTGAAAATCGAGGGTTAGACCAAAAAGGTCTAGTGAATTCCCTCCGAAAACAGCTTTTAACAACAGTATAAACATCATTGCATAAATTTATCAATAAACTCCACATAAAGCATCAATCATGGTACTGCACAGTGTTCAAGGGTCTTACAAGCTAACCACGATCGGGGCCCAAGCAGCCTCCCCTCTCGCCTCATATCGGGGCCCAAGCAGACTCCCCTCTATCTGAGTAGGAAGAAAACGAATTCCGTCCTACTGGCTCATCACAACTGCCCAAGGGATCATCGGATCCCGAGGTACTCTGACCCCACTGTGTGCAGGCCGACTCCACATAGCATACACATAACTTATCATAAGTCACGGGATGTGAAATCTTTAAAAATCATTCGTAATGCTAAATAATCTTTTTAAATAAAACATACTTTTCATGGGAAAGCATACGTAACAGTTGGTAAACAATTCATGCTCATAAATAGACCATAATCAGTAAAATAGTTTTAGCATCTTATTTAATGAAAAAGGGTTTAGGGAACTCACCTGATAGTAGTGACTTTCCTAACCACGCGTCTCGTCCCGAACTGATCTTACACCTAAAGCATATCATATAATTTAATTATCTGCTACCCAACTACTGACCATAGATCTTACTTAGAAACTGAAACCCACGTTCTGATACCCGCGCTTCCGGAATCCCACACGGGATCTGGTATCTCACTTCCGGAATTCCTCACTGGTTCCGGTACTTCTCGCTTCCAGGATCCTTAATGGATCCGGTACATCCACATTCTGGAACTCCCTAATGGATTTAGTGTCTCTACAATTATGGAACTCCCTAATGGGATCCAGTGTCTCTAAAATTCCAGACATCCTTCAGTTCCGGAATCCCTTATGGGATCCGGTGTTAAGCAATCCCAGAAATCCCATTGGGATCCGGTGTTAGCAGTTTCGGAAATCCCTTATGGGATCCAGAGTCGGCAATTGCCGATTTGACGAACCAAAAATCCGAAACTCTTCCTAATTAGCCTAACACCGACATTTTACCACCACATCCTTTATCATAAATTGATTTGTGCTAATCCCCAATCCTCCAATACTCGCATAAACCTTTAATTAGACTATACAACAGTCTGAACTTGAGTTAAACCCTCATTTTGTTCTTACATTGAGTGCACAACTCCAACATTAAGGAAAACATCAGAAGATGATTACCAATCTATCAACTAGGCAAGAATAAAATAGTGAAGATCACTTGCTTACCAATTTGAAGTTCTTCCTGTAGAAAATCGATGCCAAACAGTTCTCTCTTCATTTTCTGCTTCTCTTTTACGCCGCCAACACCAGTAGGATAATGAAATCAATTTTGAAAACCTAGGGATCTGCACCCTATATATATCTTTCATAATTTGCAAGAAGGCCCCTTTCCAAAACTTTTCTTATTTAGACATTGGCCACCAAACTCTCAAATCTTAGCTAGAAATCCAGTTATTAAAAACATTATATAGTTTTAATACATGGACTAACATTGTTAAACGACAAACATTAATGCTTAATTAGAACGATAATTTCACTAGCTAGGTTCTTTCTCTTCGGGAATCAAAGGAAGAAAAAACTAAGTTTCATCAAACACAAACAACGAACACAAGGGGAACAGACAGAGGTATAGGAAATACAGTATATACCATCCTCGAAAAAGATTAGAAGTTAAAAAAATAGAGGAAGGGAAAAACAGGTTGGAATGGAAAAGTTTTCTAATATCACTTTATTTAATCGAATAATATATATAAAACATATATGCATATATATACAACTACATGTATATGGCGTACGAATTTTCCGACTTATGCCACGCCTAAAAATGTCGCGTCATTGTTGTAGCATGTAAGGTTTAAGACTTGAGCTCTCCGGCACGACACGCCTCACGTTATTTTAAACAATATTAAATAAGTCATATTAGGTGTTTTTTAGTTACCTGTAAAAGAATTATGGTATTGATTGACGTTGATGGTTTTATACGAGGAACACTTACAACAAATATAGTATTGACCCTTGGCAACTGATGGTAAACCGACTTGGTTTTAAATCTTCTAATAGACTGTTTTAGAGGACATAAGTTTGTAAGACTAAATGATTGAGCGTCACATATAAAAGAAGAGAATAACAACCAACTTAATGAGAGTATCAACCATTTAGAGTTTTCTAACATATTTCGTCCCTTTTTTCATAAAAAGAAGAGAATAACAACCAAGTTAATAAGAGTTGAAAAAGGATCAAAAAGCATAGTAGATATCCATCCATCTTATAAAACATAAACACTCAGTACCTTTCAAGATAAAAATAAAAGGTTCTTGGGTATCCGATTTGAAAATTCAAGTTATCTTTTATCCTCTACTGGAAGAGATCTCTTTAAAACAAAAGAAAATTCGCAATTACAATGGCAAATTTTGGTTGAATACTGTCTGCAATATCCGCCTTTATTGTTACTGCAACTTTGCCTGCAAAACTTGTCACAATTGGCCATTTCTTGTGGATTATCTGGATGACAAAGCATATTAATTTCGTGACAACACAATTCTTCGGCCATTGATGATTTCCAAAACGGATCTGCGATGAAATTGTTGCATAGTATTATAATCATGTGTATATTATATATATTTATATTTATTTATTTATTTAACTGTAGATTCATAAACAAACAATAAGAAGTCAAAGGTTTAGACCAACGATGTTTAGTTTCATAAACATAAATGCTGAAAAACTAACCGGTACAAAGAATAATGACAAGCAAGATAAGGAGGTAGAGAATTCTTTGTTGAGCCATTTTTGTTCTTATTTTGAGAAATAGATATTGTATTTTGTGAATCCCTCAAGGTATATATAGGTACGGTGAATGGTTAAATATGAAAATACAATTACTAGTGCAATTAAAACATATCCTACATGTTAAATGAAAATCCATACAAATCTTTTATATATATCCAAATCAAGCAACTTGTTTTAAAAGAGCTAATTTAATTGCAACCCTGAATATTTTGATCATACTTAAATATATTAGATAGTGATCAATTGGAAAAATATATGATAACTGATTTAAAATACTCATGAGTTTGGTTACTATACAATATTTCAATTACCATCATCATCATCGCTTTTTGTTATCATAATTAGGTTTATTTTCATGTTTTTTCCTATCTAACAAAAAGTCCAAATAATTGTGATTGTAAAAAAAACAACTCATAGTAAACCATAAACAGTTACTTGCGATACCCCCAATGTAGTTTCTTATGACTTTCGGCCCTCTTAAATATGTCATGTATGATGTGCTATGTGTTACACTAGGGCAATTTGAAATGTCGTTAATCGGAACTCGAGCTTTAAATCCTAAGAGAATCCCAAACGTTTTTTGGATGTAACATTATGTATCTTTATGCGCTGATATAGTTAGCTAATGCGCACCTATGCTAGTTCCCCGGGGTTGTAATGTTAATAGTCATAAAAACCTTCTTCTGGACCTAAGGGTCTTGAAATGATAATCTTTATGTTGCAAACCGAAGGTCATATATTAAAATACCTCTCAGAATTACGAACCCAAACTTGTAGATGCAGTCTCCCTTTGAAATGTCTTATGAAGGTTAATATGTTAAATTTTCAATAAGTGACGTTATAGAGTTTTTAATACATGGACTAACATTGTAAAACGACAAACAATAATACTTACTTAGAACGATAATTTTCACTAGCTAGGTTCTTTCTCTTCGGGAATTAAAAGAAGAAAAACTATGTTTCATCAAAAACATAGAACGAACACAAGGGGAACAGACAGAGGTATAGGAAATACAGTATATACCATCTTCCAAAATGATTAGAAGTTAAAAAAATTAGAGGAAGGGAAAAACAAGTTGGAATGGAAAGTTTTCTATTATCATTTTATATAATCGAATAATATATAGAAAACATATATGCATATATATAAAAATACATGTATATGGTGTATGAATTTTCTGACTTATGTCACACCTAAAAAATGTCTCGTCATTGTTGCAGCATGTAAGGTTTGAGACTAGAGCTCTCCAGCACGACACACCTCACACTATTTTAAACATTATTAAATAAGTCATATTAGGTGTTTTTTAGTTTACATGTGAAAGAATTATGGTATTGATTGACGTTGATGGTTTTATACGAGGAACACTCACAACAAATATAGTATTGACCTTTGCCAGCTGTTGGTAAAACGACTTGGTTTTATGTATTCTCATGCACCAACTTAATTCCGGACATGAGACTACAAAATAATCAGGTTTATAGGACATAAACAACGTTTAAATCTTCTAATAGACTGTTTTAGCGGACTTAAGTTTGTAAGACTAGATGATTGAGCGACAAATATAAAAGAAGAGAACAACAACCAGCTTAATGAGAGTATCAAATTTAGAGTTTTCTAACATATTTCGTCCCTTTTTCATAAAAAGAAGAGAATAACAACGAACTTAATAAGAGTTGAAAAAGGATCAAAAAGCATAGTAGATATGCATCTATCTTATAAAACATAAACACTCGGTAGCGTTCAAGATACAAATACAAGGTTCTTGGGTATCCGGTTTGAAAATTCAAGTTATCTGTAATAACCGAGATTTTTAATTGGAAAGATTAAGTTTCGTGGAGAAATTGTAACGTTGAAAGTTTGGGGTCGGTTTTGGAATTTGAGAAAAAGGTATAAAACCCCCTTTTTGAGCACAAAACCCTTGGAGAGTTCTATTGTTTGTGTGTGTGGCGGCTAGAAGAGAGAAAGCAGAGAACGACATGATTCATGGCAAGTGCAAATTGGAGAAGAAATTCAGCAAACCATCAAATTGGGAAGAGGAAAGAGGGTTGGAATCTAATCCTACAACGATTCTAGGAGGTAATCTCTTCTCTCTAAACCTTTGGCTAAGAAATTGTTGCTGGGTTTGGGTTTTGGTGAGTTTTGCTTAAAATAGAAAAGGAAGTTGTAAAGGGATTAAGTAATCATCATGAATAGATTAATAGTGTTAGAATATTCATACTATTGAGAAAGGGAATTAATAATCGGTTTAAGTATTGGATTAATCAGTATCGCATCGCCTTATTTTATTGCGATATTCCAAAATTCTTTAAGTTCTGGAATAAAACTCGATGTGATCCGGAATCTAAAAGAGATCCGGTATGGTTTTGGGATGGATCCGGAATTGGGTTTTATTTATAAAAGATCCGGAACTTGGATATACTAAAGTGATCCGGAATTTCATATTTTTGGGCCAAGATCCGGTATGTAAGTAAGGATCCAGAATTGGACCCAAACCCACGAGATCCGGAATTTTGTACAAAGACCCGGTAATGAATAGAGTTCCGGAATTCATTAGTGGACCGGAATTGGTATTAGGCTGTGAGCCCGGATCTCGTTTGTGGATCCGGTATTTTATTAACTTGGGCCTGGATTTGGGCTAATGAAAAGAACCGGTATTGTGTTACAAGTTGGATCCAGTGTATATTTAAAGTGAATTTCCGATGGTGGGCCTAAATTACAAGGATCCGGTATTTATTAGTTTGGGCCTAAGAGAATCGAAACTAAATTAAGATCCGGTATTGGTATTGAAATCTGATCCGGAACTAATTAATTTATTGGGCCATAGTTCCGGTATGTATTAACAAGATCCGGTATGGTATTAAATCGGAAGTAATTAATGTCTTGGGCCGGTAAGTAAAGTCCAGAACCCAAATTTCGAATTAGAAGTGTAACTTATCAATTAGATAAATTTGGGTAAGTTCGGAAGAAAGCTTGAGTAACGATTTAAAGATTGATGACCTATGTTCCTAAAATTATAGGTGTCCCATTTAGAGATCGGAAGCCTAAGTAAGAGGTCTTGAAGCGAGAAGAACAGGTAAGTTCCTTTAATCCTTTTTACGTGGAATGAAAGTTAAATGTTTTACTGATTATGGTGTATTTACGAGCATGATTTATTTACAAGCTTTTACAAACTATTCCATGAAAAGTATGATTTGTTTGAAAGATTATTTAGCATGAAAGAAAGGATTTATAAAGATTTCACGTTTCGTGATTTAATGTGGGCTATGTGTATGCTATGTGGAGTCGGTCTGCATAGTGGGATCAGAGTACCTTAGGATCCGATGATCCCCTGGGCATTGTGATGAGACAGTAGGACGGAATTCGTTTCCTTCCTACTCGGATAAAGGGGAGTCTGCTTGGGCCCCGGAATCAGGCGAGAGGGGAGTCTGCTTGGCCCCCCGATCGTGGTTAGTTTGTACGATCCGTGAACACTGTGCAGTTACCATGTTTGATGTTTTATGTGGAGATGATTAATGTTTTTATGAAATGATTTTATTACTATTATTAAAAGTCCTTTTCGGAGGGAATTCACTAGACCGTTTGGTCTAACCCTCGCTTTTCAAAAACTAAACCATTTTCAGGTAAGTGAGTAGTAGGACGCTCTGGCAAGTGAGCAGAACAGGAGTTGAGGTTAATGAATATAGAAGCAGTGCCACTCCTGCTTTTAGTAGTTAGTTATTCTCAGTTGTGTATAGGTTGTTTCTGCCAAACTAAATTGTGAGTCGGATGTAATGAAATTTTGGGACCCAGTTTTGTAATACTTATGATTTAATGCTATGCATGTCCTGTTTCAGAATGGGTTGTTACAAATGGTATCAGAGCCATAGTTTAAGTGATTTAGGTGACCGGACGGGCCTTAGCTTAAACTTTGGGAAGTAGAAATCACAACTGAGTATCAGGAAGTGCGTTAGGAGGGCACTATTGTAGAAATAGGACTAATAAGGTACCGAGGACAGTCATGTAAGGTAAGTTGGGACTTCACCTGGCCAGTGTAATTGGGAACTTACACGTACATGTATGTGCTTAATCTGCCTTGTTATTCCAAAGCTGTAGTTTTAAGCTAGTTTATATGTCGTGTTCCTATAATCTAGAATGTCAGCAAGATCCCAGGGGGGTAGATTGAGACCCATTGTTGGAAGGATCAGGTTCATCTGGAGGTAGATCTACGTTTGATGTATGTAAGTAAGAACAAAGCATAGCATTAATCGTAAACATTACAAAACCGGGTCCCAAATTTTCATTACATCAGTCTCAAAACTTAGGTTGGCGGAAACAACCTATTCACAACTGAGAACATACTAGTTTCTATAAGTGGCACATGCACTGTCTCTATCTGCATCTGTACTCTATCCTGCTCTTGCTCACTTACGTGAGCCTCCTACTATTTGCTTACGTGAAAATGGTTTAATTTTGAAAAGCGAGGGTTAGACCAAAAGGTCTAGTGAATTCCCTCCACAAACAACATATATCAATAGTATAAAAATAATTTTATAAAACTCATTAACATTCTCCACATAAGCATCAATCATGGTACTGTACAGTGTTTAAGGATCACATAAGCTAACCACGATCGGGGCCCAAGCAGACTCCCCTCTATCAGAGTAGGAAGGAAACGAATCCCCTCCTACAAGCTCGTCACAAATGCCCAAGGGATCATCGGATCCCGAGGTACTCTGATCCCACTGTGCTGACCGACCCCACATAACATACACATAGCTCATCATAAATCATGGAACGTGAAATCTTTATAAATCTATATAAATCATTTCATGTTGCTAAACAGTCCTTTAATTAAAACATACTTTTCATGGGAAAGCATACGTAACAGTTGGTAAACAATTCATACTCATAAGTGAACCATAATCAGTAAAATATTTAGCATCTCATTTCGTGTAAAAAGGGTTTAGGGAACTCACTTGTTCTTCTCGTTTCAGGACCTCTTACATAGTTTTCCGATCTCTAGATGGAACACCTATAATTTTAATACACGCACGTCATAAATCTTTAATTTATTACTCGAGCTTGCTCCCGAACATAACCCAAATTTATCTAATTGATAAGACACTCTTCTAACCCCAAAGCAGAATTATCGGACTCCGGTTTCCGGCCCAAGACATAAATTCCGGATTCACTTAATTTGATCCCGGTCCCACGGTCCGCACATTAATTGAATTCTGGTCCTCTTTTACATTTCAGATATTCTAACATAATAATAATAATACCGGGTCTTAAATAAAACCATACCGGACCCGAAATGTCAAGGCCCACTTAACTAATCCATTCTGGATTCACTTGGCAAGCCCACTACCAAATTTAATTTAAAACACACTACCGAATCCATAAATAATAAAGCCCACTACTACTGGTTCGGCCCAATTGAAAGCAAAACAGGTCACTTAGCTATCATCTGGACCCCACGGCCCAAATGCAATTACTACAGATTTTTAAATGCAGTTCCGGACTTCACATTTAGTTCCGGGTCCTTGAGTTAATTCCGGAATCCACAAAAAGTAAGTTCTGGATCCAAAGTTTCCGGGCTTCCAGGCCCGTTCCGGTTCTCCACATTATTTCGGATCCATAATAATGGATTCCGGATCCTTCTACCAAATTCCGGATTTTCTCAAAAGTAATACCGGATCCTCGCTAAAAATCATGGGTCGATACAGTTTACTCATAAATTCTGAAAATTAAGCCATCGAAATTGATTATTGAACCCCTTTCCAACTAAAGATTAATCTACTCTTTTAAATATGCTTGATATGATTAACTAACCCTTTTGCAATGTTCTTTTCAACTTTTTATGCAAAACTTACAATAATCAAACCCAACAACACTTTTAAGCCGAGGGTTTAAGAGAAAGAATTACCTGCTAGAGGTTGAACCCAATGCTACTCCTTATCCCAATTGATGATTTGTGATCTTCTTCTCCAATCTGCTCTTGAGTCCCAAATCTCTTCTTTCCCTGCTCTTTTCTCTCAGCCGCAAACAAAATCTATTACCTAGGGGTTTGAGCCCAAAATGAGGGTTTTTATACCATCCTCCCATAATTACACTTTAGCCCCTCAAACTTTCGGTTTCACTAGATTTCCACAAAACTTAAAATTCTTTCAATTAGATCCTGGTTATTACAACACTCCCCCCTCAAAAGAATTCCGTCCCCGGAATTCCATTTCAAAAAGTTGAGGTACTTAAATCTTATGTCGGTCTCTACTTCACAAGTTACCTTTCGTCCTTTAAGATACCTCCACTGGATCTTTACTAGCCGGACCTCTTTGTTCCTTGCAAGGTCGCCATCATCACAACTTCCAATATGTGCTCTTCAAAATATAGACGCGCATCACGCTATAAACTTTCCAAAGTCTCAATGGGCACCCCAAGTTCGTACACTATCTATCAAACCTTCAAAACTTCGACGGATCTACTAAACATAATCCACCTCACCTTTCTCCGGGACAAATCGGCTACCGCTCATCAACCATTTCACACGTTCTAACCACTTTATCATTCACACCTATACGTAGCTAAAAACAGGAAACCTCCAAGATCCCTCCTTGAAGTGTTCACCTATCCGAATTGAACTTATCTTGAAAATACATCGATTTCTCACTGCTTGCCACAAGTGTCTCGTCTTATAACATAACTTCGGTTACCCTCACACAACTGGGAGGAGTAACCATAGTCACACCATACTATTCTGAATAGCTTATCCCTGAACGACCAATTCGTCTGAACATTTCTCACAACGTCACTAACTTAACTCATTCAACTGCCTTATCCACTTCTTTCCTGCACAAAAACATACATAATTCCCTTCCTCAATACTCTTTCTAGAAGTTCGCACACTTATCAATGGCGATTTACACACACTACTCCACCTTTCGGTGTTACTGTCAAGCTTATTACTTCCAACCTACTCACTTATCCCGACATACGATCTTCACCTCCCCACGTTAGCGTGGAGCACCGCCCACCAAACATTACTTGGCCCTAACTTTAGACCTTTCCACATGCGTCGACTACACTTCCCCATCTCCATACATGACCGAAAGATTGTATCAAAATTCTAACTATAGGCATCCAAACAAGTCATCTCGAGATGACACCGGTACTCGAAGCCCCTACACGCTCCTTGATCTCCAACTATTACCTTCTCGGATAATTCCTTCACACATAAGAAATAATTCACATTCTTTAACGATTTTGCAACTACTACGCCACATTTTTTACTACCCCCAACCATCATCTTCTTTAAACTTCCAATGATTCCAAAAATATACTTACCTAACGACGCACACAACTAAAACACTTGGTTTCTCATTTAGGTAACCGCCTACTGCTGCTCCGACATTATACTCCGATAATAGCCATATCACAAAGCCAACTTACAAACCACGGGTCCCAACAACTTGATTAACAAACCGTACACCTCATCCAAAATCCTCAAAAATCTTCCACCTGATGCTTCCTCTTTCTAACATCACCTTACTACAACAATGGCTGGCACATTTATCTTGGCAATTGATGCCACTACTCACCCGTACATCCTCCACCCATAACATCACACTGCAGACCAGGTCTCTTGAGGTCATTCATACAGAATTCGAACTTGCCTTCATATTCCTCCGCATAAATAACCGAGTTTATCTTGCTACTCTACCTTTTACCAACTCTAAATCAACAACTCACGAGTTCCCGACTAACTCAAACATATTCGATTCTTGGTAGTTCTTTGCGACTGCAAACCATTACCTAGACTGGGCACAATCCCTCACAGGTCGATATAATCTATACGCCCACACGAGGTGTTCCATCATTATGGTTACATCTTTCCAGAATGACCTCCTACATTTACCTACACCGTGGTAATTCTCTCCGCTTCCAACCTCTTGACAACACCTTCAACTCCAGACATATAAATAGCTGTCGACTTTAAGAATAACAGTCGACCTGTGGATGCTTTCCTAACTTTTCCGTCATCAAAGGTTCCTAATAGGACCTAGTTCATCCATCATATCAGGATTATCTACACATCCCGACGTTCTCATTTCAAAACTTACTCGTACAACGTCAACATTGCAAGATCACCATAAAACTCTTATTCGACGTCGAGGATAATTCATTTATGCCTCACCACACTACTCATAACAAGTTGCTAATTCCAACACCTTGATGACTTCGCCCATTCTATCCTCAGTTACCAAACAAGGGTACAGAGTACCATACAACTGACACCAAAGTCCATTTCCGGTTCTTCCACATTTTGCCTCCCTTCTTGAACACAAATACCAAACTATAAACATTCTCTCCCTGGTTTGTCCGACACCTCTCCACTCTCGGAATTCTTCCTTATCTTAAAATGTAATACTCTACGACCTAGTGAGTTCATAGCCTTCATGCATGACAACGCGGTAAATAAATCATTTCGCACATTTTATCATTTGACGTAAACAGCGCTTGGAACTAGCTTGGGTACACACGACCCCATCACTCTCATAACTTCAATGCCCTGCACAACGATTTCAAGAATTGTTTGCATGCATCTTTCCGTAAAACTTAATCTTACTCAATCCAAATGATGTTATTACGACAATAATATATTGAATGAAAATCTTTTCATACGACACAATTCTGAAAGAAATTACTAACACAAAGTAAACCAGTCGGTTCTCACACTCATTTATATGATATCAACACGTCAATACTCATTTTGGTTATAAAAGATTTGCAGGCAACCATTTTCTTGACCTTTTTCAACAATTTGACTTATCATGAAAAGAGTGGGATAATTTGCAAATTATTAAGCTCAAAGATTTCTTTGTGCGACGTAAATGGAGTTGCCTTTTTCTTTAAACATACGCTTGCACACGCTGACTCATTTCCGATCAAAATTGATATTTACACCTTTACTTTAATCACGAAAATCTCATGTAACACATGTAAAGACGCAATGCATGAAATTCTACTTGCAATTGAAGGCTACTCACTCAAACAAGGTCAACCGCTTTACTCACGCAACTTATCATTGACACTCTACTTTCGACCAGTGGTCGCCCTCTCGGCCTTGTAACAACTTGCTATACATGCATTCCACGGCCCACTTACTCAACCATGTCATACTATTTTCGTCTTAATCAATCATCTCCCATTCTACCTCTACACCTTTCAATCCCCATGTATATCTTCCCTTTATTGATCCTGTCACTGAAAAGCTCGACTAAAGAGTCGGGGATCAAATCCTCCACTCGTTCTTGAATTTAAGCTTTCAAGATCTCGACACTTTTCCCCCTTACCATCACAACTGATCTAACCCACGGTCTATAGAACTGGGACTCTCCCGAAACAGGCGTCTTACTCAAAATCAAGCAGTCATCCTCTTTGAACCCACGAAGATCTACCTCTAGACGACACATAACATTCTAAACAGCGTTTCTTCTCTACGATGTGTACATACATTACATCATAAATGACCTCGCATGATACTTTCCCATCAAGGGATCTCAGTCTACCCCTCATGGGTCTTGCTAACCTTCTAGATTACTAGAACACGACATACAAACTAGCTTCATACTACATCTTCGGAATAATAAGGCAGGTTAAGCATATACATGTACCTATAAGTTCGCAATCACACTGGCCAGGTGTAATCCCAAACTTTCCTTACATGACTGTCCTCGGTACCCTATTAGTCCTATCTCTATAATAGTACCCTCCTAACGCATTTCCTGATTCTCAATAGTGACTTCTACTCCCAAAGTTTAAGTTTAGGCCCATCTGGTCACCTAAATCCCTTAAACTATGGCTCTGATACCATTTGTAACGCCCCAAAAATAAAACAGGACAAGCATATCATTAATCGTAAACATTACAAAACTGGGTCCCAAAATTTCATTACATCAGTCTCAAAACTTAGGTTGGCGGAAACAACCTATATACAACCAAGAACATACTAGTTTCTATAAGTGGCACAGGCACTGTCTCTATCTGCATCTGTACTCTATCCGGCTCTTGTTCACTTACATGAGCCTCTTACTATTTGCTTACCTGAAAATGGTTTAGTTTTGAAAAGCGAGGGTTAGACCAAAAGGTTTAGTGAATTCCCTCCGCAAACGGCATATATCAATAGTATAAAAATCATTTTATAAATCTCATTAGCATTCTCCACATAAGCATCAATCATGGATCTGGTCAATCAGGTTGTAGCGCAGTGGTTGATCGCCCTGGGTGATGTGGTGGAATATCCCATCTACGCAGGGTTCGATCCCAGGCGTCCTCAACATTGATAAGACATATTTAAGTTTCAAAATTGCCAGGGATTAGTCCGGGCTGTGCCTGGGATACCCTTTCTAAAAAAAATCAATCATGGTACTGCACAGTGTTTAAGGATCACATAAGCTAACCACGATCGGGGCCCAAGCAGACTCCAATCTCGCCTCATACCGGGGCCCAAGCAGACTCCCCTCTATCCGATTAGGAAGGAAACGAATTCCCTCCTACAAGCTCGTCACAAATGCCCAAGGGATCATCGAATCACGAGGTACTCTGATCCCACTGTGCAGACCGACCCCACATAACATACACATAGCTCATCATAAATCATGGAACGGGAAATCTTTATAAATCATTATAAATCATTTCATGTTGCTAAACAGTCCTTTAATTAAAACATACTTTTCAGGGGAAAGCATACGTAACAGTTGGTAAACAATTCATACTCATAAGTGAACCATAATCAGTAAAATATTTAGCATCTCATTTCGTGTAAAAAAGGTTTAGGAAACTCACATGTTCTTCTCGTTTCACGACCTCTTACATAGGCTTCCGATCTCTAGATGGAACACCTATAACTTTAATACACGCACGTCGTAAATCTTTAATTTATTACTCGAGCTTGCTCCCGAACATAACCCAGATTTATCTAATTGATAACACACTCTTCTAACCCAAAAGCATAATTATCGGACTCCGGTTTTCGGCCCAAGACATAAATTCCGGATTCACTTAATTTGATCCCGGTCCCACGATCCAAACATTAATTGAATTCTGGTCCTCTTTTACATTTCGGATATTCTAACATAATAATAATTTTACCGGGTCTTAAATAAAACCATACCGGACCCGAAATGTCAAGGCCCACTTAACTAATCCATTCCGGATTCACTTGGCAAGCCCACTACAGGATTTAATTTAAACACACTACCGAATCCATTAATAATAAAGCCCACTACTGCTGGTTCGGCCCAAGTGAAAATAAAACAGGTCCCTTAGCTATCATCTGGACCCCACGGCCCGAATGCAATTACTACAGATTTTTAAATGCAGTTCCGGACTTCACATTTAGTTCCGAGTCCTTGAGTTAATTCCGGAATCCACAAAAGTAAGTTTCGGATCCAAAGTATTCGGGCTTCGAGGCCCGTTCCGGTTCTCCACATTATTCCGGATCTATAATAATGGATTACGGATCCCTCTACCAAATTGCGGATTTTCTCAAAAGTAATACCGGATCCTCGTTAAAAATCATGGGTCGATACAGTTTACTCATAAATTCTGAAAATTAAGCCATCGAAATTGATTATTGAACCCCTTTCCAACTAAAGATTAATCTACTCTTTTAAATCTGCTTGATATGATTAACTAACCCTTTTGCAGTGTTCTTTTCAACTTTTTATGCAAAACTTACAATAATCAAACCCAACAACACTTTTAAGCCGAGGGTCTAAGAGAAAGAATTACCTACTAGAGGTTGAACCCAATGCTACTCCTTCTCCCAATTGATGATTTGTGATCTTCTTCTCCAATCTGCTCTTGAGTCCCAAATCTCTTCTTTCCCTGCTATTTGCTCTCAGCCGCAAACAAAATCTATTACCCAGGGTTTTGAGCCCAAAATGAGGGTTTTTATACCCTCCTCCCACAATTACACTTTAGCCCCTCAAACTTTCGGTTTCACTAATTTTCCCCAAAACTTTAAATTCTTTCAATTAGATCTTGGTTATTACATAAGAGAATCCCAAATGTTTTTTGGATGTAACATTATGTATCTTTATGCGCACATAGTTAGCTAATGTGCACCTATGCTAGTTCCCCGGGGTTGTAATGTTAATAGTCATACAAACCTTCTTCTGGACCTAAGGGTCTTGAAATGCAAATCTTTATGTAGCAAACCGAATGTCATATATTAAACTACCTCTCAAAATTACGAACCCAAACTTGTAGATGCAGTCTCACTTTGATATGTCTTATGAAGGTTAATATGTAAAATTTTCAATGAGTGACGTTATAGAGTTTTTAATACATGGACTAACATTGTAAAACGACAAACATTAATACTTACTTAGAACGATAATTTTCACTAGCTAGGTTATTTCTCTTCGTGAATTAAAGGAAGAAAAACTAAATTTCATCAAAAACATAGTAAGAACACAAGGGGAACGGATAGAGGTATAGGAAATACAGTATATACCATCCTCCAAAATGATTAGAAGTTAAAAAAAATAGAGGAAGGGAAAAACAAGTTGGAATGGAAAAGTTTTCTATTATGATTTTAAATAATCGAATAATATATAGAAAACATATATGCATATATATAAAACTACATGTATATGGCGTACGAATTTTCCGACTTATGTCACACCTAAAAAATGTCGCGTCATTGTTGTAGCATGTAAGGTTTAAGACTTGAGCTCTCCGGCACGACACTCCTCACACTATTTTAAACATTATTAAATAAGTCATATTAATTGTTTTTTAGTTATATGTGAAAGAATTATGGTATTGATTGACGTTGATGGTTTTATACGAGGAACATTCACAACAAATATAGTATTGACCCTTGGCATATGTTGGTAAACCGACTTGGTTTTAAATCTTCTAATAGACTATTTTAGAGGACATAGGTTTGTAAGACTAAATGATTGAGCGTCACATATAAAAGAAGAGAATAACAACCAACTTAATGAGAGTATCAACCATTTAGAGTTTTCTAACATATTTCGTCCCTTTTTTTCATAAAAAGAAGAGAATAACAACCAAGTTAATAAGAGTAGAAAAAGGATCAAAAAGCATAGTAGATATCCATCCATCTTATAAAACATAAACACTCATTAGCGTTCAAGATAAAAATAAAAGGTTCTTGGGTATCCGGTTTTAAAATTCAAGTTCGCCTGCAAAACTTGTCACAATTTTGGTTGAATACGGTCTGCAATATCTGCCTTTATTGTTACTGCAACTTCGCCTGCAAAACTTGTCACAATTGGCCAATTCTTGTGGATTATGTGGATGACAAGGCATATTAATTTCGTGACAACACAATTCTTCAGCCATTGATGATTTCCAAAACGGATCTGCGATGAAATTGTTGTGTAGTATTATAATCATGTGTATATTATATATTTATATTTATTTATTTATTTAACTGTGGATTCATAAACAAACAATAAGAAGTCAAAGGTTTAGACCAACGATGTTTAGTTTCATAAACATAAATGCTGAAAAACTAACCGGTACAAAGAATAATGACAAGCAAGATAAGGAGGTAGGGAATTCTTTGTTGAGCCATTTTTGTTCTTATTTTGAGAAATAGATATTGTATTTTGTGAATCCCTCAAGGTATATATAGGTAGGGTGAATGGTTAAATATGAAAATACAACTACTAGTGCAATTAAAAACATATCCTACATGTTAAATGACAATCCATACAAATCGTTTATATATATGTTGGGAACTGAAGATTTGCCAAGTATGGTTAGTACTGCAAGAACAACAATTCTACTGCCAGAGCAAAGTTAGTACTACAAGTAACAGTTAATGCTGCTGGAACAATGTTAGTACTGCTTGTGCATAACGATGTTAATACTGCTTGTGATCATAATTATGGAATGAAAGAATGTTGGAGATAAAGATGGAATGATTGAAGATAAGCATGAAAGAATATTCTGAAGATCAATTTTGTTTTGATAGTTATCTTGTAATTATTTAGTATAAATAGATGTTGATAGATAGCTATTCTAAGAGATTGTTTAAGAATTCGTTTTTGTTTTAGAGAGAATTAACCTCAAGGTTTAGAACCCTATTTCTAGAGAAGTAGAAGTCGTCTTGTTGAGCTTGTTCAACAAGATTGAGGTTTGGTTGTAAACTTGTGAGTTGAAGTATTGAATACAAACAGATTGTGTTTTCTGATTAGTTGTTCATTGAGTGTGTTTGAATTAAAGTTCTATTCCGCAAGATTCTTTAATTCTGATTTCTAAGTATAATTATTCTTGTTTGGAATCGATCCTGACAAGTGGTATCAGAGCTTGGTTTCTTAGAAATCTACAATCATTATGGACAACACAGTTGAATCAAACAGTACTCTTGTTTCAAAGGTTCCCATGCTCAGGCCTAATGAGTTTGACATGTGGAAGATTAGAATCAAGCAGAAATAAGACCCCCTCCAAATGGCAAAAGACCCCCTCCAAAGACTGATGCAGAAATAAAGGTTAGACAAACAGAGATGAAAGCCTTAAGCACTCTGCTTTTGGCTATTCCCAATGAGTATCAGCACCAATTTCATCACTGCACTGATGCTCAGATTTTGTGGAATGCATTGGAAAAGAGATTCACTGGTACCAAGAGCACCAAGAGGAACCAGAAGGCAATTCTTAAGCAACAATATGAAAATTTTACTTCTACAAAGAATGAGTCTATGACTCAAACTTTTGATAGATTTAATAAGTTGATTGGAGAATTGGCTACAGTTGGAGTTCGTATGGAGGCGGATGATGTAAACAGGAAGTTTCTAAGATCATTAGGTGAGGAATGGACAATGTATACTGTGTCTTTCAGACATAATGACCAGTTAGAAGATAAAGAGCTTGATGATCTTTACAATGATCTTAGGGTATTTGAAGCAGAGGTTGAAGCCAAGAAGAAGCCCTCAGGATATGTGTATAATGCTGCACTCCTATCAGCATCAACTGATTCTACTGCTAACCCTGAATCAGTTAGTACTGCTGGTGGAGTCAACCAGGAGAAGGCCAATGATTCTGTACTAGAAGCTTTCTTTTCTAGTCATGTTAACTCCTCATTAATTAATGATGACTTAGAACATATTAATGCTGATGATCTTGAGGAGATGGATATCAAGTGGCAGATGGCTATGCTTTCTATGAGGGTGAAGAAGTTTATAAAGAGGACTGGGAGAAACAACTTTTCCCAAAGAAGAGAAGATGGTGCTGGGTTTGACAAGTCTAAGGTGGAATGCTACAAGTGTCATAAGATGGGACACTTTGCCAGAGAATGCAGAGGTGGAGTATCTCAAAACAACCATCAACAAGCTCAGACTGGAAGCTTCAACCAGAACAGAAACTTTGTCCAAGCCCTTGTTTCTCAACAAGGAATGGGATTTGATTGGAGTGATCAAGCAGAAGAGGCAATTCAGAATCATGCACTCATGGCAGAAGTCTCAGATCTTCCTACTAAGGTAAAATCTAATCTCTGTTCTCAAACTTGTATAGACACTGTGAAAAAGTATAGAGATCACAACCAGGGAATGTGTGATGACCTTAAGAGATTAGAAAAGGATAGAAGAGATTATGTAATGATTGTTGAGAGGTTTGAAGAACAAATTAAGGCTTTTCAAGCCAATGAACTTCAACACTCATATGATACAAACTACTGGAAGTGGGAAAAGAATGGTCTGGAGTTCCAACTGAAAGAGTCTAGGGAGGAATGTGAGAAATTAAAAGGAGAACTTGAGAAAGTAAAACTTGATGTTGAAAATTTTTCATGTGCTTCTAAAGTCATGGACACCATAATAAATGCTCAAATCCACAGTAAGATGAAACCAGGCCTAGGGTACAATGCCACACTCCCACCCTACAACAACACATACATCCCTCCTAGGTCAGACCTGTTAGAAACCAAGGATAGGAAGGACTTACCTGAAGGAGCTACTAAAGTAGATCCATTATATGAAGTTGTTGTTGAGGATAAAACTGAAAAAGAAGAGTCTAAGAAAAGGAACAAGAATGTCAGTGGTGAGATCCCCTTAGAGAATTACATCAAGACTAATGAGGAAGGTGGAAGTCCCTGGGATAAGAACAATGAGATAAAAAGATCTGAAAAAGGAAAGGGAGTTCATTATACACAGACCACTGTTGTGAATTCCAATACTTGTGAACATTGTTCTTGCAAGAATTCTCAAAAGAATGAACCCCAAAAACATGATAAAAAGAGGGGAAATCAAAGAAACTGGAATAATCAGTGGGCTCAAAAACAAGGAGTTGATCTGCAAAGGATTAACAGACCAAAACCTTGTTTTATCTGTGGCAAATTGAATCACCTTGCCAAACATTGTTATTTCAATCCTATTAACCAAAGGATAAATTTTCAAAGAACTTTTCAAAAATCAAATGGTTATAGGAAGCCTGTAAGAAACCATGTGGCTAAGAAACAAGCTAAATCCAAAAGCCACATGAGGAAAAAGACTGAAAAAGAATGTGTCACAATGTGGGTTCCTAAAAGCACTAGTGTTAGTACTGCTGCCTCAGATAGTACTGCTGCTAGCAGTGTTAGTGCTTCTAACACTGTTAGTACTTCTTCTAGAAGCAATACTGCTGCTAGCAGTGTTAGTACTGCTAACACTGTTAGTACTTCTTCTAAAGATAATACTGCTTCTAGTGTTTGTGCTGCTAGACCAATCATCTTGACAAAGTACTCCAGTACTGAAGTTCCTCAGGTTGAAAAACTTATCCAAACTGAATGTAAGTACTTTGATGAGCAAGGGAGACCCAAGACCACTTTGGCTTGGGTTCCCAATAAAAACTAATTGATTTATCTTATGTGCAGGGTAACCAACAGCTCAAGGGGAAGAGCATCTGGCATGTTGATAGTGGTTGCTCCAGGCACATGACAGGTAACATGGTCTGCCTCAAGAATTTCAAAAGAATTGATGGAGGACATGTTGCTTTTGGGAATAATCCTGCAGGAGGTAAGATAAGTGGTAAAGGTGATGTATCAAAAGGTAAGATGACATTTGAGGATGTTTACTATGTTGAGCAATTGAGATACAACCTGTTAAGTGTATCACAGGTCTGTGACAAGAAACATAGTATATTATTTACTGATTCTGAATGCATTATTCTTGCTCCTGGATTCAAAGTAGTTGATGAAAACATGATACTATTAAGAACTCCTAGAAAGGATAATGTGTATTGTTTAGATTTAGAAAGTGTTTCATCTGATTCATCCCTAAACTGTTTGGTATCAAAAGCTTCAATGGATGAATCATCACTTTGGCACAGAAGGATGTGTCACATGAATTTTAAAACAATGAATAAACTTGTTAAAAATAATCTTGTTAGGGGTTTACCATCAAAAGTTTATTCATGTGATGATCATTGTGTTGCTTGTCTCAAAGGCAAACAACACAAAACTTCTCATAAGTCCAAAGAGATAAACACTATCCCAAATCCTCTTCAGTTGTTGCATATGGATCTGTTTGGCCCTACAAATGTCATGAGCATTGGCAAGAAGTCATACTGTTTAGTTATTATTGATGATTACTCTAGATTTACTTGGGTATATTTTCTGAGAACTAAAGATGAGACAAGTGGACTGATCAAATCTTTTATTCTTAGAATTGAAAAACCAATCAATTCAAAAAGTGAAAGTCATTAGATCAGATAATGGGACTGAATTTAAAAACCTTGATCTAAACACCTTTTGTGAGGAAAAAGGAATTGAGAGACAATACAGTGCTCCTAGGACTCCACAACAGAATGGTGTTGCTTAGAGAAGGAATAGGACACTGATTGAGGCTGCTAGATCTCTGTTAGCTGATTCAAAATTACCCACTACTTTTTGGGCATAAGCAGTTAATACTGCTTGTTATGTCTAAAACAGAGTTTTAGTAATAAAGCCTAAAAACAAGACACCTTATGAGCTTTTTCAGAAAAAGAAACCATTTATTGGATTTTTCAAACCATTTGGGTGTCCTTGTACAATTCTCAATACCAAATCTCACTTAGGTAAGTTTGATAGCAAAGCAGATGATGGTTTTCTTGTTGGTTACTCATCTCAGAGTAAGGCTTACAGAGTGTTTAATACCTCTTCTAGAATAATTGAAGAAAGTGACAATGTCAAATGCAATGAGAACACACCAAATCCTATTGGTTCAGGTCCTGATTGGCTATTTGACATTGATTCACTCACTAATTCTTTGGGTATCAGTAGTGATGTAAATGCAGGACAAAGGGATGCACCACCATCAGATCGCAGAATTCAGTCTGTGATATTTCCACTCCCTACCATTGATCCTGTTGACTTCTGTGAACAAGAAAAGGAAGCTGAACCCATTCAGAATGAAGAAGAGAGAAGAATAGAGGAAAATCAGCCTTCAAGTCCAAATTCCAGAGAGTCTGAAGTGACTGAAGAAGCTGAAGAAAATCCAGACTTAAATGAGTCAAATCTGGATGTGAACTTACAAGAGGAATCTGGTCATCCATCAAGAACTCAGAAAAATCATCCTCCTGAGTTGGTAATTGGAGACATTGCTTCTCCCATGATGACTAGGAATCAAAGCAGACTTCAAGAGCTACAAGATCAGCAAAATACAGTTAATACTGTACTCACTTGCTTTCTATCCCAAATTGAGCCCAAAAAGGCTTATGATGCTATGAAAGATCCAAGTTGGATAGAAGCAATGCAAGAGGAGATGCTACAGTTCAAGCTACAGAATGTTTGGAACTTGGTGGACCTTCCAAAAGGTCATGGGGCAATTGGCACCAAGTGGATTTTTAGAAATAAGAAGGATGAGAGAGGAATTGTGATCAAGAACAAAGCCATGCTGGTTGCACAAGGGTATACTCAGGAATAGGGTATAGACTATGAGGAAGTCTTTGCTCCAGTTGCAAGGATTGAGGCAATTAGGTTGTTTCTAGCCTATGCCTCATATATGAAGTTCAAGGTCTACCAGATGGATGTAAAAAGTGCTTTTCTATATGGGACTATAGATGAAGAAGTGTATGTCTGTCAACCCCCTGGATTTGAGAATCCATTGTATCCTGACAGAGTGTACAAGTTAAAGAAGGTACTTTATGGTCTACATCAAGCCCCAAGAGCATGGTATGACACCTTGTCTACCTATCTCTTGGAAAATGAATTTGAAAGAGGAATCATTGATAAGACCTTATTCATTAAAAGAAAAAAGAAGGACACCCTACTTGTTCAGATCTATGTGGATGACATTATCTTTGGATCTACAAATGATCACATGTGTAAAGACTTTGAGGAGTTAATGCACAAGAGTTTCAAGATGAGTTCCATGGGTGAACTTACTTTCTTCCTTGGGCTTCAGGTGAAACAGAAGAAGGATGGGATTTTCATATGCCAATCCAAATATGTGAAAGATATCCTGGATAAGTTTGGATTATCAGACTCAAAGCCAGCAAGCACACCAATGGAGACACACAAACAGATCAATGCTGATCTTGAGGGGGAGGATGTGGATGTCCATCATTACAGATCAATGATTGGATCACTCATGTATCTCACAGCCTCTAGACCAGATATTATGTTTCCAGTATGTGTATGTGCCAGATTTCAAGTTACACCAAAGCATTCACACCTTCATGCAGTCAAGAGGATATTTAGATACCTAAGAGGGCAACCTAGATTAGGTCTCTGGTATCCTTATGAATCATCCTTTGATCTACTTGCATACTCAGATAGTGACTTGGGTGGAGCTAACATGGATAAGAAGTCTACTTCAGGTGGATGTAAGTTTTTGGGTGCAAGACTCGTATCTTGGCAGTGTAAGAAACAAACCACAGTGTCCTTATCTACAACAGTAGCTGAGTATATAGCTGCTGCAAGCTGCTGCTCTCAGGTTCTATGGATAAGAATCAGATGTTGGACTATGGGGTAACATTTCTTCACACTCCAATCTTCATTGACAACAACAGTGCTATTAGCATTGTTAACAATCCAGTCAAACACTCAAAAACAAAGCACATAGAGATCAGGAATCACTTTATTCGAGATTGTAATGAAAAGAAATTAATTCAAGTTGCTAAAGTTCATACCAATGACCAGCTTGCTGATCTATTCACAAAAGCTTTTGATGTGGGTAGATTCACTTTCTTGGTTACAAGTGTGGACATGATCAACCTTGAATAAAGTCATGATTTTCAGTTTTTATACCTGTATTTCCTTCTATATTTGGTACTACTAACTCTTCTTCTCAGGATCTTCTGTATGACTCAGATTGACAAGTGCTGAAAAGTTACTACTGCCAGTTCATAGTTACTACTGCCAGTGCATAGTTACTACTGCCAGTGCATAGTTACTACTGCCAGTGCATAGTTAGTACTGCCAGTGCATAGTTACTACTGCCAGTGCATAGTTACTACTGCCAGTGCATAGTTACTACTACCAGTGCATAGTTAATACTGCTTCGTACTTAATACTGCATGTGTCGTTAATACTGCTTTAAAAGAAATATTAGGGCTAATACTGCTATAAATACCTCTTTCAGCCCGCCAAAGTTCATAACGTCTCTTTGAATTCTATTCATCTCTCTCTCTTTCTAACTATTCTCTCTCAAGAATCTCTGTTTTCTAACAAGAATCCTCAGGTACAATGGAGTTTATCGACGAATACAACGAGATTGCCATGATCCAGAAGCCAAAACAGTCCGCAGGTTTTCACGACATTGTGGATTTCCTCAAGTCCACGCATATATCCTATGCCCTAACGGTGACCCCGACAATCTACACCGAGCATCAGAAGCAGTTCTGGGAAAATGCCACCGTGGTGTCTGAAGATGGGCAGAAAATAATCAAAACAAGGGTGTGTGACAAACCCTTGAATGTTACAGAGGAGCTTATTCGCATCACTCTTCGATTGGATGATGCCTCAGGTATGACGTCTATTCCTAATGACGATCTATACTCAACTTTAACGAGAATGGGGTATGAAGGTCCCATTGGAATCTTTAAGTTTTTCAAGTCTAAATTTTCTACACAATGGCGATTCTTTGTTCATACCTTAATGCATTGCATTTCAAAGAAAACTACTGGATGGAGTGAGTTTAGCAGTACCATTGCTTATGCCCTGGTCTGCTTGGCCACTGCCAGGAAGTTTAATTTTTCACAAATGATTTTCAATGATCTTGTGTCAAACCTGGAATCCAAA
The DNA here is from genome assembly GCA_033807775.1 of Saussurea involucrata. Lineage (NCBI taxonomy): Eukaryota > Viridiplantae > Streptophyta > Magnoliopsida > Asterales > Asteraceae > Saussurea > Saussurea involucrata. The sequence continues at coordinate 39,677,986 of CM066320.1, read as the reverse complement.
AAGAATTTTTATATGTACCCAAGGTTTGTCCAAGCAGTGATTACTCAGGAATTGACGGATTTGCCTCAATTTACTGAGGTATATGTACCTAAACCCCCTAAAGGAAAGGTCTTCTCAAATATGAGAAGAACTTCCAGGGACTCGGAAGGAGTTGACACTCTATTGTTCTCTACAATGATGGGTGTGTCCCACACACAAGAAGGTATGGCATCAGGGTCAAGGCCCTCATTAGACCAACCCACTGATAGCCAAACCCCACCTTCAATCACCAAAGAAATTCCTCAGTCCATTCTTCAAAGACCCACTCCTCTCATAACCAAAAAGTTTACAAGAAGAATGGTACACAAGGCTCCTTCCCTTGATGTACCTCCTACAAGCCCAAAGCCTTTAAGCCCTCTATTGGAGCATTCTCCATTAGAGAATATCGAAAGGGAAACCACAGGGGTGTCTCCCAACCCCAAGAAAGTAAAATTTCCAGTGATCCTTTAAAGGAAGTAAAAACTCCTAAACAAGGTGAGGATAGATATACATATGAGGAATTGATGGAAACCATTGCCAATATCAACACAGATGTTGTAAGTCAGCAAAAGGAGATAGATGGACTCAAGAAAGTGGTCCTATATCAACAAACACAGCTTGAGAAACATAAGAAGCTGATTACAAAGTTGATGCACAGGAAGAAGAAAGCTCAGTATGTTCTTAAAAGAAGAAGCCCCAACAATGATGCTCCCAAAAAGGGGGAGTCAGAAGCTGAATTCAACATGGAGAGTGCACAGGAAAAGGGGGAGAATGAGTGTGTTGAAGAAATTGCAAAAGAAGCAGAAACTGATCATGCAGCAGAAAAGGTTAATGCTGCTGAAATTCAGAAAGAAGCAGAAACTGAACCAACAGCAGAAACGGTTAATGCTGATGAAAGTCAAAAAGCAGAAGCGGCAGAAACCATTCCAGAGGCAGCAGAAATAAAAGAAGCAGCAGAAACCATGCAAGAAGCAGTATATACAAAGAAAGAAGCAGCTGAAACAAAAGAAGCAGCAGAAACCATGCAAGAAGCAGTATCTACAAAGGAAGAAGCAGCAGAAACAAAGGAAGCAACAGAAACTAAAAAGCCTACTTTGGAAGAAGTTAAAGTTGCAGAGGCTTTGATTAAAGCCAAACATGACACTCCTAAAAAGCAAGAAGAAACCCTGGGTGAAAAGCTGGAGTCACTGAAAAGAACAAGAACCAAGTCTATAGCTACCAAGAGGAAAGTTGTCAAGAAACCTAGGGTAGAACCAGTGGTAGAAGAAGAAAAAGAAGAGGATGTTCTAGAAAAGAAAGATGATACAAAGGTTGTTGAAGAAGAAGTAGCAACTCCATCAGGTCAACCAAGTAATGCTCAATGTGATATGTATATCACTATGGTTGATACTGATCCAATCAAAGTTGACCCATTATCTTCCATGCCTCCTGAGATCATCTTCTGGGATACCTTGGTAGATCAGAGAAAGGAGTACATTAGAGTCAAAAGAGCAGATGGGAAGTTTGAGGTTTGTTCTACATGGGGAAGACTTATCAGAATGTGCTCTAGATCTGACGTAGAGGAGATGTACAAGGTTGGAATGAAGCTGTATGGAAATATGCTGAATGAGAAAGGGATGTCTATCACCAAATTGGTTCTTGAATACATGTGCCTAATGTTCAAACCAGAAGCAGTTCAGTATATGATAGAAAGAAATTTTCAAGCCATTACCAACTGGATGCGTATTGAAAAATGTGGAGTGTATGTCATCACACTTGACTATACATATCATGAGTATTATTTGGTGGATGTTGCATACAAGCATAGCAAGAAAAGGTTGAATGGAATGCTACATGCTAAGTTGGCTTGCAACAAGGATTCTGAAATGGGAAGATACTTGGTGAGAAGGATTATCAATCAAAGCCTGGGTTTGAATCCTGATTTATGTGTTCATGATTAGGTTTTGGAAGCATCATCTGAAGAACTTGACTTCTCAACCTAAAAAGTCAAGTTAGGGGGAGATTGTTGGGAACTGAAGATTTGCCAAGTATGGTTAGTACTGCCAGAACAACAATTCTACTGCCAGAGCAAAGTTAGTACTACAAGTAACAGTTAATGCTGCTGGAACAATGTTAGTACTGCTTGTGCATAACGATGTTAATACTGCTTGTGATCATAATTATGGAATGAAAGAATGTTGGAGATAAAGATGGAATGATTGAAGATAAGCATGAAAGAATATTCTGAAGATCAATTTTGTTTTGATAGTTATCTTGTAATTATTTAGTATAAATAGATGTTGATAGATAGCTATTCTAAGAGATTGTTTAAGAATTCGTTTTTGTTTTAGAGAGAATTAACCTCAAGGTTTAGAACCCTATTTCTAGAGAAGTAGAAGTCGTCTTGTTGAGCTTGTTCAACAAGATTGAGGTTTGGTTGTAAACTTGTGAGTTGAAGTATTGAATACAAACAAATTGTGTTTTCTGATTAGTTGTTCATTGAGTGTGTTTGAATTAAAGTTCTATTCCGCAAGATTCTTTAATTCTGATTTCTAAGTATAATTATTCTTGTTTGGAATCGATCCTGACAATATATCCAAATCAAGCAACTTGTTTTAAAAGAGCTACTTTGATTGCAACCTTGAATATTTTGATCATACTTAAATATATTAAATAGTTATCAATTGGAAAAATATATGATAACTAATTTAAAATACTCATCAGTTTTATTACTATACAACATTTCAATTACCATCATCATCATCGCTTTTTGTTATCCTAATTAGTTTTTTTCATGTTTTTTCCTATCTAACAAAAAGTCCAAATAATTGTGATTGTAAAAAAACAACTCATAGTAAACAACAAACAGTTACTTGCAATACCCCCAATGTAGTTACTTATGACTTTTGGCTCTCTTAAATGCGTCTTGTATGATGTGCTATGTGTTACACTAGGTCAATTTTATATGTCGTTAATCGGAACTCGAGCTTTAAATCCTAAGAGAATCCCAAACATTTTTTGGATGTAACATTATGTATCCTTATGCGCACATAGTTAGCTAATGTGCACCTATGCTAGTTCCCCGGGGTTGTAATGTTAATAGTCATACAAACCTTCTTCTGGACCTAAGGGTCTTGAAATGATAATCTTTATGTTGCAAACCGAATGTCATATATTTAAATACCTCTCAGAATTACGAACCCAAACTTGTAGATGCAGTCTCCCTTTGAAATGTCTTATGAAGGTTAATATGTTAAATTTTCAATAAATGACGTTATAGAGTTTTAATACGTGGACTAACATTGTAAAACGAGTAACATTGATACTTAATTAGAACGATAATTTTCACTAGCTAGGTTCTTTCTCTTCAGGAATCAAGCGAAGAAAAACGAAGTTTCATCAAAAACATAGAACAAACACAAGGGGAACGGACAGAGGTATAGGAAATACAGTATATACCATCCTCGAAAATGATTAGAAGTTAATATATATGCACATAGGTATAGGAAAAGCTTTCTAATATCATTTTATATAATCGAATAATATATAGAAAACATATATGCACATATATATAAAATTACATGTATATGGCGTACGAATTTTTCGACTTATGTCACGCCTAAAAAATGTCTCGTCATTGTTGCAGCATGTAAGGTTTAAGACTTGAGCTCTCGAGCACGACACGCCTCACGCTATTTTAAACATTATTAAATAAGTCATATTATGTGTTTTTAGTTACCTGTGAAAGAATTATGGTAATGATTGACGTTGATAGTTTTATACGAGGAACACTCACAACAAATATAGTATTGACCTTTGGCCGCTGTTGGTAAACCGACTTGGTTTTATGTATTCTCATGCACCATCTTAAATCGGGACATGTGTAACATCACATAAACATAGCATTCAAACAACGATCTAAAATATAAATCAAAACTGCCAAAATTTGGCCATCACCACAATTTAACAAAATTTAATAATGGGTTTGTGGAAAACAACCCTAAACACGGCTGAGATTAATTCTATAATATTCAAAATGGAAGGCTTCTAATCTCTAAGATGCAAACTCCAGCTCACATCTTTCCATTCCCTTTGTCCAAGCTTCCTATCCCCTGCTTACCTGAAAAGGTTTTTAGTTTTGAAAGCGAGGGTTAGACCATGAGGTCTAGTGAGTTCCCTCAAAAGTCACGCCAAAGTATTTCAGTTTATAAAATCAGTTATGAAAGCATTTATACCAATCATAACAGGCACACTAAAATGATATGCACACATTGACACATGCTACTGGCATACGCTATAGTCACACACACCGTGACTGAGCTATAAGGCACACACACGCTATGGTCACACACACCGTGACAGCGCAATAGGGCACACACCGCCCATATATGAAACGAATTCATATATTTATATATAATTATTATGGGACACACCCCCATTTCACACCAAAGCCAGAACATGGTCACACACTTATAAATCACACATATAAATCACCCATTGAATCTTTGTTTTGAAATATAAGCAGTTGAAAAGCACACTATTAGATAATAACCATGCCACACACTTAATCTTAGCTTTGAAATAAAAGCAGTTTGTAACCACACAATTAAATCACACTTTTCATGCATAGTTTAAAGAAAACGTACGAGCATTTGTCGATAAGAACATGCATAAAGTTTCACACTTAAAAGGGGGTTTTAGGATCAGAAAGACTCACCTTTGATTAGCGTCGAACGCACTCTTGATATATCTCCAAGCTAAACCAAACGGACACCAAAGTATAACAGAACTACATCAGATTAGACTGTCCGATTCTACTGTCCGTTTACTAACCTTTTCGGACACTCGCAACTTTCTGGATACTTACCACTTTCCGGACACCACTATCCGGACAAAGGTCCGGACACTTCCTACGGATATCACACTTTCTGGATACTCATCCGGAACTAGAACTTACCCGGAAACCCCTTATACCCGAAAACTATGAACAATGCCCGGATACCCCCACTGTCCGGACACTACTGTCCGGACACTACTGTCCGGACGGGGCGACGTCCGGAAACTACGGGCTGGACGAAAACAATTTCCCCAAAAGTGATTAAAAACCTGTTTTCTGCTAAAGGCTCAATTAGGAAATCATAAGGGTTCATCCTTCAATCATAAACGCTCACTTAATCCACTTTTAATCCCTTAAATCAGTTTATAAGAGCAAAACTCTCAAAATACACTTTTAAGGATATTTGTGTGAAGAACTCATTGAATCAAGGTTTTCTCACTCAAATGCTCATACCATACAGAAAGGAAACACCAAACTAACAAGGAGGAAGAATTTAGAGAAGATTACCTTACTGATTTCTCCTCTTCTTTGATTTCTTTCCGAAAACCTCTTCTCTTCTTCCCTTTCTTTCTCTCAGCCGCCAAACACCCCTAATCAAGAGGATAATACTGATTTTTGGTTGATGTCCTAAGGATTTGGTCCATTGTATACTTCCCATTAATTGCACAAGGACCCCCTTAACTAAACTTTCATTCCTTTCATGTTGGTCCCGAAGGCCTATACAAGTTTGTAGAAGGGGGGGTTGAATACAAACACACAGATTTTACTGTTCTAAATTGTTTATTGATAAATCATTAACAATTTACAGCTTGTTGCGGAAACAAGATTAAAGATAAACCTAAATCTAAACAAGTTGGAACACTAACGTTTCTTGCACTAAGAGAGATAAGGAAATTACTAATAATAACCTATCTTGAGATAAGAGATTGAACTTGTCCAGGGTTAGCAAGTTACTTCAAATGAAGTGGGTTCATCTCTTTATATACTGCATGCATTTAACGCAAGTCAGTATACACTTTACACGTGTCATCAGCTGGTTGGTTGCATGTCATTGACCTTTGTTGACAACCTTAGTATCCGCATGGATGAACAGTGTAGTATCAGAGTGGTTGTACGATTTCAGACAGTCGAAGGTTCTTTTATGACATTTCGTACGGAGTCGTGCAAGGGTGGTTAAGACAAAAGTACTTTGTACGGAGGACTTCATGATCAGCTTTCGTTGATTCAGAGCATTTATCATTATCTATTCAGCGAATGATAAAGTTCAGCGATAGCTGAAGTCTTGTACTTGATACTTCACGTTGAGTGGACAAATCTGAGTCTTCGCTGATCCGCATCAGTTCATTAGGAGACTTGTCGCTGGTTCTTGAGCTTGATCTTTGACTTCAGCGTAGAACCTTTGTTGACGTGAAACTTGTCTTCAGGGATCATAAGTAAACAACTAACTTATCAGCAATCATCATAATGACTAAACAAACTCAGAGCATTAATGGTGAACAGTGTTCGCTGAATGTTTAATTTAAAGAACGAGAGTTCCTATCAGCGGTACTGTAAGATCTTAGTACTTATCAGCGATATTGAAACTCTGATACATATTGTTTACTTACAATTTTCACTAAGTATATAAGAGAGGGTCATTATCAAATCACTGAGGGTTTGGATCAACATTTCACTTTTACCACCAAACTTTCAAAACCTACTAGGATTTCGGTTATTACAACACTCCCCCCTTTAGAGAATTCTGTCTCCGGAATTCCTCATTGGAAAGATGCGGGTAACCTGCTTTCATTTCCGAATCCAGCTCCCAGGTTGCTCTTTACTCCTTATAGAATTGTCACTGGACCTCCGCTAACGCAATATCCTTACTCCTCGGGAACTCTAGCACCACAGGAACCTCCCTTAGTCCTTTCCTTTCTTTCTTAACGTCTAACACAATACCTCGCTCTCATCACTAAACAAGACAAGACTTACGCTCTCGTCTAACTCCATCAATTTCCACCTCCGACTTATCAGTCAAGGCCTACGGATCATTTCCTATTGCACTCAATGCTAGCGCTATAACTTGCCAGCTAATCCATTCTTATGATAACGTCAAACTCTCCCTTGCTCACGGGCATAAATGCTAAGAACGCGGGTGACCCTCAACCTCGATACTACATCCATCACGCACCTTCCTCACCAAGACTCGACTACTATCAGTAATCTCTACTTCGAGCTCACACTCTAGCCGTCTAGGTTTCACAAACGTCGGGCAAATCCCGGTGATACAAACAAACGGTTTACACCCAAGACAGATAACACTTTAGCCACAGAAAATTATAAGAAAGGTACCTGTCTCAACACCAGGTATCTCTTCCTCCTCATCCGTCGTCATCCGAAAATCTCTCGCCCTTGCTTGTGCTGGCTCCACTTTCTTTTCCCCCACTCTTCCTCTTTGCCTACCATCGTAACCACCCGAATCCCCTCTCTTCAGCTGAGGGCAATCCGGTCTCAAATGTTCCGAGGAGCCGCATTGGTAGCATGCTCTTGGGTTCCTACTGTCTCATGCCAGGTGTCCCAACTTTCCACATTTGAAACATCCCTCGGGCTCGCCGGCACATTCCCCACGATGGACTCGATTACACTTTCCACAAGGTTTCTCTTCAGGTTTCGATCCCCCTCGGAACTCTGGCTTGAACACCTTAGCCCTTTCCGAGTCACGCACTGATCCTTCCCACTTTCTCTTCTCTTTACCCTTCTCCACATCTTGTCGGTTCTTCTCCTTTTCAACCATTTTAGCCGCATTGATGGCTGCTTGAAAAGTGACCGGGTTCCTAGCCGTAACCAGTTCCCGCACGCTACTCTTTAACCCAAAGATGTATCTCTCAACTCGACATTCCTCGTTCGGTATGTACAACTCAGCGAACCTCGCCTTCTCCATAAACTTCATGGTATATTCTCTCACCGTCATTCCACCTTGTTCCAAACTTATGAACTCATCTTCTAGTCGTTTCACTGCCGCCAGAGGGCAGAACGACGCCTTAAACTTTGAGACAAAGGTCTCCCACATCATACTTTTAGCATCCTTTGACCCTTCCCCCGCGGTCTCCCCATCCCACCAAAACACAACTTCCGACTTCTACATGGACAGAGCAAACATTACCCTGTCATTATCAGCACATTTACAGGTGTCGAACGCCAGTTCTATTTCCCTGATCCACTTTATCGCCAACAGGGGATCACATTCTCCCTTGAAAGTGGGTGGCTTACAAGAGGCGAATGCCTTGTAACTGCATCCCCCACTTAGTACCCGGTCATTTATTGCCAACGGATTTGACTGAGTAGGACTCCCCGAAGCAGAACCGTAGGAGCTAGTCGCCCCTTCTTTACTCTCACTTGTTTCTTTGTTCCCCGATGCTGACCCCTCCTGCTTTGCCAACAAGGCTTTTAGTGTGTCCTAAATTTCCCCCAAGGCAATTGCGAAGTTCTCTTGGGTCACAAAAGTTTGAGCGCGACCTAGGCCACGACTTCCACCTCGGCACGCTCCCCGCTTGGACGCAGAGCTCTCTTGTTGAGATGCCTCCGGTTCTTGCGGAATCCCAGCGCTCCTCGTTCCACGAGTAACGCGAGCCCTCACTAACGCTCTTCCCACGTTCTCGTCCATTTGTGTGGCCGCTCGCCGGGGTATTCTTCCCCGTCCCCTTCCTCGTCCTATTCCTCGGCCTCCACCACTGCCGTGGGTGGCCGCCGGCACAGGTGGTGCCTCCATCTCAATCTCCTCGTCAATCGGTTCGGAAACACTCCTCCTGTATCTCCTCAATATGCTTACTGACTGACAAAGAAACATCAACAACATTTAAATCTACAGTTCCAAAGTAATAAGGAATTAAGCACATACATGTACCTGTAACTTCGTAATTACACTGGCCAGGTATAATGGCCAACTTACCTTACATGACAGTTCTCACCACCCTATTAATCATTCTACCCAGTCTCGCTAAAGTCATCCTAGTTCTCAGCTGTATTTCCTAACTCCACAGTTTAAGTTTAGGCCTGTCCGGTCACCTAAATCTCTTAAACTAAGGCTATGATACCATTTGTAACATCCCATATGTAGGTTCCCAGATTCACATTGTATCACATTAATGGTAGTAATATAGATAGCGGAAGCATTTAAATATAAAGCCATTAAAGTGAGTGATTGTGTAAATGATATTGTAATAGTGAGAATCAATTATAGAACAGGATAATGATAACAAGATCAAATAAGAAACGCTGCTCGTATATTGATAATGGATAGCACCAAGAACAAGATCAATGGTGTATCCTGAAATCTCACAGGGAACAATATCGTACGGAGGTAGTGTTCGGGATTGCTGTAGTGTGTGCTTAAACAATTGGGGAAAACTATTCTTCCCAAATATTACAATTGTTTGTTCCACTACCTCTCTATTTATAGCCCCGATAAAGAGAAGACAGTGTACTATCGTACCCTAGAATGACACGTGGAAAGTGTGTCTCCTAATTTTAGGGCATACGTGGAAAGTATGGACACTTGTCTAACACTTGGGATTTCTTACGAGACTTAGGCATCACAGAGGTCTTCACTACAACAGAGCTCATAGACCAGAGCTCTGTTGGTCTTCGGGTTGTGAACAGTTCTTCTGTTGATCTTCTGACAGAGCTCTGTTAGTTCCACCAGAACTCTGTTGAGTTCTGTTGATCTGAAGCTTCTTCTTCTACGTCTTCTGCTGCATCTCTGATGGTCTTCTGACTTGATAATATTTTCAATACTTTTACATTACAGATACTTGGGTCTAACAATCTCCCCCTAAGTATTGAAAATAAAAAATTTAAAACAGAGATGTAAACAAAAAGAACAGAGAATATTTACCTCTGTTAGCCTTTGTACTATTCTTCTAAGATATTACAGTGCATGGTAAGAAGTAGTACATTTATGCATAGTTATCTCCCCTAAGAATTCTGTCGAATCTTCTGATTAGAGTACGGAAGTCCAGCATCAGATCAATCTGGTCGATGAAGAGTTTCTGCTGTTCTTCTGGACACTTGCTTCTTGGGAGATCTTGGATTATGTTATTGAGGTATACTAGCGACTTACTCGAGTACTTGTGGGCTTCAGCTGCTCTGATGACCTTCTTTGTGCCATTCTGTCGGCAGACAAAGACTGGAGGATCTTCTACTACGGTTCCAGTTCTGTGATGGCCATAACCCTCAAGGTTTTCATTTGGTGGTGCAATCGCTAGTTTCTCTACTTCAAACTCTATGCCTAGCTGATAATCAATCTGTATTCTGAGATTGATGAGCTCTTGCATAGCGAATCTGACTTCTGGTAGCGCAGTTATGGCCGGCGTGTATCTTTCTGAGAAGTTCAAGCAATATGCGTGGAGTAAGATCAGGTCGTATGGGTTCAGAAGGACGAGATCATTGTCATTGAAAATTTCATTTCTGCCTTCTGTTGATTCCACAGTATACTCATGGTATGTGACTCTGTCATATTGAAACTTCTTGTGCTTGATGTCCAGAATTCTGCGGATACCGAAGTTTATATTGATGGCTCTGTTCTGATTTGACTTGGTTTGGATGAACTTTAGCCTTGCATCAGAAATGGTGTTTATTCTGATTGGGTTAAGGTATGGGTTAATGGGTACGGCATTTACAGGGATGATGTCTCTGTCAGCATATAGAAATGCAAATACCGTTTCTAAGGCAGGTTTTCCGGTATGAAGGGTAGAGGTTTATGGATTCTGTTCTGGTACCATTGGGTTTGGGTCATCATGGGTTTCTGCCATAAGAGTGTCGATGTGAGCAGATTTTTGAGTAGCCTGAGGTTGGGCTCGACTTGTTTGTCCTTCAGCAGAGGATGGGTCTGTCCTCTCTGGTTCTTTTCTTGGAGAAGTAGGAGGGGTATCTAGGCAGATGATCTCTGGTGGTTCTTGTGTTGACTCTTCTGTTGGTTTGATGACTCTGTTCTTGAACATGTAGTCAAATGCCACTTCAGTCATATATGTCATGATTTACTCTGTTATCCCCTTTTCTCCTTCTGTAGCCTCTACCTCAGTTGCTTCTGGGATTTTATTTTTACCTTTGGCTTCTCTCTCTTTTTCAACCTCTTTCTCTTTCTCTTTCTCCTTCTCCTTCTCCTTTTCCTTCTCCTTTTCCTTCTCATTCTCCTTCTCCTTCTCCCCCTTTTGTTGTTCCGAGGACTCACCCAAGTGATCGTCTGATTGACCTTCTTGAGCATCTTTGAAATCATCATCAACGCCAGAATCGTCAATTCGAGCTGCTGGTGAGGACGGAACAACAAATCTCAGATCAGCTTTGTGTCTCTTGCTTGAAGGTTCATCTGTAGGTGCTTCTTCTGCAGGTCTTTTCGATGTAGAGGTAGCCTGTAAAATAATATTAGTAAAGTTTGAGGCTGCCTTCGTCATTACATCTTCTACCTCTGTTGCAGCACCTCTGATCTCTTCTACTTGAGCCTCAAAGTTGACCTTGTGAGTATCAAGAGACGCTTTCACATGTTGTTCTGTCGCCTTAGCTTTCATTACAAATTTTGATGAAATCGTCATCATTCGACTAAGAATTGATTTTCTGAAGTCTCCCATTTGGCCAACTGTCATGGGTAGGATATTTGGGTTAGGGCTGGAGATGTTGAGTAGAGTAGTAGATGAGGTGGTTGCTTCTTTTATGGATTCCTTAACAGAGTTGGTAATTATCTCTGTCAAGGTTCTGACGTTAGATTCTGAAAGAATCACTGTGGGGATGGGAAGGGTTCTGTTCATCTGCGCTGTGTGGTTCTCTGTTATGAGTCGCTTTAGCTCTACAAGATCTGTCGAAGTCTTTTTAGCTTCCTCTGTTATGACTGTTCTTAGCTCGACTATCTCTGTTGTCAGCTTTGCAATCTCTTCTCCTCTGACTCGTTCAGACTCTGTTCTGAGTGCTTCAGCCTCGGCATATTTCTGAGTTATTTCTGCATGTTTGTTAGAGATGTTCAGCAGTTCTTCCTTAAGAGAAGCATTTTCCTTGCGGATCAGCTCCTCCTTCTGTTCATTGATAAGTTTATACTCATTCAAAGAGTTGTTGATACTGTCACAGAAGCTTTCGAACTCTGGTCTTGTGACAGTTTCAAAGGGGGTATCCTTGGTTCCAACATATGGATCCAATTCAGCCTAGAGTTCAGAGGCGCCACCGTCAAGAGTTGTGTTGATGTTGGCTCTTGGAGGACTTCCACCTGATCCTTGATGTTCCCTTTGAGGGGAAACAACTACAGGTGTTCTGACCAAAGTTTCCTCTTCCAGCTCAGGTTCTGAAGAAGGAAATCTGGTGTGATGAGAAGCATTTGGATCAAGCAATGTCTTCCCTTGTTCTACTATGGTCTCCCATTGTCCCTGAGTCGGACAGATGCTACGTGAGATTACAAAGATCTCTGGTTTATTTTTTGTCGTGTCTAAATGAGCCACAGAGGCATCATTGTGTGGAGATGACCTATTGATGTCCTGGGGCGAATGAACATCACTACCAAAGATAGCTTCCCCATGTTCGTGCATACCAGAAGCATGAAGAGTTACTTCTAGTGGTTCTTGCTGGTTGGGGTTCGAGGTGTGCACCTCTGTTTCAATAATCCTTTGGTCTTGATCACCGGGATTAGATTGTGTGGGAGCACTGGGATTTTGGTTAAGGATACGCTCAGATATGCTCTGTTGAGCATCTTTTTCTATTCTCACATTTTCCTCGGCTCCTATGGTTGTAGAACTCTCTGGATTCTCTCTGATATTTCCCTCTTGCTCACCACTATCAGAGGAGATATTTTCTACCTCTGGTGTTTCCTGTACTTCCTCATGGACAGCCTCTCTAGGAGATGCTCTGTCCTCTACTTCTTCTCTTTTAGAGGAAGACCCCACTTCGGGTGCTCTTGCCTCTGGTCTGTTAACTTCCTCTCCTATCTCCTCACTCAAGCTCTCGAAAGAAGGCTCAGATCCTAAGTATGTTGGGGTTCTCACCACAGGTTCTTAAGGTTGAGCAGCACTCTGATAGTTCTGGATAGAGATATGGTCAGGGGCGATAAGGGCAAGCATTTTACATGGAATTATTCTTATGAAGGGGTATTCGCCTGATGTAGTGGGGAGGAATTTGGACATCGTCCAAACAGGTGTTGAGCGACCCTGATGAGTTAGTTCCAGTCTGTCGAAGGCTCTTCTGATCACTAGACTGATGAAGCGTGGAAACTTGATCATCTTCAAGAACTTGTGGGATCCAACGACTCCTCCTCTTGCGATTGATGAGGTTTTTGTGTTAACCGCCGTAAGAAGATCGTTGTAGAGAATGCTGGCGTAGTCAAAGTTTCGATTGAAGAACAATCCATACATGATTTGTAGGATTTCCGTTGTGGCTTGGTCTTGACTACCAGATTTGCTGGTAAGGGTTCTGTTTAAGGTGGAGAACATGAAATTCCACATAGTGGGTAGATTCTGTCGCTTGAACTCTCCTATTCTATTCAGATCCTTGTTGTAACCCAAAAACTTCATGAAATCAAGAAGGACAACAGTTTTTGGTGGTTTCTCATAGGCGTCTATTCCTAGCTGTCGTTTGGTTTTCATTCTGAAGATTCTTCTTAAGGTACTTGCTCTAATGCGGATTGTTCTCGCTCCTCCATTACTTGCGTTGACGCTCCCAACTATCCCGTCTGGTTCTTCGATGTATTGGCATGTGGTCCACCATTGTTGGACATAGATTGCAGGAAGATGGTCATCGAACTCTGTTAGGGCTCTAAAGATATCAGAGTTTCTAAAGAACTCAATGAAGACATGATACAGGGGTAGATAGAGTCCTGGAGTGGGATCAAATCTGTAGTTGTTGTCAGCAAACTCATATGGAAGAAGAATGATATCATCAGTGGGTTCTATTCGGCTAGAATCAGCAGAGTTTTGGGGTTCTGCCATTGTTGCAGGTTTGGGGTTTTCTTGAACAACACTGAGGATTTGAATAAAAGAGGGAAAGGTGAAAGGTTTAGGAGGTTTAGAAATGAAATGGGTCAAGGTTATGGATATTTATAGTCAGAACTTTTGGCTGGGTAATCGTCGTAGGTACTGTAGGCACTCGAGTGTCAGAAGGTGGAGTGGCCTGAATTGTGTATCGTGGGGACAGCTAGTGGTTTAGCTTTCAATTAGAGAGTGCCACGTGGATTTGTTCTGACCACTTTTATGAAAGTAAACCGTCGTGGTTAGAGATGTGTGGGTGACAAGTGGTTGACGCTTAGAAATAACCCGCACCTCTGATGACGTTACTTCTGATGACGTGGCATAAAACCGACAGAGCTCTGTTGGAGCTTTGCAAGTTTTGCCTCTGACGAGTGACCCTTTTTCTTTCTTTTCAAGTACTCCTTTGGTGTTTCACTTTTACCCAAAATCATTTAAAATTATGTATCTGATGAGGAAATGGCCAAAGAACGAGAACAAAACTGACTTTAGAAATTTCACAGAGTTCTGGTGAGAATCAACAGAGGCTCTGGTGAAATATCAGAGTTCTGGTAGGTTCTTGACGTTATCAAAGGATTTTCATCATAACAGTTTTCCTTTTCTTTTTTTTCAAAAAGATTTTTTTTTCAGAACAGAAAGCGAAGTCATTTTGATTTGAAAAATCAGATTTGACTCGCTCCCCCTAAAACCATGCGCAAAATCTTATAAACTCCCCCTCGAAATGTGAGCAAAAAAAAACTTTTTTTTACAAAAAGAATTTTACAAAAAGGTATATACAAACAGATTCACTAAGCTTGTTGAAAACGTATGCTTGACAGAGTTCTGGTGAATAGCAGAGACTCTGTTGAAATATCCTTCCTAACTTTTTGACAGAGCTCTGTTGGAACATCAGAGGCTCTGTTGAGTTTGAACAGAGTTAGGAGGACATGTTCAGCATACCCAGTTTGCCGATTAAGAAGTTAAATCTCCTTTCAGTAAGGGCTTTTGTAAACAAGTCAGCAAGCTGGAAGTCAGTTGAAACAAAGTACATTTCAAACGTCCCTTTTTCAACATGATCCTTTATGAAGTGGTACCTTATATCGATATGCTTTGTCTTGGAGTGCTGAACTAGGTTAGCTGTGATAGCTATGGCACTCTTGGAGTCACACAGAATTGGAATTTTTCCATATTCTAGGCCATAGTCTTTGAGCTGGGTTTTCATCCATATCACATGAGAGAAACAACTAGCAGCAGCAACATACTCTGCTTCTGCTGTAGAAGTTGATACGCAATTCTGTTTCTTGATGTCCAACTCACCAATTTTTCACCAAGTAATTGGCAGCTACCAGACGTACTCTTTCTGTCATTCTTGCATCCTCCGTAATCTGAGTCTATATATGCTACAAGCTCGAAACCAGAATTAAGAGGTTACCAGAGACCCAAAAATTGAGTCCCTTTCAGATATTTAAATATGCGTTTGACAACAGACAAATGAGATTCTTTAGGATTTGCTTGAAATCTGGCACAGAGACAAGTTGCAAACATTATATCAGGTCTGCTGGCAGTTAAGTACAGAAGTGACCCTATCATGCCTCTGTAGTTCTTGACATCTGTTGGTTCACCCTTAAGGTCAGAGTCAAGTTTAACTCTAGTGGAAATAGGAGTTTTCATTGGATTTGAATTGTTGAGCTTGTATTTTTTTCAAAATATCAGAGATGTATTTTGACTGACTTATAAAAGTCCCTCTGATGGATTGTTTTACTTGTAAACCAAGGAAGAATGAAAGTTCTCCCATCATGCTCATTTTGAATTCACTTTTCCTCAAATCCTCAAACCTATCACAGTACTCTTGTTGTGTAGACCCAAAAATAATGTCATCAACATATATTTGTACCAGAAGTATATCATTCCTATACCTTCTAAAGAATAGAGTTTTATCGACATTACCTTTCTCGAAGTGATTTGTCAACAGAAAATGGGACAGAGTTTCATACCAGGCTCTGGGAGCTTGTTTAAGGCCGTATAGAGATTTATCTAACTTGTAAACATGGTCTGGAAACTCCGAACTTTCAAAACCAGGCGGTTGCTGGACATAAACTTCCTCTTGTAATTTGCCATTCAGAAAGGCACACTTTACATCCATCTGATAGACCTTAAAACCTTTGTGAGCAGCATAAGCTAAGAAGATTCTTATGGCTTCTAGTCTAGCTACAGGGGCAAAGGTTTTGTCATAGTCGATACCTTCTTCTTGGCAGTATCCTTTTGCAACCAGACGGGCTTTGTTTCAGATGATTATTCCATCTTCGTCCTTTTTATTCCTAAACACCTACTTGGTTCCAATGGCCGCTTTGCCTTTAGGAAGTGGAACCAAGGACCAAACTTTGTTTCTTTCGAATTCCAGAAGCTCTTCTTACATAGCTTCGATCCAGTTTGGGTCTTCAAGGGCTTCAGAAATTTTCTTTGGCTCAATCATGCTTAAAAAATTTACAAAGAAAGCTTCATTGATTGTGGCTGATCTCGTCTTTACACCATCTTCAGCAGCACCGATAATTTGATGATGGGGATGATCCTTTGTCCATCTTGTCATGGGAGCATGGACAATAGGAGGGGTTTGTGCTTCTGATGGGAAAGGATGAATTTCAGCATCAGAGCTCTGTGGGTTGGCACCAGGACTCTGTGGCACACAACTCTGGAGAGTGGCCTCATTACTCTGTAAATTGCCAACAGGGCTCTGTGAAGGTGAGCTTTCGAATAGGGAATCTCTCCCAACATTGGTCAGCAAATGTGATGATGGCTCATTTTCAGGTTCTCTTGTATTTGATTGTGGTTCCTCATTTCTCTGAATTACACCTGTAGACAGAGAAGTAGATGGTGAAGTATTGGAGGGACCAGTAAGAGTTGTACCTGTCAGATTCAGTTCTGTTGAATTTTGAGCTTGGTCGCCTCTTTTGATGTTGGTTGACAGAGGAGATATCATCATCGAAGAAATCATCGAACACAAGATTGATATCTTCTTCCCTTGTCTTTGAAGAACTTGGCTTCTTCTGTTCTGTCTGTGTCACCTCTGTTGATTTGCGATCAGAGGCACTTGATGTACTTTCATCAAAGGACACGTTAACGCTCTCTTGAATGACACGAGTTCTGGTGTTGTAGACTATGTAGGCCTTAGAGGTTAAGGAATAACCAATAAAGATTCCTTCGTCCGCCTTTTTGTCGAATTTACCCAGCTGTTATCTGTCGTTCAAGATGTAGCACTTGCAGCCAAAAACATGAAAGAATTTTACATTTGGCCTTCTGTTGTTGATGAGTTCATAGGAAGTCTTTATAAATCTTTTTACTATGACAGCTCTGTTTTGGGTAAAACAGGCTGTTGAGACTGCCTCTGCCCAGAAGTTGATGGGAAGGACAGAGCCGGCCAACATGGTTCTGGTGGCTTCTACCAGAGTTCTGTTCTTCCTTTCCACTACACCATTATGTTGTGGAGTTCTGGCAGCTTAGAAGTTCTGGGAGATTCCTTCTTCTGAAAGATAGGCATCTATTCTTGTATTCTTGAATTCTGACCCATTATCACTTCTCAAATTTTGCACTTTTAATCATAACAGAACCTGTATCCTTCTCAACAAACTTATTAGAATTTCTGGGACATCAGATTTTACTCTGATGAACTCAATCCAAGTGTATCTAGAAAATTCATCAATAAGTACTAGAATATACTTCTTGCCCGATAGACTTTGCACAGAGATAGGACCACAGAGATCCACATGAAGCATGTGCAAAGGTCTGGGACAACTATGATCACTCTTAGTTCTGTGTGAAGATCTTTTCATCTTTCCCAATTCACAGGCAGAACAGAGATGGTCTTTGTCAAATTTCAGTGGAGGAAGTCCTTTTACTAGATTTAATTTCACGAGCTTGTCAAGATTTGAAAAATTCAAATGGGCAAATCTTTTATGCCAAAGCCAGGCATCTTCATTTTTTAAAGACACTAAACAGAGCTTCTCTGTTGTAGAGTTTTGGTTAGGATTGAAATTCATTTTATAAAGATTGCCTTTTCGGTCGGCTCTTAAGAGTTCTTGACCAGACTCGGAAAGCAACAGAGAACAGTACTTCTTCCTAAAATTGACATCGAACCCATGATCACAGAGTTGACTTATGCTAAGCAGATTATGGTTTAATCCTTCAACATAAGCAACCTCAGAAACTGAAACACCACCATTGACTAATGTATCGTATCCTCTAATATGTCCGCCATTATATCCTCCAAAGGTTACTGCACTTCCATTTTTGTTCTTGAAAGAAGTAAGCAGCTCCTTATTCCCCGTCATGTGCCTTGAGCATCCTGAATCTAAATACCAGATCTGCACATGGGGTTTCTGCAAGACAGATTAGTTTCTTTTAGGTACCCATTGCATTTTGGGTCCTTTCTTGTTAGGTTTGGGGGCGTTCATGGGCTTACCTTCTGGCTTTCCATTTTGGGATGGTATGCCAGAGGGTTTCTTCTGTGCATTCTGAATAGTCTTGGGATTTTCCCTTTGAAATGACTGATTCAGAACACAGTGAGGACCATTTATATGGTTCTTTAACTGTAACAGAAGTTTAATACAATTGCATTTGATAGAACATGAAGATTGATGCAAATTGTCGTTTTTATTCAAAGACTGTTGTTTAAAAGGAGCTTGATTTTGAAAAACTTTAGGACCAGATGTCTTTACGTACATTCTGTCCTGTGATTTAAAATTGTTGTTTCTTGGAGCAAACTCTCTTGACACAAAACTGTTTCTCTTTTGATTTACAACAAGTGTAGAAGTAGGTTGGTCATTGACTTTCCATTTTCCTTTCTGCTCTGTTGTAAATTTGACTTGATCATAAGCGTAAGGAACAGAGGTATAGTCTTCATAAATAATCTTAGCTTTTCCTCTTTTCTTTTCTTCTATCCCATTAGAGGAAAGAATTCCGATACCCTTATTTTTCAAATTTGGCAAAGGTATTGTAATACCCCGCTTTAAAAAAATAAAAAATAAAACGTGTACTTTAACGTCTCAAAAATATATCGTATTTAAAAATGTCAATCAATTATAGTTGAGGGGCTAAAAGTGTCAATTAACCAAAGTTTTATTAATTAATAATAATAATAACTAATTAATAAGTATATATATATGTGTTATGATCCTAGAGTAAACTACATAAATCTCGTCCCTCTCTCCACCGCCTCTTCTCTTCTCTCCCTCTCTCAAATCTCTCTTCTCCTTTCTCTCTAAGATTTCTCTTAAACCGGAGAAGTAATCAAAGATACAATTACATATTCGGAATCACATCTCGTCAAATACTTCGAAGAGGTATAACTTTATCCCTATGTTATTAAGTTTTTGTGTAGTCTCTTGAGATTGATTTCTATTTGGGTTTAAGTTTAGATTATGTATTATTGCAAAGTTATGATGATATACTTGTTTAAAAATGTTTTGTTTGGTCAAAAATGAATTAGGATTAAAAAGGGTAAAGTTTAGAATCAAAATGGTGAGTTTTGTGGTTAGGTGGTTAGTTGCTCACCAAGTGTTCGGTTTAAAGTCTAAGAGAGTAAAGTTTTGTGATTAAGCTTAAGAGATTAATCATTAACCTCCATTTTGACGTTTAGTATGTTAATTTGTATTTGGAACATGTTTAATTGAGTAAAAGTTGAAGTTTGGTTCGTAAAAATGAATGACGAAAAGTTTGAAAATCGGACGTTACGGTATGTGCAGGTCCGTACTTTGACAGCGCATAACTCACAAACCGTAAGTCCGATTGAGCTCAAATTTTACATGTGAAAGGTCCTCAATGTGTTTTACAATTCTTATGAAGGGCCTTAAACCCAGTTTTGACTCTAAATAGCTTAAAATAACGTGTTTTCTGGACTGATGGTAGCATACTCGGATCAGTTTCGGTGTTTTTATAAATTCCGTATAAAATCAACCGATGATTCAAATGAGGTGATTCCAATTCGAGTAGAACCGTAGGAGGTCAGAGAACAGATTTCATTTAGATCTTATAAGCTGGTTTGGTCTCTAAGTATGAGAAAAACGGTCGAAAAGAAGGGGCTTAGGAGCTGTCATGTACGGTTCTGCATTATGTCGGGTTTAGTTTTCGAAATACGTATCGGGTTGTCCGTTTTGAAATTTAAGTTGCTTAGGTACCATTAGAGCCAAAAATTAGTATTAGAATGATTATGATGTGAGTTTTATATTGTTCAAGTGATAACAATTTATAGTTTAAAATAGGTACTCGATCTCGAACAACTCCGTCATGAACCTCGTTTGATCGTGCTTTACATCCCAATTTCGTTTAAGATTCTGTGGATTTTGGGTGAAAGACTGAATCTTTTGGAAAATGCTTGGAAGTGTTTCTGGATAAGCGATCAAGGTGAGTTTTACTTTAAAACGTTTTTCAACTGGGATACATATATATGTGATATATATATATATATGAGATGGACATATACGGATTGAGATTATGATACATGATGTGATTATGTGTTTATATTGAGACGTATATGTGGTTGGAATGTGGTAACGTTTTTATAAAAGAAAATGTGATATATATATGGTTGGAATGTGATGAAAGGTTTTATAAATGACAATATGATATATTGGTACACATATATATTGTATTTATATGTGCATTACACTACACGAGAGCACTTGTCGAACTATGCCGGCGGATGTTTGATGTAATTGTTGTACATCGGTGCTGTAATTGTTGTACAGCGGTGCTGTAATTGTTGTACAGCGAAGAGTTGGCTCGCAACCAACTAATATGGCCATGGGAATGATGGGAAGGATGAGTGGTACACGATGCACGAGTCTTATTTGGTATTTAAGTCTTTGTGATATATGTGTATTTATATAAAGGATTTTATACGAATTGGTTTTATAACGATTTTGAAATGACAGGGATTATCTCACTAGACCGTTTGGTCTAACCCTCATTTTGTTTTTAAAAATATGTATTCCAGGTCGAGGAAATTATAGCGGCAAAGGAAAGGATAAAGAGTAGGACGTTTTTTTATGACTGATGTTGATTAGGAAGCTTTTTTGTATTTTGTAGTTTCGAGGCTATGGGACCGTATGTGAATTATTATGTAATTTTCTTTTATGAATGTAACGATGTTATGCAATATATGTTATTTGTGGTATGTTTGGGAAACCGGGTCGTTACAGATGGTATCAGAGCCCTAGTTTAAGGGATTTAGGTATTTGGATTTATACCTAGACTTAAACTGCATGTGAAGTAGGATGTCCCCATTATTTTAGAACCTTGGGATGTTAAGTATAAAAAGGTAGAAGAACATCATGTAAGGTAATTTCAAATTACATTTCGCCAGTGTAATTGTGAACTTACAAGTACATGTTTGAACCGGAATACCTTGTTATATGGGGTATGTGCTTATGTGTATATTAACCTTGTTTGAATCAACAGAGTGACAAGTCGGACTTGACGTATGGATAGAGACGAAGACAGGTATATTTCTATAAACTATACACGTGCTAAAGTGCTATTTGACTTGGTGTAAACCAATCATTTGTGTCTCCATCCTTTTGTTGCTTATCTGCATTAGAAAAATATTTGATAATTATGTTAGAGATAAAAATGGGTGTGCTAAATTACTGTTGTTCTGATTTTGCTAATGTGTGGTGTGTGATGTCTTGAGTGTAAAGAATAATAGTAGTGTGTGGAACGTGGTGATTATGTGTGGAGAGTAATGGTAGTATGTGAAGTTTTGACATTGTCATGAAGGCGACGATTTAGTGTGGTGTGTAGATTATACAAAGTGTGATTGTTGACGCTATTTAGAAGAGTATTGTTTAAATGTGTGGGGTGATGTGGATAAGATTGTAGCAGTTTATAATTAGCAAGCGTGCGAGGTGTGGTTGTTTCGAACATTGAGTGTGATTTCAAATTAACTTGGTTAAATTTATGGTATAAGGTGTAAATAATGCAAGAAAGTGTTGTCTGCATTAGCTTATGAGAACTAGGTTGTTAATAGCCTAGACTTAAGCTGAGGGGTATTATTTGATGATTATTGTGGTGTGTTTATTAGTTGGTTGAGAAGTTGGTATTGTATGCCAATATAGATGTGTAAGTCTTTGATTGGTCATCGACTTTTGCGTTTATGTTAAGTTATAACATTAGATTGTTATTACTAAAAGTGTTATGATCTGAATTTTTCCTATGGAATGTTTTGATTGGGAGTTTAGACTGAAAAGAAAAATGATTAAGGGACTAGGATTTATATCTAAAATAATATGTTTATGCTGGAGTGAGAAGTGAAGGTTCTACGATATTGTGATATTTATTGATCTTCTTAAGTGAAGGATTCATGTTCTCTGTTCTCATTAATAGTGATCCATTTATTGACAAGATTATTTTGTTTGGATTAGACATTGATGAAAATGTCAGATTCGGTTTTTGGTATTAAGTTCAGGATTTTGAAGTAAGTAGTGAGTGTATAGGGAATGGAAATGGTTTGATTAAAACCATTTGGGAATTGAGAAATGTCTGACATTTAGTGTTATTTGTGATGAACGGACATGACACAACCGTTGAATATTTTGATGATGGATTTTGATTGAACCATTTGGTTAGAATTCATATTGCAAGTAGAGATGTGGATTTGGTGTTAGGTTTGTTTAAGAAATGAAAAGAGATCATGGGTATGTGATGTTAATGTTGAAGAACTTTCTTTATGGAGTTGTTTAAGTTAAAGAGTTGTTTTAGACCCTATGCTTGACTTGGCATGTTAAGTCTCATGTGTAAATCAATGAGATGATGACGCGTTTGCCGTTGCGTTTAAGAATTTGATTTAGTGATAATATTATAGTTGGAAATTTGGTTATGTTTAGAGAATGACATGATGATGATTATAGATCGGAGTGATAATATGATCATTAGTTGATTTGGAATGTCAAGATAAATGTTTAAGCCTTTAATAGGTTGATTAAAATTTTATAGACTTGTTAAGTAACGACATTTATTGTTATTATAAGACGTATTATGATTCTACTGTGTTGGTCCCGAAGGCCTATACAAGTTTGTAGAAGGGGGGGGGGGGGGTTGAATACAAACACACAAATTTTACTTTTCTAAATTGTTTATTGATAAATCATTAACAATTTACAGCTTGTTGCGGAGACAAGATTAAGGATAAACCTAAATCTAAACAAGTTGGAACACTAAGGTTTCTTGCACTAAGAGAGATAAGGAAATTACTAATAATAACCTATCTTGAGATAAGAGATTGAACTTGTCCAGAGTTAGCAATTTACTTCAAATGAAGTGAGTTCATCTCTTTATATACTGCATGCATTTAATGCAATTCAGTATATACTTTACACGTGTCATCAGCTGGTTGGTTGCATGTCATTGACCTTGGTTGACAACCTTAGTAGCCGTATGGATGAATAGTGTAGTATCAGAGTGGTTGTACGATTTCAGATATTCGGAGGTTCTTTTCTGGCATTTCGTACGGAGTCGTGCAAGGGTGGATAAGACAAAAGTATTTTGTACGGAGGACTTCATGATCAGCTTTCGTTGATTCAGCGATCTATCATTTCATATCAGCGAATGATAGAGTTCAGCGATAGCTGAAGTCTTGTACTTGATACTTCACGTTGAGTGGACAAATCTGAGTCTTCGCTTATCCGCATCAGTTCATTAGGAGACATGTCGCTGGTTCTTGATCTTGATCTTCGACTTCAGCGTAGAACCTTTGTTGACGTGAAACTTGTCTTCAGGGATCATAAGTAAACAACTAACTTATCAGCGATCATCATAATGACTGAACAGACTCAGCATTTATGGTGAACAGTTTCGCTGAATGTTTAACTTAAAAGAGCGTGAGTTCCTATCAGCGGTACTGGAAGATCTTAGTACTTATCAGCGATAGTGAAACTCTGATACATATTGTTTACTTACAATTTTCACTAAGTATATAAGAGAGGGTCATTATCAAATCACTGAGGGTTTGGATCAACATACTGAGATGTTGATGCTAAGTTATTATGTATGGTAATTTATGGTAAATAGAAAGAAATGAACCACATCTCAATTGGAGTTTATCTTGTGAAATAAATTGATATTTATGATTAAAATGCGTTGGTCAAGTTAAAGTAGCTAGAGATAAAGAAAAGGAAATTGTATTGTTTTGTGCGGTAAGGATCGGTAGTTATAATGCAATAGCCGAGAAGAGCAGTTGAGTTCGAAGACTGTTGTTGTGGCCATGAATCGGTTAAGGATAATTAGGGAGTGGTAAGCGTTGAGATGTCTACAACCTTTGTTCACATATTATGATTTATAGAATGGATTACAAGAATTCTTGGGAAAGTGTTTTCGAGATTAAAACACTGATCATTAAGGAATTGTTTGCGGTAAATCTAAGTAAGAAAGCCGGGATGACTTAATATATATATATATATAGTTATCTGATTTTATGGTCGCTATGGTTAATTAAAAGAATTTTGGAATTCGAGACCCCTGAATTAATAGACTTGAGTGGAAGATAAAATTTAAGATGATTGGTTTTCCTGTTAAACAGAGATTATGGGTTAATCAGAGTTGCGTAGAGAAAGCGTGATAATCTGTTATTAATTGTGTTTGGATTTGAAAGATGGTTCAAAGTGGTAACAAAAGTTATATTATGAGAACTAAAAGTGGTTGGTAGTTTAATTTGGAATGATTGATTTAACATTTGCAATTGTTAGCAAGCTTCATATTGAAGGTGTAAGTTAGAATTTCGGAAAGGTATAGTGAAAGTGTAAAATGTAGCATTGTGCATAATTTCAAGATATCGATGCTAGATTATGTCTGAAGTTGATGATTATTAGTAAAATTTTCCATATATCGAAATGAATTGTGATATAGATATTTTATGCTAAATTATGCACGATGAGATTTTTCTTGGTGTTGAAAGAGGCACAAAGTGAAATAAAGACATATTGATATTAATTTTGTTAAAAATATATTTTTTGATGGTTGTTATATAGATGGGTATGGAGTGCTTATTAAGTTAATTTCGATAGTCTCGATTGGAGTTCGATGTAGTAGTGAGCATAAAGCAACCGTACCTTTTTGCTTAATCGAATTCCGGGACGGAATTCTTTTAAGGGGGAGATGTTGTAATACCCCGCTTTAAAAAAAATAAAAAATAAAACGTGTACTTTAACGTCTCAAAAATATATCGTATTTAAAAATGTCAATTAATTATAGTTGAGGGGCTAAAAGTGTCAATTAACCAAAGTTTTATTAATTAATAATAATAATAACTAATTAATAAGTATATATATATGTGTTATGATCCTAGAGTAAACTACATAAATCTCGTCCCTCTCTCCACCGCCTCTTCTCTTCTCTCTCTCTCTCAAATCTCTCTTCTCCTTTCTCTCTAAGATTTCTCTTAAACCGGAGAAGTAATCAAAGATACAATTACATATTCGGAATCACATCTCGTCAAATAGTTCGAAGAGGTATAACTTTATCCCCATGTTATTAAGTTTTTGTGTAGTCTCTTGAGATTGATTTCTATTTGGGTTTAAGTTTAGATTATGTATTATTGCAAAGTTATGATGATATACTTGTTTAAAAATGTTTTGTTTGGTCAAAAATGAAGTAGTATTAAAAAGGGTAAAGTTTAGAATCAAAATGGTGAGTTTTGTGGTTAGGTGGTTAGTTGCTCACCAAATGTTCGGTTTAAAGTCTAAGAGAGTAAAGTTTTGTGATTAAGCTTAAGAGATTAATCATTAACCTCCATTTTGACGTTTAGTATGTTAATTTGTATTTGGAACATGTTTAATTGAGTAAAAGTTGAAGTTTGGTTCGTAAAAATGAATGACGAAAAGTTTGGAAACCGGACGTTACGGTATGTGCAGGTCCGTACTTTGACAGCGCATAACTCACAAAGCGTAAGTCCAATTGAGCTCAAATTTTACAGGTGAAAGGTCCTCAATGTGTTTTACAATTCTTATGAAGGGCCTTAAACCCAGTTTTGAATCTAAATAGCTTAAAATAACATGTTTTCTGGACTGATCGTAGCATACTCGGATCAGTTTCGGTGTTTTTATAAATTCCGTATAAAATCAACCGATGATTCAAATGAGGTGATTCCAATTCAAGTAGAACCGTAGGAGGTCAGAGAACAGATTTCATTTAGATCTTATAAGCTGGTTTGGTCTCTAAGTATGAGAAAAACGGTCAAAAAGAAGGGGCTTAGGAGCTGTCACGTACGGTTCTGCATTATGTCGGGTTTAGTTTTCGAAATGCGTATCGGGTTGTCCGTTTTGAAATTTAAGTTGCTTAGATACCATTAGAGCCAAAAATTAGTATTAGAATGATTATGATGTGAGTTTTATATTGTTCAAGTGATAACAATTTATAGTTTAAAATAGGTACTCGAGCTCGAACAACTCCGTCATGAACCTCGTTTGATCGTGCTTTACATCCCAATTTCGTTTAAGATTCTGTGGATTTTGGGTGAAAGACTGAATCTTTTGGAAAAGGCTTGGAAGTGTTTCTGGATAAGCGATCAAGGTGAGTTTTACTTTAAAACGTTTTTCAACTGGGATACATATATATGTGATATATATATGAGATTGACATATACGGATTGAGATTATGATACATGATGTGATTATGTGTTTATATTGAGACGTATATGTGGTTGGAATGTGGTAACGTTTTTATAAAAGAAAATGTGATATATATATGGTTGGAATGTGATGAAATGTTTTATAAATGACAATATGATATATTGGTACATATATATATTGTATTTATATGTGCATTACACTACACGAGAGCACTTGCCGAACTATGCCGGCGGATGTTTGATGTAATTGTTGTACATCGGTGTTGTAATTGTTGTACATCGGTGCTGTAATTGTTGTACAGCGAAGAGTTGGCTCGCAACCAACTAATATGGCCATGGGAATGATGGGAAGGATGATGTGGTATTTAAGTCTTTGTGATATATGTGTATTTATATAAAGGATTTTATATGAATTGGTTTTATAACGATTTTGAAATGACAGGGATTATCTCACTAGACCGTTTGGTCTAACCCTCATTTTGTTTTTAAAAACATGTATTCCAGGTCGAGGAAATTATAGCGGCAAAGGAAAGGATAAAGAGTAGGACGTTTTTTTTATGACTGATGTTGATTAGGAAGCGTTTTTGTATTTTGTAGTTTCGAGACTATGGGACCGTATGTGAATTATTATGTAATTTTCTTTTATGAATGTAACGATGTTATGCAATATATGTTATTTGTGGTGTGTTTGGGAAACCGGGTCGTTACAGGTATAAATTTGTTATGTTTCTTAAAGAATGAGACGTTTTTCAGAGAACCAGATTCAACAATTGCCTGTTTGGGTTTGTGCAAAGAAGTCTTAGGAGCACAGAAAATTTGCTCATCTACCTCAGAGTCAGAGTCACTGTCAGAGCACAGAAAGTCTCTGATGGCTCTGGTAGAGGTGTTAGACTCATTGGGTATCTTAGAGTTATCAGCTCTGGTGGATTTAAACTTTCTTATCTTTGGTTTTAAAGCATCACAAGCAGCATTCTCTTCAATTACTTTCAAAATATCCTCTTCAAAAGTTGTTCGTAAGGTTTCAGAGGATGGAGAGAAGACTGGGATTCCAGGATTAAGTTCTCTGTGTATTGTAGTACAAGAGGGTTCTGTAATGGAAGCAACAGACTTCTCCTCCTTGAAAGAATTGAAGTTAAAGATTTCTTTTGGATCAAGACTTTTGATGGAATCAGTAAGATTTATTTCAGCTCTTCCCTGATCAAGAATAAACTTTTCAGATGGTTTTGTAACCTTTTCTTGATTCAAGGAGTCATAGCTGACATTCCTTAAGCTTAGTCTTTTTGCTTTTGTAAAATCTGATATTTTGGCTCTTTTGAAAACATCAGTTCCAGAGATCACATCCTCTTGCATTTTTCCAATAGAGAAAGCAAAGGGATAAGATGCCTTTAACCTTCTTTTGTAAGGAACAATGTCATTAAACCCTAAACCTTGCTTGTCTTCTTGAGAATTGATTTTGCTATACACATTCTGTGCATCCTGGTACTTTTTGATTAAAATCTCCTTTTTCTGTAGGGATTGATGTAAAATTTCCCTCTCTCTCTGAAAATAGTCTTTTAAGCGACAGAGTTTAAACGTTCATTTTCAGATTTAGCAACTTCTTCAGCTTTTTGTTTCAAAATTTCTTCAAACTCTTTAACCCTTTTTGAAAACGTGCTTACTTTCTTTTGTTGTAAGACTTCTAGCTCAGATTTTTCTTTGGATATTTCTTCCTTTTCCTGTTCCAAGAGAGTTTTCTCTCTCTTGTAGAAGGACAGATCCTTCTGAGCTAGCTTTCTTAACTCTTTTTCCTCAGAAAGCTTTTGTTTTAAGAGTTGAAACTCTTCAGTAAGTAATGACACATGCATCTCAAGTTCTGAGTCAGACTTGGATTCAGAGAAATGTACCTTGGCACTGGGTCTGGTTGTCTCCAGCGCTCTGTTGTCTGGCTCTGTTACGGTCAGGGAAAATGCATGAGCCACATCTTCTTCTTTGGAATTTTATATTCTTCCTCCGGTCATCCAATCAACTTCCAAACTTCCATCATCCACAACAACAATGGCTTGCTCTGGTTCATCGTCAGAAGATGAATCAGAGATCCAGTTCTCCATCTCAGCAACATAGCTTCTTTCTCTGTAGTTGTACTTGTATTTATTCTTGTAATAATCTTGATCTTTTACAAGTTTTCCTTTACAGGTAGCAGAGAAATGGCCAGGTTTGTCGCATCTAAAGCAACGTCCATCATTCTGATTGATGGGTTGGGCAGCATCAGCCTTCTGTGGAGCAGGAGTATTGAAGTTCTGTTGACGTCTCTGTTCCGTCGGAGCTCTGTTGTGATGGTTCTGTTGTGGGGGTGCAGCATAAGCTCTGTTCTCATCTTTCTCATATCTACCTCTTATGTCGAATGCTCTGTTGCCAAATCTCTTGTTGAATTGTTGAGTGATTAATGCAAGAGATTTAGCAAACGCATTTATATTGTCATCTTCATCTGACGAGTTTTCTTTTGTATCACTTTCAGCTACCAAACTCTTACTCTTCTTCTTCTTTCCTCTGCTGGAACTTTCTCTGTTGGTCTTTCCTTCTGTGGATTTCTTTGATTCAGAGACTAACGCAATAGGTCCTGCAATGGTGGATTTGCCCTTTTGTTTGACAACATCCTTCTCTTGTGCGGCCAGAGTGCCATACACATCGGTAAGAGGCCATGCATCTAGATCTTGGTTAGCTTGTAAAGACATAGACAGATTTAACCATTCATCATTCAGACTTTTCAGGAACAAAACATTGTTATCTTCCTTCGACCTAACAACCCCACACTTTTTACATTTGTTTATCAAAACATTGAATCTGTTGTAGGTTTGTTGTAAGGTTTCCTCAGAAAGTGCCTTGAAATCGTTGTACTGATTTATACATTGGGTCCTTCTGTTCTTTTGGGTTTTGATGCCACCCTCAAGCTGATTATGAAGTTGATCCCAGATTTCTTTGGCAGTAACACATGAATCTAGTTCTTGAAATATTTCAATAGGAATGGCCATAATCAGAAGTCTAACCGCTTTTTAGATCATTTTCCATTTTTAATGTTTCTTCATCAGTGAATTCGGTGGTTTTGGGTTCAAGGTGAGCAGGAATCTCAGCAGTAGTTTGTGTTGCGGGTACACGTGGAACCAAAACCATGGGTTTGAATGGTCCATCCGTGACAGAACGCATTAAATCTCTGTCCATCCCCTCAAGGAAGTTAACCATCTTAATCTTCCATTGAGGATATTCATCTCTCAGAAGAGTAGGAGGCTTAGTCAGAGAACCAACAGTATAAATAGCGTTGATATGGTTATTTGCCATTTTTCAGAAAAATAGGGTATAACAGTTTCAAATGGATTTGAAAGAGTATAAACTGAAAGTACGTGAACAGTAACCAATGGAACGGTAATGAACAGTAGATAATATATTTAATCTAGACTGGAAAGCTTAAAACAGTGGTATATTAACTTTTAAACTTTAAACTGTAAAACAGAGTATACTAGGAAGCTTTGAAATGCACACACAATCAACAACAATGAATCAACCTTGGTAGATTGGATTGTTTGATTTAAGAAAATCAAGCAAGCTCTGATACCAATTGTAGGTTCCCAGATTCACGTTGAATCACATTAATGGTAGTAATATAGACAGCGGAAGCATTTAAATATAAAGCCATTAAAGTGAGTGATTGTGTAAATTATATTGTAATAGTGAGAATCAATTATAGAACAGGATAATGATAACAAGATCAAATAAGAAACGCTGCTCGTATATTGATAATGGATAGCACCAAGAACAAGATCAATGGTGTATCCTGAAATCTCACAGGGAACAATATCGTACGGAGGTAGTGCTCGGGATTGCTGTAGTGTGTGCTTAAACAATTGTGGAAAACTATTCTTCCCAAAGGTTACAATTGTTTGTTCCACTACCTCTCTATTTATAGCCCTGATAAAGTGAAGACAGTGTACTATCGTACCCTAGAATGACACGTGGAAAGTGTGTCTCCTAATTTTAGGGAATACGTGGAATGTATGGACACTTGTCTAACACTTGGGATTTCTTACGAGACTTAGGCATTACAGAGGTCTTCACTACAACAGAGCTCATAGACCAGAGCTCTGTTGGTCTTCGGGTTGTGAACAGTTCTTCTGTTGATCTTCTGACAGAGCTCTGTTGAGCTCTGTTAGTTCCACCAGAACTCTGTTGAGTTGATCTTGAAGCTTTTTCTTCTAAGTCTTCTGCTGCATCTCTGATGGTCTTCTGACTTGATAATATTTTCAATACTTTTACATTACAGATACTTGGGTCTAACACCATAAATATAGCATTCAAACAACGATCTAAAATATAAATCAAAACTGCCAAAATTTGGCCATCACCACAATTTAACAAAATTTAATAATGGGTTTGCGGAAAACAACCCTAAACACAGCTGAGATTAAGTCTATAATATTCAAAATAGAAGGCTTCTAATCTCTAAGATGCAAACTCCAGCTCACATCTTTCCCTTCCCTTTGTCCAAGCTTCCTATCCCTGCTTACCTGAAAAGGTTTTTAGTTTTGAAAGCGAGGGTTAGACCATGAGGTCTAGTGAGTTCCCTCAAAAGTCACGCCAAAGTATTTCAGTTTATAAAATCAGTTATGAAAGCATTTATACCAATCATAACAGGCACACTAAAATGATATGCACACATTGACACATGCTACTGGCATACGCTATAGTCACACACACCGTGACAACGCTATAAGGCACACACACGCTATGGTCACACACACCGTGACAGCGCAATAGGGCACACACTGCCCATATATGAAACAAATTCATATATTTATATATAATTATTATGGGACACACCCCCATTTGACACCAAAGCCAGAGCATGGTCACACACGTATAAATCACACATATAAATCACACATTGAATCTTTGTTTTGAAATAGAAGCAATTGAAAAGCACACTATTAGATAATAACCATGCCACACACTTACTCTTAGCTTTGAAATAAAAGCAGTTTGTAACCACACAATTAAATCACACTTTTCATGCATAGTTTAAAGAAAACGTACGAGCATTTGTCGATAAAAACATGCATAAAGTTTCACACTTAAAAAGGGGATTTAGGATCAGAAAGACTCACCTTTGATTAGTGTCGAACGCACTCTTGATATATCTCCAAGCTTAACCAAACGGACACCTACGGATAATAGAACTGTCTAATTCTACTGTCCGTTTACTGAACTTTCCGGACACTCACAACTTTCCGAATACTTACCACTTTCCGGACACCACTATCCGGACAAAGGTCCGGACACTTCCTACGGATATCACACTTTCCGGATACTCATCCAGAACTAGAACTTACCCGGAAACCCCTTATACCCGGAAACTATGAACAACGCCCGGAAACCCCCACTATTCGGACAATACTGTTCGGACGGGGCGACGTCCGGAAACTACGGGCTGGACGAAAACAATTTCCCCAAAAGTGATTAAAAACTTGTTTTATGCTAAAGGCTCGATTAGGCAATCATAAGGGTTCATCCTTCAATCATAAACGCTCACTTAATCCACTTTTAATCCCTTAAATCGGTTTATAAGAGCAAAACTCTCAAAATACACTTTTAAGGATATTTGGGTGAAGAACTCATTGAATCAAGGTTTTCTCACTCAAATGCTCATACCATGCAGAAAGGAAACACCAAACTAACAAGGAGGAAGAATATAGAGAAGATTACCTTACTGATTTCTCCTCTTCTTTGATTTCTTTCCCAAAACCTCTTCTCTTCTTCCCTTTCTTTCTCTCATCAGCCGCCAAACACCCCTAATCAAGAGGATAATATTGATTTTTGGTTGATGCCCTAGGGATTTGGTCCATTATATACTTCCCATTAATTGCACAAGGACCCCTTAACTAAACATTCATTCCTTTCACTTTTACCACCAAACTTTCAAAACCTACTAGGATTTGGGTTATTACAACAAGAGACTACAAAATTATCAGGTTTATAGGACGTAAACAACGTTTATATCTTCTAATAAACTGTTTTGGAGGACTTAAGTTTGTAAGACTAAATGATTGAGCGACATATATAGAAGAAGAGAATAACAACCAACTTAATGAGACTATCAACCATTTAGAGTTTTCTAACATATTTCGTCCCTTTTTTCATAAAAAGAAGAGAATAACAATGAACTTTATAAGAGTTGAAAAAGGATCAAAAAGCATAGTTTAGACCAACGATGTTTAGTTTCATAAACATAAATGCTGAAAAACTAACCGGTACAAAGAATAATGACAAGAAAGATAAGGAGGTAGGGAATTCTTTGTTGAGCCATTTTTGTTCTTATTTTGAGAAATAGATATTGTATTTTGTGAATCCCTCAAGGTATATATAGGTACGGTGAATGGTTAAATAAGAAAATACAATTACTAGTGCAATTAAAAAAATATCCTACATGTTAAATGACAATCCATACAAATCTTTTATATATATCCAAATCAAGCAACTTGTTTTAAAAGAGCTACTTTGATTGCAACCCTGAATATTTTGATCATACTTAAATATATTAAATAGTCATCAATTGGAAAAATATATGATAACTGATTTAAAATACTCATCAGTTTGATTACTATACAACATTTCAATTACCATCATCATCATCGCTTTTTGTTATCCTAATTAGGTTTTTTTCATGTTTTTTCCTATCAAACAAAAAGTCCAAATAATTGTGATTGTAAAAAAACAACTCATAGTAAACAACAAACAATTACTTGCAATACCCCCAATGTAGTTACTTATGACTTTTGGCTCTCTTAAATGCGTCTTGTATTATGTGTTGTGTGTTACACTAGGGCAATTTGATATGTCGTTAATCAGAACTCGAGCTTTAAATCCTAAGAGAATCCCAAACGTTTTTTGGATGTAACATTATGTATCTTTATGCGCACATAGTTAGCTAATGCGCACCTACGCTAGTTCCCCTGGGTTGTAATGTTAATAGTCATACAAACCTTCTTCTGGACCTAAGGGTCTTGAAATGATAATCTTTATGTAGCAAACCGAATGTCATATATTAAACTACCTCTCAGAATTACGAACCCAAACTTGTAGATGCACTCTCCCTTTCATATGTCTTATGAAGCTTAATATGTTAAATTTTTAATAAGTGACGTTTTGGAGTTTTTAATACATGCACTAACATTGTAAAACGACAAACATTAATACTTACATAGAACGATAATTTTCACTAGATAGGTTCTTTCTCTTCGGGAATTAAAGGAAGAAAAACTAAGTTTCATCAAAAACATAGAACGAACACAAGGGGAACGGACAAAGGTATAGGAAATACGGTATATACCATCCTCGAAAATGATTAGAAGTAAAAAAATAGAATAATATATAGAAAACATATATGAATATATATATATATATATATATATATAGGTGGTTTCATTTGCAAACCACTCTTATGTAGCAAACTATGAAACCCATCTCTTTACCATAGATTGAATTCATCAACGGTTAAGATGCATTTGTTGTAATTATGGTAATAATTAAATTATTTTAGTTTTTTTATAGAAAAGAAATTGATGAAAGGGCAAACTTGTCCATTGACATCCCATCTCAAATTAGAAATTCGGATGAAAAACAAGTTTTACATGAAAGAATTTTTATTTAAGGTAAAAAATCAATTTCCAAATAATTACTAAGTCATAAACAGCAACTTTATTGTTAATTATGGTAATTGTTTTTTAATTTTAGATATATATTAAATCTTGACCGTTTTTACATGGAGGATCAATTTTAAAATTTTATTTTCCATAACGATTGACACAAAACAGGTCGCAAACGAAGTGAAAGGCCGATGAAAACGAAGATGAAATCCAGTGTCGTAGTGTCGGCACTGGATCGGGATAGTGTGGCCTGTCTTTTTTAGGACCACGAGATTAAGTTATCGCCCAAATAGACACAATAACCGGAGGTGGAGTGTCGAGTGTCGGGGCACCCACCCCAGTCAGCGTCGGTGTAACTGATGAGCGAGGTCGCCGGTGAAGGGTAGAGATATAGACCATGATCTAGGGTACCTGACAGGTACCTGATAATCCGCTTTAAAACGTGCATATGTGCCTCTTTCGGGTCATGCATGAACAAACAAACCTGTTGTACGGCGTTCGAGATGTCGGGACGGGTGAAGGTGAGATATAGAAGGGCCCCGGCTAAGCGGCGATAAAGTGTAGGATCCGAGCATGGTCTGTTGCCTATGGTTAAGATGGCTTATTGGCTGCCCCTTTGGTTTCTGTTTGGTGGTTTAAGTTTTGTTCGTTTTGGTAGTTATTCTCCTGTTTCGTATGGCTTCGTTCGGTTGTATTAACATTTTGGTGGTAATAAAATTGGTTGTTTGCCGTTCAAAAAAAAATATATAGGGTTTGGTTCACGTGAGACTAACCTGTTTTCGTGATACCACAATTTTACACTTGAAACTTCACACCAAAACATCTTGAAGTTAAAAAAAATGCCGAACCTTCACAAGTAACCTTCATAGTGTTTTGTTGTGAAGTTTGAAGTGTAAAATTGTAGTTTCACGAAAACAGTTTGGTTTCAGATGATCACGAAAACAATAAGTCATAACAAAATTGTTTTGTTATGACTCCACCGATCGGTCTAGATTTCTTTTTACCCTTCTCACCTTAAGTCCACTTCTCATAGGATCCTTTAACACTTTTGTTAACCATGTTAACCAATCATATCAATTCCTTCATTTTTGGTTGAATAATTGGTTGATTTTTAGTACAAGGTGAGTATTGTATTTTAAAATTTATTTTATTTTCCTTTTTTTGTTAGTGGGTGGTTTACCTAAATGCAAGGGTGGATAATAGTGAAAGTTATTTTTATGATTTTTTTTCTTTCCAAATATCAATTTCAATAATATTGATCTCTAATTTTATTTTTGAATTTAGAAAATCTCTATTTTCTATATATGAATTTTGCACATAATGATTGTGTAGTGAACAAATAAACTATAGATTTATAGGTGCTAACTTAAATACATATGCATATGTAAATCGACCTAATTAGAGTAGTGATGCACATATCGTAAATGTTCAATGATGAACAATCAGTATTTTTATTAGTGTTTCATGACCAAACCCTGGCTCTCTTTTTTAATTTATTTACAAATATGTCATTGCTTAATATGGACCATATATCTACTTTTTAAATGGTCAGGATGGGTTAACATCATTTACATGCATGGTTAACAAAAAAATGTGACCCTATAATATAATATTGTTATTATTAAGTTTTTAAAGAAAATTAGCTATTATGTAAAAAAAGATCAATACACCTCTTAGTTAATTGTTGAAATTTAACGAAGTTAGTTTCATGGAAAAAAAGTGTAATTTTTAAAACATAAGAACTTTAGTCATAGTTTTTGACATACCTTAATTCACTTAGATAAAAGTGAAAGTTAGAAGATAGAAGAGGGATGTTTTCTGTCAAAGAGCATTTATCTCCTTATAAAACGTGTGAGCTATGTTTGTTCTGATTAAAACTCAAATATTTATCAGAGCTCAAATGGCTGATCCTTTGAAGGCAAAAGGCAAGACAACACCAATCATATTATCTCGAGAGCAGATCGAGTCACAATTTGGTCAAACCTTGGATGAAGCTGCACAAAAGCTTAATGGTAATCATAATCTTTTGTTTTCAAATAATTACACTTGTTTTTACATAATTGGAATGATTATAATTTTGGCCTCTAATCACTTAACAAATGTCTCTTCTTTCTTGATGTTGTTTTACAGTTTCTGTATCTACACTGAAACGCAAGTGCAAGGATAAGGGCATAAAGTGGCAAGGAAAAGATCATTTCAAGAAGAATCAAAACGTCAAGAATGATAAAGGAGGAGCAATTCAAGGCAACAATGGAGGGAGTACATCTTTGGATGAAAATATAGTGACCATAAAAGTAGAGTATGCAGGTGATGTGGCCAAGTTCACTGTAGATTCATAAACAAACAATAAGAAGTCAAAGTTTAGACCAACGATGTTTAGTTTCATAAACATAAATGCTGAAAAACTAACCGGTACAAAGAATAATGACAAGAAAGATAAGGAGGTAGGGAATTCTTTGTTGAGCCATTTTTGTTCTTATTTTGAGAAATAGATATTGTATTTTGTGAATCCCTCAAGGTATATATAGGTAGGGTGAATGGTTAAATAAGAAAATACAATTACTAGTGCAATTAAAAAAATATCCTACATGTTAAATGACAATCCATACAAATCTTTTATATATATCCAAATCAAGCAACTTGTTTTAAAAGAGCTACTTTGATTGCAACCCTGAATATTTTGATCATACTTAAATATATTAAATAGTCATCAATTGGAAAAATATATGATAACTGATTTAAAATACTCATCAGTTTGATTACTATACAACATTTCAATTACCATCATCATCATCGCTTTTTGTTATCCTAATTAGGTTTTTTTCATGTTTTTTCCTATCAAACAAAAAGTCCAAATAATTGTGATTGTAAAAAAACAACTCATAGTAAACAACAAACAATTACTTGCAATACCCCCAATGTAGTTACTTATGACTTTTGGCTCTCTTAAATGCGTCTTGTATTATGTGTTGTGTGTTACACTAGGGCAATTTGATATGTCGTTAATCAGAACTCGAGCTTTAAATCCTAAGAGAATCCCAAACGTTTTTTGGATGTAACATTATGTATCTTTATGCGCACATAGTTAGCTAATGCGCACCTACGCTAGTTCCCCTGGGTTGTAATGTTAATAGTCATACAAACCTTCTTCTGGACCTAAGGGTCTTGAAATGATAATCTTTATGTAGCAAACCGAATGTCATATATTAAACTACCTCTCAGAATTACGAACCCAAACTTGTAGATGCACTCTCCCTTTCATATGTCTTATGAAGCTTAATATGTTAAATTTTTAATAAGTGACGTTTTGGAGTTTTTAATACATGCACTAACATTGTAAAACGACAAACATTAATACTTACATAGAACGATAATTTTCACTAGATAGGTTCTTTCTCTTCGGGAATTAAAGGAAGAAAAACTAAGTTTCATCAAAAACATAGAACGAACACAAGGGGAACGGACAAAGGTATAGGAAATACGGTATATACCATCCTCGAAAATGATTAGAAGTAAAAAAATAGAATAATATATAGAAAACATATATGAATATATATATATATATATATAGGTGGTTTCATTTGCAAACCACTCTTATGTAGCAAACTATGAAACCCATCTCTTTACCATAGATTGAATTCATCAACGGTTAAGATGCATTTGTTGTAATTATGGTAATAATTAAATTATTTTAGTTTTTTTATAGAAAAGAAATTGATGAAAGGGCAAACTTGTCCATTGACATCCCATCTCAAATTAGAAATTCGGATGAAAAACAAGTTTTACATGAAAGAATTTTTATTTAAGGTAAAAAATCAATTTCCAAATAATTACTAAGTCATAAACAGCAACTTTATTGTTAATTATGGTAATTGTTTTTTAATTTTAGATATATATTAAATCTTGACCGTTTTTACATGGAGGATCAATTTTAAAATTTTATTTTCCATAACGATTGACACAAAACAGGTCGCAAACGAAGTGAAAGGCCGATGAAAACAAAGATGAAATCCGATGAAGACAGGGTTGAAACGCAGGTGAACGGAAATGAAACGGAGTTGAGCAGCGATGAACCAATGAAACTGTAACAACCTAAATTTCAAGTTTGAGATATGAAAGTTTAGTGTCCTTTATGCAAGAAATGAAAGTTAAGTTGAGGGACTTGTTTGCAATTAGTGAAAGATATTTATAGACTCAAACTTCTAGGGCAGCCCCCATTTGCACAAATCAGTGAAATTATCTTGTGTGGGTGTTGGTGGCGTGAAACAAGAAAGAGAGAAGGAAGAAGGAAAGAAGGGTTTGAGAAGAAATTCAAGAGGAAAAGAGAAATCAAGGAAGATATTGCAAGGTAATACATCCTAATTAGTTCTCCTGATTAGTGTAATGCTTCTCCTTCTTATTGTACCGAATTCTTAATACTGATTTGGAAGATTGCTTGAGTTTTCACCATATTTCATTCAAAATGTGTTTTATGGGTTTTGGTCTTAATAAATCGATTTAAGGGGATATAGATAGATTAACTGAGCGATTGGGGATTGTGGATGAACCCTTATGGTTGTCTAATCAAACTAATGGCTTAAATCGGAGTTTAAAGCGGTTTTAGAATTTCTAAGTTCGAACAGCAGCGTTTTCCGGACACCTTTGGTGGTGTCCGGATATGTTGCATGTGTTCGGATAAGTGGTGTGTCCGGATAAGTGATTTGTCCGGATAGGTGGTGTGTCCGGATAAGCGTAGTGTCCGGATATGTGATGTGTCCGGATAAGTGGTGTGTCCGGATAAGCGTAGTGTCCGGATAAGTGGTGTGTCCGGATAAGTGTTGTGTCCGGGAAGGTGTATCCGGACAGTAGGGCTGAGATATTTTATCTGATTCGAATTCAATGCCCTTAGGTGTTCGGTTGGATTAGCTTGGTGATTTCAAGAAGTACGTTCAACGTCATCAAGGTGAGTTCCCTAAACCTATTTACAACGCAATGTGTTAATTGTTCTTTTAACTGATAATGGTTCACTTTGAGCACGAAATGTTTACCAAATCGATATGCATGTTTTTACATGAAAGCTCATACTTTATTCAAAGAATATTTAGCATGATGAAATGATTATATGGTTTACGAGATTCCAAGTTGTATGAAGTATGACATGTGATGTATCCTATGTGGAGTCGGTCTGCACCGTGGGATCGGTATGCTCTGGGATCCGATGATCCCTTGGACATGGGTGATGAGCCGATAGGTTGGAATCTGTTTCCCTCCTATTCGGGTAGAGGGGAGTCTGCTTGGGCCCCGATACGAGGCGAGAGGGGAGTCTTGCTTGGGCCCCGATCTTGGCGAGAGGGGAGTCTGCTTGGGCCCCGATCGTGGTTAGTTTATGCGGTCCTCATCACGGTGCAGTACCATGTTTGACGTTATGTGAAGTTTGATGATGAATTTTATAAACGATTTTCCCAATGTTTATATATGTTGTTTTCGGAGGGAATTCACTAGACCTTTTGGTCTAACCCTCGCTTTTCAAAACTAAACCATTTTCAGGTAAGCAAGTAGTAAGAGGCTCAAGTAAGTGAGCAAGAGCATGATTGAGTACAGATGCAGCTAGAGACTGTGCCGATGCCACTTGTAGTAGTAGTTGTTCTCAGTTGTGTATAGGTTGTTTCCGCCAACCTTAGTTTGGGAATGATGTAACTGAATTTTGGGACCCAGTTTTATTACAAGAGTATGATTTAATGCTTTGGTTGTCTTGTTATGTTTTTGGGATGTTACAGAAACAAAGTTGAACGGAGATGAAAACGAAGATGGGCAACGATGAACCGATGAAACAATGTTGAGCGGAGATGAAAACGGAGATGAGCAGCCATGAGTCGATGAAACAAAGTTGCATTAAGATGAAAACGGAGATGAGTAACGATGAACCGATGAAACAAAGTTGAACGACGATGAACAAAGATGTAAACAGAGAAAAAACAGAGATGAACGGTGATGAATGGAGATAAAACAAAGATGAATGACGATGAATGTGTTGATTACAGTGGCCGGAACGACAATGAACCTGTTTGTTTTGATGAAAACGGAGATGAACCGAAGATCAATGTTATGAGAGGATCCATAAGCAATCACGTATGTGGGTTTCAGGCTTCTCCAACATCATCATCAATCTCGAAATTTGTAAGGCAGTGACTCACATGAAAACTGCCTCATCTTCAATCTTCAAAGACATGGTTTCAAGTTCCTTCAAAAGAAATGGTTTCAAGCTTAATTCTTCATAAAATGGTGGTGCTCATGTGATGAGAAAGAAACGGCTATGATTTCAAGCTTCTTCTATCATCCACTTTTTTTTTGATAGATTGGTTTTGAATTAAAACAAATAAACATCATAATTAAAACATATCCAAAAATAACGATAGATGAAAACTACCATAAATAAATGAATAAAATAGAAAAAGACATATTTGCCTTTACAATTAAAATTAATAAAAAATAAAAAGAAACTCATTGATTGGTTAGAATTAGTTTGCAAAGTTTACACAATATATATATATATATATATATATATATATATATAGGGACAGGTTCAAACGAGAAGACAGTCCATTTGCGAGAAGACGAGAAAGAATGTGGGCCACATACTTCATTATTTAAAAATAACATAAAAAATAAAAAATATTTTAGAAATTAGGATACTTATCATTTTAAATTTGATAAATCCTTAAAAATCTCATATATCTTTTAAATTTTTTTATTTTTTTATTTTAATAAATTCATATTTTTATCAACTTTTATATTTTTTTCTAGATACACTTTTGATTAAAAAATCACAATTTTCATCAAATATCACATATGATTTCCACCATCAATTTATTATGTTTTTCATCATTTTATATCTAGTTTCTTGATCCACGTTTTTAATCACATGTGATTAACTTCGTTTAATATATTATCTGTTATGTATCACATATGATCCAGTATGTGAATTTTTGTATATATCACATATGATAATATACCTCCGAATATAAAAGACGTATAATCACATATGATGATATTTACATCATAAAAGATCTACTAACATAATCACATATGATTAACTAAAATATCTACAATAATCACATGTGATAATATACATAACCATATGTGATAATATGCATAATCAAATGTGATAATATACCTAATCACATGTGATAATATGATATGTACAAAAATTAACATATTGTGAATCATATGTGATACATAATCAATCATTTGTTAACTTAAGTTAATCACATGTAATTCAAGATCCAAAAAATAGAGAAATTTTTTGTGAAAAGCAATAATCACATATAAATATACATAATCACATATGATTAACTAAAATATCTACAATAATCACATGTGATAATATGCATGATCACATGTGATAATATGATATGTACAAAAATTAACATATAGTGAATCATATGTGATATGTAATAAATCATTTGTTAACTTAAGTTAATCGCATGTAATTCAAGATCCAAAAAATAGAGAAAAAAGTTGTGAAAAGCAATAATGAATCGATTATGGATATCATATGTGATATTTGATCTAAATTGTGATTTTTTTATTAAAAGTGTATCCAGATTTTTTATTACATAAAACTTAATTAAAAAAACAATGAATTAATTGAAATTAAAATATAAATAAATCTAATAGATATAATGAAACTTTAAGAGTTTATCCAATTTAAAATGATAACTATCCTAATCTCTAAATTTATTTTTAATTTTTAATTTATGGTATTTTTTTAATTAATGGATTTTGTGGTTCATATTCCTTCTCGCCTTCTCGCATATCAGTTTGCTTCTCGCATGATCCCCCCTCTATGTATATATATATACACACACACACACATATATATATATATATATATATATATATATAGAGAGAGAGAGAGAGAGAGAGAGAGAGGTCCCTTCTTTTGCTAACCAACCTATTGGTACTAACCGTGCTAACCGATCACAACCATAGATTATTAAGATCAATGGTTATAATTAAATCAAGGATTATAATATTATTCAAAATTAAAAAAAGAGAAGGTTGACATTTGTACATAAATGCAGAGGGGCATTTTTGTCCAAAACAACAAAGATCAAAAAACGGAATCACCTAATTATCAGGGCATGGTTATCACAAATAACATCTCTTCTAAAAAAGAGGAAATCGCCGCTATCTTCAACCAAAACCCACGAGATTAACGGCTATAATCAACAAATAATCTTTTCATATCTTCGATCAAAAAGATTTTCGAAGGAAATCAAGAAGATATTGGAAGCTACTAATCGATGACAAGAATGGATGGAACGAAGTTATGAGAGGTATGTTCGACCACTGTTAATGTAATATCAAATCAATCGACCACTGTTAAGGTTCGATTTTAATTAGGGTTCATTCGTTGGTTCGATAAAAATTTGGGTTCAATCGTTGGGTTAGACTAAAATCAGGGTTCATTCGTTGGATTAGATAGAAATTGGGGTTCATTCATACAAATCGACTACAAATGGGGTTCAAAATCATTATATAACTAGCATACAAATCTCTGTTATGGTTCATTGGTATTTTTGATTTTCAAGAAACTGTGTTACTTGATTATTCAACAATTTGCTTATGTGCGTATGATTATTCTGGCCTGTTGGTTTAATTATTCTAATGGTGTAGACAATATTTGCATATGCACATAAACTGTGATACTTGATTATTCAACAATTTGCTTATGTGCATATGTGCACATAAGTTGTGCATATGATTATTTTGGCATGTTGGTTTGATTATTCTTATGGTATACACGCTCTTTGTTTATGTGCATATGTGCACATAAACTGTCGTACTTATTTATTCAACAATCTGATTATGTGCATATGTGCATTATGGCCTATTGGTTTGATTATTCTTATGGTATAAACGATATTTGTTTATGTGCGTATGTGCACATAAACTATCATACCAGATTATTAAACAATTTGGTTATGTGCATATGTGCTCATAAACTGTGCATATGATTCTTCTTAAAAAATCGAATAACCGAATTAAAAAAAATGTATTAGTTATTTAAATTCTTCTATGTTGATCGATATCTTCTTTGAGATTAAAAAACTTATTTTAAATAAAACAGATTTTGAAAATCAAAGGTTTTGATAAGTTTGTTTATTAATTAAGAGAAAAAAATGGCACAAATAAAGCAAAAGAATTGTGGCATGATTTGAGAAATATATGGCTATAAAAAAGGAAAGAGAATACTAAATTCAAATGCCCATTTTACTCTCATTTGAAGTAATTAGCGTGAAACTAAACAAGACAAAATGGAGCATTATGATTGGTCAATAATTGGTTAGCATGGTTAGTACCAATAGGTTGGTTAGCAAAAGAAGTGAATAGGTTGGTTAGCAAAAGAAGTGGACCCTATATATATATAAATATAATGAGAGTATCAATCATTTAGAATTTTCTAACATATTTAGTCCTTTTTTTCATAAAAAGAAGAGAATAACAACCAACTTAATTAGAGTTGAAAAGGGATCAAAACGCATATTAAATATCCATCCATCTTATAAAACATAAAACTCAGTAGCGTTCAAGATACAAATAAAAGGTTCTTGGGTATCCGGTTTGAAAATTCAAGTTATCTTTTATCCACTACAAGAAGAGATCTCTTTCAAACAAAAGAAAACTAGCAATTACAATAGAAAATTTTGGTTGAATACGGGCTGCAATATCCGCCTTTATTGTTACTACAACTTTGCGTGCAAAACTTGTCACAATTGGCCATTTCTTGTGGATTATGTGGATGACAATGCATATTAATTTCGTGACAACACAATTCTTCAGCTATAACAATCCAATGCAGAAATATAACATAAACATTCAAATCTAAATTAACCAGCCAAAATGGCCCCACACGTCAACTGTAACCATCCACTACAGATAAGGTTTGCGGAAAACAACCTATACACAGCTGAGAGATTTCTAAACAAGACTTGAATTAATAAAAACAATTAAACAATAAGCTATTCCTCGCCCCACGCTTAGGCCTTCTCCTTGCCCTTGCCCCGAACTTCCTACTAAATGCTTTCCTGAAAATGGGTTTAGTTTGAAAATACGAGGGTTAGACCACAAGGTCTAGTGAGTTCCCTCTAGAATCACTTTCTTACAATGAAACCATTTAAAGCAGTTTATAAACATCCGTAAACAATTTTATTCTTCAAAACAAATAAACTTCCAACAGTAAGACAACAACACATGATATGGCACACTGAAGTCCCATATACCAGTGACAACGTGTCAGTCTCACACTGCCTTAATTGGAACACACCCTCCATGGCATAAATGGGACACCCCCCGCAGTATGAGCACTGGCGGGACACCCCCCACCCCCGACTTAGCCGTATCATGTCCACTTTCAGATGTATGCATACATAATAATTTAACTTTCTCAAACATAGCAAACATGCACTTTCATATACGAAAGATAAAACATGCAGTTTCATAATATCTCATGCGTTTAAAATAGCATATCAGTCAACTCATTTTCAGTTAGAAAGACTCACTTGTTCTTGCTCGTTACTTCTCACTTATGCTTCGAACATTCAGGCTGAACACCTATGTAAAATACAAAAAATGATGGTG
Source organism: Saussurea involucrata (assembly GCA_033807775.1). NCBI lineage: Eukaryota > Viridiplantae > Streptophyta > Magnoliopsida > Asterales > Asteraceae > Saussurea > Saussurea involucrata. The sequence continues at coordinate 39,633,295 of CM066320.1, read as the reverse complement.
ATAAGTCATCCGACCGAACCTTCCCCAAATTCCTAGCTAATACACCCTCTCCTCATCCGGATTCCACCATCTGGATCCCGCTTCTCGGACACCTACTATCGGGACCCATTGTCCGGAAAACTTACTATCCGGTCAATACTATCCGGACTCTCTATCCGGAAACACTATCCGGACTCTCTATCCAGAAACACCTCACCTCAGATACCTTGTCCGGACACCAAGCCACGTCCGGAAACTTCACCCGGACTTGGTCTCCGGATACGCAAGGTTTACCGAGCAGAATCCCAATTCCTAATGCACCCCTCAGATTCCTTACCAAAACAATTTAAGATTTCAAAATGTTTAAAGGAACATACACAATACCTTACTAGAACTTTTAATCGGTCAAAACTCTTTCTCAGTAGCATTAAATCAAGGATTGAACACCTATTTATCAAAATAGGTCGATTAACAGCAAGAGTCTAAAAATCCTTTCACACACTCTCAAGAACAATAAATCAATATGGGAAAGAGATAGAGGTTACCTTCTTGAGGATGAATTTCTCTTTCAAAACAACTCTCCTTTTCCAAAATAATGAAATCGCATTCTGGCTTCTTTCTATTATCCAAAATCGCACGCCGCTAAGAGCAAAATCATGAATAGGGTTTTGCCAAACAATGTGGGTATTTATACCCTCTTCCCACTTGTTTCAAAACAGTCCCTGAAGTTCATTAACTTCACCTTTTTCCATAAAAAACTTTTATTCTATTAAATTAAAACCTTGGTTGTTACAATACCTCCCCTTCAAAAGAGTTCTGTCCCAGGAATTTCATCGCCGAACAAGCTTGGATAGTTGTACCTCATGTTCGCCTCTACCTCCCAAGTTGCCTCCTATCCTTAGTGATATCGCCACTATACTTTCATAAGGTTAATTTTCTTGGTTCTGAACTTCTTGACTCTGCAATCATTGATTGCCCCCGACCCTATGACAAGGTTAACTTCATATCATTGCATTCTTTGTAAAGTTATCGTCACACAAACTTTCATTGACTGCTCTCTGAAATAGAGGCATGAAACACATTAGGAATTCTCCAAAATCTCATAGATCATAACCGGGTCATACACTAACTCTCCAGCATTTTCCATAACTTCGACGAATCCAAAATATGGCCCAACTCCACTTTTCCCTCGAACGCACCACCCCATTCTAGTGGGCGTCTTCCGCATCAGACTGTCCTCATCTCAAACGAGGTTAAGATTTTCAATCTACTCGACTTAGCTCCACTCGGTTTCCCAAACCATGCTGATTGAAATCATAGTCGTACCCAATCCTTCGGAACCGCCCCTTGGTAAGCCACAACTTTGCTATGACGGGAAATCTTGCACAATATACCTGCAACCTCTCCGATCAACTATACCAGATGTAACATTTGTAACATCCCAGGCCAACCGTACTCACCTGGACTCACATCAGACTTTGTCCACACCTGGACTCACAGTTTTAAAACACGTCTAATCAAGGTTTTCTCATACAACTTCACTTCCTTAAAAGAAGGAACTTTGTTGAATTCCATGCCACAACAACATGAATCCTTTACCAAAATACAACCGCTCAATTTGTCAACCTATCACAAGGTCAACCTTGAATATTCCACTACACTCACCATTATGAGTTTCTTCATCGGATAACATGAAATTCCAAAATCATTTCCCCCAACACGACATACGTCTAACGTAGGCAATACTTCCCTTCCCGAATCACATTGACTACAACTCATCAATGTTAATCTATTCATACTCTCCCACCACGTCCTCACCCCATACATACACAGAGCTAAAAGCAGGAACCTCCACAATCCATCATTTGAAGTGTCCACCTATCCGAACTGAACCAATCCTGAAGATACATTCAAATTCTCACTGCATCCCCCAAGTGTCCAACCATATCTGAAATAACTTCAAGTTACACTCGTTCAACAAGGAGGAGTGTTCGTGCTCACACCAAACTATTCTCATTAGCTTAACACTGAACGACAAGTTCACTTGAAACATTTCTCATGATAACACCATGTTTAATCCAATGGTAATTCATTCTGATTACTACATTCAACTACCTTTCCTAATATCTTCTCGAAAACATCATCCATGCCTCCGAAGAATGGCTCACCAGTAGGTGCACGCTTTTGACCAAACACACAAGTTAGCTTTCCACGACCCTTGAACCATAACATATACAACTCCCATTTTCTTACTCTCACGAGGAGTTCAGGTACCCACTACTGATAATAACAACCTGTAAACATTGCTTCACAATTTTGGTGTCACTTATCAAACTTCATAGTCCCAATTTACTCGCTTATTTCAACATACCTTCTCTACCACCTCTGGCTAGTATGCAACATTGCCCACTCTATTTTTCGACCACACCAAATGCGTCGATAGCACATATACCTGGCTATGCCTAACAAAATGGTTTCACCACCACTCTCACCCGAGAAATTCATCTACGTCATCCTGAAATAACACCTGGTGTTTGAAGCCACCACACACTTCTTATTCTCCAAAATGTTACCTTTTTAGAGAATTCGTTCATACAAAAGGAACAATTCACATTCCTTGAAGATTCTATATCTACCACACCACATCCTAAATTAATCAATCCAACATCTTCATCAATCCTTCAATGATCCCAAAATATACTCACTCAATGACTCACGCTACCAAAAAGCACATGGTTCCTCTTTTGGGTAACCACCAACTACCGCTCCCCATGCGTCCCAACAACATGCTTAACACTTTGTATAACTCATCTGAAATCTCTAAAAAGGGCTTCCATTTGTTGCTTATCTTCGTTTAACAACACCTTATCATATCACTGGCTTGCACATCTACCTTGGCAAAAGATACCACTAACTTATCCGCACATTTTCCACCCACTACCTCACACCGCAGACCAGGTTCTCACGGTCATTTGTACACATAATCAATCTTGCCTTCATATTCACCTGCAAGAATATAACCAAGTCTATCTCACGACCTTGTCTTTCCCCGAATGTAGATAAACCACAACTCATGGTTTCCCAATTTACTCAAAAATATTCGTTCCTTGTTGGTTCATTTCGATCTCCAAGAAACCATTCCAAATGATAAGGCACATTCCCTTGCAGATCGATATAATCAATGCACTTACTTCGGTTGTGCTAATTACCACATCCTTTTACGAACCGTCTGAACCTTGTAGGGAAAACACTCCTCCAATTAGCAATCTCCCACAACAGTATCGCCCACACGAGGTGGTCCAACATCATGCGAGTGTACATTTTTTCTGAACGACCTCCTACGTCTATACACACCAGGGTGATTTTCTCAAATTTTAACCTCTTGAGAATGCCTCCAGCTTCAGACATCTTAAACAGTTGTTGACTTCAACATCAATAGACGATATGTTGATTCTTCCATAACCTTCCCGATAACAAGAGTTTCTAACGGAACCTACTTCTTCCAACGTATCATAATCAACATTATACCCCGCCGTCCTCACTTGAATAAAATTCAAAACTTACTTGGTGCGAGGTCAAAATTACAAGACCACCCCCAAATTCTCAGGCTCAATGCCGACAACATTTCATCGATGCGTCTCAATGCTACATAAAATGAGTTACTAAAATCAATACCTTCACGACTTCAAGTCCTTCCCTCGGACATAACCGTCCACCGACAACCGCATCACAAGTTACCAACAAGAGTACAAACTACCATATTACAAACATTAGCAAAGTCCCTTTCTGAGATTTCCACTATTCACCTATCTTCCTTAATAATAATACCAAGATCACCAATCATCTGCCACCGGCTGAACCGACACATCTCTACTCTTGGAACCCTTCCTTATCTTTAAAGACAACAATCTCCATGACCTAGTGAGTTCATAGCCTTCATGCATGACGACACGATACTTTAAATCATTTCATACATTTGAACATAAAAAAAAGTACAACATTTGAAAACAACTTGAGTACACCTGACCCAATACTCTCATTACTTCAATGTCGTGCACAACGATCTCGAGAATCGTTCGCACGTAACTTTTCGGTAAAACATAACCTTAACCAACCAAAACGATGTCGTTACATCAAGAACATATTGAATGAAACCTTTCCTACATGACTAGAAAAGTTCTGAACGAAATCACTTATACGACGTAAATCAGTCGGCTCCCACACTCATTATATGATATCAACGTGTCAATACTCATTTTGGTTAAAAAAAAACTTTGCAGTCAAACGTTTTCATGATTTTTGTAATGAAGGTTATCTCAACATGAAATCACTACGTTCAACTTTTTTTTATTGTGCAACGTAAATTGGTTTGTCTTTTTCTTTAAACACACGCTAGCACGCGTTGACTTATTTTCAAAACAAGAAATTCGTTATTTACGCATCTACTTTTAATCATGAAAGAGCTCATGTAACCCATTTAAAGACACAATGCATGAAACTCAACTTGCAATTGAAGGCTATTCACTCTAACAAGGTCAACTATTGTACCCACACAACTATCATCGGCACTCTACTTTTGACCAACGATCGCTCTCTCGTCCTTGCAACAACTTCCTGTACACGTGTTTTACGGCCTGCCTGCTTCACCACCCCACACAGTTCTCGTCTTGAGCAAAGATATACAATTCATACAGTTTCAACCCTTGACCCCTACAGGTCGATAAACCACCATTTTTCTTCACTTTCAGCTATTCCAATAATTCAATCCATTCTCGAAATCATCTTTTCAATATCCTTGCCATTCTACTGTTGATTGGAGAGTCATAGACTCACTTCCTTCACCCGATCTTTAAGTTAAAGCTTTTAGAACCCTAAGTCATTCCTCTTCTCATGTCCAAAATGATCGTCATCTCAACTCCAAGAATGCGAACACACTAGAAACTATGAGTCTACCCTTAATCAGTCATTCATCACCTTCGAACCCAAGAAGTTCTACCTCTAGGTGGCTCATAACATTTCGAACAACACTTCTTCTTGAAGATATAAACATTATATCGTACGCGGTCTCTCACAATACCTCAACCCCTTGCTATCATTACAAGGTTGAAACTCACTACATACTTCCACGCCCATCGATCTTCGCAACAGAAGCAATTGAGCACACTCATGTACCTGTAAATTCGTAATTACATTGGCCAGATGTAATTTCAAATTTACCTTACATGACGGTCCTCACTACCCTATCATTAGCGCACTTAAAGTGATCTTTCCTAAAAGCATCCTATATCTCAGTTGTGTTCCCCTCTACTCCACAGTTAAAGTTTAGGCCCATCCGGTCACCTAAATACCTTAAACTATGGCTCTGATATCATCTATAACAACCCAATCTAGAATATAATATAAACATTCAAATCTAAATTAACCAGCCAAAATGGCCCCAAACGTCAACTGTAACCAACCACTACAGATAAGTTTTGCGGAAACAACCTATGCACAGCTGAGAGATTTCTAAACAAGACTTGAATTAAGAAAAACAATGAAACTATAAGCTACTCCTCGCCCTACACTTAGGCCTTCTCCTTGCCCTTGCCCGAACTTCCTACTAAATTCTTTCCTGAAAATGGGTTTAGTTTGAAAATGCGAGGGTTAGGCCACAAGGTCTAGTCAGTTCCCTCTAGAATCACTTTCTGACAATGAAACAACTTAAAGTAGTTTATAAACACCCGTAAACAATTTTACGCTTTAAAACAATAAAATTCCAACAGTAAAACAACAACACATGATATGGCACACTAAAGTCCCGTATACCGGTGAGAACGTGTCAGTCTCACACTGCCTTAATTGGAACACACCTTCCATGACATAAATGGGACACACCCCCCGGTATGAGCACTAGTGGGACATACCCCCCAACTTAGCCGTATCATGTCCAGTTTTGTAACACCCCGACTTTCCCAAGTAAGTTGAACCACCTCCACTTTCGTTCCTTAAAACGTTTTATGTGACGCTTTCTACCGTACCCGTAACATTTAAATCATGTTTAGTTTTCCACCTTGCATGGTTTCCCTTGGTTTATAAGTTAAAATAAAAAAGGGGGAGTTTTTGGGCTGATTAGTCAATTTGGGCAGCAAAGTAGGCGGAACCGGCGACTATGTCGGCGACCTTGACAACGGCATTGTCGCGGTGGCGTAGTCGCGCACCTGGTACAGTTGGGAAAAATCGAACAGTGGGCTGCCTTGGGACGGAGACAATACCCGCGACTTTCCCCAGGGCATTTTCGCGAGGGGCACTGTCGTGCTTGGTGTCTAGGTTGCTGTTTTAAGCCGCGATTTTTGGAGTTGCAACCACATTTCTCTTCACTTCTTCCAGCAGCTAAAAACCCTCGACCACTCCTCTCTTTTTGCGATTTTCCCTTCTCCTTTCCAACTCTCTCACCTCATTTAATGCTAGGGTTTCTCTATTAATGTTGGTGGGTGTTGTTGGTAATCTTGTATTAAATTCTTGGGGTCTACCTTCTCCTTCCAAGATCTTAGGAGACAAAGCTACTTGGAATTTCTAGGGTTTCCCTATTTAGAAACTTTAGCTTCCAACACCTCAAGTAAGTTTATTATTTGGTTTCATTTTCTATATCTCTATGTAAGATCATCATATTGAGAAGTCCTACCTCTTGAATCTAGGGTTTCCATCTTCAAGGTCCAAGTAACTTCCATTTCTAGAGTTTCTTTGCAAGAACCCTTAGGTGAGTGTCTAGATATCTACAACTCACTTATATTACGTATTTGTGCTATATAGAATTGTACAACATCATTGGGTCTTGATTTGGAAAGTTAGGGTTTTTCCTGTAAATTATCTTTTGGAGTAAATATGCATGTTTATTCACAACTATGAGTATTTGTATTTCTTGTATACCACAAATAAGTAGGTATATATATATATATATATATATATATATATATATATATATATATAAATACATAAATATATATGATACTTGTCTCTTGCATAATTGTAAGTATATATATATATATATAGAGGGGGGATCATGCGAGAAGGCGAGAAGGAATCCTAGCCAACCATTTAATTAAATTAATTTTTTAATTAATAGACATAAATTTTTAATTAAGAAGGGTAATTATGACTTTTAATTAATGGGTTATCTCTAACGGCTCGTATATCCCTAATTAATTGGGATATGATTTTTTTCTCTCAAAGTAAATTGATAATTCATATCTAACTCAATTTAACCATTTATGCAATTCCTTTTTTGTTTGTAAATTCTTTATTATGTTCTTGAATAATTGTTGCAGAATTCGGTTTCTCATTATTATTTTGTTGTTGTTTGGTTGTAATCGATCAATGGAGCCAAGTCGCAAGTTACCGGTCTTGTGATTATTGATAATTATACACTTGATAATATATTGATTATGAAGTGGTATCAGTTGTGACATAACTTGATTGGTTAATTTGTATTTACTTGCTTGTTGGTGTTGTCAATCACATATGATTACTTGTGATTATTAACATGTTATTCTCAGAATATGATGATATTCTAAGTAATCATATGTGATAACACATTGGTTATTTAGTATTATCACATATGATTACTTGTGATTATTAACATGTTATTCCTAGAATATGTTGATATTCTAAGTAATCATATGTGATAACACATTGGTTATTTAGTATTATCACTTATGATTACTTGTATTATCACATATGATATTTCGTTGGTAAATCTTCAAGATTGTCGAATGGTGGTATTATCACATGTGATATTTGATACTATCATATGTAATTACATGTGATGTGTGATAACATCACATATAATATTTGATATTGTCACATATGATATTTGATATTATCACATGTGATCATTCCTTAAACTTTTTAAACATGAGTATGATATTAAAATATTTAATCTATTCTAAAAGAATCATTCACTACCGAACTTTTTTTTTTGTTGTGATTGAAATACGAAAAATCTCATCTTTTATAATTGTTAATTTGGAAATACTAATATTTTGTCTTTGTTATTTTGAAGATGAATTAAAATAATATGCTATATCCTATTATATAGGATCACGAGATTTTTAAGGGGTTTTAATTATTTTTTTGTTCCAATACTACCTTTATTAGAGTTTGTTATTCAATTAAAATTAATAGTTATCCAAATTTATAAAAATATTTTTATTTTCTATTTATTTTATTTTCAAATGAATTATGTGGTCTAAATTGCTTCTTGCGTTCTCGCATATGGTATCCCTTCTCGTTTGAACCTGCCCATATATATATATATATATATATATATATATATATATATATATATATATATATAGGGAAAGGTTCAATAGAGAAGTGCAAATATTTAGAGAAATAGAGAAGTAAAAAAACACGGGACCGTTCATATATGAACGTTCATATATGAACGTTCATATATAAACAGTCATATCTGAACGTTCATAAATGAACGTTCATATAACAGTCATATCTGAACGTTCATATAATAGTCATATCTGAACGTTCATATATGACTGTTTATATATGAACGTTCATATATGAACGGTCCCGTGTTTTTTTACTTCTCTATTTTTCTAAATATTTGCACTTCTCTATTGAACCTAAGGCTATATATATATATATATATACACGTATCAATAAATATTCATGGGATAAGATGCACTCCTTTGATAGTTAAAACATAAAGGAAAAGAGATGTGACTTGTATGCTTCGTGTGCCTCATGGATAACTCGTTATGTTCACATGTAGAATTAACTACCATGCTATCTTATGAAAATTCTCTAGTATACATTGACGATATGATTTGGGTTTTGATATAGTCTACCTCCTTGTGCACGAGGATTTAGAAAATTGGATTGTATGCTCATGTTTTATTGGTCGTGTTGGGCCGCTAGCGAGTAGGCAATAGGGGACGATAAGGTCCTTGAGGTGTAACCGTCTAGTTCGAATAAGCAATGGGTTCCCATAAGTCCTTGAGGTGTAACTCGACGGAGTAGGCACTAGAGGCACAATAAAGAGATGGTTTCAGGTTGGGATGTCTACATGGCATGGGAACTAGGACCGGGACTTGAGGTGCAATCCACAACATCAATGGTGACTCCACTCACGTGTTCTTATCACCAAGATGGTAACGGGTCCCTCCCGTTTTAGAGAAATGTCTCCTTTATTTGATGATCAGGTGTTGATCATTATGACTTGTGGAAATTGGTAATTTGGGTATCAAGTGGAGCCGGTATCTTTATTTTGGCGCCACTATTATAATTCATTTATTTTATATTCATGCTTTAAATCTTACTTGACTTTTGGGTCTAACACTTGATGGCATGTGTTTGTGGATTACAGGTTCCACCTAGCGGCGTCTAGATCGTCGTGTGCCGACCATGCTTAGGAGCTTAGGAAGGTCGGGCTTTTTGGGAATCGAGATGAGAGACACTTTTGGAGATATAGGGACACCCGGATTAATCTAGTTAATTATAGCCTAGATTAATAGGTTGTTGTATGTTATGTCTCAATACTCTTTTATTTGTACATTGCCCAAACTACCCCATTACACTTAAGGGTTTTAGTTGGCTTATATTTGAAGTTTAAATTTTCCCATTTCCGAAAATTTTCCCTATATTTATCATTTAAATTTTAGGGTGTTACAACTTTCAGATGTATGCATACATAAGAATTTAACTTTCTCAAACATAGCAAACATGCAGTTTCATATACGAAAGATAAAACATGCAACTTCATAATATCTCATGCGTTTAAAATAGCATATTAGTCAACTCGTTTTCAGTTAGAAAGACTCACCTGCTCTTGCTCGTTACTTTTCACTTATGCTTCGAACCTTCAGGTTGAACACCTATGTGAAATACAGAAAACGAAGGTGATAAGTCATCCGACCGAACTGTAATAACCGGGTTCTTTTTTAAATAAATAATGAAGTGGTGTGGTTAGTGGGGAGAATAAAAGGAAGATGGTGGCTAAGGTGTAAAAGATAAGACTTGGAGGATCCCTAACCTTCACTTTTCATTTTAGTGCGTGTTTGGAGGCGGATGGATAAAAACCTATTGGAAACCTCTTGCAAGGTTCATCAAGAAATTGAAGAATTCAAGATCATCAAGTGTGTGGTGAGTTCTCTCCTTCAAGGTAATCCTCTTCTCTGTTGAAATGTATGTTTTCTTGGATTGAAAGATGTTTCGTCCTGATTTTGTCTTGAGAGTGGGGTTTGGGAGAAGAGTGTGATAATCTGAGAAATCTATGAGTTGAAATGGGTTTAATGAATGTTTAATTTCGGGCGTGCTAATGTTGGTGTAAACTAATGAATCGTTAAAGCTCAAAATCATTAGGGCGATGGGAATCCCGGTTTGAAGCCACCCAAAAATCGCCTGGTAGCATAGTACGGACGCTTATCGGAAATGAGTGGAACCCGGGCTTCTTACCCAGAACTGGGAAACCCATAAGTCATTGTCCAGGAAGGGTGTCCGGTCTCACTCGGAGAAATGTGGGCGTCCGGACGACCGGGACCCGAAATCCGGGGGTTTGCCGGAAACCTTATGAATCTGGAAGTCGATACCGAGAAAAGTGAGAATCCCGATAAGTCTGGATTTTATGTATCCGGAAAAGGGGACGAGATCTGGAAGGGTCCGGAAAGTGGTATCCGGAATCTGGATTTTTGCGTGTGTCCGAGACTATGTGTTGTTAGAAGAAATTGTTAAAGAGTCTCGGGTGTAGGAGAGACGTTTGGAGCGAGATCTTAGGGTGACTTATCATTTTCGTGTTGGGTGGAAAGTTAGGTGTGCGGTCTAAGAGTAGGGAGTCAAGCTAGAAAGGAGCTTAGCGTGGACACAAGGTGAGTCCTCCTAACCCGAAGCTTTGATGATACTTGCTTCTATTGCTCGTACATTTTATATATATTGAATTGCTTGTTTCCGTGTGGTTTAAATTATTCAAGTTGAAGGTATGTTATTTATACTGCGGTAGGCATGGGTCGCGACTAGAGATGGTTTATTGTGATGCCTTATGGGGAGTGTGTCCCATACGAAATATATGAATTTGTTTCATATTACCACTAAGGGCAGGTGTGTGCCCTAACATGTTGTCACAAGTGTGTTCGTGACCAAAGAGTGGAGCACCAGCGTGCGTATGTTTCCTTAAACTGATAAGGGCATAACTGTTTATAATTTCACTTAACCTCTTATTAATTAATTTGTGTGGTGTGATGTTGGTATCTTGAGGGATCTTACTAGACCTCATGGTCTAACCCTCACTTTTCAAAATGTAAAACCCTTTTCAGGTAAACAAGTAGTTGAGGGCTCGAGTAAGGGCAAGGGTAAGATGTGAGTTGGAGCTTGTGTCTAGAAGGAACTAGAAGACTTTCCCTTTTAATATTTAGAAACATTTCTCAACTGTAGTTAGGGTTATTTTCGCGAACCCAAATTTTTATTTTTTATAGTGTGACTATGTTGGGCCTTTTTGGCGTTTTGAATTAAAGTAGTAGCTTTTGGCATGTTTGTTTAGTATGGGTTGTTACAGTTGGTATCAGAGCGCTAGTTTAAGAGATTTAGGTGACCGGACGAACCTAAACTTAAACTGTGGGATTAGGAGGTACATCTGAGATATAGGAAGCCTATAGGGAAGACCATGACCGTCGAGAATTCAGGACGATGGTAGTGAGGACCCTCATGTAAGGTAAATTCAAATCGCATCTGGCCAATGTCATTATGAATTTACAGGTGTGTGGGTATGCTCGATTACTGTTGTTCAGATGATCGACAAAGGTGGTGGTGTGTAACGAGTTCTAACCTTGCAATGATAGCAATGGTTTTTTGTGTTGTGCGAGATCGTTCATGGTGTAAATGATGACACCTTTATGAAGGAGTATTGTTTGAGTGTTCGTGGTCCGAAATGAAGTAGAACCTCTTGGGTCATTAGAAAAGAATAGCTGATTGAAGGTGAGCTTCTAGTTTCTAGTGAGTCTTTATTCTGGGAGTTTGTTATGTCGATCATTGGGATCTTGAGAGCTTCAACTCAAGAATCGGGTAATGGAGATGAGCCTTTTGATTCTCTAGTCGGTGGAAGAGTGGCAAGGGTGGTTGAGAAGTGATAGCCGTGATTCATTGTTATTAGGAAGCAAGGATAGGATGAATATGGGGCAATTGTTGGTTAGCCAATTTGGGTCGAAATAAATCCGCATATTTGTGCTAATCAGTAGTCAAGGTGGTAAGTAGGTAGTTGAGACATACCAGTATGTTGGGAAGCACCGGTACCAAAGGTTGTTGCAAATGGGAGAAACTTGATTGTCTGGTCGGAAGTAGGGCGCCAGTGATAAATTTGTTGTAACTGCAAATGATTGACCTTCCTAGAGCAAATAGCCTTCTATGTAAAGTGAGTCATGCATTGTGTTTTCAAACAAGTCACATGAGCATTTCATGTCAAAAGATACGTGTGTATGCGTGTGTGTGCGTGTGTGTGCCTTGTGAGTTTCTTGTTGTGAATACGAGTTGGCGCGTGCAAGCGTGTGTTTGAAGGAGAAGACAAATTTATTACGTTGTGTGATAAATTTTGGGACATGGAAATGGTGAATTATTTCACCTCTTTAATGAGTGAGTTAACCTTTGTTGGGGGAATCATGACAACATTTGATCGCATGGTTTATAATCAAAATTGGTATGGACACGTTACTATCATATCAATGAGTGTGAGAGTCGACTGACTCGCTCAGTGTGAGTAATTTTTCCGTATTTGTTTTCTAATTGCATGAAAGGAGTTTCAGTGAATACACTTTTGGTTGCATCGGCATTAATTTGGCCGCATAAGGTGGTGAGGTATCATGGATTGTGTGTGAGCGATCCTTGAGATCGATATGGGTGTGGCAATTCTTATGGCGGTGTCGCATCATGCATACCTAACCTTGTTTCACGGTGTTGTACTTGTTAAATTTTCAAATGTACGAAAACTATTTAAATCATTGTGTCGTTATGCATGAAGGCTATGAACTCGTTAGGTCATGGGAGATAACGCATTTAAGGATGAGGAAAGGTTTCGAGGGTGGAAAAGGGTGGTTGGGCCGTCGATGGTCGATTTGTAACTTTGGTGTTCCCTTTTGGGAAGGGCGGCGAACATCAGAAGTCTCAGTCTTTGACTTTAGTGTAGCTTGTATTATGGTAGTCTGTGCTCTTGTTTAGTAATTCGAGGCGTAGATGGCGGTGGGGGTATGTCTTGTGTGAATATCGAAGTGAGCAAGATACTTCTAAAAGTACCGTTGTAGTACGTTGATGAAATAGTATTGACGAGGAGCCGGAGTTTGAGGTGGCCTTGTATTTAGTCTAATTGTCGGGTAAGCCTTGCGGCTTAGTCATGTGAGGACTGTAGGGCATTAAGTTAGTTACGATGCGTGCGAATAAGTAGATTATGTTGGGAATTCTTGTTTGTCGGAGACACCGTTGAAACATCATCATCGTGTCGGCCGTTGATGTTGAAGTCAACAAATGTTGTTGAGATTGTTGTCGGGAGGCTGGAATTGGAAAAGGTAATTCTGGTGTGATTATTTTGTGAGGTTTATACACGGATATAAGAGGTCGGTTGGGGAAAGGTGTGTATCTGACAGGATGCTGAACCACCTTGTACGAGTGTTATGAAAATGGAAGATCACTAGTTGTATAGTTGATTTCCTATGTGGTTGATGTTTTGTTTATGAATGAAGTGTTTAGCTCAACTGAAGTGGGACACATTGATTATGTTGGGTTTTAAGGGAGCACCTTACGTTCTAGTTAACTTGAGCTTGTTGCGTGTAGATCCCGAAGAGCCGGCTAGGGATAAAGACTTGTTCGAGTGAAGTGTACGACCTTGATTCCGTGCCTCGTCCATATTCGAGAAAGTTAAAGTCATGAGATAACCTTATTTCTAAAATATGTGTTATGGTTGGTATGGAGAAGAGAAGGCATATTGTGTGTATAATTGATCGTGAGGATTTCGCCTCTAGTGTGATGTTGTGGTGTGGTGGTTGTGTGAATAAGTTAGTGGTAACTTATACAAAGTAGACGTATAAGTCATTGGTGTGGTAATGAGTTGTTGTGAGGTTAAGTGGTGGGGTTGGTGTTGATATGGGATGAGCGTAAGTGGAAATCTTTGCTCGGATTTTGCTAATAAGTTATTCAAATGTGGCAAATTATGTGTGTTGAGATGCATGGATGTTTGATTGGTGTGTGGTATTGTTATTTTGAGAATAAAAGAATGGGGTGGTAGTTGGTGGCTACCTAAGAGAGAAACCGTGTGTGCATTGGTTGCGATGAGTTGATGAGTGAGTTTGTCTTGTGCAATTGAAATATTTGTGAAGATGTTGGATTGGTTAGTTTATGATGTTTTGTAGTAGATACGAAATCTTTGGGAATGTTGAGCTATTGCTTATGTGTAAAGGAATTCAAAGGAGTGGGTTAACCTTGTTTGGGAAACGAGAAATGTGTGGTGGCTTTAAGCATTGGGTGTTATTTCGGAATGACTTAGTTCAATTTCTCATGTGAGATGTGGTGAAACCGTTGGTTAGGCATAGTAACCGTTGAAATTGCGTGTATGAAGTGGTCAATGTTGGACGGGCAATGGTCCATACTAGCCTGAGGAGGTGGAGATGGTATGTTGAAATAAGTGGGTAAACTGGAAGTAGGAAGTTTGGCAAGCAATACAGAAGATGGGAAGCAACGTTTTCAAAGTGTCATTGTTGGATACATGAACTCCTAGTGGGAGTATAAGAAAGAGGATTTGCGTGTACATGATGGTTTAACGGTCGAGGAAAGCTAGCTTGTATGGTTGGTCAAAAGCGTGCGCCTTCTAGTGAGCCATCCTTTGGACACATGTTTTATATATTGAGAAGGTAGTTGAGTGTAGTGCTCGGAATGGTAGGTCATTGGACTAGACATTGTATTAATGTGGGAAATATTCCAAGTGAACTTGTCGTTCAGTGTTAAGGTAATGGGAATAGTTTGTATGAGCATGGTCACTCCTTCCTGTCGAGCGGGTGAAACTTGAGTTTATCTTATATGTGGATGGACGATTTTGGATGCAGTAAGAATTGAATGAACAACTCCATAATTGGTCCAGTTGGAATTGGTGGATATTTCGGATGAGGGATTGTGGAGATTCCCTATATCTGGCTATGTTTAAGTGTGGGGTGATGAAGTGGTGGGAGCGTATGAATTGATTAACATTGATGAGTTGTAGTCAATGCGGTTCGGCAAAGAAAGTACTATATGTGTTAGACACATGGCGTGTTGGGGGAAGTGATTTCTGAATTGCGTGTTATCTAATAAAGAAGCTCATATTTATGAGTTTATGGTGAAATTCAAGATTAACCGTGTGTTAAGTTGGCGAATTGAGTGTTCGTTATTTTAATAAGGTATTCATGTTGTTGTGGACGGTATTATGTACAGCTGGCATGAGTCGTTTCCAATTTTTTTCGCGGATTATCTGGGGTAAGAGTTGTAATTAGCCGAAAGTGTGATAAGTTGTTGATATACGTCCTATTGTTGAAGGATTTTGCAAAGTGATAGCAAAAGAATCCTTACAGAGAAGCAAAGAGGTTGGCATGTGCAGTTATCTGAGAATCTTCCAAGAGTGAAGATGTATCGTAGGAGAGAGACAGTTGGTGGGACCGGAGGTCGTGCGGTTGACCACCGATAGAATCAACCAAATTCGCGAGAAGTTAAGGGCGGCTTTAAGATTGCCAATGGATGAATGCGAACAAAAGAAGGAAACCGGTTGAATTTCCTAGTGGGTGATAAAGTGATGCTTAAGGTAGCACCATGGAAGGGTGTCGTGCGTTTTGGGGGAAAAGGGAATCTAAGGCCAAGGTATGTCAGGCCGTTTGCCATCACCGAACGTGTGGGTGAAGTGGCGAATAAGTTGGAGTTGCCCGAGGAGGTTCGGGGAGTTCATTCGACCTTTCACGTGTCGAATTTAAGGAAGTGCTTGGCTGAGGAAAGTATGACAGTACCGTTGAAAGACATTGGTGTGGACGAGAAACTAAATTATGTTGAGGAACCGATGGAAATCGTGGATCATAAGATCAGAAAGTTTTGAACTAAAGAGATTTCCCTTGTGAAGGTTCGGTGGCGCTACCGTAAGGGTCAGGAAGTGACTTGGGAAGTGGAGTCGGACATGAGGGCCTGCTTCCCTCATTTGTTCGAATATGGAATCTTGGGGACAGAATTCTTTTGAGGGGAGGATGTTGTAATAACCGGGTTCTTTTTGAAATAAATAATGAAGTGGTGTGGTTAGTGGGGAGAATAAAAGGAAGATGGTTGCTAAGGTGTAAAGATGAGACTTGGAGGATCCTTGTGAAAATCCCTAAAACCCTCAATTTTCATTTTAGTGCATGTTTGGAGGCGGTTAGAGAAAAACCTATTTGAAACCTCTTGCATGGTTCATCAAGAAATTGAAGCATTCAAGATCATCAAGTGTGTGGTGTGTTCTCTCCTTCAAGGTAATCCTCCTCTCTGTTGAAATGTATGTTTTCTTGGATTAAAAGATGTTTCCTCCTGGTTATGTCTTGGGAGTGGGGTTTGGGAAAGAAGTGTGATAATCTGAGTGAAATCTATGAGTTGAAATGGGTTTAATGAATGTTTAAGTTGGGGAGTGCCAATGTTGGTTAAAACCAATGAATCGTTAAATCTCGAAATCATTAGGGTGATGGGAATCTCGGTTTGAAGTCCCCTGAAAATCGCCCAGTAGCATAGTCCAGATGATTACCGGAAATGAGTGGAACCCAGGATTCTTACCCGTAACTAGGAAACCCGGAATTCATTGTCCAGAAAGGGTGTCCGGACACACCCGGAGAAATGTGTGCATCCGGACGACCGGGACCCGGAATCCGGGAGTTTAACGGAAACCTTAAAAATCCGGAAGTCGATACCGGGAAAGGTGAGAATCCGGATAAGTCAGGATTGTATGTCTCCGGAAAAGGGGACGAGATCCGGAAGAGTCAAGAAGGCGGTATCCGAAATCCGGATTTTTCCTGTGTCCGGGACTATGTTTTGTTAGAAGCACTTGTTAAAGAGTCTCGGGTGTAGGAGAGACTTTCGTAGTGAGATGTTAGGGTGACTTATCACTTCCGTGTTGGTTGGAAATGTAGGTGTGCGGTCTAAGAGTAGCGAGTCAAGCGAGAAATGAGCATAACGTGGACACCAGGTGAGTCCTCCTAACCCGAAGCTTTGATGATACTTGCTTGTATTGCTCGTATATTTATATATATATATATATATATATATATATATATATATATATATATTGAATTGCTTGTTTCCGTGTGGTTTTAATTATGTAAGTTGAAGGTGTGTTATTTATACTGTGGTATGCATGGGTCGGGACTAGTGGTGGTTTATTGTGATGCCTTATGGGGAGTGTGTCCCCTACAAAATATATGAATATGTTTCATATAACCACTTAGGGCGGGTGTGTGCCCTAACACATTGACACAAGTGTGTTCGTGACCAAAGTGTGGAGCACCAGCGTGCGTGTGTTTGCTTAAACTGATAAGGGCGTAACTGTTATAATTTCATTTAAACACTTTTTAATTAATATGTGTGGTGTGATGTTGGTATCTTGAGGGATCTCACTAGACCTCATGGTCTAACCCTCGCTTTTTTAAATGTAAACCTCTTTTCAGGTAAACAGGTAGTTGAGTAAGGGCAAGAGCAAGATGTGAGTTGGAGCTTGCGTCTAGAAGGAACTAGAAGAATTTCCCTTTTAATATTTAGATACATTTCTCAGCTGTTGTTAGGGTTATTTCCGCGAACCCAAATGTGTAATTTTGATAGTGTGACTATGTATGGCCTTTTTGGCGTTTTGAATTAAAGTAGTAGCTTTTGTCATGTTTATTTGGTATGGGTTGTTACACGAACCTTCCCCAGGCCTAGCTAATACACCCTCTCCTCATCCGGATTCCACCATCCGGACCCCGCTTCTCGGACACCTACTATCCGGACCCACTGTCCGGAAAACTCACTGTCCGGTCAATACTATTCGGACTCTCTATCCGAAAACACTATTCGAACTCTCTATCCAGAAACTCTATCTGGAAACCCTATCCGGACTCTCTATCCGGAAACACCTCAGATACCTTGTCCGGAAACCAAGCCATGTCCGGAAACTTCACCCGTACTTGGTCTCCGGATACGCAAGGTTTACCGACCAAAATCCCAATTCCTAATGCACCCTTCAGATTCCTTACCAAAACGGTTTAAGACCTCAAAATGACTAAAGGAACATACACAATACCTTACTATAACTTTTAATCGTTCAAAATGCTTTCTCAATAGCATTAAATCTAGGATTGAACACCTATTTCTCAAAATTGGTCGTTTAACAGCAACAGCCTAATAATCCTTTCACACACTCTAAGAACAATGAATCAATAAGGGAAAGAGATAGAAGTTACCTTCTTGAGGATGAACTTCTCTTCCAAAACGACTCTCCTTTTCCTAAATAATGAAATCGCATTATGGCTTCTTTCTCTTCTCCAAAATCGCACGCCACCAAGAGCAAAATCAAGAATAGGGTTTTGCCAAACAATGTGGGTATTTATACCCACTTCCCACTTGTTTCAAAAAAGTCCCTGAAGTTCATTAACTTCGCCTTTTTCCATAAAAACTCTTATTCTATTGAATTAAAACGTTGGTTGTTACAATCAGCCATTGATGATTTCCAAAACGGGCCTACAATGAAATTGTTGCGTAGTATTATAATCATGTGTATATTATATATATTTATATTTATTTATTTAACTGTAGATTCAAAAACAAACAATAAGAAGTCAAAGGTTTAGACCAACGATGTTTAGTTTCATAAAACATAAATGTTGAAAAACTAACCGGTACAAATAATAGTGACAAGCAAGATAAGGAGGTAGGGAATTATTTGTTGAGCCATTTTTGTTCTTATTTTGAGAAATATATATTCTATTTTGTGAATCCCTCAAGGTATATATAGGTATAGGCATGGCAATGGGGTGGGTATGGGGCGGGGTTCCCCATCCCTAGCCCCGTCCCCGGTTTGTAATTATTGCCCCCGGCCCAGGCCCCGGGCGGGTACAGGGATTCCCAACCCGGCCCCGGTCAACTTTTGGTCAACACCCGGTCAAAGACCCATCCCCGGTTTGGACCCGGTTCCCCGACCCGTTTGTGTTTTTTTGGCTTTTTAACAGCTATTTTGCTGCTGTTTTTGTTGCTAATTAGCTGTTGTTTTAAAATAAAAGAGGTACCATACTACCATTACATAATTTAATAATCACAAGTCCATAACAAAAGTCCAAAGTATTAAGTTTTGGTGCATCAAACAATTCCATATCAAAATAACAAAATACGTCAAAAAATTATCTAAAATTTCCAATTTCCAACCATGCGAGCAACGCTTCATTCAACATCTTCATCGTATGCAATCGTTTGATCAAATCCTTCCGGCTTTCCGTCTTTTTTATCTAAAATTAAAAATAATACGAGTTATAAAAATTTATATAAATGTACAAATTACGATAACAATTATATAATCATTACCTTCAATTTCTTTCCTCAACCAACTTTGAGTGCACATCAACTGTGAGTTCCAAATTCGTGCAACGAACAATAGAAATCAATAGATAATAACACAAACGATATGATTTCCAATGGTCATCCACTTTACTTTCAATAATTGAGAGAGTTTACAATAGAGTTCTGGAAAGTGAAAATAGACAACTAGCTTAATTCTAAGCTAATTACACGTTATATATGCTGGGCCCATGGCATGTAAGCCCATGGCCCGTTTACACAATTAAGGCTCAAAATAAGATAATTAACAATTCAGCACTTGAACTTCTATTCAACCAAATATGACCCTAACAATCTCCCCATTTGAATTGAAGTTCGAGTTTGCGCCAATTCTCGACATATCTCTTTCGAAGCGCAAAGTGTATATCGAACGTTCTGATCGCTCGGCGGTAGTCGATGTGTTCTTCAATAACTTCTAAGGATTTTTGAGCAGTAATCTCGTTGGGGTTGGGAACATACGAGTGCTTTCGATTTTCGGATTCGAAAGGGATGATGTTTCGAAGAGCATCTTGGACTTTGAAGAGCGTGCCATCGCAGAATCTATTGACCTGGCTGAAGCGGAGAAACCTCTTTTCTTTCTGGTCGTTGAGGTATACTATCCCAAATTCCGGTTCTCGAAGTAGTGCGTTCTCGGGATACATCTTCAGTTCGGGCGCTTTCAAATTCGGTTTCAGCAGGTTTACCTTCTTTGCTCTGTTCTCGATTCCCATTTGAAAGTCTGCGAGATAGGACATCATGATTGAGTGAATCAAGAATCGACGAACAGCTTCGAGCGCCTTTGCCACTTGAAGCGGTCGGATGGTTCTGGTTCTGGTTCGGAGGTCTTTCAGTATAGCAAGTAAGTCGAACGGTCTAAGATTCTTAAAGTCAGCTTCAGAAATTTTCCATTCATTACCGTCTTCGCGTCGGACAATGAAAACTGGAAACATGACTCTAAGGATTCGGCCGGTTTGGATGTTTAGCACTTCAGTGATCTTGTGCTTGGTTCGGACTTGGCTAACTGGCAGACACCGCTTCATGGCATTTATGTACTGAGCTTGGTATTCTTTGTCGAAGTGAGAAATCCCAAGGCAAATTGTTGGCTCGATAGGGCGTAACCTGTGAACATACAACTTCTTCAGAGATTCCTCTAGGTGAGGAATAAAGATCATGATTTTCTCCCATCGGATTTGCTGTTGTTGAGGAGGAGAATGATCAGAAGTTGTCGGTTGTTGAGGAGATGTTGGATTTTCAGCAGTTGACGTTTCGGGTATCGTAGAAGTCTCGGCGGCCTGAGCACTGTGAATGGGTGTACCATATAGATTTTGGAGTAGAAACTGGTCGTAGTCAACGTTGTCGTCTTCATCAGTAGGAAAGATCAGGTTTACCTGGAGATTTATAGCACTGGCGGCTTTTTCGTACCATGCATTTTTGGTCTCCGGGTCGATCTCGGTGTCTGGATCAATCAGATTGAGTGCAGGCCTATCTGATGCGTCATGTGTGACCAATTCCTGTGTTGATCCCTCGGGCTTTTCAACCGTCGGGTCTTCGTCGTCAGAGATGTCCATGTCTATGACCATCTCGACTAAGCTCAACTGGGCTTCAGGTTGTTCTTCAGTTGTAGTTGCCGCAGTTGACAGTTCTGGTTGAACCACAGAAGTTTCAGTGTGGATCGGGGCGGTCTCGGCTAATCGTAGTCTTTTATTCTCCCCCTCACGGTGATTAGGATCATCCGAATCATCGTGTCTTCGCTTTAGACCGTCGGCTTGACTCTTGCAGGTTTCTTCCATAGAGGCGACTCTCTCGGTCAAGGTGGTTAGGGCTTGCTGAATATCCTTGAGAGTCGTGTCCAGATGATCCATTCTTGTGGTGATGGACGACGAAGGAGCAGATACATGGGATCGTAGAACAGAGATCAAGTCTGCTTCGTTAGAGGCGTTGGTGTCGGTGTGTTGGAGCAGCTGAGCGAGGAGCATAGTCTTTAAGGTTTCCACAGACTAATTTGGTTGAACGGGAGATGGTGGAGGTGTTGGCGCGGTTTCAGCTTCGACTACTTTCTCCTTTCCTTTGATCAGGCTTTTCAGTTTATCGAGCTCGTTGGTGAATCGCTGCTCCATGGCCTCGCGGACAGCCTTCAGGGCGCTTTCCAGATATCCCTGTGACACAAAGTCGGTAAAATAACTCTGAGGTCACATAGATTACCCGTTGAGGCCTCTACCTTAGAGGTAGAGCCACCTACGTTCACGGTTGGCGAAGGTGTATCCGTGGTAGGATTTCCTTCCGATCCTCGCGTTCCGCTTAAAGGCGGAGACACTACGGAAGTTCCGATCGAGTCACGAAGAGCATCGATGTTCGTTGCCTCATCTTGTGTCCTAGCCGAAGAAATAACATTAGCAAATGGCTCTAGACTCAAAAGTGCATCCAAAGAAGTCGAGACCGGGGGTTGTTGGTCTCTTGTTTCAATACCAATACTCTCCGAGTGAGAGACCGGTAAAAGTTGTGCTATATCCCCGTGCAAAAGTGAAACATCCGTCTTTTGAGAGACGAATGAGTGGCTTGGGAGGTTGTGCACTTGCGCCGCTAGGTCTACGGCGGCTTCTTCAATAACCCATCCCAACGGATGAGACAGGATAGCAGATGTGGCTACCTGGATGACGCTGGTTTGGGGTCGCTCAGAAGCCTCTTTATTTTTACGGCTTAATATCTCATGATTCGCTTTCGATCTCAATTTCCTCCATCTCACATGTTCCAATTCTTCAACTAATACTCCCTCCTCTTTCCTTATGTCTTCCGTATCAGGCTGGATAGTAGGGATTAGAGGGGTTTTGGGTGAGTCGGATGGGGTGCCTTCGGTCAAGTGTGGGTTTGGTCCGATACGGGTAGGTAATAAGGACGCGCGTATGGCACGGTCCGTATCGGATTCGGTGGAGTCGGATTCCACTTGTTCAACTTGTCTGGGTGGTGAAGGGTCAGATATGTATCGCTCCGGGTCATGATGAAGCATTGGTCTAGACTACGTCCGAGCTTCAGTCGTCGTTTGGGTGATAGGAATGGGGGGTTGTTGGCTTGTTCCGGCTTGGCTGGATTGGGCAATACTGGCTCATGTATCCAATGCACCGCCCACACCTGTTCCCCTCCCATGTAATCTCAACACACCCCGTCCGGGAGCCCCAGTTGCCCGGACTCTACCTCTTCTAGTCCTCGGACCCTCACGTCTCTCGGTTCTATGTCCCTGGGGAGGTCCCTCTGGCTCTGGCTGGACCGTGGGAGCAGCTAACTCTCTCCTATATTCTAACACACTCGGTGCATTAGGGTCCTGATAGGCGGGTTTACACCCCCCTTTGACTAACCGCAAGTGTACGGTGTCGTCTCAAGTAATACGTACGGAAGTACGAGTATCGAACCCAAAAGAACCAGGTGTTAAGTACCGCAATGACTGTAGTAACTATTAACTGAACGGTTTAAAATTGGTTTGGTTGAATTTCTGAAATACTAAATTAACAAAAGCACACAAAAACGTTGGAATAGTTGATTAATTGGAAAAGTTAAGAGGAAAGAGGGAGAGTTGGAATCTGAATGGCTTATTTAATGAGAATTCAAAGTGATTTATGATTAGTTCTAACGATCAACGAATTGCAAAACCCGTTCTCGTAGCACTCTTTCAACGAGAATTGACTCAATTAAACTTGTTTATCTCTCGATCTCACAAATAAATTGAGTTAATGAAAAAGATTTAGAACACATCACCGAAGGAATTGGTATATCTCTATCCAATTCCCCTCGGTGGCTATTGAACTCGACCTAGATCTCGAGACTTCTCTCGAATGTACTCAAGAACAATAAAATCATTTAACCAGTGATCAATTAGATAAACGCAGTGAGTATAAGTTCAAAAACGTCATCCATCTATTAAAACCAAAACATAAATCATCCAAAGTTTACATCGATAACCCAAACATCATCCAACCCTCCAACATGTAGTTTAGCACATGTTGGGGTGTGTAGAAGAAACTGAAAAGTTACAAAAAGCTTCAAAGAATTCATGGTGCAAGAAGTTCTAAAGGTAATGATGAATAACTCCTTGAGAAGAATCCCCTTCGATCTCACGTGCTCAGTCGTCTTTGATTTCTTGTCCCAATCTGTTTCCCTCGTGCCTTCCTCTTCAAAAATCTCTGTTTCTCCTCCAAAAATCGCCCCTTGGCCAGCCGTCGTCGTGTGTAAGTCCAAAGTGTATCCAAACCCTAGCTTTAAAAAGAGTTTTAAAGAACTGGGCGTCAGGGCCAAGGCTGGCGCCAAGGCTGGCGCCAGGTTCTGTTTAATTTGTCGGCGCGGATTGTGGTGCCAGTTGGCTGGCGCGGAGACTGGTGCCGGCTTCTGTTTTTCTTATTGGCGCGGATTGTAGCTCCAGTTGGATGGCGTAGAGACTGGTGCCAACTTATGTTTCTCATTTCCTCGATTTTTCTCGTTTTCAGTTCCGGAACTCAAATCTGCTGCTTTTTTAGACGATAATGCTTATACCTGTATTTTCTCACCAAAAAACCGTTAAATACTCGTATTTCACTTGAAGACATGCGTGAACCACCCAGTTTGAGATTAAAAATAATGTCGAAAATCGACATTATCAACAACCCCAAACCGAGCGTTGCTTGTCCTCAAGCAAAAAAATAGAGATAGAAAATATAAAAACCAAGGTCATAACAAAATTCGCACAAATGTGAAGTCGGTGGTGTCACTATGGATCTCTACACATCTTATTCAACAAAAGTAATTAACAAATTAATCAGAATCCTTTACCGAAACACCCCCAGTTTGCAAAGGTCGAAACACTTACTCTCTGAGAATAGACCACACTACATCAAATTCCACCCAAAGTCATGCATGATCAGGGAGGATTTCGCTTCGACCCTACCTCGATGTACTCTCAATTCACTGGAACCCTAGGTTGTCTCACATGTTGTCATGCAATTGGAGGTTATGTGCAAGAATACTCGAATAATAGCATGAACAACGTGACAAAAAAGACGCACCAATGTCCAAATAAACAATCTCGGATGGAACCAACTAACAAGACTAAGACTATCAGTGTCACTTTCATCTATCCTCATACTTTCCAAAAGATCATCCAGGTCTTTACAAGGGCTGTAATGGGGCTAGGCTATTGGCTAAGAAACGAAAGGTAACTCGGATCAAAAGTCCTCACAGTACCGGTGTACGAACAAATAGTTACCCTTCCCTTTTTGTCTTTTGCCTCTTTTAACATGTTTGCATCCCACTTCCCTTGATTGAGTATGTCAACCTTATTTCCTTCTATACATTTGAGCTCCTCAATTTTTCTTTCTACAGTGAGCTGGCCAATTGGCCTTATTTCTTTTTCACTGTTTTTTATATACCCTTTTTGCATGACCCTTTTTGGTCATATCACTCTTTCCGTACTTGCTTCTGATTTACATCTCTCTATTTCCCCCCCTTTTTCATGTAATGTCTCATTCCACCTTTCATAACCGGTACTTGCTCGGACCAAGGTAGGCTATTATAAAGGCTAGAGTTTAATATGGGGTTTAGAATCGACATAATCAGTGTTTGGCTGCAAAAATGGCTAATGATTACTCAAAAAGAAGGGTGCGCAAGATAAAACACTCTATACTCACATTGCCTGGAATCATTTCTCAAGGTCTATACTCAGATAAGATGCTAGTGACACTAGATATCCCTATGGACGTCTTTGCTAATTGGCGCAAATCTATAGTGAGATCAACTATAGCCACGACAAAAAAATAGTGTGTAGTGTATCGAGTTCATGTATTTCCTCTCAGAATCGACGCTTGATTGGCTCAATACCTCACTATTGGGTGGTCTCCACTAATGTCCCTAATGCATACAATCTTTCGGGTCTCATTCGATGCTATATTATCCTTTACAGTTCATTCATCAAAAAGCAGTATTCTATTTACTCCTAACGGTGAATCAAAAAAAAAATTCAATCATGGACCATAATTCCGTTCATTGCCTATGATATAATACAGATCATCAAAATGACACCATGACTTCACTGCTACCCCAAACCAATATACACATTATCCCCAAATGTGTAACAATATCAATTACAGTCATCCAAAAAAATTGTGCGAATTGTTATACAGTCATCCCAAATAAAAGCAAATCAAAAATCACAAAAGGAAAATGAAAACAAACCGTCTTCATTCACCACGGTTCCGCCATCTGGCACCGCCCGGCTGCTGTCTCCTCACTCTCCTTTCTGCCGTCGGGTTGGCCGGACCCGCTGCGTCCGGGGCCTGTTCACCTCTAACCAATAAAGCCATGGCATCGAACCTCTTATCAATTGCCTGGAACCATGTCCACACCTCACGTTCGAGCGCCTCCATGCACACATGCATCCGTGGGTCAACATCAACGGCTGGTGCCCCTCATCCGCAACGGGATCATAGTTGACGTCATCGGCGTCCACATCATCTACATCGCTTGGTATCTCCATCTCCTCGTTGGCAACTTCCTCTTGCCTATCCAACTTCCGGGCAGAAGTTACTTGGGCGCGGTAGGTGCCGCGATCAAACAGTGAAGGGGGGTCTATAATGTCCCCAATTTCCAAACTCGTGTCTCTGCACAGCTTAGTAATCAAGCAAGGAAAAGGGAGGATACCTGTGTTCCACTCAGCAGCGACATCAATCATGTGGAGTATAACAATGTGGTCGATGTCTAACGGCATGTTGTGCGGTAGGAAATAAAGGATGCGCGCTACGTAAGGGTCAACCGTGGTATAGTGAGTGGAAGGGGCTAGACTCCCCTTGATGAATCGCAACCACACCCCAATTTCCGGGCGTAGTTTGCTCTTCTTTATCTCGTGCCTTCTTGGAGCCCATTCACCACGCCGGTTGCGCCTTAACGTCGATGTGATAATGGGGCTGTGCATCTCGTCCTGTCCGACACCTTGGATGGGGGGTATACCGAACGTCGCATGTAGATTATGGTATCGTGGTACTCCATAATGGTTGCAGATGTCGTCCATCAAGATTCGCACCTTGATCCCACGGAGCTGTACGACATGGAATTCCCCGAAAGCCGGGGGTACCATCGTTGCGTAGAACTCTATAACGAGCTCCGGATCATATGGTTCTGGCTCCCGTACAAAGTCCGTCCATCCCCTTTGAATTGCAATATCTCGAACTCGGGCGCCTGCCATTTCATTAACATTCATCCCCCTCTCGAGATGAATCGTCCTATCTTCGAACTTTTCCACTCGTTCGTCGAAGTGGAGATGTCGGTGTCGTGCGACTTCGCGGCGTGTGGCTTGGTTACTTTGGTAGTAACAGAACCATTTTGCTGGGTTTTCAGGATTCGTACGCACCATGATTCTGCAAAAAGATATTGAGTTAATTAGCAACACATAACTAAGAAGGCCACCCCAACCCTAGTCCAGGACTAGGTTTGTTGCATAACTCAGATTTTCATCTAAAGCACAAGAACCATACCCAAACCTTGGTAAAACCAAGGTTTGCAATGGGGTGTTGTGTGGAAAATAAATCAAAAGTAAGCACCCCAAACCTAAGTGAAACTTAGGTTTGTGTAGCCTATTTGGTCTAATGAAAACAAATACCCACACACATTCACAACATATCACCAAAACTTGCTTAATCATCCTTGAGACTCACAAGAAATCAGCAGCTTAATCATTCAGTACAGTCATTAAGCATTTCTCAGAAATTATCCCTTAAGTGAAAACCCCAAGTAGAATCATGCAACTCAACACTTACAAATATCATGAATATTTCTCTTAAGATCAAGAACATGAATAATCAAACACATGGAAGACATGTTCCTACCAACACACAATATAGAGAGTTCTTTCACAAAATGATGGAATTACTTAACAACTCTCATGAAAATTCATGCCCTAGGTAGAAAAACTCTAAAACAATCATGGCAAACACTATCATGGCATCAATCATCATGTAATTATGCCTACTCACTTGAAAATGATGAACATAAGGAGAAAATAACATATACCTTCGGTTTTGACCAACATATTCCCAACAAGAGTGAAATTAGGAGAAAGAGATTGTACCTTGATGCTTTATGGAAGAGATGAGAAGAAGAACTTGGAAGTTTCTTGCACTTGAGGGTCGAAAATGGCGATTTGAGAGCAAAAATGGCGCTGAACTCTTTTAGGGTTTGTGGAAATGGCTAAAAAAATGAAACAAGTGGTTTTATACCAGTCAGGAGACTCGCGCGTGTACCGGTGCCAGTTGGGCCGCGCGGTGACCTGCGCCGAACACTGCCCACGTACCATTTTTTTCTTCGCGCCGATTGTGCCGCTGGTGGATCTGCGCGGTCACCCGCGCCAGGCACTGTTTGATTTGGCTTTTAACCCCGCACCGATTGTGGCGCCAGTTGGGCTGCGCCAACACTGGCGCCGGCCTCTGTTTGAATTTCTCGCGCCAGTTGTGGCGCCAGTTGACCCACTCCATGACTGGCGCTGGCTACTGTTCACCACTTCCCATTCCCTTTTTTTTGCTATTCCGCTCGATATATCTTACCGAAGTGATTGAACGAGGAACTTCTCACGGACAACACAAACAAACTCACGAATAGAAAATTTAAAACTAAAAGCTAACCTACGGTGGGTTGCCTCCCACCAAGCGCCGTATTTAATGTCATGGCACGACTTCCCATGCAATCACTCCTTAAGCTCGTCCAGATAGATGCTCGATGTGGTCACAACTTCATCGCCCAGGTACGGCTTCACCCTTTGTCCGTTCACTTTGAACTTTTGTCCATCCTTGCCCTCTAGCTCCACTATTCCATATGGGTACACTTCGGTCACCGTGAATGGTCCCGACCACTTCGACTTTAGTTTACCTGGAAACAACCTCAAACGTGAGTTGAATAGAAGGACTTTCATTCCTGGGACAATTACCTTTTCTCGAATCCGGTGATCGTGGAACTTCTTCGTCCGTTCCTTGTAGATTGTTGTGTTCTCGTATGCATCCAAGCGGATTTCTTCCAATTGATTCAGCTGCAAAAACCTCTTCTTACCGGCCGCGTCTAACTCCATGTTCAAACGCCTAACTGCCCAATAGGCTTTATGTTCCAGCTCGACTGGCACGACTTCCCAAACACCAATCGATATGGTGTGGTCCCAATTGGCGTCTTGAAAGCCATACGATATGCCCATAATGCGTCGTCCAGCTTTGTTGACCAGTCCTTCGTCGATGAATTCACCGTTCTCTCCAATATGCACTTCAACTCGCGGTTGGATACTTCCGCCAACCCATTCGCTTGCGGATGATAGGGGGTGGTGACTCGATGTTTGACTCCATACTTCCGGAGTAGCATATCAAGATAGTTATTGCAAAAATGACTTCCCCCGTTGCTAACCAATGCCCTTGGGACCCGGAACCTCGAGAAAATGTATTTCTTAAGAAATTGGATAACTACCTTCGAATCGTTGGTCGGTGTCGCGATTGCCTCTACCCACTTCGATACATAGTCGACGACGACTAGTATGTACTCATTTGGGAATGATGAGGGAAAAGGCCCCATGAAGTCGATGCCCCATACATCGAACAATTCCACCTCCATGAATATTTGCATCGGCATTTCATCCTTCCCTGAAATATTCCCAGTTCGTTGACATCTATCACATCGAGAAATGAAGTGGCGAGCATCCTTGAACATTGTCGGCCAGAAAAATCCCGACTGTAGCACTTTCGCAACCGTCCGATCGGTACTGAAATGACCTCCACATTCCAATATTCCTTCCTTTTCCACATCGGGAACGCATCTTCTAATCATTCCATCGCCGCATCGTTTGTACAAACACGGTTCGTCCCAATAGTACATCTTGGCATCCATAAAGAATTTTCGACGCTGATGCGAGGTTAGTCCGTAAGGCGTCACGTTACCTACAAGAAAATTCACAAGGTCAGCATACCATGGATCAGAAGACTTAAGAGAAAATAACTGCTCATCTGGAAAAGAATCATTTTTAGGGATAGTTTCAATTGTTTCCGATGGCTCCTCCCCGATTCTAGATAAATGGTCGGCCACTGAATTCCCGGATCCTTTCTTGTCCGGTATCTCAATGTCGAACTCTTGCAACAGCAGCACCCATCGAATCAACCTTGGTTTTGCGTCTTTCTTCGCCATTAGGTACTTCAACGCCGAGTGATCAGTGTAGATAATGATCTTGGATCCGACCAAGTATGACCGGAACTTCTCACAAGCGTACACCACCGCCAACAACTCTTTCTCGGTGGTTGCATAATTGATCCATGCCTCGTCTAACGTTTTGCTGGCATAGTAGATCACATGCATCTTTTTCTCCTTTCGTTGGCCCAAGACAGCTCCCACCGCTATGTCGCTCGCATCGCATATGAGCTCGAACGGAAGATTCCAACCGGGTGCGGTAAGTATTGGTGCCGAGATTAGCTCCTTCTTTAATCTGTCAAAAGCCAAGGTACACTCATCAGAAAAATCAAACTTAGCATCTTTTAAAAGTAAAGAACATACAGGTTAGCAATTTTAGAGAAGTCCTTGATGAAACGCCGGTAAAAACCCTGCGTGTCCCAAGAAACTTCTCACTCCCGTCACTGTTGTTGGATATGGCAGATTTTCTATCACAGCTACTTTCGCCTTGTCCACCTCTATGCCTTCCCTCGAAATCTTGTGTCCAAGCACGATGCCTTCCGTTACCATGATGTGGCACTTCTCCCAGTTAAGTACTAGGCTCGTTTCTTGACACCACTTAAAAACTGCTTCCAAATGATCAAGACATGCGTCGAATGAATCTCCAAACACTGAGAAGTCATCCATGAATACCTCTATCGTCTTCTCGATCATGTCAGAGAAGATCGCCATCATGCATCGCTGGAATGTAGCGGGAGCGTTGCATAACCCAAAAGGCATTCGTCGGTATGCAAACGTTCTATACGGATAGGTAAATAGTTGTTTTCTCTTGATCCTCAGGTGCTATAGGGATCTAATTGTACCCCGAGTAACCGTCAAGAAAACAGTAGTAAGCATGCCCGGACAACCGTTCTAACATTTGGTCAATGAAAGGAAGCGGGAAGTGGTCCTTTTTTGTTGCATCGTTTAACTTTCGGTAACCTATACAAACTCTCTACCCAGTGACTGTTCGGGATGGTATCAACTCGTTGTTGTTGTTCTTTATTACCGTGATTCCCCCTTTCTTTGGTACCACTTGCACCGGACTAACCCACGGGCTATCGGCTACTGCATATATGATAACCGCATCCAAGAGTTTCAGCACTTCTTTGCGAACTACCTCCTTCATGTTTGGGTTCAACCGACGTTGATGTTGAACCGTCGGTTTATGCCTTTCTTCCATGTTAATTCTATGCAAGCAAAATGTAGGGCTTAAACCCTTCAAATCCACAATCGTCCACCCAATCGCTGTTTGGTGGGCTCTCAATACTCGTAACAGTTTCTCTTTCTCTAATGGTGCGAGACCGGCAACAATTATTACCGGTAGTGTTTGATTCTCTCCCAAGAATGCATATTCTAAGTGAACCGGCAATTGTTTGAGCTCTAGATGTGGCGGCACTTTTGATGATGGCTATGATTTGGCAATTGGTTCACCCAAATCTTCTTTCATTGGTCTTCTCGGACCTCGATACTCGGGCAATACATTCAGTTGCATCACACTCTCGTTCTTGCTATCAACGCATATTCCGGTCAATGCATTCCCCAGTTGATCATCACTATGATTAACTTGGGAAGTCTCCTCAGTAATCTCTTCTAGTAGATCTACCCGATAGCAAGTACCTCTTTCCACCCCGACTCGTGCTGTTGGAAAAACATTGAATACCGCTCTTTCTGCACCAACATGGAGAGTAAGCTTCCCTCCTTGCACATCGATTAATGCACCTCCGGTGGCCAAAACTGGTCGGCCCAAAATGAGAGGGACCTCCTTATCTTCGTCCATGTTTAAGATAACAAAATCTACTGGAAAGTATAATTTGTCCACCTTCACCAAAACGTCTTCGATAACTCCGTACGGATATTTGATGGATCTATCCGCCAGTTGGAGTGTCATGTTTGTCGGCTGCACCTCTCCCAATCCAAGTTTCCTGAAAATGGACAAGGGCATCAAGTTAATGCTCGCACCTAAATCACAAAGTGCCTTACCAAAATCAGAACCTCCTATTTGAATAGGAATCGTAAAACTCCCTGGATCTTTCAACTTTTGAGGAAGTGATACGGTTGCGTGTTCCTCAAAATTCCTCTTGTTAGAGAGGATGTTCTACAAGAACTTCACGTAAGACGGCATCTGAGCTAATGCATCTGCAAAGTGTAATACCCCGGGTAAGTTCGTTAGTTAAAGTCTCGTTCCGTTAAATTTATTTAAATTTATAATTGATGTTATGGTAAGTTTAGGAGAGTTTATGAGTTTAGGGGTGTATTAGTAATTAGTGAATAGTGCAGGGTCTAAAAGGGTAAATATTGTTGGATATTATCCTAAGACTTCAGATATTTTGTCAAAAGCAGAAATTCCAGTGTAGTGAGTGTATGTGTGTGTTTGGAGAAGAGAAGAAGAAGAAGAAGAAAGAAGGTTTTGTGACTAAGGGATTCAATTTGGTGTACTTGGAAGTAATATAAAGGTATGTTCATGTACGTTTTATGTTTGTAATTGCTATTAGGAAGTATCTCTCGGTTTAGAATAGTTGAATTCATGTGTGATAATAATTCAGTCGATTTCTGGGTTAAAAATGGGTAAACAGTCAGAGGTTTCCGGATGAAATGAATGTGTCCGGGTAGTTTGGTTGATGGTGTCCAGAAGTGGTTCTAGTGGTGTCTGGATTGCTTTGGTGTCCGGGTGTTATCCGGATTATATATGTTGTCCGGACAGTTGTGTTGTCCGGAATGTTGATGCTATCCGGAAAGTTGTGTTGTCCGGATAACTTGTGGTACCCGGATACTTTAGCTGATTTGGTCATTTTTGAGAGTTTAGATACTTTTTGAGTATCCAGTAACCTGTGTTTTGTTGACTCTGGGATGGGGAACGAATGATGACTGAATATACTGTGGACTCGACATAAGTTCAGGTTTGGGGGTAACATTTGAGGATAGAGATATCTAGAGTTCTTAGCTTTAGTAAGTCCTATATGTACTATTTGGTAAAAAGATACTTGTATCTAATTGTTTCAGATACTGTGAATTTGGAGTTAAAGCTGAATCTTGTGGAAAAAGACTGGAAAGAGTTTTGATAAGCAAACATGTGAGTTTTACTTTAAAATGTTTTCAAACTGGAATACATATATGTGTGGGGTGGGAATATGATAGATGGTGTGATTATATGTTTATGTTTGTAATATAATATATTGAGATATTGTATTTACATGAGCATACTCTATATGAGAATACGTTGGCGGGGCTTAGGACCGGTGGTGTTGGTTGTAATTGTCGTACATCGGAGTTAATTTATTAGTTGGCTTGCAACCAACTAATATGGCCATGGAAATGAGACAGGGAAGTACACAATGCATGAGTCCTATTTGGTATTTATACTTGTGATATATATATATATATGATGGTTGTGCAAATGGTTTTAAAACTAACAGGGATTTTCTCACTTAGAACTCTAGGTCTAACCCTCATTTTGTTTTAAAAATATGTATTCCAGGGCGTGGATCAGGTGAGAGAAAATGACAAGGATAGTCGGGGGATAGCTTTTGTGAAGACTTATGTCATGAAGATTAAAATGTGTTTTGTAGTTATAATCTTGTTATCAGATATCATGTATTTAGTTAGCAAAAAGTTTGTAATGAAATACCCTATTTTGATTGTAAAGACTAAAGGGACCGTACTTGTTATATGATGTATCTTATTATGTAACGATGTTATGCAATGTATGTTACTTGATGCTTGATTGGGAATCCGGGTCGTTACAGATGGTATCAGAGCCCTAGTTTAAGGGATTTAGGTATTCGTATATGTACCTAGACTTAAACTGCATGTGAAGTAGGATGTCCCTTATATTTTAGAACCTTGGGATGTTAAGTATAAAAGGTAGAAGGAACATCATGTAAGGTAATTTCATATTACACCTGGCCAGTGTAATTGTGATCTTACAGGTACATGTTTGAACTGGAATACCTTGTTATATGGGGTATGTGCTTATGTGTATATTAACCTTGTTTGTATCTATAGAATGGCAAGTGGTACTAGACAAACGAATCGGGAGGGAGGAAGAAATCCTAATAGAACGAATCCAACAGTTGGGACAAGGGGAAGAGGGGGAGAAAGAGGTAGAGACAGAACAGGCGGCAGAGTTCAACAGCGAGGTGCAGAATTTGTTACAAGAGACGGCATGGCGGCTGAAATGGGAAGATAGCAAGTTAATATCCAAGCTATGTTTAACCGAACTCGTGATACTGAAACAGAAATACCAGATCCTGGTCTGGAAGATGAAATGCCCATTACACGGACTGTGATACCGGTACCAAGAAAGTATAATTATAAAATGTTCCTAAGTTGCAAACCTCCGACTTACTCAGGAGATAGAGACCCAGTGAAAGCTATGAGGTGGCTGAAGGAGATAGAAGCTATGAGGTGGCTGAAAAGTCATGCTGTCCCGATTGGTCATGCTGTCCGGAAAGTCATGCTGTCCGGATTGTTTTTGTGTTATCCGAAAACTAAAGCTGTTTGGTTACTTTTGAAATTTCTGATACTTGTGAGTATCCAGTAGCTTTGGGTTTTGTCGACTTTTGAATAGGAAATGAATGAGGACTGATTATACTGTGGATTTGACTTAAGTTCGGGTTTGGGAGAAATGATTGAGGATAAGAATTAGATAGGTTTATCTAAAGTTCTTAGTCTTAGTAAGCCTTATGTGAACTATTTGGTAAAGAGATATTTGTATTTGAATTATTTCAGATACTATGAATTTGGGGTGAAAGACGGAATCTTTTGGAAAGGCTTGGAAGCATTTTGATAAGCAAACAGGTGAGTTTTACTTTAAAACGTTTTTAAACTGGAATACATATATTTGTGGATTGGGAATGTGATAGATGGTGTGATTATGTGTTTATGTTTGATTTATAATATATTGAGATATTGTATTTACATGAGCATTACACTATACGAGAATACGTTGGCCGGGCTTAAGACCGGTGGTGTTGGCTGTAATATTCGTACATCGGTGTTGGCTGTAATTGTCGTACAACGGAGTTAATTTATTAGTTGGCTTGCAACCAATTAATATGGCCAAGTGAATGAGACAGGAAAGTATATGATGCATGAGTCATAACTGGTATTTGTATTTGTGTTATGTATATGATGGTTGTGCAAATGGTTTTAAAACTAACATGGATTTTCTCACTTAGACCGCTAGGTCTAACCCTCATTTTTGTTTTAAAATATGTATTCCAGGTTGTTGATCGGGTAAGGGCAAGTGAATAGAGTAAACGGTGGCTAGCTTTTGTGAAGACTTATAATTTGAAGACTATGACGTGTTTTGTAGTTTTAAACTAGTTATCAGATATTATGTATTTAGTTAGCAAAAAGTTTGTAACGAAATATCTTATTTTGGATTGTAAAGACTAAGGGACCTCTTGTTATGTAACGATGTTATGCAATATATGTTATCTATGTATGTTTGGGAATCCGGGTTGTTACAGGAACAGTGGATAAGGTAGAAATTTCTTCTGCTTCGACCCGCCTATTTGTCGAATAGCCTGCACCATTTCGCGCCAGATGATCATCGCGAAGTCAACGTGCCTGCTGTAGCATACCGCATGGAACAGATGCAGGAAGTCGGTTGTCCACTGGTCTATGCCCCTCCATCTGGATGATAGACACCTGTTCAGTATGGTGAACAGCGTGTACCATATGGGTGCCAGATATTTGCGGTTGAAGGCTGATAGTCGGTCGATGGCGGGGCTATATCCGAGTGCGCATACTTGAGCACACAGTGTTGTGTCATTGACCGCGGGGTCGTATCCTTGGTGTCCGCCGGCGGTGGCTTCGAGTAGTGATAGTAGACGGCGGAACGAGTCAGGTGTGAGCGTGAAAGGATGGTTGTCGATCCGCGCCGTGATAGTTTCAGTATTGGCAGCCGTGATGACTTGGGCAGAAAGCCAAACCTGGTAGACGTATAGAATGGGGACGTCAGCCGTCGCAGTGAGGGCCTCACGGAGAGGGTGACCAAGTAGAATGTCCACGACCACACGATGTTCTGGTTGGAACTCGGCTACGCCCAGCTGATGATTGTTGGCTTCCATCTCAATGCCATGGTTTGGGTGGACCAAAGCATTATCGGCTGCTTCATCTATAAAGTCCTCTTGAGGAGGAATTTGCTCTTGGGGTTGTTGTTCTTGTTCTTGATCCGCCATGGAAAATATCTGAAAAAGAATCAATGTTAGAAACCTAGGCGGACGAACACGTGTAGGCGCGTACCTTTGCAGTAATTGGCTCAATTTGAGACAGATTGAGGACTGGCAGTGAGATAACAAGGTACTGGAATGATGAAAAAAGAGGTGTCCGGATAAACCATTTGAGGACTGGCGCGGACCGGAGTGATCTAATCTCAAGCAATTGTTCATCAGCGGTGGCCTTGTAGGAATCTATCCTTTTAGCAGAAGATTGCATTTGATTAATAAAATTCTGATGGATAGGTACTCATACCTGACTTGACTTTGCCTTTTCTTCATCAGCGGGTGAGTGGTAGCCCATAAAAGCATCAGCACCATCAGACTCGCTTTGATCATCAGAACGACCAAACCAATAGTCGTCTTCAACAAATAAAGCTTCTCCAGCTTCCTTCTGCTCTGCCAATGCGAGCTTCGCCTTGTAATAGTGAGCATTCTTTACAACAGGCTTCCGATAATCTTTCGCAAAGTGACCAAGATTCCCGCAGTTATAACAAGTCACGGGTTCGTCTTTCTTCTTGCGGTCATCTTTCTCTGTCTTCTACTTCTTTTCAGATTGGTCGGGCTCATCGGCTTTCTTCTTTCCTTCATATTTGTCCTGATAATCATGACGCTTGTTGGAGGAGGTGGAGTAGCGCTGATTATTAGATGTCAGCTTCTTATAGAACTTTTGTTGTTGGAAGGATTTAGAGAGTAGGGCCATTGCTTTCTTAATGGAAAATACTTCAGGATCAGAATCACTGTCTTCCTTTTCCTCAGGTTCTGACTCAGATTCGCTTTGCTTTTGGGCACGTTTGGAGTGACGGCCAGAAGATTTGCCTCGTTTTAAAGACATAAGAGCTAACGGATCAGTAGGTGGCTTCGATGCAGACTTCTTATTGTTCAGAATCTCCATCACTTCATCTTCGTCTTGCAGAAGCATCTCATAGAGCTCGTGGATTCCGACTTTCTCCATTAAGTGGTTGTGCTTGACGGGAGATGCGAATACTTTCCACTCAGGCAGTAGGTTGTTGAGGAACTTAAGTGCGTTCTCCGTGTTAGAGCAAGTGATTTAGTTCTTGTGGAGCTCGTTGAGAAGGAGACAGAAGCGTTCATAGGTCTGGGAGAGGGATTCACCGGTGCGCTGCTTAAACCCATCAAACTTGGTAATGGAGTTGTTGATTTTCAGTTGATTCCCGACTTCGCTCCCGCGCATCATTTTCTCCACTTGATCCCACATGCCCTTAGCCGTATTTTTGTAGCTGTCGATGGCTGTGTAGATCGTGTTGGGTAGAGCCTGAACAAGGTACCTCTTAGCATGCTTTTCTCCCTCAAGCATGCCTCTTTCGTCGGCAGTCATATCAGTGAGTGCCTTTTCTCGACTCAATTGCGGATATAGTCTTCATGGGTTCAGGAATTGGCCCGTCTTCTAGAGCTCGCCATATATACTCGAAGTTGTCCTTTGACTCTATGAAGATCAAAAATCTGTCCCGCCATTGGCTGTACTCACCTTGGTAGAGGCAAGGTGGTTTGGAATCGGTGCCGATAGCGAGAGCGTCGCGCGAAGACATCTTCAGTTGCACTAGAGTGATCGTCAGACGATTTGTTCGATTCAAAGTGATAACCTAACGCAAGGTACTAAGAGTGGTGTCCTAACGCTGATTCTACGAATGATTTATACTAGAAACAGGTAAGATAACAACTGGACTGAACTTACCGGATAAGAATCCGGATGTGATGTTTGATCTGGAAGTGTCCGGATCAGATTGAGTGGGAATGTGTTCAATCAGCAGAGGTATCTGGATAAACAGATGTGTCCGGATGAACTAAGGTTTCCGGATAACAATAGGTTACCAGATGGAAGTAGTTTTCGAATGGAAATATCAAAAACAGAACTTACCGGATGAATTGGGTATCCGGATGAGATGCTTTCCGAAGAATGGCTTACCGGATAACAGTGTCCGGAAAGAATCAATTCTATCGGAAATTTTGAGTTGTCCGGATAAAATAGGTTACCGGAAACTTTGAGTTGTCCGGATAAAATATTTTACCGGAAACTTTAGGTTTCCGGAACAATTGTACCCGGAAAGCTTATGAAAAAAGAACATACCCGGAAAGATGAAGCGATGTTCCGGAAAGCTGTGTGGTATCCGGAAAGAGCGGCTATGGTGTCTGGATACTGCGGCTGAAGTTTCAAAATTCGATGGAATTCGACTAGGGTTGCTTAAATTCAATCATGAAAGGTTAGAAACCTAACAAAACACAATACTAACAATACCCAAATCGAATTTTAAAGCAAAATAGCACGATTTTGATAAAAAAAAATTCAACTTTTGTGATGAACAGGAACCAAAAACCACAACTTTGATTTTGCTTAAAAAACACTCAGATGATCGAATTAGAATGAGAACAATTGCAGATTCGTTTATAAAGATGATACGAACAGAATGTGATAAACGAAAACAATCAATTTTCACAGAATCAAAATATGGATTTTCAAGCCAAGAACACAGTCGAATGTTTTTCGAAAACTTACCAGAAATCAAGAAAATTCTTTGATTCGATTCGTCCGTTTACTCTGATACCAATTCTGAGTTCCAGATTCGTGCAACGAACAATAGAAATCAATAGATAATAACACAAATGATATGATTTCCAATGGTCATCCACTTTACATTCAATAATTGAGAGAGTTTACAATAGAGTTATGGAAAGTGAAAATAGACAACTAGCTTAATTCTAAGCTAATTACACATTATATATGTTGGGCCCATGGCATGTAAGCCCATGGCCCGTTTACACAATTAAGGCTCAAAATAAGATAATTAACAATTCAGCCCTTGAACATCTATTCAACCAACTATGACCCTAACATCAATGCTGCAACAGTTTGCGCTTTTAGCCGACTACGTTGTTTGGTTACCTTGTCCCTGATAACGCCACTTTTTGGCGTTATTTTCGGTCTTCAAACCAATGAGATTGGCTTGTGTTCTAGCAAAAAGGCGTAGCATTACGTGGTATCGAGTGAAATGTGCAGGTAATCTAAAAAGGAGACAAACATCGAGAAAAGAAGCGAAAAAGAGCCCAAAACTAGTACAAACGAAGCCAACGGAAGCCCGAGATCCAAGCCTAAGACCCGTGCCCGAACCTGACCCGAAGAGCATCAGAAACACACGCGACCTTTCCCGTGGTTTGCAAGTCGCGGCACAAACCGCGGGTGTCTCCGTTCTTGCCTTTATCTTTTGGCGTTTTTCCGGATTTTAGGTCATCATTCAATTATCTCGCACACAACGAACGGCAGCGACTTGGGGGCGATTTTTAAAGACTTTTCGAAGCTTTTGGAGCCACGATAGAGGATCAATCGAGGAGGAAGTCACGACGCGAAGCGGATTAGAGCCGGGAGAAGGGAGTTCATCATTACATTCACCACGTTCACGTTTACTATGTTTTCATTCATTGTTTCCATTCCTTTTCTTATGTTTGAGTCCACCCCCGACATGAACTAATCTTTAGATGTTGGGGGTTGGAATGAATTTGGTTTAAACTTATGAACAGATGACGTGATACTTTTATCAGTTTTTCTATTTTAATGAAGCATGTAATTTGGTTTTTAATGCTTTTGTGAGTTTAGCTAGCTTCCAATTGTTTTGTTGTTTTCAGTTAAGTTCGAGAGAGTTAATTGTTAACTAGAACTAGAAATTGCATGCCTAAGGTGAGAAATTGGATAGAGATATACCAGTGTAAACCTTAGTCCCGGTGAAATTTTGAGTTTAATGTGTTTTGAATTCCATAGGTGAGATCGAGAGATAAAACTTGTGTTTTTCAAGATAAAACCCGTTGTGGCTTGAGAAAGAATAACGGTGATTTTTATAGATTGGGTATTCATTAAAGGGAAAAACTTGGTAATTGTTTTAAGTCAAATGTTCGTATGTGAAAACCTTAGAATTTCCAACCCTCAACTGTTTTCTCTATCAAAGTTTCCTAAGTTGTTTATTGTCCCGTCTGTGATTTATTTTCTTGCAATTAATTAAGTCATACCAACCACTCAATTTGCGACTGTTCAGTTAATAGAGTCTATAGTCATTGTGATACTTAGTTCCTAGTTCCCTGTGTTCGATACTCGTACTTTTTGTACTATTACTTGATTTCGACCCGTACACTTGCGGTTAGATTTAGGGGGGTGTGAACCCGCCTATCAGTCCCCGCTCGTGCTAAACGCGGATTCTGATGCTACGGTAGAAATTGGAATGTCTAGCAAATCCCTCGCAATGGTCGGTAACTATGACTGCCAAATGGTAACTATGAACACTTCCAAACTTCAGATTTTAATCTTTTGGTCGGTGGTTCAACTTCAATGGTTGCAGTCGACCCTACATGCATGCTTACAGATTCGTTGGTGGTGTTGGCAGTCCGACGTTCCGTAAGAGGAGTAGGTGTAGGTGTGCATCCTGTATCACCAACGTTTTCATTTTCTGGAGTCTCAGTCTCCATCTAAAACAAAAGAAAAATTAATGCAGGCTTTAATTAGAATTGATAATTAATATTAATGAGAGCTTTACTTGGAAAAATTCTCAAAAATTCACAAAAAGTTCATCACCAATTAAAACATCTATTCAAAAATGATATTACCATTAACAAACATCACCAATTAAAACATCACTATTCACAAATAATGAACAAATACAAGTTCTAATCATAATCAAATTTATGAGTTACCCAGTTTGCCCATTCTAATCATAATCAAATTTATCGACCATCATACAAACTAATTTTTAAGTAGTCATCCTTTTTCGACAAACACCCTTATAAACCTATCAACCATCAGAATGC
Source organism: Saussurea involucrata (assembly GCA_033807775.1). Classification (NCBI taxonomy): domain Eukaryota; kingdom Viridiplantae; phylum Streptophyta; class Magnoliopsida; order Asterales; family Asteraceae; genus Saussurea; species Saussurea involucrata. The sequence goes on along the minus strand of CM066320.1, from coordinate 39,592,538 downwards.
CACATTTTCAACATAACACCACATTAGATTACACTTTGAGGTTCTCCATTTAGTGCAAATGCAAAAAAATTGTTCATTTTTATCCCTCATAATTACATATATCCTTCATTTTCAATATGAATTCTTAGAATACATAAACGATTTTACAATCAAATAGCCCAATTAGACTCCATATATGACTATTCTCATTCAATATGAAACTACTAAATTATATCATTCACAATCACACTCACACATACTCGATTTTTGCAAATGTTCAACAGTAGACTCTAATTGTAGAGAAAACAGACCACTTTGCAAGACATTAGACATCAAACACACACACACACACACACATATGTTGGTTTCTTGTATGCATATTATCGATAAAGCTTCTGGTGTGAACATTTTCATCATCATGCAACACAGGCTTATTCGTTGAACTTAGTCTACAAGATAAACTCACTTTTAAATCCAAATAGCCATTGATACTACAACATATCCTGATAAAGCTGATAAAACTTTATCAAAGCAGCAAAATATCCATCATATCAGTTTCCTAGACATTGGATCACATTGGAAGAAAGAAGACTAACCAGTAACCACTCGAATCCATAGGAACAAACTGTGAGATGGAAGAGATGATGCTGGCGTGATGCTGGCGTGATGCGGTGGTGGTCGAGGTCGATGTGAGCGGCGGTGGCCGGAAGAGATGGTGTTGCGATGGTGGTCGCGGTCGACGTGAGGTCTGGTAGGGATTTAGGGTTTCACGAACAACTCACGATGAGGTTGAGGTCTGGTCGATGGACGATGGTAAGTTGGTAATGGGTTTAGAACTTTAGGGTTTAGAAAATTAAAATTTATTATATATTTAATAAATATATAAAATATTTAATTTGTTATTAATATATATATATATACCGGGTCCGGGGCGGCGCGGGGGATGCTCGTCCCGGCCCCGGCCGGGTCGGGTGAACCGGGTTCCCCACCCGGTCGGACCAAATTGCCATGCCTCTATAGGTAGGGTGAATGGTTAAAAATGAAAATACAATTACTAGTGCAATTAAAAACATGTCGTACATGTTAAATGACAATCCGTACAAATCTTTTATTTATATCCAAATCAAGCAACTTGTTTTAAAAAAGCTACTTCGATTGCAACCCTAAATATTTTGATCATACTTAAATGTATTAAATAGTCATCGATTGGAAAAATATATGATAACTGATTTACAATACTCATCAGTTTGATTACTATACATTATTTCAATTACCAATATCATCATCGCCTTTTGTTATCCTAATTAGGTTTTTTTTCCTATCTAACAAAAAGTCCAAGTAATTGTGATTGTAAAAAAAACAACTCGTAGTAAACCACAGAAAGTTACTTGCGATACCCCCAATGTAGTTACTTATAACCTTTGGCTCTCTTAAATGCGCCTTGTATGATGTGCTATGTGTTACACTAGGGCAATTTGATATGTCGCTAATCAGAATTCGAGCTTTAAATCCAAAGAGAATCCCAGACATTTTGTGGATGTAGCATTATGTATCTTTATGCGCACATAGTTAGCGAACGCGCACCTATGCTAGTTCCTCGGGGTTGTAATGTTAATAGTCATACAAACCTTCTTCTGGACCTAAGGGTCTTGAAATGATAGTCTATATGTAGCAAACCGAATGTCATATATTAAACTACCTCTCAGAATTACGAACCCAAACTTGTAGATGCACTCTCCCTTTGATATATCTTATGAAGGTTAATATGTTAAATTTTCAATAAGTGACGTTATAGAGTTTTAATACATGGACTAACATTGTAAAACGACAAACATTAATACTTAATTAGAACGATAATTTTCACTATCTATGTAATAATCGTGTTCCTTTTTGGAATAAATGAAAGTTTGGTGTGGAAAGTGTGAAAAAACAATTGGGTGTGTTTGAGTAAAGGTATAAATAGGTGAAAAACCCTAGGGATTCACAAAGTTTAGCAAGAACACTGTGTGCGGCTGAGGTGTGAATTTTGGTGCAAATCAAGGAAATCAATTCAATCCAGAGTTCGTCAATTGGGTGTGCGGAAACATATTGCAAGGTAATCACTATTCATTGTTTACCTTTATCGTGTTGAAATCAAAGTTTAGAATGTGGAGTTTGGTATTTTGTCATCTCGTGTTGAAATTGAAGAAAAGAGTTTGGATGATTTTCTAATCAATAAAAGTAAAGAATCGATGTTTAGCTAATTTAATTGGTTGGTAAAGTGGTGTCCCCTTAATCCTGGTAAATTAACATCGATTTGGGGACTGTGTGAAATGGCCAATTAGGGTGTGTAAGATTGCGTAATTCGTTAAGGAAAACCCAGTAGTTCCGGAGTCGCCAAGTCCGAAACTGTTTGAAAGAGTCCGGAACCTATAGTTCCGGTATTAGACCGAATTTAGATCCGGAACCATTGTTCCGGAGTTGGGCTTTGTGTTTATGGATCCGAAATCACAAAGGTGATCCAGAATTGATGCTTGATGGATCCGGAACCAACAATAAAATCCGGAATGGAATTTTGAACCAAGTCACGGAATTTAAATAAGCAGTCCAAGTTCCGGAAGTTAACGTGAAGGCCAAGATTCGGAGTTTGTGCATTTGAAACAGTGGTTTCGGTATTCATTTTTAATGGATCCGGAATCCACCCCTGTTGGGCTGAAGTTGGTAAACCAGGAAATAAGGTGATTGGACCGTGCCCAGAGTTGAAAAGGTGATCTGGAATCCATTGTGTTGGTTGGGCCGCATAATAAGAAAGTCTGGTACTTAATTAATGTAACGGATCCAGTAAATTGTTTGTTGTTCCGGAATTAAAGTGAAGGCCCAAAGTGTTTGTAAGTTCCGGTAATAAGATAAGTGAAATGGTGGATCCGGAAATGTAAGCGGATCCGGAATCCATGTATTAAATCTAAAATCCATATCAGTTGGGCCTTATATGCACGTGACTAGGAATTAAAGTATATGGGCCGGTATGTTTTCATTTCAAAATTTCGGTAGTGGGCTTAGTGGACCTGAACTCCATTTTTTTTTACTTGGACCGAAATGTTAAGAATTGTTAGTGGATCTGAATTCCATTTAATATTGGACCGAGAGTTTAAAAATTGTAGTTAGTGGACTCGAATATCGGGCCGGTATTAATTAGTGTTTGGGATTCGGTAGTAGTTTATTAATTAAATTCGGTAGCAGTTTATTAACTAAGTTCCGGTGTTGTTTATCAATTTGGGTTCTAGTATTACTTTAAGTGGGTTCCGGAACCCGGGTATATTTCAGTTGGGACGTTTCAAGTTACTAGAATCCAGTGTGTCTTACCTGGTGTATATGTTGGGTTTAAATTTGTAGGTGCGTGTAGAGACGATCGGTGTGAGTAAGAACTTTTAAGCAGGACTCCAGGTGAGTCTTTCTGAACCTAAATTTTATACGAGTGTGGTTGATAATTATTATCTAACTGTGTGTTCCAACTGCTTTTATTACAAAGTGAAGAATAAGTGTGTGGCATGCTTATTATTTAACTGTGTGCTTTTCAACTGCGTTTACTTCAAAGCGATGTGTAATTGTGTGACAGAATGTGTGATTTAAATGTGTGTGACCATGCTCTGGCTTTGGTGTGAAATGGGGGTGTGTCCGATACTAATTATATATGAATTTTTTTCATATATGGGCGGTGTGTGCCCGATTGCCCTGTCACGGTGTGTGTGACTTTAGCGTGTGTGCCCGATTGCGCTGTCACGGTGTGTGTTACTATAGTGTGTGCCAGTAGCATGTGTCATTGTGTGCATATCATTTTAAGTGTGCTTGTTATGATTTGTACAAACTCTTTCATAACTGATTATTAAAATGCGATATTTTTGGTGTGACTTGGTGTGGAGGGAACTCACTAGACCTTATGGTCTAACCCTCACTTTTCAAAACTAAAACCTTTTTCAGGTAAGCAGATAGTCAAAAGCTTGGATTGAGTTGGCAGAGCGTGAGATGAAGGTTTCATATAGAAGGATTAGAAGGCTTTCCTTTTTATTTGTATTATGATCTCAACTGTAGTTAAGGTTATTTCCACAAACCCAGTTTGTAATCTAGATAGTGTGATCACGTGAGCCATTTTTGGCGTTTTAAATTAAAGATGTAGCCTTTAGCATGTTTGTTTGGTTTGGGTTGTTACAGATGGTATCAGAGCCCTAGTTTAAGGGATTTAGGTGACCGAATGGGTCTAAACTTAAAGTGTGGAGTAGGAGGACACAGCTGAGATATAGGAAGCCTTTAGGGAAGAACTTAATCACTGAGAAATTAGGACGATGGTAGTGAGGACTCTCACGTAAGGTAAATTCAAGTCACATCTGGCCAATGTCATTATGAATTTACAGGTGCATGGGTGTGCTTGATTACTGTTGTTCTGATTTTGGTAGTGTAACAGCCCATAAAAAATACAACAGGACATACATAGCATTAAATCATAACATTTACAAATCTGGGTCCCAAAATGTCGTTACATTAATCTAAAACTGAGGGTGGCGTAAACAACCTATACACAACTGAGAACACACTAGCTTCTATACATGGCACATGCACTGTCTCTGTCTGCATCTGTACTCTATCTTGCTCTTGCTCACTTACCCGAGCCTCTTACTATTTGCTTACCTGAAAAGGTTTTAGTTTTGAAAAGCGAGGGTTAGACGATGAGGTCTAGTGAGTTCCCTCCGTAAACAGCGTACATCAACATTATAATAATCATTTTATAAAACACATTAACATTCTTCACATAAACATTCAACCATGGTACTGCACAGTGTTTAAGGATCACATAGCTAGTCACATATCCGAGTAGGAAGGAAACGAATTCCTTCCTACAAGCTTCTCACATATCCGTGTAGGAAGAAAATGAATTTCCCTCCTACAAGCTACTCACATGTCCGAGTAGGAAGGAAATGAATTCCCTCCTACAAGCTTCACACCACATCCCAAGGGATCAAGCTACTCACATGTCCGAGTAGGAAGGAAATGAATTCCCTCCTACAAGCTTCACACCACAGCCCAAGGGATCATCGGATCCCGAGGTACTCAGATCCCACTGTGCAGACCGACTTCACATAACATACACATAGCTCGTCATAATCATGAAACATGAAATCCATGTAACTCTTTATAATTTATTTCATCTTGCTGAATAATCTTTTCCTTAAAACATACTTTTCATGGGAGAACATACGTAAAAGCTTGTAAATAAATCATGCTCATAAACACACCATGATCAGTAAGATATTAAACTTTCATCACGTAAAAATCATGTAAAATAACATGGCATTTCCACACAATCACTTTCTTTGGAAAACACGTAAAATCACGTATTTTAGTTAGAAAAGCTCACCTGGTACGTTTAGCATCTTATTTTACTTTGATTCTGACTTACAATCGGGTTACCAATCTGGTTACCTGAGAAATGGATGAAATATAAACTGCTCAGACCCTAATACCAACTTTCCGGACACTATCCAGACTCAACTTACCGGCTACATAACTTACCGGGTCTCACACTTACCGGAACATAACTTACCGGAACATCTACTTACCGGGTACACACATACCGGAACAATCCGGTTTACTCGACTTTCCGGACGATTCTACTATCCGGATTCCTTCTTACCGGTAACTACATGCTTACCGGATGCTCTCCCGGTAACCTTCGCCACAGGGGCGACTTACCGGGTACGGCGGCTGGGACGATTTTGGGATCAAAATCCGCTAATCGCCCCTCTACCACAACGATTAAAGCAGCAACATAGCTTAATAAACTTACCTAGATCATTTATTACAACTCTTGTTGCTTAAATCACAAGGATGACTATCAAATCCCCCATTAGGGCTCCATCCCCAATTTTTAGTTAAAAACCCTCAATCCACCAACAATCTAGAAAAACATAGGAATTTGAGAGTAGGAATTATCTGATAAGAATGTAGGATATATATATATATATATATATATATCAAACCCCCAAATCCACCTTCTCTTCCAATTTTTATGATTGAAGCTCTTCTTCTCCTACTTGCACTTCACCCCAAAGAATCTATTTCTCTTCTCTCTATTTCTCTCCTTCTCTTCTCTTGCTCAGCCGCCATCCATAGGGATTGTTAGGACTAAAAGTCCTATAAAATAGAAAGTAATATAAAGAAAAGAATTGTGTTATTTATTTGTTTGTAAAGCCTCTCAAGATAATGGGCTTTATGGCTAATGGGCTTGGGCCTGTCAAGCCCTTGGTATTTAATGTGTGATTAGGGTGGTAATTAGGTGAGACTTGGTGAGATTAGTCGTGCGCTTAACAGAGTTTAGAGAGAGAGTTTGTTCATAATTATAATCTTGTAACTCTCTGCATTCAATCAATAAAGGATTAATCGTTTCATATTCATTGTTACTTGTTAATCTGGGATCCACAATTGGTATCAGAGCAGAAGGACGTTGATTCAAAGGTATTTTTCTGTATTTTTCTTGATCATTCATCGCTCGCACTGTGTTCATATAAAGGATTTGATTGCTTCGATTTTGGTGTTAAAACCTAAAATTGAGGCTTGATCAATTCTTCTCATAAGTTTTCTAAGATATATATGTGTTTTCAAATCATCTGGTTGAGTAAAAATTCATGATTTTTAAAATTCTTGATCTTTTTGGTGTTTGCTTCCTGGTCGTGAGAATCATTAATTTTTCTTGTCAAAAGTGCTAGTTGATTCGTCTTTGGTATTGTTTTTGTGAGTTTTTGGGATAGTTTTCTTGTCAGTACTATGTTCTTGCAGATTACATCTCATCAACTCTGCAGAAATTCATCGAACCGGGTAAGTTTTGCTTGTTTCTGATTTGGTTTCGAAGTCCCGGTATTAATAACTCCCGGTAGTGATAACTCCCGGTGCTAATATCTCTCGGTAGTGTCTATTCCGATATCTCCCGGTAGTGATAACTCCCGGTATAGGTATCTCCCGGTAGTGATAACTCCCGGTATAGTAATAACTCCCGGTATTGTCATCTCCCGGTACTTCAACTCCCGGTAGTAATAATTCCCGGTACTTCAACTCCCGGTACTTCAATTCCCGGTACTTCAATTACCGGTACTTCAACTCCCGGTACTGTGTCATCCAGTAGAACTGTCTTAGGCTTTATTCTGTTAGACTTTACATTAGTAAGTGTGTTTCGTGTCTTAAAATCCTTTGAATCATCTCACGTCCTACGATCACCACTGCAATCTCGATGGCTTCTCAAGACGCACTAGCTATCGGATCTGAGTTCAAGCCTCCTATACTATATCGTGGGGAATACAGTGTCTGGAAAGACAGATTTATGTGCTTCATTCAAACCAAACCTCTTTATGAGGAGATACTTCGTTCGCTCAAGGAGGGCCCCACTGTTCAACCGTTAATGGATGTTCCTGCTATTGAAGGTGGACCTCCTGCCCACAAAGTGCCAAAACCATATGACAAACTGACAGTTGACGAGAAACGTAGAGCTAATGGTGACACGTTAGCAAAAACATATCTGGTTTGCAGTCTTCCAAACAACATCTATTGTAGCATAGACGGCTACAAGGAGACTGCAAAAGGAATGTGGGATCAGCTGGCTAAGATAATGCAAGGCAGTCGAGAGGGAAATCAGATGAAGATCACAAACTGTTTCACTAGGTATGAATCTTTCAAAGCTAAGCGAGGCGAATCTCTAACTGATACATATGAACGTTTCTGTACTCTTCTAAATGATTTGCACAAGAACAATATCTTCAAGTCAAACTTAGAGTGCAACATCAAGTTTCACAAGAACCTTCAGCGTGAATGGAAGGGTTTTGTACTTCATGTCCGCCACAACCGTTCTCTCGAAAATGTTCCGCTGCACGAGATATACGAGATGTTGCTTCAAGATGAAGAAGAGGTTATTGAGCTGATGGGAGATAGCAAATCTAAAGAGAAAGTACATGAAGATCCTCTCGCGTTAATTTCTCACAAGAAGGATAAACAGTCGTCACGAAGTTCTCATCGTGAAGAAGCTCCGAGTGAATCCGAACATGAAGATGATCCACCAGAAAGTGATTCCGATCCTGAGCTAGATAGCATTAAGAAAGCTGTCGCCTTATTAACTCGGGAGTATGCTCGGAAAAAGTTTTTCAAGAAGCCGACGAATAACAACCAAAGATACTCCACTAATGCTAAGCGTCGGGATTACAAGGACAAGCACGATGCGAAACGCAAGAAGGATGATGGTAGAAAGAGCAATGATGGGAAGCGAAGTGAAGGAAAGTCTGAAAATCGAGATGATGATGAATATGTAAAATGCTACAACTGCGGGAAGAGAGGTCATTTCGCCAAAGATTGCCGAAAGCCTGTAGTACGTAATGCTGAGTACTACAAGAACAAAATGCTTCTCGCAAGGCAGAAAGAGGCTGGTCAAGCGTTAATGGCAGAAGACGATCACTGGCTGCTCAATACGGATGATGAAAATGAGGAAGAAGAAGCTCATATGTGCTACACTGGTCTGAATCCGGAAGATACCGATTCCGAAAATGACTCCTCCGACGAGCAGAAAGACAAACATGAGTGCCAGGTATGTGGTTCTTCCAATGCTAGCTTGTTAAATCAAATGCATGAAATGGTGCGCACTTTAGATTCGTTTAAAAACAAGGTTAAGACCAAAGACGCCCACATCTCTAAGCTAGAAGCCGAGGTTAAGTTAAAATATGATACCATAGGCAGACTAGCAATTGAAAAGGTTGAGGACAAATGTGTGATAGATAATTATCAAACTGAGTGCTCGGCCTATTCAGAAAGAGCTAAACTTCTCGAGACCCAAATATCTGAATATACTCAAAAGTTAGAGAAATCTCAAGAGGAATTTTCTAAAAGCATTTTAGTTCACGATAATGTTTTGAAAGAGAATGAAAAATTGACCACTAAGCTTAAAGATCTTGAATCTAAACTTTATAAACTTGGTCAATCTGAACAAACCATTCACTTGAACAAGCCCAAGGAGTTCAAATATTACAACTCACTTTGGGGACTCGGATATGATAATCCATGCTACCTAAAGAAGGTCTTGTCAAAGGTTCCCACTCTTTATGAATTTGATTGCATGGGATTAGACAAGACCTATCCAGAGTACAAAATCAAGTGGACTAAGGCATCTAAGGAAGATGAGGAGTTTGAGGATTTTAAAAGAAAAACCGCCATACCTCTACCTCCAATAGAGGCAAAACCTAAAACGGATAATTCTTCTTCGGAAAATAACACAAAATTGGATGATGCGCCGCCTAGGAAGAACATAAATGTACAAATTCCTTTCGCGTACGAAACGCTTAATGCATTGTATTTAAAAAGCAAAACTCCTTATCTCTCAAATGACTATTTTGACATCTGCTCTCTCGCCAAAACAGTTGAGACTTCGCCTCCTGTTCCGGCAACCGCAGATGAAGACTCTAATGATCAAACAGAGTTGAAACGTTATGTTCCACCTCTGATTTTGGAAAACATTATCTTTAAACTGGAAGAGTCAATTATAAGAGATAAGGTCACTTATGAAACCGAAAGGATTGTACTTTTAGATTCTATTGACAAGCTCAAACAGAATAAACCCGACTCACTATCTGAATCTGAAAGAGAGTCCTATCGGACCGAGATTGATAAGTTGACATCTCAATTGGCTGTTTTGGCATCTGAAGCCTTAACGCTGAGAATGGCTAAGGGGAATATTCTGTGGATACCCCAATGATGCCGGTCACTCCTGAAATAATCTCGTTTGATGATGCTCAGATTTTTTCGGATAGTTCGTCGTGCAAAGCCTTTATGGGAGTGTTTGATGACACCACTACTAAAGATTTGAGCTTTAAGGATAAAGGTAAGGCCATTAAAGTCGATTTTGTTCAAAAGAATTACAAATTTTTGACAATCCGTTTGCAAATAACTCCTTATCTGACTCTGATGGATACACTTCACCTGATTCTGCAAGAAGATTTTCTGAGTTTATGAACTCCACTCCTTGTCATGACGATGATTTTTCTAAATTTGACTTCGATTCGAAGCTTCCTAGTCACTCTAAATTTTTAGAAAAATTGCCCGAACCGGTTAATTTTGAGACGGGCGAATGTTCGAATTCGAAAACCGTTTCCAAGACCACTTCAAAAACCAAATCTAAACGTCGGTCTAAGAAACGTGGTACAACCGGTAAAGGCTCCTCTAAACAACCCATTTTCTCAAACTTCTCTAACGCTCAAACTAAGGTAATTTCAGATAGTACGGGTCGGGGGAATGCGGCTCGAAGAGAGTGGGTAGAGACGAATGCTAAGATGCGCCCTGAGAAGAACAAGTCAATTACTTCTGTTTTGAATAATAGGAATAATAACGACAAACATGAATTTGGTTGGAACAATTCTGTTGAACATGGTTTTAAATTTCCTGTTAAACTTGACAATGTTCATCAATTGATTGTTTTTTCGCGTAAATATGTTTGTTGTTCTGTTTGTGGTGTGAATGACTTGATTGACTCTAGATATGCAAATGATTGGGTTGGCTCATATCATATTTTTAATTCTCATGGTTCACGCAAATCCAAACCCAAAAGACCCAGCTCTAAACGGGTCTCAAACAATGGTGCTGCACCTAACACCCAAGGACCCACTACCAGATGGGTACCTAAACGCGCTTAATCTCTGTTTTGCAGCCCGGTCATGTGTGGTTTCTCGATTCTGGTTGCTCCAAGCACATGACTGGTAGAAGGGAGCTACTCACCAACTTCAAGGGGAAGTACTGCGGTGATGTTCGGTTTGGGAATGATAATGTGGCCCCGATCATGGGCTACGGCGATCTAGTTCAGGACAAACTCACGATCAAGCGGGTGTCCTATGTAGAAGGCCTTGGTCACAATCTTTTCAGCATCGGCCAGTTTTGTGACAAGGATCTTGAGGTGCGATTCAAGGCGAAGCGATGCAGTATTCTAGCTGACGATGGGACGGAAATTCTCGCCGGTACTCGACGGACGAACTTATACACCATCAACTTCGCCACAATCAAGACTGATAAAGCGGGGTGCCTGATGTCCAAAGCTACTACTCAACAGAACTGGCTATGGCATCGACGGCTATCGCATCTCAACTTCAAGAACATCAATAGGCTGGTGCTGGGAGGACTCGTCAAGGGTATGCCAGAGCTGAAATTCGCGAAAGAACATCTTTGCTCTGCATGCGAAATGGGCAAGATGAAGAAGGTGTCTCACAAACCGAAACCGGTGCCAAGCACGTCTCGACCATTAGAGCTGATCTATATGGATCTATGCGGCCCTATGCGCGTTCAAAGCATGAGTCACAAGAAGTACGTATTAGTGATGGTGGATGACTTCTCAAGGTACACCTGGGCACGAGAATGGTGTCGTGGTTCGAAACAAGGCACGTTTGGTCGCTAAGGGGTATCGACAACAAGAGGGGATCGACTACGAAGAGACGTTTGCACCAGTGGCCCGAATCGAAGCCATTCGGATGTTTCTCGCGTACGCCGCCCACAAAAACTTCACGGTCTATCAAATGGATGTGAAGACGGCATTTCTGAATGGAGATCTAAAAGAAGAGGTATACGTCTCTCAGCCAGAGGGTTTCATCGATCCGGATCACCCGAACCATGTGTATCGACTCGACAAAGCATTATACGGACTAAAACAAGAACCGAGAGCCTGGTACGACAAACTGTCAACTTTTCTTCTAATTTCCGGCTTCTCGAAAGGTAAGATCGACACAACTCTTTTTATAAAGAGGGAAGGTGAGCACATTATTTTAGTTCAAGTCTATGTCGATGACATCATCTTCGGTTCCTCTTGCCCACAATACTGTCGCAACTTTTCGTTCCTCATGAAAAAGCATTTTAAAATGAGTATGATGGGTCAGATGAATTTCTTTCTCGGTCTTCAAGTTCAACAACTGTCGACCGGAATATTCATCAATCAATCTAAGTACATCGCGGATATTCTTCGGAAATTCCAGATGGAACAGTGCTCACCCATGCGTACTCCTATGTCCCCCGGTACGAAGTTACACGCTGATCCTAACGGAAAGGCAGTTAACCCTACTACCTATCGAGGAATGATTGGTTCGCTGATGTATTTGACGGCAAGTAGACCGAACATAATGTTTTCTACTTTTCTTTGTGCTAGATTTCAGTCTAATCCTAAAGAGTCTCACATGATAGCAGTTAAGCGTATAATTCGTTACTTGAAAGGTACTGCTAATCTTGGCCTTTGGTACCCGAAGAACACAGGATTCGAGCTTACAGCGTATTCTGATGCTGATCATGCGGGAAGCATGCTAGACCGGAAAAGCACGACGGGACACGTTCAGTTCCTAGGCGACAAGCTGGTTAGCTGGGCCTCAAAGAAGCAGACTTGCGTCTCCACCTCCACGGCAGAAGCGGAGTACGTAGCCGCGGCCAGCTGCTATTCCCAAGTGCTTTGGATGCGGACTCAACTGAACGATTACGGGTACAACTACTCGAACATCCCAATCTATTGTGACTCCAAAAGTGCTATCGCCATCACGAGCAATCCGGTGCAACATACAAAGACGAAACATATAGACCTGCACTATCACTTCATCAAAGATCATGTGGAGAAAGGTACCGTGGAACTCTACTTTGTGTGTACGGAATATCAACTGGCAGATTTGTTTACCAAGGCGTTGGACGAAACACGTTTTTTTGCTCTCGTGTCCAGGCTTGGTATGCTTAATCTGAAAGTTTGAGTCTCAGTTGTACTTGTCTCACCTTTTCCACACAACGGGATAACTATATCTATTACAGATATACTTATCACGCCGAGTGGCTTGGGTGTTTCAAGCACATCGTCACTCGTTTTCTGTACATTCAAGGGTAGTGTTTCCTTTCGTTTTTCCAGTTTTACATCTGTCTTTATGTTATTCGTATTGTCTTTGTTATTCCCGTGCTTCTAAATGTGTGTTTTCAAGATGATTCCTCGAATGCCTAGTTCCGAAGGTACGTATTCTATCTCTGCGAGGAAAAGCTATAAGTTTTGAGAAATCAAGGGGGAGAAATATCAGTCTGATATGTCTAGGGGGGTTTTGTCATTTTGTCAAAGTTGTTTGTTAAGTTAGTTTTTTCTTTCACTTGTGTGCTTTTGTCTTTGTTATTAAAAACAAAAAAAAAGCCTGCTATTTTTTGAAAAGTTGAGGGGGAGCGATGTCAGGTTGAAAATCTGAGGGGGAGAAGATAAATTTTTGGTGTGTCAATCTTTTTTTAGAATTAGCAGTTGGAATGTATGGAACCGGGAGAGTTACGGGACCCGGTATCAACCTCACCCGGTATCGGGACCGGGGTATATAAACAAGGTTTTCCTTAAACCTTTTCATAATTTTCTTAACTCCCGCACCCAAACTCCCGGTCCAAAATCTCTCTGGCTTGCGATTTCTTCCACGATCGGACTCCAATCCTCACCAATCTTCAGGTACATGGCGCAGCCAAATCCGAATCCACCTCAAGCCGACGCTCCTTTACTCCCTGAAGGTCCCAACCTTCCGTTGCTTCCGAACAACTATCACTTGGTCCCGGCGAACTTTAACTGCCAATGTCCAGTGATAGTAGAGATCTTAAAGTGCCATGCTCTCAACCAAGCTTTGACGGCTCATCCATCAGTTCCAGCCGTCTATGTTCATCAACCCTTGCTCTCGTTTGACCTTATCCCTTGCGGACGACACTTTGCACTACGCGCACGCATAGATGATTCCGACTTCACCCTCACGCGCCATCCTTGGTCTTCCGGCCGCGAATGCCGTTCCAGGTCAAGATGCTTTTGAGGCGCAAGTCGCCGATGATACGCTTTGTCGAGACATTCAAGCACTCGGATATCGTGGCGGTCTTCATTCACCATCCAGCTTCACTCGAACGCACCTTCAGCCCGTCTGGTACACCCTGTTCACTATTCTGAACAGGTGTCTCTCCGCCGTCACGAAAGGAATAGATCGTACGTCTGTCAACATGCTACGCCTTTTCCATGCGGTGATCTACAACAGAAACGTTGACTACGCAGAGCTACTATGGACGGAACTTGTGGCCCAAGTCCAGAAGAAGTTAGACGGCAACCGACGACTTTCCTTTCTTCCTTATCCTCGGTTCCTTCAGATGATCGTCGCCCACTACATGCCGTCAGACCTCGCCATTCCTCGTCGCGCTGATCAAGAGGTACAACTCGCTACCCGTATGACTCGCATTCAGAACATTCGTATTTTAGAAGGAGTAGCTTCTATGGTGATTCCTGCCGACTTACTTGCTATCGCGGACCAATCGGCACTAGGTGTGATAGCTTATAGGACAGAGAACAACCTAGTCGCTCCTATGGTTCAGCCAGGACCGGTTGAACCTGCCCAGGGAGCGCGACCTGAGCGACGTGAGGGTCCACGTATGTGAGGCCGAGGGGTCCGACCAGCAGGGGCTGTCGGACGGGGTGCCAGAGAGAAAATATTGGGAGGGGTTCAGGCGTGGGTAGTGCCGGGCGGTCCACACGCGATGCAAGTACGTCTCGCCCCAGACCTCGAACTCCACCTGCTGAAGACTTACATGACGTGGAGGTGGAAGGTGTTTCCCGAGTACACACAGCCGAAGAGGCAACCTCCTCTTCCAGCTCCGAATCCGGTTCTTCCTCCAGAACAACTGTCGGCATCGCCTCTGGCTCCGAATCGGTATCCGGATCCGAGTCTCAATCAGGCTCGGTCTCTGGTGACGAAGAAGGGTCTGAGGAATCCGAAAGTGAGGAAACCGAATCTGAAAATGATGAAGATGATTTTTCTAAGATTGATGTTGCTCCTAAGCTTGCAAGTCACATTCAACTTCTTGAGAAAATGCCTTCACCGGTTAATTTTGAAAAGGGAGAATGTTCTAACTCCAAAAACGTTTCTAAGACCACTTCTTCAAAATCTAAATCTAAAAGACGGTCAAAGAAACGCTCAAATACCGGTAATTCTCACAAAAGACAATCTTACTACTCTAGTTCCTCTGACAGTGAGCTTAATGATTCTTCAGATAATCATGTTTTTAGAAAAGTAAAAATGGTTTGGAGAAAGAAATCAACTATAGAAGACAGTGATGGAAAGTAGTCTCATAATTCTCCTGGAGTTGATACAAAGTCGTTTATTTCCAAGATTGGTTCACGTGCTCATGTTTACCCTCAAGCTAAGCTGATCAGTCTAAACCGAGCAACGCTCTGCTGCACTTATTGTGGAAAGAGTGACTTTGTGCATCCAAGGTATGTCAATAACTGGTATGGTACTTATAGTATCCCCAATCCCCATCCTAAATCCAAGGCATCTAACCATCAAGGATCCATCAAAGCATGGATACCAAAATCTTCTTGATTTGTTTTTGCAGTAATGTCATGTGATTCAACCCAGAATAACCTTTTCACATGACTGCATTCGAGGTTATGACACATTTGAGGGGGAGCATCAGGTATTTGACACAAACATGAACTTTTCAGTGAATTCATAGAACCGTGGTAATGCATTCTGAATAACTTACTTGTGTTTGTTATTCTCTGATTTAACTTCCATGTTTGCCACGTGTTATATTTTCTTTGATTTAGTTATTTCCATGTCTCACATATTTTGTTGATTTTTCGATGGAAATACACCCGCTTGAATTCCAATTTTGTTCTCATAGTACGTCCTTACTTACTAATGATTCAGTTCTTCTCTGGTAAATTAATTGTGACTTGTTCTTCACAATTAAACTTTCTGATCAATTGTTTCATTTGTTGCAAACACTGTGCTTACTGAGTCATCCTAGTCGCGCTTGAACTTGTTCTTTGATCTTCATTCACATTTTATAATGACTTCTGATCAACTCAGATCAGGACTCGTTCTTAAAAGATTGATTTCTAAACATGCCAATTTAGAACTCGTACTTCAATGTGTGCTTATTGTTTTATTGGTTCATTCAAAGAGTGTTAGGAATTACATCGTTTCTATGGTCTATCCAGAACCGGAAGGACCTACCCAAGAAACACATCCTTTTTAGATAACAGTGAGGGGTCTAGATGTATAGACGAGTTTGGAGTGAAAAAAAAATGGTGAGGATGTGACAGGACTTAAAAGACATATTGGTCCTTACCAAACCGAGTCAGTTAGCCGGGTAACCACACAATCTATTCATTCTCGTTCTTTGGAGATAAATATTGAAACAGACATGGGCCCAATGTCGATAACTCGTGTCACCCCACCCAACCACTCAAGTGTCTCACAAAAGATGCTTGTTTCATATATTCACGGAGGTCTAGCATATAATCTATCTATTCCTCACTCGGAGGTCTTAGATATTGAAAAAGGAAGACATCAGCTCCGTTCTCCGAACTTCATATTCTATTCACCGTGTCAATTGATTTTTAACTTGAGTCCCAGGTTAAATCAATTTTTGAGCCAAAACGATATAATTTATTTCTTTCACACATGCACGAGTCTTTGTGATTCCCATTGCATATCTTCGTGATATTGTCGGAACAGTTTGAGAAGTAATTTTTAATATTTTACTTCAGTGATAACTGGAAGTCCTATCAGAGATACCCCGATGCCAACTCTGAACATAGGCCACACAATTATTTTAATTGTTGTGATAACAGTTACTATTGTGTTTCTGTGTTAGATGATTACCCTATTTTGGTTACTTACCGTTTTATCTGGTACTTTTGCTACTTATCAGTGTTGTCTTTGTAGTTACATGATGCTCAGGATGCTCCTAATCATCATGAGGGGGAGAACTGATACAAATTCAAAGACAAAGATCATCATCATGATGGGGAAAACGTTATAAAAGTTCAAAGACCCAGACTATCAAGTTGAGGGGGAGTAACTGTTATAACATGTGCTGAAAATATTACAACGTGCATGGTTCCTCTATCCGTTTAACAAAGTGCTGAAGTTTTCAAAGCTAATTCAGCTCGTGGTTCAACTCGTGATTCTAAGAAGACCAAGAGCATAATTCAAGGGGGAGCGTGAAAGATATGAAGACCTACTACACCAAAGTGCTTCCAAGATTCAAGACGAAGAGAAGATCAAGATCGGAAGAGTTCAAGTTCGTATTTTTTCTTTATATAACTTTAGGGGGAGATTGTTAGGACTAAAAGTCCTATAAAATAGAAAGTAATATAAAGAAAAGAATTGTGTTATTTATTTGTTTGTAAAGCCTCTCAAGATAATGGGCTTTATGGCTAATGGGCTTGGGCCTGTCAAGCCCTTGGTATTTAATGTGTGATTAGGGTGGTAATTAGGTGAGACTTGGTGAGATTAGTCGTGCGCTTAACAGAGTTTAGAGAGAGAGTTTGTTCATAATTATAATCTTGTAACTCTCTGCATTCAATCAATAAAGGATTAATCGTTTCATATTCATTGTTACTTGTTAATCTGGGATCCACAGGGATGAAATTGATTTCCCTAGGGTTTTGACCCAATTTTGTATCTTTCATAAATTGCTAAAAGGTCCCTTAACTCAAGCTTTCATTTCTTAGAATTTAGCCACCAAACCTCCACATTTTACTAGAAATTTGGGTTGTTACAACACTCCCCCCTTAAAAGAATTTCGTCCCCGGAATTCCTTATTGGAAGAAAAATGCGGATATCTTGCCCACACCAAAACTGGCACTTCCCCAAGGTAATGCCACTTCTGATTCATTCAACCACTCCATTAAATTCGAAACATGGAACATTGGATGTATTCCCTTCAGTTCTTACAGTACTCTAACTCGTAGGCTACTGTTCCTACTCGATCGATCTTGACAACAGTAGATTAACTAAGGTTTCTCATGCGTCTTTACTTCCTTTAAGGAGGAACTTGGCGGAATCCCCCACCACAGCACGAGATTCTTTTACCAAGAAACAAACACTCACTTGTCAGCTTGGCACAAGGCCAACCCTGTACATCCCGACAACTCACAACCCAGAGTTCTTTCATCGTATTACAAGCAATTCTAGATTACTTCTCTGAACCAGCAATCGTCTATGCAGATAACATTTCCCTTTCTCGGACCACCTCGACCACAGTTCGTCAACCCTCTCTCACATCCTCACCACTTCACCACTCCATACTTATACGTAACCAAGAGTAGGAACCTCCAAATCCATCGTTGAAGTGTTCACATACTCGAATTAAACTTATCCTGAAACACATCAATTCCTCGCTGATTGCCACGTTCGTTCAGTCATATAAAACATAACTCCGGTTATCCTCACTAAAATGGGAGGAGTAACCATGGTCACACCATACTATTCTCAACATCTTAACGCTGAACAATCAATTCATCTGAACATTTCTCACAACATTTCTAACTTAACTCATTCAACGGCCTTAACCACTTCTTTCCTTCATCAAACATACACAATTTCCTTCCTCAATACGCTTTCCAGAAGTTTGCACACTTATCGATGGCGACTTACACACTACTCCACCTTTCGATGTTACTGCCAAGCTTACTACCTCCAACCTACTCACTTGTTCCGATATACTATCTTCACCTCCCCACGTTAGCGTGGAGCACTTCCCCCCAACATTACTTGTCCCTCTAATCTGACATTTCCACATGCTGAAAATACTTTCTCATTACTATACATAGCCAAACAGTTGCACCAAAATTTTAACTTAAGGTATTCAACCAAGTCCTCTTGAAACGACACCAGTGTTCGAAGATACTACACATTCTTTGATCTCCAACTATTACTTTCTTGAATAGTTCTTTCACACCTAAGAAACAATTCGCATTCTTTAAAAATTTCGCATCTACTACACCACATTTTGACTAACACACGCATCAGTTTTTTTTAACTTCCAATGATCCCAAAATATACTTACTTAGGGACTCTTACAACCAAAAACACTTGGTTTCTCCTTTAGGTAACTACCCACCACCACTCCGTCACTCTATCCCGAACATAAACATACCACAACGTCATCTTACACCCTACGTGCTCCAACAACCTGGTTAACAAATCGTACACCTCAACCGAAACCCCCAAAAAGGCTTCTATCTGATGCTTCCTCTCTCTTTAACATCACATCACTACGACACTAGCGGGCACATTTAGCTTGACAATTACTGTCACTACACATCCGTACACTTTTTGCCCATAACATCACACTGCAGACCAGATCTCTCATGATCATTCACACAATTCAAACTTGCCTTCATAATCTCCTGCATAAAAATCGAGTCTATCTCGCTACTTTGTCCTTTCTCCCTCTAGTTGAACTATAACTCCTAGTTCCCAATTAGCTCAAATGTAATCGTTCTTGCTAGCTCTTTATGATCCGAGCCCTTACATAAACAGGGCACACTCCCTCACTGGACGATATAATTTACACACTCGCTCTGTTCGTGCTACATACCTTATCCTTCTACGAACCCTCCATACCTCGTAAGTAGAACGCTTATCCAAAACAGCAGTCTCTCACAAACTTAACACCCCTACAAGGTGTTCTGTAAACTTTCACTCTCCTGGTTCAAGTCTTCGGCCTCAGCCAACTTACACCGCTGCTGACTTCAATATCAACAGTCAACCTGTAACTACTTTCTTAGCTCATCCTCTAACATGGATTCCTTACGGAACCTAATCCTTCCAACATATGATAATCAACTTCCTGATCTCTCTCTCTCTCTCTTTTCGAAACCTATTCATGTAACATCAACATTATAAGCTCACCTCAAAACTCATATCCCCACGCCGTGGACATTTCATTCCTGTCTCACAACACTACTCATAATGAGTTGCTAAAACCAACACCTTGAAGGCTTCAAGTCCTTCCTCCGGACGCAACCGTCCCTTGACAACCGTACTTCCAGTTACCGAACAAGGGTGCAGACCCTCATACAACCGACACTATAACCAACTCCCGACTCTTCCACTGTCTGACTCTCCTCTTGAACACATATACCAAAACTACAAACATTCTCCCCTGATTTGTCCAACACCTCTCCACCCTCGGAGTTCTTCCTTAGCTTAAAATGTAATACACTACGAACTAGTGGGTTCATAGCCTTCATGCATGACAACGCAGAAAATAAATCATTTCGTACATTTTATCATTTTATATAAACAACATTTGAAAACAATTTGGGTAAACATGACCCATCACTCTCATAACTTCAATGCCCTGCACAACGATTCGAGAATCGTTTGCATGCATCTTCCCGTGAACCTTAATCTTATTCAATCTGAACGATGTTATTACTACAGTAATACATGGAATGAAAATCCTTTCATACGACGCAATCCTGACAGAAAATACCCACACCAAGTAAACCAGTCGGTTCTCACACTCTTTTAAATGATATCAACAGGTCAATACTTATTTCGATTGTAAAAGTTTTGCTGGAAAACGTTTTCTTGACCTTTTTGCAACAATTTAACTTATCATGAAAAGTGTGAAATACTTTACAAATCGTAAAGCTCAAAATTTCATTGTGCAATGTGAATGAACCCACCTTTTCTTTAAACATACGCTTGCACATTCTGACTCATTTTCGATCAAAATTGATACTTACACATTTAACTTAAATCGTGAATATTTCATGTGACATATAAGAATGTCTTGCATAAAACTCTACTTGCAATTGAAGGCTACTCACCCTAACAAGGTCAACCGCTTTACTTACGCAACTTATCCTTGACAGTCCACCTACGACCAATGGTCGCCCTCTAGGTCATGCAACAACTTGCTATACATACATTCAACGGTCTAGTTACTCAATCATTTCATACTATTTTTGTTTTGATCAACTATCTCATTTTCTACTTCTACATGCTTTCAATTCACTATAGGTATCTTATTTCATTTATCCTGCCATTGAAAAACTCGACTAAGAAGTCACGAATCCATTGATACTTTCAAGGTTTCGACACTGTCCTTCCTTACCCTCCCGACTGATCTATCCCATGATTCCTAGAACCGGGACTCTCCCAAAACAGGAGTCTTACTCAAACTCAACATTCATCCTCTTCGAATCAACGAAGAGCTACCTCTAAACGACTCATAACATTCTATACAACATTTCTTCTCTTCGATGTATACATACATCACATCATATCTGATTTGTCATGATACTTCCCAAACAAGAGAGCTCGGTCTATCCCTCAGGGATCTTGCTGACCTTCTAGATTACTGGAACACGACATATAAACTAGCTTAAGGCTACAACTTCAGAATAATAAGGTAGATCAAGCACATACAAGTACATGTAAGTTCGCAATTACACTGGCCAAGTGAAATCCCAAACTTACCTTACATGACTGTCCTCGGTACCCTATTAGTCCCATATCTATTATAGTGCCCTCCTAACGCATTTTCTGATTCTCAGTTGTGATTTATACTCCAAAGTTTAAGTTTCGGTCCATTCGGTCACCTAAATCCCTTAAACTATGGCTCTGATACCATTTGTAACAGTCCAAAAAAATACAACAGGACATACATAGCATTAAATCATAACATTTACAAATCCGGGTCCCAAAATTTCGTTACATTAATCTAAAACTGAGGTTGGCGGAAACAACCTATACACAACTGAGAACACACTAGCTTCTATACATGGCACATGAACTGTCTCTATCTGCATCTGTACTCTATCTTGCTCTTGCTCACTTACCTGAGCCTCTTACTATTTGCTTACCTGAAAAGGTTTTAGTTTTGAAAAGCGAGGGTTAGACCATGAGGTCTAGTGAGTTCCCTCCGTAAACAGAGTACATCAACATTATAAAAATCATTTTATAAAACACATTAACATTCTTCACATAAACATTCAACCATGGCACTGCACAGTGTTTAAGGATCACATAGCTAGTCACATATCCGAGTAGGAAGGAAACGAATTCCTTCCTACAAGCTTCTCACATATCCGAGTTGGAAGGAAATGAATTTCCCTCCTACAAGGTACTCACATGTCCGAGTAGGAAGGAAATGAATTCCCTCCTACAAGTTTCACACCACAGCCTAAGGGATCATCGGATCCCGAGGTACTCAGATCCCACTGTACAGACCGACTCCACAAAAATACACATAGCTCGTCATAATCATGAAACATGAAATCCGTGTAACACTTTATAATTCATTTCATCTTGCTGAATAATCTTTTCCTTAAAACATACTTTTCATGTGAGAACATACGTAAAAGCATGTAAATAAATCATGCTCGTAAACACACCATGATCAGTAAGATATTAAACTTTCATTCACGTAAAAATCATGTAAAATAACCTGGCATTTCCACATAATCACTTTCTTTGGAAAACACGTAAAATCACGTATTTTAGTTAGAAAAACTCACCTGGTGCGTTTAGCATCTTATTTTACTTTGCTTCTGACTTACAATCGGGTTACCTGAGAAATGGATGAAATATAAACTTCTCAGACCCTAATACCAACTTTCCGAACACTATCCGGACAACTTACCGGCTACATAACTTACCAGGTCTCACACTTACCGGAACATAACTTACCGGAACATCTACTTACCGGGTACACACTTACCGAAACAATCCGGTTTACTCGACTTTCCGAACGATTCTACTATCCGGATTCCTTCTTACCGGTAACTACATGCTTACCGGATGCTCTCCCGGTAACCTTCGCCACAGGGGCGACTTCTCGGGTACGGTGGCTGGGACGATTTTGGGATCAAAATCCGCTAATCGCCCCTCTACCACAACGATTAAAGCAACAACATAGCTTAATAACCTTACCTAGATCATTTATTACAACTCTTGTTGCTTAAATCACAAGGATGACTATCAAATCCCCCATTAGGGCTCAATCCCCAACTTTTAGTTAAAAACCCTCAATCCACCAACAATCTAGAAAAACATAGGAATTTGAGAGTATGAATTACCTGATAAGAATGTAGGATCAAACCCCCAAATCCACCTCTCTTCTAATTTTGATGATTGAAGCTCTTCTTCTCCCACTTGCACTTGAACCCCAAGAATCTCTTTCTCTTCTCTCTATTTCTCTCCTTCTCTTTTCTTGCTCAGCCGCCATCCATAGGGATGAAAATGATTTCTCTAGGGTTTTGACCCAATTTTGTATCTTTCATAAGTTGCTAAAAGGTCCCTTAAATCAAGCTTTCATTTCTTAGACTTTAGCCACCAAACATCCACATTTTACTAGATATTTGGGTTGTTATAGGTAGTGTGTGGAGTGTGGTGGATGGAGTATGAACAATAATAGTAGTGAGTGGAGTGTGGTGATTAGTGTGTGGAGAGTAAAAGTAGTGTGTGGAGTCTTAAACTTGTCATGAAGGCAACGTTTAGTGTGTTGTGTAGATTATTGATGATGCGATTGATGATACTATCTAGAAGAAGCATTGTTTGAATGTTTGGTGTGAGTGTCCGTATGAAGTAGAACCTTTAGGGGTCTTAAGGAAAATAATTGATTGGAGGTGAACCCCTAATCTCTGATGAGTCTTTATTATGGGAGTTTCCGATGTCGGTTAACCGAGATCTAGAAGGTTTTAACTCAAGGATCGGTTAGTAGAGATGTTCTTTCTTACACTCTAGTCAGTGGAAGAGGGACAAGGGTGGTTAGGAAATTATAGTTGTATGGGTTGGTACACTATTGTTGGTTAACCTATTTGGGGTCGAAGTGAAGTTGTATATTTTACAAATTAGTAGTCAGATGGTAACTTATACTTAGTGAACATGCGAAGCATGGTGGGAGTGCGTTACTGTGAGGTTAGGTGGTGGACTAGCGTAATTATGGAATGAGCGTAGGTGGAGGCCCTTGCTCGGGATTGCTTATAAGTTGTTCAAATGTGGTATCATTATGTGAGGAGATTCATAGATGTTTAAGTGGCGTGTGGTATTGTTATCCAAAAATAAAAGAATGGGGTGGCAGTTGGTGACTAGCTAGGATGGAAATCGTGTGCTCTCAGTTTGGTCAGTTTATGATTTTCGTAGTAGATACGAAATCTTTGGGAATGTTTAGCTAATCCTTGTATGTAAAGGAAATGCCAAGGGGTGGGTTAATATCATCTGAGAAATGAGAAGTATGTGGTTGCTTCGAGCATTGAGTGTATTCCGGATTGATTTGGTCGAATTCTCGTTTGATATGTGGTGAAACTGATGGTTAGACATAGTAATCGTTGAAATTGTGTGTGAGAAGTGGTAAGTATTGGATAAGAAATGCTCCATACTAACCTGACGTGGTTGGGACGGTGGATTGGAATAAGTAGGTAAACGGGAAGTAGAAAGTGTAGCAAGTGGCACGGAAAGTGAGAGGCAATGTTCTCAGATTGTCACCATCGGCCCATCGGGGGCAAGAACTTGTAGTGGGAGTGTGAGAAAGAGGACTAGTGTGTATATGATTGGTTTAAGCGTTGAGAAAAGCTAGCTTGTGTGATTGGTCGAGAGTGTGCACCTTCCAGTAAACCGTTCGTTGGAAACGTGTTATATGTTTGAGAAGGAAGTGGAAGAAAGTAGTAGAATGTAGTGCTCGGGGTGAAGAACCATTGGATTAGACTTGGTAGTAGTATGGGAGTGGCGTTGCGGTAAAAGCGTGTTAATTGATTGTTATCAATGGTTGTGGTCGGTATAATTAATGTGAGAAGGTGTTACCTGCCTTAGACGTACCTTGTGTTATGAAAGTGATTGTAGAATTGTGCGTAATCTATTGAAGAAAATCTTAACTGCGGGTTAAGGTGGTATTCAAGGTTGATCTGGTGATCAGTGGGCGATTTGAGCGTCGTTATTTTAATGAGAGAATCATGTTGTTGTATCGTTAACTACGGTAAAATCCGTTCTCTTAAGAAGGTGAAGTTGTGTGTGAAACCATTAGTTTGGCGCGTTTTAAAACCTTGAGTCTAGAGTGTGGATGACATTGGTACGGTTGACCCGAGGGGTTTTCTTATATTGTGAATTTTTTTTCTTTTTGGGGTGAGAGTTATAGTTAACTGTAAGAGCGATGATTCGTCTGTATACGTCTTTTGTTGAAGAATTATGCATAGTGGGAGCTCATTCGACATTCCACGTGTCAAATCTTAGGAAGTGATCGGTCGAGGAAAGCATGGTCGTACCGTTAGAAGACGTTGGTGTGAATGAAAGTTGGTTTATGTGGGGGAACCGTTAGTGATTGTAGATCGCAAGGTTAGAAAGCTGAGGAACCATTTCCTCGACTGTTCGAAAATGGAATTCCGGGGACAAAATTCTTTTAAGGGGAGGATGATGTAATAACCGTGTTCCTTTTTGGAATAAATGAAAGTTTGGTGTGGAAAGTGTGAAAAAAAAATATGTTGGGTGTGTTTGAGTAAAGGTATAAATGGGTGTAAAACCCTAGGGATTCACAAAGTTTAGCAAGAACACTGTGTGCGGCTGAGGTGTGAATTTTGGTGCAAATCAAGTGTTAGGTCTAAATATGTCTTCAAGATTTAATATTAAAGTCAAAGTCAAAGTCAATGTATTAAGTCTTGTAAGAAAGTTAAAGTTGCTAATTGCTTTAATTAGTCTTAGGTATAAATAGCTTATGTTTAGTCTAATCATGTAACAATTGAGAGAACACTTTGGACATAACTCACATATTGTAACAGTGTGCTAAATAGAGCATACAATTTACTTTCTCTCTCTACTCTCTCACTCTAGAATTCTTATCGATTTCTTGGTTGCTTGATTGATTTGGGATTAACAATTGGTATCAGAGCAAGTTAATGAAGATCTGCTGAAGAAACTACACGAATCGAGATCAAAATTGTTAGGTTTTTGAGAGAAATCGATTGATTTTCTTGATTTTTTCAAGAAAATCTCTTTTTCTCAAATTATTACATATTTTGAGTTTGATTCGTCTGGATATCGAGTTTTTGGTGTTAGAAATTACATTTGGAACAATCCTCGTTCAAGATTCGAGGGCTAATTTCAGAGATTTGAGGGTCAATTTGAAGATTTTGGAGTTTTTGTTGATATCGATCGTTTCAGTTTGTTCGATCATTCAGACATCGATTAAGTGGTTTTCAGCGAAATTGGTTCACCTAATCTTGTTAGAAACTGATTTTCTAACATCTCTGCAAAATTTGGAAGCTTAATTCGAAGATTTGATAGAGATTTCAAGAGATTTTTGGTTCTGATCATCACTTTGCGCCAGTTCATCAGATTCTGCCAAGTTTACTTTGCGCCACCAATGGTTTGCGCAAACCTTGCTTTGCGCCATCAACGGGTTGCGAGAACCTCAGTTTGCGCCATTGCCTCTTAGCGCAAACCCCACTTTGCGCCAGCCACTACTTTGCGCCATGGTCATCTAGCGCAAACCTCACTTTGAGAAAACATTTTATACTGAAATTTTTTCTATAGTGTATTTCATACACTTTAAGAGTTTTTCAAGAAAAAGTTTTACAAATTTTTTTCCTGATGGGTCATTTTCCGCATATTCAGTAGATTTTTCATTATAAAGATCCGTTATCTTCAAGCAAACATGAACCAATCACCTGTGCTAATCAAAGATTCTGACTTTGAACGATGGAGAGTTATGTTCATCGATTTTATTACAAGTAGGGAAAATGGAGAGAATATGATAAAATCATTTTCCGAAGGTCCAATGAGCATAAATAAATTGGAGAATGATTTTACTGAAGAAGAAATGAAAAGATTGAAAGCTGATAAGGAAGCATCGTCCAACTTGATTCTTGCACTTCCAAAACACATCTACAAAAGTGTTGACTGTTTCAAACACAATCCAATGCTTATGTGGAACGAATTATCTAAGCGAATGCATGGATCTGAAGTTGCATTTACAAAGAGAAAGGAAGAAGAAAAGAAAGTTGAGAAAGAGGATACTGAACTGAACATGTCAGAAGCTGAAAATGAAGATCTTAAGGAAAAGATTATTGAGCTTACGAAGAAGCTGTCTGACATGGAAAAGTTGCTAAAAGAGGAAAGAGAAAAGTTCAGAAAAGAAAAAGCTGATCGTTTGAATGACAAGAAGTGTTATGGAAAGCAAATTCTTTCTCTTTCTAAGAAAGTTTCGGAACTAGAAAAGACTTCAAATTCTGAGAAGAAAGAAAATGAAGAAAAGAAAGCTCTTGAACTCCGATGCATAAAACTTTCGAAGCAAAATTCAGACTTTGAGAAGGTTTTATTTCTTGAAAAGGAGAAATTGGAGAAGGAAAGACTTGAATTTGAAAATAAAAGGAAAGTCTTTGTAGCGAACAATGAGAAATTGTCTAAGCAAATTTCTGAGCTTCAAAAGGAATTAGATGAAGAAAGACAAGAGCTAGAAAAGAGGAAGAAAGCTGAATTTCAAGCTAGGAGCGTTAAAGACGAATTCTCTGTTGAAAGGAAGATATTTCAGCAGGAAATACGTAAACTGACAAAGAATTTGGCTGTGTTATCGACTGATATCATGAAGGAGCAGATTGTTAAGTCTGATATTCAGAAGAAGCTTGCTTTTGTGACCAAGGAACGAAATGACTTAACTTTCAAAGTGAAGTCATTTAACAAATCCAAAAGCTATTCAGAATGTCCGATTCGTCATTCTAATCTCTTTTATGATCACTCAGTGGATAATTCTTCCAAGTCTCAATCTGCTGATCATCCTGTATATAAGAAAGTCAACATGCAATGGAGAGTGAAAGGTACGATTCCTCAAAAAGATGTACCAAAATCATCTGTTCCCAACAAGAACACTAACCTGAAAGGTAAATCTTTTGCTAAACCTGGTTCATTATATTCCGCAAACACTTTAATCAGGTTAGCACAAAAGAATATTTGTTGTTCTTATTGTGGAACTAATGATTTCATTAAAAATAATGATGCGCAATTTTGGTATGGCACTTATCATTTTCCTTCCTATAGAGCTCCGCTTAACAAGTCAGGACCCAAGATGCGTTGGGTACCAAAATATACTTAATCTGTTTTTGCAGATTTAGAAGCAAAGCGTTGAACTCTCGGAAGAAGATGTATCTGTGCATTTAACGTAATTGGCTTTTGAACATATCAGTTCAAAACTCGTGCTTCAACGACTATGGCTTCTGGACAAATCAGTTCAGGACCCGTACTTCAATGGCTAAGACTTCTAAACAAATCAGTTTAGAACTCGGACTTATCAGGTTAAATCTTTTACCGCATGATCATACTTCTCAGGTGATATCCTTAACTGTCACATCTTTCTATTTCAAGGAACAAGTGGTAAAAGGTAACATTGTATTATACTTTGTTTCTACTGCTTTGAAAATTTGAATCTTTACAAATTTAATTCAATGAGATGAAATTTTCAATTTCCACTCAATGAATTAAATGTGTGCTAAAAGATGATTTTACAAGTATTTTTGTATTATCTGAGTTACATTTGCTTCAACTTTCGCTTCTGAAATAAATCGAAAGGTCAGCAAAACATGAATGAAATTTTGATATATGCGTAAAATTGTGTAAATCTAGACTTATAAAGAATACGATGCTCACAAAGCCTATTTGTCAGAATGAAGAATGGAAATGAAAATATGAGGGAAGCACAAAGGTTTATAACCAAGTGATTGAGATGCAATAAAAAAAATCATTAGGTTTGAAAGTTTGTGCCTGTGGCCTATCTGGTTTGGGAGATTAAGTCCTAAGGGGTACTTGATACCTAGCCCCTAAGATCAACTGGTCTGGGATTGGCTGACCCAAATCCTGCTATAGAACCAGATAGAAAGCCATGTCCTACTGGTACAGATGGGATTCAGATATATCGATGTAGCCTTTCTGGGTTGGGAGAGTAAGTTCCAAGTGGTGCTCGACACCTAGCCCCTAAGGCCAACTGGTCTGGGATTGGCTGACCCAAATCCTGCTATAGAACCAGATAGAAAGTTACGTTTACGGTGTATCTTAGTCTTAATAAACTTTTTGATAAAAAGATGCCAATGTGCACAAAATAAAAGATGCCAATGAGCACACATCTCTTATATCTTGGGGAAATAACAATGTCGCGATAAACTTATAAATTTGTGGAAATTCTGATTTCAGTCATATAGTGTGAGTAAGAGCAAAGTATTCTTATAGGTTTCAGAAGTACATTTGATTGTTGCAAATCATATTTCGCATGCTAGCACACCAAATAGATTTAATAAAGGAGTTGAAACTGAACATTTTTTAACTTGATATGCAATGATTTCTTGTATTTGAATCCAAACACATGCATTTGATTTCATTTGATTGAAAAATCTGTTAAATTTCATTAAGTTGGATTTTTTTTTTGTAAAGTTTTCAAATGATCAAATGGTAGTAGTTATAAAATGTAGTTCAATGAATTTTATTTTCCTTGAATAAAATTTTCAACTATTGTGCTATTAATGAAATATATGCATATTTTCAGGGGGAGAATACAACATGCTCCAGAATTCTTATTTTGAGGGGGAGCAAGGTTATTCATAAAGGAGGAGATTGTTCGTGATACTCAGAGACGCGACTGAAATTGAAGAAGGTTTTTGATGATCGTGATGCTCACTATCATCGAAAAAGGGGGAGAAATGTTTAATTCAATTTCATGTCAAAGAGCTTTCAAGTCAAAGACTCGAGAAAAGAAGATTCCGTCTCAAGAAAGAAAAAGGGGGAGAATTCTTCAAGAGTTTAAGAGAAATCGATTGATCATCTTGTGATCTCTTTTTCTTAAACCTGTGCTATATGGTGAATATCCTTACTGAAGTGTGAAGTTCTCAAGTCAAAGAAAGAAAAGGGGGAGAATTCTTCAAGAGTTTAGGAAAAATCGATTGATCATCTTGGTTTCTCAAGAAGATCTATTTTTCTTAGATTTGCGCTACATTGTATCAAAATGCCTTGTGTGAAGAAACAAATTCTCCATATCAAAGAAACAAAATCTCCGTCTGAAGATTTTATGACGATTTGACTTTGACAAGCCTTGATAAAGACCGAAGTTTTGAAGATTCAAGAAGCCGAAGTCTGCTGTTCTCAAATGTTTAAATCTTGAATCCAAGGGGGAGATTGTTAGGTCTAAATATGTCTTCAAGATTTAATATTAAAGTCAAAGTCAATGTATTAAGTCTTGTAAGAAAGTTAAAGTTGCTAATTGCCTTAATTAGTCTTAGGTATAAATAGCTTTTGTTTAGTCTAATCATGTAACAATTGAGAGAACACTTTGGACATAACTCACATATTGTAACAGTGTGCTAAATAGAGAATACGATTTACTTTCTCTCTCTACTCTCTCTCTAGAATTCTTATCGATTTCTTGGTTGCTTGATTGATTTGGGATTAACATCAAGGAAATCAATTCAATCCAGAGTTCTTCAATTGGGTGTGCGGAAACATATTGCAAGGTAATCACTATTCCTTGTTTACCTTTATCTTGTTGAAATCAAAGTTTAGAATGTGGAGTTTGGTATTTTGTCATCTCCTGTTAGGATTAAAGAAAAGAGTCTGGATGATTTTCTAATCAATACAAGTAAAGAAATGATGTTTAGCTAATTTAATTGGTTGGTAAAGTGGTGTCCCCTTAATCCTGGTAAATTAACATCGATTTGGGGACTGTGTGAAATGGCCAATTAGGGTGTGTACGATTGCGTAATTCGTTAAGAGTCCGGAACTGTTTGTAAAGAGTCCGGAACCTATAGTTCCGGTATTGGACCAAATTTAGATCTGGAACCATAGTTCCGGAGTTGGGCTTTGGTTTTATGGATCCGGAATCACAAAGGTGATTCGGAATTGATGCTTGATGGATCCGGAACCAACCATAAGATCCGGAATGGAATTTTGAACCAAGTCCTGGAATTTAAATAAGCAGCCCAAGTTCCGGAAGTTAAAGTGAAGCCCAAGATCCGGAGTTTGTGCATTTGAAACAATGGTTCCGGTATTAATTTTTAATGGATCCGGAATCCACCACTGTTGGGCTGAAGTTGGTAAACCAGGAAATAGGTGATTGGACCGTGGCCCATAATTTAAAAGGTAATCTGGAATCCATTGTGTTGGTTGGGCCGCATAATAAGAATGTCCGGTACTTAATTAATCTAACGGATCCAGTAAATTGTTTGTTGTTCTGGAATTAAAGTGAAGGCCCAAAGTGTTTGTAAGTTCCGGTAATAAGAAAAGAGAAATGGTGGGTCCGGAAATGTAAGCGGATCCGAAATCCATGTATTAAATCTGAAATCCATATCAGTTGGGCCTTATATGCACGTGACTAGGAATTAAAGTATATGGACCGGTATGTTTTCATTTCAAACTTTCGGTAGTGGGCTTAGTGGACCTGAACTCCATTTTTTTTACTTGGACCGTAATGTTAAGAATTGTTAGTGGATCTGAATTACATTTAATATTGGACCAAGAGTTTAGAAATTGTAATTAGTGGACTCGAATATCGGGCCGGTATTAATTAGTGTTTGGGATTCGGTAGTAGTTTATTAATTAAATTCGGTAGCAGTTTATTAACTAAGTTCCGGTGTTGTTTATCAATTTGGGTTCCGGTAGTACTTTAAGTGGGTTCCAGAACCCGGGTATATTTCAGTTGGGACGTTTCAAGTTACTAGAATCCAGTGTGTCTTACCTGGTGTGCGTGTTGGGTTTAAATTTGTAGGTGCGTGTAGAGACGATCGGTGCGAGTAAGAACTTTTAAGCAGGACTCCAGGTGAGTCTTTCTGAACCTAATTTTTTTACAAGTGTGGTTGATAATTATTACCTAACTGTGTGTTCCAACTGCTTTTATTACAAAGTGAAGAATAAGTGTGTGGCATGCTTATTATTTAACTGTGTGCTTTTCAACTGCGTTTACTTCAAAGCGATGAGTAATTGTGCGACAGTATGTGTGATTTAAATTTGTGTGACCATGCTCTGGCTTTGGTGTGAAATGGGGGTGTGTCCCATAATAATTATATATGAATTTGTTTCATATATGGGCGGTGTGTGCCCGATTGCGCTGTCACGGTGTGTGTGACTTTAGCGTGTGTGCCCGATTGCGCTGTCACGGTGTGTGTGACTATAGCGTGTGCCAGTAGCATGTGTCATTATGTGCATATCATTTTAAGTGTGTTTGTTATGATTTGTACAAACTCTTTCATAACTGATTATTAAAATGCGATATTTTTGGGGTGACTTGGTGTGGAGGGAACTCACTAGACCTTATGGTCTAACCCTTGCTTTTCAAAACAAAAACCTTTTTCAGGTAAGTAGATAGACGAAAGCTTGGAATGAGTTGGCAGAGCGTGAGACGAAGGTTGCATATAAAAGGATTAGAAGGTTTTCCTTTATATTTGTATTATGATCTCAGCTGTAGTTAGGGTTATTTCCGCAAACCCAGTTTGTAATCTAGATAGTGTGATCACGTGAGCTATTTTTGGCGTTTTAAATTATAGATGTAGCCATTAGCATGTTTGTTTGGTTTGGGTTGTTACAATCTAGGTTCTTTATCTTCAGGAATCAAAGGAAGAAAAACTAAGTTTCATCAAAAACATATAACGAAGACAAGGGGAACGGACAGAGGTATAGGAAATACAGTATATACCATCCTCGAAAATGATTAGAAGTTAAAAAAATATAAGGGAAAAACAAGCTGGAATGGAAAAGTTTTATAATATCATTTTATATAATCGAATAATATATAGAAAACATATATGCAGATATATAAAATTACATGTATATGGCGTACGGATTTTCCGACTTATGTCACGCCTAAAAAATGTCGCGTCATTGTTGTAGCATGTAAGGTTTAAGACTTGAGCTCTCCGGCACGACACGCCTCACGCTATTTTAAACATTATTAAATAAGTCATATTAGGTGTTTTTTAGTTACTGGTGAAAGAATTATGGTATTGATTGACATTGATGGTTTTATACGAGGAACACTCACAACAAACATAGTACTGACCTTTGGCAGCTGTTGGTAAACCAACTTGGTTTTATGTATTCTCATGCACCAACTTAATGAGGTTTATTGGACGTAAACGACGTTTAAATCTTCTAATCGACTGTTTTAGAGGACTTAAGTTTGTAAGACTAAATGATTGAGCGTCATTTATAAAAGAAGAGAATAACAACCAACTTAATGAGAGTATCAACCATTTAGATATTTTCTAACATATTTCGTCCCTTTTTTCTTAAAAAAAATTAGAGAATAACAACGAACATAATAAGAGGTGAAAAAGGATCAAAAAGCATAGTAGATATCCATCCATCTTATAAAACATAAACACTCAGTAGCGTTCAAGATACAAATA
Source organism: Saussurea involucrata (assembly GCA_033807775.1). Lineage (NCBI taxonomy): Eukaryota > Viridiplantae > Streptophyta > Magnoliopsida > Asterales > Asteraceae > Saussurea > Saussurea involucrata. Next base: position 39,559,375 of record CM066320.1, on the reverse strand, counting down.
AAAGGTTCTTGGGTATCCGGTTTGAAAATTCAAGTTATTTTTTATCCTCTACAGGAAGAGGTCTCTTTCAAACAAAAGAAAATTAAGAATTACAATGGCAAATTTTGGTTGAATACGGTCTGCAATATCCGCCTTTATTGTTACTGCAACTTTGCCTGCAAAACTTGTCACAATTGGCCATTTCTTGTGGATTATGTGGATGACAAGGCATATTAATTTCGTGACAACACCATTCTTCAGCCATTGATGATCTCCAAAACGGACCTGCAATGAAATTGTTGCGTAGTATTATGATCATGTGTATATTATATATATATATATATATATATATATATATATATATATATATATATATATATAAATATTTATTTATTTAACTATAGATTTATAAACAAACAACAAGAACTCAAAGGTTTAGAACATTGATGTGTATTTTCACACAACATAAATGTTGAAAAACTATCAGTACAAAGAAAAACCACAAGCAAGATAAGGAGATAGGGAGTTCTTTGTTGAGCCATTTTTGTTCTTATTTTGAGAAATAGATATTGTATTTTGTGAATCCCTCAAGGTATATATAGGTGGGGTGAAAGGTTAAATATAAAAATACAGTTACCATTGCATTTAAAAACTTATTCTCCATGTTAACTGACAATCCATACAAAGCTTTTATTTATATCCAAATCAGGCAAATTGTTTTAAAAGAGCTACTTTGATTGCAACACTAAATATTTTGCTCATACTTAAATAATTAGATAGACATCAATTGGAAAAATATATTATAATTGATTTAAAATACTCATCAGTTTGATTACTATACAATTTCATGTTTTTTCCTATGTACCAAAAAGTCCAAATAATTGTGATTGTAAAAAAAACAACTCACAGTAAGCCACAGACAGTTACTTGTGATACCCCCAAGTTACTTATGACTTTTGGCTCTCTTAAATGCGTCTTGTATGATATGCTATGTATTACACTACGGCAATTTGATATGTCGTTAATTAGAACTCGAGCTTTAAATCCTAAGGGAATCCTAAACTTGTTTTGTTTGTAACATTATGTATCTTCATGTGCACATAGTTAGCTAATGCGCACCTATGCTAGTTCCCCGGCGTTGTAATGTTAATAGTCATACAAACCTTCTTCTGGACTTAATAGTCTTGAAATGATAATATTTATGTAGCAAACCGAATGTCTTATATTAAACTACCTCTCAGAATTACGAACCCAAACTTGTAGATGCAACCTCCCTTTGATATGTCTTATGAAGGTTAATATGTTAAATTTTCAATGGGTGACATTATAGAGTTTTTATACATGGACTAACATTGTAAAACGACAAACATTAATACTTAATTAGAACGATAATTTTCACTAGCTAGGATCTCTCTCTACGCGAATCAAAGGACGAAAAACTAAGTTTCATAAAAAACATATAACAATCATAAGGGGAACGAACAGAGGTACAAGAAGTACAGTATATATCATCCTCGAATCAAAGGTTTACGACAAAATCTTCCAAACATTCTATCATAAATGGAGAAATTAATAACGAAGGTTCTTAATTACAATCGAAATAACATAAACAACCTACTAATCTAATCTATTGCAAAACTAGTTTAGATTATAAAGTTGTCTACGAGATCTCCCAAAAATCTTTTATTTATAACTAATATCTCCATTTAAACTTCAAAAGCTAAGATCAAGATGCCACTCTTCGCTCATCCCCTCGATGCCCTGGCCGCTTTAACATCTGATAAGAAAATCAGTTTTTGAAAATATTAGGTTTTCGCCTAGTGAGAACATCTAGATTTAATATCAAAACATTTATAAGCTTTAATATTAAATCTGCAAACAATGCATCTCATTCTTCTCATAACGTACACATACATCTTTCGATGACAGGAAACATACCCGATTCCATGAATATGACAAACACCAAGTAAGTCACATTATCATGTTTAAAAGCGCCACTACGAATCAATAAAGATTCTAGATTTCAGCTCACGTCCAATAATTTACAATTAATCCATGCCTATTTCTTGGTATGAAAATAGGGATTACAATTACACCATGCCTATCCCCCATTTTCCAAATACAACCGGGAATTACAATTGAACCATGCCTATTCCACGTTTTCAAAACAACTTTTGTGTCAATGGATCCATTACACTTAAATACACAAATATACAATAAGGGTGAATCCCATTTTCACATACTTTGATATATATATTTAGGCCATCCAAGGAAATAAATACAATTTTGTTTAACTATCATTCTCTCCCATTTTCAAGTATCCACATATTTTATGTAAATCTCATTTAATTAACGTTTTACCCGGAACTTAAGATTAAGTTCCATCCGTAAATAGCATCCCCCGGTTTCATAAATAAAAAAAACAGCCCAATCCGGAATTACCCGGAAAGTGGAAGGAAAACGTTTATGTATACAAAGTTGCATATGTGGATGGCCTTAAACACAACCTACTCAGTGTAAGCCAACTTTGTGATACAGGATTCGATGTGATGTTCAAAAGAACTTTCTGCTCTCTGAAAAGTGAAGACACGTGAATGGAACTTCTGCGAGCCGAAAGAAGAGGTGATCTATATCTAATGAATTTCAGTTCCAAGAACAAGGACAAAGTTTGCCTTGTAGCCTGCAAAAGTGTGGAAGCCTGGTTATGGAATAACAGGTTCTGTCACTTGAACTTTCACACCATAGATAAACTGGTCAAACTTGATCTAGTTAAAGGTTTGCCTAATGTTAAATTTAATAAGGATCATTTGTGTTATGCCTGTGAAATGGGAAAACTCAGAAGAGCTTCCCACAGAGGCAAAACAAATGTGTCTTGCACTAGGCCTCTGTACATGCTTCATGTCGACCTCTGCGGTCCCATTGCCATACAGAGCCTAGGTGGCAAGAAATACATACTTGTCTTAATTGATGAGTATTAGCGATTCACACGGGTTGAATTTGTCCGAAAGAAATCAGATGTTCCAATCATCTTGATTAATCTAATGAAAAGAATCCAAGTTCTTTATGAATGCAGACTACAGAAGTTAAGAAGTGACAATGGCACATAATTTAAAAACTCTGTCATTGAAGCCTATCTTTCTATAGAAGGAATATCACAGAACTTCTCTGCCGCACGCACTCCACAGCAGAACGGCGTAGTCGAAAGAAAGAATCAAACGCTCGTGGAGGCCGCAAGAACTATGCCATCAGCATGCGGATTACCGATGAACTTTTGGGCAGAAGCGATTTCTACCGCTTGTTATACACAGAATCGTGCAACCATTGTGAAAAGACACATCAAGACTCCTTACGAACTGATCAACAAAAGGCGGCCAAACATCAAGTTTTTCCATGTGTTCGGATGTAAATGCTTTGTTTTAAACGACAGAGATTCCAGAGGAAAGTTTGAGGTAAAAGCTAACGAAGGAAAATTCATTGGATACTCTGCCACTTCCAAAGCCTACAGAGTATACCTTACAAAGTCTCGCAAGATCGTAGAAAGCATCAATGTTTCTTTTGATGATTCATTCCAGAAGACTTCTAAGCAAATCAGTTCAGAACTCGGACTTAAAGGGGAATCCTCTGGCATCTCACAAACAAAAGAAGACTTAAATCTTCTATTTTTAGAGATGTTCCACGACGACATTGATCCCTCTGTTGGAACAATCAGAGCTTCTGCAGAACCATCTTCTGTCGGTCAAAATCCTACAGGTATGACTCTAACTGGTCCAAATAATGCTTCATCTTCTTCTGTAAATACTACAGATGCAAATACTGAGGAAGAGTCTACAGAAGATGAAACACAAAGGAAAACGACCACAGAAGCTGCTGAAGAACAAACTTCACAATCCACAGAGGAACCAATAACACAGGATATAGAAGACCAAGTCTATACGCCTTCAGAGGAACAAACTCCACCATCACTCATACAAATCATTCCACAAACTGTAGGATCAACTACAAAGGCACGCACTACGATAAAGGCTACACCAGAAGAAGAAGAAGAACAACAACAACAAGAAGCCTCTGAAGAACAATTCGATGACATTGGTGACCATCATCCACGCACAAGTCAGTGGACAAAAAGCCATCCTCCAAGCCAAATAATTGGTGAACCCTCTGACACGGTAAAAACAAGGTCTGCCACTACTAATTTTTGTTTCTTTACGAACTTTATTAGTGTGATAGAGCCAAAGAAGATTTCTGAAGCCCTTGACGACCCAAACTGGGTAGACGCCATGCAAGATGAGCTTCTGCAGTTTGAGCGCAACAAAGTCTGTACTCTAGTACCTGTGCCACGGGGGAAACAGGACATTGGGACTAAGTGGGTCTACAGAAATAAGAAGGATGAAGATGGAGTGGTCATCAGAAACAAAGCACGATTAGTGGCCAAGGGATATAGACAAGAAGAAGGCATAGACTACGATGAGACTTTTGCCCCTGTCGCACGGCTCGAAGCAATAAGAATATTCTTAGCCTTCGCAGCCCACAGAGGTTTCAAAGTCTATCAGATGGATGTAAAATCATCTTTTCTCAACGGTGAAATCCAAGAAGAGGTTTACGTAAATCAGCCACCAGGGTTTGAAAGCTCAGAGTTCCTAAGGCATGTGTACTACCTTGAAAAGGCTCTGTACGGACTGAAACAGGCTCCAAGAGCATGGTACGAACGACTTTCTACCTTTCTTCTAGTCAATGGCTACGACAGAGGTACAACAGATACTACCTTATTCTATAAACGTAAAAACAATGAAATAATGCTTGTACAAATCTATGTGGACGACATAATTTTTTGGTCTACTAATACAAAAGAGTGCAAAAGTTTTGAAAAACTCATGCAAAGTGAGTTTGAAATGAGTATGATGGGAGAATTAACATTCTTCCTCGGGCTCCAAGTCAAACAATCATCAGAGGGAATTTTTATAAATCAGGCCAAATATGTCTCTGACATTCTTTCCAAGTACAGCCTCTCTGATACCTCTGCCATGAAAACTCCAATGGCCACTGGAAATAAGTTATTCTTAGATCCAGATAGCATCTCTGTAGAATGCACTCTCTACAGAGGCATGATTGGATCTCTGTTATACTTAACTGCTAGCAGACCTGACATTATGCATGCCACATGTCTTTGTGCGCGTTATCAAGCTAATCCTAAGAAATCACATTATGATGCTGTTAAGAGAATCTTTAGATACCTAAAGGGGACCAAAAATCTTGGTCTCTGGTATCCACAGAACTCTGGCTTTTGTCTTAAAGCTTATACAGATTCAGACTACGGAGGATGCATGCTCGACAGAAAGAGTACCTCTGGGAGTTGTCAATTCCTAGGTGGTAAGCTAGTCAGTTGGACCTCCAAGAAGCAGAATTGTGTATCAACATCTACGGCAGGAGCTGAATACGTTGCTGCTGCTAGGTGTTGTTCTCAGGTTCTGTGGATGAAGACTCAGCTAAAAGACTACGGCCACATCCTATTCAAGATACCCATCTTCTGTGATTCCAAAAGTGCCATTGCCATCTCTGCCAATCCTGTGCAACATTCAAAAACCAAGCATATCGATATAAGGTACCACTTCTTGAAACATCATGTTGAATATGGTACAATCGAGATGCATTTCGTGCCCACAGAATACCAACTCGCGGACTTATTCACCAAAGCTTTAGACGAGAAAAGATTCAATTTCTTGGTGGGTAAGTTAGGAATGATCAATATGACGTGAAAATTCTCTGTAAGTATAGCTTATCTTCTGTAAATATGTGTATAAATATATTGCTTTATTTATTGCTTTGATTGATTTCTTTCTGTATGTAAATTCTCAATCTTAAATAGTTCTTGAAATCACAGAGCTTCTGTAGGTCTGCTCAGAACCTCTGACGACCCCTACAGAACCTCTGGTAAACATGACCTATGTACTATGCAAAACTTATCCTATTTTGATCCAAGCATAGGTCAACGGAGAGCAGAAGGAAATTACTTGATCTACAGAGATGGTTAGATCAAGGGGGAGCAAAAGAAAGTAACTTGATCGACATAAATGGTTAGATCAAGGGGGAGCAAAAGAAACCTTGAAATGATCTACAGAGGTTAATCTTTCAAGGGGAAGCCAAAGAAGAGTGTCGATGAATCTATATCGTCAGAAGTCAGACATCACTGCCGAGAAAAGAAGAACCAAAATGTATGTCTCGTACAAAAGGTTTTTGAAAACAGTTTTCTGGGACAAAAATTTTCAAATACGTCCTAAAAATACTGAGAATAACTTTTCAAAAATAAAATTATTAAAACTTTTAATAATTTTTGAATTATGAGAAATTTGAGGTCATAGAGCTTCTGCGGAGCTCAACAGAAGTTCTGCCAGAACACTGCTCTGTAATCGCAAATTTAACTCGGAAACCGATACGCACAAATACACACACCATGACCTTCTCGCACAAAACCTTTTCCAAAACAGTTTTCTCGGACACCAACTTTCAAATATGTCCGAAAAATATTTCTTAATGCAAATCAAAACTTGGATGATCAAAATTGTTAATAGATTTTTAGTTATGAGAAATTTTCACTCATAGAGCTAATGCTGGCCCTGACAGAGCTTCTGCAAGTTCCTACAGAGTCTCAAAACCTCTGTGAACGAAATTTCTTCACTAAAATCCTGTTAATCATCTCCAATGCTTTTACAAATGTTTTGGTCAAAATAGAACCGACAGAGTCATGATAACAATGAGATATATGAGAAAAGGGTGAAAATCCAAGATTTTCAAAATCACAAATCTTCTGTAAACCACAGAGCTTCTGTGAATTTGGTATTTGGGCATTTCTGTAAAGAGTAACGGTTACTTTTACTGAGAGTGAAAATCATGTGGCTAAGAACAACCCCACGCGCCTAGCATTAATGGACCGCGCACGACGTCCCGTCATCCTCTAACATGGCCTACGTGTCTCATTTTCATTGGGCGTACATGGCACGTTTTTTTTTGTGGAAAGTTGAACCCGCCGTTCTAACTCAAGTACGTATTCCAAATATTTATCCATTGCCAAATATTTCTACCCTTTCGAATTCTACCGTTTTACCCACTTATAAAACCCAAGCTTACCCTCTCATAAAATCTTTATGAACCCTCATTCTTCTCCGGCGAAACCCTGCAAAAAAAACCCTGCAAGTATCTTATTCTCATTACCAATGGCTTCATCTTCTCAAGATATCTCCCCTGAACACTCTCCAGCTAACTCACCGGAACACTCCCCTGCTCATTCTGAACATTCAGAAAACCCCCACCTCGCCAAAAATGCCTAACAAGAAGATTCCGGCGACTCAGCAGACTTTGCTCCGACCACCCATCTCCAAAACTTTATCGCAAAGGAGCACTTTGAAAAGATACTACACATCAAATCCAATAACTGCTATTTGGTCCCCTCACTCACTGCTTTCGGCGAAGCCCATGCCCTTCTTCTAAACATCATGGAAAACCATATTCTCTTTTCTTTACTCTCAAGAACCCCAAAGAAAATACCTGTTAGGTATTTGAACCAATTTTGGCAAAGTTGCCGATTTGATAAAGATGATTCTCTTATCAAAGGGTACATATCAAAGCCAGAAAAATCTGAACACTTGGAACTCAAGTTCAATAGAACAATGTTTTCTCTTGAGTTCAATCTACCAACAAGGGGTCTTCTTGGACTGAAAACATATGCAGAACAACCAACAGACGACGAGCTCTGTCGTTTTGTAGAAATGCTTGGGTACAACACCCACCTAAGGAAGAGAAATGACTTCCGCAGAGGCAGACTACCACCTCTGTGGAACACCTTGTTTTCAATCCTCAACAGATGCCTTACAGGGAAGATAGGCAACATTGACCAAAGCTCGCACCAGATCTTAACCATCATGTACGGGGTCTACTATGATCTCCCACTCGATTACGCGACCATTATGTTGCAAGAGATCATCAATACGATCGACAGAAAGAACAACACCAAAAAGGCAAGAGAGAACGATCCTAAGTATCTACCGCCTCTGCAATTCCAAAGGATATTGGGAGTCCTGTTCGAACCTCTGATGATGATGCAGAACTGGCCAATGGAAGGGCCAACTCCCAAACAATTCCCAATGAACAAAAACATCCCCACCGATCATGTAGATGGCTACACCCACTGCAGACCTCTGTCAAAGAAGCTTCTAAGCTATGCCAAAAACAAAACCCTTAAGTTAGAGTATATACGCGATCATAGGACTCCAAAACCGAGCCCTGTGACACCCCGGCGTTTAGGTGTCCCCCTAGGAACAATAGTTGCAGAACCCCTCTCTACAGAAGCGAAGGAGCAGAAACTGGCAAAACACATGGCAATCCAACTTAGTTTTATAGCCAAACGATCCGAGCTCATGGGAAAGAAGTCTTCTTCTAAAGCCTCTGCCTCCACCCCAAAAACAAAGAAGAGAAAAACTGCAGAAGGCACCTCTACAAGCATTACAGAAGCTCAACCTTCACCTCCTCATGCCATAGAAGTTGGCTCCTCTGCTCCTCCCTCTTCTCCAAAACAAAAGAAGAAAAGGAAATCAAAACCCACAGAAGGAGGGGCACCAAAACCCAATTGGAGGAAGGCCAAAAAGAAGCCTGGGAAACCACTTGATCAAATGGTTACCATCGCAGAAGAGGCAGCTGAAGAAGTTGTTGAAGAAGAGGTCGAAGAAACTGCAGAGGAAGGGACTGCAGAAGAAGAAATTGCAGAAGAGGGATATCAATCACCTTATCAATCCCCAGATCGATTCGCTCATCAAGGTAGCTTAAACGATTTCATTCAACACCCTGACTTTGCTGACACCCTAAATACAGCTGGGTGGAATGCACCACCACTTGACAACCACACCACAGAAGAACAAGACTTCTCTATCTCTGGCGTTGACACAAATCTGCAAGATGATGACCAAACCCCCAGTGATCAATCGGCTGAAACTCCAAACATACTACAGAACCCCTTCATCCAACAGGGATTGAACGTCCACAGAAGGAGTCCAAGCCCAGCTTCAAAAGAAGGTATAGAAGAAATCGATATGTCAGATGATGCCACTAGGGAAAGGATTAGGCTACAAGCAGAAGCCGAGTGGAATAGAGATGAGGTTACAGAGGCTTTAGGTAGAATGGGAGAAAAAGAAAAAGGGATAGAAAAAGATGCCGCCGAAGTAGAAGGCACACATCCTCAAACCCCTCCCAGTGCAACCCACACTTCTAACACCGCAGGTCTAGCTGCAAAAGGTGTTATTGAACAAGAGCAGCACAGCTCGATCCAAACCCAACCCATCCAGCCAGAGGTTACTATTTCAACCTCTACGCCCACAGAAACCGGGGAATCCATTCCTAGGGAGTTTCCTCAGAGAGACTCACCTATAGTTCGTGATCAATCGCCCCAGATCATACTAGAACACCCTATAGAGGAATTCGTTTCCTCTGCCACGCACAATTTAGGGCCAAAACTTCTTTCAGAGAGAAGTAGTGAGCACAAAGACGAAGAGACAAAGAGACTCTAGACAAGTCTCCAAGTCAAAAGAAGAACATTCCGATACCCACCTCTGGAGTGGATTTGGACACTGTTCTTCGCATAACTTCTGTAGAGATTGAAACTCAAGTTTCTTCTGGAGCAGGGAAATCCTTCCACCCCCAACGTACAAACAAGGGTGAACGAAGGTGTCCCAGGAGCAGGGACTCACTCTGGAGATGAATGTGTTCCTCCAGAGGTTACCACAGGAACACAAGTATCAAGGGATGAGTTCCAAACCATTGTCACCTCTGTGAACCAAACCATGAAAGAGTTGCAAAGCTCTTTCAAATCTTTTGCAGAGACAACATCGACGGCCTTACTAAATCTGAACACCAAAATGGACAATCTGTCCACAGAGGTGAAATCCGCCATTATCCAGATGAAGTCTTCTGCTGAAACAACTACCACTTCTGCCGCCAAAGAATTCGGGATAACCGCAACTTCTGCGTTCAAGGAATCAGTCAAACATTTCCTTGAACAACTGAACAAGCAATCCAACAAACCAAAGGGCATTACACCTGCAGATCTACAGAAGGCCCTGAAAGACGTACAAGAAGAAGCAATGCGCAACACTGTGCTGATGCAGCCTAAAGACTACATGACCAGAGCACAGCTAACAGAGCTCGGGCAGAATGTGATAAACTAGGTCACAGAAGTCATCGTCTCCTTCACTACTGCAAATGCTAACTACGTTAAAGAGTTCAGAGCAAGTGTCGGCAGAATGCGCTTCAACACAGAAGAAGAGCTTGCAACTCTATTCGGCCTCTGTGATGATGTATGCGCAATGTTGATGGCCGCAGGAGCAGAACTACCAAAGAAACCCAAAGCTTCTTGCAGAGCAGAGGGTACTTCTGATAAGGGTCAGGATGACTCTGATGATGACCACCCTGGTCCATCAGATCATCCGGAGGGGGAAAATACAAGGGAGAAAGCTACGAGCAGAACCCATCAACCAAGCCCCTCCAGAACAAACCCAACATCAACAAACTCAACAGACCATAGAGACAACACCCATCTCTGTGGAATCAACTGCTGAAGAAACCCATGTACCAGAAACTGCTCAAAAGACAACAGAGGCAACAACCACCCCTGTGGTAATCATCTTGGAAGAACGTCCTTCAACAAACCAACAACCCGGAGGTACAGAAGCTCAAAAGACCACAGAGGAAACACCCACGTCGGTGGAATTCCCTACAATGTTTGAAGTAGATGCTCAACATCTGTCATCCTCTTCAGAAGAAGATCTTCCCTCCCCAACTAAAAAACCAACATAAAAACCCCAAACCATCCAAAGAAGAAAGTCTATTGCCCACAAACCAAAAATAGCAAAGACCTCTGCTTCTTCTGTTCTAAGAAATATGCACAACACAATAACTGAACGAATGGCACAAAGAGCAGAAGAAAGACAGAGGTTTACATCATCTTTCCGAATAGCAAGAAGATTCGACATTCCTCAACCCACAGAAACCGAGCTCACAGAAGAAGTCACCAAAGAACCTCCAACAGAGGTTACAGAGCCAATCAAGCCAACAGAACCAACGCCACAAAAGTCCTCTCAAACACAAGTGTCAAAACCTACAGAGGCAACACCCATCATTCCAACAGAAGCGCCAACACCCAAACCTACAGAAGCAACAGGTTCTGAACCTCCAATGGCCAAAGACAAGAGAAAGGCAAAACTGACAGAAGAACCCAAGAAAAAGAAATCATTGCCCAAGCCTACAGAGAAATTGATGAAGAGCGCCTTTGATGCCTTCCAAACTCCAAAGCCTGAAGAAGAGGACTGGGCATATGGATTGAAGCCTCTGTCAGACATTCCACTAACAGGTAGAGTTGTAGAAGTTGTTCGACAAATGGAGAGTCTTAGAAGACAAGTACCACTACCTGGTCCAACATACGAAGAAATGGAAGAAGTGGTATACAAATACCTCTATAAACAACCCTTTCAGACCAATCATCCAACAGATCACTTCACAAATCCAGAGATCAGAGAAGAATTTGAGAACATCTTAACCAGAACAAAGCCAAGAACTAGAACAGACGTCTTCTCAATCCACAAAATCAAAAAGGTAATCTTTTGTAGGTACTCCTTTATAAGAACCTATCCAAGGGTCAGGTACAATCTTTATAGAGTCAGAAGGGTAAACAATTCAGAAACCACCTTCGCTGATGCTGACCTAAGGAATCTGAATCCCTATGATCTACCTGATCTTCTGCAATGGACGAAGGACAACTACAACACAGAGCCAAACACCAGAGCCTATCAAGTGTTAAGAAAAGCAATGAGGGAAAGGCTTCTGATCTACAGTTTGACAGACTTTCAGCTAGGAAAGGATCTTGGTCTCAAACATCTGAACCTTCGACCACCAGAGGATCGCTGCCCACCTGACGTTGTGCCCAACTCAATCATTACAGAACCAAGGTTCGGGTTAGTATTTCAAAACCCACAAGGCGAAGTCAAACTTTTTGTGACCATGGACTGTCAGAAGTACGCAACCAGTACTCTGAACATGTTCAGAGCAAACCTTGTAAAATACAGAGATACCGAGCAAATGGATAGAGACGCTGCAGATGCTTTCATCAGAGAGATCGATGCTACAATCCGCTTAAGAGAACTCTGCGTCAGTTTCTACAACGAGATCAGAGAAGTCGGAAGAGACAGCAGAAGCTACAATGATTTCAAAGACGCCATCATCTGATTCTCAAACAAAATCTCTACAAACCATTTTCAGTTTATCTTTCATAATACTTAAATGTAAAATGCCTCTAGCATATTTCTGAATGAAAGAACTTTTGAGGTATTGTTTAACCTCTGTCTTATCTAACTTAGCCTAAAGTACATCAATGTCAAATTTTTATTTTTCACTACTTAGGGGGAGATTGTTAGCTTCAATCTTCCTAATCGTAGAAGTATTTGGAAGTAGTGAAAAATAGGCTAAGTGAAGAAAGCCTCTTACAGAGGCTCTGCCACTTCCGAAAGATCAAGGTCAAGAAGCTACAGAAGATACAGAGGTGTCCTACAGAACCTCTGTCTTACACACAAAGAAGACCAAGACTCGGAACACGGTGAAGACTGCTCTACAGAAGACCAGACCTCAGAACCTCTGTAACCCTTTACAGAGCCTCTGCGGTTTACGATAAAGACTTGGAAGATATTTTATATCTTGCTACTGTTACTGGATCCGTTCATCAACTTGCATGGTAGCGTGCCCTGTCAAACCTCAACACGCGTCAAGCTCTGAATGGACTCAATAGGGCTTAGTGCAACATAGACGTCTACGGCATTAAATGCAATACAGCACGTACAACTGTTCATGCCATTCGTTCTACTATTCATGCCGTCCGATCAACAGTAGCTCATTCTTTATGGTCCCCTAGAGTAGTATAAAAGGAAGTCTCTTGTTGAGATCTTCCTTAACAATCTTAAGAAAAAATGAAGAATCTGAGTTTCATGCTTATGCTTTATATCGTCAAAACTGTTAAGTATTACAGTCTCTCACACACACCAAACAGTTCTTAATCTGTTCTTGGTGTTCTTATTATATATCGAACGACAGTAATCTTCAAGATATCATTTTGTTCTTAAAATACTGTTTCTTTATATAGTGTGTTCTAAATCTATCAAACATATCTGTTAGTTCTTTAAATACGCTTCCGCATCAAACATAAACTCGAACTAATGGATCTGTTAATCTTGTCTAAGCAAAACGAGAACCAACAGAGGAGTATGCAAGAAATGGTCAGCTCCAAGAGCATATTGACCAACTCAAATCTGAAAAACAGATTTCACCTGAATCTTCCTCGAATTCATCAGAAACGTCTTTGTGTAAAGCTTTTATTGGTAAAATTTCCACTTCACAAGATGGTAAAGATTCTCAAGACGTGAGTGTTTTAAGGAACTTAAACTCTGATTTTTTCTTAGATTCCGCACCAAGTTCCCCAAAGCACACAAGCACAAAGTGTTCCTCGCCTTCCTCGACCGGTCCAAGTCCAGTAATTCCGGATGTCGATTTTTCAGCATTCATGAACTCTGAAGGCAATTCAGATGGAGAGTTTGAGTCGTTTCCTTTTGACAAACCTCTTCCGAACCACACTGATTTTCTCACCCCCGTAGTCAATCGACCGATTAACTTTGACAAGGGTACTTGTTCTAACACCAAGGCCCCAGCTGTGATTGCGGTTCCCAAACCTAAGCCTATCTCTAAAAAACAATCACAGCCGAGGCAAAAGAACGAGCGATTGCCTGCAAAAAATCTTGTTCCTTCAAAAGTCACTGACCGCACTGTCCCTGTTGTTTCGGATAAAACCGGTCGCGCTAAACAAGAAAAACCAAAGTGGCTAAAGAAGGAACCTGTCAAGGGTGCTGCATCAAAGTCGTTCAATACTGTCTTTTACCCGAGAATGAACAAAAACGATTATGCTTGGAATCATAGGAATGATTTTGTTAAAAGAGATGTCAATTTTCCAATGAAAATTTACTCCACTCAACAATTGATTCAATTATCGCACGATTGTTTGTGTTGTTCTAGTTGTGGTTGGAATGAATTTGATGACATTAATAATAATACTTGGTTTGGGTCATATCACATGTATAATCATACACACAAACAGAGATCCCGTAAGAACAAAAAGAAGTATAGCTCCAAACGGGGTTCCGAATCAGAGGTTGAACCAAAGAAGGAGAGGAAACCTAATTCAAAACGTGTTCCTCCTACTGAGGTAAAACCCACACCCAAGAGGCAACCTGCTTCAAAGCAAGTTCCTTCGAAAGGTGTCAAATCTAACCCTCCGGGACCCAGGCAAATCTGCGTACCCAAGGTCCGCTAAACTTGTTTTGCAGGACGGTCATGTGTGACTCTTAGACACTGGATGCTCCACACACATGACCGGAAGGAGGGAGCTGCTCACGATCTACAAGGAAACACATTAAGAAGACGTGAGATTTGTCTATACCTGTAATTTCACGACTGCTCATGTATTTAGGGGGAGCATGATCAGCCATCAGGTAAGTATACTCTACTATTGAGGGGGAGCGTCACACACAATTTTTTAAATGCTGAAAAGTTTTTTTTGTGTGTGTGGATACTCCCGTGTGCATTTCACACTACGCGCACATTATGAGGGGGAGCATCCAACTGGATGTTAATCAGTTGAGGGGGAGCGACACAATGTTTTTCTTTAAACGTTCAAATGTTTTTTCTGTTTGTCGGACTCTCCACTGCACAAGTTTGCAATATTCGAGGGGGAGCAAGGTAATCCCCACGCTCAATTTGAGGGGGAGCGAGAGAAGGTTCCTTTCTTAAATCCACATAGTCCTATTTCTGCAAAATCAACAACGAGTTTCCGGACCACGTATCCAGAGTTTCCGGACAGGTATCCGAAAACCCAATCTGTCCGGATGAGTTTCCGGACCAGGTCCCTATCCGGAAAAATTCAATTCATCCGGAATCCTTCGTTGTCCGGATAGTTGGGTTTGTCCGGTAAGCTTTGCACTTCCAGTGTGTTGTCCGGACACCCCTGTTCCGTCTATCCAGTACCTGTTTTCCTACTGCCAGTCCTCGATCTGTCTCATATTGATCCATTTACAGCAAAGGTATGCGCCGGAACTTGTTTATCCGTCTTGTTTACTAACTTTGGATCTTTTACAGATATTCCATGGCGGATCAACAACCTCAACAAAATCCGAGGGGAAGCTTCACCCTGTTTTTCTTAAAAGTCTAAATGTTTTTTGTGTTGATCACTCCCAAGTAAGTAACACTCTCACTCTGAGGGGAAGCAAGTCAATCTCCATGTATATTTTGAGGGGGAGCAGGATAATATCAGTGCTTTGCATTTGCCTGAAGCCCTACCTGTGATAGCATATAGACAATAGTTAGGGAATCCCATGGTCCAGCCAGCGCCGGAGGGAGCTTCCCCATGACATAGAACATGTGAGAAGGAAGGAGTTAAGGTCGAAAGCGAACCAAGAAAGATCGAGCCGTAAAGATAAAGAGGCTCATGAGCGAACCCAACGGAGTGATATCCGCGTCGCCATATCTGCTATCCCGCATCATACGTTGGGACGGGGTATTGAAGAAGCCTCCGTGGACCCAGCGGAGCAATTGCACGACCCCTCTGCCACTCATCCGTCTCTCAAATGACGGATGTTTCAGTCTTACACGGGGATATAGCACAACTTCCACCGGTCTCTCATTCGGAGAGTGTTGGTGTTGAAATAAGCGACCAGCAGCCCCCGGTCGCGACTTCACTTCGTGCACAATCGAGTCTAGAGCCATTTGCTATTGAAAATCCTTTGGCTAAGACACAAGAGGAGCAACACCAAGTCGAGCATCTTCGTGACTCAACCGGAACCACTGTAGTGTCGTCACCTTTCGGTGGCACGCGAGGATCGGAGGGAAATCCAACCACAGCTACCGACATGCCAGCTGTGAACGTAGGTGGCTCTGCCTCTCAGGTAGACGCCTCAACGGGTAATCTAAGTGATCCCGGTGTTACTCACCTTGACTTTGTGTCGTAAGGGGCCCTGGACAGCACCCTCAAGGCTGTCCGAGAAGCAATGGAGCAGTATGTCGCCGCCGAGATCGACACCGTCAAACGCATAATCAAAGGTAAAGGGCATATCGTTGACACTGAAACCGCACCCATACCTCCACCGGCTCCTACTCAGCCTACCTACTCGGTGGACACCCTCAAAACGATGCTTTTTGCCCAACTACTCCAAGAATCCGAAACCAACGCCTTAACCGAAGCAGACCTGATCTCCGTTCTGAAATCCCAGGTCACTGCTCCTTCATCATCCATTATGACTCGTTTAGAAACCATTGACTCGACTCTCAAGGACTACAACCAAGCGCTCCCAACCCTGTCCGAGAGAGTCCGCTCACTCGAAGATACCTGCAAGAGTCAAGCAGGCGGTCTGAAACGCAAGAACGATGACCAGGATGATCCTGATCACCGTGAGGGGGAGAAACGACAACGTCTAACCGAGACCGCCGCCCTGATCCAGTATGAAACTCCAATTGTGGTTCAACAGGAACCCCCAACTGCGGCAACTACATCAGAAGCACCTGAATCCGAGTTGCCATTAGCCGACATGGTAATAGATATGGATATATCAGATGATGAAGACCCAACGGTTGAAAAGCCTGAGGTTTCAACACAGGAACTGTTCGACTTTGATATAATCGATTCAGACTGTGAAGCCAACCCGGAGACCGAAGATGCATGGTATGAAAAAGTCGCCAGTGCCGTAAATCTCCAAATAAATTTGGTTTTCCCTACTGATGAAGATGACAACATTGACTATGATAAGTTCCTGCTCCAGAATTTTTATGGTACTTCTCCCGTTCACTATGCTCAACCCCACTGGAACTTCAACAAGACCTGAAACTACTACTGCCAATATTCCGACAACTCCTCTGCAAACGACAACTTTTGATCTTCCTCCCCCTTTTCAGCAACAAATCCATTGGGAGAAGATCATGGTACTTATCCCTCATCTGGAGGAATCTTTGAAGAAGTTGTTCGTCTACAAGCTTCGCCCGATCGAGCCGGCCTTTCGCCTTGGTATTTACAACCTCAACCCCGAATGCCAACGGCGTTATATCAGCGCAATGCAGCGGTGTCTTCCAGTCAGCCAAGTCAGAACCAAGCATCAGATCACAGAGGTACTTAACATCCATTCAAGACGCATCATGAAAATCGTCTACCCAGTATTCACTGTTCGACGTGAAAATGGGAATGAATGGAAATTCTCTGAAGCCGACTTCCAGCACCTCCGACCGTTCGACTTCCTGGCAATTCTGAAAGACCTTCGTACAAGAACCATCCGACCGCTTGAAGTTACAAAGGCGCTCGAAGCTGTTCGTCGATACCTGGTCCGTACCATTATGATGTCATATCTAACGGATTTTCAAATGGCTATCGAGAACAGGGAAAAGAAGGTAAATTTGATAAAGCCGAATCTGCAAGCTCCTGAGTTGAATATGTATCCCAAGAACGCTATGCTTCTAGAACCAGAATTTGGGATCATCTTCATCAATGAACAGAAAGAGAAAAGATTTATGCGGTTCAGTGAGGTAGAAAGATTCTGCGACGGCAGACTCCTCAAAGTTCGAGATGCTCTTCGAAAGATCATTGCACACAAGTCTGAAAATCCAAGGTACTCATATGTTCCGAATCCGAATGAAACAACTGCTCGGAATGCCTTGGAATTGGTTGAAGATCGCATCGACTACCGCCGTGCTATCAGATGGTTCAAGATTCACTTCGTGCTTCGCAAAAGATATGTCTACAACTGGCGAGAGCTATAGCGCGAACTCGAACTTCAAATCAAAGGGGGAGATTGTTAGGGTCAATTTATGTTGATTTAAAGTTCAGGGTTTAAACTGTAATTCTTTATTTTTAGCCTTATTAGTGAACGGGCCGTGGGCTTGTTAACCACGGGCCCACCATATAAATAGATTGCTTAGCCTTAGAAAATAGGCCAGTTGTCTCGTTTGCTTTTCTGAATTGTATTGTAACACTCTGATTGAAAGCATAATACAGGGATGGCCAGTTGAAATCATTGTTCTTATTGTTTATATTACTGATTTCATAATTGTTGCACGAATCTGGATTTAACAGACCAGGACTCCTCTTTAGCTCCCCCTTGAATTAACGACTTCTGTGGATTAATTCAAGATCTCCTTCTACTCCCCCTTGACCTATGTTTGGATCAAATTAGATAAGTAATGCATAGAACATAGGTCAAACTCACCAGAGGTTCTGTGGATATTGTCAGAGGGTCTGAGCAATCGAGACTCTGAGCAATCCCACATAAGCTCTGTAGGGTACTGAACTTTTGGTGATAAAAGAATTTACATGCAAAAGAATATAAATATGTACATATATACAAGAAGATTAAGTCTTACTTATAGAGATCAACTCATGTTTATCATACCCAACTTACCCACCAAGAAAAGGAATCTTTTATAATCTAGTGCCTTGGTGAATAAGTCTGCAAGCTGAAATTCTGTCGACACGAAGTGCATCTCGATTATGCCGTGTTCAACATGATGTTTTAGAAAGTGGTAACAAATATCTATATGCTTTGTTTTTAGTGCTGTACAGGATTGGCAGAGATGGCAATGGGGCTTTTTGAATCACAGAGGATGGGTATCTTGTATATGGTGTACCCGTAGTCCTTTAGCTGAGTTTTCATCCACAGAACTTGGGAGCAACAGCTAGCAGCCGCAACATATTCAGCTTCTGCTGTAGATGTAGACACACAGTTCTGCTTCTTAGAAGTCCAGCTGACTAGTTTACCTCCCAGGAATTGACAACTCCCAGAGGTACTTTTTCGATCAAGTTTGCATCCTCCATAATCTGAATCTGTGTATGCCATAAGACCAAAGCCAGAGTTCTTCGGATACTAGAGCCCAAGATTTTTTGTCCCTTTAAGGTATCTGAAGATCCTCTTTACAGCAATAAGGTGGGATTCCTTTGGGTTAGCTTGATATATTGCACAGAGGCATGTGGCATACATTATATCAGGTCTACGTACCGTTAAGTATAAAAGAGACCCAATCATGCCTCTATAGAGCTTGCACTCTATAGATTTGCTATTTGGATCTGAGTATAACTTATTTCCAGTGGCCATGGGGGTCTTCATTACAGAGGCATCAGATAGACTGAATTTTGAAAGAATGTCAGAGACATATTTAGCTTGATTTATAAAAATTCCCTCTGATGATTGTTTTACTTGGAGTCCTAGGAAGAAGTTTAATTCTCCCATCATACTCATTTCAAACTCACTCCGCATGAGTTTTTCAAAATCTTTGCACTGTTGTGCATTTGTAGAACCAAAAATAATGTCATCCACATAGATATGTACAAGCAGAATCTCATCACCTTTTCTTTTATAAAACAAAGTAGTATCAGTTGTACGTCTGTCGAAATCATTATCGAGAAGAAAGGTTGAAAGTCTTTCGTACCATGCTCTTGTAGCCTGTTTCAGTCCATACAGAGCTTTGTCAAGATTGTGAAATCCCAAATCTAGCAAGAAACCAAGAATGATGTAGAGAGAAAATCTAGAGTACACAAGTCATCCATATATTGATCTTCAAAGTGTAAATGACAAAATGATCAAGTTGTTCCTAAAGGGATCTAGATTCTCTTCTAACAAAGAACTAGACATGCCTATTTATACCCATAACATACAAGGTATAAAGGCACAGCTAACTAATACAGTACATTGACTTTTACAGTAAATCTTGAATACAACAATGCTCTAACAATCTCCCCCTTTGGATTCAAGATTTAAAAAAATATGATAGCAGTCTTCAGCTCTTTGTAAAGTCAATCTTCTCAAACAGACACTCTATCAAACCATCTTCAAATAGCTTTATCTCCACTAGTTCACGGTGAACTATATGCTTTGACACTCTTTAAGAACTCAGCTTTGAAGAATCTTCAGACAAACATGAAAAGTCATTGTCTTTTTCTTTGAAAAATCAACCTTCTTCAATACAATCTTCAACAGATTGTCTTCAAGTCTTGAACATGGATTTCATATCTTTATATACAACCATCAATTCGGAACAAGATAAATCAGAAACGATTAGAGTTTGGATCAGAAAGATGTGAAACCATCCACATTGTTGAACTTTTAGGTGTAAGCGCATTCCGATAACCACTCAGTACTAAGATAACCAAATTCAGCAACATTTGGACTTCACATGATCCTTCTCCCCAATCTTCAGTCTTTGTTCACGAATCTTTGACTTGAAATATCTTTGATTTGAAAATTCTTTGACATGAAATTGAAATTAAACTTTTCTCCCCCTTTTTCGATGATGGTGAGCATCATAATCATCGAAAACCATTTTCAATTTCAGTCGTGTCTTTGAGTATTGCTAACAATCTCCTCCTTACAGAATAACCTTGCTCCCCCTCAAAATAAGAATTCTGGAGCAATTTATTTTCTCCCCCTGAAAGTATGCATATATTTCAATAACGTACAGTATTTGAAATTGTAGCACAAATTTTAAAACAAATTTACACAAGGAAAATAAAATTCATTGAATATCATTTTATAACTACAAACATTTGATCATTTGAAAACTTTACAAAAGAAATTCAACTTAATGAAATTTAACAGATTTTTCAATCAAATGAAATCAAATGCATGTGTTTGGATTCAAGAACAAGTCATCATTGTATATCAAGTTAAAAATGTTCAGTTTCAACCCCTTTATTAAATCTATTTGGTGTGCTAGCATGGGAAATATGATTAGCTTCAAGCATATGCAATTCTAAAACATGTAAGAATACTTTGCTCAAGTCACACTATTTGTCCAAAATCAGAATTTCACAAATTTACGGGTTTATCGCAACTTTGTATTTTCCCAAGTATCAAAAGATGTGTGGTCATTGGCATCTTTTCTTTTGTGCTCATTGGCATCTTTTGATTTTGTTCCCATTGGCATCTTTTGATTTTGTGCACATTGGCATCTTTTGATCAAAAAGTTTAGTAAGAATAAGATACACCGTTAAACATGACTTTCTATCTGGTTCTATAGCAGGATTTGGGTTAGCAGATCCCAGACCAGTTGGCCTTAGGTGCTAGGTGACGAGCACCCCTTAGAACTAAATTTCCCAAACCAGAAAGGCCACATCGATATATCTTAAACCCATTTGTACCAGTAAAACATGGCTTTCTATCTGGTTCTATTGCAGGATTTGGGTCAGCCGATCCCAGACCAGTTGATCTTAGGGACTAGGTGTCGAGCACCCCTTAGGACTTACTCTCCCAAACCAGAAAGGCCACAGGCACAAACTTTCAAACTAAATGATATTCTATATAAGTTCGAATTTCCATCACAAAATATGAATGATATCTCAATCACTTGGTTCTTAATCATAGTGCTTCCCCCATATTTTCGTTTCCATTCATCATTCTGATAAATAGGCTTTTTGAGCATTATATTCTATATAAGTCCAGATTCACATAACTTTGAGCATTCAGCATAATTTCATTCATGTTTTGCTGACCTTTCGATTTATTTCAGAGGTGAAAGTTGAAACAAATCTAACTCAGATAATACAAAAATACTTGTAAAATCATCTTTTAGCACACATTTAATTCATTGAATGAAAATTGAAAATTTTATCTCATTGAAATAAATTTGTAAAGATTCAAGTTTTCAAAGTGGTAGAAACAAAATATAATCCAATGTTACCTTTTACCACGTTCCTTGAAACAGAGAGATGTAACAGTTAAAGATATCACCTGAGAAGTGTGAGTTCTAACTGATTTGTTTAGAAGTCTTAGTCTTTGAAGTATGGGTCCTGAACTGAATTGTTCAGAAGCCATAGTCGTTGAAGCACGGGTTCTAAACTGAGATGTTTAGAAGCCATTTTTCTCTTTACTCCCCCTTAATGGTACAAGTAATCTTCTTCCGAGAGTTCAACGCTTTGCTTCTAAATCTGCAAAAACAGATTAAGTAGATTTTGGTACCCAACATGTCTTGGGTCCTGGCTTGTTAAGCGGAGCTCTATAGGAAGGAAAATGATAAGTACCATACCAATATTGAACACTCTCATTTTTAATAAAATCATTAGTACCACAATAAGAACAACAAAAATTCTTTTGTGCTAACCTGATTAAATGATTTGCGGAATAGAATGAATCAGGATTAGCAAAAGATTTAGCTTTCAGATTAGTGTTCTTGTTGGGAACAGAGGATTTTGGCTCACCTTTTTCAGTTGACGTACCTTTTACTCTCCATTGCATGTTAACTTTCTTATATGAAGGAAGATCAGCATATTGATACTTGGAAGAATTATCCACCGAGTGATCATAGAATAGATTAGAAGGACGAATCAGACATTCTGAGTAGCATTTGGATTTGTTAAATGACTTCACTTTGTAAGATAAGTCATTCCGTTCCTTGGTCACCAAATCAAGCTTCTTCTGAATATTAGACTTGACCCTCTTCTCATTCATGATGTCAGTCGATAATGCAGCCAAATTCATTGTCAATTTATGAATTTCCTGCCGAAATATCTTCCTTTCTTTAGAAAAGTCGTCTTTAACGCACCTAGCCTGAAAGTCAGCTTTCTTCATCTTTTCTAGCTCTTGACTTTCTTTATCTAGCTCTTGTCTTTCCTTTTCTAAGTCCTTATGAAGATCAGAAATTTTCTTTGACAGTTTCGCATTCTTTGCTTCAAAGCTTTTCTTTTCTTTTTCATACTCGACCCTTTCCTTCTCCAACTTCTCCTTTTCAAGAAATAAAACTTTCTCAAAGTCAAAAACTTGTTTTGAAAGTTTTATACAATTACGTTCAATTACTTCCTTTTCTTTAAGAATCTTCTCTCTCTTGTCTTCAATGCTCTTTATATCAGCATTTTCTTTTTGAAGAGTTGTAACTTTCTCTTGAAGTTTCTCGATTTAATCGTGCAGACTTGAGTTGTCTTTGTCTTTCTTTGTTTCAAGACCTGCAATATATACTTCAAGATCAGTAATTCTTTTAGTAAGTATAGCATTTTGTTCTTTTAAAATAGACTTTTCATTTGAAGAAGAAATGTCTAAAATTTGTCTCTTCAGATCAGCATTTTCTTCTTCCAATGCCTTTTTACTCCCTTGAAGCTCTTTCATATTTTCTTGATGAGTTGAGATATCAAGTGTCTTGTTCTTCTCTTCAAGAACTATAATCTTGCGAATCAAATATTTCAGCTCGGATTCAAGATAAGAGACTTTGTCTTCTAATGAAGCATTTTGTTCTATTATAAAGGACAACTTCAGTGTCCTAACAAAGATAATACACGTAGTTTGGGTACTTGGCACTTAAACCTTGGTGGCTGCTGGACATAAACTTCTTCTTGAATTTCACCATTTAGAAAGGCAGATTTTACATCCATTTGAAAGACTTTGAAACCTCTGTGGCCTGCGAAGGCTAAGAAGATTCTTATTGCTTCGAGCCGTGCGACAGGGGCAAAAGTTTCATCGTAATCAATGCCTTCTTCTTGGCGATATCCCTTGGCCACCAATCTCGCTTTGTTTCTAATGACCACCCCGTCCTCATCCTTCTTGTTTCTGAAAACCCATTTAGTCCCTATTGCGTGTTTCCCCTTTGGCGGAGGAACTAGGTCTAAACCTTGTTTCTCTCAAACTGTAGAAGCTCTTCTTGCATAGCATCTATCCAGTTTGGATCATCTAGGACTTCAGAAATGCGTTCTGGATCGATCATACTAATACAATTTGTAAAGAAACAAAAATTAGCAGTGGCTGATCTTGTCTTGACTTTCTCAGAAGGATCACCAATGCTTTAGCTTGGAGGATGGCTCATCGTCCACTTTGTTGTTCTTGGGAGATGGCCATTGGAATCATCTAGTTGAACTTCTGAGGTTGTAATTGTTGGTTCTTGTGCAACCTCTGTAGTGGAGGGTACTTCTGTGCTTGAACTTGGTTCTTCAGCTTGTGGGAGTATTGGGATAAGAGTTGGAATTTGTTCCTCTAAGGATGTTGAGACTGAGTCCACATTTTCCTCTGGTATTGGTTCCTCTGTGGTTGCTGGAGTTGGTGTTTCCAGTGCTTCTGTGGTAGAATCTTTGGTTGTTTCATCTTCTGTTGGCTCCCCCTCGACACGTGCATCTACATGATTTACAGAAGAGGATGGAGTATTTAATGGACCAATTAGAGATATACCTGACTCAGTCTGGTTGGCAGAAGATGTTTCTCCAGAGGCTCTGGCAGCTCCAGCAAAGGGATCAATATCATCATGGAACATCTCTTCAAATAGCAGATTTAGGTCTGCTTCTCTTGTATTTGAGATGCCAGAGGATTCCTTTTTCAGACCGAGTTCTGAACTGATTTGTTCAGAAGTCTTTGTAAAGGAATCGTCAAAAGAGACATTGATGCTTTCCATTATGGATCGATACCGCAGAAGATATACTCTGTAAGCCATTGAAGTGGCAGAGTATCCTATGAACTTTCCTTCATCTGCTTTCACATCGAACTTCCCTCTAGCTTCTCTATCATTTAGGGCAAAACACTTGCATCCAAATACATGGAAGAACTTTATGTTTGGTCGCCTTTTGTTAATCAAATGATACGGTGTCTTGATGTGCCTATTTACTATGGTTGATCGATTTTTGGTGTAGCAAGCGGTTGATACTGCTTCTGCCCAGAAAGAGATTGGTAATCCAGATGCTGTCAGCATCGTTCTGGCAGCCTCCACAAGCGTGCGGTTCTTTCGTTCAACCATGCCGTTCTGTTGTAGGGTGCGTGCAACAAATAAGTTATGTGATATGCCCTCTTCTGTGAGATAAGCTTCAATGACAAAGTTTTTGAATTCTGTGCTGTTGTCGCTTCATAACTTTTGAATCTTGCACTCATATAGAACTTGGATATTTTTCATTATGTTTATCAGAATGTTTGGAACATCTGATTTCTTTCTGACAAATTCCACCCATGTAAATCTGGAGTATTCATCAATCAACACAAGTATATAATTCTTGCCACCTAGGCTCTGTGTAGTGATTGGACCGCAGAGGTCAATATGAAGCATGTACAGAGGCCTAGGGCAAGACACATCAGTCTTGCCTTTATGATAAGCTCTTTTGAGCTTACCCATTTCGCAAGCAGAGCACAAATGATCTTTATTGACTAGATCAAGTTTTACTAGCTTGTCTAAAGTATGGAAGTTCAGATGGCAGAACCTGTTGTGCCATAACCAGGCTTTTTCGTTTTTACAAGCAACAAAGTAGAGCTTGTCTTCTTTGCTCTTGACACTAAAGTTCATAAGATATAGGTCTCCTCTTCGTTCAGCCCGCAAAAGTTCAACTCCTGTATCTTCTCATTGCAGAGAGCAGAAAGTTCTTTTGAACATAACGTCGAAACCAGTATCACAGAGTTGGCTAACACTTAAAAGATTGTGCTTTAGGCCATCCACATATGCAACTTTTCATACTGATATGTTCTTATTTTTGATGACTCCGTAGCCTTTAATATATCCCTTCTTGTTGCCGCCAAAGGTTATAGATCCTCCATCGAGTTTGTCTTTGTAGGAGGATAGTAGACCTCTGTCGCCAGTCATGTGCCACGAGCACCCGGAGTCAAGATACCATATCGGCACATACTGCTTCTACAAGACAATCGGAGATTTTTAGGTACCCATATCCAAATGGGTCCCCTTTTGTCAGAGGTCTTCAAGGTTGCCTTAGCATCCTTGGGTTTGGTTTTAACTTCTGTTTAAGAACCATTTTGTTTCTTCTTTCCCTTGAATTTAGTATTCCTTTTGGGCAAAGAGAGGAAACAGTGTGGGATTGAGAAGTGTTGATTCAATTTATACATGAGATCAAAGCAATGACAGTAATTAATATGCGAAGAGATTTGCTTGAACTTTTCATTAAAGACATTGAAACAGGGTACAGAGGCTTTATTACAGTCTATTCTAGCATTTGTCTTCCTATTACAAGAGGACCTATGTAGACTAGATTGTTTGTTTGGAAAATCTCTGTGGAGAGTAGCCTTCTGTGGTTCCCTTCTTCTGTGGTGAACTTCTGCAGGTTTCACTGTCACAGAGGTAAAAGATTTGTTATTCTCCACCCACATACCCTTTTGTTGCCAAGTTAGTTTTTATTTAAAAGGCCTTAAGGGTTTTGTAGTCTTTGAACTTGTTGGATTTTGAGAAGACATTTCCTTTTGTTGTTTGAATTTATCAAGCTCAAGAAAGGTTTTAGTTTGTATACACATGTCCAAAAAGTCTTGACAGATAGGAACACTTGTGATTTTCTCCTTGGGAGGAATAGTTCTGTTAAGAACTCTTGAGGGTAGCTTAAAATCCTCTGAGTCACTAGGTACTATCTCTGACTTAGAGTCAGTCTCAGATTCGTCAGAGGATGAATCGTCCTCATATACAGAGGTTGAGTCACTTAGTTCTATTTCGACAGAGGCTGGACTTTCAGAGCATGTGTCATACTCGCTTTCTTCATTTTCTATGGGACTATCTTCTAAGTCTACAGAAGTATCTATTAAGATTTCACCAGAGAGATTTTGATCGACAGAGGATGTACAGAGGTTTTCATAAAAGTTATTTTTCCCAATTTCCACCAACTCCTTTTCAGAGATATTTTTAAGTTTTTCTTCTGAAGAGGTAGGATTGAACTCAGGTGCCTCTGCCGATAGTTTCTTTTCAGAGTTTATCATGCAGACAAAAGCAACCTGTGTTTGAGTCTCGGGGTCACCAAACTTGAAGATTCCTATCTGATCATGAGTTTTCAGATATTTCTTAGGTTTGGATTCTCTTTTGGCAGAGATTGAAGGTGATAAATCTGTGTTTTCAAACCACACGTTTATCATCTTCAGAGGTTTCCTCTGGTGAGGTTCCCCAGAGACTTTTCACCTTTTGCTGACAGAGAGTAAGTTTGGAAAACCAGGTTTTCTTGCACTTCCAATATGAAATAGAGAGGACAAAGACTTGTCTCTTTTGGTTCCAGTGTATGGATCTATATCACAGAAGACAATTCCCCGCCTCCCTATTTGTGTATTAATTTTCTGGTACACCTTCTGTGCATCTTGATATTTCTTAATTAAAAGATCTCTTCTGAGTAGATCTTGACAGAGGACTTCTCATTCCTTTTGAAAATAATGTTTAAGAGCTAGGATATTCATTCTGTCGCTCTCAACATCCATAAGTTCTTTAGATTTAGCTTTTAAAACAGAGTTGAGTTCAGAAATCTTTTCTTTCAAAGGATTTAGGTGTTTGTTTCAATTTCTTCCTTTTCTTGAAAAATTTTAGCCTTTTCTTGAGTGAGAAGTCTAGCTTCTCTCTCAAAGAACGTGAGCTTCTTTTGAACACTTTCGTAGGTCTTTTTGAGTTTTGTGTATTCAATGGTCAGTTTAAGCAAATCAGCTTCTGCTTGCTTAGAGTAAGAGTCAGAAGTGGATACCTCACTATCAGAGTCGGATGAACTGACCTCTGCCATTCCACAGAACAAGGCGTTCTTGTCGCCCTCGTCAGATGATTTGTCTGACAGCCAGTTCTCCTGATTCACCATTAGCTACCTCTGAGCATAATATTCTGCCTTCATTTTGTAGAAAGCAGAGTCCCTCTGAGGGCGGTTTGGTTTGCTCCTACAGTCAGCAGCATAGTGGCCTGGCTTGCCGCAATTGAAACATCCCTGGTTCTGGGAAGAGTTACCAGCTCTGTCGTCGGACTTCTGTCGGTCACCACCTCTATCATTCCTGTCATTCGACCTCTGTTGGTCGTTCGAACCTTCTCTTCCCTGGTTCCTCGAATCACCACGATCATCTCTTCTGTTGCTTTCATAGCCAGACTTCTTCTGGTATCCTCTGTTGAACTCCCGGGTCAAAAGGGCTAAAGACTCAGCTATCGAGGCCATAGTTGCCTCCTCTTCTTCCACCACCTCATCCTCTTCACTATCAACGACCAATACCTTCTTCTTCTTCTTCTCCTTCTTTTCCTCCACAACTTTTTCCTTCTTCGGCTTCTCTTTCGCTTCTGTAGCCTTACTAACAAGTGCAAGGGGTGCACTGACTTGAGCTTTTGCTTGTGCAATCTGAGTTTCTTGGGCTGCCAACGTTCCATAAAGATCTGACAGAGTCCAGGAGTCTAAGTCCTGATTTGTTTGCAGAGACATAGACAACTGGAGCCATTCTTCATTTAGGCTCTTTAGGAACATGACATTGTTCTCCTCAGAGGTTCTGTGAATCCCGGACTTCTTGCATTTGTTGATCAGAGAGTTGAAACGATCGTATGTTGACTGCAGAGATTCTGTCGGCAGAGCTTTGAATGCGTAGTATTCATTGATGCATTGGGCTCTGCGGTTCTTCTGAGTCTTGGCCCCTCCCTCCAATTGTTTCTCCAGTTCCTTCCATAGATCGTATGCAGATTCACACGCATCTAGGGATTGGAAGAGGTCATTGGGGATGGCCATTATCAAAAGTCTTTTGGTCTTCTGTGCAACTTCATATTTTGCCCAATCTGGCTCGAACCACTTGTCCTTGGTCTTTGGTTTCTCGTGCTTAGGAATCTCTGGTGTGTCATCTGTGGCAGGTACTCGAGGTACTATTATCATAGGTAAGAAAGGAGGATTGTTGATATAGTAGATGAGTTCTTTGTCAGTACCCTCGAAGAAGTGAATCATTTGTATCTTCCACTGAGGGTACTCATCTCTGAGTAGAGTGGGTGGCTTGGTTAGAGAACCAGCGGTGAAGAAGTTGTTCGTGTTTGCCATTTTGAAAGAGGTTTGAAAAATCCCAGAAAACGGAGTATGAACTGCAAACTTTTAGATGATGATGTGGATGCTTCGAAAAGTGTTTGTAAGTTTAAAAACTTGAGCAATGCACTAAAATGGAGAGTTTTAACCAAGAGAACATATTCTGTAGGTTTACCAAAGTCGAACTGGTCGAGAATGGCCGAAAAACAGAGTCTGTTTGAAATAAACTAAGAACAGGTTAAAATCAAGCCAAGTTTCTACCAAAAATCATTGTTGGAGAGGATCTCTTGATATAGAAAATCAAGGATGGCTCTGATACCAATTGTTGGTTCCTATATTGCTTAACAATGATTTATATACCTATTAATTCAAACAGATTAGGATGCGGAAGCGTATTAACGAACTAAAGAGGTAATATTTGATAGATAAACACACAATATCAAATACGTGAAGTGTAAATAACACAAATAATTAATTCAATGATTCACTGTATTTGATATAATTAGAACACCAAGAACACCGAAGGTATTACAAGAATTCTACTCTAATGGTGTGTGTGTTGTGCAAAAAGCTTAATTGAGGAGCTCAACATGAGTCTTCTATTTATACTACTTCTACAGGGGACAAGGTGGAGACACGAAGTACTAAGGTACAAAGACACTATCGTGGAACAGTGATAGGTACAACGTTGCTGTAGTGCGCCGCACTCTATAAAGGACTGTAACCCATCAGAGGTTGACACGTGGAGGCAGCAGGGCGTGCCTTGTACAAATGATCTTCAGGATCTTCGTACAACAGTAAACGTGGGAAGCACGATCATCTTTTTCTTGATCTTCAAGTATTCTTCTAAGTCTTCAGTCTTCATACCACAGAGGCTCTGTCAAGTATGACAGAGGCTGTGTGGCCTTGTCTCCTGTGAATGTCTTCAGTCGAGTCTTCACTTGGGTCTTCTATCGGTGTCTTGGCAGAACCTCTGTCGATGTCAACACTTAGCCTATTTTTCAATACTTCTATAAACAGTAGAATTGGAGCTAACATAAAGCATCCGGATTCCGGATAAACACGTCCGGAAAACAACACGAATCTGGGTAACCTTTGTCCGGACACTGCGATTTCCGGATAGGTGAACTGAAAACCCGATTTCAACCTTATTCGATTTCAAACAAGGGTTCTTTGCCACAAACCAAAACCAATACTTATTTGGGTTAACATTTCCAACTCTAAACAACCATTTAATCCCATATTTATTCATTTCATAACTTACATTTGAATCTAAACCTATTATCAACTCTAAAAGCAAACATAGTGAGAACTTGGAGTTTTTCCCCCAATCTTACATATCCAAGAGATATAGAGTGATTAAGCACGAATTAGAAAGGAGGATTCCAATGGAGTTTACCTTGAATGACGATTTCTCAGCACTTTCTTCTAACTCCTTCTTCTCTCCCGCTCTCGCTCGCAGCCGCACAAACCCGTGAACAAGAATGAATTTCTAGGGATTTCTTTCCCTATTTATATCTTCCATGGAATTGCAACTTAGTCCCCCATCTCTCTTGTCTTTTACTTTGCCACGCTTCGTACAGAAAATTACACTTAGGGGACGGTTGTTACAACACTCCCCCCTTAAAAGAGTTATGTCCCCAGAATTCCTTGGTTAAATAGATGCGGGTACTTGGACCTCATCTCGGATTCCAATTCCTAAGTCGCTTCCTGACCCATGTGAAAACTCCATTGAACCTTTACAAGATGAATTTCCTTGTTTCTCAATTTCTTGACCTTACGATCTACGATCGCCTCGGGTTCTTCTATGAAGTTCAACTTCTCATCAACTTGCACGTCTTTTAGCGGCACAACTTTATCTACTTCTGTGATAAACTTTCTCAAGTTGCAGACGTGGAATGTATTATGGATGCCCCATAACCCATCGAGTAGATCCAACTTGTACGCCACTTTTCCAATCCGTTCTATGATTTCCAATGGTCCGATGTAGTGTGGACTTAGTTTCCCTCCAAAATGCACCACTCTCTTCCATGGAGATATCTTTAGCATCACATTATCCCCGACCTGAAACTTTATATCTTTACGTCTTCTATCTGCGTAACTCTTTTGTCGATCGCATGCCATTTTCAACCTCTCCCGGACTTGGACTATCTTGTCCGTGGTTAATTTAACAATTTTGGGTTCAGTCAACTGCTTTTCCCCAACCTCATTCCAACATAAAGGTGTTCGACATTTTCTACTGTAGAGCACCTCATACGGAGCTGCCATGATGCTCGCGTGGTAACTGTTGTTGTAGGCAAACTCGATAAATGGCGGGTGATTCTCCCATGAACCTTGAAAATCTAGGGTGAAAGCCCTTAGCATGTCCTCCAAAGTCTGGATTTTCCGCTCACTTTGACCAACTATCTTAGGATGATAAGAGGTAAATATGCTATCACAATCTGACACTATAGATGTCGGCACGCCATGACGGGTCACTATCTCTACAATATACAACTTTGCTAACCATTCCAATTAGTAACTTTCCTTTATGGGTAAGAAGTGTACCGATTTAGTAAGTCGATCCACAATTACCCATATCGCGTCATACCCCTTTGGGGTCCTAGGCAATCGAGTCACAAAGTCAATCATGATCTGACCCCATTTCCAAACCGGAATGTCTAATGGTTGGAGTTTCCCATACGGTTACTGATGTTCAATTTTCACTCTTAGACAAGTCATACACCTCTCCACTAAATGTGCTATGTATTTCTTCATACCCGGCCACCAGTAATCCTGGCGTAGGTCCCCAAACATTTTATTAGTTCCTAGATGAATAGAATACTTTGATTTGTGCGCTTCTTCTAGTATTACTTTCCGAAGTTCTCCGAGTTTTGGCACCCAAATCCTTTCGATGAAACATTTCAACCCATGACTGTCTTCCGTTACGGAGGTCGCTGTCCCTACCATCCGTTCCTTCTTAACATTTTCCGTTGTTTATGCTTCCGCTTGCCATCTCTTTATCTCATCCAATAAATTGAACGGCACCTCGGCTCTCATGGCCACAATCTTTGGGGTCTCGCCTCTGTCCTTTCGGCTCAAGGCGTCAGCCACCACGTTGGCCTTCCCTAGAGGATACTCGATCTAACAATTGTAGTCTGTTATCAACTCTATCCACCTTCTTTGGCGCATATTCAACTTTTTTTTATCGAAGAGGTGGCAAAGGCTTTTATGATCCGTGAAAATCTGACATTTCGTCCCATAGAGATAATGTCGCCAAATCTTCAAATCAAAGACGATGGTCGCCAACTCCAAATCATGAGTGGGATACTGTGTCTCATGATCCTTCAATTGTCGAGAAGCGCACGCGATTACCTTCATGCTCTGCATTAAGACATACCCCAACCCTATCTTTGACGCATCACTGTAACTACAAAGTCATTTGTACCATCTGGTAGTGACAACACCGGAGCGCTACTCAGCATTTCCTTTGGTTTCTGAAATGCTTCATCTTGAGTTTTCGTCCACGCAAATTTAACGCTTTTTTTGGTTAAAGAGGCCAGTGGAGTCGCAATATGCGAAAAGTCTTTGATGAACTTTCAGTAGTATCCCGCCAATTGGAGGAAACCTCGAACTTCCGACGGATTCTTAGGTTGCTCCCAATCTCGGATAGATTCTATCTAAGACGGATCTACCATGATCCCATCTTGGGAAACCACGTGCCCAATGAACTACACATCCCTCAGCCAGAACACGCACTTAGAGAACTTTGCATAAAGTTTCTCTTGTTTCAATAACTCCAAAATGGTCCGAAGATAATCCTCGTGTTCCTTTTTTGGATTTCTAAAACACCAAAATATCGTCTATAAACACGATCACAAACTTATCCAAATAGGGTTAACATACCCTATTCATTAGATCCATAAAAGTTGTTGGGGCGTAGGTTTGTAGAAGGAATTTTATCCTTATTTGATTATTTTATAGAAGTATTTGTTTAGTTGCTCTTTCCAATTTTGAGGGTGTTACAAGTTGGTATCAGAGCTTAAGTTTGAGAGAATTAGGTGTTGATTTTGGATACCTAGACTCAATCTAGCGTTCTTTTAAGTTTATGAGAGTGAACTTGCACCATTAGGCACTTTAAGATAAGATATTTTGAGGTTGATGGGGTCACTAGAAATGAGAATCACATCTAGATTAGCAAGGATGATCACGTACGATACGTTCATAATTGCACCTGTTCAGTGTTATGGTGAACCTACAAGTTACATGTGAGTACTTGGACTACTTTGATATGATGACCGTTTGGGTAGTGAAGCAGTTTCTAAGCGAGTAGCCGTTAGAAGAGGTTGATAATTTTAGTGTTTGTCACTTGGAGTTACAGTAAGCATGATGATTGCATTAAGTGGACCATTTCGGGTAGAAATTGTTGGTTAGATTAGAACTATAAGCTTATGGAATCGATCTTATTCGAGGAGAAATTTTAAGGTGAACCAATGGGATCTTCGATGATAGCCTTAAGATGTTTGAGCATTCTAATGACGATAGTGTCACCGGAGGAATTTGAGGAGTGTGGTTTTGAGACGTTGAGTGCCGACTAAATTCATGCACGAAATTTATTTTTTAAAAACAAATTGCATCATGTTGATCCAAACCCTCAATGATTTGATAATGACCCTCTCTTAAACACTTAGTGAAAATTGTAAGTAAACAATATATATTAGAATTTCACTATCGCTGATAAGTACTAAGACTTTACAGTACCGCTGATAGGAACTCTCACTCTTTAGATTAGATATTCAGCGAACACTGTTCATCATCTTATAGCTCTGAGCCTGTTCAGTCTATGAGATGATCGCTGATAAGTTAGTTGTTTACTTATGATCCCTGAAGACAAGTTTCACATCAACATATGTTCTACGCTGAAGTCGGAGATCAAGCTCAAGAACCAGCGACAAGTCTACTCATGAACTGATGCGGATATCAGCGAAGCAAGACCTGTCCATTCAACGTGAAGTATCAAGTAGAAGACTTCAGCAATCGCTGAACTTTATCATTCGCTAATAAAGATCTGAATCAACGAAGGCATATCATGAAGTCTCCCTGCATGTTACTATTGTCTTACCTCCCTTGCACGTCTCCGTACGAACTGTCAGAACGGACATCCCTTTTGTCTGGAATCGTACAACAACTCTGATTCTACATTGTGCACCATGCGGCTACTAAGGTTGTCTACAAAGGTCAATGACATGCAACCACTCAGCTGCTGCCATGTGTAAATCCATACTGCCTTGCATTAAATGCATGCAGTATATAAGAAGAACCTTACTTCAGTTTTGAAGTGTGCTCGGACCATCTTCTTATCTCTCTCTTATTGATAAGTTATTATTCGTAATCTCTTTTAACTCTTTCTAGTGCAAGAAACTTAGTGTTTCTCAAGACTTGTTAAGATTAGGTTTATCCTTAATCTTGTTCCGCAACAAGTTGTAAATTGTCTTGAATTATCAATAAACAATTTAGAAAAGTAAAAACGTGTGTTTGTATTCAACCCCCCCCCCCCCCCCCCTTCTTCAAACTTGTATAGCCCTTCGGGACCAACAAGTGGTATCAGATCAGATTTGTTTAATCTCATAAACAAGATCTGATCTATACTAAGATTTCTCTTCCTAGCTATTTCTTAAAATGGCTACCAACACAAACACAAACTATATTGACAACGGTTCTCTTGCAAAACCCCCTAGATTCTCCAGAGATAATTTTAATCTATGGAAAAATAGGATGACTCTTCTTAGAAGGTGTAGACCCTACTATGCCTTACTATCTTGAAAACGGCCCATATATTCCTATAAGAATTGATGCTGCAGTTCCAGCCGCTGAGAATAGACCTACTATTCCAGAAAGGCTGATTCCCAAGGAAATTCATATGTGGACTGATGAAGATAAGAAGAAAGTGGTTATCGACACCAAAGCCAGATCCATACTCTCCATGGCTCTTCCTGATGAAGTCCACCATTCCGTCATGAACCTGAAAACCTCAAAAGCTATGTGGGACACAATCTGTGTTCAGTATGAAGGTACTTCTGAAGTCCAAGACTCTCGAAAGATCAACCTGGTAAGACAGTATGAAAGCTTCATTTGTGGTAAGAATGATACTCTCTCTGAAGTTCACCAACGTTTTAACTGCTTAATAATAGATTTGAAAACTGTTGGTAAGGAATATTCTAACTTTGAAGTACTGACAAAGTTCTTAGAATGTCTACCTGAAAGATGGGACAGTTATTCTATGTGTCTCAAGTTGTCAAAGGATCTAAAATCAATGACCCTTTCTACCTTATATGGCACGATGCTGAATCATGAGCAATTGAGTCATCTTAAGAAGAATCCTGTAAAAGATTCCAAAAGCACTCTTGTTGCTTTAATCTCAGAGTCACCTTCCACTCAGCGATCGACTATCACTATCACTGAGTTGGAAACTAACTCTGAAAGATCATCAGACTCTGACGTTTCAGATAAGGATGAAACTTTGGCATTCCTAGATAATAAGTTCAGGAGATTTGCTAGAAAAAGTAATATCAAGAAGAACAAACCTCTTGCTATTACTAACAAGCCAAGATCATCAACCCCTGTTGATAAGGCTACTGCTACTTGCTATAGCTGTGAAAAGATAGGACATTTTGCTAGCGAGTGCAGGTCAAAGAAAGTCTCTAGACCCTCAGCTTTTCCCAAGAAAAACTTTACTCACAGGACTAGAGATGAAAAATACAAAAAGCTTAAAGAAAGGTATTCAAAGCTGAAAACCTTTAAGAAGAAAGGCAAAGGCCTTATGGCTGACTATGATTGGGCTGCCTATGACGAAGAAGAATCATCTGACTCTGAAGATGATGATGAAGCCAATCTATGTCTCATGGCCAAACTTGAAGATGAGGAAGAAAATTCTGACATTCCCTCTACTTCAACCTCTGCTACTAAGGTATCACCTTCCTTCTTTACCAATATTTTAAATATTGATGAAGTTGATAGTTTTCAAAAGATCGATCTCTTGACTAGAAGTTTATATGAAGCCATGAATGGCAAAACTGTGGTTGAAAATCAAAACCTTGATCTCGCTGAACAGCTTAAAAACTGTCACCTTCAAATAGAAAATCTTTCTAAAATTGAAGAAGATTTTAAAGATCAAGTTCACCTAAATCAGCTAGTCAAAATCGAGCGCGAAGAAGCTATCGCTGCATTAAAAGCTGAAAAAGATACTGTTGATGGATGGTATAATTCCTCAACAAAGATCACTGAGATAATTAAGTCTCAGATTCCCCTGAGTGATAAACGTGGTCTTGGTTACAAAGCTGATACTCTAGAACCAACCACTTACCGTTCCATGCTTAAATTTGGAATGTTCGTATCCTCTATCCCTGACACTTTCTCATCTCAGTGTTCGTCTTCTAAACTGTCTATCCCTGAGGAAATCTCTACCTTAACTTCTAAAGGTAAAGAAAAAGTTGTTTATCCAAAACCTACCTCAGTCTTTAAAAATAAAGGTAAAGGAATTGCTTTTAACCAAAATCCTCAGAAGGGTACCTCTGTACCAAAGTTGAACGCTTCTAAAGGTTCAGTGACTTATCCCTCTGGTTCAAAGAATAAGATCCATGGATTCATTCAGCGTGAATCTATTCAGTGATCTACTCCTAGAATCAAAGTGGAAATTATTGGTAAGAAATACGAAGAACTGAATGTTCCTCCCATTTCAAAAGCCAATAGCTTACTTGGTGCTGGTCCTTCTAATTCAAAATCAAAAGCTCAGCATGCAAATGGTCCTAGAACTACTTTTAGTTATAGGAAATATTATCATTGTGGACTTACCAATCATATTGCTAGTAAGTGCCCCACAGCCACCCAAGCTGAGAAGATAGCTAAGGTGAAGATCATTGCCCCCAAGGCAAAGAAGACCACTGAGGTTAAGAAATTAACCAAAGTGAAGACTGACAAAGCTGAATCTTCAAATGCTGCGAAGACTGTTGAACCTTCCACTTCCTCTTCTACCCCCACTGACAAGTGTGTACACATGCTTAAGTGGGTACCCAAGACAAGCTAATCTTCTTTTGTAATGCAGGTTAAGAAGGGTATCTGGTATCTCGATAGCGGATGCTCTAGACACATGACTGGTATGAAGAACCTGCTCACTGAGTACAAAGAAGAGAAGGGTCCCTCTGTAACTTTTGGTGGAAATGGAAAAGGACATACCCGAGGGTTTGGTGTACTCTATAATGGTACAACAACCTTCAGAAGAGTCGCATATGTTGAAGGGCTGAAGCATAATATTCTAAGCATCAGTCAGCTTTACGACAAGGATAACAAAGTAATCTTTACTAAGGAATCCTGCTTTGTCGCTGACAAAAAGGAGAAGATAGCTCTCAGCGGTTATCGTTTGGAAAATGTTTATGTAATAAACATGGACTCAACAACCACTGAGAAATCCTGTTTCTTCTCAAAAGCCTCATCTGATGTTAACTGGCTATGGCATAAAAGGCTCTCTCATCTCAACTTCAAGACACTGAACACTCTTTCTTCAAAAGAGTTAGTCACTGGTCTACCTCAGCACTCATACGCCAAAGAGTCCTTATGTCCAACATGTGAGAAAGGCAAGCAGACCAAAGCAAGCTTTAAGTCAAAGCAAGTTTCCTCAATGTCATCTCCTCTACAACTTCTCCATATGGATTTGTTTGGCCCTGTTCACAAACAATCCATCGCTGGAAAGAAATATATACTGGTCATACTTGATGAATTCTCTCGATATACATGGGTTATGTTTCTCCGTTCTATGAGTGACACCCCTGAAGAACTCATCACCTTTGTTCGGAAAATGGAAACCCTGAACAACTTGACCGTTCGCTCAATAAGGAGTGATCATGGGACTGAATTCAAAAACAGTTCTCTTGATTCCTTCTTTGAGAGTAAGGGTATTTCTCACAACTTTTCTTCAGTGAGAACACCGCAACAAAACGGAGTCGCTGAAAGAAGAAATAGAACTATTATTGAAGCTGCACGTTCAATGCTCAGCGATTCTCACCTTCCTACTCAGTTTTGGGCAGAAGCTATCAACACTGCTTGTTTTACGCAAAACAGGTCGCTGATAGTCAAAAGATTTAATAAAACAGCCTCTGAACTTTTTTCATGGGAGAAAGCCTTCAATTAGATTTCTTAACATCTTTGGATGTCAGTGTTTCATACTGAACAACAGAGATGCCCTTGGAAAGTTTGATCCTAAGGCTGATGACGAAATCTTTCTTCGATATTCTTCATTCTCCAAAGCCTTCAGAGTCTTCAATCGAAGAAGACAAACTGTTGAAAAAACTATTCACGTCACTTTTGACGAATCCCGTTCAGCGAATTCTCGACCTTCTGCTGATACTGAAGAACTGAATCAATGGTTGTTTTCTCATCTTGGTGGTTCAGAAGATATTCTCACTCCTCATACTCATACCGTTGAAGATGATAGTCCTACTATCCTCCCAAACATGCAGAATAGTGAAGATGAAACATCATGGGTCTCAGCTGTTCCTTTAATCACTATACCTGCTTCTGAACCAAATGTCTCAGACATTCCATCTACTTCTCAGCAATCAGTGAATTAGATGACATCTGCACCTACTCCTCTCTTGGCTGATATTCCATAAGTCGCTGAAGATTCATCTTCAACTCCTCCAGTCCAATTTGAGTCAGTGACTTATGCTCCTGCTCAGCGATGGACTGTAAATCACCCAATTGATCAAATCCTTAGTGATACAAATGCTGGTGTTCAGACTCGACGAAGTGCAGGTAATATTTGTTTATTTGTTAACTTTATTTCTCTGATTGAACCAAAGAAAATAGATGATGCCCTCAAAGATCCAAACTGGGTCAGCGCCATGCAAGAAGAGCTGACTGAATTCGAAAGAAACAAAGGTTGGAAACTTGTTCGAAGACCAACTGACAAGACAGTGATAGGCACTAAATGGGTCTATCGAAACAAGTTGGAGGAACATGGAACTGTAACCCGCAACAAGGCTTGACTTGTTGCTCAGGGATACAGACAAAAGGAAGGTATAGACTATGACGAAACATTTACTCTAGTAGCAAGACTAGAATCTATTCGTCTATTCTTAGCATACGCTGTACATAAAGACTTCAAAGTATATCAAATGGATGTTAAGTCAGCATTTCTCAATGGAAAGCTGAATGAAGAAGTCTATGTGGAACAACCTCCAGGATTCCCAGATCCTAAGCGTCCAGGTTATGTTTATAAACTGGATAAGGCACTTTATGGCTTATAGCAAGCTCCACGTGCATGGTATGACACTCTATCCCCTTATCTCCTAATTGAGAATTTTGAGCGAGGTAAAATCGACAAAACTCTATTTTTCAGAATAGTGAAAGGTCATATCATTCTTGTTCAGATATATGTTGATGACATTATATTTGGTTCTACTAACCCTGATCTTTGTACTCGTTTCGCTGATAGAATGAAAGAAGAGTATAAAATAAGCATGATGGGTGAGCTAACATATTTCCTTGGTCTTCAGATAAAACAAAATGAAAAAGGAACTTTCATTAATCAGGGAAAGTATATTAAAGATATGCTGAAGAAATTCGATTTAACTCAGAGTTCAGATATGAAAACCCCTATGGCACCACCGCTGACACTAAACAAGGATTCCAATGGAATACCTGTTAATGTCACGCTGTACTGTGGGATGATTGGCTCTCTCTTTTATCTTACTGCTAGCCGACCCGATATTATGTACATAACCTGGTTATGTGCACGATATCAAGCTGAACCTAAGGAATCTCATATGATCGTTGTAAAGCGAATCTTTCGTTACCTTAAGGGTACTATGAACCTAGGTCTTTGGTATCCCAAGGACTCAGGGTTTGATCTAATCGCCTATTCAGATAGTGATTTTGCAGGTTGCAAATTGGATAGGAAAAGCACCACAGGAGGCTGTCAGCTCCTGGGTGGAAAGCTGGTGAGTTGGACAAGTAAAATGCAAAACTCAGTGTCCACCTCAACTGCTGAAGCTGAGTATGTAGCCGCTGGAAGCTGTTGTTCTCAGGTCTTGTGGATGAGAAATCAACTACTAGACTATGACCTTCCGCTCTCGAAAATTCCAATCTATTGAGACAGCACAAGTGCCATCGCTATAGCCAATAATCCAGTGCTACACTCAAAGACCAAACATATCGAAATCAGGTATCATTTTATCAGAGATCATGTGATGAATGGTGATATAGAACTTCATTTTATCCCAACTGACTATCAGTTAGCTGATCTGTTCACCAAACATCTTGATGAGACAAGATTCAACTTTCTCATCAGCGAGCTTGGAATGCTGAAAATTGAAGAGTAAGATCTTCAGTGGTTCACATTTGATCAGCGATAGGATAAAACAATTATATAACCCATTCTATCATTCTCACTCTGAACATAATTTATTAGATGGTATCAAGGTATGTTTTCTTTCTTGCTCGCTGACGTTCGCATGTGAATGTAAGATTTCAAAACAAATTGCATCGCTAAATATCTCTTCCTTAACAGCGATACATTGAAATAGTCCCTGAGCTTTCAAAACCTGATATTTCTATTCAGTGCTTCATGTTTTTCAAAATAGTCCCTGAGCTTTCAAAACCTCAGAGACATCCTAAAATATGAAAGGACGCTTGTGACATCATCACAACGGATAAACCCTGGCACGTTCTTTTTCTGACACACGTTTGCACGTTTCGTTTACCTTCCAATCAAATGCAAACACGTGTCCGTGTCATGATGAAAAACTTTCCCGCTCGAGTTTCTCTCTCTCTCAAATCTCTCTATATAAACTATTTCGAGTTTATATTTTCTCTTTACGCGAAATTCTTCTCCAAGCAAGAAAAGATTTACTGTTGTTTATTTCCAGAAATTTGTTCATCTTCTTCTTCGATTACCAGAAATGGCATCTTCTACTCCTGCTCCTATCGCTGAGAAATCCACGGCTGCAAAGAAACTGACTCTCGTCAAAGCTCCTCAGGTTAAGTTCAAGCTTGAGGAAATCAATTTTTCAAAATCGAACAACCTTCATGCGCTTTTCGAGTTTCCTCCTCGAAAGCAAGTCACACATCTGGATGATGCTGTGAACTATCTCAAAACATGTTGCTTATCCACAGCCCTGACCATTACACCCCCTCCTCATCAATTCCTACTTTCTCAGTTCTGGTATACTGCCAGAAGAGCTCAGGTACCCCATGCCAAAGACCCAACGAAGATCGTTGACTCCATTCTGTGTGACACAAAATTTGGCATCACCAAAATCAACCCTACCATAATTAGGAAAGCACTGAGCCTTCCTACCTCTACCAAAGAAAACCGCTTTGTCCCTCTCCTAAACCACAAAAACCATGATGATAGGGAAGCCATCATTGCATTCTTCGATGCAATGGGTTACGCATGGGACACTGGAAGGGACAAGAAGCCTGAGAAGAAACTGACCTTGATCAAGAAGTCCAAAATGCCCAGCGAGATGAACTTCATCTTCGCACATCTGATAAGCTGCATGACAGCGAAAAGTGGCTCCTCTGAGCAAGCTGCTCAACCTCAGCAAGCAATGGGCTATGCATTGCTGAAAGGTCTAAATGTTGACTGGGCCTCAGTCATCTAAGACGACCTTGCGTTCAGAGTGGATATGGTTGAACGATCTGCATGGGTTCCTTATCCCAGATTCATCAGCGCCGTCTTTCAACTTGGACTTGGCGAAAGGTACCCAACAGAGGGTGATCTGAGACTCTCTCAGGTTGGCCCTAAGGTACTCGACTTCAAGTCGCTGGAAAATGAGGTACGTCTTTCTATTCTCTTATCTCTTCTCAACCCTCCTTCTACTTCTGCAGCTCATTCAGTGGAAATACCCACCGCTGATACCCACGCTGCACCCTCCACTCCTTCTAGAAAAAGGAAACAACCTACTTCCCAACTTGGTTCCAAAAGAATCAAGAAAACCAAGGAGCAACCCCCCCCCCCCCAGCATTTACATGTTGAAGACTCCTCAGCTCATCTTGAAGAGCTGATGGAAAGTTCAGTGGTACGCTCTGCCACAGCTGATCAAGCCACACCTTCCATCCCGGCTTCAGCGTCTCTAAACGCTGAAGTTATAAACTTGGAAATGAACCCACCTCCTTCAGCCTCTCTACAGACTGAAGTGATTGACAGCGGATCCAACGCTGAACCCCGCACCCAACCATCATTCTCATCCCTCATTCCTCCTACTCAATCTTTGGTCTCTCCATCAATTTTCACAACCTTCTCAGGGACACCCTTCATCGTACATGACTCAGCTGCAGGCACTCTAAATACGATGATGGATGCAAACTTAGGATCTGCAGGCACCTCCATGCGCCAAGGTACACTTGAAGGCGACATGGAATATCATTCAGGACACAAAGGGTTCGACAACTTCGCCAACCCGCCTGCAGGTATAAACACAATCCAAAACACTTCTCTCTCTCTACCCCAAACTCCTGAGCTTTCCTCTGTTCATAAGTTAATAACTGTTTCAGGTCCTAATTTGGGGGATATCAACACCTCCCTGAAGGCCCTGGAAACAAAGGTGGAAAATTACAACACCATTCTCTCCACAAACTCTTCAACGGTTACAGACGCTGGAGAGAGTCTCAAAAAGCTGACCGAGATCGTCGATACAAAAGCCTCCAAAGCTGATCTGGAGAAGGTGGATGGTAGCATCGCTCAATTTGCTACCACCCTCGTTGACAATTCAACCGCCACCACCTCTCTTTCAACAAACTTCACCTCTCTGTCCAATGAAGTCACATCATTGAAGACAGAGGTTGGTTCTCTAAAGGGTGAAGTTTCCACGATCAAGGCTGACGTCTCCTCCATCAAAGAAATTGTTCAGAAAGTGCTCGATCGCCTGAACGCCCCAACTTCAAATTTTACTCCGG
Source organism: Saussurea involucrata (assembly GCA_033807775.1). Lineage (NCBI taxonomy): Eukaryota > Viridiplantae > Streptophyta > Magnoliopsida > Asterales > Asteraceae > Saussurea > Saussurea involucrata. The sequence goes on along the minus strand of CM066320.1, from coordinate 39,516,678 downwards.
TCGATCGCGAAGCTCTCTTGAAAAGATCAATCCTGCTATAACTGGCCTGGAAGTCAGTGTAACGTCCCAAAAATTTCAATAAATTTTAACTTTAAAAATAGGCATTTTAATAAATAAAACCTTATTAAATATCCAACACCGTTTCGTTTGCAAATTCAATAATAAATATTCTCAGTAATAATAAACAGCGGAAATTAAATCGTTTAATAATGACTCTAATCTCATGATTAAAAAAACTCTTCACGCGCGCCAGTGTGTACCCGTCACGCCTTGGAGCCACAAGCACCTGAAACCACATTAAAATAGGAAAGGGTAAGCACAAGGCTTAGTGAATTCAAACCATAAATAGGATCGCAATTATATCAGCATCACCCCTAAACATACCAGCACATATATTTCTTGGAATATCCATCAAGAAAATATATCACGATTAATAATAAGACTTATACTTCTTGGAACGACCATCAAGAAGATATAATTGCAACTCATCATACAAACACATATACTTCTTGGAACAACCATCAAGAAAATATATCACACTTAATAATAAGCCTTATACTTCTTGGAACGACCATCAAGAAGACATAATCGCAACTCATTATACAAACACATATACTTCTTGGAACAACCATCAAGAAAGTATATCACACTTAATAATAAGCCTTATACTTCTTGGAACGACCATCAAGAAGACATAATCGAAACTCATTATACAAACACATATACTTTTTGGAACAACCATCAAGAAGTACATCAATCACAGTTCAACATATATACACAATTATATATACCCCATAATACAATAATATCAACAAACAATCATAACTATCACACTCGAGCTATCGTAACACAAATATAATTCCCATCCTATATAGTGAGAGAACTCACCTCAAAAGCAAAGATTATGTCCTCAACAACAACACGAACCGGCCAACACCAGCTCACCTTTTTCCACCTAAATAAGTGATATCAAACGTCAAAGCGAAGTCCTAACCCAAAGTCACAACTATGAGCCCTCACATGCAATTTTCCAGCTTTTACACTAAGATTTACAGGTCTATTCGGGACCTGTTTAGCCCCTCTTAAACTCATCACCCCAGAATCATTATTCCATAATCAGTTAGTTCAATGTCTTAGGGTTCCAGGGACATATCGTACGCGTTCTAACGATTTTCCTACAATTTACTATGAATTTTCTAAAAACAGAACACGAAGCTGTCATGTTCAGACTTGCTGCGAAAACAGCCATTTTAAGCCTAGCTAGAGGCCGAACCGGACTTCCGCTTAAACATGAAAAGTGTGCCCGGCACAGAATATGAACCGTAGGCGCCGGTTTCGCCTCAATCCGAGCTACGACGGAAAAGTTATGAACGAATTAAAACAGTGGCAGAAACGACGTTTTCACATAAAATGACGATTTATAAAAACGGTTCAATGTTTATTCGAATCGGGTGTATGCGATCAGATCACGGATTAGAGTCCCTTGGTGACTAGGGTCTGGACTCGACCGCGCACCACCCACTGCCACCTCCGGCAGTGGTGGTCATCGGCAGCGGCCGGCGGCGGCGACGATTGTGGTTTACGATTTCGGCTATAACAAGAAACGGAACAACCCGACCGCCCTATTCCGTCCTACACACACACAGCCGCACCCTCGCACAGCCACCACCGTGGGGGGGGGGGGGGGGGGAAACCACCGCTGTCACCGCCTGCAGCGGCCTAGGCCGCCTGCGGCGGTGGCGGTTTCTTTGCAGTCGGCGACGGAAACGAAAGGGAGGGAGAGAGAGAGATACCTTGAATACAAGAGTCCCGAGAGCGGCGTGAGAGAGAGAACGATATTCTCCGGCGAGAAACGGCAACGACGGGGTGGGGGGGGGGGGGGGGAAGACTACGGCCGAGAGGGAGGGAGACTAGGTTTTCTTTTCTCTTTGTTTGCTAAACAAGAAACCGACAGAAACAAAACAATTGTGGGACTCGGTTACCATGCATGGGCCGACCCCTCCCCTTGCTTGGATTTTGGCCACTAGACAACTTTGGCCCCTCAACAATTCCCAAAGGTCCTAAAAACACCCTACCAGAAAATAACACTTAGGGTCAACGATGTTAACTCTCGATAACTTAAACGATCCCGGAAGCAAATCAAAGACAAAAATACTTAATAAGCAACGAGGAAGATTTAAAGGAAAAAAAAATATTTATACGTACCGGAACACGGGCTTTACAACTCTCCCCCACTTGGATTAGACTTCGTCCTCGAAGTCTCGACCGACAAATAACTCGAGATAGTTCTCGCGCATCTCCATTTCGAGTTCCCACGTCCACTCGAACCCCTTCGGTGCTGCCACTGGACTTTCCTCAACTAGAATCTAAATTTCTCACCCCGTCTAGAATTTCTCGAATACTTTTCTTACTAACAAAACTCCTTCAAGGACACTGAAATTATGACCGGAAGAACATTCCAACAACTGGAATCATTCCTAGTTAAACGACTTCGATTGCCTCCCAACCTTAGATGTTCCATACACCCCGATTCAAATTTCAAGCTCTAACCATTCTAAAGTTGTTCACCAATATACCCTACAGGATACTCGAATTCGATCATTCCTATCATTAATTGTCGATTAACTTCCACGAGTTCTAAAAGACTCCCAAAATTTATTTCACGCGAATCGTCAAACCAGTAAATTTAAAATCACTCACGAAGGTCATTCCACCATAACCATTCACCACAAGCAAACATCTCAGGGTTACTACTACCATCAACATAATTTCCTTAGAATCGGCTATAATTCTCCAATTACACTAAGGTGTTTGGCATCAAGCCCAAAGGTCGACACCTAAATATACTACTTACCTCAAAAAGGTTACTGCGCATTTATGCTCTTAATTACAAAGGGCATCATTCCCTTAACCGATACTATTCGGCCTACAGTACCAACACACGTGGAATATCCAACCTTCTACCGTCTACTTATCCTCCACACTCGCTCTACGAAGCCTAGTTACACCGTATCAAGATACAGCTTAGCGTCTACCTTCCAGGTACGTCTCAAGGCCCGGCACATCGGAATTACCTCCCAGGTAAGCGCCCAAGACTATATCCTCCCAGTGCCTACTGGAAAGTCAAGGTCATAACACATGAATACCGGTGTCCCACCCCGAGATACCCAACAAACCATTACCAACGACTGATTGACGTGACCAAGGATCCCATGCAAAACAGTCTACCAACAACATGCTTATCCCGGAATGACTCACTCACCCAAACATGTAAATACTCAACGTGCAATAAATGCAAAACTGTGCAACAAAACAACCCATCAACAAGACTCGCCATCGAGCCATTAAAACCGTGCAATTGACCCATGACTATCTCAAAGTCATAACCGAGCAAAATGCTCCACGCTTGCTAGACCCATAAGTCGGTCAAAAACGCGTTTAAATAAAGTTTAAGCAAACAATACTCTAAAATCAACATTAGATCCAAACTCAACACGGGTTAAACAAAAGAGTTTTCCAATAGGACTCACACCCTTAAAATTCTCAAGATGACACATAACACTTAAAAATGCATTTCCCAAATGGTTTACAAAATCATTTACAAAATATTTTCAACGTCAAGATTTTTCATCTCAAAAAGATTGTATGCAATAAAACTACTATTACCAGGTCGGTAGTTACGCAAAAATGGACACGCTCGTCCCACATATGAAAATCATGTTGAAAACCATTCCATTGCAGCTCAGTTTACTCACAAAATGCAAAGCAAAATAAATAATTTCTTTAAAAAAATGAACCGTCACGGTTCTAGTATGGATTGACTCATGACATGTACTTAAAGTAACCGCTCGACCTTACACCGGGTGCGACAAAAGTGTGCACATAATTTCAAAATCAGTTCCACGACGTTTGACCCCAAAATTTCTCTTTTTAAACATAAAATGTCGTGGCACAGGGTTTACCAACAAATTTTTTGCGCGTCGGCTAGTCATGCAAAACGATGAAACGGTTTACAAATATATTTTTGTTAAAACACAACTGTCTCGTGTAAGTTTCAAACTTAAAGACAAAAACCAATCCGTTTCCATCATTTGAAAATATCGACTAAAATCTCATAAAATCTCAAAAAGTGGGGTTCTTTGAATTGATTTCCAAGATTTCCCCAAATGGTCACATAAACAAATAAGATATGCACCTCGTGAAATTAAACCCACACGACTCAACATGCCGTAAAACAAAACTTATTTTAACCAAATCACTCAAATAGTTTTATACAGACATCGTGGAATGTAACTTTCCGTCTCAACTCTAACATATGTGGAGGAGTTCCAATGTTAAAGTCACAAGCCGTAGTCACTTGCCCAACATTTTAAACACCACAAAACACGGATATCATCTTACCCGAAAGAACCGTTGGAAAAATAACGAAATGAGATAAATTCTAACAAAGTTTGAACTCCCGTGATAAAACGATTTCATGCACTTTCGAAACCATAATTCAAAATCTTGTGTGTGTGCTGAACATTTCCCAAAATTCCAAAACACCATCCATAAAATGATTTGAAACACAAGAATTTGTTAATGCAATCTATTTCAAAATCAAACTTTGTGCATGACTTAGTCGGCATTCTACGCCTCGACTCCTACTCCTCCAAATCTCTCTGGTCCACTAACGTCATCTGGACATTTAAACCTCTTAGGCAAGTTGGGAAATTTCATCAAATAATCCTTACGGTCTTTCCATCAAGAAATTACATCACAATTAATAATAAGCCTTATACTTCTTGGAACGACCCTCAAGAAAATATAATCGCAACTCATTATACAAACACATATACTTTTTGGAACAACCATCAAGAAAATATATCACAATTAATAATAAGCCTTATACTTCTTGGAACGACCATCAAGAAAATATAATCGCAACTCATTATACAAACACATATACTTCTTGGAACAACCATCAAGAAGTACATCAATCACAGTTCAATATATATACACAATTATATATACCCCATAACACAATAGTATCAACAAACAATGATAACCATCACACTCGAGCTATAGTAACACAAATATAATTCCCATCCTATATAGTGAGAGAACTCACCTCAAAAGCAAAGCTTATGTCCTCAACAGCAACACGAACCGGCCAACACCAGCTCACCTTTTTCCACCTAAATAAGTGATATCAAACGTCAAAGCGAAGTCCTAACCCAAAGTCACAACTATGAGCCCTCACATGCAATTTTCCAGCTTTTACACTAAGATTTACAGGTCTGTTCGGGACCTGTTTAGCCCCTCTTAAACTCATCACCCCAGAATTATTATTCCATAATCCGTTAGTTCAATGTCTTAGGGTTCCAGGGACATATCGTACGCGTTCTAACTATTTTCCTACAATTTACTATGAATTTTCTAAAAACAGAACACGAAGCTGTCATGTTCAGACTTGCTGCGAAAACAGCCATTTTAAGCCTAGCTAGAGGCCGAACCGGACATCCGCTAAAACATGAAAACTGTGCCCGGCACAGAATGTGAACCGTGTGCACCGGTTTCGCCTCAATCCGAGCTACGACGGAAAAGTTATGAACGAATTAAAACAGTGGCAGAAACGACGTTTTCACATAAAATGACGATTTATAAAAACGGTTCAATGTTTATTCCATTCGGGTTTATGCGATCAGATCACGGATTAGAGTCCCATGGTGACTAGGGTCTGGACTCGACCGCGCACCACCCACTGCCACCTCCGGCAGTGGTGGTCGTCGGCAGCGGCGACGATTGTGGTTTACGATTTCGGCTATAACAAGAAACGGAACAACCCGACCGCCCTATTCCGTCCTACACACACACACAGCCGCACCCTTGCACAGCCACCACCGTGGGGCGGGGGGGAAACCACCGCTGTCACCGCCTGCAGCGGCCTAGGCCGCCTGCGGCGGTGGCGGTTTCTTTGCAGTCGGCGACGGAAACGAAAGGGAGGGAGAGAGAGAGATACCTTGATTACAGGAGTCCCGAGAGCGGCGTGAGAGAGAGAACGATCTTCTCCGGCGAGAAACGACAACGACGGGGGGGGGGGGGGGGGGGGGGGGGGAAGACTACGGCCGAGAGGGAGGGAGACTAGGTTTTCTTTTCTCTTTGTTTGCTAAACAAGAAACCGACACAAACAAAACAATTGTGGGGCTCGGTTACCATGCATGGGCCGACCCCTCCCCTTGCTTGGATTTTGGCCACTAGACAACTTTGGCCCCTCAACAATTCCCAAAGGTCCTAAAAACACCCTACCAGAAAATAACACTTAGGGTCAACGATGTTAACTCTCGATAACTTAAACGATCCCGGAAGCAAATCAAAGACAAAAATACTTAATAAGCAACGAGGAAGATTTAAAGGAAAAAAAATATTTATACGTACCGGAACACGGGCTTTACAGTCAGATTAGCAAAGATGGAGAACTGTGTTGGGATCTCTGGCCTGGAAGACAGAGACCAAATACACACTGCTGCTGAACAATCTGTTACCTCCCCTAACCATGATGTGGAAGAGGCGGAGAAGAATAAATAAGACCTTCCCCATAATGTTGAGGGGGAGGGTATTGAAACAACTGCTGCTGGTACTTCTACTTCACGACCTCAGGGAGTTGAAAACCCTGAGGAATCCGAGAAAGCTTCCTCTGAATCTGAGAGGGAGCAACTCGATGAGGAACATAAGGAAGCTGCTGCTGACCTGACCGAACCTTATGCTGAAGAGGTCGAGTCTGAAGAAGAAACTGAAGATGATGAACTTGTCGACATCTCTGATGAAGAACCATCATCATCCCCTAAAGATGATGATGATGACGATGATGATGACGACTTCTTCTACGTCCAACCTGTTGCAAAAGCCCCTGCTCAAAAAGGGATCAAGATAAATGAACCTTCAGGGGAGCGGACCAAGACAAAGCCTGCAGCGTCTGAAGCTGACAAAGGCAAAAACAAAGGCCTCGCCGAAGAAGACAATCTGACGATCTTGCTTCAAAAGCCAGTTTGTCAATCTCAATCTCAATCCTTCTATCCTTAAAACCTCTATACCCTACCTTCTATTCACTTACACTGCATCCCTCCTCTATCCCTTCTCAATCTCAATCCTTCTATCCTTAAAACCTCTATACACTTAACCACATTCTTTTCTCTATCTCTTTCTTCCTAACTTTTCTTACTTAAACAATCGCTGTGTTTCAACTAGTCCTCTCCCCTGTTTGAGGATCCCGCTGAAGCTCCTTCGACTACACCAGAATTAATCCCAGCCACAAGAGCTAAAGAAATAATCCCAGTCTTGGATTTAACCACTGAGACTGATGAACCTGAAGAACAACTGCTCTCTCACCAAAACAGACCTTCCTTGGCTCCTCAAAAGTTGAGTGAAGAGGATCAAGAAAGGAGAGATGCAATGATCAAACAGCTTGAAGAACAGCGAATCATTCATTCTCGTGACAAAATCCCTGCTCCCACAAAGTTCAGGATCTCAAGGAAAGAATACGAGGATCATCTAATAGCTGAAAGATTACTCGCCGAAAAGAAGAAAGCTGAAGAAAAAGAAAAGGCTCTCGCCATCCAGCTTGTCCAACAATCGGTGAAATACCCCGCGTTGAAAAGAACTCGCATTGATGTCCAACGTCATCTATGGGATGATGCCCAAAGGATCGTTGAAGAAAAGACTAAAGTATCTGATATGACTTTGAAATGGTGTAAAGAAATGCTGAATTATCAATCTCGACCATCCAAAATCATCAAAGTAAACATCAGAGGAAGACTGTTCGTAGACGTTCCTGTTGTTGAAGTTGATGTATTCAGAGAAGACAAAACCAAGCAAACCTTCTATGCTGCTACTTTAGAAAAGTTTGGTTTCTATGAATGGTTGGAAGTGAAATTAGCCATTCAGGGATCGCGCTCAAAGCTCAAGACCCATGTCGAGAAAATAGATCGACTTGGTTTCTTCTGCAGTGGATATTCCTCCTTCCACTCTTCTTCCTCCTCAACAAAGAAGAGTCTCTGCAAAGGAAAAGAAAGTCTCAGACTCAGGTCCTCCTATACGGAATGAAACAGGTATTGGTTTCTCTCGTGCTGAAGTTCTTGGCCCTGATGCTGATCTCTCAGCGCTTGACACCTCCCTACCACCTAGTGAAACTTTCATTCCTGGCAAAGTTGTAAGTGATCCCTATGGTATATTCATTCTAGACTACCATGGAAACCAACACTTTCAACGCATCTCTGAGCTTCCAATCACTCCCATCGAACAGCTCAGAGATATCATATACTGGTGTGAAGTCAGACGCGACATTAAGGCACGTCACCTCAAGCCCCTGATCTTTGAAGAAGCAAAGAACAAAAAGGATCAAGGTGTCACTGTCCCTGACTGGATGATTCCCACATCAAAGACCCTCGATGAACTTCTCATCAAGGAAGAACCTTTTGACGGATAGGATCGCCTTGTAATTCTTTCTATCCTTATCTGTCTACATCTTCTGTATGTATCCTTATTTGATGTACTTGTAATTTTTCAACTTCCCTATGTAATCTTTACGAAGTTTAAATATAAATTTCAGCGAATGTACTGAAAAGATCCCAGAAAACAGTAAAAGGAACAAATATTTTATGAGTTCTTTTTATCCTTATGTTTTCATTAAATAGCAATTTTCCCTGTTGCTATGTCATAATCAAATAGGGGGAGATTGTTGATCCAAACCCTCAGTGATTTGATAATGACCCTCTCTTAAACACTTGGTGAAAATTGTAAGTAAACAATATATATTAGAGTTTCACTATCGCTGATAAGTACTAAGACTTTACAGTACTGCTGATAGGAACTCTCACTCTTTAGATTAGATATTCAGCGAACACTGTTCATCATCTTATAGCTCTGAGCCTGTTCAGTCTATGAGATGATCGCTGATAAGTTAGTTGTTTACTTATGATCCCTGAAGACAAGTTTCACATCAACATATGTTCTACGCTGAAGTCGAAGATCAAGCTCAAGAACCAGCGACAAGCCTACTCATGAACTGATGCGGATATCAGCAAAGCAAGACTTGTCCATTCAACGTGAAGTATCAAGTAGAAGACTTCAGCAATCACTGAACTTTATCATTTGTTGATAAAGATCTGACTCAACGAAATTTGATCATGAAGTCTCCCTGCATGTTACTATTGTCTTACCTCCCTTGCACGTCTCCGTACGAACTGTCAGAACGGACATCCCTTTTGTCTGTAATCGTACAACAGCTCTGATTCTACATTGTGCACCATGCGACTACTAAGGTTGTCTACAAAGGTCAATGACATGCAACCACTAAGTTGCAGCCACGTGTAAAGCCATACTGCCTTGCATTAAATGCATGCAGTATATAAGAAGAACCTTACTTCAGTTTTGAAGTGTGCTCGGACCATCTTCTTATTTCTCTCTTATTCTTAAGTTATTATTCGTAATCTCTTTAACTTTTTCTAGTGCAAGAAACTTAGTGTTTCTCAAGACTTGTTAATGTTAGGTTGATCCTTAATCTTGTTCCGCAACAAGTTGTAAATTGTCTTGATTTATCAATAAACAATTTAGAAAAGTAAAAACGTGTGTTTGTATTTAACCCCCCCCCCCCCCCCCCCCCCCGCCCTTCTACAAAATTGTATAGCCCTACGGGACCAACACATCATGTTAGGGATAAAATCAGGTTGAATAGAAGTTCAAGGGTTAAAGTGTTATTATTCATTTTGAGCCTTTTTTGTGTAATGGGCCATGGGCTTGCTTGTTTAGGGCCCATGGTATATAATGCTTTGTTAGTTTAGAATTTAGAAAAAATTGTCATTATCATTCAAACACTTGCATTGTAATTCTCTCTAATATTAATAGTGAATTGGATGACCAGTGGAAATCATTCTGACTTGTTGGTTACCTGTTGATTTCTACTATTATATGCACTAATCTGGAACTCACAATTGGTATCAAAGCATACGGACGATTCGATTCAAGGTGATAAAAGGTTTCTTGTAAGAACTCTGTTCAATTTTCGACAGTGTTCTTGAGTTCATTATTCCATATTTTGATTCGGTTAGAATTGCTTTGTTTCGTTTATTGCATTCTGTTAGCATCATCTTACTTAGCGATTATGCAGTTTTTCTCGTTCCAATTCGATCATCTCAGTGGTTTTTAAGCAAAATCAAGTTTGTGGTTTTTGAGTTCTGTTCATATCAAAAATCTAAAAATTTCTTCAAAATCGTGCTATTTTGCTTGATTATCGATTTGGGTATTGTTATTTTGCTCTTTTTGGAAGGTTTCTAACGTTTCAGGAAGTTTCCCATCAACCCTAATCGAATTCCCATCGAATTGGAAACCACAACTGCAGTGTCCGGACACCCAGCCGCAGTTTCCGGATACTTGCATCACTTTCCGGAACATCGCTTCACTTTCCGGGTAAGTTCCTTTTTCTCATCTTTCCGGACACAAATGATCCGGTAATCCAAAGTTTCCGGTAAACTCATTTATCCGGACGACTCAAAGTTTCCGGTTAATTGTTTCTTTCCGGACACTACTATCTGGTAAGTCCTTCTTCCGGAAAGTATAATCATTCGAAAACCTCAGCTATCCGGTAAGTTTCGTTTTTCATATTTCATTCGGAAACCTATTTCATCCGGTAACTATCATTTATCCGGTAACCTTAGATCATCCAGTAACTTCCTGTTATCCGAAAACCTAAGTTTATCCGGACACTTCTGAAGTTATCCGGACACTTATGCTAAGTTGAACATTCTCACACACATCTGATCCGGACACTTCAGATCAGACACTTTTCATCTGGATTCCTATCCGGTAAGTTCTGATCAGCCAGTTTCTTACCTGCTTAGCATACATCACTCTTAGAACCTGCGTTAGGATATCACTCTTAGTGTCTGGCGTTAGGATACCACTTTGAATCGATCATATCGTCTGCGATCACATTAGTGCAACCATTACGATGACTTCTCGAGACGCACTCGCTGTCGGCACCGACTCCAAGCCGCCGACCCTCTACCAGGGAGAATACAGCCAATGGCGGGATAGATTCATGATCTTCATTGAGTCGAAAGATAATTTCGAGTACATCTGGCGAGCTCTACGCAATGGCCCCCAACCTAAACCCATGAAGACGTTAGCAGCAACAAAAGTAGGTGCTCAAGTTCGTTATGAAGAAAAGACCTACTTGGAGATGAGTGAGGCTGAAAAGGGCATGCATGATGGTGAAAAGCATGCCAAGAGGTATCTAGTTCAGGCTCTACCTAATCCGATCTACACAGTCATAGACAGCTACAAGGACACAGCAAAGGGCATGTGGGATCAGATAGAGAAAATGATGAGGGGGAGCAGAGTCGGCAACCAACTGACGATAAATAGCTGCATAACCAAGTTTGATGGCTTCAAGCAGCGCGCCGACGAATCACTCTCCCAAGCTTATGAACGTTTATGTCTCCTACTGAACGAGCTCTCTAAGAATAAAATCACTCGTTCTAATACGGAGAATGCGCTCAAATTCTTGAACAATCTCCTTCCTGAATGGAAAGTGTTTGCTTCTCACGTCAAACACAATCACTTAATGGAGAACGTTCCGATACACGAACTCTATGAGATGCTTCTCCAGGACGAAGATGAAGTGATGGAGAATCTGAGCGAAAAGAAGTCTGCGTCCAAGTCACCTGTTGATCCACTAGCTCTTATGTCTTCTAAACAAGGCAAATCTTCCGGTCGTCGTTCCGAACGTGCCCAAGAGCCAAGTGAATCTGAGCCAGAATCTGCAGAAGAAGAGGACAGTGATTCTGATCCTGAATTAACAGCTATGAAGAAAGCAATGGCTCTGCTCTCCAGATCCTTCCAGCAATAGAAGTTCTTCAAGAAGCCCACATCCAATAATCAGCGCTACTCCACTTCCTCCAACAAGCGCCATGATTATCAGGATAAATACGAAGGCAAGAAGAAGTCAGATGAGCACAAACAGCCTGATAAGAAGGAGAAGACTGAGAAAGAAGACCGCAAGCTCGAGACGAAGAAGAAAGATGAACCCGTCACCTGCTACAACTGCGGGAAGCTAAGTCATTTTGAAAAGGATTATAGGAAGCATGTGGTAAAGAACGCGCACTACTACAAGGCAAATCTCGTACTGGCAGAACAAAAGGAAGTGGGTGAAGCTCTATTTGTTGAAGATGACCACTGGCTGGGTCGTTCTGATGATGAAATCGAATCTGAAGATGCTGATGCTTTCATGGGCTACCACTCTCCTCCAGAAGAACAGGCAAAGCTGTGCTAGGTATGTGATCCTATCTTTCAAGACTTAAGCAAACAGTTTGAACCTATTGTTGCACGAACAGATTCCTATAAGGCCACCATTAATGAACAACTGCTTGAGATCAAATCACTAACTGAAAAGCTGGATGTTCAAAGGCGAATAACTGAAAAGTATAAGTCAGAAAATGCTACTTTAAAAGAAAAATGTACAAATCTTTCAATAGCACCTAAGGACTTAAGGGCCAAAATAAATTAACTGAATTCACAGCTGGATCAGTGTAAGAATGAGAACACGGAGATTGTTTATCAATGCTCTTCTCTTCAAATTCAGCACAAAGAGTTTGTTTCCAAAATAACTGATCTTGAAACAAAACTCCACAAAAGAGGCCAAACAGACCAGACTATTCACATGAATAAACCCAAGGAATTCACTTACTTTAACAAGGAAGGGGAATCGGATACGATAACCCACAGTACTTGAAAAAGGGTATATTCAAAACACCGACACTTTATGATTTTGGTTGTCTCGGTCTGGACAAAAAGTTTCCAGAATATAAGATACGAGGGACTGGTCCTCTTGAACCTGAGAAAGAAGAGGAAACTGAGGAATATAAGCGTAAACACACCCCCAAAATGCAACTTCCTTTTTGCTACGAGCCTATGAACTATTATTATAAGAAAAATCCAAAGAAATACCTCTTGAAAGATTACTTTGACGGCTATAAGGTTGTGACGCCTAAAGATTCCTCCAAATAGGATGAGGTCCAAGCAACCGAACCCAAAACTGAGACGGATGAGTTGAAACTCTATGTTCCTCCTCTCATTTTGGAGTAAAAAATAGTCGAACTAGAAGAATCACTCGAGAAGGAACGATCATGTTTTGAAAAGGAAAAGCAAGCGCCTGTAACCGAACTTGAGACACTTAAAGCCGTTAAAACCAAGTCTGTGTCGAATGAAGGACAGGAAATCCTTCGGACTGAAATCGATCGGATCACATCAAAACTGTCTGCCTTGTCGACAGAAGCGATGAAGGAGCATGTGAGAAATGGTCAACTTCAAGAAAAGCTTGACCTACTCCAAGAAGAAAAGACTATTTCACCCGAATCTTCCTCGGACTCGTCTGACACATCCTCGTGTAAAGGGTCTCAAGATGAGTGTGTTTTAAAGAATCTAAACTCTGACTTTTTCTTAGCTTCTGCACCAGATTCACCTAAGCACACTGTCACAAAGTGTTCCTCACCTCCCTCGACCAGTCCAAGTCCAGTGATTCCGGATATAGATTTTTCAGAATTTATGAATTCTGAGGGTAATTCTGATGAAGAGATTGAATCGTTCCCATTCGAAAAACCTCTTCCAAGTCATATTGACTTTCTTTCGCCAGTAGTTAATCGACCGGTCAATTTTCAAAAAGGCGAATGTTCCAAACCGAAGACCCCGACTGTGATCAAGGTTACTAAAACTGAGCCATGTTCTGAAAAACAATCATAGCCGAGGCAAAAGGCCGGTCGATCGACTGATAAAAATACTGTTTCCTCAAAATCCACTGACCATACTGTTAATCCTGTTTCAGATAAAAATGGTCGGGCCAAACAAGACAAACCAAAGTGGATAGGCAAGGAATCGGTCGAGAACAATGCTGCGTCAAAGTCATTTAATATTGTTTTTTATCCTATAATGAACAAGAATGATTGTGCTTTGAATCATAAGAATGATTTTGTTGAACTAGACATTAAATTTCCGATTAAACTTTATTCTATTCAGCAATTGATTCAATTATCGCATGATTGTTTGTGTTGTTCTAGTTGTGGTTGGAATGACTTTGATGACATTAATAATTAAAATGATTGCTTTGGTTCTTATCATGTTTATAATTCTGCACCAAACACAAACCCCATAAAAGCAAAAAGAAACATAATACAAAACAGGGTTCCCAATCAGAGGTTAAACCAAAGCAAGAAAGGAAACCCCTTTCAAAACGGGTTCCTCCTACTGAGGTTAAACCTACACCCAGGAGGAAACCTGCTTCAAAACAGGTTCCTCCGAAAGGTGTAAAACCTAACCCTCCAGGACCCATTTTCAAATGGGTACCTAAAGTCCGCTAATCTCGTTTTGCAGGACGGTCATGTGTGGTACATAGATTCTAGATGCTCCAAGCACATGACCGGGAGGAGGGAGCTGCTCACGAACTACAGGGAAAAATATTGCGGAGACGTGAGATTCGGAAACGATGACAAGGAGCCGATATTGGGCTACGACGACATTGTCCAAGATCAGATCACCATAAAGAAAGTCTCATACGTCGCGGGATTGGGACACAATTTGTTCAGCATCGGCCAATTCTGCGATAAAGATCTCGAGGTCAGATTTAAAGCCAAAAGGTGTAGCGTCCGCACTGACGAAGAAACCGAACTGCTGGTTGGAACGCAAAAGACCAACCTCTACACCATAGACCTCTCAGCCCTGAAGACCTATGACTCTGTCTGCCTGATGTCAAAGGCCAATTCCCAGCAAGCGTGGATTTGACATCGACGTCTCTCGTACCTGAACTTCAAGAGTATCAATAAACTGGTGCTTGGGGGACACGTGAAAGGCATGCCCGACCTTCAATTCGTGAAGGACTTACTCTGCGACGCACAAGCCGAAGGCCGCTCCGAGCACGTCACGGTCCCTCGAACTTATCCATATGGATTTGTGTGGACTGATGCGTGTTTAGAGCATCAACAAACGCAAGTACGTCCTAGTGATGGTGGATGATTTCTCATGCTACACTTGGGTTAAGTTCCTACGCTCGAAGGACGAAACCCCGGAGCGATCATCAACCACGTGAAGACTATCCAACTAAACATTAGACAGCTAGTTCCGACCATCAGGACCGACAATGGGACGGAGTTTAAAAATCAAACGGTGAATAGCTACCTGACTTTAGTCGGTATCTCGCATACCTTCTCGGCCGCACGCACTCCACAAAAAAATAGAGTGGTGGAAAGACGCAACCATACTCTAGTCGAAGCCGCTCGCACGATGCTGTCACAGTCCAAGTTGCCTTTATTTCTATGGGCCGAAGCGGTGTCAACTGCATGCTACACGCAAAACCGCTCCATCATCAACAAGCGGTTCAACAAGACGCCGTACGAGATCATCAACAACCTCATCCCGAACATCAAGTACTTCCACGCGTTCGGATGCACGTGCTACGTCCTCAATGACAAGGATGATCTCGGCAAGTTCAGTCCAAAGGCAGACGAAGGAGTTTTCATAGGATACTCCATGCAGGCTAAGGCGTATCGCGTTTACAACAAACAGACCAAAACCGTTACTGAGAGTGTAAACATGACATTCGACGAACCCGGTTTAACTGGCGTGCTAGCTTCCAAACTTTCACGTTCGGGAACTGCACAAACAACAGTAAATCCAAATCATGCATCTACGTTGAATGCTCATCTTTCTGATTTAGATTTACTGTTTCAATATTTTTATGATGATATGTTTAACACTTCTACCCCTTGTGTCTTAGCGCAACCAAGAATTGAAGCTGCTCAAATCGAGGACTCGACGAATCTCTCCAGTCCGCTGCCTTCGACCAGCACTCCAATAATCACTGTGGAGACATCTCAGCCCTCATCATCAACATCATCTGATACAACCATCCCCCCGGAGAAACCAGTACAAAACCCGGAGATCGCTCCTGAAGATTCGTTCTCTACTGCAATCTTTGATCAGCCTCTGCCTTCCTCGGAACCAGAAGTTGCTCAATCTTCAACGAATCCTCCTAAGTCTCCTCCGAGAAACCAACCCGCTACACTTAAAGTTGTTCAAGACCTTCCAACTGGTGGATACGTGGATTCAGACACCTCACACTCAACTTAGCAGCCGCTTCCACACACCACCAAATGGACCAAAGCTCATCCCCTACACCAGATTATCGGTGATCCCTCCACTCCAGTACAAACGCAAAGCGCATCGGCCAACTTTTGCCTCTTCTCTGGATTCCTGAGTAAGATCGAGCCTACAACCGTCTCTGAAGCATTAGAAGATTCAGACTGGGTCATGGCCATGCAAGAGGAACTCAATCAATTTGAGGCCCTCAAAGTATGGCGACTTGTCCTACGTCCCACTCACAAGACGGTGATCGGCACCAAATGGATCTTCAAGAACAAGAAGGACGAGGACGGCATCATCGTTCGAAACAAGGCGTGTCTCATGGCCAAGGGATACCATCAACAAGAAGGGATAGACTATGATGACACATACGCTCTGGTGGCGAGAATCGAAGCAATACGTATGTTCCTTGCATACGCCGCACACAAAAACTTCACGGTCTTCCAAATGGATGTGAAGACCGCATTCCTCAACGGCGAAATCAAGAAAGAGGTGTACGTATCGCAATCGGACGGGTTCATGGACGAAAAGAAGCCTAATCATGTCTACATTCTAGACAAGGCGCTATACGGATTGAAGCAAGCTCCACGGGCCTGGTATGATACGTTATCCAAGTTTTTAATAAAATCAGGATTTTCACGAGGTAAAATCGATACAACTCTCTTTATTAAAAACGAAAAAGGTCATATAGTGTTAGTTCATGTATATGTCGATGACATAATTTTCGGTTCTACTAATCCACTATATTGCAAGAACTTTGCCACTTTAATGGGACAATTTTTTAAAATGAGTATGTTGTGTGAGATGAATTTTTTCCTCGGTCTTCAACTTAAATAACTGTCGATCAGGATATTCATAAATCAGGCCAAGTACATCCGGGATATTCTTCAGAAATATCAGATGGAACAGTCCTCACCAATGAAAACTCCCATGGCACCCGATACAAAGTGACACGCCGATCCTAAAGGAAAAGATGTGGACACAAACACGTACCAGGGAATGATTGGTTCATTAATGTACCTAACCGCTAGTAGACCGGACATCATGTTTTCAACGTTTCTTTACGCCCGGTTTCAGTCAAAACCTAAGGAGTCTCACTTAACTATTGTTAAACGAATATTTCGTTATTTGAGAGGTACTGCTGATCTTGGCTTGTGGTACCCGAAAGAGACAGGTTTTGAACTTTCAGCATATTCTGATGTGGACCACACAAGCAGCATGATGGATCGGAAGAACACATCGGGTCATGTGCAGTTCTTGGGCGACAATCTGGCGAGTTGGGTATCCAAGAAGCAGCAGTGTGTTTCTACGTCGACTGTCGAGGCGGAATACGTGGCCGCCGCAAGCTGCTCTTCACAAGTGATATGGATGCGCACACAACCCAAGGATTATGGTTTCACTTACACCAAGGAGCCCATCTACTGCGACTCGAAGAGCGCTATTGCAATATCCAGCAATCCGGTCCAGCATACTAAGACGAAGCACATAGACGTTCGGTACCATTTTATCAAGGATCACGTCGAAAGAGGTACACTCGAACACTACTTTGTGAATACAGAACATCAGTTAGCAGACCTGTTTACAAAACCCCTAGACGAAAAACGCTTTAATTATCTAGTGTCCAAGTTAGGTATGCTAAATCTGAAGACTTGATCTGATTGTGTACCCGATACAAGTTCCATACATCTACGAGAAACTGTCCATTCTTCATCTATTGTTTACACTCCAGATGATTGAGTATACACTTTCTCGCATCTGCATTCTGCTTGTATCAGTTACATTTTTCGGTTAAATCTCTGTATTAATTAGGTAGATTTCGTTTGTATGCTTTCTTTTAACGTGTGTTTCCTTTTCTGTTAATTACTGTCGTCTACTTTTCATATTTATATCTGTGCTTTCACAAGTTGTTCATGTGTTCACGGGGAGCATGAACAAAGTATCAGGTAAGTACCTTCAACTGTTGAGGGGGAGTGTCGCACAACTGTTTTTCTAGCTGTCAAGAGTTTCTGTGTGTGGACATTCCAAGTGTGCTTCCTTTCACTCTACGCGCACATTCCGAGGGGGAGCATATTCCTATCTGTTCATCATTTGAGGGGGAGCGACATATCATTTTTCTTTAAATAAATCAAATGTTTTTTATGCGTGTTCGTCTCTCCATTGCTCTCACATGCACAATCCGAGGGCGAACAGAGAAATTCCCATGCTCAGTTCGAGGGGGAGCGCGGAAAGATTCTTTCAAAACCAAAATGACAACATTTTTTAACAAACTTGGAAGAGCAGGAGAATTTTGTCAGAAACACCTAGTTTCCGGACAGGTTTCCGGATCCCCCTATCCGGATAGATTTCCGGACCGGACACCTATTCGGACCGGATGGGTATCCGGATGACCCACCCGGAAAGTAGGGACCATATAAAAGCCATCCGGACCCTTCTCTATTCATTCTATTCAAAAACCCTCAAAACCCCTTTCGCTTTTTCTCTCACTCGGAAACCTCTGCTCAACACTCATTTCATCGATCTCGAACTCCATTCACAGGTATGTTACACCATTTTCGATATCGATCTCGATTGTGCGCATCTCACAACATCTCACACACGAATCGACATCTGTCACGTCGATTTAGGGTGTCCGAAAACCCCTTTTTCTCGTCAATCGCATTCGGTCCATTGTCTATTGTTTAGATCAATTTACTTGCTTTCATTTACTCCCATGCTAGAATCGACACTATACGACCGCTTAGATACATGTTAGCAGTTGTTTTTGGCAAGATTGGACCCATTCGGATGTCGTCCGGATAGTTTCAAACTATCCGGACACATTCAAATCATCCGGAAACCATCATGAGTATAGATATTTTATCCGGACATCACCAACATCCGGTAACCCTAGTTGTCCGGAAACCTTAGGGTTTTCGGTGAGTTCAACTATCCAGATTTTCGAGGTGTCCGGTAACCAAGTCATCCGGAAACCTCATTTTGTCCGGATACTACCTGTTATTCGGAAACCTTTAACACGTCCGTAAACCTTGGTTTGTCCGGATACCTTTGTCCGGAGACCTTGGTTTGTCCATAAACTTTTGTTTCAAAATGATGTTGTTCGGACACTTCCAATTTCAACAGTCCAGTACGTGTTCTCTCAATGCCAGTCCTCAATCTATTCCAGACTGAGCCGAAAATCGCAAAGGTACGCGCCAACAATTGTTCCTCCGCCTGTTTGCTAACATTGTTCCTTTTCAGGTATTATACATGACGGATCAAGAACAACAACAACCCCACGAGCAAATTCCTCCTCAAGAGGAATTCATCGATGAAGAGGTGGACAATGCTTTGGTCCAACCAGACCATGGCATTGAAATAGAAGCCAACAACCATCAACTGGACGCTGCCGAGTTCCGACCACAACACCGTGTGGTCGTGGACATCTTACTTGGTCACCCTCTCTGTGAGGCCCTCACTGCAACGGCCGACGTCCCTGTCTTGTACTTCTATCAAGTATGGCTCTCAGCCCAAGTCATCACAGCTGCAAATACTCAAACGATCACGGCACGGATCGACAACCACCATTTCACGCTCACACCTAAGTCGTTACGCGTCTGCTATCACTGCCGGAAGCCACTGCCGGAGGTCATCAAGCCTACGACCCCGCGGTCAATGAGGCAACTCTTTGTGCCCAGATCTGAGCCCTCGGCTATAACCACGCTCTCGAACGCCCTTCATCCTTCAACCACAAATACCTTGCTCCCATCTGGTACACGTTGTTCATGATACTGAACAGGTGTCTCTCATCCAGATGGAGGGGCATAGACCAGTGTACAGGCGACTTCCTACGGCTATTCCATGTCGTACGCTATAACAGGCACATCGACTATGCCATGGTGATATGGCGCGAACTGGTTCAGGCGATCAGATAAATCGGGGGATCTAAGCAGAAGAAATTCCTCCCGTATACAAGATTCCTCTCACTGGCCGTCAAACAACATATAGACGCGAATCCAGGAATACCGCGACGCATTAACCATCCGGTATGTCTCCCATTTCATTTACGCTATCTTGTGATTCGCAACCCATCTGACGCACGAGCCATGCCCTTACCTACAGCCCTACTGGCATATGCAGACCCCAATGCACCGAGTGTATTAGAGTATAGACAAGAGTTAGGTGCTCCCATGGTCTAGCCAGAACCGGAGGGACCTCCCCAGGGACATAGACCTGAGAGACGTGAGGGTCCGAGGACGAGAGGAAGTAGAGTCCGGGTAGCTGGGGCTCTCGGACGGGGTGTGTTGAGAGTACATGGGAGGGGAACAGGCGCGGGCGGTGCATTGGATACGCATGCCAGTACTACCCACTCCAGCCAAAGTGGAACTAGCCAACAACCACCCGTACAAGCCACCCGTACTAGAGACAAAGTCGGACTGTCGACTCGACTACACGAGGTCCCGGTCGTCACCGAAACAAAAACACCAGTACTTCATCGCGACCCCGGAACGAACACCACTGAACCATTATCCCCGTTCGTCTAAACTGACGCGATGATCTCTGACTCCACTGACTCCGATACGGAACGCGCAATCCGCCATTCATTAATCCCAGCCCGTATCGGAGGTCATCCACCGTTGATCGATGAATCCCCATCTGACTCACCCACCCCCCCCCCCCCCTCATCCCTACTACTAAGCCTATTACGGGAGATACAGGGAGAGCAGAGGGAGAATCAGTTAAAAATCTTGAACAGGCGAGTCGGAGAGAATAGAGATCGAAAAAGAACCAAAAGAGAACGAGCATTAGGACTAAAGAGGCTCGAGAGAGACCCCAAACCAGCGTCAGCCAAGTAGCCACATCTACTATCTTGTCTCATCTGTTAAGACAAGGTATTGAAGAAGCCGTCGTGGACCTAGCGGCGCAATTGCACGACCTCCATAGCCACTCATCCGTCTCTCAACAGATGGATGTTTCACTTGTGCACGGGGAGTTAGCACAATGTCTACCGATCTCTCACTCGGAGAGTATTGGTATTGAAACAAGAGACCAGCCTCCCCCGGTCTCGACTTCTTTGAATGCACGTTCGAGTCTAGAGCCACTTGATATATTACATTCTTCGGCTAGGACACAGGACTAGACAGCGACCACCGGTGCTCTTGGTGACCCGATCGGAACTTCTGTAGTGTCTTCGCCTTTGAGCGGAACGCAAGGATCGGTAGGAAATCCTGCCACAGTCAATGTCACGTCAGCTGTGAACGCATGTGGTTCTACCTCTAAGGTAGATGCCTCAACGGGTAATCTAAGTGATCCCGAAGTTAGGTCACCCGACGTAATGTCAAGGGAATATCTGGACAGCGTCCTAAAGGCTGTCCGTGAGGCAATGGAGCAGCAGTTCACTACCGAGCTCAACAAACTCAAGAGCTTGATCAAAGGTAAAGAGAAGGTAGTCGAATCTGAAACTGCACCAACACCTCCACCGGCTCCCGTTCCGCCATCTTATTCGGTGGATACGCTCAAGACTATGCTTATGGCTCAACTGCTCCAGCACACCTACACCGATGCCTCTACTGAAGCGGACCTGGTATCAGTTCTAAGCTCCCAGGTAGCTACTCTTTCGTCATCCATAACCAACAGATTGGACCAGCTTGATACGACTCTCAAGGACGTTCAACAAGCGCTCAAAACTTTATCCGAAAGAGTTGGCTCACTCAAAGACACCTGCAAGAGTCAAACTGGCGGACTCAAGAGACGGAACGATGACCAGGATGATCCTGATCACCGTGAGGGGGAGAACAAGACACATAAACTGTCTGAGTCCAAACCAATCCTCACTGAAACAACCGTGGTTCAACCGGAACCATCAATTGTGGCAACTGCAACCGAAGACGAACCTGAAGCCCAGTTGAGCTTAGTTGAGATGGTTATCGACATGGATATCTCAGACGACGAAGACCCAACGGTTGAAAAGCCCGAGGGAGAATCATAGGAATTGGTCACTTATTCTGCATCAGAAAGCCTGCACTTGATCTAATTGATCCAGATTCCGAGATCGACCCCGAGACTAAAAATGCATGGTGCGAAAAAGCCGCCAGTGCAATAAATCTCAAGGTAAATTTGATTTTTCCTACTGATGAAGACGACAACGTTGGTTATGACCAATTTCTGCTACAAAATTTGTATGGTACACCTGCCCACACTACACAGGCTCCCGAGACATCTACTATACCACCGACATCTCCTCAACAACCAACAGCTTCTGATCATCCTCCTCCTCTACAACAACAAATCCGATGGGAGAAGATCATGATCCTTATTCCTCACCTGGAGGAATCTCTTAAGAAGCTCTATGTTCACAAGTTACGCCCCATCGAGCCAACATTCTGCCTTGGGATTTCCAAATTCGACAAGGACTACCAAAGCCAGTACATAAATGCCATGAAGCGGTGTCTGCACAGCCATTTGCTCGTGCCCGCGAGATTTGCCTAAAACATGGCAGCAGCTATGCTCGCTCCTGCATAGCTAAATACTCGTGGCCGCGAGACGTGTGTAACCCCTTTTAAATGCGATTTTTCCTCATTTTTCTTCATTTGTTTCTTCACCAACCCTTCTCCCCTCTCTTTCAAATCGGTCCAAACCCTCCCATTTCACCAAATCGATTCCTTTAAGATAATCAAAGAGCTTGGCGACTAGAGATTCATGTCTTGTGGGTTGAAACTCAATATATTCATCTTCTTCATCTCTCCTCACCATTGTTGACCAAATTTTGAGGTTTTCTTATAAACCCACTTGTAAGTCCATCCTCCCGCTTTCTAAACTTTCATATGAGTTAAGAATGCTCCATTGATGACTTCGTAGTGTTCGAATTGGAGTTTTTGGTCAAAATAGAGATTTTGATATAAGATGTTTGGGGAATGATTCTAAGTGCTTAGATATGTATATTTATGGTTGGAAACTTGTGGTTCTAGGTTTTTGGAAGTTTTGGCTTGAGGATTCAAATTTCTTCAATGGATTCTAGAGTTTGGGGAAAATCTAGATTTATCCTAAATCTACCAAGGTGAGTTCAAGTTGATTTTTGAAAACGTTGTACATGCCAAAAATGTCCATTTTCAAGTGTTTTTGTGTTTTTCATATAAATTATCTATGGTTGAGTCATCTAGCGAGTTTTGACTATTTGAAGTGTTTAACCTTGAAAATCTTATAAAACACCCACATTGGGATTTTTGGGTAATTTGATAAGTATATCTCAAAGAAAAGTGTTTTGAAGGTTTATTGTATGAACGAGGGTCTTTGGTAAAAATGCACTTTAGTGTTGTTGGAAAAATGCATGATTATGGTTATGGGTCATTGGAAATATATATGGTTGTGAGTTGTGTGGAAAATGATTTGTTCAAATAAATGATGAGATTTTGGATTTATCATATCTTGGAGGTATATGTTTGCATATATGACATTTAAATGCACTTTATCGTATTGGTATTCTTTATTTTAGGTCAATTGTGTTGTTGAGCCTTTGGCTCATAGTGAGTCTTGAGGACCTTGGTCCAATGTAAATTACTCTATGTTCAGTTTGAGATTATATGCGTTTGAGTCATAATTATTATTTGTGTTAAGTCGCGTTAGTGGAATAGAAGTATAGGGACGATTCTTGCCAAATCTTGTAAATACCTTTATGGTATAAATAGTTTCCTTAAACCTTGTTTACAGTTTAATGATCATTGTTTAGCTTATTCCTGTTTACCTTGTACGGCTACTGCCTAAATACTTTTATGTTCATAAATGATAAGTGAGATTTATGACTATATTGTGTTGATTCATTGTGATTGATTGTTTATCTGGGATCCACAATTGGTATCAGAGCAGAAAGACGTCTGATTCAAAGATAAAATTCTTTTCTGATCATTCAAAAGGTTAGTCGACTGTTTCATCAAAATGATTTTTCTTTGTTTTGATTTTAGTGTAAAAACCTGAAATTGAGGCTTGAAAAATCATCTCTGTAGTGTTTCTGAAATCATATCAAGCTTTGAGTTGTTTTGGGGAAGCATAAATCATCAATTTTTGAGTTTTTAGTTTCTGGGTTTCTTACTCCCTGTTCTTGAGAAAAACTCAATTTTTTTGCTTCAAAGTGGTTTATAAATCTATTTGGTCAGTTGTTTTTGCATTCCCTACGTGCTTGTTTTTGTTCTAAAGTGTTTCCAGAAGATACCAAGTCAAAAGTGGTGCAAAAAATCGATATCCAGGTAAGTTTTCTTGGACCAGTTCTTGAATCCGGAACCATCTCGTGAGTTCCGGTTCCTTTGCAATTCCGGATCCATAAGTGATACTAGATCATCTTTCGGTTCTAGTATCCCCATACCGGATCTCACCAGTTCCAGTACTCGCTTCTAGATCCGGTACGTATTTTTCTAATACTCAGTTTCATAATTCCGGATCCTTGTTGCTTGATTCCGGAACCTTAATTCCGGATTCTTGTTGCTTTGATTCTGGATCCTTGATTCCGGATCCTTAATTCCAGATCCTTGATTTTGGATTCCGGATCCTCAATTCCGGATCTTGCATTCTGCATACTTAATTCAGTTTCTATTTTGGTTCTATTTTCCAGTGTTCCTTCAGTGTATTCCTGATCCCTTATAGGATTTGCATTAGGTTATCACTCCCTTAGGAATTTGCATTAGTTTTGCGTTAGTTTGTGCGATAGACCACTTCTTTACCTTTGAATCATCCTACACATCTTACGATCACACAAGTTCTCACAATGAATGCTTAAGACGCATTAGCCATCGGATCGGAATTCAAGCCACCGATCTTGTACCGCGGGGAGTATAATGTCTGAAGGGATAGGTTTATCTGCTTCATCCAGTCTAAGCCGCTATATGAAGAAATTATCCGATCGCTGAAAGAAGGTCCGACTATTCCACCATTGATGGACGTTCCTGCACAAGAAGGTGGACCTCCAGCCCATAAGGTACCAAACCCTACGACAAGTTGACGGTTGAAGAAAAGCGGAAAGCCGATGGAGATACGCTGGCAAAGACTTATCTAGTATACAGTCTTCCCAACAATATCTACTGCAGCATCGACAACTACAAGGACACGGCTAAAGGTATGTGGGACCAGCTTGCTAAAATTATGCAAGGTAGTCGTGAAGGTAATCAGATGAAGATCACCAATGGCCTCACCCGCTACGAATCCTTTAAAGCCAAAAGAGGGGAATCACTTACTGAAACCTACGAGCGTTTCTGCACTCTACTCAACGACCTGCACAAGAACAGTATCTTCAAGTCAAACCTCGAGTGCAACATCAAGTTTCTACCCAACCTTCAACCTAAATGGAAGGGATTTGTTCTACACGTCCGCCACAACCGATCATTAGAGAGTGTTCCACTGCATGAGCTCTACGAGATGTTGCTCCAAGATGCAGATGATGTACGTGAGCTGATAGGCGATCAAAAGTCCAATGAGAAGACGAAAGAAGATCCTCTTGCCCTCATGTCTCAAAAGAAAGAAAATCAAGCTCAACGCAGTTCGTATAGAGAGGAAGCGCCAAGTGAATCTGAACATGAAGATGACGAAACTGAGAGTGATTCTGATCCCGAGCTTGACAGTATCAAGAAAGCAGTTGCATTGCTGTCCCGGGAGTATGCTAGGAAGAAGTTCTTCAAGAAGCCGACCAACAACAACCAGCGATACTCCACAAACACAAAGCGTCGGGATTATCGAGACAAGAACGACGGCAAACGCAAGTCTGATGATGGAAGAAAGAGGAATGATGAAGGGAAGTGATCTGAAGGAAAGTCTGATGATCGAGATGATGATGAACCCGTGAAATGCTACAACTGCGGAAGGTGCGGTCACTTCGCAAAAGACTGTCGGAAACCTGTAGTACGCAATGCTGAGTACTACAAGAACAAGATGTTCCTATCAAGGCAGAAAGAAGCTGGCAAAGCGCTACTGGTGGAAGATGATCATTGGCTCCTACAGACTGATGAAGAGAATGAAGATGAGGAAGCTCATATGTGTTATACTGGCCTCAACCCTGAAGAATCCGACTCTGAGGATGACTCTTCCGGAGAGAAGAAAGACAAAAGCGAGTGCCATGTATGTAGCTCTTCCAATGCTAACCTAATTAATCAGATGAAAGAAATGGTGCGTACCTTAGATTCCTTCTAACTTAAGGTTAAGACCAAAGACACCCAAATATCTAAGCTAGAAGTCGAGGCTAAGATTAAATATGATACCATAGGCAAGCTAGCTATTGAAAAGGCTAAGGACAAATGTGTGATAGAAAACTATCAAACTGAGTGCTCGGCCATTTCAAAACAAGCTGAAATCCTCGAGACTCAACTATCTGAATATACACAAAGGTTAGAAAAGTTTCAGGAGGAGTATTTTAAAAGCGTTGTAATTCAACAGAACGTTAGAAAAGAAAATGAGTTATTGACCACTAAGCTTAAGGATCTTGAATCCAAACTTTACAGACTTGGTCAATCTGAACAAACTATCCACTTAAACAAGCTAAAGGAGTTCAAATATTACAACTCACTATGGGGACTCGGATATGATAATCCGTGTTACCTAATGAAAATCTTGTCTAAGGTTCCCACTCTTTATGAATTCAATTTCATGGGCCTAGATAAGAAATATCCTGAGTACAAGATTAAGTGGACTAAGCCGTCTCCGGAAGATGAGGAGTAAGAGGATATTAAAGAAAAACATGTATACCTCTACCACCAATAGAGGCTAAACCTAAAACTGATACTCCTAATTCTAATAATAACACAAAATCGGAAGATGAGCCGCCTAGGAAAAACATAAATGTATGGATACCATTCGTGTACGAAACGCTTAATGCGTCATATTTAAAGAGCAAAACTCCTTATCTCTCCAACGATTACTTCGACATCTGTTCGCTCGCCAAAACGGTTGAAACTCTGGTTCCCGTTCCGGCAACCACAGATGTAGATTATAACGATAAATCAGAGCTCAAACGTTATGTTCCACCTCTGATTTTGGAAAATATCATTTTTAAACTTGAAAAAACGATTGCGTGGGATAAGGTCATTTATGAAATCGAAAGAACTGTACTTTTACCTTCTATCGAAAAGCTCAAACAGAACAAACCCGAGGCATTACCTGAATCTGAAAGAGCGACTTATCGAACCGAGATTGCTAAGTTGACTTCTCAACCGTCCGCCTTGGCGACAGAAGCATTAACGCTAAGAATGGCTAAGGTAAGTCCAGTAGATACTCCAATGACGCCGGTCACTCCTGAAACAATCTCGTTTGACTTCGCCCCGATCTATTCGGATAGTTCCTCGTGTAAAGATTTTATAAGAGTGTCTGATGACACAAATGATAAAGATTTGAGCTTTAAAGATAAAGGTAAGGCCATTCAGCCCGATTCTGTTCAAAAAAATCTTTTTCGGTTTTTGATAATCCGTTTGCGGATAACTCTTCGTCTGACTCTGATGGCGACACACCACTTGATTCTGCACGAAGGTTTTCGGAGTTTATGAATTCCACAACTTGTCAAGATGATGAATTTTCTAAGATTGATTTTGCTCCAAAGCTTGCTAGTCACACTCAATTTTTAGAAAAATTCCCACACCGGTTAATTTTGAAAAGGGTGAATGTTCTAATTCTAAAACCGTTTCTGAGACCATTTCAAAATCTAAATTTAAACATCGGTCTAAGAAACTTGCTAAAACCGGTAAGAGCTCTTCCAAACAACCAGTTTACTCAAGCTCCTCTGACAATAACTCTAATGTAATTCCAGATAGAACGGGTCGGGGGAAAGCAGTTCGAAGAGAATGGGTAGAGAAGAAGGCTAAGATACGACCTGAGAAGACCGAGTCATTTACTCCTTTTTCGCTTATTAGGAAAAACAACAACAATCATCATTTTTGTTTGAATAACTGTATTTAACATGGTTTTAAATTTCCTGTTAAACTTAATAATGTTCAGCAATTGATTGAATTTTCGCATGATTATGTTTGTTGTTCTTTGTGTGGGGTGAATGATTTGATTATGTCTAAGCATGCATCTGATTGGTTTGGTACGTATCATGTTTTTAATTCAAATGCTTCTCGTAAGTCCTCTAGGAAAAGACTCAGATCTAAACGGGTCTCAAACAAAGGTGCTGCACCTAACACCCAAGGACCCATTTACAGATGGGTACCTAAACGACCTTAACTTTGTTTTGCAGCCCGATCATGTGTGGTTTTGTTGATCCAAACCCTCAGTGATTTGATAATGACCCTCTCTTATACTTAGTGAAAATTGTAAGTAAACAACATGTATCAGAGTTTCGCTATCGCTGATAAGTACTAAGATCTTACAGTACCGCTGATAGGAACTCTCGCTCTTTAAATTAAACATTCAGCGAACACTGTTCACCATTAATGCTCTGAGTCTGTTCAGTCATTATGATGATCGCTGATAAGTTAGTTGTTTACTTATGATCCCTGAAGACAAGTTTCACGTCAACAAAGGTTCTACGCTGAAGTCGAAGATGAAGCTCAAGAACCAGCGACAAGTCTCCTAATGAACTGATGCGGATCAGGGAAGACTCAGATTTGTCCACTCAACGTGAAGTATCAAGTACAAGACTTCAGTTATCGCTGAACTTTATCATTCGCTGAATAGAAAATGATAATCGCTGAATCAATGAAAGCTGATCATGAAGTCCTCCGTACAAAGTACTTTTGTCTTATCCCCCCTTGCACGACTCTGTACGAAATGTCAGAAAAGAACCTCCGACTGTCTGAAATCGTACAACCACTCTGATACTACACTGTTCATCCATGCGGCTACTAAGGTTGTCCACAAAGGTCAATGACATGCAACCAACCAGCTGATGACACATGTAAAGTGTATACTGACTTGCATTAAATGCATGCAGTATATAAAGAGATGAACCCACTTCTTTTGAAGTAACTCGCTAACTCTGGACAAGTTCAATCTCTTATCTCAAGATAGGTTATTATT
Organism: Saussurea involucrata; assembly: GCA_033807775.1. NCBI lineage: Eukaryota > Viridiplantae > Streptophyta > Magnoliopsida > Asterales > Asteraceae > Saussurea > Saussurea involucrata. The sequence goes on along the minus strand of CM066320.1, from coordinate 39,487,551 downwards.
AGTAATTTCCTTATCTCTCTTAGTGCAAGAAACCTTAGTGTTCCAACTTGTTTAGATTTAGGTTTATCCTTAATCTTGTTTCCGCAACAAGCTGTAAATTGTTAATGATTTATCAATAAACAAATCCGCTTTGATACTAAGAAGAGTGTCATCCTAATCTAAGATATTTCTCTTCCTTGCTATTATCTGAAAATGGCCACCAACACAAACACAAATTATATAGACACTGGTTATCTTGCTAAACCCCCTAGATTTTCCAAAGATAACTTCAACTTATGGAAAAATAGGATGACACTCTTCTTAGAAGGTGTAGACCCTACTATGCCTTACTATCTCGAGAATGGTCCATTCATCCCTGTAAGAATTGATGCTGCTGTTCCAGCCGCTGAGAATAGACCTGCTATTCCAGAAAGGCTGGTACCTAAGGAAATCTTCCAATGGACTGACGAAGATAAGAAGAAAGTGGCTATAGATACAAAAGCCAGATCCATACTATCCATGGCTCTTCCTGACGAAGTCTACCATTCCGTCATGAATCTGAAAACATCAAAAGCCATGTGGGACACAATATGTGTTCAGTATGAAGGAACGTCTGAAGTCCAGGACTCAAGAAAGATCAACCTGGTAAGACAATACGAAAGCTTCATTTCTGGTAAGAATGAATCTCTCTCTGAAGTTCACCAACGTTTTAATTGTTTAATTATAGATCTGAAAACTGTTGGTAAGGAATATTCTAACTTTGAAGTACTGACAAAGTTTCTAGAATGTTTACCTGAAAGGTGGGACAATTATGCTATGTGTCTCAAGCTGTCAAAGGATCTAAAATCAATGACCCTTTCAACCTTATATGGCACGCTGCTGAATCATGAGCAATCGAGCCATCTTAAGAATAATCTTGTAAAACATTCCAAAAGCACCCCTGTTGCTTTAATCTCAGAGGAACCTTCTACTCAACGACCCTCGGTCACTATCACTGAGTTAGAGAGTAACTCTGAAAGGTCATCAGATTCTGATTATTCAGATAATGATGAATCTTTGGCTCTCCTAACTAAGAAGTTCAGGAGACTTGCCAAAAAGAAAATGTTTAGAAAGAACAAACCTCTTTCCATAACTGACAAGCCTAGATCATCAGCTTTTGTTGATAAGGCTACTGCTACTTGTTTTAACTGCAAAAATAACAGGACATTTCGCTAATGAGTGCAGGTCTAAGAAAGTTTCTAGACCCTCAGCTTTTACAAAGAAACCCTTTGTTCCAAGGAATAAAGATGACAAATATTCAAAGCTGAAAGAAAAATATGCTAAGCTGAAAAGCTTTAAGAAGAAGAATAAAGGCCTGATGGCTGATTATGATTGGGCTGCTTCTGATGAAGAAGCATCATCATCTGACTCTGAAGATGATGAAGCAAATCTATGTCTCATGGCCAAGATTGAAGAAGAGGAAGAAAGTTCAGACATTCCCTCCACTTCAACATCTGCTATTCAGGTATCACCTTCTTTCTTTACCAATATTGGAAATATTGATGAAGCTGATAGTCTCCGTAAGATCGATCTCTTGACTAGAAGTTTATATGAAGCCATGAACAGCAAAACTGTGGTTGAAAACCAAAACCTTGATCTCGCTGAAAAGCTTAAAAACTGCCACCTTCAAATAGAAAAGCTTTCTAAAATTGAAGAAGATTTTAAAGATCAAGTATATATTTAAATCAGCTAGTCAAAATCGAACGAGCAGAAGCTATCGCTGCATTAAAAGCTGAAAAAGCTACTGTTGAAGGATGGTGTAATTCTTCAACAAAGATCACTGAGATAATAAAGTCTCAGATTCCCCTGAGTGATAAACGTGGTTTGGGTTACAAATATGATACTCCAAAACCAACTACTGAGCGTTCAATGCTTAAATTTGGAACGTTCGTATCCTCAGTCGCTGCTACTTCATCTTCTCAGTGCTCCTCGTCCATTACACCAATCCCTGAGGAAACTCCTACCTCCTCAAAAGGCAAGGAGAAAATGGTTTATTCAAAACCTACCTCTGTCTCTAAAGACAAAGGTAAAGGAATTGTTATTTACCAGAATCCTCAGAAGGGTACCTTAGTACCAAAGCTGAATGCTTCTAAAGCTTCAGTGGCTCATCCCTCTGGATCAAGGAAGCAGATCTCTGGATCTATTTAGCGATCTACTCCTAGACTCAGATTGGATGTCCTTGGTAAGAAATCTGAAGAACTGAATGTTCGTCCCATTTCTAAAGCCAATAGTTTACTTGGTGCTGGCACTTCTAATTCGAAATTAAAAGCTCAGCATTCAAATGGTCCTAGAACTACTTTTAGTTATAGGAAATGTTATCACTGTGGACTTACCGATCATATTGCTAGTAAGTGTCCCACAGCCACCAAAGCTGAAAAGATAGCTAAGGTGAAGATTGCCCCCAAGGCAAAGAAGACCAACCCTGGTGCAAATCAGGTCAAGGTGAATCCTACCACTGAAGTTAAGAAATTAACCAAAGTGAAGAAAGACAAAGCTGAATCTTCAAATGCTGCGAAGACTGCTGAATCTTCCATTCCAACAACTTCCACTGACAAATGTGTATACATGGTTAAGTGGGTACCCAAGAAAAACTAATCTTCCTTTATATTGCAGGTTAAGAAGGGTATCTGGTATCTCGATAGCGGATGCTCTAGACACATGATTGGAAAGAAAAGCCTGCTCGCTGAATACAAGGAAGAAAAGGGTCCCTCTGTGACTTTCGGTGGAAATGGAAAAGGACATACCCGAGGGTATGGTATACTTTCAAATGGTACAACCTCCTTCAGAAGAGTCGCATATGTTGAAGGGCTGAAGCATAATCTTCTAAGCATCAGTCAACTTTGCGACATGGATAACAAAGTAATCTTTACTAAGGAATCCTGCTTTGTCGCTGACAAAAAGGAGAAGATAGCTCTCAGCGGTTATCGTTTGGAAAATGTTTATGTAATAAACATGGACTCAACAACCACTGAGAACTCCTGTTTCTTCTCAAAGGCCTCATCTGATGTCAACTGGCTATGGCATAAGAGGCTATCTCATCTAAATTTCAAGACACTGAACACTCTTTCTTCAAAAGAGTTAGTCACTGGTCTACCTCAGCATTCATACGCCAAAGAGTCTTTATGTTCAGCGTGTGAAAAAGGGAAGCAGACCAAAGCAAGCTTTAAATCAAAGCAAGTTTCTTCAGTGTCATCTCCTCTACAACTACTCCATATGGATTTGTTTGGCCCTGTTAACAAACAATCCATCGCTGGAAAGAAATATACGCTGGTCATAGTTGATGAATTCTCTCGCTTCACTTGGGTAATGTTTCTCCGTTCTAAGAGTGACACCCCTGAAGAACTCATCACCTTTGTTCGGAAGATGGAAACCCTGAACAATCTGACCGTTCGCTCAATAAGGAGTGATCATGGGACTGAATTCAAAAACAGTTCACTTGATTCCTTCCTTGAGAGTAAGGGTATTTCTTTAGTGAGAACACCGCAACAAAATGGAGTCGTTGAAAGAAGAAATAGAACAATTATTGAAGCTGCACGTTCAATGCTCAGCGATTCTCACCTGCCTACTCAGTTTTGGGCAGAAGCTGTCAACACTGCTTGTTTTACGCAAAACAGGTCGCTGATAGTTAAAAGATTCAAAAAGACAGCCTATGAACTCTTTCATGGGAGAAAGCCTTCAATCAGCTTTCTTCACATCTTTGGATGTCAGTGTTTCATACTGAACAATAGAGATGCTCTTGGAAAGTTTGATCCTAAGGCCGATGATGGAATCTTTCTTGGATACTCCTTAGTTTCCAAAGCCTTCAGAGTCTTCAATCGTAGAAGACAAACTGTAGAAGAAACTATTCATGTCACGTTTGACGAATCCCGTTCAGCGAACTCTAAACCGTCCGCTGATACTGAAGAACTGAATCAATGGAAGTTTTCTCATCTTGGTGATTCAGAAGATATTCCCACTCCTCATGCTCATCCAGTAGAAGATGATAGTCCTCCTATCATTCCAAACATACAGAATAGTGAAGCTGAAACATCATGGGTCTCAGCTGTTCCAATAAACACTATACCTACCGCTGAACCAAATGCCTCAGACATTCCATCTATCTCTCAACAATCAGTAAATGAAATGACAAATGCAAGTATTCCTCTCTTAACTGAAACTCCAGAAGTAGCTGAAGCCTCATCTTCAGCTCCTCCAGTTCAAGATGAGTCAGCGACTTATGCTCCGGCTCAGCGATGGACCGTAAATCACCCAATTGATCAAATTCTTGGTGATCCAAACGCTGGTGTTTAGACTCGACGAAGTGCAGGTAATATTTGTTTATTTGTTAACTTTATTTCTCTAACTGAAAGAAAATAGAAGATGCCCTCAAAGATCCAAACTAGGTCAGCGCCATGCAAAAAGAGCTGATTGAATTCGAAAGAAACAAAGTTTGGAAACTTGTTCGGAGACCAACTGATAAAACAGTAATAGGCACTAAATGGGTCTATCGAAACAAGTTGGACGAACATGGTATTGTAACCCGCAACAAAGCTCGTCTTGTTGCTCAGGGATACAGACAAGAAGAAGGTATAGATTATGACGAAACATTTGCTCCAGTAGCAAGACTTGAATCTATTCGTCTATTCTTAGCATATGCTGTACACATGAACTTCAAAGTACATCAGATGGATGTTAAGTCAGCATTTCTGAATGGAAAGCTGAATGAAGAAGTGTATGTGGAACAACCTCCAGGATTCTCAGATTCTAAGCGTCCAGGTTATGTTTATAAACTGGATAAGGCACTTTATAGCTTAAAGCAAGCTCCTCGTGCATGGTATGACACTCTTTCTACTTATCTCCATATTGAAAAATTTGAGCGAGGTAAGATTGACAAAACTCTATTTTTTAGAAAAGTGAAAGGTCATATCATTCTAGTTCAAATATATGTTGATGACATTATATTTGGTTCTACTAACCCTGAGCTTTGTACTCGTTTCGCTGATAGAATGAAAGATGAGTACAAAATGAGCATGATGGGTGAACTAACATATTTCCTTGGTCTTCAGATTAAGCAAACTGAAAAAAGGAACTTTTATCAATCAGGGAAAGTATGTTAAAGATATGCTGAAGAAATTTGATTTAACTCATAGTTCAGCTGTTGATCCAAACCCTCAGTGATTTGATAATGACCCTCTCTTAAATACTTAGTGAAAATTGTAAGTAAACAATATGTATCAGAGTTTCACTATCGCTGATAAGTACTAAGATCTTCCAGTACCGCTGATAGGAACTCTCGCTTTTTAAGTTAAACATTCAGCGAAACTGTTCACCATAAATGCTCTGAGTCTGTTCAGTCATTATGATGATCGCTGATAAGTTAGTTGTTTACTTATGATCCCTGAAGACAAGTTTCACGTCAACAAAGGGTCTACGCTGAAGTCGAAGATCAAGCTCAAGAACCAGCGACAAGTCTCCTAATGAACTGATGCGGATCAGCGAAGACTCAGATTTGTCCACTCAACGTGAAGTATCAAGTACAAGACTTAGCTATCGCTGAACTCTATCATTCGCTGATATGAAATGATAGATCGCTGAATCAATGAAAGCTGATCATGAAGTCCTCCGTACAAAATACTTTTTTCTTATCCACCCTTGCACGACTCCGTACGAAATGTCAGAAAAGAACCTCCGAAAATCTGAAATCGTACAACCACTCTGATACTACACTGTTCATCCATACGGCTACTAAGGTTGTCAACCAAGGTCAATGACATGCAACCAACCAGCTGATGACACGTGTAAAGTATATACTGACTTGCATTAAATGCATGCAGTATATAAAGAGATGAACTCACTTCATTTGAAGTAACTTGCTAACTCTGGACAAGTTCAATCTCTTATCTCAAGATAGGTTATTATTAGTAATTTCCTTATCTCTCTTAGTGCAAGAAACCTTAGTGTCCCAACTTGTTTAGATTTAGGTTTATCCTTAATCTTGTTTCCGCAACAAGCTGTAAATTGTTAATGATTTATCAATAAACAATTTAGAAAAGTAAAATCTGTGTGTTTGTATTCAACCCCCCCCCCCCCCTTCTACAAACTTGTATAGGCCTTCGGGACCAACATCAGCTATGAAAATCCCTATGGCACCACCGCTGACACTTGACAAGGATTCAAAGGGAATACCTGTTAATGTCACGCTGTACCGTGGGATGATCGGCTCTCTCTTGTATCTTACAGCTAGCCGACCCGATATTATTTATGCAACATGTTTGTGTGCACGATATCAAGCTGAACCTATGTTATCTCATATGAAAGCTGTAAAGCGAATCTTTCGATATCTTAAGGGGACAGCGAACCTAGGTCTTTGGTATCCCAAAGATTCAGGATTCGATCTAACCGCCTATTCAGATAGTGATTTTGCAGGTTGCAAAATGGATAGGAAAAGCACCACAGGAGGATGTCAGCTCCTGGGTGGAAAGCTGGTAAGTTGGACAAGTAAAAAGCAAAATTCAGTGTCCACTTCCACAACTGAAGCTGAATATGTAGCTGCTGGAAGCTGTAGTTCTCAAGTCTTGTGGATGAGAAATCAGCTACTAGACTACGATCTTCAGCTCTCCAAAATTCCAATCTATTGCGACAGCACAAGTGCCATCGCTATAGCAAACAATCCAGTACTACATTCAAAGACCAAACATATAGAAATCAGATATCATTTTATCAGAGATCATGTGATGAATGGTGATATAGAACTTCATTTTATCCCAACTGATTATCAGTTAGCTGATTTATGTACCAAACCTCTTGATGATACAAGATTCAACTTTCTCATCAGCAAGCTTGGAATGCTGAACTTTGAAGGATAAAATCTTCAGCGGTTCACATTAATCAGCGATAGGATAAAATCAACTCGTATAATCTATTCAATCATCTTCTCTCTGAATAAAACTTGGTTAAACTGATATCAAGGTATGTTTTCTCTCTCTGACAATCGCATGAAAATGCAAGATTTCAAAACAAAATGCATCGCTGAATATCTCTTCCTTAAACAGCGATATTTTGAAATTTCTTAAAACCTTCACTGATATTTTCATTCAGTGCTTCATGTTTTTCAAAAGAATCCCTGAGTTTTTCTAAACCTCAGAGACAACCAAGAATATGAAAGGACAGTTGTGACGTCATTGCAACGGATAAACCCCGGCACGTTTTCTCTTCCTGACACACGTTTGCACGTGTCGTTCAACTTCCAATCAAATGCAAACACGTGTCCGTGTCATGATGAAAATCTTTTCCCGCTCAAGATTTTCTCTTTCTAAAAATCTCTATATAAACAAATTCTTTGTTTATATTTTTCTTTTACGCGATCTATCTTCCTCCGCAAGAAAGAATTCACTGTTGCATTTGCGCTTTCAAAAACCTCAAGAACTGTTCATCATCTTCTTCATCAAACATCAAGGTTAAATATGTTCTTAGTCATTACCAAATGCGTATAATTTGTTTCTGATCTTTTCTTTGTTTTAACAAGATCAAACAAAAGAACTTCTTAAAATAAAATCATTTTTCTTTCATGATTTTATGAACACAACCATTTCATGGTTGTTCTTCAAGTTTAAATGCGAAAATCTTAAACTTGTTCTTCATTCGTTTCCAGAATCTAATTCTTCATAGAAAACTGGATAACAAGAATAAATGGGTTTTACATTTCGTTTCTTAAAATCAAGAAAAACCCTAATCTTCATTAAGACTTTTCTGTCTGAATGAAATGGATAAAATTTGAACCATCTTAATGGAAAATCTTTCCACATTAAGATAATTCTTATTTGTTAACATCTTTGGTTGAACTGATAATACAGACAAATGGCATCGTCTGACATTCCTGTTACCGCTGAGAACATCTCCGCTGGTTCTGAGGAAGTGGACATCCTCAAGGCTCCTCAAGTCAAGTTTGCCCTTGACAAACTGGATTGGACAAAGGTGAACAACCTCTATGCGCTTTTCGAGTTTCCTCCTCGAAAGCAAGTCACACATCTAGATGATGCTGTGAAATTCCTAAAGAATTGATGCATCTCCACAGCCCTGACCATAACACCTCCTGCTCATCAGCTCTTGCTCTCACAATTCTGGTACTCAGCCAGACACTCTCAACTACCTTCAGCCAAAGACCCCTCCAAAACAATCGATTGCATCCTCTGCGACATCGAATATGGCACCATGAAGATCACCTCTACCATTATTCGCAAAGCTCTCAGCCTTCCCATCGCTACCAAGGAAAAACCTTTCGTTCCCCTCCCTGACCCTAAGAAAAACTCAGACAGGTAAGCCATCATTGCATTTTTCGATGCAATGGGCTATGTATGGGAAATCGGCAGAGACATGAAGGCCGAGAAGAAGATGACGATTATCAAGAAATCGAAAATGCCCAGCGAGATGAATTTCATCTTCGCTCATCTTATCAGCTGCATGACTGCAAAGAGCGGCTCCTCTGACCAAGCCGCTAAACCTCAGCAAGCAATGGGATATGCACTGCTGAAAGGTCTCAACATAGACTGGGCATCGATTATCTATGATGACCTGGTTCTAAGAGTGGACACCGTTGCTGACAGACCTCCATGGGTTCCTTACCCCCGATTCATCAGCGCCATCTTCCAATATGGCCTGAAGGAGAGCTACCCAACTAAAGGTGACTTGAAACTCTCTCAGGTCGGCCCAAAGATACTCGACTTCAAACCAATGGTGAATGAGGTACGTCTTTCTACACTCTTGTCTCTTCTCAACCCTTCTTCTTCTCATTCTGTGGCTCCTTCAGCGACAATACCATCGCTGATACCCTGGCCACAAAATCCTCTCCTTCTAAGAAAAGGAAACATTCTTCTACCCCACTTGGTTCTAAAAGGATCAAGAAAACAAAGGAGCAACCCCGACAATCTCATGCTGAAGACTCCTCAGCTCCTTCTGCAGAGCTGAAGGAACGTTCAGTGGTACGCTCTGCCACACCTGAACAAGCCATCCCTTCAAACCCAACTTCAGCGTCTCTAAACGCTGAGGTTACAAACTTGGAACCTACCCAACCTCCTTCAGTCTCTCAAAAGACTGATGAAGTGATTGTCAGCGAATCCAACGCTGAACTCAGAACCCAACCCCCATTCTTATCCTTCGCTCCTCCCTCCACTCATTTGGTCTCTACTCCAGATCTCGCTGGAGCTGCCATCATTTCTACGGAACCTAAAGTTGATTCTCTAGGAATGATGAAGACAGGACCTGCAGAGCAATCCATGGGCACTTTTGAAGATGACATGGAACTTTTCTCAGGAACCCGTGATTTTGATGAATTCACCAATCCTCCTGCAGGTACACACCAACCCATAAACACTGTGACTAAACCCCAAACTTCTGAGCTTTCCTATGTTCACAAGTATTTATATGTTACAGGTCCTAATTTGGGAGACATCAACGCCTCCTTGAAAGCTGTGGAGACAACGCTGACAGATCTCACCACCACTCTTTCTAATAACTCTACAGCTGTAACAAACGCTGGAGAGAATCTGAACAAGCTGACAACGGTGGTGGAGAAGAAGGCTTCCACAGATGATTTGAAGCAAGTTGATAACACTCTCAGCGACTTCGCCAAGGTGCTCGCTGACATCTACACAGACTACACCTCTCACAAAAATTCAGTTTCATCCATGTCCAGCGAGGTCACATCGTTGAAGACATCGGTTGGACAACTAGAGGGAGATATGTCTGCTGTAAAGACTGACTTAGGCTCTATAAAGACCGATGTTAGTTCGATGAAATCGATGATCGAGCAGCTACTACACAAAGCGAATACTCCTGCTCCTGCGGCGGATCGCACTGAGCTGAAGAAAATCAATCCTGCTATTTCTGGCCTTGAAGACAGAATAGCAAAGATTGAAGTTTGTATAGGTCTCTCTGGCCAAGAAGACAGAGAACCTACCAACGCTGCTGAATCTACCCATTCCTCCCCCAGTCATCATGAAAAAGAGGGGGAGAAGAGCGCTGAAGACCTCTCCAAAATCGCTGAAGACCTTTCCCATGATGAATCTATCAGGGGAGAGAAGGATACTGAAGAAACCAACGCTGGACCTCAGGGAGATGAAAATCCTGAGGAAACCGAGAAGCTCGCCTCTGTATCTGAGGGGGAGCAACTCGAAGAAGAAGCTGATAAAACCGAATCCGAAGCAGAAGATGATGAAGCCGTCGACATCCCTGATGATGAACCATCCTCTTCTCCAAAGAATGATGATGATGATGATGACGAAGATGACGATGACTTCTTTATCGTCAAACCTGCTCCGAAGATCAAAGCTCTTAAGGGAATCTCGATAAATGAACCTTTAGGGGAGCGGACAAAGACAAAGCCCTCAGCCTCTGGAGCTGAGAAAGGCAAAGGCAAAAGCGTCGCTGAAGATGACAATCTGATGATCTTGCTTGAAAAGTCGGTTTGTCAGGTATACTAAACATCTCTCACTCCATCCCTCCTCTATCAGTTCTACTACCCAAGCCTATACACTTGAACCAATTCTCTCTATCCGATTCTACCCAAGTTCTTACTCGTAAGATCGTTGTATTTCAGCTAGTCCTCTCCCCTGTTTGAGGATATCGCTGAAGGCTCCACAACTGCGACTTCACCAATAATACCAGCTGATGCTGAAGAAATAATCCCAGTCTTAGATTTAATCTCTGAGACTGATGAACCAGAAGAACAGCTACTCTCGCACAGAGGCAGACTGTAACACCCGTAATTTTCGGATAGGTCCAATGTCGAATCAGTGTGGAACCGATCTTTAAGAAAAATATGAAAAATAATATTTTGGGTTAAATCCTAGATTTTATGGTCTTGTTGGATGGGGAATTCGAATACGAGTCCAACGGTTCTTTCCGGAGCAAAAACGGAGCTATAACGAAAAAGTTATGGCCAAAACAGTGTTTAAGAGGAAACCGGGCGGCAGTGCCCTGCGCGCATGGTGGCGCATTTTCAGGCGCGCGGAGAGACGCGCAGACCTCTGGGTCAGCTTAAAACACGAACTTAATCCCTCAAACTTCATTTCTTCATATCTCTCTCATTTTAACTCCGATTTTGGCGATTCAAGTTGCTACGGTTCCGATTTTGAGAGCTCTTCAAGGATCTAGAAAGAGTTTTGAAGTTCATAGGAAGATTCAAGGGTGTTTGGTGGTGGTAAGTCTCTCAAATCTCTTTCCTTTCTCTCCCAAAACGTTTTTCCTTTCTCCCTCACAAACCCTAACCGATTTTGGGGGTTTTCTTGGAGATTAATGCGTTCCTTATCTATTTTATTCTATTGATATCATCTATAGATGCAAGAGCAAGTTTCATCCACAACATCACTAGAGATTTTTGGGGTTTTCTAGGTTTTCATCAAAACCTAAGTGGTGAGTTCATCCTCCTAGATTCTATACTTTCATATGAGTTATAAATGTTCCATTGATGATCTCCTAGTGTTTTGTTTCTCCAATTTCGATTTGGATGATTTTGGAGAAGTTAGGTCAAATTGAGGTTTTGGGTATAAATGGAGATTTTGATGGTTGATGTTTAGAGAACAATTCTAAATAGTTAAATGTGGTTATTAATGGTTGGAAAATTATGGATTTAGGTTTTGAAGTTTTGGTTTAAGGATTCATGTGCATCAAAGGAGCATACGTTTGGAGAACTCTAGATTTAGCTTAAATCTAGCAAGGTGAGTTCAAGTTACTTTGCGAAAACTTTGTACATGCTAAAATGAGTATTTTACAAATATGTGTGTGTTTTACTTGAAAAGATATGTGGATGAGTTATTTGGATAATTTAACTCTTTTGAAGTGTTTATCTTCATAAATGTGTAAAATACCCATATTTGGGGCTTTTGGATATTGGGATGGTTAGAAATCATATTTTGTCTTTAAAAAGTTAATTGCTCAAAATGAGGTCTATTTGACAGTTTAATCATTTTAGTGTAATTGATTTTATAAACCATTTGGGAAATACCCGATTTAGTGTCAAGAGTTATTTTGAGAATTGTAAAGGTGTGAATCCTTTTGAGAAAACCCTTTTTGTGTAACCGTGTTGGGTTAATAACGGTTTTGTGGTACTTGTTTACCTAACTGATGTTTAAATGCATTTTATTGCACATTATTGATATTTACATGCTTGGGTGTTTTGGTCATTCCGGGTTGAGCATGTTTTGGTATATTGTGTTGCATTGGATCCATAGGCAAGTGAGTCAGTCTTTTATTTGATGGTCTATCTCTTTGTGCACGAGGAGTGGGCTATGGGGACGCATGGTTTTATGCGTTTGGCCGTGGGGCCACTAACGAGTATGCAATAAGGTCGCCTGTAAGTCCTTGAGGTGTAAATCTACGGGGTATGCAATAAAGACAATCTATTTGGGGCTTGAGGTGTAACTCGTCTAGACTGGATATGCAATAAGGTCGCCTGTAAGTCCTTGAGGTGTAACTCTACGGGGTATGCAATAAAGGCAATCTATTTATGGCTTGAGGTTGTGATGTCTTTATGGCATGGGAACTAAGGTCGGGGCTTGAGTTGTAATCCAGTAACATCACGAGTGACTTAACTTTGTGTGCCCGTCACTTTCGATGGAATCGGGTCTCCCCCGTCACCGAAAGGTGTGGTTTTGGGTATATGTTTTTATCCATATTTTCGGTGACGTACTTTATTTATACGAACTGTATTCATGGTTATTGGCAGGGTTCTATGCTTCATACTTATTGGATGTTTTAAATATTGGAGTTTTGTCCGCATTTATATTCATTGAGTTATTTAATGTCAAAATACGTTTTGAGTGAGTTGGAGTTGGAATTCATTTTAGAAAACGCTTTATACATTTTGGGAAACCTTTCTCCTAGATTTTGTGTACGTTGGAAAATGAGTCATTTATACCCGTTTGGGAAACCCTTTGGAAATAATAATCTTTGTCGCAAACTTTCAACGAAAGATTTATCTAAATCATGACTAAAACTACAACCTTCCGATTTATGATTTTTATGTAGTCATGATAAATTGCTTGAACTCACTAGGCATAAGCCTAACCCTTTTTATTTGTCGGCATGTGCAACAGGCTCAGGTTGGGATAGCTCTAGCTACATTATGAAGTGTCGAGTGCCAGTAGTGTGCACGAGAGGTGAATTGTTTAGTGAAATCTTCCGCATGTGTTTGGGATTAGCAACTTATACTTGGATTAAGTAACACCCGATGTGGTTTTAGTTTTATAGTAAGATTTTGGACTATAAAATGTTGAGATTAATTATAGACTTTCATTTGAGGTATTTCACCTAATGTATTATAGGAATAAATCCTATTGTCTCGTATGTAATATCAAAATTTTAATTAGTTGCTCGTTCCAAATTCGAGGGTGTTACAAGTTGGTATCAGAGCATAAGTTTGAGAGATTTAGGTGTTGATTTTGGATACCTAGACTCAAACTAGCATTTTTTTTAAGAAAATGAGAGTGAAATTCACCTTTAGGCACTTTAATATAGGATGTTTCGAGGTCGATGAATGTTGTTAGAAATGAGAAACACGTCAAGAGTAACAAGGATAATCATGTACAGTGCGGTCATAGTGACTCCTGGCCAGTGTCATGGTGAACCTACTAGTACATGTGCATACTTGAATTACTTTAATGTGATGATCGTTGGGGTAGTAAAGGAGGTACTAAGCTAGTAGTCGTTGGAATAGATGAACGATTTTAGTATTAGTCACTTAGAGTGACGATAAGCATGATGTTTGCTTTAAGTAGACCGTTTTGGGTCAAGATTGATGGTTGAACTAGATCCATAGGCTGATTGAGCCGACTTTGATTTGGGGAAAAACCGTAAAGTTAATTGATGTAATTCCCAACTTGCCTTAAGAGGTTAAAGCATCCGGATGACAATAGTGGACCGGAGAGATTTGGAAGGGTATGAGTTGAGATGTTGAATGCCGACTAAGTCATGCACAAAGTTCATTTTGAAAATAAATTGCATCAACTATTTCTTGTGTTTCCAATCCTTACATGGATTGTGTTATGAATTTTGAGAAATGTTTAGCACACACACAAGATTTCAAATCATGGTTTTGAACGTACATGAAACCGTTTTATTGCAGGAGTTGCAAACTCCGACGGGATTTGTTTTGCCTTATTTCATTGTTGTTCAACATTCGTTTTGGGTGTAATGACAATCATATTTTTATGATGTTAAGATGTTAGGCAAGTAACTACGACTTGTGACTTTAACATTGGATCTCCTCCACATATGTTAGAGTTTGGACGGAAAATTATTTTCCACTATGTCTATGTAAAGTTATTTTGGGAATTTGTTTAATATGAGTTTGTTAAATGGTGTCGTTTATATGGTATTACCATGGAAAGGGATTTTTGGGATTTTGGCGTCTCATTTGTGATTTTGCTTATAGCAATTTGGCTTTGGAAGCATGCTGTTTAGCGCCATTTTGTTGACTTGGAGTCATTGAGTTCGTTGAATTTCATGGAGTTTTGTTGTACGACGTTTTGTGTCGTGTGAGTACAATTTTACAATGTGCATACTCTAATTGCTTATGTGAAAAGTTTACGAGTTTTGGTTGGGCATTCGGTCCCACTCGAGTTGTGTTGAGAAAAGTTAATTTTATGCCATAAGGCGACTAAGAAGAAATGAGTTTGGAACTCTAGTGTCGCGTAACTTTTCTTTCAAAAGTTTGTGTTATTAAGTATTTCGTTGCAAATAGTTCAATGTATGGATTGATTTATACGTGACATAAGTGATGCATGAAATAACGTTTTTGGCGACATTTCATAATAATTTGCTTGGTGCTCCTTCGGTCAGTTAAATGTTTTATTATCATTTTCATGTAAATGCGTTATATCGAATTAGGGGTATGCATAGCTTGGTAACTTTTGGTTCTCGACACTTTGATAAACGAGTCGTGCATGAAAATGTTTTATTAACTCATTATATAAATGATGGCCATTTGGTCAAAGGGAGGTTTGGTGTTGTGGAAATCATGCATAGTTTGCAATATTTTACCTTTTGAAAACACAAAGGTGGGAGTCGTTGACATTTGGTCAACTTTGATTCGAGGAACGTTTTGGAAAATTGTAAACCTTTGGTTATAAAGAAATATATATTTTGGATATTTTAACAGGTAAACTTTTAAGCATCAACGTTTTACCGTTCTATGATTCTAGTACGAAACTTTGAGTAAAATGCTCGTGTTAAAGATTTTAGAAAACTTGTTTGTATAAAATTATGATGCGTGGAATTCTTATGTTTTGAACATTGATGCGCACCGTTGGTGCAATTTGGAATTTGAAAATAGGTTTGAACCCTTTTTGGTGTCAATAAATTATTAACACTAATTTCCTCGTATGTTTTGGAAAAACGCATTGTTGTGTGCAAGTTTGCCAAAAATTTTTTTTATTCAAATGTCATTATAGGACCGGATGAGAAATTTTGGGAAATCAATTTAAAGAATTTCATCTCTTGAAATTTTGGTGTGAGTTATTTGATGCATGTTATTTCGTTTCAAGAAAATTTTAATGGAAGAGTTACAAGCTTGCATGCCTACCCCCAATGTGAGGTTTTAAGATGTTTTAGTCGATATCTTCGAGTGGTGGAAACGCGTGGGTTTTGTTTTAAATATGAAATTTGCACGAGTCATTTTGTGTTTTGACTAAGGTGTAATTATGAATCATTTCATCGTTTTTATGCAATAAACTAACGCGCGCAAATTTGATTGGTAAATCTTGTTCCAGGCCATTTTATGGTTAGAAAAGAAATTTTGGGAGTCAAATGTCGTTTGGACTTCTTTTGAAATACGTGCACACCTTTTGTTGCACCCCGTCTAAGGTAGAGCAGTCACTTTACATGCATGTCATGAGTCAATCCATACTAGAACCGTGGCGGTTCATTTTAAATAAATTGTTTGTTACGCTTTTGCGTTTTGTGGGTAAATTGAACTACAATGGAATAATCTTCAACATGATTTTCATACGTGGGACGAGCGTGTCCATTTTTGCGTAACTACCGAATTAACGATAGTAGTTTTCTATGCGTACGATTTATTTGATATGAAAATCTTTACGTTGAAATTTTGTGAATGGTTTTGATTAGTTGGCATATTTATTGAATAACACACTTGAAAACCTTGAACTCGTTAGGACCTTGGAAAGGGTAAGTAACCCAGTTAAGGGTAAATGCGTGTAGCACTTCGACGGTGGAAGGTTGGGTATTCCACGCGTGTGGGTATTATAGGTCGGATGATATCGGTAGCAAAATCAATGTGTTTGTGGTAATTGGAGGGTTAGACTTGCGGTATCGCATTTCGAGGTTGGTGTAGCCGTTTTGTGGACAACCTTAGTTTTGTGGAAACACTCAGTAAACGGAACTCATGTGTGGAGTCATGTTAGAGTTCAAAGCTTGGTGATATAACTAGGTGTCAACCTTTGTGGGCTTAAGGTCGGAAACCGTTAGTGTAATCGGGGGATTGTAGCTGATTTTTAAAGAAGGATGGTAATGGTAGTAGTAACCTTAAGACACTCAATTGTGATCAGTGGTTTTGGTGGAATAACCTTCGTGTATGGTTACAGAACCTGTCGGTTTAATGATTGATGTTGGGATGGATTCTTGGAGTCTATTAGAACTCGTTGGATGTAGATGGCAATTAATGGTAGGAATAATCAGAATTGAAGATTCTGTTGGGTTCGTTAGTGAACAAACCTTGGAGTGATTTAGAGCTTGAAACTGAAATCGAGATGTATGGAACATCTAAGGTTGGGAGACAACTGAAGTTGTCTGACTAGGAATTAATTCCAGTTGTCGGAGTGTTCTCCCGGACATAAGTACAGTGTACGTGAAGGGGCTTTGTTGATAAGCAATTGTTCGAGGATTTCTTTTTATAGACTGTGTGGAGGAAATTTAGATTCCAGTTAGGAATTGATGAATTATGGTCGACAGTAAATCGGTTGGCTTTGGATTGTAAAATAAGTAGATTTCGAGGACGAAATCATCCTAAGGTTGGGAGGATTGTAACACCCGTAATTTTCGGATAGGTCCAATGTCGAATCAGTGTGGAACCGATCTATAAGAAAATTATGAAAAATAATATTTGGGTTAAATCCTAGATTTTATGGTCTTGTTGGATGGGGAATTCGAATACGAGTCCAACGGTTCTTTCCGGAGCAAACACGGAGCTATAACGAAAAACGTTATGGCCAAAACAGTGTTTAAGAGGAAACCGGGCGGCAGTGCCCTGCACGCATAGTGGCGCGTTTTCAGGCGCGCGGAGAGACGCGCAGACCTCTGGGTCAGCTTAAAACACGAACTTAATCCCTCAAACTTCATTTCTTCATATCTCTCTCATTTTAACTCCGATTTTGGCGATTCAAGTTGCTACGGTTCCGATTTTGAGAGCTCTTCAAGGATCTAGAAAGAGTTTTGAAGTTCATAGGAAGATTCAAGGGTGTTTGGTGGTGGTAAGTCTCTCAAATCTCTTTCCTTTCTCTCCCAAAACGTTTTCCCTTTCTCCCTCACAAACCCTAACCGATTTTGGGGGTTTTCTTGGAGATTAATGCGTTCCTTATCCATTTTATTCTATTGATATCATCTATAGATGCAAGAGCAAGTTTCATCCACAACATCACTAGAGATTTTTTGGGTTTTCTAGGTTTTCATCAAAACCTAAGTGGTGAGTTCATCCTCCTAGATTCTATACTTTCATATGAGTTATAAATGTTCCATTGATGATCTCCTAGTGTTTTGTTTCTCCAATTTCGATTTGGATGATTTTGGAGAAGTTAGGTCAAATTGAGGTTTTGGGTATAAATGGAGATTTTGATGGTTGATGTTTAGAGAACAATTCTAAATAGTTAAATGTGGTTATTAATGGTTGGAAAATTATGGATTTAGGTTTTGAAGTTTTGGTTTAAGGATTCATGTGCATCAAAGGAGCATACGTTTGGAGAACTCTAGATTTAGCTTAAATCTAGCAAGGTGAGTTCAAGTTACTTTGCGAAAACTTTGTACATGCCAAAATGAGTATTTTACAAATATGTGTGTGTTTTACTTGAAAAGATATGTGGATGAGTTATTTGGATAATTTAACTCTTTTGAAGTGTTTATCTTCATAAATGTGTAAAATACCCATATTTGGGGCTTTTGGATATTGGGATGGTTAGAAATCATATTTTGTCTTTAAAAAGTTAATTGCTCAAAATGAGGTCTATTTGACAGTTTAATCATTTTAGTGTAATTGATTTTATACCATTTGGGAAATACCCGATTTAGTGTCAAGAGTTATTTTGAGAATTGTAAAGGTGTGAATCCTTTTGAGAAAACCCTTTTTGTGTAACCGTGTTGGGTTAATAACGGTTTTGTGGTACTTGTTTACCTAACTGATGTTTAAATGCATTTTATTGCACATTATTGATATTTACATGCTTGGGTGTTTTGGTCATTCCGGGTTGAGCATGTTTTGGTAGACTGTGTTGCATTGGATCCATAGGCAAGTGAGTCAGTCTTTTATTTGATGGTCTATCTCTTTGTGCACGAGGAGTAGGCTATGCGGACGCATGGTTTTATGCGTTTGGTTGTGGGGCTACTAACGAGTATGCAATAAGGTCGCCTGTAAGTCCTTGAGGTGTAACTCTACGGGGTATGCAATAAAGGCAATCTATTTGGGGCTTGAGGTGTAACTCGTCTAGACTGGATATGCAATAAGGTCGCATGTAAGTCCTTGAGGTGTAACTCTACGGGGTATGCAATAAAGGCAATCTATTTATAGCTTGAGGTTGTGATGTCTTTATGGCATGGGAACTAAGGTCAGGGCTTGAGGTGTAATCCAGTAACATCACGAGTGACTTAACTTTGTGTGCCCGTCACTTTCGATGGAATTGGGTCTCCCCCGTCACCGAAAGGTGTGGTTTTGGGTATATGTTTTTATCCATATTTTCGGTGACGTACTTTATTTATACGAACTGTATTCATGGTTATTGGCAGGGTTCTATGCTTCATACTTATTGGATGTTTTAAATATTGGAGTTTTGTCCGCATTTATATTCATTGAGTTATTTAATGTCAAAATACGTTTTGAGTGAGTTGGAGTTGGAATTCATTTTAGAAAACGCTTTATACATTTTGGGAAACCTTTCTCCTAGATTTTGTGTACGTTGGAAAATGAGTCATTTATACCCGTTTGGGAAACCCTTTGGAAATAATAATCTTTGTCGCAAACTTTCAACGAAAGATTTATCTAAATCATGACTAAAACTACAACCTTCCGATTTATGATTTTTATGTAGTCATGATAAATTGCTTGAACTCACTAGGCGTAAGCCTAACCCTTTTTATTTGTCGGCATGTGCAACAGGCTCAGGTTGGGATAGCTCTAGCTACATTATGAAGTGGCGAGTGCCAGTAGTGTGCACGAGAGGTGAATTGTTTAGTGAAATCTTCCGCATGTGTTTGGGATTAGCAACTTATACTTGGATTAAGTAACACCCGATGTGGTTTTTGTTTTATAGTAAGATTTTGGACTATAAAATGTTGAGATTAATTATAGACTTTCATTTGAGGTATTTCACCTAATGTATTATAGGAATAAATCCTATTGTCTCGGATGTAATATCAAAATTTTAATTAGTTGCTCGTTCCAAATTCGAGGGTGTTACACAGACCTTCCTTAGCTCCTCAAAAGCGAAGTGAAGAGGATCAGAAAAGAAGAGATGAGATAATAAAGCGATTCGAGGATCAACGAATCATTCTGAGGCGTGATCAACTTCCTTCAGTTCCTCCAAAGTTCAGGATTTCCAAAAAGGAATACAAGGAACACCTCAGAGCTGAACGCCTAATCGCTGAAAGAAAGGAAGCTGAAGAAAAAGACAGAGAATACGCCATCCAGCTTTCTAAACGATCATTAAAAGACCCCAAGCTGAAAAGAGTTCCCATTGATGTTCAACGTCAGCTCTGGGAAAACGCCAAGAAGATAACTGAAGAAAAGAGAACTGTGTCTCAGTCAACTTTAGCCTGGTGCAAAGAAAAGGTCAACTACAGACTCTCTCCTGCCAAAATCAACAAGGTATTCATCTCTGGAAGAACAACCCTTGTTTCAATCGCTGAAGTCGAGATATTCAGAGAAGATAAGAAGTACGAAAAATTCTATGCTGAAGCCATAACGAAGTACGGTCTCTCTGAATGGTTGGAGATCAGGTTAGCCATCCAGAAGTCCAAGTCGAAGTACAAGGAACATGTTGAAAAGCTGATCAACAAACAAATCGACTTAGTCTACTCCTGTGTGGATATTCCTCCTCATCCTCCTCTCGAAAGTCAGAAAAGAAAGGCCTCAGCGAAGAAGAAGAAGAAATCTATATCTTCAATTGATGGCCATGTCATACGAAATGAAACAGGTATTGGTTTTTCACGTGCTGAAGTCCTTGGTCCTGATCCTGATCTTTCCATGCTTGACACATCTCTTTCTCCTGGTGAGACTTTCATCCCTGGCAAAGTCATAAGCGAACCCTACGGGATATTTTTCCATGACTACGATGGTGGAAAGCATTTTCAACGCATCTCTGAACTTCACATCACTCCCATCGAACAGCTGAGAGATCTCATCTACTGGTGTGACTTCAGGAATGACCCTCAGGCACGACATCTGAAACCCTTGATTTTTTAAGAAGTGCTGATCAAGGAGAAGTACGGTTGTGATGTTTGATTTGGCAATGATAACGTGGCCCCGATCATGGGCTATGGCGACCTAGTTCAGGACAACCTCACGATCAAGCGTGTGTCCTACGTTGAAGATTTTGTTCACAACCTCTTCAGCATCGACCAGTTTTGTGACAAGAATCTTGAAGTCAGATTCAAGTCGAGGAGATGCAGTATTCGTGATGACGAGGGAACGGAGTCCTCGCTGGTACTCGACGGACGAACCTCTACACCATCAATCTTGTCGCCGTAAAGACCAACAAAGTTGTATGGCTTATGTCCAAATCCACTACTCAACAGAAGTGGTTGTGGCATAGACGGCTCTCACATTTGAACTTCAAGAACATCAATAACCTGGTGTTGGGTGGACTCGTCAAGGGTATGCCAGAACTAAAGTTTGCAAAGGAACATCTCTGCTCCGCATGCGAGATGGGGAAGATGAAGAAGGTTTCTCACAAGCCGAAGCCGGTTCCAAGCACGTCAAGACCTTTAGAGCTAATCCACATGGATCTCTACGGCCCAATGCGCGTACAAAGCATAAGCCACAAGAAGTATGTATTGGTAATGGTGGACGACTACTCAAGATACACTTGGGTCAAGTTCCTACGTTCAAAGGACGAGACTCCTGGTGTTATAGTCAACCACATCAGCCGGAATTTCGCAAAACTTCTCGGCAGCCAGAACTCCACAACAGAACGGCGTGGTGGAACGACGCAACCGCACCTTGGTGGAAGCAGCACGCACCATGCTGACTCAGTACAGACTTCCAATGTTCTTATGGGTCAAAGCCATCGCAACAGTGTGCTACACACAGAATAGGTCCATCGTCTACAAGCGCTTCAACAAGACGCCATACAAGGTCATCAACAAACGCACACCCAACATCAGCTACTTTCACGCGTTCGGGTGCAAGTGCTTCATGCTGAACGATAAGGATGATCTCAGCAAGCTCAAGCTGAAGGCGGACAAAGGGATTTTTATCGGCTATTCTACATCTTCCAAAGCATATCGAGTCTACAACAAGAGGACGAAGAGCGTGATTGAGAGTATAAATGTGACCATCGACGAATTGGTCGATTTGGCTTCTGGACATAACAGTTCAGATCATGTGCTTACTGGAGTGTTTGCTTCTGATCACTCTAGATCGGAACCCAAGCATACAACAATAGATCCTTCGCCATCCAATACGTCAAAATCACAACCATCTGAGTTAGATCTACTGTTTGAAAATTTTTATAATGATTTTTATCTTCCCTAAGTTTCTACTGATGCTTCTTTGAATGCAGATGGAGCTATAGTGGTGTCGACCCACATCTCCGGTCCTCCACCAACCCCCAACGTAACATCCTCAGAGGACTCGCCCACTTCACATGTGTTAGCGGCGACGCCATCATCAAGTACAGCAACGGTGACCGCGACTCCATCACTAGTGGTTCAACCCACTCCGTCTTCCCCCGGAACAAGCAACAGTTCTGATGCAACTGCTGAATCTTTGTCAACTGCTATTGTGACCTCACCCGCGTCTGCCAACCGCCTACATCCGGTTCCATCCCTAGAAGCGGTTCAGAACCAACCCCTAGGGTCCTACATCGATGCTAACAATTCAGAACCTCTCGCGGACCCGCTACCTCACATGCGGAAGTGGACTCGAGCGCACCCCCCTAAGAAAATTATTGGAGATCCGTCCGCTCCTGTTCAAACTAGAGCAACGACGGGAACTGAAGACGAAACCGCCCCTACACTTCTGAGCAATACTCAAAAACGGGCGGCGACGGGAAATGAGTGCCTCTTCTCCATTTTCATGAGCAATATCGAACCAGCGACGGTTAAAGATGCCTTACACGACCCGGACTGGATAATGGCCATTGATAGGGTTATTTATTTAACCCTATTATAGCTATATAATTCCAATTTTTGAGCCATTTTGTTATCCCATTGAGTCAAGTTTAATTAATTTTAGTATCTTTTCCGTAAAATAAATAATTTATGCCCTTGGGTAGTAAGTTGGCCAAAAACAAATAAAATCACATGAAAATAAATTCAAAAATGCTTATTTTACACTTTATGTATTTTAGGTTGCGGAAAGACGGTCTTTTGGAGCTCTACAATTAAGAAGATTGCGGATAGCAAACTTTTGGGACGAAACCGAAGACTCCAACTTTTGAAGACCGGGCTTGATTTTTGCGGATCATCTCTAACTTAGGCCGATTTTTGTGTATTTCTTGGGCCGCCCGAACAACCTTTGTGGACCGAAGTTATAGGCAAAACAAACAAAGAGCATGGGCTGTGGACTAACGATTTTGTGGGCTGCTCTCGGCCCTAATGCTCTCGGCCAATGGATCTCTTGATCCATGGGTATGACCCATGGGTTGTCCCCTTCTCCAAGTAGTTGTATTTCTATATATATGCATGCTATGTAACTCAACAAAAGACCACTTGATACATTTAGTCACTAGTGCTTAATTATAGTTAGTGAGCCTAGAGCCGGTTTCTAAAACCGAGGCTCTTGCTCACGGTTTGAACCAACCGGGTTCAACCTATAGTTAGCTTCCGTTACGATATCTATAATCTTCGTTTTGGTTACGTATTGGTTTCATAGTTACTTTTATTACAATCTCGTTTCGTTTAATCTCGTTACTAACCGATCGCATTTACTTTCCTATAATCTTTTCAATTTCGCACATTTCCTTTATGCATTTACGGTTTTTGTTAACTTGCTCTTAATCTTACTTAATTTCAATACTCACGCTTTGAGTTGTCAATTGCATCAATTTCCTTAACTTGCTATTAATCTCGTTTTGTTTCATTGCTCACGGTTTTTAGTTACTTGTTGCTAACGCTTTTCTCCTCCCTTAAAACTCACGGTTTAGTTAGTTAATTGTTACTAATCTCTATCTCCTTAAAACTCACGGTTTGGTTTGTTACTTGTTGCTAAGTAGATGTTGTAATTCAATACCTTGTTTAGTTAATCATTTTAAACTCTCGTCGTTAATCTCATTTTAGTTAATTTTCGGGCTTTTTAAGTAACCAAATCCATAGCTTAACGGTTGGAATTTATTCGAAACGTAACTGGTGGTGGTTCACTTAAGGGTTCCTTCCATTTTAAGTTTTACATTTAAAACAAGATTTTCCACCTAATTTTCAAGCTGTCGTTAACTTCTCATTAGATTAACCCATCGTTACTTGCATAACAAGTTACGTACTTTTATTGCTATTTATGTGTTGTCCATATCCATTATTTGCTTTCCAAATTTACTCATCATTTATAATTAGAAACCGAACGATGATGGGCTAAGCGTCCTAGTTCGGGGTATAAAGTGAAGTTGGGACCGAGACTGATAATTAAATTGAGAGGTGTCGCGTACTGCATGATTGTCCAAGGTTATTTAAATCAATGTTATATTTTATGGTGTATCACAATTGACCA
The DNA here is from genome assembly GCA_033807775.1 of Saussurea involucrata. Taxonomy (NCBI): domain Eukaryota; kingdom Viridiplantae; phylum Streptophyta; class Magnoliopsida; order Asterales; family Asteraceae; genus Saussurea; species Saussurea involucrata. The sequence goes on along the minus strand of CM066320.1, from coordinate 39,463,415 downwards.
ATTGACATCCGGTACGTTGTATCATAAAATAGTCGACACTTGAGATAACCAAGGAATGCAGTCTCATCGTTATATTTAATTATCAATATCATCCCAACGGATCTTTATACCCTGTGCTTCTTTTTATAACTGATTTCTGTCATTAGTTGTTAATCACGCCTCCAAAATATTGTTTTCGAATTCGCCATCTGAAACTCGCTTTTACAAACTGGACTTTTAAAGAGAAACTTTTCCACGTTTCCCTGTGGGTTCGATACCGGTACTTTGTACCACTATTACTTGTTTTGAGACGATAATAGACTAAGATGTATACTTGCGTCAAGGTTTATTTATTACCAATTTTTAAGGATATAGTCTAACCGATAACAAGTTTCTGGCTATATATTTAAAGGGATATCTAAGTCCTCATCAAGTTTTTGGCGCCGTTGCCGGGGATCGTACCCGGGTCACCCGCGTGACAGGCGGGAATACTTACCACTATACTACAACGATGTATGAACATTATTCTTCGTCCGACAATGAGGATGATGCTCCGCCGTTTTTCAACCATGATGGGAAACCTAATAATAATGAAGTCCCAGAAAACCAGCCAATTAATAATATTGATGATGAGGAACAAAACATTTTTCGGTTGGCCAATTCCAAAGACGGTGGTATTATGTCTTACGTTGTTCCTGTTTTAACTCAGTTACATTCAAGAATTCTCAAACTAACTTTGCAAACCCATCATTTTGAGTTGAAACCAATAATGTTTCATATGTTACAAACCAACGGTCAATACGCTGATATGGCAACAGAAGATCCTCATTCCCACTTACGGTCTTTCATGGAAATTACAGATTCTTTTAAGATTCCTGGAGTTGAAGATGATGCACTAAAATTAAAACTATTTCCATATTCTTTAAGAGGTAGTGCAAGATCTTGGTACAACTCCTTGAAGCCAGATTCTATAGTTACATGGGCCCAAATGGCTGAGAAATTTTTTAAAAAATATTTTCCACCCACAAGGAATGCTAAGTCCAGAAATGCAATCTGTACTTTTAGACAAATGGATGATGAGGCAGTTCCTGATGCATGGGATAGGTACAAGGAGCTTTTGAGAAAATGCCCTCATCATGGCATTCTGTACTGCATATAGCTAGAGACGTTTACAGTGGTTTAAATATTATTGCAAAACAAATGCTCGACGCTACTGCAAACGGAGCTTTTACCTCGTGTACCTATAATGAAGGATATGACATCCTTGAAAGAATTTCTAACAACAATGGTCAATGGGCTGATCCACGTGCATTACCAACTAGAAGGACAACAAGAGTGCAAGATCCCGATGCTTACGCATTAATATCTACACACAGTTAAGTGACATGGCATCTTTGATTAAAAACCTTAATGTTGTGACACTCAACCATGTTGCACCACCTCCTACTGTCCAGTCTATACAGTGCACATACTGTGGTGATGGCCATAATTTTGAACATTGTCCTAGAAATCCTGAACGTATCAACTACGTTTGTCATAATAATCATAATAATAATAATAATAATAACAACAACAACGGAGGTCCCTTTTCTTAAACTTTCAACCCTGAGTGGAGGAACCATCCTAACTTTTCATGGCACAGTCCATCTTTAAATCCACCACCACCAAAATTGTAAGGTCAAAACCAACAATTTCAGCACCGACCTCAAAATAACCAGCACACAAATTCTCAAAACAATCAACATGCTTTTCAAAAGTCAAACCATCATGCCGAGTCATCTACTTCCTTGGAAGCCATGATGAAGGGATTCATGTCCCAAACTCAAGCATCCATTAAAAATCTGGAGACCCAAATGGGTCAAATGGCTTTGGAACTGAGGAAACGTCCTCTCGGTTCATTGCCTAGTGATACTGAAACACCCCCAAGAATCGGAAAAGAGCATGTAAAAGCTGTAACTTTGAGGAGTGGTAAGGATTTGCCAGAAAATTTACAAAAAGATTTTAAAAACCCAAACAAAGCAGAGCCAGAAAAAAAAACACAGTCTCAAGCCCTGCTCAGTCTAGTGGAAATATTAAGCCAGATAACATCATTGTGCCCAATAGTTCCACTACCATTCCTACTATCCCACTGTTAATCCCGGATGAACCCAAGATAGATTCACAAACCAAAGAAAATCCTGTTGTGGATATGTCACAAGTTGGTGACAATCCCAAAGTACCTAGTGATATTAGGAAAGACAACACCTTACCATCAACACCAGCACCTACTCTTCAAAAGACTACACCTCCTACTACAGTTCCTCTTTACATTCCTTATCCTCAAAGAATGAGAAATGAGAAATAGCAATTGCAATTCAAAAAGTTTTTAGATGTTTTTAAATAGTTGCATATAAACATACCTTTGGTTGAAGCCATTGAACAAATGCCAACCTATGCAAAAGTTTTTGAAACACATTTTGAGCAAAAAGAAAAAGTTGAATGAGTATGAGACTGTAGCTCTGACTAAAGGTTGTAGTGCTATGTTGTCCAACAAAGTCCCTCCAAAGATGAAAGATGTTAGCTCCAAATATTCATAATATTAGAAGTATTGAAAAATAGGCCAAGTATGAAAGACTTCCACAAAAGCTCTGCGGTGTCCCACAGAAGCTCTGCCGAAGTGAGCAAGATCATTTAAGGAACACCAAGACCCAAGAAAGACAGAATACTACAAACAAAGGATCGAAGAAGGATCTACAGAAGGATGCTCACAACGGACCGAGCCGCAGAACCTCTGTCATCCTTGACAGAGCCTCTGCGGTTCAGACTAAAGACTTGGAAGATATTTATAATATCATGCCACTGTTACAGGAATATCTTACCACTGTTACAGAAATATCTTGCTACTGTTCCAGGGTCCGTTCATCAACTTGTACAAGGCATGGTCCGACAACAAACACGTGTCAAACTCTGATAGGAAACCTTACAAGTTGATATTAGCGCATTTAATGCATGCAGGTTTCCAACTGTTCATGCCATCCCTTCTTTGCTGTAGCAATAGTCCTTTTGTCTAGATTAGATCTTTTGTAGTAGTATAAAAGGAAGACTCATGTTGAGTTCTTCCTCACCAATCAACGAATACACACACAACACTCAAAAACACTTGCACACAGTTAACGTCAAATCTGTTCTTAGTGTTCTTAATCAAATACAGTAATCTTTGAGATATTCATCTGTTCATCATATACTGTTTATTTGGTATTTTGTGTTGTTTCTATATCTGTTAGTTCTTCAAATACGCTTCCGCAACACATCTTATTTGAACTAATAGATTAGATAATCTTTGTTAATCAAATACGGGAAACAACAATTGGTATCAGAGCAAAGCATGGTTTTAAATATCAAGCGCTCCTCGTTTAACAAGATTATTGGTAGAAACGTGGTCTGATTTTAACCTGTTATTCATTCCTTCAAACAGATTCTATTGTTCAACCATTTTTTTCGATTTATTCGATATTTGGAAAATCTAGAGAAACTGTTTCTTTAGTTAAAACTCCATTAAAGTGCACTCTCGAGAGCTTCCAAACCCAGAAAATCTTTCCAGATTATTCTTTCGTACTTCTCCGTATCATATCTTATTCTGAAACTTTCTACTCTTAAAATGATAAGCGCACAATATTTTTTCACAGCTGGTTCATTAACCAAACCACCATCTCTTCTACGAAATGAGTATCCTCAGTGGAAAATACGAATGATCCACTTCTTTGAGGGTACTGATAAAGAGCTCGTACAATACCTTTATAATCCTCCTCATGTCCCTATGTTAAAAGTACCTCGTGTACCAGCTACAGCTGACACTCCTGAAATCCCTGAGCATCAAAAACCTAAAACCAGGGATGGTTGGTCAGATCAAGATAAGGAAAAAGATGAACTCGCGCAGAAAACAAAAAGAATTCTGATCATGGCAATCCCCAACGATCTCTTCCAATCTTTAGATGCATGCGAATCTTCGTATGATCTTTGGAAAGAACTGGAGAAACAACTTAAAGGGGGAGCTAAAACTCAGAAAAACCGAAGGGCTCAATACATAAACGAATATTACTCTTTTAAAGCCCTGACAAATGAATCTCTGCAAACAACGTATGACAGGTTCAACTCTCTGATCAATAACTGCAAGAAGTTCGGCATCCACAGAACTTTTGAAGAGAATAACGTCATGTTTCTCAAAAGTCTGAACGAAGAATGGCTCCAGTTATCCATGTCTCTATAAACCAATCAAGATTTAGATTCCTGGACTCTTTCAGATCTCTACGGAACATTAGCTGGTCAAGAGCCTCAAATAGCACAAACAAAGACACTAACCATTGCACCTCTTGCTTTGGTTGGCAAATCTACAGAAGACAAAGAGAGGCCGATGAAAGAAAGAGCGACAGAGGAAAAGAAGAAGGAGAAAAAGAAAAAGATGGTTGTAGTTGACAGCGAAGATGAAGAGATTGTGGAAGAGGGAGAAATAACTCTAGCATCAATAGCAACATCCTTAGCTCTATTGACAAGAGAATTCAAGGGAAACCAAAAGAGTTCTGGAAATGATAGATATGGCAGAGATAATAGAGAAAGAAGAGAAGATCGAAATAGAAGGGATCAAGGAAGAAGAGAAGAATCAGCTGACCGACAGAGGTCAGAAGACAGAAGCAACGACCAACAGAGGTCGAGTGAAAGATACAACAGACGAAATGACCGACAGAGGTCAGATGACAAGGCAAGCTACACACCACAAGAATGCTACAAGTGTGGTAAGCCTGGTCATTATGCAAATGAATGCAGATCGGAAAAAGGTGGTGACCGACAGAAGTCCGACGATCGTGCTTGTAATACTTCCTAGAACCAAGGTTGCTACAACTGCAGGAAGCCAGGCCACTTTGCAAATGAATGCAGAAGAAGGCAAAATCGCCCACGGAAGGACTCAGCTTTTTACAAAAAAAAAAGCTGAGTATTATGCTCAAAAATCACTCATGGCGAACAAAGTAGTGAACAAGGAAGATTGGGAGTCAGATACAACCTCTGATGATGAATACACCAACAATGCCTTGTTATGTGGCATGGCAGAAATCAGCTCCGACTCTGACACTGAGGTATCTACTTCAAACTCCACCTCTAGTACAACAGAAGTTGATTTACTTATAATTAAAACTGAGAATATTGAACTGAAAAAGACTTGTGATGATATTCAGAAAAAGCTCACTTTTTATGAAAGAGAAGCTAGACTTCTAACTGAAGAAAAAGCAAAAAATTGCAAAGAAAAGGAAGAATTAGAAGCACACTGGAACAAAAATCTATTTCCTTTAAAAGAGAGAATTTATGAATTAAATACATCTTTAAAATGCAAAACAAAAGAACTTTCAGATTCTGAGAGCGACAGACTAAACATTTTAGCTCTTAAGGATTATTTTCAAAAGGAAAGAGAAGTCCTTTGGCAAGATCTACTTATAAGAGTTGTTTTAATTAAAAATTATCGTGATGCACAAAAGGTATATGAGAAAATAAATACTCAAATAGGAAAGCGAGGTATTGGGTACAGTGATATTAATCAAGGTACAGAAAACAAAAAGAATAAACCTCTGTCATCTCTATTTGCTGTAGGAAAAATCAACAAACCTAATTTTCCAAACTTAATCTCTGTAAGTAAGAGAGTAAGAGTCTCTGGGGAACCTCACTTAAGGAAACCCATGAAGATGATAAATGTATGGTTTGAAAACACAGATTTATCACCTTCAACCTCTGTCACAAGAGGATCCAAACCAAAGAGATATCTGAAAACTCAAGATCAGATAGGAATCTTCAAGTTTGGTAAACCAGAGACTAAAACTCAAGTTGCCTTCGTCTGCACAATAGATTATGAAAAGAAATTATCTGCAGAAGCACTTGAGTTCAAACCAATCTTTTCAGAAGAAAAACTAAAAAATATAATTGAAAAAGAAATAATGGAAATTGGGAAAACAGATATTTTGAAAAATCTTTGTACACCTTATGCAGATCAAAAACTCTCTAAAGAGATCTTATCAGACACCTCTGTTGACTTAGAAAATAATTTTTCAGATGAAGAAAGCAAGTATGACACATGCTCGGAAAGTCCAGCTTCTGTCGAAAGAAATATTGATGACTCAACCTCTGTATATGAGGACGATTCATCATCTGACGAATCAGATGCTGACAGAATAGAAAATTTTCCTTGTGACTCGGAGGTTATTAAACAAACCTCTGAAGTTCTTAATAGAACTATTCCTCCTAAGGAGAAAATCACTGGAATTCCAATCTGTCCAGACTTTGTGGATATGTGCATACAAGCCAAAACCTCTATTGAGCTTGAAAATTTCAAAAAACAGAAGTTATTGTCCACTCAAAATCCATAAGAATCAAAGTTTTTAAAACCCTTACAAGTTAAAGAGAAACCAAAAGGGTAAGTGGCCAAAACCTAACAAATATTTTTCTTCTGTGGCAGTGAAATCAACAGAAGTTCACCACAAAAGGGACTCACAGAAGGCTGCTACAAACAAAGATTTTTGCCAACAATCTAATCTACATAAATCTTCTTGTAATAGGAAGCCATATGCTAGAATAGAATGTAATGCCTCTGTGGCCCAGTTTAAAGCTTTCAATGAAAATTTCAAGCAAATCACTTCTGATGTTCCATACTGTCATTGCTTTGATCTAATGTTCAAGTTGAATAATCATTTCTGTAGTTCAAATTGTTTTCTCTCTGCACCTAAATCAAATATTAAAGAGAAACAAACTGATTCTTCGACAAAAGATAAAATGTATTTCAAGAATGCTAGGGCAAACTTGAAAAATTCTGAAGAAACTGGACCCATATGGATATGGGTACCTAAAACTCTATGATTGTCTTGCAGAAGCAGTTTGTGCCAATATGGTATCTAGACTCCGGATGCTCGAGGCACATGACTGGCAACAGAAGTCTTCTATCCACGTACCAAGAAAAACAAGATGGTGGATCAGTGACATTTGGAGACAACAAAAAGGGGCATATTAAAGGCTATGGAGTCATAAAGAAAGAGAATATCACCGTACACAAAGTTGCATATGTGGATGGCCTAAAACACAACCTACTCAGTGTAAGCCAACTTTGTGACACAGGATTCAATGTACTGTTCAAAAGAACATTCTGCTCTCTACTAAGTGAAGACACCGGAATTGAACTTCTGCGAGCCAAAAGAAAAGGTGATCTGTATCTAATGAACTTCAATGCCAAAAACAAGGACAACATTTGTCTTGTTGCAAGCAAAAGTGAAGAAGCCTGGCTATGGAACAACAGGTTCTGTCACTTAAACTTTCATACTCTAGATAAACTGGTAAAACTTGAACTGGTCAAAGGTTTACCTAATGTTAAATTTAATAAGGATCATTTATGCTCTGCCTGTGAAATGGGAAAACTCAAAAGAGCTTCCCACAGAGGCAAAACTGATGTGTCTTGTCCTAGGCCTCTGTACATGCTTCACGTTGACCTCTGCGGTCCAATCGCTATACAGAGCCTAGGTGGCAAGAAATATGTACTTGTCTTAATTGATGAGTATTCACGATTTACATGGGTTGAATTTATCAGAAAGAAATCAGATGTTCCATGCATCCTGATTAATCTAATGAAAAGAATCCAAGTTCTTTATGAGTGCAGAATTCTGAAGTTACGAAGTGACAATGGCACAGAATTCAAAAACTCTGTCATTGAAGCCTATATTACAGAAGAAGGAATATCCCAGAACTTCTCTGCCACTCGCACCCCATAACAGAATGGCCTGGTCGAACGAAAGAACCGCACGCTCGTGGAGGCTACAAGAACCATGCTTTCTGCATGTGGATTACCAATAACCTTTTGGGCAGAAGCAATTTCAACTGCTTTCTATACCCAAAATCGTTCAACGATCGTGAAAAGACACATCAAAACTCCTTATGAATTGATCGACAAACGACGACCAAACATCAAGTTTCTCTATGTGTTTGGATGCAAATGCTTTGTCTTAAACGACAGAGACTCAAGAGGAAAGTTTGAAGAAAAGGTTGAGCAAGGCAAGTTCATCGGATACTCTGCCGCTTCCAAAGCCTACAGAGTTTACCTTCTGAAGTCACGCACGATAGTAGAAAGCATCAGTGTGTCCTTTGATGACTCATTCCAAAAGACTTCTGAACAAATAAGTTCAGAACTCGGGCTAAACAAGGAAACCTCTAGCATCTCAAAAATAAATGAAGATTTAGGTCTTCTATTTCAAGATATGGTCAACGACGATGTTGATCCCTCTGCGGGAACAAACAGCACCTCTGTAGAATCACCTTCCGTAAACGAAGTAAGTATCTCTCTGTCTGATCCTTTTAATACCTCTTCTGCAACTACTACAGGTACTGAAAATCGAACATAAGATACAACAAAAGATTCAACAACAGAGGTAATCCAAATTCTAACAAATCCAACAGAGGAAGCAACACCAGAAGGAACACCAGAGGAAAGTGAAGATGAAACCACAATACCTAGAGAGAAGGAAATTCCAACTTTAATACCCATTTCTACAGAAGCTGAACCAAATACATAGGAAGAACCATCAACCACTTCAACCACAGAAGTTCAACTTCATGATTCAAATGATCATCTTCCACGAACAACTCAATGGACAAAAATGCATCCTCCAAGCCAAATCATCGGTAATCCCACTGATAAGGTAAAAATAAGATCAGTTTCTGCAAATTTTTGTTTCTTTACCAACTTTATTAGTATGATCGAACCGAAAAAGATCTCTGAGGCCCTGGACGACCCAAACTGGGTGGAAGCTATGCAAGAAGAGATTCTGCAGTTTGAGCGAAACAAAGTCTGGACTCTAGTACCTCTGCCACGAGGGAAACATGCCATAGGGACTAAGTGGGTCTTTAGAAACAAAAAGGATGAGGATGAAGTGATCATTCGAAATAAAGCAAGACTGGTGGCCAAGAGATATCGCCAAGAAGAGGGCATAGATTACGATGAAACTTTTGCCCCTATTGCACGGCTCGAAACAATAAGAATTTTCTTAGCCTTCGCAACACACAGAGGTTTTAAAGTATATCAAATGGATGTAAAATATGCTTTTCTCAATGGTGAAATTCAAGAAGAAGTATACGTCCAACAACCATCAGGGTTTGAAAGCTCAAAGTACCCAAGGTATGTCTATTACCTCGACAAAGCTCTATATGGACTGAAACAGGGTCCAAGAGCATGGTACGAAAGACTCTCTACCTTTCTTCTCAATAACGACTACAAAAGAGGTACCACTGATACAACTCTGTTCTTTAAAGGAGAAGGAAATGAGCTTATTCTTGTACAAATATATGTAGATGACATTATTTTTGGGTCTACAAATGCACAAAAATGTAAAGATTTTGATAAGCTCATGCAGAGTGAGTTTGAAATGAGTATGATGGGAGAATTAACCTTTTTCCTCGGACTTCAAGTCAAACAAACATCAGAAGGAATTTTCATAAACCAATCAAAATATGTCTCTGCCATACTTGAAAAATATAGCCTCTCTGATGCCTCTGTCATGAAAACCCCAATGGCCACTGGAAATAAACTTTTTTCAGATCCAAATGGCATCTCTGTCGAGTGCACACATTACAGAGGAATGATTGGGTCTTTATTATACTTAACAGCCAGTAGACCTGACATAATGCATGCCACATGTCTCTGAGCAAGATATCAAGCTAATCCTAAGAAGTCACATTATATTGCTGTAAAGAGAATCTTCAGATACCTCAGAGGGACCAAAAATCTTGGCCTCTGGTATCCACATAACTCTGGTTTTGGACCAAAGGCATACACAGATTCAGATTATGGAGGATGTAAACTCGACAGAAAGAGTACCTCTGGGAGTTGTCAATTCCTAGGTGGGAAATTAGTAAGCTGAACATCAAAGAAACAGAATTGTGTCTCAACATCTACAGCAGAAGCTGAATACGTTGTTGCTGCTAGCTGTTGCTCTCAAGTTCTGTGGATGAAAACTCAGCTGAAAGACTTTGGTCACATCATCTGCAAAATCCCCATCTTATGTGATTCCAAAAGTTCAATTGCCATCTCTGCAAATCCAGTACAGCATTCAAAGACAAAGCACATAGATATCAGGTATCACTTTCTGAAGTATCATGTTGAAAACCAAACCATCGAGATGCATTTTGTTCCAACAGAATTTCAGCTTGCTGATTTATTCACTAAGGTACTTGATGAGAAAAGATTCCTTTACTTGGTGGGTAAATTAGGAATGATAAATATGGATTAACCTCTGTAAGTTTCTTATCTTCATTTTAAAAGCATGTATAAATTTTTTTGTAAATTATTAAAATAATAAGCTTTTTTTTAAAATAATTTGCTTTTGTATGTAAATTCTAAATCTCAACTCTGAAAACAACAGAGATTCTGTAGGAATCCTCAGAACCTCTGACGATCCTTACAGAACCTCTGATACACTTGACCTATGTTATATACATTTACTTCTGATTATTTGAACCAAGCATAGGTCAAGGGGGAGCAGAAAGAGAACATACTTGATCTACAGAGGTTGAGTAGATCAAGGGGGAGCAGAAGTAGACCTTGCTTAATCTACAGAGATTTATAAGTCAAGGGGGAGCAAAGGAAAATATGACATCAACAGAAGAAAAGAACTTTGCCGGACAAAGAAGAACAAAAAGGTTAGTATCTCGAACAAATTTTTTTTGAAAATAATTTTCTAGGACACAAATTTCTAAATATGTTCTAGAAACATTATTAAAAACATTCCAAATAAAATTTTTATCAAAAAGAATATTGAGTTTTCCATTACTAGAAATTTAAGGTCACAGAGCCTCTGCTGAGTCCAACAGAGGTTCTGCAGGCAAAAGCTCTGATCTTAAATCAATAATCTTGAAAACTCTGTCAATCACCTTGGGTATCAATTTCAAAAAGAATCATCGCGTACAAATGCACTGCAACAGAAGTCATAGGTTACAGAGTTCTCTCCACAAGAAATAACTTATGTAGACCAACACATGTTTTAAAAGACTTTTTGCTGCACAAAACCTTTTTCAAAAACAATTTTCTAGGACACCAGCTTTCAAACAGGTCCTAAAAACATTGTTAAAAACAATCAAAAACTTGGATGATCAAAAATGTTTATAAATTGTTAGATATGAGAAATTTCTTGTCTCGGAGCCTCTGCTGGCTCTGACAGAGGTCCAAAAACCTCTGTAAAGGAGTTTCTATGCTAATAATTTATCGATCCTCTCCATGGACTTTTCAACCATTTTGTTTGTGAAGGAACAATCTACAGAGGCAAGAAAAACAAGGTTTTCAAATCACAGAGCCTCTGTCAGTTTTTACTTTGGGCATTTCTGTAACAGTAACGGTAACTTTTCTGCAAGTGAGAATCATGTGGAGGTAAAGAAGCCCACGCGCCTAGCATTTAATAAGGCCGCCCACGACGTCTCGTCATAACTGACACGGAGGACGTGTCATCTTTTCATTGGACCAACATGGAGCACGTTCCTCTGGAAAGTTGAACCCGTCGTAACCACTCAAGTGCGGATCCCAAATATTATTTACCTCAAAATATTAACCCTTTCAGATTCTACGGTTACATACTCAGTATAAAACCCAAGTTACCTCTCCTCACAAAAACTTTACTTACTTTCTTCTCCGACGAACCTTCAACTATTCTCAAATCTTCAATCTTCTTTGCAACAATGGCTTCCAGTTCCCACGCTGCTCAGAACTCTCCGGCGAACTCTCCTCAACACTCCCCAGTACTTTCAGAGCACTCTCATAACCCCAACATCGCCGTAAATGCAGAAACAGAAAACTCCGGCGACTCTGCAAACTTTGCACCAACCACCAACCTTCAACATTTTCTGAACAAAGAACATTTTGAGGAAGTTCTTCCATTAAAGTCCAATAACTGCTACCTTGTGCCCTCACCAACAGCTTTCGGCAAAGCCCATGCTCTACTTCTAAACATTATGGAAAATCATATCCTATACCCCCTCCTTTCCAAAACCCCAACCAAAATCCCTGCTCGATATCTGAATCAATTTTGGCAAAGTTGCCGTTTTGATTCAGATGATTCTCTGATAAAAGGCTATATTTCAAAGCCAGACAAATCTGAATACCTAGAACTCATGTTCAACAGAACTATGTTCTCGCTTGAGTTCAACCTGCCAACCAGAGGTCTTCTTGGAATAAAGAAATATGCTGAGGTTCCTACGGACGAGGAGCTCTGTCGATTTGTAGAGATGTTAGGGTATAACACAACCCTAAGGAAACGCAATGATTTCCGCAGAGGCAGACTACCACCTCTGTGGAACACACTCTTCTCCATCCTGAATTGTTGTCTCACAGGGAAGACTGGCAGCCCTGACCAGAGCTCACACCAGATCCTGTCCATCGTGTATGGGATCTATTACGATATTCCACTTGATTATGCCACCATCATGATGCAGGAGATAGTTAATACAATCGACAGAAAGCTCGCAACTCAAAAGGCCAAAAAGAACACACCAGGATATCTGCCACCTCTGCAATATCAGAGAATTCTAGGAGTCATTTTCGAGCCTCTACTTCTTATGCAGAAATGGCCAATGGAAGGGCCAACTGTAAAACTTTATCCAATGAACAAAAATACTCCTACAGAGCATGAAGACAACTACCCCCACTGCAGACCTCTATCGAAGAACCTTCTGTCATATGCAAGTGATGAAGATAGGAAGTTAGAATATATACGCGCACACAGGACTCCAGAACCAAGTCCTGTGACACCCCCGCGTCTAGGAGCCCCCTTAGATTTAGATGTAGTAGAGAGGATGACAGAAGGAGAATGGGCCAGAGCTTTAGAAAAACATTATTCAGTACAAGACCGCTTCAAAGCCCAAAGAGAGAGCATTTATCCCTCTTCTCCCAAAAGAAAAACCTCTGCAGCAACACCCAAAAAGAAGAGTAAGAAAAGGAAAACCACAAAGGAAACTACAACCTCTGCAGCTCAACACTCTTCTCCACCACAAGCTACAGAAACAAGATCTTCTGCACCTCCCTCCCCTCCAAAACAAAAGAAACGTAAAACCAAATCAACAGAAAAGGGAGCCCCTAAATCAAAGAAGAGGAAGTCAAAGAAGAAGAAACCCACATCACCTCTGCAGGTCATAGCAGAGGAAGTCGAACAAGAAGAGGAAGATCATACTACACCTCTGCAACCTCCCTCCCCAATAATCTATGCAGATCAACAGGGATATTTTAATGCCTTCCCCAACAATCCCGACAATGCTCACACCTTAGATCCATCAGGATGGGTCGCAGAACCATTGGATCAGTTTACAGAGGTTCTGCGCACAACAGAAGTCATTTCTGCAGCTCAAGGTACTCAACCTATGCACCCTCACGTTAGACAACTCATAGGATCTCATTCTATATATGATTCCTTAAGAGCAGAAGTAGAAGTGACTATAGAGGAAACTGCAGAAGAAGAGGTAAACATAGAAATTGCAAGAGAGGAAGAGGTTAGGGTAGAAACCACAGAGGGTTCTACAGAAAAAGATGCCGCAGAAGTAGAAGGCACACATCCCCAACCCCCTCCCAGTGCAACCCACATTTCTGATACCGCCGGTCTAGCGGCAGAGGGTATCATTGAAAAAGAGCAGCACAGCTCGATCCCAACCCCACCCACCCCGCCAGAGGTTACTCTTTCAACCTCTGTGCCTATTATAACCGGGGAAACCATTCCTGGGGAGTCATCTCGAAAGGACTCACCCAATGTTCGTGATTTATTGCCCCAAATCACACCTGACATCCTAGCAGATGAATTCGTTTCCTCTGCCACGCACACTACAATAGGGCCAAAACTCCTTTCAGAGAGGAGTAGCGAGCACAATGACGAAGAGACTCTAGACAAGTCTCCAAGTCAACAGAAGGACATTCCAATACCCACCTCTGGAGTGGATTTGGACACTGACCTTCACATAACTTCTGTAGAGGTTGAAACTCAAGTTTCTCCTCAAGGATCAGAAGGAAATCCTTCCACCCTCAACGTACAAACAGGGGTGAACGAAGGTGTCCAAGAAACAAGGACAAACTCTTGAGACGAATGTGTTCCTCCAGAGGTTACAACGAGTTCACACGTATCAAGGGATGAGTTCCAAACCCTTGTCAACTCTGTGAACCAAACATTGAAGGAGTTGGAAAGCTCTTTTAAATCTTTTGGAGAAACAACTTCAAGAGCCATCACAAGCATAAATACCAAAATGGACACCTTGTCCACAGAGGTACAACAAGCTCTGTCAAAGATGAAGTCTGCTACAGAAACCTCTGTCACAACCTCTGCCAGACTACATACTGAAGCATTCGAAAGAAGTGCAACCTATACATTCAACAAATCTGTCCAACACTTCCTGCAAAAACTCAAAGATCAATCCTCCACGTCTAAGGGCCTTACACCTGAAGACCTAAAGAAGGCCTTAGAAGAAGTTCAAGAGCAAACACTACAAAACACTCAAGCCATGAAGCCTTCTGACTACATGACCAGAGTTCAGCTCACAGAACTTGGGCAAGGAATCCTTGATCAAATGACAGAGTTCATGAAAAACTTCACAGCTGCCAACGCGAACTACGTCAGAGAATTTCAAACTAGCGTAGGAAAATGCGCTTCAACACAAAAGCAGAGGTTGAAACACTGCTCGGCCTCTGTGATGACTTGTGCGCGAAGATGATAGCTGGAGGGGCTGTTCCTCCAAAGAAATCAGATACTTCATGCAGGGCAGAGGGTACTTCAGATGTAAATCAGGATGACTCTGATAATGACCATCATGGTCCATTAGATCATCCTGAGGGGGAGAATCAAGGGGAGAAACAAATGGAAACAGCTGCAAACAGTCCTCCACTATCAGCAGTGCCCATTTCCTCTGCACCCCCAACCCAAACCCAAACTCAGGGAACTCAACAGAGATCCACAGAGGAAACACCAGCCTCTGTGGAAACCACCTCTGTCCTTGAAAAAGATGACCCTGAAGTTCAAATCCTAACATCTACATCCTCAGAAGAACTTTCCATCTCTCCACCAAAATCAAAAACCCAACCCAAAACACACCAGAGAAGAAAATCCATTGCCCACAAACTAAAAAGCTCTAAACGTTCTGCTACTTATGTCCTAAAGAGAATGGAGTTCATAGCTGCTTTCAGAGCTGCAAAACATTTTGATATCCCTCCACAAACCACAACCGATCTTCAGAAGAAAAATCCATAGAACCATCCCCACCAAAGTCCTCAGAAACTGATAAATCAAAAACTACAGAGGAAATTCCCATCATACCCACAGAGACCTCAACACCCAAACCGACAGAAGCAATCCCACAGAGTCCAAAACAGGCAACAGGTTCTGAGCCTACCCAACCCAAAGATAAAGGAAAGGGCATCATGACAGAAGAACAAAAGTGTTGATCCAAACCCTCAGTGATTTGATAATGACAATCTCTTATATACTTAGTGAAAATTGTAAGTAAACAATATGTATCAGAGTTTCACTATCGCTGATAAATACTAAGATCTTCCAGTACCGCTGATAGGAACTCTCGCTTTTTAAATTAAACATTCAGCGAACACTGTTCATCATTAATGTGTTGAGTCTGTTCAGTCATTATGATGATCGCTGATAAGTTAGTTGTTTACTTATGATCCCTGAAGACAAGTTTCACGTCAACATAGGTTCTACGCTGAAGTCGAAGATCAAGCTCAAGAACCAGCGACAAGTCTCCTAATGAACTGATGCGGATCAGCGAAGACTCAGATTTGTCCACTCAACGTGAAGTATCAAGTACAAGACTTCAGCTATCGCTGAACTTTATCATTCGCTGAATAGAAATGATGAAGCGCTGAATCAACGAAAGCTGGTCATGAAGTCCTCCGTACAAAGTACTTTTGTCTTAACCACCCTTGCACGACTCCGTACGAAATGTCAGAAAAGAACCTCCGATTATCTGAATTCGTACAACAACTCTGACACTACACTGTTCATACATGCGGCTACTTAGGTTGTCACCAAAGGTCAATGACATGCAACCAACCAGCTGATGACACGTGTAAAGTGTATACTAACTTGCATTAAATGCATGTAGTATATAAAGAGATAAACTTACTTCATTTGAAGTAACTTGCTAACTCTGGACAAGTTCAAATCTCTTATCTCAGATAGGTTATTATTAGTAATTTCCTTATCTATCTTAGTGCAAGAAACCTTAGTGTTCCAACTTGTTTAGATTTAGGTTTATCCTTAATCTTGTCTCCGCAACAAGCTGTAAATTGTTAATGATTTATCAATAAACAATTTAGAAAAGTAAAATCTGTGTGTTTGTATTCAACCCCCCCCCCCCCCTTCTACAAACTTGTATAGGCCTTCGGGACCAACAAGTGGTATCAGAGCGGATTTGTTTAATCTCATAAACAAGATCTAATCTAAGATTTTTCTCTTCCTTGCTATTATCTGAAAATGGCCACCAACTCAAACACACATTATATAGACAATGGTTCTCTTGCAAAACCCCCCTAGATTTTCCAGAGACAACTTCAACTTGTGGAAAAATAGGATGACACTCTTCTTAGAAGGTGTAGACCCTACTATACCTTACTATCTTGAGAACGGCCCACACATCCCTGTAACAATTGATCCTTTAGTTCCAGCCACTGCAAATAGACCTGCTATTCCAGAAAGGCTGATTCCTAAAGAAATCCATCAGTGGACCGACGAAGATAAGAAGAAAGTGGCTATAGATACAAAAGCCAGATCCATACTATCCATGGCCCTTCCTGACGAAATCTACCATTCCGTCATGAACCTGAAATCATCAAAAGCCATGTGGGACACAATATGTGTTCAGTATGAAGGAACGTCTGAAGTCCAGGACTCAAGAAAGATCAACCTGGTAAGACAATATGAAAGCTTCATTTCTGGTAAGAATGAAACTCTCTCTGAAGTTCACCAACGTTTTAATTGCTTAATTATAGATCTGAAAACTGTTGGTAAGGAATATTCTAACTTTGAAGTGCTGACAAAGTTTCTAGAATGTTTACCTGAGAGCTGGGACAATTATTCCATGTGTCTCAAGCTGTCAAAGGATCATAGATCAATGACCCTTGCTACCTTATATGGTACATTGCTGAATCATGAGCAATCTAGCCATCTTAAGAAGAATCTTGTAAAAGATTCCAAAAGCACCCCTGTTGCTTTAATCTCAGAGGAACCTTCTACTCAGCGACCCTCGGTCACTATCACTGAGTTAGAGAGTAACTCTGAAAGTTCATCAGATTCTGATTTTTCAGATGATGAATCCTTGGCTCTCCTAACCAAAAAGTTCAGGAGATTCGCCAAGAAGAAAATGTTTAGAAAGAACAAACCTCTTTCCATAACTGACAAGCCTAAATCATCAGCTTTTGTTGATAAGGCTACTGCTACTTGTTTCAACTGCGAAAAGACAGGTCATTTTGCTAACGAGTGCAGGTCTAAGAAAGTTTCTAGACCCTCAGCTTTTACAAAGAAATCCTTTGTTCCAAGGAATAAAGATGATAAATACTCAAAGCTGAAGGAGAAGTATGCAAAGCTGAAAAGCTTTAAGAAGAAAGGAAAAGGCCTGATGGCTGACTATGATTGGGCTGCTTCTGATGAAGAAGCATCATCATCTGACTCTGAAGATGATGAAGCAAATCAATGTCTCATGGCCAAGATTGAAGAAGAGGAAGAAAGTTCAGACATTCCCTCCACTTCAACATCTGTCATTCAGGTATCACCTTCTTTCTTTACCAATATTGCAAATATTGATGAAGCTGATAGTCTCCGTAAGATCGATCTCTTGACTAGAAGTTTATACGAAGCCATGAACGGCAAAACTGTGGTTGAAAACCAAAATCTTGATCTCGCTGAAAAGCTTAAAAACTGCCACCTTCAAATAGAAAAGCTTTCTAAAATTGAAGAAGATTTTAAAGATCAAGTATATTTAAATCAGCTAGTCAAAATCGAACGAGCAGAAGCTATCGCTGCATTAGAGGCTGAAAAAGCTACTGTTGAAGGATGGTGTAATTCTTCAACAAAGATCACTGAGATAATTAAGGCTCAGATTCCTCTGAGTGATAAACGTGGTCTGGGTTATAAATATGATACTCCAAAACCAACCACTGAACGTTCAATGCTTAAATTTGGAACGTTCGTATCCTCAGTCGCTGACACTTCATCATCTCAGTGCTCCTCGTCCATTACACCAATCCCTGAGGAAACGCCTACCTCCTCAAAAGGTAAGGAGAAAATGGTTTATTCAAAACCTACCTCTGTCTCTAAAGACAAAGGTAAAGGAATTGTTATTTATCAAAATCCTCATAAGGGTACCTTAGTACCAAAGCTGAATGCTTCTAAATCCTCAGTGACCAACCCCTCTGGATCTAGAAAGCTGATCTCTGGATCTATTCAGCGATCTACTCCTAGACTTAGAGTGGATGTCCTTGGTAAGAAATCTGAAGAACTGAATGTTCGTCCCATTTCTAAAGCCAATAGTTTACTTGGTGCTGGCACTTCTAATTCTAAATTAAAAGCTCAGCATACAAGTGGTCCTAGAACTACCTTTAGTTATAGGAAATGTTATCACTGTGGACTTACCGATCATATTGCTAGTAAGTGCCCCACAGCCACCAAAGCTGAAAAGATAGCTAAGGTGAAGATTGCCCCCAAGGCAAAGAAGACCAACCCCGATGCATATCAGGTCAAGGTGACTCCTACCACTGAGGTTAAGAAATTAACCAAGGTGAAGAAAGACAAAGTTGAATCTTCAAATGCTGCGAAGACTGCTGAACCTTCCATTCCAACTACTTCCACTGACAAACGTGTATACATGGTTAAGTGGGTACCTAAGAAAAACTAATCTTCCTTTGTATTGCAGGTTAAGAAGGGTATCTGGTATCTTGATAGTGGATGCTCTAGACACATGACTGGTATGAATAACCTGCTCACTGAGTACAAAGAAGAGAAGGGTCCCTCTGTAACTTTTGGTGGAAATGGAAAAGGACATACCCGAGGGTTTGGTGTACTCTCTAATGGTACAACAACCTTCAGAAGAGTCGCATATGTTGAAGGGCTGAAGCATAATATTCTAAGCATCAGTCAGCTTTACGACAAGGATAACAAAGTAATCTTTACTAAGGAATCCTGCTTTGTCGCTGACAAAAAGGAGAAGATAGCTCTCAGCGGTTATCGTTTGGAAAATGTTTATGTAATAAACATGGACTCAACAACCACTGAGAAATCCTGTTTCTTCTCAAAAGCTCAGCATGCAAATGGTCCTAGAACTACTTTTAGTTATAGGAAATATTATCATTGTGGACTTACCAATCATATTGCTAGTAAGTGCCCCACAGCCACCCAAGCTGAAAAGATAGCTAAGGTGAAGATCATTGCCCCCAAGGCAAAGAAGACCACTGAGGTTAACAAATTAACCAAAGTGAAGACTGACAAAGCTGAATCTTCAAATGCTGCGAAGACTGCTGAACCTTCCACTTCCTCTTCTACCCCCACTGACAAGTGTGTACACATGCTTAAGTGGGTACCCAAGACAAGCTAATCTTCTTTTGTAATGCAGGTTAAGAAGGGTATCTGGTATCTCGATAGCGGATGCTCTAGACACATGACTGGAAAGAAAAACCTGCTCGCTGAATACAAGGAAGAGAAGGGTCCCTCTGTGACTTTCGGTGGAAATGGAAAAGGACACACCCGAGGGTATGGTGTACTTTCAAATGGTACAACCTCCTTCAGAAGAGTCGCATATGTTGAAGGGCTGAAGCATAATCTTCTGAGCATCAGTCAGCTTTGCGACATGGATAACAAAGTGATTTTCACTAAGGAATCATGCTTTTTCACTGACAAAAAGGAGAAGATAGCTCTCAGCGGTTATCGTTTGGAAAATGTTTATGTAATAAACATGGACTCAACAACCACTGGGAACTCCTGTTTCTTCTCAAAGGCATCTTCTGATGTTAATTGGCTATGGCACAAGAGGCTCTCGCATCTAAATTTCAAGACACTGAATACTCTTTCCTCCAAAGAGTTAGTCACTGGTGTACCTCAGCATTCATACGCCAAAGAGTCTTTATGTTCAGCGTGTGAAAAAGGGAAGCAGACCAAGGCAAGCTTCAAGTCAAAGCAAGTCTCATCAGTGTCATCTCCTCTACAACTACTCCATATGGATTTATTTGGCCCTGTTAACAAACAATCCATCGCTGGAAAGAAATATACGTTGGTCATAGTTGATGAATTCTCTCGTTACACATGGGTAATGTTTCTCCGTTCTAAGAGTGACACCCCTGAAGAACTCATCACCTTTGTTCGGAAAATGGAAACTCTGAACAATATGACTGTTCGCTCAATAAGGAGTGATCATGGAACTGAATTCAAAAACAGTTCTCTTGATTCCTTCCTTGAGAGTAAGGGTATTTCTCACAACTTTTCGTCAGTGAGAACACCGCAACAAAATGGAGTCGCTGAAAGAAGAAATAGAACAATTATTGAAGCTGCACGTTCAATGCTCAGCGATTCTCACCTGCCTACTCAGTTTTGGGCAGAAGCTGTCAACACGGCTTGTTTTACGCAAAACAGGTCGCTGATAGTTAAAAGATTCAAGAAGACAGCCTATGTACTTTTTCATGGGAGAAAGCCTTCAATCAGCTTTCTTCACATCTTTGGTTGTCAGTGTTTCATACTGAACAACAGAGATGCCCTTGGAAAGTTTGATCCTAAGGCTGATGATGGAATCTTTCTTGGATACTCCTCAGTTTCCAAAGCCTTCAGAGTCTTCAACCGTAGAAGACAAACTGTTGAAGAAACTATTCACATCACGTTTGATGAATCCCGTTCAGCGAACTCTAAACCGTCCGCTGATACTGAAGAACTGAATCAATGGATGTTTTCTCATCTTGGTGATTCAGAAGAAGTTCCCACTCCTCATGCTCACACCATAGAAAATGATGGTCATACTATCATTCCAGATATGCAGAATAGTGAAGCTAAAACATCTTGGGTCTCAGCTGTTCCTATAAACACTATACCTACAGTTGATCCAAATGTCTCAGAAATTCCATCTATTTCTCAGCAATCAGTGAATGAAGTGACAAATGCAAACATTCCTCTCTTAGCTGATAATCCAGAAGTAGCTGAAGCCTCATCTTCAGTCTCTCCAGTTCAGACTGAGTCAGCGACGTATGCTCCGGCTCAACGATGGACTGTAAATCACCCAATCGATCAAATTCTTGGTGATCCAAACGCTGGTATTCAGACTCGTAGAAGTGCAGGTAATATTTGTTTATTTGTTAACTTTATTTCTCTAACTGAACCAAAGAAAATAGATGATGCCCTCAGAGATCCAAACTGGGTCAGCGCTATGCAAGAAGAGCTGACTGAATTCGAAAGAAACAAAGTTTGGAAACTCGTTCGTAGACCAACTGACAAAACGGTGATTGGCACTAAATGGGTCTATCGAAACAAGTTGGACGAACATGGTACTGTAACTCGCAACAAAGCTCGTCTTGTTGCTTAGGGATACAGACAAGAGGAAGGCATAGATTATGACGAAACTTTTGCTCCAGTAGCAAGACTTGAATCTATTCGTCTTTTCTTAGCATATGCCGTACACAAAAACTTCACTGTACATCAGATGGATGTTAAGTCAGCGTTTCTAAATGGAAAGCTAAATGAAGAAGTCTATGTGGAACAACCTCCAGGATTTTCAGATCCTAAGCGTCCAGGTTATGTTTATAAACTGGATAAGGCACTTTATGGCTTAAAGCAAGCTCCTCGTGCATGGTATGATACTCTCTCTACTTATCTCCATATTGAAAATTTTGAGAGAGGTAAGATTGACAAAACTCTATTTTTTAGAAAAGTGAAAGGTCATATCATTTTAGTTCAAATATATGTTGATGACATTATATTTGGTTCTACTAACCCTGAGCTTTGTACTCGTTTCGCTGATAGAATGAAAGATGAGTATAAAATGAGTATGATGGGTGAACTAACATATTTCCTTGGTCTTCAGATTGAGCAAACTGAAAAAGGAACTTTTATTAATCAGGGAAAATATGTTAAAGATATGCTGAAGAAATTCGACTTAACTAAAAGTTCAGCTATGAAAACCCCTATGGCACCACCGCTGACACTTGATAAGGACACAAAGGGTGTTCCCGTCAATGTCACGTTGTACCGTGGGATGATCGGCTCACTATTGTATCTTACAGCTAGCCGACCCGATATTATGTTTGCAACATGCTTGTGTGCACGATATCAAGCTGAACCTAAGATATCTCATATGAAAGCTGTAAAGCGAATCTTTCGATATCTTAAGGGTACAGCGAATCTAGGTCTTTGGTATCCCAAAGACTCAGGATTCGATTTAACCGCCTATTCAGACAGTGATTTTGCAGGTTGCAAAATGGATAGGAAAAGCACCACAGGAGGATGTCAGCTCCTGGGTGGAAAGCTGGTAAGTTGGACAAGTAAGAAGCAAAACTCAGTGTCCACTTCCACAGCTGAAGCTGAATATGTAGCCGCTGGAAGCTGTTGTTCTCAAGTCTTGTGGATGAGAAACAGCTACTAGACTATGATCTTCAGCTCTCCAAAATTCCAATCTATTGCGACAGCACAAGTGCGATCGCTATAGCCAACAACCCAGTGCTACACTCAAAGACAAAACACATCGAAATCAGATATCATTTTATCAGAGATCATGTGATGAATGGTGATATAGAACTTCATTTTATTCCAACTGATTATCAGTTAGCTGATCTATTTACCAAACCTCTTGATGAGACAAGATTCAACTTTCTCATCAGCGAGCTTGGAATGCTGAACTTTGAAGGGTAAAATCTTCAGCGATTCACATTAATCAGCGATAGGATAAAATCAACTCGTATAACCTATTCAATCATCTTCTCTCTGAATAAACTTGGTTAAACTGATATCAAGGTATGTTTTCTCTCTCTGACATATCGCATGTAAATGCAAGATTTCAAAATAAATTGCATCGCTGAATATCTCTTTCTTAACAGCGACTTTTTGAAATTTCTTAAAACCTTCACTGATATTTCTATTCAGTGCTTCATATTTTCAAAGAGTCCCTGAGTTTTTTCAAAACCTCAGAGACAACCAAGAATATGAAAGGACGGTTGTGACGTCATTGCAACGGATAACACCAGGCACGATTTCTTTCTGACACACGTTTGCACGTTTCGTTCAAACTTCCAATCAAATGCAAACACGTGTTCGTGTCATGATGAAAACCTTTTCCCGCTCAAGGTTTTCTCTCTCTAAAACTCCCTATATAAACAATCTCTTGGTTTATATTTGTCTTTTACGCGATCAATCTTCCTCCGCAAGAAAAGAATTACTGTTGCATTTGTGCTCTCAAATCTTCAAAGAACTGTTCATCATCTTCTTCATCAAAACTTCAAGGTTAATATGTTCTTATTTTTTTTCCAAATGCTTAACTTGTTTCTGATCTTATCATTGTTTTAAACAAGATCAAACAAAAGAACTTAAAAATAAAATCATTTCTTTCATGGTTTTATGAAAACAACCATTTCATGGTTGTTCTTCAAGTTTTAAATCTAAATCTTAAACTTGATTCTTCATTCGTATCCATTTTTTAAGAAACTGGAATACAAGACTTAATGGGTGTAAAATTCGTTTTTCAAAAACAAGAAAAACCCTAATCTTCATTAAGACATTCTGTCTGAATGAAATGGACAAAATTCGAATCATCTTAATGGAAATTCTTTCCATATCAAGACAATTCTTATTTGTTAACATCTTTGGTTGAACTGATACAGAGAAATGGCAACTTCCAAGACCAATGTTACCGCTGAGACCATCTCTTCTGAATCTGAGGAAATGGAACTCTTCAAAGCCCCTTAGGTTAAGTTCGAACTGGATCAACTGGATTGGACTAAGGCCAACAACCTCTCAGCGCTTCTCGAGTTTCCTCCTCGAAAGCAAGTCACACATCTGGATGATGCTGTGAATTTTCTGAAGAACTGCTGCATCTCCACAGCCCTGACCATAACACCTCCTGCCAGTCAGCGGCTCTTATCCCAGTTCTGGTACTCTGCCAGACACACTGAGCTACCCTCTGCCAAAGATTCATCCAAAACCATCGACTGCATACTCAGCGATATTGAGTATGGCACCATAAAGATCACACCCGCCATAATTCGAAAAGCCCTGAACTTTCCCAATGCCACCAAAGAAAAACCCTTCGTTCCATTCCCTGACCATAAGAAGCAAGCTGACAGAGATGCCATCATTCCTTTTCTCGACACAATGGGTTACATCTGGGACATTGGAAGGGACAAGAAGCCCGAGAAGAAGCTGACGCTGATAAAGAAGTCCAAAATGCCCAGCGAGATGAATTTCATCTTCGCTCACCTGATCAGCTGCATGACAGCGAAGTCCGGCTCTTCTGATCAAGCCGCACAACCTACGCAAGCTATGGGATACGCACTGCTGAAAGGTCTAAACATTGACTGGGCCTCTATTATATATGACGACCTAGTACAACGCGTGGATTCTGCCGCTGACCGACCAGCATGGGTTCCTTACCCAAGATTCATCAGCGCCATCTTCCAATATGGCCTGAAGGACAGCTATCCTGAAGAGGGTGGCCTGAAACTTTCTCAGGTTGGCCCTAAGGTGCTCGATTTCAAACCTGTCGCCAACGAGGTACGTCTCTCTACTCTTCTCACTCTTCTAAATTCTCCGCTTTCTGTGGCTCCTTCAGCGACAATACCCATCGCTGATACCAAGGCCACAAAACCCTCTCCTTCTAAGAAAAGGAAACTCTCTTCTACCCCTCTTGATTCTAAAAGGATCAAGAAAACCAAGGAGCAACCCCAGCACTCTCATGCTGAAGACTCCTCAGCTCATTCTGAAGAGCTGAAGGAACGTTCCGTGGTACGCTCTGCCACACCCGTACAAGCCATCCCTATTAACCAACCTTCAGTATCTTTTAACACTGAGGTTACAACTTTGGAACCTACCCAACCTTCTTCAGTCTCTCAAAAGACTGATGAAGTAGTTCTCAGCGAATCCAACGTTGAACTCGCAACCCGAACCCCATTGTTATCCTTCGCTCCTCCCTCCACTTCTTTGGACACTCCTCCAGCTAACACTGGAGATGCCATCATTCCAGAAGCCACCGCTGAAGCTTCTCAACGAATGATGAAGACAGGACCTACGGAGATCACCATACCTCACCGTACTTTCGAAGAGGATATGGAACATTACTCAGGAATCCGCAACTTTGACGATTTCGTCAATCCTCCTGCAGGTACAAATCAACCCATATACACTGTAACTAAACCTGAAACTTCTGAGTTTTCCTTTGTTCACAAGTACTTATGTGTTACAGGATTTGGGAGACATTGTCAGGATCGATTCTTAACAAGAATTAAACTTCTTAGAAACAGAATTTAGAGAATCTTGCGGAATAGAACTCTAAATCAATTAATGAACAATCAATAGAAATTCAATACACTGTATATATCAAACTGTATTACTCACAAGTTTTACACCAAACCTCAATCTTGTTGAACAGGCTCAACAAGACGATTTCTACTTCTCTAGAAATAGGATCTATGATCTTGAGGTTAATTCACTCTTGAATGAATATCAAATTCTATTTCACTCGTATATCTTTCGTCTATTCTAATAGCTATCTATCAATACTATTTATACAAAAGTAATTACAAGATAACTATCAAAAGTAAATTGATCTTCTGAATCTTCGTTAAACATATCTTGATCAATTCCTTATTTGTCTCCAAAAGCATCGCATACCAAACTTATCAAGTCAACAGTATTAACAATGATTTGGCTCAGCAGCATTAATGATGATTTGGCTCAGCAGTATTAACGACCTTCAGCAGTATTAACCTTCACAGTCTTCAAGCAGTAGTAACTCAGCTCAGCAGTACTAACCATGTCTAGCAGTAGTAATTTGGTCTAGCAGTACTAACTTCGTCTAGCAGCAGTAACCTTGCCCAGCAGTAGTAACGAAGAACTGGCAGTAGTAATGAAGACTTAGCAGTACTAACCATACTTGGCATATCTTCAGTTCCCAACAGACATCAACGAGTCTCTGAAGTCCGTGGAAACTAAGCTGACCGATCTCACCACCACACTCTCCAACAACTCTACAGCTGTAACAAACGCTGGAGAGAATCTGACGAAGCTGACTACGGTGGTGGAGAAGAAGGCTTCCACAGATGACATTAAGGGCCTTGATAAGACGCTCAACGATTTTGCCAAGGTGCTCTCTGACATCTACACTGACTACACCAGCCTCAAAAACTTAGTTTCGACCGTGTCCAGCGAAGTAACAACGCTGAAGACATCGGTTGGAAAACTCGAGGGTGATATGTCAGCGGTCAAGACCGACTTGGGCTCTGTAAAGACCGACGTTGGTTCTATGAAGACGATGATCGAGACGCTGGTCAACAAGGCAAATAATCCAGCTCCTGCTCCTGCCTCTGCCCCTATTTTGGAATCTTTCACAGCGGCGGATCGCACAGAGCTGAAGAAAATCACGCCTGCTATTTCTGGCCTAGAAGACAAAATAGCAAAGCTTGAAGGTTGTGTGAAAATCTCTGGCCCAGAAGACAGAGATAACACCAACACTGAGTCTGCTCATTCCTCCCCCAATCATGAGAAAGAGGGGGAGAAGAGCGCTGAACATTCCGGTGAGAAGAGCGCTGAAGATCTGAACAAAAGTGCTGAAGATCTGAACAAGAGCGCTGAAGACCTTTCCCATGTTGAATCTATCAGGGGAGAGAGGAATGAAGATCTGATCGCTGAAAAACCTCCGGGAGATGAAAACCCTGAGGGAACCGAGAAGCTCGCCTCTGTATCTGAGGGGGAGCAACTCGAAGAAGATGCTGAGGAATCCGAACCAGAAGAAGATGAAGACATCGACATCCCTGAAGATGAACCATCCTCCTCTCCAAGGAAGGATGATGATGATGATGAAGATGACGATGACGATGATTTCTTTGTTGTCAAACCTGCTCCTCGAACCAAAGCTCTTAAAGGTATTTCAATAAAAGAACCTTCAGGGGAGAAGACAAAGACAAAGCCCTCAGCCTCTGGCGCTGAGAAAGGCAAAGGCAAAGGCCTCGCTGAAGATGAAAATCTGGCGATCTTGCTTGAAAAGCCGGTTTGTCAGGTACACTAAACTTTACTTATATTCCTTCCCTGAACATCTCTATACACAATCAGTTCTCTACTCCACAACCTCTCTACACATCCACATTCTTTTTCTATCTTTTCTACCCAAGTTCTTCTACCCAGTTCTTATTTGTAAGATCGCTGCGTTTCAGCTAGTCCTCTCCCCTGTTTGAGGATGTCGCTGAAGGTTCTACTATTGCGACTTCACAAATAAAGCCAGCTGCTGCTGATGAAATAATCCCAGTCTTAGATTTGATCTCTGAGACTGATGAACCAGAAGAACAACCTCTCTCGCACAGAAACAGACCTTCCTCAGCTCCTCAAAAGCTGAGTGAAGAGGATCAAAAGAGAAGAGAGGAAATAATAAAGCGATTCGAGGATCAGCGAATCATTCTAAGGCGTGATCAACTGCCTTCAGTTCCTCCTAAGTTCAGAATTTCAAAAGCTGAATACAAGGAACACCTCAGAGCTGAACGCCTTATCGCTGAAAGGAAGGAAGCTGAAGAGAAAGACAGAGAATACGCCATCAAGCTTACTCAACGATCAATCAAAGACCCCAAGCTGAAAAGAGTTCCCATTGATGTTCAACGTCAGCTCTGGGATGATGCTCAAGAGATCGTTAGAGAAAAGACAAAGGTCTCTGATACAACTTTGGAATGGGCTAAACAAATGATGACCTATCGATCAAGACCATCCAAAATTATCAAACCCAACATCAGAGGAAAAATGTACGTTGATGTTCCTGTTGTTGAAGTGGATGTCTACAGAGATGACAAAACCAAACAAACCTTCTATGCTGCTACCTTAGAAAAGTTTGGTCTCTCTGAATGGTTAGAAACAAAATTAGCCATTCAGGGATCACGCTCAAAGTTCAAAAGCCATGTCGAAATGATCTTAAACAAACAGATCGACCTGCTCTCATCCTGTGTAGATATTCCTCCTACTCTTCCTCAACCGAAGAAAGCCTCTGCAAAGAAGAAGAAAGTTTCTAACTCAGGTCCAATCATTCGAAATGAAACAGGTATTGGTTTCTCTCGTGCTGAAGTTCTTGGCCCTGATGCTGATCTTTCAATGCTTGACACCTCCCTACCACCTGGAGAAATTTTCATCCCTGGCACAGTGGTAAGTGATCCATATGGTATATTCTTTTTAGACTATGATGGAAATCCTCACTTTCAACGTGTCTCTGAGCTCCACATCGCTCCAATCGAACAACTCAGAGATCTCGTACACTGGTGTGAAGTCAGACACGACGTCAAAGCTAGACACCTGAAGCCCTTGATTTTTGAAGCTGCTCTGAAGTTAAAAAATCAAGGAGTAAATGTCCCTGGCTGGATGATCCCCACTGACAAGACCCTTGATGAACTTCTCATTAAGGAAGAACCCTTTGAAGGCTGATATAATCACCTTATTCTCTATTGTATCAGCTATCCTTCTGTACTTGTAATTTATTTCGCTCGTACTTATAATCTTTCTGTTCTTCATTGTAACCTGATTCAAAGTGTTAAAGAAAGATTTCAGCGAATGTACTTTACTCCATCAGTACTGAAAAGATACCAGAAAACAGTAAAAGGGACAAATATTTTATGAGTTCTTTTTATCCTTATGTTTTCATTAAATAGCAATTTACTTTGTTGCTATGTCATAATCAAATAGGGGGAGATTGTTGATCCAAACCCTCAGTGATTTGATAATGACCCTCTCTTATATACTTAGTGAAAATTGTAAGTAAACAATATGTATCAGAGTTTCACTATCGCTGATAAATACTAAGATCTTCCAGTACCGCTGATAGGAACTCTCGCTTTTTAAATTAAACATTCAGCGAACACTGTTCATCATTAATGTGCTGAGTCTGTTCAGTCATTATGATGATCGTTGATAAGTTAGTTGTTTACTTATGATCCCTGAAGACAAGTTTCACGTCAACATAGGTTCTACGCTGAAGTCAAAGATCAAGCTCAAGAACCAGCGACAAGTCTCCTAATGAACTGATGCGGATCAGCGAAGACTCAGATTTGTCCACTCAGCGTGAAGTATCAAGTACAAGACTTCAGCTATCGCTGAACTTTATCATTCGCTGAATAGAAATGATGAAGCGCTGAATCAACGAAAGATGATCATGAAGTCCTCCGTACAAAGTACTTTTGTCTTAACCACCCTTGCACGACTCCGTACGAAATGTCAGAAAAGAACCTCCGATTATCTGAATTCGTACAACAACTCTGACACTACACTGTTCATACATGCGGCTACTTAGGTTGTCACCAAAGGTCAATGACATGCAACCAACCAGCTGATGACACGTGTAAAGTGTATACTGACTTGCATTAAATGCATGCAGTATATAAAGAGATGAACTCACTTCATTTGAAGTAACTTGCTAACTCCGGACAAGTTCAAATCTCTTATCTCAGATAGGTTATTATTAGTAATTTCATTATCTCTCTTAGTGCAAGAAACCTTAGTGTTCCAACTTGTTTAGATTTAGGTTTATCCTTAATCTTGTCTCCGCAACAAGCTGTAAATTGTTAATGATTTATCAATAAACAATTTAGAAAAGTAAAATCTGTGTGTTTGTATTCAACCCCCCCCCCCCCCCCCCTTCTACAAACTTGTATAGGCCTTCGGGACCAACAAAAAGAAGAAAAAGTCAATGCCTCAGACGACAGAGAAGTTGATGAAAAGCTCATTTGATGCTTTTGTCACTCCTAAACCTGAAGAAAACTAGGCATTCAATTCAGATCCTCTGTCAGAAATTCCGATCCTTGATCCAAAAGCAAAGGTAACAGAGGGTAGGGGTGCAGAGATAAAACGAAAAATGGATGCTCTGCGAAGACCAATACCACCACCGACTACAAGACATGCAGAAATGGAAGAGGCGATGTATAGGTATCTTTACAGACAACAATATCATAACAGTCCTCCACCACACATTGAAGATCCTCAACTCAGAGCTGATCTTGACAACACCTTCACCAGAACAAAGCCAAAAGCAAGGGCAGAAGTCTTCTCAGAGTCCAAAATTGAAAAGGTAATTTACTGCAAATTCTCTCAAACGATAACCTTTCCAAAGATCAGGTACAACATCTACAAAGTCAAAAGGGAGAACAGGTCCGAAAATAAATTTTCAGATGCAAATATAAGGAACTTGAACCCCTACGATCTACCAGATCTTCTACTTTGGACGAAAGAAAACTTCGACAACGATGCCAATAGAAGGGCCTATCAAGTATTCAGGAAAGCGATGAGGGAAAAGCTTCTGCTATATAGCACGATAGACTTTCAACTGGGAAGAGATCTTGGAGTCAGAAATCTAAGTCTAAGACCACCAGAGGATCACTGCCCACCTTCTGTTGTACCCAACTCAATCATGACAACACCAAGGTACGGGTTAGTATATAAGGATCCTGCTGGTCAAGTGAGACTCTTTGTGGAAATGGACTGTCAGATGTATGCAACTAGTACTCTGAACAAGTTCAGATCAATCTTAGAAGAAAACAGAGGTACTGAGCTTATGGATCGAGAATCAGCAGAAAGAATGATCAGAGAAATAGATGCTACAATTGGCTTAAGAGAACTCTACATCAAATTCTATCACGAGCTCAGAGAAGTGGGATTCGACAACAGATGTTTCAACGACTTCAAAGATGCAAATGTCTAAATCTCACTTACTTATCTCTGTAAACTTTTAAAAAGGAAATGAAATGAATCTTTGAGGTATTGTTTAACCTCTGTCTACTTTACTTAGCCTAATTATGCATAAAGTCAAATTTTCATTTTTCAATACTTAGGGGGAGATTGTTAGCTCCAAATATTCATAATATTAGAAGTATTGAAAAATAGGCCAAGTATGAAAGAATTCCACAAAAGCTCTACGGTGTCCCACAGAAGCTCTGCCGAAGTGAGCAAGATCATTCAAGGAACACCAAGACCCAAGAAAGACAGAATACTGCAAACAAAGGATCGAAGAAGGATCTACAGAAGGATGCTCACAAAGGACCGAGCCGCTGAACCTCTGTCACCCTTGACAGAGCCTCTGCGGTTCAGACTAAAGACTTGGAAGATATTTATAATATCTTGCCACTGTTACATGTTAGATCTGAGTTTTGTCAATAAACTAAGTGTTAAAGATCTGATGAGAAGGCTCAGATGTTCTGATATGAAGGGTCAGAGTTCGGACTAAGAAGGCTCATAAGGAGAGCCAGAAGTTCTGAGAAGCCTTGTCAAAAGAACGTTCCGAAGTTCTGAACAACCTGTTCAGAACTTATAACTAGATACTTTCCTTAGTGTTTAGTTAACTAATTAGGACACGTGTTTTGTTCCTATTAGTCATTCATATTTGTACTGTATCTTTAATATTTCCGTTGCTGTATATATAGTGGTTAGCACTACATTGCTAACTGATTCTCCCGCATATATTTGTATTCATCTTTTGTAATCTTTGAGATACTCTCTCTCTAAGATCTGTAATTCTGTTCTTTATTGAATACAAATCAGTTTGATCATATTACTTCTCAATTACTATTACATACATTGATATATTGGTTGTAAGAGTGAATCCTGGACTTACAATTGGTATCAGAGCCATTCAACAAACAAATTTGTTCAAGATCGTGATCGCGAAGGTTTATTGATCAATTTCTTGAAGATTTCTTGATTCGTTCAAAAATCGATTCCGCTGCTAGTTCTAATTCTTGAATTCTTGGCAATTCTCGAATTAATTGTTCTCTTTCGATCAAGAAATTCAAATTTTTCTTTCTGTTGAAAATTCTTACAATCATGTCTTCTAAAGAATATCTCGCTATGAGATCTGAAACAAAGCCACCTGTTCTAATTCCTGAAGAGTACCAGCAATGGAAAATACGAATGATCCAATTCTTGGATAACATAGATGAGAATCTGATGGTCTCTATTCGAGAAGGTCCTATCGAAGTCTACATCGATGTGGAAGCAACTCCTGAAACAGAAACAACTCCAGAAATTCCGGCAACGAGGGTGAAGAAGAACTATTCTCAATACACAGCAGAACAGAAAAATAGGCATGCAATAGACAAAAGAGCGATCACATTGATGACACTTGCAGTTCCGAATGAAGTTCTTAACAGAATTGATAGTGGTTCATCATCCAAGGAAATGTGGGATGAACTGGAAAGACAAATGTTAGGAACTGTCAGATCGATACAAGCCAAGTTAAATCAAAGCATAAATGCTTATGAAAGGTTCAAGGCTAAAGAATCTGAAAGCTTGACTCAGACATATAGTAAATTCTGTACTATACTGAATGATTTGAGAAGGAATGGGCTGAAAAAGACAAAGTCAGAAATTAATTACAAATTTCTGAACAGTCTAAACTCTGAATGGTCATCATTTGCTATAAGTCTACAAATGAATAAGGACATGTGTGAAGAAGATCTAAATGATCTATTTTGTGTTCTTAATCAGCATGAGGACTCTGTTAAAATTGTGGTTGAGGAAAAGAAAAATGTTGCAGAACAATTAGCTTTTCTGTCAAAGTCCAAAAGTGTGAAAACACCCAAGAAGGCAGTGTATCTATCTGAGATACCAAATCTGGAGGAGTCTGATAAGGAAGAGGGATCAGAAGAAGATGAGGATATCAAAATGATTGCTGAAAAGTTGGCCTTGTTGACTAATACTTTCAACAAGAGGTATGGAAAAGGAAAATATCAGGGCAAGTTCAGGAAAGAGCAGGGAAGTTCAGATTTCAAGAAAAGAGAAGAGAGAGGAGAAAGTAAGTATGAAAAGAAGGAAGAAAGAAGAGAAGAAAATAGAGAAGAGAAGGAAGAAAGAAAAGAAAAGAATCTGTGCTTCAAGTGTGGAAAGTCTGGCCACTTTGCAAAGGATTGCAAAGTGAAAATTGTGAAGGATTATGAGTACTATACCAAAAAGGCTCAGCTGGCGAAGAAAAGAGATGATGAAGTGGCATTGTTAGCTGAACAAGAAAACTGGTTGTACTACACTTCTGATGAAGATGATTGCATACACTTTTCACAGCTGCAGAGTTATATGGCAAAGATGAAGAATGAGGATGATTCTGACTTTGAAGATGCTGATTCTGAGTCATCTGCTGAGGTACATTCTACACTTGAAATAGACTTAATGACACAGATTGGTGAAATGAAAACTGAATTTGTTAAACTAAGAAAACAAATAAAAGGAGAAATAAATTTAGTTAACAAATTCAGAATTGAAAAAGAAGTAATAAAAGAACAATTTGAGGAATCTGAGGTTGAGAAACCGAAAATTAAAACTGAAAATTCTGAGTTGATGAAAAACCTTTCTGAATTAAAAATTGAGCTTTCAAAAGTTAAGGATGAAAAGGGTGATTTACAAATAAAGTTTAATATGCTATTTGAGGAAAGAAAGAATTTATACACCAAAATCAAAGAATTAGAAGATCTTAACTTGAAAAGAGGTCAGACTCAGCAAACATTAAATCTTCTTACAAGCAATGTAAAAGATACAAGATTTTATAATCCAAAGAAGGGATTGGGACTGGAAGAAAATGTTGTCTTAAAAAGAGCTCTAGTAAACTTGTATGAATTTGATAAGCTTCATGTTCCTAAACCAAAAACTCCAGAAGTTGTTGAAGTCTTTATAAGACCTGCAAGTTCTATCACAAGTTCTGACAGCTTACAGAAATCAAGTTCTAAAAAGCCCAAAGAAAAAGTTTCTGAGTTAAAAACAGAAAAATCAGGTGTTTCAGAAGAAAAGGTTAAGAAAGAAATTTCTAAACCAAAAGAAGAGAAACCAAAATACAATGATACTAAATTCAAATATGACTCTTTAAATGTCAGCTACAAAAATAAACAACAAAGTTTTTCTTATTCTGACATAGAAAGTATATTTGATACTAGTAAGGTTTCTGAAATAGTGAGTCAGAAATCTGAATCTTCTAATCAGAACTCTGATTGTTCTAATCAGTTTTCTGATTCTGAAGGTCAGAAATCTGAGTCTATTAATCAGAATTCTGATTCAAAGAGTCAGAATTCTGAGTCAACTGAAAATTCTGAAACAAAGTCAGAAGACTTTCTAGAACTTGAAAAGAGATTTAATCTTGTAAGTCAAGAACTTGAGGACCTAAGGAAAGCTTATGATGAACTTGAAAATGACTTGTGTGATTTGGATTTTGATCTTAAAAATGCTTTAAAAGAAAATAATGTTTTTATTCAGAAAATAACAGAGCTTGAGAAACTAAAAGCTGAATATGATCTGTTCAAGATTAATGCTCTAAAAGAAAATGATAAATTCTTTAATGAATCAGGTACATATGAAAAAGGTGAATCATCTAATTCATTTTCTAACAAAAATAAGTTGAATTTTCCAGAAAAAGAGGAAAGCAAAAGAAAAGATGATCTGAAAAGAGTTCCTGAGAAGACTGAATTGAATAATGATTCTGTACCAAAAGCTCATTGTTTCTGTAATAAATGTACATGTACTTTGAAAAATAGAAATAAAAATGAAAGGACTTATGGTACAGACTTGTTGTTACTTGCACAGAAAAATCTAACTTGTGTTCAATGTAAAAGTGATTCTTTTCAATATTCTCAGAAATGTCCAATAACATATGTTTCATTCATAAGAAACGATATTCAGAATACAGAAAAGAAGAATGATTCTGTTCCTCAAACTCAGAGAAAAGAAAAGATAAAAGAAGTGAATCATCAAGTTAAAGTCAAAACAAAGTATGAGAAAGTGAGTAATGTGAAAGAAAAGAAAGTTGAAAACATTGCAAAATCAAAAGTTACAACTTTCAAGAAGAAATTGAATAAATTTGTGAACAGAAAATGTTCTGACTTCATAAAAGTTCAAGGCAAATGGTGTTTAAAGAAAGACACTACATTGCTAACTGATTCTCCCGCATATATTTGTATTCATCTTTTGTAATCTTTGAGATACTCTCTCTCTCTCTCTAAGATCTGTAATTCTGTTCTTCATTGAATACAAATCAGTTTGATCATATTACTTCTCAATTACTATTACATACATTGATATATTGATTGTAAGAGTGAATCCTGGACTTACATTACAGGAATATCTTACCACTGTTACAGAAATATCTTGCTACTGTTCCAGGGTCCGTTCATCCACTTGTACAAGGCATGGTCCGACAACAAACACGTGTCAAACTCTTATAGGAAACCTTACAAGTTGATATTAGCGCATTTAATGCATGCAGGTTTCCAACTGTTCATGCCATCCCTTCTTCGCTGTAGCAATAGTCCTTTTGTCTAGATTAGATCTTTTGTAGTAGTATAAAAGGAAGACTCATGTTGAGTTCTTCCTCACCAATCAACGAATACACACACAACACTCAAAAACACTTGCACACAGTTAACGTCAAATCTGTTCTTAGTGTTCTTAATCAAATACAGTAATCTTTGAGATATTCATCTGTTCTTCATATATTGTTTATTTGGTATTTTGTGTTGTTTCTATATCTGTTAGTTCTTCAAATACGCTTCCGCAACACATCTTATTTGAACTAATAGATTAGATAATCTTTGTTAATCAAATACGGGAACCAACAAAAGACCCTGGAAGTTTTACAATCCCATGTTCCATAAGAGGAAAAGAAGTAGGACAAGCCTTATGTGACTTAGGAGCCAGTGTAAACCTTATGCCCCTATCTGTTTTTAACACTTTAGGCATAGGTGAAGCTAGACCCACAACTGTTTCACTCCTATTAGCAGATAAGTCC
Organism: Saussurea involucrata; assembly: GCA_033807775.1. Lineage (NCBI taxonomy): Eukaryota > Viridiplantae > Streptophyta > Magnoliopsida > Asterales > Asteraceae > Saussurea > Saussurea involucrata. The sequence continues at coordinate 39,427,451 of CM066320.1, read as the reverse complement.
ATAGCTTGGCCTAAGGGTAAGATTGAAGATGTCCTTGTTCAGGTTGATAAGTTTATTTTCCCTGCAGATTTTATCATCTTAGACTTTGAAGCCGACAAAGACATGCCTATTATCTTAGGAAGACCTTTCCTAGCTACAGGAAGAACTCTGATAGATATCCAGAAAGGTGAACTCACTATGAGGGTTCAAGACAAACAAGTAACTTTTAATGTGTTGGACTCCCTTAAATACCCTAAAGAAAGAGAAGAATGTTCTACCTTAGGTTTGATTGAATCTTGGTGTCAAGACCAAAGTTTTGGGGAGGTCATGGGAATTGGAGAATCTGATAGTAAAGATGATATAGCGGAGTTTGATGACTTAGAAGACATACAGGTCACCTGTGCTGTTGAAGTTTTAGAAAATAAGGATAGGAAAACCCTTGTTCCTTCTTTAGAATTGAAACAACTTCCCTCACATTTGAAATATGCCTTTTTAGGAGAACCAGGGAAGTTACCAGTCATTATTTCATCATCCTTGGAATCTGATCAAGAGGAAAAGTTGGTTAGTATGTTAAAACAACACACCAAAGCCATAGGATGGACCATAGCTGATTTGAACGGCATAAGCCCTACCATTTGTCAACATAAAATCATTTTAGAAAACAAAGATTTTACCTCTGTTGAGCCTCAAAGAAGATTAAATCCAATGATGAAAGAGGTTGTGAAAAAAGAGATTTTAAAATGGCTTGATGCTGGCATAATTTATCCTATTGCTAGTAGTACGTGTGTCAGTCCAGTGCAATGTGTACACAAGAAGGGTGGAGTAACTGTAGTAACAAATGAGAAAAATGAACTTATACCCACTAGAGTCGTGTCAGGTTGGAGGATATGTATGGACTATAGGAAGCTTAACCAAGCAACCCAAAAAGACCATTTTCCATTACCCTTTATAGACCAAATGTTAGACAGACTAGCAGGTAAGGAGTTTTATTGTTTCTTAAATGGTTATTCAGGTTACAATCAAATTGCCATTGCACCAGAAGACCAAGTGAAAACCACTTTTACTTGCCCTTATGGCACTTTTGCTTTTAGAAGAATGCCTTTTGGACTTTGTAATGCTCCTGCTACTTTCCAAAGGTGTATGATGTCTATTTTCTCAGATATACTTGAACAATCCATGGAAGTCTTCATGGATGATTTTTCTGTTTATGGTACATCATATGATCTGTGTATAGAAAACCATGAAAAAAGTCTGAATAGATGTGAAGAAACAGATTTTGTTTTAAACTGGGAAAAATGTCACTTTATGGTTAAAGAGGGCATTGTGTTAGGACACCTCATCTCCAATAGAGGTATTGATGTTGATAAGGCAAAGTTGGAAGTAATTGCAAATTTGCCTGAACCAACCACTGTAAAAGGGATCAGAAGTTTTCAAGGACATGCAGGATTTTACAGGAGGTTTATAAAAGATTTTTCCAAAATATCCAAACCTCTATGCTCACTACTACAGCATGACCATGCTTTCAACTTTGATGAAGATTGTAAAAAAACTTTTAAAATCTTAAAGGAAGCATTGGTCACTGCTCCTGTAATAGTGGCACCTGATTGGTCCTTACCTTTTGAAATCATGAGTGATGCAAGTGACTGGGCTGTTGGAGCTGTTTTAGGGCAAAAGAAGAATAAAGTTTTTCACTCCATATATTATGCTAGTAAAACCCTCAATGAAGCTCAAATCAATTACACCACCACTGAAAAGGAATTATTAGCTGTGGTTTTTGCTTTTGAAAATTTTAGATCATACCTGATAGGTGCAAAAGTAACTATGCACACTGATCATTCTGCCATCAAGTATCTTATTTCCAAAAAAGATGCAAAACCTAGGCTGATCAGGTGGGTCTTGTTGTTGCAAGAATTTGATTTGGCGATTGTTGATAGGAACGGTATAAATAACCAAGTGGCTGACCACTTGTCAAGACTGGAAAAACAGGACACAAAGGAACACCTTAGTGATATCTGTGAGGTTTTTCCAGATGAAAGAATTTTAGCTGTACAACATGCTGCATTACCTTGGTTTGCAGATATTGTTAATTATTTGGCTTGTGGGATCATTCCCAAGGAGCTTAACAAACATCAAAGAAAGAAACTTATTTGTGATTCTAGAAAGTTCCTGTAGGATGATCCATATTTGTTTAAAGTTTGTGCAGATCAGGTGATACGAAGGTGCATCCCAAAGGAAGAAGTGACACCCATCTTACATCACTACCACACAAGACCATGTGGTGGTCATTTTAGTGGAAAAAGGACAACTGCAAAAGTCCTACAATCAGGATTTTTCTGGCCTACTTTAAACAATGATGCTCACAATTTTGCAAAAAGTTGTGGTGAGTGTCAAAGAAGTGGAAACATCTCTCAACGGAATGAAATGCCCTTAAATGGAATTTTAGAAGTAGAATTATTTGATGTATAGGGCATTGACTTCATGGGACCTTTTCCACTGTCCAACAATTGTGCCTACGTTCTGGTAGCTGTAGACTATGTGTCCAAATGGGTGGAGGTTATGGCCTGCCATTCCAATGATGCTAAGACAGTTGTCAAATTTCTTCAAAAGCACATATTCACTAGATTTGGTACACCTCGTGCCTTAATTAGTGATGAAGGCACTCACTTCATTAACAATTTATTAGAGGAAGTCCTGGATAAATACAACATTCAGCACAGGGTGGCAACTGTTTATCACCCGCAAACTAATGGTTTGGCTGAATTGTCCTATAGGGAAATCAAAGGTATCTTAGCTAAGGTAGTCAAGCCACATAGAAAAGGTTGGGCCTCCAAATTGGATGATGCCCTATGGGCCTACCGGACTGCTTATAAGACCCCTATTGGCATGTCCCCCTATAAATTGGTTTTTGGAAAAGCCTGTCACCTACCTGTTGAACTAGATCATAAAGCCTATTGGGCTATTAAGGAACTTAACATGAGTCTAGATGAAACTGGAAGAAAAAGAACCCTGCAGCTCTGTGAACTAGAAGAGCATAGGAATTTTTCTTACGAGAACGCCAAACTTTACAAAGAAAATACCAAAAAATGGCATGACAAGAAAATTGTTCCTAAAGAGCTCTTTGAAGGTCAACAAGTTTTATTGTTTAATTCTAGACTTAGGTTATTCCCAGTGAAATTAAATTCTAGGTGGACTGGACCATATCAGATTGCAAAAGTCTATCCTTATGGTGTTATCGAATTAATTGATCCAGAAAAGGGAAGCACTTTCAAGGTAAAAGGTCAAAGGGTAAAACCTTTCATCGAGCCTACTGCACTGATACAACAACCTCTTGAGGTTGTTCATCTCCTGAATTAAGGAACTGCTTGTGAGGTCGTGGATTTATAATTAAATCCACGAGACTGTAAATTTCATTCAAAAGAAAGAAAAAGATTTTTATTTTTTATATGTATATATATTGTGTCAAGTCTGTTATTTTAAAGAAAACGAAAAAGAACAAAAATGGGATAGGATGATTTTGAGTAGGGAAGAATGATGAAACCAACCTTAACGAAGTAATTAAAAACTCTCGACCCATGGCCAAGCTTTGTTTTCTTGGGTATTAGAAAGACGTGTAATTCAGACATGAACGGTAAAATGATCGCTCGAGATTAAACATTTCCGATAAAAATTCGATTTACGATCTATTTTACCGTGGCCCAATTATATTTTGTTTGGAGATGTTAGTTTCGGCCCAACATCCATATACTTGAAGTAACTTTCGGCCCATGTCTATTTTCAAACAATCATCATTTTCAGCCCAACCCAATAAGGTTTTTTTGAAATTGAATTATGTAATGGTTGGGTAAACGAATCTGGTTTGATTTTAACTAAACTAGGATTGGATTTGGTAGATTTAATCTGTACATATCTTATATCAGTATCTAGAATTTGAACAGTACAGAGAGATGTACTTTATCGTACTGAATCAAACAAACTCTCTATCTCTCTGCACTCTTCCCTCTCGATCACTCACGCCGACCACGTCATCGCCGGCGCTGACTACTGGCGTTGTCACCTACCAGACCTGCCACCATTTTTTCTGTTCCCAAGACAAAGCAATCACCCTCTTCGTCTTCCTCCTTATATCCCTAATCCACGCCTGCAAATGAAAACCCAAAACCCCCGCCACCAACCTCCGATCATTATACCACACATCGACAAAGGTCTCGATCTCCGACATCGATCCTCTGAGCTATTTCTTCACCATCGACCATTACCCACCTACGATTCCGTCGAAAACCACCTTCATCTTCGACATTGCTCCGATCAAAAACCTAACATTTCACCCACATGGAAAATCGAAACCCTAACACCACCTACCCTTTCGGTTTGATCCCTGGTGCTGCTCGATCACCAAACTCACCACTCAATCAACCCAATGTGACCACTCGCGATTTTCTTGGACTCGGTGATTTGCCACCTCAGTTTCACCGAGCACCACCCGACGTCCAGAGATATCTGCTGGAGAATCGACGCGACGTAGCATCGCCACCACCACCAGGATTTCCAATTGCTAGGTATGGGTCTCAAGGTTCTCAACCCCGATCATCTGCTATCCTATCCCCACCTTTTGCATCTGCGGTCGTATTTGACCCGAATGGTGACCCTATTTTGACCCGACCGTCGGCGTTCTGCCCGGTCCGACGACAGCAGAGATTGAACCTTGAATACGCACCAATTGCACCTACTGCAGACCCCATCGATCACCGTCACATTGCTCCCACAACCTCAGTCGCACCTCCAAGAACAGCCATATCACCACCACACACGACCACCATAGCCACCACTGCCCCACCCACTCCCATACATCCCACGGCCATTGAATCCACCTCATCACCTACCCCTATTTCTATTGCCCCACCACTCACTACACCCACTCTTACTTACACCACACCCATCAACCAACCTAAACCCCCAATACAGTACACCCGAAGGTGTAAGGCAGTGGTTGTTAGCCAAACTACTCCGGTTAAGAAAAGGAAATTTGAAGGTGGCAACAAGGAGATGGGACCTGAAAGTGAAAATGAAGAAAATGGTGATTCACATGAGGATTCGGATGATGGTGAACGCACTGTGGTACTCCCACAATCTGCCTCAGCTAAGGAAAAGGGTAAACAAAAAGTGGGTAACATCTCTAGTCTTCGTATTACTCACATGCATATGTTTAGTTGTCATGAAGCTTTTATTAGACACAAATCTTTTGCAACTAAACTTGGTCAATCTCCTAAAGGTTTTCATCATCGTATATTGCTTGCACACCCGCACCTTCAGCACACTATAACTAAACTGGGATGGGAATTGCTTTGCAGCATCCCTAAGCCTTATAATTTAAATTGGGTACATGAATTCTATTCCGAACTTTCAGTTACATGAGGGATAGAAGTCACCGGACAGAAAACCCCAGTTTGTTATTCTGCTGATCATATTAACAGTGTTTTGGGATTGGTGCCACCTCCGTATAAATATGAATTTTGGAGACTTTCTAACCATGCTACAGAAGCTGGCTTGGAGGCAGTCCTAAAACGGATTGTCCATGAAGGGTCAGATTGGTATTTTCAAGGAAACTCGCGTGTTTTGCGCACTCACTGTCTAAAACCAGAAGCTAATGTTTGGTTCTATTTTCCGCGACACACTTTGTTTCCTACCTCGCATGACACTAGCTTATGCATGGTTAGAGTTTTCATCTTATATTATATTATGGAGGGTCCTAAATTCGACGTCGACCGACTCATCTCCAACAACATACTTGGAGGTGCTGATAGGGCTAATGCACGCCTACCACATCCCACCATAATACACTCCCTCATGGAGCGTGCCAAGGTACCCACTTTATCCACTGACCACTTCTCGAAAGATAAGTTGGTCATGGATAAAATGAACGTTGAACGGTTGCTACATAACAACACGTACTTCCAACCAAAGAGCGAGAACGATAGTCTGGCTTCCTTAGAGGCAACCCTTCTCTCCTTTAAAAAGGAAATTAGGGCGGCACTAAGAGAGCAACGACAATTTATGACCGCACAGATCACTGGCATTCCTGAGGACCACTGGGAAACCTTGAAGAGATGGAGGAGAGAGGATGGAGAGGAAAGGACCCCGTGGTTGGCATACGAGAAAGTGAAGGATGATGTCACGCGGATGATTTGGAGCAAAGAACACCCCGAGATCTTGAAGACACTACCCCCATTTCCGATGCATTTATTATGGCAGCCTGTTGGGCGGCACCCTACTCATTCCGAGTAGGCCAGGTTCCTTCTGGTCACCCCTTGTTATTTTTATGCTTTAAATTTCATGTCTAATATTAGTCTGGGAATTCTCTTGTTATTATATGTGGAAACTTTTATTTTAGCAATTTTCATGCAATCATGCACTCCATGCACACGTATCACATGAAACGTTGTTTCTCTTTTTATTTAGTTGTTCCATAGCCTCAATAACTTCTCTGTTTTCTTAACTACAATATTTTCACACATCACTAGAACTAGCCTTATAACTCTTTGCTTTCACCAATTTTTGTTGGAAAAATATTTTTTCACACACCATACACCGATACACAAATCTTACCAAAAATTGGTTTGATTCTCTCAATGTTCAATAAGGACATTGAACCCTTCAAAATTTTGGGGTGGAGATATGCTTATTTTTCATACCATATCATTTTGCACATATCTCCATGCATACCCACATACACACTCAAAATTCAAAAATGCGCAAAACGTGAAAACACACACACTCAAAAAGAGCAAAGCTCTACAAATGTTTTTCGTGCATACATGTCAAGTGTCAAAGACACTTAGAGGACCAATGTGTCCGAATGCAATTCCTCAAAATGAGAAGATGGCAAATATTGCCATATGTAGAAAGTGGTAGAAAGGCAATTGCCAACCCATTCAAGTCATGTGCAAAAAAAAATCAATTAGGCAATTAGTTGTTCAGCTAGCTTATGGTTGATGTGTTTCAAAGAATGAATTGAGGAGCATTGGATTATGAAGTGCTATTTTTTTCTCAACTAAGTAAAATTTGGTAGCAATTTTGTTGTGTTGATACAAATGCATGCATGTGGGATTCTCGGAAATTTCTTAAAAAAATTACTTTCCGTGTTGAAACAACATTGTTTCGCTCAAAAATTGTGTTTTTAATAAAGTTGCTTGAGGACAAGCAACAGTTCGAATTTGCGGTTGTGATATGGTTATTTATTTAACCCTATTATAGCTATATAATTCCAATTTTTGAGCCATTTTGTTATCCCATTGACTCAAGTTTAATTAATTTTAGTAGCTTTTCCGTAAAATAAATAATTTATGCCCTTGGGTAGTAAGTTGGCCAAAAACAAATAAAATCACTTGAAAATCGTTCAAAAACGCTTATTTTACACTTTATGTATTTTAGGTTGCGGAAAGACGGTCTTTTGGAGCTCTACAATTAAGAAGATTGCGGATAGCAAACTTTTGGACGAAACCGAAGACTCCAACTTTTGAAGACCGGGCTTGATTTTTGTGGATCATCTCTAACTTGGGCTGATTTTTGTGTATTTCTTAGGTCGGCCGAACACCCTTTGTGGACCGAAGTTATGGGCAAAACAAACAAAGAGCATGGGCTGTGGAATAACGATTTTGTGGGCTGCTCTCGCCCCTAATGCTCTCGGCCCATGGATCTCTTGATCCATGGGTATGACCCATGGGTTGTCCCCTTCTCCAAGTAGTTGTATTGCTATATATATGCATGCTATGTAACTCAACAAAAGACCACTTGATACATTTAGTCACTAGTGCTTAATTATAGTTAGTGAGCCTAGAGCCGGTTTCTAAAACCGAGGCTCTTGCTCACGGTTTGAACCAACCGGGTTCAACCTATAGTTAGCTTCCGTTACGATATCCATAATCTTCGTTTTGGTTACGTATTGGTTTCATAGTTACTTCTATTACAATCTCGTTTCGTTTAAACTCGTTACTAACCGCTCGCATTTACTTTCCTATAATCTTTTCAATTTCGCACATTTCCTTTATGCATTTACGGTTTTTGTTAACTTGCTCTTAATCTTACTTAATTTCGATACTCACGCTTTGAGTTGTCAAGTGCATCAATTTCCTTCACTTGCTATTAATCTCGTTCTGTTTCATTGCTCACGGTTTTTAGTTACTTGTTGCTAACGCTTTTCTCCTCCCTTAAAACTCACGGTTTAGTTAGTTAATTGTTACTAATCTCTATCTCCTTAAAACTCACGGTTTGGTTTGTTACTTGTTGTTAAGTAGATGTTGTAATTCAATACCTTGTTTGGTTAATCATTTTAAACTCTCGTCGTTAATCTCATTTTAGTTAATTTCCGGGCTTTTTAAGTAACCAAATCCATAGCTTAACGTTTGGAATTTATTCCAAACGTAACCGGTGGTGGTTCACTTAAGGGTTCCTTCCATTTTAAGTTTTACATTTAAAACAAGATTTTCCACCTAATTTTCAAGTTGTCGTTAACTTCTCATTAGATTAACCCATCGTTACTTGCATAACAAGTTACGTACTTTTATTCATATTTATGTATTGTCCATCTCCATTATTTTCTTTCCAAATTTACTCATCCTTTATAATTAGAAACCGAACGATGATGGGCTAAGCGTCCTAGTTCGGGGTATAAAGTGAAGTTGGGACCGAGACTGATAATTAAATTGAGAGGTGTCGCGTACTGCATGATTGTCCAAGGTTATTTAAATCATTGTTATACTTTATGGTGTATCACAATTGACCAATTGACACCCGGTACGTTGTATCATAAAATAGTCGACACTTGAGATAACCAAGGAATGCATGCTCATCGTTATATTTAATTATCAATATCATCCCAACGGATCTTTATACCCTGTGCTTCTTTTTATAACTGATTTCTGTCATTAGTTGTTAATCAAGCCTCCAAAATATTGTTTTCGAATTCGCCATCTGAAACTCGCTTTTACAAACTGGACTTTTAAAGAGAAACTTTTCCACGCTTCCCTGTGGGTTCGATAACCGGTACTTTGTACCACTACTACTTGTTTTGAGATGATAATAGACTAAGATGTATACTTGCGTCAAGGTTTATTTATTACCAATTTTAAAGGATATAGTTTAACCGATAACAAGTTTCTGGCTATATATTTAAAGGGATATCTAAGTCCTCTTCAGCCATGCAGGAGGAACTGAATGAATTTGAAAGCCTCAAAGTGTGGCATCTGGTCCCTCGCCTGAAGAACAAAACCATCATCGGCACGAAATGGATATACAAGAATAAGAAGGACGAGAATGGGGTCGTGGTCCATAACAAGTCTAGATTGGTCGCTAAGGGGTATCGACAGCAAGAGGGGATCAACTACGAAGAGACGTTTGCACCTGTTGCCCGAATCAAAGCTATTCGAATGTTCCTCGCATTCGCCGTTCACAAAAACTTCACTGTCTATCAAATGGATGTGAAGACGGCGTTTCTAAATGGCGATCTCAAGGAGGAGGTGTATGTCTCCCAGCCGGAAGGTTTCGTAGATCTGGATCACCCCACTCATGTATATCGCCTCGACAAGGCGTTGTATGGACCCAAGCAAGCACCGAGAGCCTGGTATGATAAATTATCTACTTTTCTCACAAATTTTAGCTTCTCAAAAGGTAAGATCAACACAACCCTTTTCATCAAAAGGGAAGGTGAGGAAATTCTTTTAATTCAAGTTTATGTCGATGACATTATTTTCGGCTCTTCGAACCATCAATATTGTTACAACTTTTCACTCCTCCTGAAAAAGTATTTTAAAATGAGTATGATGGGTCAGATGAATTTCTTTCTCGGTCTTCAAGTTAAACAACTATCGACCGGGATATTCATCAATCAATCTAAGTACATCGCGGATATTCTTTGGAAATTCAAGATGGAACAGTGTACACCCATGAAAACTTTCATGTCACCGGGTACGAAGTTACACGCCGATCCTGACGGAAAGGCCGTGAATACCACTACCTACAGAGGGATGATTGGTTCGTTGATGTATTTGACGGCAAGTAGGCCGGATATAATGTTTTCAACCTTTCTGTGTGCTAGATTTCAGTCTAACCCTAAAGAGTCACATATGATAGCAGTTAAGCGTATTATTCGATATTTGAAAGGTACTGCTAATCTTGGTCTTTGGTACCCTAAGGACACAGGTTTCGAGCTTACAGCGTTTTCTGATGCTGACCATGCGGGGAGTATGCTCGACAGGAAGAGCACCACGGGGCACGTCCAGTTCATGGGCGACAAGTTAGTTAGTTGGGCCTCCAAGAAGCAGACTTGCGTCTCCACCTCCACGGCGGAAGCGGAGTACGTGGACGCGGCTTGTTGTTGTTCCCAAGTGATCTGGATGCGGACGCAACAGAAGGACTACGGGTACAACTACTCGAACATCCCAATCTATTGCGACTCCAAAAGTGCTATAGCCATCACAAGCAATCTGGTTCAGCATACAAAGACGAAGCATATAGACGTGCGCTACCACTTCATTAAAGACCATGTGGAAAAAGGAACGGTGGAACTCTACTTTGTAAGTACAGAAAACCAACTAGCAGATCTGTTTACCAAGGCTTTGGACGAAAAACGGTTCCATGAACTCGTGTCCAAGCTGGGTATGCTCAATCTGAAAGTTTGAGTTACGACTGTACTAGTCACACCTTTCCTTTTTTTTTGGGAAGGGTGTCCTAGGCTATGCCTAGACTAATCCCTTGGCAAATTATGACTGTAATACATCGGCCCTGATTAAACCTCAGTGTCCACAATTGTTGTGTACGCCTGGATTAGAACCCTGGGCAGATGGGATATTCCACCACATCCCCCAGGGCCTTAAACAGTACGCCACAACCCTTGTGGTTTTGTCACACCTTTCCTACACTACGGGATAACTGTATCTTTAGCAGTTACACTTGTCTCGCAGTGTGGTTTAGGTGTTTCAAGCACATCGGTGACGTGTTCTCTGTATTTCCGTTTTTAGTGTTTCTTTCGTTTTTTGGTTTTCCATGCTTCTTTAACTTTATCCATCTAGTCTTTGTTTTTCCGTTAATTTCCCGTGCTACTAACTGTTTGCTCTTCAAGTTGATTCCTCGAATGCCAAGTCCCTAAGGTACGTTTCTCGTTTCTGTGAGGCTAGAGTTGCAATTTTTTTAGAAATTGAGGGGAAGAAGTGTTAGTTTGACAAGTCGAGGGGGAGCTTTGTCACTTAATCGAGTTTAAAGGGGAAATCTTTCAAGTTTTTTGTTTAAGTTTTGTGTTTAAGTTTTTATGGAAAAAAAACGGGGTCTTTATTTTGAAAAATCGAGGGGGAGCAGTGCATTTATTGAAAACTTGAGGGGGAGAGTCAGTTTTTTGAGAAGTTGAGGGGGGGAAGGAAAATTTTCAAACCTTAGGGGCAAAAAGTGTAAATTTTAAGTTCAGGGAAATTTTTTAAAGTTTTTCAACCTTCATGGGTATTTTTCGCCAATTGCCCAAAGTTGAGACAAAGTTGGAACCGGGAGAGTTAAGGCATCCGGTACCGGTGGACCGGTATAAATACCGGATTTCGACTTGGAATAGTCCCAATTTCAAAAATCTCGCGCCCAAAACTCTCTCAACCCAACTTCTTCTCACATCATCTTCACTGTGAGATGAATACCGGATTTCGACTTGCATCAATCCGGATCCGATCTTCATCCAAACTCCAGGTATGTGTTCTAATCTACTATTATTCAAGTATTGTTGGTTGAAATCGATCCATTCAGTCGCGAACATCATCGATTTATTAAAACAAGTTCATCGCGATAACAGGGTTTCAAAAACCCTTTCGGTTTGCTCATTCGATCTCCAAATCGGACCTAATCGACCCTAACTCACCTAATATCGAGTACTTAAGTGATTTTCAATCATCGATTTTCACAAGAGTTAGGTTAATTTTGAGTTTAATTTGATCAGTGTTGCGATTAGGGTTCCGGATTCGTCTGATTGTTCATCAGTTCCGGTATTAGTTCCGGAAGTTACTAGTTCCGGATCTCATTAGTTCCGGTATTCCCTAGTTCCGGAATCGATTATACTTAGTTCCGGATCCTATATGGTTCCGGTATGCTCCTAGTTCCGGAATTGATTACATATAGTTCCGGATCCTCTATTGTTCCGGTATGCACTCCGGTTTCGGATCTGTTAGCGTTCCGGACTCCATTCCGGATCCGGAACCACTCAACTCCGGAACTCCTGTTACATTGGCCTGTAATTTGATGTTCGCTGACTTGTTTATCCATAATCGCACACACTCGCTCCGGGCTCGCTAAGACCCGATTATTGAACTGTTTCGGACGGTCACCAACTCTCGGTGTTCTAACATCCAAGAATACGGGCCCCGGGACACGCCTTTGCCACACACAAGCCATACACACTCAACACCGTTTTGCTTTTAAACATGTACATGGCTCAACCAAATCCGAATCCACAAGGCGTTGCCCCACTATTACCCGAAGGGCCAAACCTACCTCTTGTTCCGAACAATTTCCACCTGGACACGGTAAATCTCATATGCCAATGTCCAGTCATCGTGGAGATTTTGAAGGCCCATTCGATCAATTGAGCTCTGACGGCCACCGCTCCAGTTCCATTCGTGTACGTGCACCAACTATGGCGTTCTCTAACACCAGTCGCACGCGGCCAACAGTTCATACTTCACGGTTGCATCGGCGATTCCCAGGTGCAAATCACTCGTGACATCTTCCGACGGATCCTTGAACTGCCGGAAGCGAATGCAATTCCAGGACGTGTCGCCTACGACGCTCAGGTCTCAGATGCAGTCCTCTGCCGAGATATTCGCGCCCTCGGATATCATGTCGCGCTCACCTAGCCATTGCACTTTTCACGGATCCATCTTCAGCCTGTCTGGTACACCTTGTTAACAACTTTGAACAGGTGCCTATAAACAATCAACAAAGGCATCGATCAGACGTCCGTCAACTTGCTCGGCCTATTCCATGCCGTCATCTATAGCCGACATGCCGACTACGCAACAATTCTATGGACGGAGCTGATCGCGCAAGTTCAAAAGAAGCAAGGCAGCCGACGCCTCACATTCCTGCCGTAATCTCGATTCCTACAGCTTATAGTCTCGCACCTCATGGCGACCGACCTCACCATACTTCGTTGTGCCGATCATGAGGTACTCCTATCTACTCGCATGACTAGGATTCAGAATAAGCTAGTGATTGAAGACCTAGAACCCATGGTGATACCTACTGACTTACTAGCTATCGTGGACCAATCGGCATCGAGTGTGATAGCTTATAGGAGAGAGAGCAACCTAGACGCTCCGATGGTCTAGCCAGATCCGGAAGGACCTGCCCAAGGAGCGCAACCTGAGCGACGTCAGGGTCCACGTACGCGAGGCAGAGGGGTCCGACGAGCAGGGGCTCTCGGACGGGGCGTGATAAGAGAAAATATTGTGAGGGGAACAGTCGTGGGCGGTGCCGGTAGGTCAATACGCAATGCTAGTTCGTCTAGACCCCCATCCACTCCACCACGTACACCGACTCCAACTAGAGACGAAGATCCAGCTCTACATGACGTGGAAGTGGAAGGTGTATCCCGAGAACATGTCGCTGAAGAGACAGCCTCCTCTTCTAGCTCCGAGCCCAGCTCAGCCTCCGGACAAGCTTCCGGTTCTGCCTCTGGCTCCCAATCAGGGTCCGACTCTGAGTCTCAATCAGGCTCGGCTTCCGGTTCACAACAAGGGTCAGAGGAATCCGGTAGTGAGGCAACTGAGTCGGATGATGACGACTGTAAAGCCCGTACCCCGGTATGTAATTTCTTTTAATTATTTATTTATTTATTTTTTTCTCCTAAGTTTGTATTTTAGTGGTTCTCGTTAACGGGTTAGCCGAGTTGGGTCAAATCGTTAAGTACTGAAAATTGTGGCTAGTTGCGAGAGAACCGTAAGTTGAGGGGCTAATTATGTCAAAGGGCCAAAAACCCTCATTGGGTTTCGGCCCATGCTGCTTATTGTCGAGACCCATTTTTTTTCTTCTTAATTGTTGTGTTGTTTGCCGTGAGGTGGAAGTTAGGAAAAGAAAAAGAAAAAAAAAACTAAAACCCTAAACTCCTTCCTTCTCTCTCTCTCGTTTTCTCTCACGTAAGCTGCAACCCAAGCACCCTTTTTCCCTGCCGCCGTGAACCACCTGCAACCACCATCATCAGCCTCTTGCCGCCGGCGAGAGCGAGGGAGAGAAGAAGAGTCGATCGGGAAGAGCGTGGCCGTCGAGACGAAGACTGCTGCTGCTGCGTTCTTGCGAGAAAGGTAACGTCTCTTCTCGTTTCTGTTTCGTCGACACCATCAGCCGCAAACCACCACCGCCGCCGCTGCAGCCTTGGCTGCCGGCGGCGTGGCCACCAGCGTGCACCGCCAGCGCAGGGCGGCGTGGTGCGTGGTCGTGAGTGGTGAGCCGGGTGGGTGTGTGGGTATAGGGAAGTCGGGATAGTCAAGGGGTCCGTTTTAATCTTGTCTCGTTGGGTTTTCGTAACCGCCGCCGGCGACCACCATTGCCGGAGGGTGGTGCGTGGCCATGTCTTATTAATAATCACCGTAGAATCCGTTAAGCCTTGACTTAATCGTTTAAGCCGTTTCGTTAAAACCGTCGTTTTTATAATCATCAATTCATGTGGAAAATGGTGCAGCCACTGTTTTTGCGACGGCTATAACTTTTCCTTCGTAACTCCGTTTGAGTCGAAACCGGCGCCCACGGTTCAAGTTCGGGGTCGGGCACGTTTTCCGTGTTTTAGCGGGAAACTGGTTCGGTCTCTAGCTGGGCGAAAAAGTGGTCGCAAGTTCGGTGATTCGTCATTTCATGTGGAAATTTCTGGAAACTGCCTTGATCTTGCGAAAGCCTTAACTTTTTACTCGTAACTCGGATTGGGGTGATTTCGGTGCCAAAAGTTCCCTTTTCGAGTCTAGTAATTTTTCTGTGTTTCGTGCGAAATCCAGTTCGGATCGTAGCTTAGGCCAAATCGTCGTTTTATACTGATAGGTGCTGTTTTTCGCTGTTCTGCGCACTGTTTTTATAAAATCCGTATTAAAATGTAGAAAAATCGTTAGGAGGTGTATAATATATCCTTGGAGCCCTAACTCAGAGTACTTTCTAATCATGAAATAATAATGGGGATTTTCTGGGTTTAAAGGGGTCGAAACAGGTCCCGAACAGACCTGTTTGGCGAGAACGGAAAATAGTTTTAGTGACGGTTTAAGCGTGTGTCGTGTCGTAGGGTCCTGGTCTCGTATTGGCACGTTTTAACATGCGTTTAGGTGCTGGGAAGTGACCGTAATTGTGAAGCTTGAATTGTATTGTTAAGCTAGGCGCGCATTCGAGGTGAGTTCTCTCACTATAACTAATGTCGGTTATTTTTACATTACGTCGTGTATGTATGTGGTAGTTCTATTTGCTTTTGATGCGGGGTTAAATAGTGGGGTGACTAGTCGGACCTTATTGTTGTGACTACGCGGGTGGCGTAGGAGTTCGGCGGGGCCGAGGGTCACATACGCGGGTGGCGTAGTAATTCGGTGGGACCGAAATATTAACTCGGTGGGACCGAGGATCCGGCGGGGCCGGAGATTTTATACGCGGGTGGCGTATGAACCCGGGGGTGCCGGGTTGCGTTTGCACAATTGTCGTGTGGTCGGTGGGACCGACGTATGCCTATTAGGTGGGTTGGTGTGAGTATGCACGTCTATGATTTGTTCGTAGACTTGTATGTTGTTTATGTGCAATTATCTGTTGATGGTGGTGTGGAAATAACTGTGTTATTTATGGTGTTGAATTC
The DNA here is from genome assembly GCA_033807775.1 of Saussurea involucrata. Lineage (NCBI taxonomy): Eukaryota > Viridiplantae > Streptophyta > Magnoliopsida > Asterales > Asteraceae > Saussurea > Saussurea involucrata. The sequence goes on along the minus strand of CM066320.1, from coordinate 39,411,631 downwards.
ACTAAGCTTCGTGCTTACCCTTTCCCAATAAACTGTGGTTTCAGGTACGGGCGGCTCCAAGGCGTGACGAGTACACACTGGCGCGCGAGGAGAGCTGGTTGCTTTATGGTTTTTAATAATTAAACGTTTATTCCGCTGGTTTTTATTATGAAGATATTAATTATGAGTTTGCAAACGAAACGTTGGGATCATTTAATGAATTGTTATAAATGAAATGTTTATTTAAAAATTTAAATTTGCTTGTAATTTTTGGGACGTTACAACTTGGTATCAGAGCACAGCTTGAGTGAATCAAATGCACCTCGGTGTGTTTGATCTCAAGTTTGCGGCTATAAAGGAAAACCCGTTTGAGAAACGGTGATCGATGGCGCAGTGTGTACAGTCAGCCGGAGCCAGGGGAAAAGGTACATCACTTAGTGTTTTATTGCTTTCTAGATCATAGAGTATGCATGCTAGATTGCCTGTTGTGGACACTATGCTGTATGTTGAACTACTTGCTATTAGGAATTTATGCTAATTATGATAGGTTACTAAGTGGATGCCCTCTAGGTTGTATGCAGTAAGAGATTTATAGCCTTAGAATATTCGATTTAGTTCTATTACGCAGCTCTTGTTTGAGTCCAACCGTTCTAGGATAGAGTCTTGTATTCGACTGTCTATTTGTTTCGCACTGCATATAATCGGGTATTCACGAGGTCACCCTTTATAATTAGTAGGTATTCGGTAGTAGCAAGGGTAGTGGGATAAGAGGAAGTTCCTAGAGAGCTGGGAAGGGTGTTTATGTATGAGTACGTGTGCTAGATTGCTTTCTAGAACATAGGAGTATGTATGCTAAATTTCTTGGTGCTTATTACACTGTATTGCATGTCTGCTGCTTGCTATTAGGGATTTGGCAGTAGCAAGGGTAGTGGTTTGGATGGAATTCCTAGGGAGCTAGGAAGAGTGTGTACATATGCCGGTGCGGGCATATGTGTATAGTTTCGGCGAGAAACTACTTGGACCCCTTGGGATGGAACTCGGAACGGGCGATGATAGGTGTGGATGGTAGTAGTAGAGCTCCTACTACCGGAAGCACAGGATCAATGCTCGAGTCGGGGAAGTCACGAGGAATCCAAGGAGTTGAGCGTGAGTGTTGTTAGTATGAGTTATTATGTGCTAATAACGCGATGTATTGTCTACCCAGAATAGCCATCACAAGGAGGAACAACTATAGTAAACCTACTAGTACAGGTGTGTACTCGAAGTGTTTTGAGGTGATGATCGTTGGGGGTAGTGATGAAGGTCCTAAACTAGTAGTCGTTGGAATAGAAAGACGATTCTAATATTAGTCACTTGGAGTGACGATAAGGATGATATTTGTTGTAAGCAGATCATTTCGGGCCAAGATGGAAGATTGTGCTAGGGTCATAGGCTCATAGAGCCGACTTTGATTTGAGGAAAACCCGTAAGATGATTTGAGGTGATTTCCCAACTTGCCTTAAGAGGTTTAAATGTCTGGATGACAATAGTAGACCGGAGAGTTTCGGAGTAGTAGGGGTCGAGACGTTGAATGTCGAATGAGTCATGCACGAAGTTATTTTGAAAATAAGATTGCATTAACAAATTCTTGTGTTTCAAATCTTTGTATGGACGGTGTTTTGGAATTTTGGGAACTGCTCAGCACACGCACAAGATTTTGAAATATGGTTTTGAAAGTGTATGAAATCGTTTTATCACGGGAGTGCAAACTTTGTTAGAATTTGTCTCATTTTCGTTATTTTTCCAACGGTTCTTTCGGGTACGATGTTATCCGTGTTTTGGTGGTGGTTAAGATGTTGGGTAAGTGACTACGGATTAAGACTCTAACATTGGAACTCCTCCACATGTGTTAGAGTTGAGACGAAAAGTTACATTCCACGATGTCTGTATAAAGGCTATTTTGGTGATTTGTTTAAAATGAGTTTGGAATTCCAGTGTCGCTTAACTTTTCGTTCGAGAGTTTGTATTACTAAGTGTTTTATTGCAAATAGTTCAGTGTGTGGATTGATTCATGCGTGACATAAGTGATGCATGGAGGAATTTTGGTAACATTTCATAAGGAGTTGTTTAGTGCGCTTTTTAGTCAGCTAAAGGTTTTATTGACATTTCCATGAAAATGCGATTTATCGACTTAGGGGTATGCATAATGGGGTAACCTTTGTTCTCGACATTTTGATGAACAAGTCGTGCATGAAAATGTTTTAGTTCCTTTTTGTCGAAATGAAAGACCATTTGATCCAAGGAGTGTTTTAATGTTGTGAACATCATGCATACGATTACAATGTGTTATATTTTGGAAATATAAATGCGTAGATTTTTGACATTCGGTTAATTTAGAATTACCGATCATTTTTTTTTTGGGAAATTAAAAACTTTTGCTTTGGAGGAAACGAGTATTTTAAGCATTTTCGATAAATACATTTTTAAACTATAATGTTTTGACGTTATATGTCCCAAGTACGAAACTTGAGGAAGTGTTACAAGCTTGCATGCCTGCCCCCAGTTTGAGATTTTATGAGGTTTTAGTCGATATTTCCAATTAATAGAAGCGGACTGGTTTCTGTCTTCAAGTTTGAAACTTACACGAGACAGTTGTGTTTTAACAAAAATATATTTGTAAACCGTGTCATCGTTTTGTGTGATTAGCTGACGCGCGAAAAATTTGTGGCGAACCCTGTGCCACGTCATTTTTTATGATTAAAAAGAAGAATTTTTGAATCAAATGTCGTGAAACTTATTTTGAATTATGTGCACACCTTTGTCGCACACTGTTTAAGGTCAAGCGGTTACTTTAAGTGCACGTCATGAGTCAATCCATACTGGAATCGAGGCGGTTCATTTTAAAGAAATTATTTATTACGCTTGCTTTTGTGTGAGTAAACTGAACTGCAATGTAACGATTTTCAACATGATTTTCCTATGTGGGACGAGCGTGTCCAGTTTTGCGTAACTATCGATCAGGTAATAGTAGTTTTATTACATACGATCTTTTGAGATGAAAATCCTGATGTTGAAAATATTTTGTAAATGATTTTGTAAACCATTTGGGGAAATGTGCTTTTAAGTGTCATGTGTCATTTCGAGAATTTTTAGGGTGTGAGTCCTTTGGAAAACTCTTTTGTTTAACCCGTGTTGAGTCTGAGACTAAGGTTGATTTCAGAGTATTGCTTGCTTAAACTTTGTTTAAACGCATTTTCCGACCTATGGGTCTAGCAAGCGTGGAGCATTTTGCTCGGTTTTGACTTGGAGTTAGTCATGGGCCAATTACCCGGTTTTAATGGCTCGATGTGGAGTCTAGTTGATGAGTTGTTTTTGTCGCACCGTTTGGCATTCTTTGCACGTTGAGTGTTTACATGTTTGGGTGAGTGAGTCAATCCGGAATAGGCATGTTGTTGGTAGGTTGTTTGCTTTGGATCCTTAGACACGTTAGTCAGTCGTTGGTAATGGTCGGTTGGGTATCTCGGGGTGGGACCCCGGTATTCATGTGTTTTAACCTAGACTTTCCAGTAGGTACTAGGAGGATATAGTTGTGGGCACTTACCTGGGAGGTAGTTCCGGTGTACTGGGTCTTGAGGCGTTACCTGGGAGGTAGACGTCAAGGTGTATCCTCGATACGGTGTGACTTGGCTTCGTAGAGCAAGTGTGGATGATACGTCGACGGTGGAAGGTAGATATTCCACGCGCGTTAGTACTGTAGGCCGAATAGTATCGGTTAAGGGATTGATGCCCTTTGTTATTAAGAGAATAAATGCGCATCAACCATTTTGAGGTAGGTGGTATATTTAGGTGTCGACTTTTGGGCTTGAGGCCAAACACCTTTAGTATAATCGGAGAGTTGTAGCCGATTTTAAGATAATCATGGTGACGGTAGTAGTAACCCTGAAATGATCACTTGTGATGGATGGTTATGGTGGAATGACCTACGTATGTGTTAGTTGATTTGGTTGTGGGGGATATCTATTTGTGTTAGTGTCTAGGATAATACCACGCTTATGTGAGTTATTGTAATCGGTTGGACCGATGTTCGGCGGGTGGCCGATGTTTGTTATTGTAATCGGTTGGACCGATGTTCGGCGGGTGGCCGATGTTTGTTATTGTAATCGGTTGGACCGATGTTCGGCGGGTGGCCGATGTTGTTATTGTAATCGGTTGGACCGATGTTCGGCGGGTGGCCGATGTTTGTTATTGTAATCGGTTGGACCGATGTTCGGCGGGTGGCCGATGTTTGTTATTGTAATCGGTTGGACCGATGTTCGGCGGGTGGCCGATGTTTGTTATTGTAATCGGTTGGACCGATGTTCGGCAGGGGGTCGATGTTTTGTTAATATAAGTTATTGAAAATCTTTGGAGTGTATTAGAATTCGTGGAAGTTAATCGACAGTTAAGGGTAGGAATGATCGTAGTCGAATATCCTGTAGGGTATACTGTGAGCAGCTTTAGAATGGTTAGAGCTTGAAATTGACTCGGGATACATGGAATGTCTAAGGTTGGGGAACAACCGAAGTCGCTTGGCTAGGAATGATTCCAGTTGTTGGAGTGTTCTTCTGATCGTAATTTCAGTGTCTTGAAGAAGTTTTGCTAGTAAGAAAAGTATTCGAGAAATTCTTGTCGGGGTGAGAAATTTAGATCCTAGTTGAGGAAAGTCCAGTGGCAACACAGAAAGGGCTCCGAGTGGACTTGGGAACCCGAGGTTGTGGTGTGGTAAAACTATCCAGAGTTGTTTGCGGACATAGACTTCGAGGACGAAGTCTAATCCAAGTGGGGGAGAGTTGTAAAGCCCGTACCCCGGTATGTAATTTCTTTTAATTATTTATTTTTTTTATTTTTTTCTCCTAAGTTTGTATTTTAGTGGTTCTCGTTAACGGGTTAGCCGAGTTGGGTCAAATCGTTAAGTACTGAAAATTGTGGCTAGTTGCGAGAGAACCGTAAGTTGAGGGGCTAATTATGTCAAAGGGCCAAAAACCCTCATTGGGTTTCGGCCCAAGCTGCTTATTGTCGAGACCCATTTTTTTTCTTCTTAATTGTTGTGTTGTTTGCCGTGAGGTGGAAGTTAGGAAAAGAAAAAAAAAAACTAAAACCCTAAACTCCTTCCTTCTCTCTCTCTCGTTTTCTCTCACGTAAGCTGCAACCCAAGCACCCTTTTTCCCTGCCGCCGTGAACCACCTGCAACCACCGTCATCAGCCTCTTGCCGCCGGCGAGAGCGAGGGAGAGAAGAAGAGTCGATCGGGAAGAGCGTGGCCGTCGAGACGAAGACTGCTGCTGTTGCGTTCTTGCGAGAAAGGTAACGTCTCTTCTCGTTTCTGTTTCGTCGACACCATCAGCCGCAAACCACCACCGCCGCCGCTGCAGCCTTGGCTGCCGGCGGCGTGGCCACCAGCGTGCACCGCCAGCGCAGGGCGGCGTGGTGTGTGGTCGTGAGTGGTGAGCCGGGTAGGTGTGTGGGTATAGGGAAGTCGGGATAGTCAAGGGGTCCGTTTTAATCTTGTCTCGTTGAGTTTTCGTAACCGCCGCCGGCGACCACCACTGCCGGAGGGTGGTGCGTGGCCATGTCTTATTAATAATCACCGTAGAATCCGTTAAGCCTTGACTTAATCGTTTAAGCCGTTTCGTTAAACCCGTCGTTTTTATAATCATCAATTCATGTGGAAAATGATGCAGCCACTGTTTTTGCGACGGCTATAACTTTTCCTTCGTAACTCCGTTTGAGCCGAAACTGGCGCCCACGGTTCAAGTTCGGGGTCGGGCACGTTTTCCGTGTTTTAGCGGGAAACTGGTTCGGTCTCTAGCTGGGCGAAAAGGTGGTCGCAAGTTCGGTGATTCGTCATTTCATGTGGAAATTTCTGGAAACTGCCTTGATCTTGCGAAAGCCTTAACTTTTTACTCGTAACTCGGATTGGGGTGATTTCGGTGCCAAAGGTTCCCTTTTCGAGTCTAGTAATTTTTCTGTGTTTCGTGCGAAATCCAGTTCGGATCGTAGCTTAGGCCAAATCGTCGTTTTATACTGATAGGTGTTGTTTTTCGCTGTTCTGCGCACTGTTTTTATAAAATCCGTATTAAAATGTAGAAAAATCGTTAGGAGGTGTATAATATATCCTTGGAGCCCTAACGCAGAGTACTTTCTAATCATGAAATAATAATGGGGATTTTCTGGGTTTAAAGGGGTCGAAACAGGTCCCGAACAGACCTGTTTGGCGAGAACGGAAAATAGTTTTAGTGACGGTTTAAGCGTGTGTCGTGTCGTAGGGTCCGGGTCTCGTATTGACACGTTTTAACATGCGTTTAGGTGCTGGGAAGTGACCGTAATTGTGAAGCTTGAATTGTATTGTTAAGCTAGGCGCGCATTCGAGGTGAGTTCTCTCACTATAACTAATGTCGGTTATTTTTACATTACGTCGTGTATGTATGTGGTAGTTCTATTTGCTTTTGATGCGGGGTTAAATAGTGGGGTGTCTAGTCGGACCTTATTGTTGTGACTACGCGGGTGGCGTAGGAGTTCGGCGGGGCCGAGGGTCACATACGCGGGTGGCGTAGTAATTCGGTGGGACCGAAATATTAACTCGGTGGGACCGAGGATCCGGCGGGGCCGGAGATTTTATACGCGGGTGGCGTATGAACCCGGGGGTGCCGGGTTGCGTTTGCGCAATTGTCGTGTGGTCGGTGGGACCGACGTATGACTATTAGGTGGGTTGGTGTGAGTATGCACGTCTATGATTTGTTCGTAGACTTGTATGCTGTTTATGTGCAATTATCTGTTGATGGTGGTGTGGAAATAACTGTGTTATTTATGGTGTTGAATTCACTAAGCTTCGTGCTTACCCTTTCCCAATAAACTGTGGTTTCAGGTACGGGCGGCTCCAAGGCGTGACGAGTACACACTGGCGCGCGAGGAGAGCTGGTTGCTTTATGGTTTTTAATAATTAAACGTTTATTCCGCTGGTTTTTATTATGAAGATATTAATTATGAGTTTGCAAACGAAACGTTGGGATCATTTAATGAATTGTTATAAATGAAATGTTTATTTAAAAATTTAAATTTTCTTGTAATTTTTGGGACGTTACAACGACGATGATAATGACACACCCAACCCCAAAGCCATATCTGGAGAGACAAGGAGAGCAGAGGGTGAATTAGTTGAAAAAGAAAAAGAAAGTGAGGTTGTGCGTGAAAGGCGAAGTAAGAAAAAGAACGAGAGTGAGCATGTGCTGAAGCAATCTTCCCAGGTTGCTCCCAACCAGCCTCCGCCAAGCCAGGCAGCCACATCTGCTACCTAGTTGAATTCGTTGCGACAGGGTATTGAAGTAGACATCATGGGCCTAGCGACGTAACTGCACACCCCACTTAGCCACTCAGTTTCCTCTCTAAAGGAAATTGTTTCAACTTTACACGGGGATTCAGCACAACTTCCACCGGTCTCTCACTTGGAGAGTTCTCGTGTTGAAATAAGAGAACAGCCTCCCCCGTTCTAGACTTCTTTCAGCGTACATATGAGTCTAGATCCACTTGCTGATTTTATTCCTTTGGCTAGGACACCAGTGTCATCTACAGCTAACGTCGAGAGTCTTCGTGCCTCGACCGAAACGCCCAGAGTGAGTCTACCTTTCGGTGGCTTGCAAGGACAGGGCGGAAGGCCTGCCACGGCTACCATTATGCCAACTGTGAGCGCAAGCGATACTGCGGTGAAATCCACCACAACTACTACAACTGAAAGTCTAAGTGCCTCAGGTGTTAGTCACCCGGAGTTCGTCTCCAAGGAACAAATGGACGGCGCCTTAAAGGCTATCCAATTAGCGTTCTCGGACCAGCTATCCGATAACATGGCCTTTATCAGAAGGGCACTCGCGGGAAAAGGCGTGGCTACTGAAATTCCCCCTGCACAACCGCAGATCCGAATGCCTCCGCCAACTCCAACCCCGAGCATACAAAATATGAGCGCCGAGGCTCTCAAAGCCGCCTTACTGAATAAACTACTTTCACAGTCCAACATCGACGCCTCATCGGAAGCTGACCTAGTGAGCATATTACGCTCACAATCCCAACCTCCACCCCCGGTCACTCCAATTGATCCATATGCCTAAACCAACGCCAAGCTTGATACACTTACCAACACTCTAACCGACATCAAGAAGGCCCTCGACACTCTATCTGAGAGGGTTGCTAGATTAGAAGATACGTGTAAGGGTCAGGCATAGGGTTCAAAGCATCGACATGATGATCAGGAGGATCCTGACCAGCATGAGGCGGAGAAAATAATTAAACTGACCGAGCTGTCAACCGCAACGACAGAACCTGCAACTGTTACTCCAGCTGAACCTGAATCACAACAACAGCCTGAAGACTCAGAAATGGTTCAGTACATGGAGCTTTCAACACCGGTCAGGGAAACAGTGCCAAAGTCAGCAGACCCAACGGTTGAAAAGCCCGAGGGTCCATCAGAAGAATTATTATTGCTAACGGTTCCGGAGCGGCCAGTCCTGGAAATGATTGATGAGGACTCTGATGGCGATCCGGAACTAGAGACAGAATGGAGACATAAAGCCATAATAGCCATCCAGTCAGAGACAGATGCTTTGTGGGATTTTTCTGATGAAGATGAGCTTATGAATGACAACGACTATGACCAGTTCCTTCTTCAGAGCGAACAGGTATCGACTTCTCAGCCAGATATTCACGATACTGCAGGTACTTCATAGCTTCCAACTCCAGACCCGGTACAGGCTCCACCTCAACCTGCTCAACCAGCTCGTTGAGAACGAGTCCGGATATTGGTTCCTTATCTGGAGGAATCACATAAGAAGTTATTTGCCCACTAGATTCGGCCACTTGACCCTGTGAAGTGTCATGGGGTCTCATTTCTCAAAGATTCAGTCTGCAAACAATATTTGGAGGTAATGAAACGCAGCAGAATGGTCCACCAAGTCCGCACGCGACACAAAATTACATATATTGTGGAGATCATGTCCGATAAGTTTCTCAGCGTATGGTTTCTGGTTTTCACTGTCAAAAGGGACAACGGAAAGGAATGGACATTCTCGGAAGCCGACTTCAGGCATCTATACCTGAACAACTTCCCGATACTGTTTAAAGAGTTGAAGACTGACACCATCCGACCGTTACCCTACACCAAAGCCCTCGAGACGATCAAGAGATATATGAAGTGCACCATTACGCTCGCCTACATCAACGACTTCTAGTTGGCTTTAGAAAGCAACCATAAAAAGATCAACATTCTGAAGCCCAATCTGAATCTTCCCGAAGACGTACAGGTACATACTATCTTATCCAAACCAGAAACAGGTATTGTGTATCTGAACAACCAAGGGGAGAAACGGTTCATGAGAATCAGCGAGGTGCACAAGTTCAGTGAGGGTACGCTGATCAAGATACAAACTGAGCTGAAGAAGATTATAGAAGAAGAAAAGAAAGCGTCGCCAGAAAGCTACGTCAACGTCAGAAAGTATCTAGCTGAAGATCTTCTCAAAGCAATTGAAGAACGGCTAGAGTTCAGAAACTCCATTCGGCATTTTGAGATTCTCTTCGCTATTCGGAAGCGCTATGTCCCTAACTGGCATGATATCGAACTTCAATTCCAAGGGGGAGATTGTTAGGTCACGTTAGTGGAATAGAAGTTTAGGGACTATTCTTGCCAAATCTTGTAAATACCTTTATGGTATAAATATTTTGCTTAAACCTTGTTTAGGGTTTAATGATCATTGTTTAGCTTATTCCAGTTTACCTTGTACGGCTACTACGTAAATATTTTTCTGTTCATGAATGACAAGTGAGATTTATGACTATATTGTGTTGATTCATTGTGATTGATTGTTTATCTGGGATCCACAATTTGATTACATGTTGTAAAGATGTTGGACATATTTTTTTGAGTCATGTAATTGTTAGACTATAATCATTGGATGCATAGGCTTATGAGTCGGTCTTGTTTATGGAGTCGCATGGGTATTACGGGGTTGGACTCCGGGACTCATGTTTATGACCTTAAACTTTCCATATAGACACTAGGAGGGTTGAGTCTGGAAGTGCTACCTTGGAGGTGAGTATTAGGACCTTCGCCGCTGAGGTAATGGCTTGAAGGTAGTCTTGCAGTATGCTGAGCCTTGTGGTGGAAGTCCTGGGGACGGACACTAAGGTGAACTGTCTCTTGAGGTGAAACTTGTCTAGGAATCGTAGGAACACTTGGACATATAGTCAAGAATTGTTATACGATTAACATTGTACAGGTGGTATACTTATGTGTTCCCTCCACCCTCAATGGATACAGGTCTCCCTCGTTGTTGTCAAATATTATATTGAATGTTGTGATATGCATGTTTTATTAACGTATGAGCCTTGTGCGAGTAATTGCAAGTATTGACTTTAATATTGGAACCCATCCACGTATATTAAGGTTTTCTTGAATGATTACTCCCATGCTTGGGTATTTGGGCTTTATTTCTATTTACGCTTTGCGTGGGTTGTTGAGTCGGTCACATGCTTTTGGGAACGTATTATATTTATATGGATTGTTTTCTATGTTTTATGTGCGGTATATTATGCCTCATCCGTGATTGGATGTTTCGAATAGAGTTTTATTCAAGTCTATTTTATTTGGAAATTTAATATTCATTCATGTTTAAGTGAGTTTTGGATTTGAGTCCATTATTGAGAAATGCTTTGTGTTGGAGCTTTTGGCACGGGATTTGCGTGCATTGGAAAATGGGTTGTTTGCATATTTAAATATAATCCTTTTTGGAAAAATCATGATTTGAGCTCTACTCCTGTAACAACCTGAATTTTCAATAATAGTATTTTAATGAGAATTGGGATCTAATTGTATTTTGGTTTAAAACCTTGAATTATATTGTAAGTTTATTATTCAATGGGGTTAAAATACAAAGGATTAAAGTTGGGTGTTACTTTTGGAAATATTGGAACTAGAAGGTGTATTTGGTCATTTATGAAAAGTGTGTATGGATAAAGTAGCTGAAATCAGATCTTTATCTCATCTTTGTGTTAGATCGGTTTGGAGAAAAAGGGAAAAGAGAGAAAAGGGAGAAAGAAGGGAAGGAAGAAAAACAAGGATTTTTTCTTCAAAATTGGTAAGAAATTGATCATGGTTTCTAATAAATCTGTGTAGATATATGATAGTAAACGAATCTATTTGATGAATAGGATTTCGGAATCATCAGCAGTAGATTGGGTTGGAATCAGATTGTGTAAAGTGGGTATAACTTCTTTAAAAGGTGAGTCATTTGTTGTTTGTGCAAATCAGTGTTTATATGTTAAATTAAACCTTGAAATAGCTGTATAAATTGGTTATGAACTGTATGGAATGGTCTGGAATGAGCTGAATCGAACAGACATCGAATTAGATCAAATTTTAGGCTGCAGAACCCCCGTGCTAAGTCGCCGAAGGGGGGGCATTTGAGGATGAAGATACGATAGGTTATCTAGTATTCTTAGATTTGAGAATATGATATGAGCTGTAATATGTTGTTATGCATATACGTTAGTAAAGTGTAATGGATCCATAGGCACTAGTGTTTGGTAATCACATGGAATAGGCGTGTGGTAATAATCGTTATTCCAGTGTGTGTGTGTGGAAATTGTGGAATAGGCGTGTGGTAATAATCGTTATTCCCAGTTTCTAAGGAAGAAAATGGGATTGACATAAGTGCTTGTAATCTCTACTTCCTTTCCGATAAATGGGCATGTGTAATTGCAATTTATTGGATAAGAGCATTAATCTATAATCATTGAAGATTCGTAGTGTGGCTCTGAGGCATGATATGCTGATGGAATTATTGCCAGTCATATTCATGGAATTGGATGAAATCGTGTAATGGAATAGAGTTACACGTACGGTAAGAAAAGGAGTAATCAGGTTTGTTGTAACTTGTTTACATTGATTTTGCAAATATTATTATTGAAACGAATGTTCTCACTAGGCGTTGGCCTAATCGTTTCATATGATGTTTTCTTACCAGGTACCAGCTCGGGAAAGTAAAGGGTTGTGGGACGAGCGTTTTGGAATAGCAGAGGTGTCAATTAACAAGAAGAGATTTTGATGGATTGCTTAGATAACTTAGTTAATCTGATCATAGTGAGATGATTAGATTGATAGGTTATTCGAAGGATCCTGTATTGTAAATATACTCTTGATAGTTAATTTCCTTGCTATATATATATTAGTTGAAGTTTCTTGCATCATAACGTATTATAAATTGAGGTTCAAATTAGCCCTGATTTTAGGGTGTTACAATATGGTATCAGAGCAATAGTTTAAGCGAACTAAGTATGCTGAGGAGATACTTAGACTTAAGCTGTGATGAATTAAGTTATGATTCGTGAGAAATGGGTAGAAATACTAAGACGGGATAGTCTTAGAGTCGACGGAAATACATGAAGTTAGTACTGTAACGATGGTAACGAGGATCCTCCTGTATGATATGTTCACAATTCCAATTAGCTACTGTTATTATGAATGTATTGTTACACAAATGTACTTGTTTTCAAATTGTTACAGTGACTAATGATCGATATAGTACGTTTCGTAAGTTTGTATGTGTATAACCATTTCTTATGGTTATTTCCTTGTGTTATACCAGAACAATAGTAAATACGCCGCCACTATCTCCTATTTCTACGATGGATAGGTCCATGCTTGATGGGACAGGAGAAAGGCAAACTGGATTAGGCGAAATTCATGAGACTCCGCCGGGGTTTCTTTCTCTTGGAGGAGTGCAAAGTCAAGTACATAGAGTGGGTACTAGTACAGCTGACCAAGAAACGCCGGGGTCAATTATGGAAGCCCGAATGATGGAAAACATGACAAGAATGATGACGAACGCAATGGCTCAACAAACCGAAATGTTTATGAAAGCATTGAACGATCGAAGTTCAGAGTTGCAGCGAACAGGAACTGATACTGGGGTAATTAGTCCACTTCATACTCCAGTAACAGAAACAGAAAGGAGAGTGGAAAGAGTTTGCTCGTACAAGACGTTTCTAACTTGTAAGCCGCCAGAGTTTAAAGGAACAGATAATCCAGTAACCTGTATGAACTGGATTAGGGAGATGGAACAAGCTTTCAGAGCTTGTGAATGTGATGAAAAGTCAAAGGTTAGATTTGCATCTCAAATGTAAAAAGGTAATGCACTGACATGGTGGAACATAGTGACAGCTTCAATATCGGCTTCAGTATTGACTGCTATGACTTGGGAGTCATTCAAGAAGAAGGTTTTGGAGGAGTACTGTAATGAGAACGAGATGGAAAGAATCGAAGAAGAGTTTAGGACTCTCAAGAAGGGCAGCATGTCTGTGAGAAAGTATACTGAAACATTTATGGAGAAGTTGAATTTGGTGGGGCACGTGGCTCCAAATGAAAAAGAAAATATTAAAGCTTACCTGAAGGGTTTACCCGCGGATATGATGTCTCGTGTAAGAAATGCCAAGGCTTCAACACTGAGGGAAACTATTGAAGAAACTAAGGTAATGGAAGAAGTTTACGCAAAGGATAAAGAAGAAAAGACCCAAGTTGGGGAGAAACGGAAATGGGAAGGCCGAGCGGAATTTTCTCAGAAGTCAAAGACAACTGGTAAGGGTATTCGTTATGAACCACGTCGTGAACCAAATTGTTGTTCAAAGTGTAAGAGTAAACATTATGGGCCGTGTCGGGTGGCAGCGCTGGAGTGTTTCAAGTGTGGTAAAAGTGGGCATATGATGAACAATTGTCCGGTACAAGGAATTACATGCTACGAGTGTAAGCAACCGGGTCACTTCCGCCTGGATTGCCCAAGGTGGAAAAAGAGTGGAGAAGAAAGTAAGAAATCAAATATTCCAAAGCCAACGGGTCGGGCGTTTCAGATGACCGCTGATGAAGCTAAAGAATCGAAAGATGTCGTCTCGGGTACTTTCCTTGTTAATTCTTGTCCTGCGCGCATTTTATTCGACTGTGGTGCAAATTTGTCATTTGTGTCCAAGTCGTTCTTTCACAAGTTAGTTATGCCTGTTACTACTTTGGAAGATGCCTTAGTAGTTGAGGTAGCTAATGGGGGTCAGGTCTTGGTTCGTGAAAGACTTGATGGTTGTTTTATTTCGATAGAAGAGACTAAATTTCCGATCGACTTGTTGTTGATGGAAATTGGGGGATTTGATGTGATTGTGGGTATGGCCTGGCTGACAGTCAACCAGGCAGAGATACTTTGTGCAAAGAAATTAATCCGGATTCCGATGGCTGATAGGGATGATGTACTCATCTTTGGGGAAAAGCGAAAAGGGGAAGTTCCGTTAATTTCTGTTGCAAAAGCGCGTAAATGTTTAATGAAAGGATGTTCATCCTATCTAGCTTATGTTTTAGATGTAAAGTCAGAAAAGAAGCGAGTGGAAGATATCAAAGTGGTACGTGATTTTCTAGACGTATTTCCCGATGATCTTCCTGGTCTACCAGCTGAACGGCAGGTAGAATTTCGTATTGATCTTGTCCCTGGATCGGCACCTATTGCACGAGCACCATATCGCTTAGCGCCAGCCGAAATGAAAGAGATGATGACTCAACTTCAAGAGTTGTTAGATAAAGGTTTCGTTAGACCGAGTTCTTCGCCTTGGGGAGCTCCGGTTTTGTTTGTTAAGAAGAAAGATGGCACGATGAGGATGTACATTGATTATCGTGAGCTGAATAAGGTGACTATTAAGAATAAGTATACGCTTCCAAAGATTGATGACCTTTTCGATCAACTCCAAGGTGCGGGATGTTTTTCTAAGATTGATTTAAGGTCTGGGTATCATCAGGTTCGGGTAAGAAATGAAGATATTCCTAAGACGGCTTTTAGAACAAGGTATGGGCATTATGAATTTCTTGTAATGCCATTTGGTTTGACAAATGCTCCAGCAGTATTCATGGATCTGATGAATAGAGTATGTCGACCATTTTTAGATAAGTTTGTCATTGTTTTCATTGATGACATACTAGTTTATTCAAAGAATGAAGCAGATCATGAACACCATTTACGCGAAGTTTTAGAAGTGTTGAGAAGAGAGAAATTGTACGCGAAGTTCTCAAAATGTGAATTCTGGTTAAAAGAGGTACAATTTCTAGGTCATGTGATCCCTTCGGAAGGAGTTAAAGTAGACCCAGCAAAAATAGAAGCTATGACGAATTGGGAGACACCAAGAAGTGCGTCTGAAATAAGAAGTTTCTTAGGTATCGCGGGTTATTATCGGAGATTTATTAAAGACTTTTCAAAGATTGCTTCTGCTTTGACTGTTTTAACTCGAAAGAATGTGAAGTTTGTTTGGACGGAGAAACAAGAATCAGCTTTCAGAACTTTACGTCAAAAGTTGTGTGAAGCCCCTATTCTTGCCTTACCAGAAGGAACAGAATATTTTGTTGTTTACATTGATGCTTCCAAAATGGGCCTGGGATGTGTATTGATGCAACGAGGCAAGGTAATTGCTTATGCGTCAAGACAACTTAAGGAGCACGAGAAGAATTACCCTACGCATGATTTGGAATTACCAGCGGTTGTTTTTGCTTTGAAACTGTGGAGGCATTATTTGTATGGCACAAAGTGTACTCTTTATACTGATCACAAGAGCTTGAAACATGTCTTTGATCAGAAAGAGTTGAACATGAGACAACGACGCTGGTTAGAGTTACTTAAAGACTACGATTGTGAATTGCATTACCATCCTGGTAAAGAAAATGTAGTAGCCGATGCTTTAAGTAGAAAAGAGTATAGTGGGTGTTTGAAAACGACCAATGCTAGAATTGATGTAACGTCAAGTTTGATAGAAAAGATAAAGGAGGCACAAGCGGAAGCCTTACGGGAAGAAAACCTGAAAGAAGAGGTGATGAGCAAACAACATCTTCAACTGACTGAAGATAGCCATGGAATTAAGTTGTTTCAAGGCCGTGTTTGGATACCAAAGGTTGGAGGAAATCGAGAGTTGATTCTCGAAGACGCCCATAGATCTAAGTATTCTATACATCCTGGGAGTACTAAGATGTATAGGGATTTGAAGTTACACTATTGGTGGCAAGCTATGAAAGTAGATGTGGCACGAATAGTGGAAAAGTGTATAACATGTTCTTTAGTGAAAGTTGAACATCAGAAGCCTTATGGAAGTTTCCAATCTTTGGAGATTCCAGAATGGAAGTGGGAAAAGATTACTATGGATTTTGTGACTAAGTTACCAAAGACACAAAAGGGTAACGACACTATTTGGGTGATTGTGGATCGTTTGACTAAGAGTGCTCATTTTCTGGCTATGAAAGAAGCGTCACCAATAGAGAAATTGGTGAAGCTGTATATTGATGAAGTGGTGTCAAGGCATGGTATACCGGTGTCGATAGTGTCAGATCGTGATAGTCGGTTTACCTCGAGATTTTGGCAGTCACTACAAGAAGAATTAGGTACAAAGGTAAATCTGAGCACTACTTATCATCCGCAAACTGATGGGCAAAGTGAAAGAACCATTCAAACTTTGGAAGACATGCTCAGGTCATGTGTATTAGATTTTGGAGGTAACTGGGATGCGCATCTACCTTTGGTAGAGTTTGCATATAACAATAGTTATCATTCCAGTATTGGAAGAGCACCTTTCGAAGCCTTGTATGGTCGGAAATGTAGAACGCCGGTGTGTTGGTTAGAAGCCGGAGAGAAACAGTTTGCTGGTCCGGAACTGGTACAACAAATGGTAGATAAAGTGAAAGAAATTCGGCAGCATATGAAAGCAGCTCAAGATAGACAAAAGAGTTATGCTGATCAAAAAAGAAGACCAAAAGAATTCCAAGTTGGGGAGCGCGTGATGCTTAAGGTATCCCCATGGAAAGGTGTGATAAGGTTTGGTAAACGTGGGAAGTTAAGTCCTCGTTTTCTAGGACCTTTCACTATCACTAAGAGGGTCGGATTGCAAGCTTATTAGTTGGATCTTCCACCGGAATTGGATGGAATCCACAATACCTTCCATGTTTGTTACCTTCGGAAATGTTTGGCCGAGGAGAACGATGTGATTCCACTTGCTGATGTAAGGGTAGATGAAAAGAGTCGATGTGTGGAAGAACCGGAGGCAATTTTGGAAAGATCGGTTAGAAGGTTGCGCAGTGGTAAGGAAGTAGCTATGTTGAAAGTACAGTGGAAACACCATCGAGGTGCTATTGTGACTTTAGAGTCGGAAGAGAATATGAAGGATAGGTATCCCCATCTGTTTACCTGATCTTGATTCCGAGGACGAAATCATTTTCAAGTTGGGGAGTATTGTAACATCCTGAATTTTCAATAATAGTATTTTAATGAGAATTGGGATCTAATTGTATTTTGGTTTAAAACCTTGAATTATATTGTAAGTTTATTATTCAATGGGGTTAAAATACAAAGGATTAAAGTTGGGTGTTACTTTTGGAAATATTGGAACTAGAAGGTGTATTTGGTCATTTATGGAAATTGTGTATGGATAAAGTAGCTGAAATCAGATTTTTATCTAATTTTTGTGTTGGGTCGGTTTGGAGAAAAATGGAAAAGAGAGAAAAGGGAGAAAGAAGGAAAGGAAGAAAAACAAGGATTTTTTCTTCAAAATTGGTAAGAAATTGATCATGGTTTCTGATAAATCTGTGTAGATATATGATAGTAAACGAATCTATTTGATGAATAGGATTTCGGAATCATCAGCAGCAGATTGGGTTGGAATCAGATTGTGCAAAGTGGGTATAACTTCTTTAAAAGGTGAGTTCATTTGTTGTTTGTGCAAATCAGTGTTTATATGTTAAATTAAACCTTGAAATAGCTGTATAAATTGGTTATGAACTGTATGGAATGGTCTGGAATGAGCTGAATCGAACAGACATCGAATTAGATCAAATTTTAGGCTGCAGAACCGACGTTTCTGGATAAAAAAAGTCGTATCCGAAAACCCTTGTGATGAATGTTTCCGGACGCAGAAGAGTATCCGGTAAGTTTAGTTTTATTGTAAGTTTCCGGATAAATATAGTTATCGGGTAGTATCCGGGTTGCTTTAGTTTCCGGGTATTGTCCAGATTAGAAGGTATCCGGAAAGCATGGTTTATCCGGTGAGTTGTAGTTATCCGGAAAGTGCAGTTGTCCGGATAGTCAAAGTTATCCGGAAACCCCTGTTGTCCGGACACTTTTGAGAAATTGAGAATGCTAGGTTCTGATGGCTAGATGTTGTTTTTAGATGCTTTGTCTGGGTAAGTTTTCTAAAAAAATTCTAGGGGCGCTGCCCCCAGACCCAGCAAGGGCGTTGCCCCTTGACCCCATCCGCTAACCGGGTAGCGTGTGGTAATAATCGTTATTTCCAATTTCTAAGGAAGAAAATGGGATTTACATAAGTGCTTGTAATCTCTACTTCCTTTCCGATAAATGGGCATGTGTAATTGCAATTTATTGGATAAAAGCATTAATCTAGAATCATTGAAGATTCGTAGTGTGGCTCTGAGGCATGATATGCTGATGGAATTATTGTCAGCCATATTCATGGAATTGGATGAAATCGTGTAATGGAATAGAGTTACACGTACGGTAAGAAAAGGAGTAATAAGGTTTGTTGTAACTTGTTTACATTGATTTTGCAAATATTATTATTGAAACGAATGTTCTCACTAGGCGTTGGCCTAATCGTTTCATATGATGTTTTCTTACCAGGTACCAGCTCGGGAAAGGAAAGGGTTGTGGGACGAGCGTTTTGGAATAGCAGAGGTGTCAATTAACAAGAAGAGATTTTGATGGATTGCTTAGATAACTTAGTTAATCTGATCATAGTGAGATGATTAGATTGATAGGTTATTCGAAGGATCCTGTATTGTAAATATAATCTTGATAGTTAATTTCCTTGCTATATATATATATATAAGTTGAAGTTTCTTGCATCATAACGTATTATAAATTGAGGTTCAAATTAGCCCTGATTTTAGGGTGTTACAACTCCTTTCGTTTAACGAGCTATTTTAATCATGATGAAAACTCTTGAACTCACTAGGTGTTAGCCTAACCTTTTTATTTGTCGACATGTGCAACAGGTTCTAGTTGGTAAATAGTTCTAGTGACATTGTGTAGAGTGGAGAGCTAGTTGTGTGTTCAAGAAGTAAGTGGCTTGGTGAAGTCTTCCGCATTTTGGGAATAGCAACTTTGTATGAGGTTGAGTAACACCCGGCCTTTTGTAGTCTTGGTGTAGAACTTAGGATATTGAATTGTTGAAGTTATTATGTTTTTATTATTGAGGTATTTCCATGGGTGGTTTGTAGAAGGAATTTTATCTGTATTTGATTATTTTATCGAAGTTTTTGTTTAGTTGTTCTTTCCAAATTTGAGGGTGTTACAGTCGACCCTTACTTCTTTAACTGCGGACAATCATACCGCATATGATCAGCTGACCCACCCTGGAAGCACGACTTTCCGCTAGGATAGTCTTTGGATACATGACCCGGCAACCCGCATCGGTAACACGACCTAGTGTCGGCCATGTACTCGCACGATGAACACCGTGGAACTTCCCATACGCTTTGTCTACCACTCCACGATTTTCACGAATCTCTGGTCTAAAGGTCTTTCCCTTCCTATCATCATTCCCCGGTCCATCCCATTTCCTTTTCTCTTTGCCCCTTTTTGACACCTGTCGGTTCTTCTCTTTCTCAGCCAGCTCGGCCGCATTAATGGCCGCCTGAAAAGTAGTAGGGTTCCTCGTCGAGACTAACTCCCAAATGCTGCTCTTTAGCCCATAGATATATCGTTCCACCCGTCGTTCCTCTGTCGGCACATATAACTCAGCAAATCGAGATTTCTCAATAAATTTGGAGGTATGCTCCCGCACCGTCATCTCCTTTTGCTCCAAACCTAAAAATTCCTCCTCTAACTTCTTGATTGTCGCCAATGGGCAAAACTGTGCTTTAAACTTACTCACAAACGTCTCCCAGGTCATCTCATTTGCTGTTGACGACTCTTTCCCTCCGGTCTCCACATCCCACCAGAAGACAGCATCAGATTTCAACATGGACAGAGCATTACTCTGTCTCCATCAGCCACTTGCATGTGTCGAAGACCAGTTCCATCTCCCAGATCCATTTCATTGCTAACACCGAGTCATGCTCCCCTTTGAATGTAAGAGGTTTCCATGAGGAGAACGCCTTATAGTTGCATCCCTTAGCTGCAGACTCATTCATCACCAACGGGGTCAACTGAGAATGGCCTTCCACCCCAATTACAAGCGAGCTAGACATTCCAGACCCCTCCTTGCTCTCACTCACCCCCTTTCTCTTTGAATCCGACTGTTCTTGCTTGGCCAAAAGGGCATGTAGGGTTTCCTGAATCTTACCCAACTCTATAGCAAGGTTCTCTTGCGTCACAAAAGCAGGGGTGGCCCCGACCACGCCCCCTCGACTGACTTCGACCCCTCACGGTAGCCGAACTCTCCTGCTCAGACATTTCACGCTCAGCCGAGATATCCACACTCCTTGCCCTGTAGATCACCCGAGTTGTCCTTCGGACTGAGTTTCCCCCAGTGGATACCTCCACTTGAATGGCAGTCCGGCGGGTCATTTTCCCCCATCCTCTACCACGACCCCTACCCCTTCCCCGAGTGGCATCTTGTATCAGGGGCTCTAGTGGTCCATTGGCAAGGACCTGTTCATCCGAAACGTCCCTTTCAGCGGCTACAAATCTACTTCTTAGCGTCCTTCCATCCATGTCGAGAAACTGAAGGAAACTCTCATATAACAAGCACTCAACAACAGGTTGGCTAAATAAGGCAGTTAACTCCAAATTTACCTTACATGACAGTTATTGCTACCTTATCCTAAAGTGCACTTAAAGTGATCTTTCCTAGAGGCAATCCTATATCTCGGCTGTGTCCCCCATTCTACAGTTTAAGTTTAGGCCCGTCCGGTTACCTAAATGCCTTAAATTATGGCTCTGATACCAATTTGTAACAACCCAACATTCAAACATGCAATGAAATAGAAATAAGTCCCAAACGGGTCCCAAAATACATAATAAAATCCACAATATGGGTTACAAAATCTAGCAGAAGAAACATCCTTCCACAACCGAGAGCTAACTAAAACAACTTGATACTAAAGCAATACTAAATTTTGATCTAGAGTGCTCAACACGAACTCGCCTCCATCTCGCATCTTCATACCTTCTCTTTACCCTTACTCAAAGCACCACTAATGCGCTTCCCTGAAAGTGGTTTTAGTTTGGAAAAGCGAGGGTTAGACCAAGAGGTCTAGTGAATTCCCTCTGAAAAGCAGTTTATATAAAAACAGGCACAAAATATCCCTTTAAATGCCATAAGACCCAGCAATAATTTCATAACACAGGGGTATTGCACAATGCTCATAGATCGCATACTTATCCAACAACAACCAGGATCAGGGCCAAAGCAGACTCCTCTCTCGTCTCATCTCGGGGCCCAAGCAGAATCCCCATTTCCCTCGTGTACAGGAAACAGATTCCGTGCACGTCATGTCATTATGAACTACAAGGGATCGTCAGCTCCCATGGTACACTAATCCCACTGTGCAACCCGACTCCACATAAGCATACAAGGCACGAATAGAAGTAAATTAGCAATGCATGTACCTTTATAAAACAACTCATAGCATATGAAGTAAGCATTTCCAATACATATCATTCATGCAAGGAATACATAAAAGTTTATGAATAAAACATGCTCGTGTCTCATACCACATTCAGTAGTGAACTAAAATGTTTAACATATCATTCCCTTTATAAAGGGTGTAGGGAACTCACCTGAAATGCAGTAAGTTTGAGTAACGCCAATCCTCACTTCCGATCGACCCGACAACCTACAAGTCGACCAAACGGACAAGAGTGATAAGTCTCTTAAATATCCCCCTCCTGGGATATAGAATCCGATTATCCCCTTCCGAGATATAGAATATGGATAATCCCTTCCTGGATATAGGTTCTGGGTAACCTCATCCGGAAAACTTCACCCGGACAACTTCAACCGGATAACTCCCTTCAGGGATACGAAATCCGGATATCCCCCTTCGGGGATATAGTTTCCGGGTAAAATCGTCCGGAAACATCCATCCGGAAAGCATCCAGATTCCGGATAAACACGTCCGAAAAACAACACGAAACCGAGTAACCTTTATCCGGACACTGCGATTTCCGGATAGACGAACTGAAAACCCGATTTCAACCTTATTTGATTTTAAACAAGGGTTCTTTGCCACAAACCAAAACCAATACTTATTTGTGTTAACATTTCCAACTCTAAACAACCATTTAATCCATATTTATTCATTTCATAACTTACATTTGAATCAAAACCCATTATCAACCTAAAAGCAAACAGGGTGAGAACTTTAGGTTTTCCCCTAATCTTACATATCCAAGAGACAGGGAGTGATTAAGCACGAATTAGAAAGAAGGATTCCAATGGAGTTTACCCCCTCGCCCTTGTATTGGTATCAGAGCATCAACTCGATCTTGCTTTAATTTTTGCCTAGTTAAATTTTAAATTTATGTTGTAGTTAATTAAATTTCGTATTTAATCTTGTTAAGAAAATATTCAAAAAATAAAGTTTAATTTTCGTATTTGAAATAATTAAATAAAACCAAAAAAATTAAAAAATAATCTAAACTTTCGTGTTTATTTTATAAAAATAAAAATGAACGAAAGGTAGAAATTTAATAATAATTTTAAATTCGTTTTTTTCTTGTAAGAAAATAAATCAACAATAAAAATCAGAATTATTCTTTTTTGTCCTGTAGTTGTATAGAATCTTGCTTAATATATTTATTTAATTTGTTTTGTCTATTCTGTTTGTAGTATTTATCTCTTTGTTGTAGTAGTTTAATTTTTTCGTAAATATTTCCAAAATGAGTTTAATTAGACTGTCTAGAAATTAGGGAGAATGTTAGCCAAAAAAGAAGGCATTTGACACTACTTTAGAAGAGATCATAGATCCAGATAAAGATTATAGAAAATTTCAGACTCATGGTCTTCAATTGTTAGATCCATAGATTTTATATGATAAAAGGATTTATTGAGACATCAACCCACTTTTGTAAACATAGTCAAGCAATTACTCTTCTTCAGTGTATAAAAGACCAACCTAAAGTGATAGACATATGCTTATGGTGAATTGTATAAAAAAATATTTTCAATTTATACATCTTGGTTTGATAATGATAGGAGTGAAAGGAGTAATGAGAAAATACTTGGGTAGTAAGACCATCCACACCCCTCCAAGACCACACTCATTTCTAAAGTGTCACATCAGCTTTGCAATAACATATTCTACATCCATGCAAGACCAAACTCCTTTCTAAATTAATAAATTATAATATAAATAATATAGATAATAAATTAATTATAAAATATAGATAACTAAAATTTTACTTTTGTTTTCTTTTACTATATTTTGTGTAAATATAACTTAATTAACAAATAAAGTACATGGATATATTGAAAGCATGCAATGTTTACTAAAATACAAATATTACACAAAATACACAATAAACATTACATTACTAATTATTTTCTTCTCCAAATCTCTTCCACTAAATCGGTTTGCAATTGATGATTAATGTACTTTTATTTTAGTAGTTTAAATAAAAGACATTGCATAAAAAAAAATCATGGGTAACAAATTTTAATAAAAGTAATAAAAAATAATGTTCAAATAAATTAATAAATGAATTAAATTTAATAAACATATTAATGTTTAATGTTTAAACAAATAAATTAATTAATTAAATTAAACAAAAATAAATTTGTTTAATATATAATTGTTTGTGAAAGACCTTTCTAATTGTGAAAGGAGTTGCTATTCTTGCAAGATCTTGCAAGCCACATGGCATGCCATGTCATCTTTCAAGGCCTTGTGCAAGACGTGTATGGATGCTCTAAAGTTTTAGTGGCAATTAATGACAATAGAATTTCTAAGAGCATCTCCAACAGATTCTCTATAATTTTTTAAAGTATAGACTTAAAATTCAAAATCTCTTAAAATGAATTACATTTAGCTCCAACAGATTCTCTATTTTAGAGATTTCAACATCCATTATATTATTAAAATATTGTTAATTTCTCATCCCAATACATTTTTTTAAATAGAATTTATTTAAAATAATAGTAACTCAGCCCTATTGGTGGGAATGAATAAAAAGGTAATTTCTCTCTCTATCTAG
The DNA here is from genome assembly GCA_033807775.1 of Saussurea involucrata. Lineage (NCBI taxonomy): Eukaryota > Viridiplantae > Streptophyta > Magnoliopsida > Asterales > Asteraceae > Saussurea > Saussurea involucrata. The sequence continues at coordinate 39,387,438 of CM066320.1, read as the reverse complement.
CAAGTTTTAGAGAATTCTCTAAACTTGGAGTTTTCTCTAGATTTCTTTATTTTAGAGAACAAAAAAGCATTTTTCTCTATTTTAGAGAAGCTGTAATATTGCAAAAGAAGTGATTGCCAATACCGAGATAGATTTAAAAAATAATAAAGATATTATATATTGTAGTCCAGATTTATTGTTAACTATAAAGGATTTTGTTAATCATATTATAATTGGTATTCACACTAAAGGTTATGAAGACGTTGAGCAAGCACATAATTTATTTTAACCTTGGGAATTTTAGGAAGACGTTCTTTACCGGCAAAGACCAAATACAAAAGTTTTCACAAAAAAAATGAATTAATTAGTAGTAAGGGTATAAATGGTAAAACCAAAAGAGTTTTTTTTACCAAAGATTTAATCAGTTTAGCCTAGAATTTAAGCACTTTTGAAGAAAAGATAGAAAACGTTTTGACACTTCAAGATGCTTTAATGTATACTAATAGACGTGGAAACACCAGTTTGAGATTTATTATATATACTTTCATCATAGTTCAAGAAACCGAATAAGACAATGATTTATTTCATCTTGAGCTAATCGGTAGCGAAACTGATAAAATAATTTTTCCAAAAGAATTAATTATTCTTGTAAATTTAGAAGACCAAATTCTGGACAGATGAATGTTCAAACGAAATCCATGAGAGAATTAGAACAATTAAGTCATTGTCATTGGATTAGCGAAAAGAAAGTTAAATAATTTTTAAATCATTATGTTTATCTGACCGCTATAGCCGGAAATACTTTTAACCAAGACATAGAAAATAAGTTGTTTCATAAATTTCCTGGACCATTAGGACTAGAAAATTCACGACAAATGGAATAATTTGCCATCTCTTAAACAAGTCCAAATTATGTATGGTCAATTGATAGAAAGAGTGCTTCAAAAGAATGCGTTAATGAAAACCTCATCCCAACCCAATAGATGAATATATTCAGATACCGATCAAGTCCATTTATAGTATCATAACAATAGAAGAGACCGGATTATAGCAATACTAGTAGCCTATCTTCCCCAACAAAAGCACATGCAAAATTAAGACTCAAATAAGGCAAAATATACAAATATGAATTAAAATTACATGCAATAAATGCAAGTAACTTCTCATGTATTAATATATACAAATATACATTAAAAATACATGCAATGATCCAAGATATATGATATCACTTGCATGCAAATTCTTCATACATACAAGTACACTTACACAATACACGCAAAATACAACTTTCACAAAAAGAAAAAAGAAAAAAGAAAAATACCTGATTACATAAAAACACATGTAAAATGACAATTGACTTGATATTTTTAAATATCATGCATTGAAGTAAATTACAAGACAAAAAAAATGATGAAAATTCAGATTTAATAAAATATTTTCTTTGTAAATATTTCTCTCTAAACCGAACAAGACTGGTCTTTTTTCCGGCATATTCAAAAGGATGACAAACAGGCTCACTCCGACCACAACTCAGTCCGTAACTCCGGGTGGTAATGTACAAGCTTATTGAAAAATCGATTTTTTTAACACTTAAAGCAAACAAATTTTTCGACAACACAAATAAATTTTTAAAACATCAAACCGATATCAATACTAGCATTAACCTCTTTCTCCCGCAGCTCTTATATATGGACGACAAAGAAGGCTCACTCCGGCATGATCAGTCGATCTGGGCTCCAAGTCACTCAAGATTAACGAAAGTAAGTATTGATTCTTTAAAAATAAAAGCTTTTTATCACAACACAACTTATTGAACAAACATTTAAACACAACTTTTTATTGAGAGATTAAATTACAAAATACAATGGAAGATAGCTACATATTACGAAAACCATAAGGATTTAAAGGACTTAAACGAAGATTAAATTAAAGAGAGCTTACTAAAAAATTTAGCTACCAAATCTTCTTTGTTGAAGTTGAAGTCTTGAAGAAGTTGGAGAAAAGTGAGGGATGGTGAGTTTGAGAGAAAGAGAGAGTATGGAGTGGTTGATGCTCCACGTGTATGTCCAAGTGTGTTTCCATGTGTTTGTTGTATTATGTCTTATGGGGGAAATCAGCATGAGAGCTGAGGTGTCTTTATAATTTTGAAGAGGAGGCTTAAATACGTGTAGGAAAAATTGCTACGTGTCTACAAAGTTTGCAATGTGTTGTTACTGCTTCTGAAAACCGGTTATATAGCTACACTGGTCTTCTGCCTTTTCTTTTCCAAAAGAAAATTATTCTATTAAATCTGAATTTTTCAGCTTTTGCTATCTTCTTGTAGTAATTTGTCAATTTGTGTTGTACTTGAATGCATGTAAAACTACATGCAAAAATATCAAGTCAGTTGTCATTTTGCATGTGTTTTTATGTAATAAAATATTTTTGGTTTTTCTTTATGCGAAAATTGTATTTTGCATGTATTCTTAATGTATATTTGTGTATTTTGTGTTTGCATGTGTTTTGTAAGTATACATTTATGCATGAGAAGTTACTTGCATATATAATTCCATGTAATTTTAATTCATATTTAATTTGTATATTTTGTGTTATTTGAATCTTAACTTTGCATGTGTTATACTGGGGAAGATAGACTACTAGTCTTACTTTGTGTTGTGGACGTACGACCCTCTAAGTAGAATTATTAATAATAATTAATTTTAAGTTTATACAAGTGTTTTACCCGTTACATCCGATACCCCCTTCCCCTCGTATTGGTATCATAGCATTACTTCGATCTTGCTTTAAATTTTTGCCAGATTAAATTTAAGGGTTATGTTGTAGTTGTTTGATTTTCATGCTTAGTTTTGTAAATAAAACATTCAAAAATAACTTTTATTTTTCACATTTATAAAAGTAAATAAAATCAGAAAATTAAAAACTTTCGTATTTGTTTTTTATTAAAAAATAAAATAAAAAAAGGTGGAATTATTAATAATAATTTTAATTTTTGTTTTCATGTAAGAAAATAAATCAAAAATAAAAATCAGAATTATTCCGTTTTGTCCTATAGTTGTATAGAATCTTACATAATAGATTCATTTAATTTGTTTTGTCTTTTATGTTTGTTTATACTAGTAATGTAAAGTATTTTATCTTTCGTTGTTGTAGTAGTTTAACTTTGACGTAAATATTTGTAAAATGCGTTTAATTAGACCATCTAGAATAAAGATACTAGAGGTATAAAAATGGTAAAACCAAAAGAATTTTCTACTGAGATTTAATCAATTTAGACAGGAATTTAAGCGTTTTTAAAGAAACCGAAGATGCATTAATGTATACTAATAGACGTGGAAAAACTAGTTTAAGATTTATTAATTATAAAATTATCCCGGTTCAAGAAACTGAAACAGACAATGATTTAGTTCATCTTGAACTAATCGGTAACGAACTTTTAAATTTATAAGACCAATTCTATTTATCTAGACATATCACAGACAAATAATATATCTATTAAGATAAAGATAAAAATATTAGAATCGGTCTTTCGCATGCAGACTAGAGTCTAATACTACAGACATCAGTTATCAAAAAGACGTAGTAGATGACGAAGCTAAAAGCTATAGAACTACTGATAGAACTCCTTTTGATAGAAATGTCCCCCATGACGCATTTACATATAATAGCTTTCCCCCTACAACTTCTTATACAGAATATATTAAATTTATAGATATATAGCAAAAGGGTTAGAAAAAACTTTAGAACAACCAATGTGATATATTAAATTTACCTACTCATGATCCTCATACATGGACTAATGTGATAGAAGTCCTGGAAAAGCACTCTAATAGTTCACACTTATAGACAAACCCAGCATATAGATCGTAAGGAAATGTATAAATATCTAGAGACCTTTTTAGAAAAAAAAAAGTACAAAAGCCATGTGGGAAGCTTTTAAAAGAGAATGTTTGACTCAATATAATCATTTAAAGTGTCTAGGTAGTAATTCTTATAATTCTGTTAATCAGATACAAATTTACGAGTTCTAACCACCATTGTTATCGCATATTCACTTCTCGTTGACTGAACAAATGTTGAAGACTTTTAGAGGTAACAAATGTTGAAGACTTTTAGAGGTAAAAATTTTACATTTAGTACTGTACAAATAGTGTCTCCAAAACTTCAAAGTAAACACAATGATGATTAATTCTGTGTCATGTGTGGGATACTGTCTCTCGTGATCTTTCAGCTGACAAGATTAAGCATAAGCGGTAACTTTTATATATATGGAGGATTATGCTATATGCGAGAATGCGAGAAAGCGAGAAGGGATATGAGCCACATGTAATCCATTCGTTAAAAAATATTATAAATAAAAAATGAAAAATAATTTTAGAGATTAGAATAATTATCATTTTTAAATTAGATAAACTCTTAAAATCTAATTATATCTTTTAGATTTCTTTATTCTTTTATTTCAATTAATTCATAATTTTTTTATTAAGTTTTATGTGAAACAAATTTCTAGATACACTTTTAATAAAATAAGTTCATAATTTTGATCAAATATCACATTTGATATTGTAACATCCTAAAATCAGGGCCAATTTGAACCTCAAATTTAACATGGTATAACATAACAACATCCAAACTATTATATATATAAGCAGAGAATTAACTACGAGGGTTCATATTTACACCAATCGAGTTCTCGAAATAACCTATTAATCTAATCATGTCAACTATAATCAGATTAACTGGGTTATCTAAGCAATCCATCAACAGCCTCATCGCGTTAGCTAAATTCTCCGCTTATCTCAAAAGTTGAATACTTCAAAAGCTCTCGTCCCACATCCCATTACTTCCCTGAGTTCGTACCTGGTAAGAAAATTGAACATGAACGATTAGGCTTGCGCCTAGTGAGAACATCCAATTCAAATTTAAAACATTAACAGCCTTGAAATTCAGATATTCAAAGCATATAAACAAACCTAGTTTGTCACCATTCTTACCGTACTCGTACTCGTCTCATAATGACGGGAACATACCTGATTCCATTAATATGACTATCATTCAGAAAGTCATATCATCATATTCGAAAGTTTACTAAGAATCATCACGGATTCTAGTTCATTGATCAAGCCTAAGGATTTACATTCAATCGTTATACCTTTTTCTTGGAATGGAAGTAGAAATAGCACTTATATGTTGCCTATTTCTAATCCACTGAAAGCAAAATGGAAATAACAATTATACTTTGTCTATTTCACTACAATCCATATGAATAGCAATTCTACTTTGCCTATTCAATCAATCAACATGAATAGCAATTTAACTTTGCCTATCCAATCATTCACATACGAATAGCAATTCTACTTTGCCTATTCAATCATTTCCATACGAATAGCAATTCTACTTTGCCTATTCAATCATTTCTATATGAATAGCAATTCTACTTTGCTTATTCAATCATTTCTATATGAATAGCAATTCTACTTTTCCTATTCAATCATTTCTTATCACCTCTCAAAATGGGAATTACATTCCACATTATAGGTCAACGGAAATTACAAATTACTTTATGCCTATTCCACGTTACAAAAAAAAACCAACAATGCCTATAGATCCATCGCACTCACTAACGTATATGCATAATAACATATCACGTTATATCTCGTAACATATTCTTAACTTAAGAATGTCAACAATTTATTGTTTCATTATTCTCAATTGTTTCTCTTCCAAACTATAATCAGAAAGTACTCCGAACTCAATTGTGGAGTTATACGAATACGAATTTTAATTTAACCAAATCCCCAACTGGATTCTAAACTTAATCCGGAATCACTTAATACCGGATTCAAAGCCTATTCCAGGATTCTCTATAATCGGATTATAAAGCCTAATACAGGAATTTAATTAATACCGGATCACCGGCCCAAATACCGGAAATCAAACAATACCGGAACTAACTTGGAACCTAAAGCTTAAACCAAAATTAAATTGATCCCTATACCGGATTCCATACCCAAAGTCCAGTTCCGGTAATTTATTAATTACCGGATCACTTGGCCCAATTTACCGGAACCCACTACACAACGGATCAATCGGCCCAATACTAGAAATCCAAGCGATACCGGAACTCAAATTCAATACCGAAACACCACCCCATTCCGGAATTAAATCAATTCCGGATCCCCCAAGCCCAATACCGGATCCATGTCTACTTCCGGAAATGGGTACCGGAACTCAACCAATTTCCGGACTTAAGCCTAATTCCGGATTTTGTTAATAATTCCGGATCCCACATGCCACAACCCAATTCCGGACATCAAGGCCCATTCCGGAGTTTGATAATTCCGGTCCAATTTCTAAGCCCACTCCCGATATTGTGCTAATTCCTGAACCCAATTTCCAAACCCACTTCCGGTATTCAAAACCAATAAAAATACCGGGTTTTGGCCCAGTTCCGAAATTTAATGAATTCCGGATCTCATCTAAAATACCGGAACCCATAAATCTTCCGGACTCGATTAATACCGGATCCATAAGTCAATTCCGGAACCAACCAGTTCCGGACCCCAATTCCCAGTTCAGAAAATTCTTTAAATACCAGTACTACTTTACTGATCATTCAATTCACATCCCAAGTTGTTCTAAAATTCATATAAAATCAGATTGCTGCTCAACTTTCAGTCCATAACAATTTACCAATTCATTCAAACATTTTATATGCATAATCTAATTCAATTTCAACTGCTACTGTTTAAAATGAATAGATGAACTCACCTGAAGAAGTTAAACCCAGCAATCCAATCTCCTCTTTCTCTGCTTCCCAACCTAATGAAAGTGATTCAACTGATGTTACCAAATTGATTTAAGAAATTCAAGGAGAAGATTTTCAAAACCTTACCACCAGAACCACCGTTTAATTTCTCTTTTCTTTCTCTTCTTCTTTCTTTCTCTGCCTTTCTCTCTGGACCGACTCCAACTTCTTCTTGAGATAAAATCTCAAATGAGGTTACTTACCCAATCTTAAAGAAATCTCACTTTCAAGAATTGACTAAGCAACCCCTCAACTACTAATTTCACAAACTTATTAAACTTTAATCAAAATACCATTTCAACCATGGAGTTTATATTTACAATTAGTCTACAACTTAGACTAAATAACAATTCGACCCCAATTATATTAAAATATAATATAGGGGAATTTCGAGATGTTACAGATATCCATAATCAATTCATTATTTTTTACAATTTTTTCTCTATTTTTTGGATCCACGTTTGAATTACATATGATAAGTTTCATTTAACAAATGATTTATTCGTATCACATATGATCCACTATATGTGTATTTTTATATATATCACATGAATATTATCAAATGTGATAATTGTAGATATTTTATTTAATCACATATGATAATGTATATTTATATTAATAGATCTTTTGTGATGTAAATATTACCATATGTGATTATGCATCTTTTATATTCATACGTACATTATCATATGTGATATATACAAATATTCACATAGTAGATCATATGTGATACATAATGGATCATATGTTAAACGAAGTTAATCACATATGATTAAAAACGTGGATAAAAAAATTAGAGATAAAATTGTGAAAAGATAATAAATTGCTTTTGAATATCACAATATTTGATGAAAATTATGATTTTTTATTTATCAAAAGTGTATGAAAAAAATTATATAAAACTTGATTAAAAAAATTATAAATTTATTAAAATTAAAAAATAAATAAATTTAAAAGATATAATTAGATTTTTAAGGATTTATCCAGTTCAAAGTGATAATTATCCTAATTTCTAAAAGTAGTTTTCATTTTAATTTTTTATGATAATTATCATAAATGGACTGCCTTCTGGTTTGAACCTGTCCAATATATATATATATATATATATATATATATATATATATATATATATATATTTATATATATATATATAT